>LR990285.1:16292319-17612319 GCA_905147355.2 Apotomis turbidana | reverse complement strand
AGTATATTCTTCCGCTTCTAATCTTTTCTACAATGGTTCTCTTGTTCTTTCCCAAGTTGGTGCACAGCAGGGGGATCCGCTAGGCCCTTTAGTTTTCTGTCTGGCCATACAAAAGGTAACCTCTGAGTTAAATCCCCATTGAATATCTGGTACCTAGATGACGGTACCCTAGGGGTAAACCTGAAGAAGTGGAACAAGACTTGCTCATGCTCCTGCCTCGTTTAAAGCTCTGGGTTTAGATATTAATTTCAGCAAATGCGAATTTTTCCCCTGCAGTACCAACTCACACGATTCTTTCCCCTTATTCAGTGCTCTGCTCCCCGGACTAAAAGTGTTGTCGGCGAGATCTTTCAACCTCTTGGGGTCCCCAATATTCCCAGAAGCCATTCCTGAAGCCTTCGAGGAGAGAAAGCTGCTTCTGCTGATGGCTGCGCAGAGGTTGAATGAACTTTCGGCTCAGGTAGCCCTCGTTATGTTGCGAGTTTGCTTTGCCGTGCCTAAGCTGACATATTTCTTGCGCACGATTTTCATAAACCCATAAGTACGCTTATTTCTGCGACAAAATTATCGCGCGACTAAAAAAAATCGTGGTGCGCGCCTGGCCTGAAGAGTAAACTCCAGTCGTGCGTCGGAGCTGACACACACACTTTTTTTTTTGTTCGATAGTTGGCATCTTTAAGTAGGCCTAATAAAGTTTTGATGAAGATCTGAGGACGAGTTCGACAAGGACTCCCCAGAGAACTCCTCAAATATTATAGGCTAATCTATGACGATTTTGGTGATTTTATGTAACTACTATCGTTCAGGTTGTTCTCAGAAATACAATTTATTTTCGTTGCAGTCGGTTATTTCATGTGATAAAGTAATTGTTGATCATATTATTACTTACGACAGCCTATATTTCATTCGTTTTTCTTGTCTAAAATTTAAAATCTGTTTTATATGCGAACTTGTACAATGAAGAGATTAAATAGGTTTGTCATCCTTAAGGTAGCCTTTTTTTGGCGTGTTCAACGAAGCTTGGGTATTAGGTATGTCAGTACACCGTGGTCGAGGGTTGGGAAAAGGTGACGCGAGGCATGGTTGCCGAAGGGGGTCATGGTCCTGAAGTGACTTCTGCTAATTTCTTTGCAGTCCATAAGGGTTTCAAGTCGAGTACGCCCCAGTCCAGAGTTTCAGTGTCATAGCTGGAAATATTAAGGGGTTACATGGGTTTCCTCGGGGAAAAAATGGCCTTTTTTCAACAATTCTTTTTTCATATAAAAAATGAAATTTTTTATTCAAATTTTGTACTGTCATAAAGATACACATTTGACAAAAAAATTCTGAAATTTTTGTAAAAAAATATTAAAAACTCTGCCATTGTGACGTCATTTCCGGCGGCCCCTCGGGAAAAAAGTGAGTCCGCGTTGGCAGAAGAACTTCTTACAGGATCATCAGAAGGGAAAAAAAAATATGTATTTTAGTTAAGACCATAAACCATAATGTGGAAGAAGGCAAAAAAAAAAAGTGAAAATTGGATTTTTGGCAGACCTTTTTACAAAAAAATGACAATTTCGATGAAAATTTCTCTACATTTTTTTTTTTAAATAGTTGTAATCGAAAAAAAAAAATCCTTCGTCCAACTTATTGAGAATTGTATCGCGAAGACCTGTGTAAAATTTCATGAAGATCGATTGAGTAGTTCTCGAGAAATTCTGCCAACCGACTTTGACAACACAGTTTCGAGAAAAGCCTCGAGCGCTCAACTTCTGAAGGCTGTATTTCCAAAACTATTTCTCGGATTAATTTGAAAATTTAGGACAATATTCTAGAGATGTTGTCAAATTTAATGAGGCAATAAAAAAAAAATCGATTTTTTGAAACCGTGAAACCCATGTAACCCCTTAACTTGGTCTAAATAAAATGGTCCTCGAATTGTTCATAATGTTTTCTAGTCGGGCCAGTAATCGTGTTACTCAAATGCAGCAAATTTGAAAAATTGCAAACTGGCGACGCGAAATGGGAATAATGTAACAACAGGTGCCATTAATATTAACCTTCTTTAAGTGTTGCCATATAAAAAAATCTTGTAACAGCGCTCACTGGTCAGTTGGTTATGTTTGTGGTACTAATTCTGAGAAGAATTCAACCCAAATTATTGGTTGTACCTTGTATCATTTAAGCTGCAGACAACTTACAGATGCGAAACATGATAAAAAAAATTGCTATCAAGCATAACTTTTACATTTTCTATCACCATGTAGGTAACTAGTTTGTTTAGCTACTTTGATCTCCATCGTGCCAAAAGTCTGGGTACTGTTCCAACTAGGACTGAACTTTTTCGAAGATGAAATTATTAATTAAGTATCTCCATTATGCACTTAATTATCAATTAAACCTTCACCTTTCATATTCAATCACTAGTAATAGTGATTTTGCATGTTTTCACCCGTATCTTACCCCCCTTGAAACAGTCTCGTGATTTGCTTCATCACGAACTGCGTTTATATTCTGTTATAAAATAATATATAATTATTATGCCCCTTTAACAGAGAGTAATGAAGAGGGCTATGCTCGGAGTTGCGAGATCGAATCAGAAATGAAGAGATCCGTAGAAGAACCAGGGTAACCGACATACCCCGAAGCAGAGATGGGCAAAAGTTAATCGATTAACGAATAAGATTAACTTTTTTAATCTCGATTAACGATTAAAACTGACGATTAGTTAATCTAATCGTACGAGTTCCGATTAATTTAATCTCGATAAAGTTAATCGTCGATTAATTTTTAGCGATTAAATTTTTAATCGATTAATTATTTAGATTAACTTTTTCTCGACTAATATTAGTATGACTTTTAGTAAGTCTAAGTCCCTGCCTAGAGAACATCTTAGTACTGCACTATAAGAAACATCTTGTAGTACTGTAACAAGAGGGAAGAGGGAATAGCGGAGAGGGAAGAGCGGAGAGCAGAGAGGCGTGCGGAAAGCGGACAGTGGCGTGCGGAGAGCGGAGAGCGGCGTGCGGAAAGTGGAGAGCGGCGTGCGAAGAGCGGAGAGCGGCGTGCGGATAGTGGAGAGGCTTGCGGAAAGCGGAGAGTGGCGTGCGGAGAGCGGAGAGCTGCGTGCGGAGAGCGTAGAGTGGCGTGCGGAGAGCGGAGAGCGAGGTGCGGAAAGCGGAGAGCGGCATGCGGAGAGCGGAGAGTGGCGTGGGGAGAGCGGAGAGCGGCGTGTGGATAGCGGAGAGGCTTGCGGAAAGCGGAGAGTGGCGTACGGAGAGCGGAGAGTGGCGAGCGGCATGCGGAGAGCGGAGAGTGGCGTTGGGAGAGCGGAGAGTGGCGTGTGGATAGCGGAGAGGCTTGCGGAAAGCGGAGAGTGGCGTGCGAAGAGCGGAGAGCGGCGTGCAGAGAGCGGAGAGCGGAAAGCGGAGAGCGAAGAGGGCAGAAAGAACTCCCGGAGGTCTTTTTAAAGAAAAAGACCGTGTTCAAACCGTTTCTAAAGGTACCTTTTCAGTCCCTGGACAAGACACATTGTATGTATTTTCGTAAAAAGCACAAAATGAGCATGTTCCAACTTTTAATCGATTAATTTTGACGATTAACTTTTTTAATCGATTAAAAAATTTATCGATTAATGCCCATCTCTGCCCCGAAGGATGGCAAAACTTAAGTGGCAAGGGGCGCTCGTATTACCTCTGAGGCCATCGAGTTCTTGAGTGGCGACCACGCACCGGACGACGCAACGTGGGTAGGCCCCCACAAGGTGGACTGTTGACCTGATGAAGGTCGCTGGAGTCCGCTGGATGCTGGCGGCGCAGGACCGGTCATGGTGGCGTTCTCTGGGAGAGGCCTATGTCCAGCAGTGGACGTCTTTTGGCTGATGATTATGATAATGATGATCCTTTAACTGTGGCTCAAGCAAATGTAGTCTAGGTGCCGTACTTTCCTTAGGTTTATTGGAAACAGTAAAAGGAAGAACCTTTTGCTTCATTCTCACCCACTTTCAGTGCACATTGTTTGTTATTATTCATATTTAAGATACTGCAAAACCATTACATTTTTTTTTAATTTTGATCATCATATTATTGTAAACGGGAAAAGTATAACCTGGGGGGGTATTCGACCAATTTTAGAGATATAATGGAGATCTCTCTTTTTCATCGCCATCTGTCACTTTTGACGTGTGCCTACTTGACAAGTGGCGATATCGCTAGAACATCGCAACTTCGTCAATTTGGACGCGCAAAATTTTCGTTTCCTTTGTATGTGACGGCATAAATAACAGGCGCATACTTTAAATTGACCGCGTAGTACGTGAAATTAGTCCGTTACGTTTCGTTCAAAACAGAAATTTATATACATGAATAACATTTTTGATAATCATTATCGCCTTCGTATTTCCAAAATTGAGATGAGATATGTCACTTTTAAGCTCATCGCATTTAAATGACAGTTCAATGGCGATATAACTATTATCTAATGGAGATTTGACGTTTGGCGATAATTGGGCCCCTGGGGCCCAATTCGAGAATGCCGTTTGAGATAACGGACGTAACGGACTAATTTCACGTACTACGCGGTCAATTTAAAGTATGCGCCTGTTATTTATGCCGTCACATACAAAGAAAGCGAAAATTTTGCGCGTCCGAATTGACGAAGTTGCGATGTTCTAGGGATATCGCCACTTGTCAAGTAGGCACACGTCAAAAGTGACGGATGGCGATGAAAAGGAGAGATCTCCATTATGTCTCTAAAATTGGTCGAATACCCCCGCTGGATCAAATATATATTTTGAAATTCCTCATTAACGAGATACGGCCCATTACTTGGCTTTTTAACTGCCACATATTTTTGATGATGCTACCTTATTGGCCTTTTGATTAGTACATGTGGTGATTTGAAGGTGATGTGATTGCAAAAATAACACAAATACGCTTTTTAGCGATAAGATCGCCTATTGTTTGCCTCTATTGTAATGTTAAGTGTCATCTGTATTTGTATTTCTTTCTTCTTGAGGTGTGCAATAAAGAGTACTATATTCTATTCTAAATACACTAAAAACTTCTGTTTGTTTAAAAAATATGAAATAAAAATAAAATTTAAAATTTAAAAATCCCCCGACATGACAACCAATAAAAAGAAAGAAATAAAATCTACGAAATGTGCCTATACAATGAACAGTAGAAAAAGGATCCAAGCTTCGTTGCGTTCGGGGGACGTCGTTGCGATTTTATCATGTTTTAATTGTATAATCGTCAAACTGAAACTCTATATTAACCATGGAGCCGTTTCAAATAAAATATCATCAGAAGACAGTTGTTTAGAATTCATTTACATGATGCACTTTCAACCATTTTACGAAAAAGATACACATATAATAATCCGCTGCAAGTACACATGCGCATGTTGATAATCACAAATCAGAAAAATGGACTTTACTCACACAAGTAGAGATCGTCTAGTCTAAATCTCAACGCCCGCCTAAAGTGTTGTTCTCACCGTTAATTACACTAATTTGATCTGATCCAATCGTTGATCAGTCACTGGCTAGACACGAAAAAGGAAGTGAGAAAACAATACATTAAATTTTTATTTACACTTAAACATTTTAAAGAGATGCACGATGCACGTGCGTTTAGCTTTAGATTAGATGATCTCAAACTAATCAACTTTCTTATCCAGTATTTTGAATTCAGTGTTGAAGGCGCACTTGTACTGGCCGACGAAAAGATCAAATTGGTTTGACAACCTAAAGTTAGCTCTGAATTTCTTGGCGTGTTCAACGAAGGTTGGGTAAAGGTACGTCAGTACAGCGTGGTCGATGGTCGGGAAGAGATGATGCAGCGCATGATTGCCGAAGAATGTCATGACCCTGAAGTGACTGCTGTTCATGTCTTTGCGGTCCATAACCGCTTCTAACTCGTGCACACCCCAGTCCGGATTTTCAGTGTCGTAGCTGAAATTTAACATTGTATTAATTACTTATAAAATTGTTTCATCTTAAATATTTCTGGGATTTCCATAACGTTTTTTAGTCGGGTAAATAAATATTGTCATAAAAATGCAACAAATTTGAATAAATTGCAAACTCTTTACACGAAATACAAATATTGTGATAAGTACCAACTGATAACGTTACACTTGCTTGATACGTAAAATTGTAACAACAAAAAAAAAAAAATCGTAACAACATAAATAAATCTTGTTACCACTCGCTTTAGAGTAGACACCACTCAGAGTATCTTTTAAAAATTAAACTTTGCTGGTTTTTTAATACTTTCCAACAATGTTATGAAGATTTCTTGTATTGCTGATGCTTACATTATATTTAACAACTATAACTACACTAAACGTAAGTGTGTTTACCTAGGTTGATCTCCGTCTTTCCAAATATCTGGGTGGTGATGAGCTGCATTAGATCCAATCTCGAAGAAGATCAAACTTCCAGTGCACTGAATCCATGTCCAAGTAACCACAGCATGATAGAAGGTAGTACCGCTGACGAGCCATATCCAAATTGGCACCAGCAAGCCGACTAAGTCTGTGATACGCCAATGTTTTTGGAAGTAGCCCTTGCGGAATATGGCTGAAAAGGTCCTGTAAAACAAATAATAATGTTACTATTGATGAAAGTTTTACGACAAGTATATTAAAAACTTCATTTAAAATGAAAATCAAGACATACCTACTAAAAAAACAAGCACTTACCTGACAAAGAAATTCACATGGAACGCAAATGGAAAATATAAAAGTTCAATGAGGAACGCGAAGTATCTAGAAATTAAAGGTTTGTCCTTTCTTGGGTTCCAGTGAACCATAGGCTCAAAAGCACTAACTTCTAAATCCATTAGAGTATTTGGATATAGATGATGTGATAGGGCATGTGATACCCTGAAATCTCTGTAAACAAAAAAGATATTATATAGTGTGTGGCAAGACATTATACATTTTATGAGTTTATAAATTAAGGTTTCACTCACGATTCTCACGATAGGTAGTTGTCAGAACTATGTTTCGAGCTAGATTAGTGAGCAAAAACTACTTTTTCAACATTATTAGGGGTCTCATGAAAGGTTAAATAATCCAATATTGGTTCATAAATCATATTACTCACCTGTAACACCACAAGGCCAGTGAAAAAAGATGCATTCTCCAATTAGATTTTCTGTGTATATAATTATGAGATGCAACTACGGTCCATGCAAGCGTCAGAGACGCAAGCAGCCACGACAGATTCACTAAAATTGGCACTGTGGTGTAGCAACAAAACGCTGATGAGAGTAAATATGTTGCAAGTATACCATCAGTTATCCTATCCGACTTCTTAGCAACGTCTTTTGGAACTTTTGGTAGTTCTTCGGCCATTGCTCTCTTCAGGGTTCGGAAGAACCCATCATCTCTAAAGGTAAAAGGAGAATTTCTGGGTGTTTGTGCGTCTCTTACGTAGAATTTCTCTAATATTTTGTCAACAGATTTGTTTATGTGGTGACATTCGAAAGCTTCTGTGATATCAGTGCCCTAAAAAAAATATTACAATAAATTTATCTTCTAAATACATTTCTGATCTTAATCGCAATTTGTAGTCCAGATGATTTACCTTGGTAAGCTCTAACCACTCTGCACCGCCAGGATGCTTGTCAACGAAAGTATCCAGATCATAGAGTCCATTATGCACTCGCCACAAACCCTCGGCACCGTCATCCATAGCCTTTCCCTCCAACCATTGTACAGAGTCCTTTATACCGGTATCCCTTAACGACGGATATTTCAGTTGAGGGAAAGTGACATGAGTTTTCTTCTCAATAGCCCGCTGGGTAGCTATTTGTATGTATTCTTCAGCTCCCTTAGGCGCCATGGCTGCGTTTTCTCTCGAAAGACCCCAAACCACGACTGAACGTATTTTCGATGATGGAAGATATTTATTAGATATCGCCATTGCGCACATATTTATCACTTAAACCCTCACCTTTCATATCAAGTCACTAGTGATTTTGTGTGCCGTCGCGTCGCCCGTGAGTGCGTATTCACAACAAATGTATTTAGTGATTTATTATTATGAGGAACTGTTTGCTTACTCTGAACGGACTTGTTTCCATAATCATAATTTTACCCACTTAACATTAATATATATTATTGCATGTGAAAGAAAAACAAACATTAAAATTCAATAACCAACAAACCTACCCGTTAATATATTATATAGGTAGGTTATACGTATGATGACTGTAGGGTTATCAACATCGTTTTGTTTGTACAGAGAATATCAATAAAATAAATAGGTATAAACTTAAAATGTAAGTAAGTATACTTCTATTACATTTTCGGTTAAAAATAACTCATTTAGGTATAATATCTTTCTAATATTAATTAATAATAATGTGCCTTTCGTACAAAGGTGGCTGCATGGTAGAGACATACCATATTTTCTAATTAGGTACTTTCGCTTCGCAATGTTTTTGTGTACCTATTTAAACTTTTGTGTTAACGAAATACCTTTTCTGCTCCAGAAGTGCAACAACCTTTAAATTATGTTATTTAGCATTGCTATACATACAGGCTTGAGACATTCCATAGTATGCCGTAGGAAATTTAAGATTAAATAATTGTGGTTCAAGCAAGTGTTCTCTAGGTGTAAATGTTTTACTTGGGTTTATTGACAAGGTTCCTTTCTTCTTTTATTGTTTTTTTTTAGTTATTGTTAACATCTACGTTATCTATCTTTGTTGCTTAATTTATAAAACTCTTTTTATTTAAAAGGATTTAGTAACTAAAGTAGACCAACTGTTATTACTCTTCTCATATCTTGAGCTTAGAATCTGATTTAAGTTGCATTGAGTGACGTTAACAGATTAACGTTTTAAATGAGAAAATAGTATAGTAGACCTAAAACTATAACATCATTTAACAACCTACCAACGCAAAAAAATATGCCAAAGACGGGGAAGACGAGGGGATTTCGATAATTGTAATAGTTTAATTTATATAGCATTATTTTGACATATAGGTACTCTACTTTCTAATAATTATGTAATCTCCATATGCATGAATGGATATTTTATAGAATAAGGCAAGTGCTTATTACCTTTAGCGTGAATGTTGTGGTACGCTAATCTACTGCAATTAAATGCGACACTTGAAATACAATACGTTTACTGAAGGAAAAGAAGATATTACAATAATAAATAATAAATTAAATTAAGCAACGGCCGCGTCGAGAGGAAAATATGAAGTGATTGACGGTTCTGCTTTTCATGTTGTTATGGCGACGCTAGGGATGTCCGTCGCTCGTAGTGCGGCGCCATAGGACCCCCCTGGGAGTCTCAAAGTCCTGCCTGAAAGTGAGAAGGGAAAGTGACTTTTCGACCAGAACGAGTGGTTCTAACAGGAACGACAGCTTTAGGTTTAGAGCTAATTGTTGTAGATGAAGCTGAGTCGTTCTGAACATATGCAGGCTTGACACGATCAACCGAGACAGTCACTGGTCCTCTGAGTAAATCTACAGTGACAGTCTTGTCCGTTCTACTTAAGATGCGGTGTGGGCCAGTGTATGGGGCCTCTAACGATCCACGCAGTGTATCCTTTCTTAGGAAAACATGGGTGCATGAACTTAAGTCCTTGTGTACAAAGACAGACTTATTTCCGTGTCTAGATGCGGGAACAGGCTTGAGATGCGACATATGACGTTTTAGTTGTGCAACAAAATCGTCAGGCTGCAGTGTGCGTGAGTTAGGAGTATGAAAGAACTCACCCGGGATGCGCAATGGCTCACCGTACACCATCTCAGCAGCAGAGCACTGCAAGTCTTCTTTCCACGCACTCCTTATCCCAAGAAGTACGATCGGCAGCACGTCCGTCCACGTGTTGTTGTTGTGGGCCATGATAGCTGCTTTCAAAGTCCGATGCAGGCGCTCGACCATGGCGTTGGCCTGGGGATGGTAGGCCGTTGTGTGTCGCAGCTGGGTTCCGCAAAGCTCCGTCAAAACCTTGAACATACGTGAGGTAAATTGACGTCCTTGATCGGTTGTTACAGTTTGTGGACAACTAAATCGAGATATCCATGTTTCGTAGAACGCTTGAGCTACAGTTTCCGCTGTGATGTCAGAAAGTGGCTTCACCTCTGGCCAGCGAGTGTATCTGTCAATGGCTGTGAAGAGGCAACGAAAGTTTGATGACGGTGGTAAAGGACCGACCAGATCAATATGAACGTGACTGAATCGGTCTTCTGGCAGCTTGAAGTTTCCAAGCGGAGAAGATGTGTGACGTTGCACCTTGGCGCGTTGACATGATGCGCACGTACGTACCCAGGTACCGCAATCTTTGCGTACGGAGGGCCATACGAATCTTTCCGTTACCAGTTTAGTAGTTGACCTCGTACCTGAGTGGCTCATGCCGTGTACTGCGTCGAATATCATTCGTCGGTGCTCCTTGGTAATGAAGGGTCGTGGCCGTGCTTGAGAGGTATCGCAATATAAATAAACATTAGTACCTGGCACGGGCACTCTTTCTAACTTCAGTGACGAAGATCGCTTGGCAATAAGATCTTGCAACTCTGCGTCATTCTGCTGCGCTTGCGCGATTGCTTCGAAGTCTGGAGGCACGGCAATTGCTTCGATGCGGGAGAGCGTGTCAGCGGTAATGTTATCTTTCCCCGAGATGTGCCTGATGTCGCTGGTAAACTGCGAAATGAAATCAAGGTAATTAAATTGTCTCGGAGAACATTTCCCGTCTTTTTGTTGGAAGGCGAAGGTGATTGGTTTGTGGTCTGTGTATATCACAAAATGTCTGCCTTCTACCATGTACCGGAAATGTTTGACACTTTCGTAAATAGCCAGCAACTCCCGATCGTATGCGCTGTACTGTGTCTGTTGCCGTGACATTTTCTTAGAGAAGAAAGTAAGCGGTTGCCATTGTTCGTCCACTAATTGTTGGAGCACTGAAGCCACAGACGTACCAGAACCATCTGTCACAAGGGCTAGTGGTGCGTCTATGATGGGATGAGCCAGTAGAGTTGATTTTGCGAGACTAGACTTACAATTTTGAAACGCTTCCAATTGTTTTTCAGTTCAAGTAAGTGGAGTGGTGCTTTTGATTTTAGGTCCTGATAACATGTCGTGAAGAGGTGCTTGTGCTTCGGCAGCGTGAGGAATAAATCTCCTGTAGAAGTTCAGCATGCCGAGAAATCTGCGTAACCCGCCAACAGTCTTAGGTGGCGGGAATTCCTGCACTGTTTTTACCTTATCGTCAATGGGACGTGTGCCATCTTCAGAGACCGTATATCCGAGGAATGTGACCTCTTTCTGCCCAAAACTACACTTGGACTCGTTGATGAGCATACCATACTCATGAAATCTGTCGAAAACTTGCCGTAGATGTTCTAAGTACTGTTCGGCATCTTTAGAGTAAATGAGTACGTCATCGATGTATGAGTAGACGAAGTCCAGATCTCTGAGGACCTCATCCAGGAATCTCTGGAAAGTTTGAGCAGCATTCCGGAGACCAAATGGCATGAAAGGGAATTCGAACATTCCGAATGGTGTAGTGACAGCTATCTTGCAAATGTCATCCGAATAAACAGGAATTTGGTTGTAGGCTTTGACTAAATCTATTTTTGAGAAAATGTTGCTACCTGCAAGACGATGGGCGTAGTCCTCTATATGGCGAACGGGATATCTGTCGGGGATAGTGCGTGCATTGAGCGCGCGGTAATCCCCGCACGGCCGCCAACCATTTCCTTTCTTGGGCACAAGATGCAGTGCCGACGCCCACGGTGAATCGGATCGTCGTGCTACGCCATCATGAAGCATTTCTTCGCAATTTTCAGCCGATCAGGAGCTAGACGGCGTGGCCTACAAAATGCTGGAGGACCTGGAGTAGTCCGGATGTAGTGTACAGTTGAATGCTTTACCTCTCGCGGCAATCCAGATGGTTTCGTCAAACTGGGGTATTCCGCAAGCAATCGGTGGTACTCGCTGTCACCTGATATAGCTTTCACGCTGGTTTGGTTGCAATGCTTGAGTTGTCCCGCTATTGTGAGAGTAGTCACGCTGTCAATTAGCCTTTTGTGTTTGCAGTCAACAACTAGACCATAATAAGCAAGGAAATCGGCTCCTATAATTGGCTTGTCTACGTTTGCTACGACAAAGTTCCAACTGTAGTCCCTTCGCAAACCTAGGTTCAATTTCTGCTTGAGAATCCCATAGGTATGGATGATGGAACCATTCGCTGCTGTGAGTGCGTAGTTGTCAGGCGACTTACATTTGGGCATGAATCGGCGCGGCAGAACGCAGAGGTCCGAACCGGTATCAATTAGATATTGAATTTTGCTTACACTGTCGGTTATAAATAGGCGGCTGGTTGTGGCGTGACAGTCTGCTGCCGCCGCGATGGACTGTCGTACTAGTTTTCCTGTTTGAATTTACACGGCGGAATGCATTTTCTTGCCTTCGAACTAAAATTGCTGTCGCCAGCCAATCCTCGAAGATGACGAAGGAATTGGCTTGGTTTCCGGTCACCCAATTCCTCATGCTGCAGTAACTGCCGTCTTTTATTTTCTTTTGACATTGACAGTCTATTTTATCAATTGTTTTTTCAAAATTTCGTATTTGTTTTTTTCCGGGGGATTCGTGATGATGTCACGGACTTCCTTGGCTGTTTTAGGATCTAATTCACGGATAATTTGGAAATACTTGGTTGAGTCGGTTTTTATGCCCGAAATTGCGAATTGCGCCTCGACCTGGGCAAACCAAACCTCGGCGTCGTCCGCCCAGAATGGCGGCAGCCTCACAGTAACTCGATCCACAGATCCTGTCCTCTCTTGTGCCGGGCCGGCGGCTCCTTGTGTCGTATCCTCCGTTGATTCGTATTCCGACATAATTATTAACTAATCGTCGCGGGTCACCAATTTAGCGTGAATGTTGTGGTACGCTAATCTACTACAATTAAATGCGACACTTGAAATACAATACGTTTACTGAAGGAAAAGAAGATATTACTATAATAAATAATAAATTAAATTAAGCAACCTTCGCGTCGAGAGGAAAATATGAAGTGATTGACGGTTCTGCTTTTCATGTTGTTATGGCGACGCTAGGGATGTCCGTCGCTCGTAGTGCGGCGCCATATACCTAATAACTAACATGAAATTCCGTACCAGGGTGTCATGTACCAACTACCTACAATTAACATCCTCAGTAATAAACATGGCTTGTAATGTTGAATAAATGAATGAATGAATGAAGTGTTGCCCAAGTTTTCACAATAACTATGTCATGTAATTCTACCTAAGCTCCTTTAATACGACACCAAGTCACGACATCAATTCTGACATTTCAGAGTCCCACACATAATACCCCGTGTCGTCGTCTTTCGACAAACACACTCAGGATCTTGCGATCCCAATTTTATTCTACAACCCGGAAAGGATAAGCCCCTACACGCGAGAATCGGATTTCTTACTGAATTGGCCTCTCTCCCTTATTCATCCCAGTTTCACCAAAGGTGAGTAATTTCTAATAATATATCAAGAACGTATTTTTCGGCTGTCATACTATATTGGCTCACATTATAGGTATAGGAAGCCTGTAAAATATTTAATTAATAGAATGGCAGATATTTTTATAAATAGGTTAATTTGCTTTTAACACAGAAAATTAAATGTAAATGTAAACGTATTATATCGTGCAGGTACCTATATTATTTGACGTTGCGGAATTTATTTTGCTTCGTTTTCACGGGAAGCGCAAAAAATACAGAGAAAACACGTTTGTTGTATGGAAGTCTTTAAATTTATTTCCTAATTTTATTTTTAAATACACTAATTGACCTGACAGATGTCGTCTTGCCAAAAACGACGTTATTTGGAAAAATAAAAATGGGGTTTTTAAATTTTTCCAGGAATTTTTTCCAAATTTTCTCTGCATAAGAACCATTCCCAAATTTCAAGGAAATCATACTTCATAAATATTAATACCTAAAGTCTACCGGTAGTTCACCAGTTTTTCGCTTATGAGGTACCACATTTGGCGATTCATTTTTATTCAGATAGATTATATATTAAGTTATTATATTATATATAATAACTTTGAAATTATATTAAGTTTGAAAAGCATTACGGTTTAGTGTTGAGCGAAAAAACGCGTTTCTATGGCAGACGGATAGACGTTTTCTAATTGTTTACGTTTGGTTCCTTGAGTACGGGACCTGAAGAACTAAGATAATTGGGATATATCGCAGGGAAATACTCTTCTAAGCAGATTCCCATAATTTGCCTGAAAAATTGCAGTCCACATTTGTTTTTATAATTTTCTCTACTGACGCGCAAAATGCGTCGCCTTTGTTGCGAATAACGTCTACAAATTTCAAGTTACAACGCGAGGCTACGCTTCAGCGGGCAGCACTTAAAAGGACTCTCGATTTAATAACAACATGACTTAGAAACAAGTCGCACGGAAAATGGAAGAGATTTTCCTTATAAAAGTTTATCATTAATATAAATTGCTTACAACAAAAAATACAAGTTGCCGTAGAGAAACGACGCCTGCGGCTATCATTTACTACAAGAGGTTGAATGGTGGGTTGAATAATTTAGTGTTTCGCTAGGCCATCAATTTTGGGTGCCTTGACTTAGGGATTAAGTCAAGC
Source organism: Apotomis turbidana (assembly GCA_905147355.2). Lineage (NCBI taxonomy): Eukaryota > Metazoa > Arthropoda > Insecta > Lepidoptera > Tortricidae > Apotomis > Apotomis turbidana. The sequence goes on along the minus strand of LR990285.1, from coordinate 17,597,700 downwards.
GGGGCTCGTCAATTGTACGGACCTAAACAATGTCTTCGCTGATGTTGTGATTTCCGGATTGAGTACACAGGCTTTACCTATAAGATCTTTATCACCGTATGATTATGAACACCGTTAGATTATAAACGGTCGACAAATTGTGAACCGCTCCATACCACTTACAATATTATAATGTAATCTGTTTTGATTTCTAGTCCATATATATTTATATTATGTATATATAATAAATATATGTATTTATCTAAGTATTTATCTATTAAAACCTATTTAAGTTAGTTGCACCGCCCACAACTTATCTGCTTTGCCCGATGGTTGACTGGTAGAGAATGCCCTATGGCATTAAGTCCGCCTTTTGTAAGATCTGTTTTTGTTTTGTGCAATAAACATTAAATAAATAAATAAATAAACGTATTAATTTTCGACATACTATCGAAAATTAAAACGGTATATTGTATATATACTAGAAGAAGCCCTTAACTTCGTACGCGTATTTTTTTGTACCGTAGTTGGGTGAAAAGTATCTCTGGATGTCCCGCTATCTCAGTACCAAACTTAGTTAAAAACGGTCCAGCCGTTTCGGCTTGATGAGAGGACAAAATTATGAAAACTGATGGCGCCAGGCTGGCATGGCGCCACGCGCCTATACAAAACAAATGACGATCTTGCAATACGCTATTAAGATTTTCCCTAAAATCATAACCCCTATCCATAGAAAACGGATTGTTAATACAAATATAGAATGTTATAATCGTAGGCCCTTGCATCTATATCGCAGACGATTTATGGTGTAGAGTTCGGGAGACACTGTTGTTGGTGTCTAACTAAACCGATACGAGATCAACATAAAACAGGCTTGACAAGAGAACGTTTGCTACAAGTGATACAGGGGACACAGGGAGTGGTGGTGCGTCTCCTTGACGACGTCTTTGCCTCTTGTCAGCGAGTGCCGCGAACCAGGGGCCCAATTCGAGAATCCCGTTTGAGATATCGCCAAGCGTCAAATCTCCATTAGATAACAGTTATATCGCCATTGAACTGTCATTTAAATGCGATGAGCTGAAAAAGTGACATATCTCATCTCAATTTTGGAAATACGAAGGCGATAATGATTGTCAAAAATGTTATTCATGTATATAAATTTCTGTTTTGAACGAAACGTAACGGGCTAATTTCACGTACTACGCGGTCAATTTAAAGTATGCGCCTGTTATTTATGCCGTCACATACAAAGAAAGCGAAAATTTTGCGCGTCCGAATTGACGAAGTTGCGATGTTCTAGGGATATCGCCACTTGTCAAGTAGGCACACGTCAAAAGTGACGGATGGCGATGAAAAGGAGAGATCTCCATTATATCTCTAAAATTGGTCGAATACCCCCCCTGGTCTCCTCGCGTAATGGCGACCCTTCACAACGCGTTTGCGCAACTCCGTTCGTTTCTCCGCAAGCTTTTACCAGTTTTGGTGGACAATATGAAAGACGGTCGTGTAATAATATTTATAATAACTATTCTAATTCAAATTCAAGTGTTATTATTTTTATCGAAGCGTCTGCAGTTTCGCTTAAATTTCTTTCGTATGGACGGATGTTCGGATTTTCGATTGTTTTTACCTAGAGACCGCATTTATTAACCGATTCACATAAAATTTTGTCTTCGAATTTGGACGATTTTTCAAATGTGAGTGTTCAGAGACATGGGGTTGAAAACGTAAAAAGTGACAAATTCCAATAATTTTGAAACAAACTCTCAGCAAGGTTACAGAGTCACTAGTATTAGCATTTGTTTTAATAGGTAATATTTCTAAACGCAGTTGTGTTCTCAAATTTAAAAACAGTCAGCAAATAATATCTTATCTTATCTTATTAGGAAGGGGTCCTTTCGGATACACTTCGACCCAATGGGATCTTTTGTGTAATAACCCCTGTCGCGCCTACTCCAAGGATTGTTCCACCACCTTCATACATCGGATGATGGAACCAGTTGGTAGTGCCTGGAATTCTTTCGGTTCTGTGTAACCGATACCGATTCCTTCATTCTAAGTCTGGCGAGGGCATGACATCCACACAGTTTGTGCAACAGTCAGCATTACCTACAGACAACAAGAGAAGTAAACGTACGTTTTCATTGTTTCAGAATATTGTCTATGCCACAATCACTACCAATAAAATAAAACAAGTAGGTACGAACCAAAACCTCGGACTATAAATTAAATTCACGTATAGGCGTATGTATAAAATGTATAGGCAAGGATTTTAATTCAACCCTCTGTCGATAGCCTCCCAATTACGGAGGCAATAAATTTGGTGCCGGAAGATAAGCCCCACATGTCGGCAGGCTAAATATAAACATCGTCTTTTCGTAAAATAATGAGCAATATACAGAATTACATAAAACTAATTTGCGCCGCGTCACGCAAATAATGCTAATCTTATTAGTTATGCAGAAAAAAATGCGCATACTAGAAATGTATTAATTATGAATTATGATACCATAACTGTGTTCTTTCCAATTTGCTTTCCAGCATTTTAACTTTGATTTTTTTTAGTGACTTTCATTAATTTTAATAGGTTTCACAAAAAATAGAGTCACCGTCATCTTAAGCCGAAATTCTCATAAATTGTTTAAAGGCCATACATCGTGACGTGTAGAGTAATTTGACGATATACTTACGTACAGAAGTATTTATACATACCTATTTCAAAACTGATTTGTAATCTTAGCTGACACAATGTAGCGCAATGGAAAGTGAATACTAGCCGGAACATAATGTAAGGATCGTTACTTTACGTACAAACTGCCGTTTCAATACACGTCAACTGCACTAGAACTGATGAACTGAACATTTTTGCAGACTGTATGCAGCTTAATTTTTCATTTATTAGGTTGTTTCATCTGTATTTATTTATATACATATATGTAATATATAGAGAAATAATAAATCCGGCCGCAGTTTTATTTTTTGGCCACTTGGTCGAACTTCTCATTTAATAACTAAGCATCGGGAATATGAGATTAGCCTCTAATAAACTAATTCATCTTCTTCACAACGCCAACTAAAAATGTTAAAGAAAGCGTCAAGTCACAATCAACAATTATTATTACTTGTCCTTCTGATTTATACATTGCCAACTAATTTACTAACTCAGCCACGGAATTTGCAACTCATCATCATTTTTCATTTTACAGCTTCAATACAAGCTCCTCAAAAATTATATATTCGAGCTTCCATAGACAACATCATATATTATAACTTAACATGTAAAATAATACTTCATATTCTTTTATAGTGAAAATAGCCACTGTAGGTACGATTTGGCGCGAGTGCGCGACATGACAGCCACCGGCCATTTGCACCAATCAGAGAGCGCCATTCGATTCTTGTACCGACCGACCCGCCCGTGTTTGTTTATTGTCATTCGTTCGTTCATATTGCAATAGGTTCATCTGCGTTCTCTCTAATCTAATTCTAAGGCAGGTCCGACTTGGCTTAGGTTAGGTACGACGACGACCGAAGCGAGGAGGAGTGTTAGGTTGAACTGCGACCCTAGTTTCAACATTACATATTTGATAACAGTACGTAACCCATTAATCTAGTTCTAAGGCAGGTCCGACTTGGCTTAGGTTAGGTACGACGACGAGCGAAGCGAGGAGGAGTGTTAGGTTGAACTACGACCCTAACCTAAAATGAGATTTAAGTATTTTGTTTTGTTCTCTTTTCAATAGTTCATATGTAATAATAGTGGCTTTAAAATACTATTTGATGACAATTTTAGGTAAATTTTACGATCGATTAATGTAGGATGACTTACATTTTAAACATACTAAGTTATAAAATTAGAAGCTAATAGAGTTACTATTTTGGTGTCATATAATAATATTTTAGAAGTTTGCTATTTGAATGCATGCCTCAAATTTAGATGCTAAAAAATAATCACCATGCTAAGTTACAATTACAGTGGCTTACAAAGAAGATAACTAGTGGCTGAGATATTATTATTCAGACGCGCGTTGGTTGTGGCTGACTTAGTAATTTAGAAGGTTACTTATATTTTCTGAGGCGAATAATGCTATTAAAAAGAAGCCTGTTTAAATAGTACCCTAATATATAGGAAATTTAAACAAGTCCCTTTTCGCTCTTGTCACAATTTGACAATAAGTTTCAAACAGGTACGCCTTTCAGCTTCCTTTATTATAAAACTTGCTTAAGTTAGTTGCACCACCCACAATTTATCTGCTTTGTCTGAAGGTTGATTGGTAAAGAATAATGGCTCGGCATAGGCATTAAGTCAGCTTTTTGTGGGTTTTTTGGGCAATAAAGACAATAAATAAACAAATCATGCCCAGTTTAGCAGCAAATATCTCCAGATTACCGAAATAATAAAAGAATTACTTATTTCGGATTGTCTCGTACCATTTACGACATGCAGGATGTCGCAAGTCCACATCGGAAAAGACGTTCGGAAATTGTCACAACTCCCCACAGTAATTTCCCGTACGGCACTGCGAGCTCTAAATAGGTGCCGGATTTAATATATCTCTCTGTGCTACGGTGTTCCGGATATATCACTTTGATTGAAACATAGAAAGAATATATCTCGCTTTGCACATATCGGAATCGGTTTAATACTTAAAATTTTGTACTTTGCCTCAAAATACTAAAGTTTGATAATCGTTTATATTTGAGTGAAAACTAGTCAATATATTAAGTCAACCAATTTTAGTAAGAAGAACATGATTTCTCAAATATGTGCTAAATATTGCGTGAATTCTTTTGTGTTACACAAATAACATACTTTGTAGCTTTTTGGAAATTATCATACAGATATTGTACTGTGTTAAGTTATGCTTACCCATTTCCTGTTAAATCTGGAGAAAAAGAAGTATAACATTGATAACAAAGTACAATTAGGCCCTTAAATTTTAAATCTACTTAGATTTTGTTTGGGTTAAATTTTTACTGACCATATAAATTTTCTTCTGATCTGACCTACCAATCCAACTATATCCAATAGTAAATACAGAGTCCTGTATTGAACGGAGGACCGATAAATAAAAATTTGTACATTTTTATTATCCCATTACCTACAAACGGTAGTTCTCTTATTTTGAACGGTTGCAGACTGAAGTTATCTTCAGATCTCGGCAATTCATTCCCCACAAATTGGCCATTCATCCTCACATAAGCGTGAGTTATTGAGGTACTACGGTCTTCTAGATAAACATCTTAAGCCGTAACGCGGTATTAAACTCATAACAAAAATTTAATTTTCTTCCCCTCGAACCATTATGTTAATAGTGGCGTTTACATATTAAAATTAGCTTTCAGATTTATTGCTTTTTATTTTTTAACTACCTGGTCCCGATATGGTACGCTATGGTACTCTGGCATAGCTCCTATTATAAATGGATTGTTAATAAAATGTATTGTTATTCAAAAAATTACTTTACTTCATTGAGTATCCCTAATAGTAAGTGGACATCGTCAGGCACGTAATTGGTTTGGTCAAGATATATTTAATTAGGTATGTAAGTATGCATCATTGTATAAGAAAAATGCGACAAAATAGTTGAGCCCAGTGCATGCCAGCCCAAGCATCTGATAGAATAACGAGGGTCAGCCTATAAGGCACATCTGAACCGATTAGCTATTTATGAGTAATAATTATGAGCCCTCGGGAAGGACATACGATAGTTTTCATCCCAAAATCATCCCTTAAGGTGGTGAAAAGAATGAGAACTTTAAAAGCTAGGTAAATATTAATTATAAAAATAACAGGTTAATTCGCTCTTGGCGAGCATTGAGTTATGCTGAAAACAATAAGTAAACGTACCTTAGTCTAATTTAGTTGCAACATGATTATTAGATTCAGATCCATGGTTTTAACATGTCAATTCACTTTCTTACGTTTGTTTTATAATTTAACACCAACTACGATCACCAAGTTTGTATGGAGAATCAATAATTAGATTAAATTTCCTATAGAGGTAGTGCGAGTGTTAGGTTTTATTACGGAAACCATCTATTGACAGGGTGAAAAGGAGGGATGAGTTGTGATAATCTGTGAATAATAAGATGAGGTAAAATGAAATAAGGTGGGTTGAATTAGCTTAGATAAAACAAGATAAATTAGGATAAGATAAGGTAAGATTTGTGTACCTACAATTGAATGTTCGCCAAGTTCAATTACATTTGGGAGTTTTTATCCCTTATGGCGATCGACTAATTCTAATCAGACAAAGTCGCGGGCAGAAGCTAGTACGTCATAATATAACGTACTATGTACGTTATAACTATGTAGTCAAAGAGTAAAAACACAACGAGTGCAAGTGAGGCCCGGTAGAACAATGCGGCCCGCGGTTTATTGTTAGCAATACAATACTCTATTGACGTCAAACCTTTCACGGGAAAGCGTAGGTGCCGCAGTGTATCTACTGGTATGCGATATTACTTATTACATGATATGAGCAAGAATTTTATTTAATACTTGGGGTATCAATCCCCATGCATTTGATGGGAATGGAACCTTTATATAGCCACATAGCACTGTTAAGATTTTTCATGAAACCCCTAAAGCAAAATTGTAATTTTATATTTTTAACCATCTTCATAAATATACTCTTTTCAATTCGTCAGGATGTTTTATGTTTTTTTTTTGGATGTTTACTCGAAGCCGATTAAAGCTGAAAATTAGGTTGGTTATATTTGTATCGTTTGATTGTACAAAGTCTAGAAGTCTATAATTTAAGGATGAAAGCTCTGATAAACTCGGCCGCACGTTGATATGACCCCTAAACTCTTTTTTAAGTTCTTGAAATTTCGTAAAGATTGTTTAAGTTTCGGAGGTAACTGAAAACAGACGAGCACCAAACCTCTTTGTATGGGAAAATGAGCAGTCGTATTTCCTTTTGATACTCGTAGTGGCCACCGATGTCATTAGTACGGTCAAAGCTAAATGTTTACAATGAAGCAAGACATTGAAAAGTTTTAACTTCTGGCCGGGTTTGAACCTGCGTCTCTTACGGCTTTCCGGACAAACACGGATACCTATTGGACCACTGAACGTTGAATTGAATTTTTTAACCAGATGCTGCAGTGGCAGAATGGTGGTGCCGGTCATGAGGTCTGAATCTTTACGGTAGATGGCGCTAAGGCATACAAGAAGCGACTGGATGAACAATTCAATGGCTCTCGCATCAGGTTCAGTGGTCCTATTAGGTAGGACGCCCGTGTTGGACCGGAAAGCCGTTGGAGACGCAGGTTTGAACCCTGCCTGAACCATTAAACTTTTAAATAAAAATTGAATGTTTTCGGTTAATTGTAAACATTTGGTTTACGCTAGCAGACGTCACTGTTTTAATAAAAATAACCGTGAAAGCTTTTCTTATTTGAAATGTTTAGTAATTTATTTATAGAAGGATAGAAACATTGGACTCATATAAATGAAACAAAAGGTTATTTAACTAGAACTACTTTTAATTCTCTTGCGTTAAAGTACTATAAAATCTAAGGGAACCTAGCCAGCGGAGTTGCAGTACCGACTGACCGTATGCAGGTTGTTATTATTAGGATTCTAAGCCTAATTTTGGTCGTTCACTCTTTTATATTTAGACAGATAAAACTAAGAAAGATGCAATCCGCTGGAGAACGATGAACTAGGCCGGCCTCACAGCTTGCCGGAGCAACTATAATAATAATAATAATAATAATAAAGCCCGCAGGGCAGCTTGTGGCGAGCTGTTGGGGAGTGACGACCCCACGGACCCGAGATCTCCAGAGAGTCGGTCAGGGTCCTCGTCTCCGGTGTGCCTTCATCGGCCGGAGTGGAAACCCAAGAGGACCCGTAGGACTCTCAGCTCTGGCTTGCCTTCATTAGCCGTCCAGAGAGGAGCGTTAGAGCTATATGCTCCAGGGGTGGAAGTGTTAAAGGGCATCACGCCGCGAGTAACTTCGGAGAAAGCGCAGCACACCTCTCGATACCTCTGAGCCCTCACGCTCGTGTTGCTTCCGGCCGTCGGCACGATGGCATTACGGGGCCCACCTAGTGAGGGGCGAGTCACCACCCGCCAGAGGTAACAGTCGCATAGATGGTTACGGCGGGTGACATTTTTCTACTGCAATAGCCCACATAAATAGTCCATCCAAACTTCATTTTAATAGCCCGGTTTCTTTTCCATATTAATGCAATAGTTCAATCACCTGCTGGGACCGGTTCATGGATGTATCATCTTATTGGTATGATCAGGAACGGGTCCCAGCAGGGCAACAGCCACAGCAAATTTCTCCAAGGGGCCTCTACGTGTTGGATCCATATCCCCACGCAAGCCTTCCAAAAGACCGGGACGTATGAGCCCGAGAATCAATAACGAGAAACAAATAATAATAATAATAATTTATTGATAAAACATAATGTACAGAGGTGACGGTTAAATTCTATACTTAAAAAACAAATAAATTCACAATTTACATAACCTGAACTAGGGTTGCCCCTGTGTTTCAGGCAATGGGAAAGCCTTTACATTATTTAATTTAAGTACATATTCATCTATCTTACAGTAATCTTATTGTAGCTTAACTACTAAAATTTACACTAAAGAACTTAATTCAACTAATCAAATATTTATTTCATGACAGCCAGTAAGTTCTCTGTATCTTCGTACGTCATAGTTTGTAGTGACTCACGAAGCGCTTTCTTACATTGAGCGAAGCTTAGTGGATATAGGTCCAATTTCGCATTTAGTCTATTGTAAAGAAATGGTCCCAGAAATATGAAAAATCTTGTAGAGAAAGCATGTTCTGCTTGCATGTTATAGGAGCAAACAATATCTTTACGCCTCTTGTTTTTATATTCGGTGCTGTAAGGAGTTATGCAGTGCTGCCTTAATACTGTGCCGTGGATAAATAACTGGCGAACTGTTAGTACTCTACATTCACTGTATATAAGGTTAGTAGGGTAGAGGTAAGGACGATAGGTATGGACCTTTAGGATTGCTCTTTGGGCTCTTTCTAATTTTAGTAATGTGGTTTTAGCCAATCCTCCCCATGACGTTATGCAATACGTTATTATTGATTGGCAAAGAGCAAAATAAACTGTCTTGAGAAGCTGCTCATCCGCAATTGACCGCAGTTTTTTGAAAACAAATATTAACTTACGGATTCTATTACACAGCGCTTCCACATGGAATTTAAACGAGAGGGTTTCGTCGATTAATACTCCGAGATATTTAATTTTGTCGGTACGCGTTATGTCCGGGCAGCTGAATTTGACAGTTGAACTGTCAGCGAGAGGGTACGTAGTCAGTCTCTCGAGCCGTCCGGTACCGGGGAACGGATCACAGGGCGACAGCTGCGGTGACCTCACAGCGCAGGTCTACCACGGACCTTTTGGAGGATAACGAGTCCGCTTGGGTTAAGTACTTCGATGACAACTCCGGGTATCCAGTGGCAAGCCAACACTGGAATTCACCGCACCTCACCGTCTGGGCGTTCAAGGTAGTCGAGCAGACCGGCCCGCGATGCTGGAGTGTTTCTCTCCCGGTTTTATTCCATTTTCCTTTTGCGTAAAACCCACGCGGCGCCCCTTGCCTGCGCCCGCTGTCAAAAAGGCCTGTGTTGCCAACTTCGCAGGGCGCGTTCACGGAGCACGGTTGCGTTCCAAAACACGCATCATTACATATTGTATTGCAATGTGTCCGAAACTGCTATACCTAATAATCTCTCGAAAAATGATTTCGCTCCGAAGTAGCTTAGTTGCTACAGAATTAAGGTCAACTGCTACCTAGCTCGTCTTGGGTGAGTGCTTGGCATCCATCCGAGATGCGTTTGATCTTAAATCAATATCGTGTGGGCCTGATAGCTCGTTCGAGATGAGAACACTCGATGTCAGTGGAGACAGCCTCCTCTTGATACTAATAAGATCGCCTTCATGATACCATAAATGACAAATGACATTCACACGTGATTAACTTGAATGTGTCATTCGACAACAAGTTCTTATTTACTATGTAAAGTACTTCTAAATCTTCAAATAGTAAAATGTTTTTTTTTTTTTTTTTTTTTTTTATTTAAAACAAGGAACTTAATATCTATTACATAATATACGGTGGGCGAAAACCGCGCACGGTTTATCTGCCACCGCGTTATCTCTCGCTTACAGCCTATCTCAATATTTTATACTTAAACTATTTATCATTATCATGCAAACCGTACACCCGACTTTATCGCCTTACAAATAAGGTTGATTTGAACAAAATGGACCAAGATATACTCTTAGGATTAATGTAAAATTTTATATCTGGTATTAGGTCTTGTTCCATTTTGGTCAAGTCAAGCCTAGGTTTGATTATACTTATTTAAAAATGAGGAGGAGAAACGGAATATTCAATGGAGTACGTCCGGGCTGGCCGCCACCAGCAACGGCGCGGCAAGGCGGTTGTGGGGCCGGAGACGTCATGCTACCGCCCCCTCCCCCGCCCCACGACGTCCTGGTGACAAACAACCCGGGCGCTCCTTACAAGATGGCATGAGCATATGTTTTAATGTTTCTTTACATTCATCCATATTGTTAAATAAATCTTGACACACTTCTTTTGGCCAATCATTTAGTATATAAGGCAAAAGATATTCCCACTTTCGTTTACCATAAGAATTGTTATACGGTGGTAGTACATATTTCGTTGAGCGCAGTTCACTCCTTAGTCTTAATGAAGTACATCTGTTTTTTAGATTAGGTAAATTTAAGATTTCGTCACAAAGTAGCATCATTTTAAATTTATCGTAAACATTAATAATTTGACAGTATTTAAATAACTCGTTTTCGTCATATTTATGTTTACGTCTTATGGAGTTAGGTATAATTGTTTTTATAATAGACAGTTGTAGCTTATATATGTTATCTAAGTATGTTTTATAAGTACGGCCGTAGCTGCTTAGGCTATAGGATATAATTGAATATCTGAGCATTTAAGATATTTTGTGAAAAAAGTGAAATTTGGAGGTAATTGGATAAAAAAAAGAAAGAATAGGAAGAATAATATCTGATTTTGTGTATGTTTGCGTGTATAAATATAATTATCTTGCACTCATCGGCCTTAACAGCTCGTCTGATTTCAACAATTGTTGGTACACAAGAAGCTAGGTATCGTCAGATGATTATAGAATACTGTTTCTAACCTGTGCCAGTTCAATGCTTCCGTAAAATTACCTAAGTGTTTAAGCTCTTCGCCGAGTCGATCTAACTAATATGTATAATGGTGCTTTTGTAACCCAGTCACCCCGGCTTATTGTACTTTCCTTTTTCAACAAACTTATCCTCATTTCAATATTACAAAACTGTAAAAGTTATACTCCAAAACAAATTATTTTCACACAATCTTAAAAGTTTGTCCAAAGTTGAATAAAGTCAGCCCCTTTACATCGAATAAAAGTTTTGTTGTGTCTACAGAATAGTTTCGAATTCAGGTATTTTCCAAACTTGTAATACCCGACCCTTGCCGTACGGTATGACATGTACACGAATGTTAGTTGTTAAGCCTTGTAATAGTAGTTGATGCAACTGTTACATAATGAGAGGTCTTAAAACACAAGGGCGGTCTTATGAAACGAGCTGAACTTGTTATAGTAATTTAACAATATGGACATTGTAGACGAAATATCAAGTAATCCATACATTCCTATTATTTCACTGGATAATACATCTTTTGATGAGTACACGGACAAAATGCTTCGTCTAAAAAATATTTCACGAGAAAATAACAATATAAACAGTTTCTATTAATTACCTTCTTTCAGCAGAAACAAAGGATATCAGGTTAGTAACATGTTATGTTCAGTAGCTATTCCTAGGAACGTCTCTAGACCCCAGGCCGTAATTATGTGAGTATGACGTATAGCTGAGCCTAAAGCCAGGTCCAGACGGGTGTACTATGTAATGTACCTAATGTAACGCGAAAGATAACGAGAATTATGTGTATGGACGTAACCATGTCAGGCACCTGGTTCAACGTTTCTTTTTTAGAGTTCTGTACCCAAAGGGTAAAAACGGGACCCTATTACTGAGACTTCGCTGTCCGTCCATCCGTCCGTCCGTCTGTGACCAGGCTGTATCTCAAGAACGGTGATAGCTAGGCAGTTGAAATTTTCACAGATGATGTATTTCTATTGCCGCTGTAACAACAAATATTAAAAATAAAATAAAATAAATATTTAAGGGGGGCTCCCATACAACAAACTTGTTATAGATTATGGTACGGAACCCTTCATGCGCGAGTCGGACTCGCACTTGCCCTTTATTTTTCGAACACAAAGATGCTCGCAGTGCCACCCACGCTTTTGACCATACAGGTGTTGATCTTATACTGATCATAAGCCTCGCCCATCCCCCATACTCCCGCGACGCTCACGAGATCATCTGTCCACTTAGTCGGGTTCCGTCCTACGCTGCGTTTTCCGATGTCTTATCCGTTGTCTTCACTACAGGACTTAGGCCCTAACGGCTACAAGGCCCGCCCGTTAACATTTCAATCTTGCAATCCTGGAGCTCTGTCGATTAATTTCTTCTGCGGATTCTGATTCTATCACGCAGAGAACGAGACGAGAGTGAGTTGACGCTCTGTTCCTCGTAATGCATTGACACGTTGCAGCCGTGTGGCCTCGGCTTAATGAGAAGGATGCCGGCCGAATATTTCTCCGAGTGTGGGCTATTATTTAGTTCTTCTGAAGCAAACATCCTGCGAAAAAATGTCCTATCTTAATTACATACATTCATTTATACATTCACTGCTAAACAGTAGTCTATGTATAAATGTATGTATGTATATTTTTATGTAAGTGTGTTCCACCATAGCGAGAAAACTACTCAACCGATTTTTAACAAAAATATTACCGACTTCAATGAAGCGAAATGATGTTTACCGATGACATCTGTTCGAGTTACTAAAAATACTTACTTAAATCACGGTAAGTTGCCCATAACCTTTGAAGAGTTACCTTGATTTCTCCAGGATCTTATCACCAAATCCTAACTCCATGACAATCGGGCCAATTAGAAAGTCTCCTTTCAAATAGACTAAATATTTTCCGTTTTTAGCCGTCGGTTTATAAAACATATTTTAATGCTTTCTTTTGAATTATGGTGTTCATTTTGCTCCACCTACTTGTATTGTGTACCTACTCTCAAGCCGCAAATCCCATACAAGCAACACCGTGTGTGTGTGTGTGTGTCAGTTCCATCTTATACCAAACTGTACTTTAATTTGTCATGCCACAACTTTTCGTAACTTCAAAGTGAAATTATGTGCCCTCGTACCAGTTAAATTCCCGAAAACGTTTCATTTTACTTGTACAGGAACGCCTCATAATCAAGTTATTTAACTGAGGAACTTCAGTTTTAGAAGTTTCTTCAGCTTCCTACAACTAGATGGCACATGCCGCGTTCCATTCACAAAATCTTTCATGAGAAATCTAAAATTTAAATGTGTAATAATTACACTTTTTATCAAAATTTATTCATTTTTAATATCGTAATAAATCACTTTTTTCTTAGGTACCCGTAATTGAGGAATACGTGTCTTAAAACCATCTGTGGATGCTTAGTTACCTAAAAGTTGTTGAAATTGGTCCCACCGTTTACTTAGATGTGATGAATACATTAAACACATACTTCATACAAAATTTAAATGTGTAATAATTACACTTTTTATAAAATTTATTCATTTTAAATATCGTAATACTCGTAAATCACTTTTTTCTTACCCGTAATTGAGTAATATGGGTCTTAAAACCATCTGTGGATGCTTAGTTACCTAAAAGTTGTTGAAATTGGTCCCACCGTTTACTTAGATGTGATGAATGCATTAATACACATACTTCATACCTACATACGTACGTATGATACCTACATTTTTGTATTTTGGGTTACCTTTAACTACTGTTGATAAAAATTAATAAACATATTATTATACTTACGAGAAAACCTGTACAGTTTCCATACAAAAATTCGAAGAAAGACGGTTATGTAGATAGAAATATACAAACAAGAAAGCAGAATCCATACCAATGGAATAATATCCATAATTATCTCATGGCAGATAAGTAATATCTTTGTAACCTTATGAAACAGTGATAAACTCATTCCACACGCTCTTATAGATAACATGTTGCTGACCCGTGGCTTCACTCGTGACTCGCGGGAAAATTCAAGTTTGAAGTAGAACTTTGAAATTTGATGGTACTGCTTCTTTGATATCCGACAACACAAACTCCATCAAAACCGATCAACTGGAAATGAGGTATATTCGGCTTACCCTAGGGTGAAACCTATGAAGAGCATTGTAGTTAGGCTTTAGCTTTATCTCCTGCCTGACATCTGCAAGGATTTCAATAGTCTATAACAAATTTTCATGAGTACAAGAACGAAATTCTTAAATCACTTACTTCGTGAAACACGCCTCCTTTGGTTCATTGTTCTTATCTCACTCATACGTGCTTCTCCTCCTATATATTGGAAAATGAAAAAAAAAAAGTGGTCTCAGAAACTACTTTTACTTATTTCAATCAAATTGTCGTCAATGTACAGACATACGAGTACATATTTTACAACTTTGTTAGTGTGTAGAATTAATTCAACAAACAAGCTGACAGAGATAACACAACAATGATCATTACCATCCTGATTGGCGACAAAATAAAAACCAAACGATCATAACAACATGATATAGCAAAAAGGTAAAAATGGACGAGCATAATATGAGGTTACGTTATGATATAATTTTATATGGCGTCTCCAACCAAGGAAACAACCAGTCATTAACGTCTATCGAGGAAAAAGGTCAAAATAAGAATAAACCTTCCCGCCTACTCTGAGAATCATTTCCCTTATTAACCTTTTGCCCCAACAGTTGTCATTGGAGTGCCCTCGGGCACTTTTGTAAGGGCTAAGGGCAACTAAGGGTCTAGTCACGGTACAGATTTCGTTTTCAATAACCATTCTATTTTAAGAGTCGAATGAAGTGCGAATCCATTGTGTTTCAAAAACGTATTTATTGACTGAGCGAGTGAAGTGTCGTTTCAGCTTGGCCCAAATTTCGTTCGTATATCCGAATGAATGTAATGATGTTTGGATGTTAAGATGTCTGGATGTCTAGACGCTTTCCGGTTGTTCTCTTCTAGAAGTCGCATTTCTCATCGGATTCTCATGAAATGTTGTAAATAGGTTTGATAAGTATAGTACACTCTTTGTTGAAGCAGTTTTGCGAAATTTTTCAAAATGGCGAAGATATGGGGGTTGAAAACATAAAATTCAGTAATTCAGTAATTTTGAAACAAACTGGTTATGAGGTCTACAGCTCACAGAGCCTCTATAAAATATTTGGTTACAGCATAACCACAGACCATAAGATAACAATAAGATTTGTTGACTGAACTTTAGATAGCTTTCCTTAAAACAACAGACCAAGAAATAAAAATAAACGTTGATACTAACGTCTCTGTCCCATAACAAACTGTTTCAATTCCATGAGTCTAATTCGAATAATATCAACATAATTATGCCTAGATTGTATAGCAGTCACAGTCATATAGCCATGATATGGTATATATCCACAGCAAAAAGCGGAACAGCTATAAATATACCTAGGAAATTGACAAGATTTCATTTCTTAACCAGTCTTTATCCGATTAAAAATTCAATATTACCACATCTTTATCTTTTCAAAAATGTCCCAATTTATGATTAAAAATCCATTTGAAACGACTTCGGTCTATATATATATATAATGGTTTTTGCTGTTCAAGGTGTCATTTAAAGATCACATTCTGGACAGATTCAATTCAAAACATAAAATTTAGCTCATTGTACTCTACTGAGCTCCATGTCTAGATGCTTTGTATTTCCTTTACGAGCGCCCAAATACGTGGAATCACGAATTTAGCATAATTTCCGTTTTGTTTATACAAATTATGTCCAGGTCACAGGGCCTGTACAATTTCATTGTGAGCGACCCACGTACCTACTCGCCCATCCAATTAGAAAACTCTTGATTTGGAAGAAACCGAGAAACGTATAGCTATGTAATGTAGATATCTAATGTCGGTGTTTTGTGAAGTTATCTGTACCTTAAGAATGAGGCCTGCAGAAAGCCAACTTCTTTTGGTTTTCGCGAAAGTCGTCTAAGAACTACTGTTGGTTATGTCTGTAAAATGAGACGCAAATGGCCATGCGGCATTGCGATTGCGACCCATCGACACGTACGACGACTAGGGTTGCGACTATCTAGGAACGCGAGCTGATTTTGACCAATCAAACGTGGAAGGTGGAACAAGTTTATTATTTCGAACTATTAGCGCGACTCGCTGTGCGTAAAATTTGTCAGTGTTTTCATTTGTCCATACCGACCTTAAAAGTTATCTGAAAGTTAAAGATATAATACGTTACAACAATGCGAGTTAATTTCATAGTTATTTTTGACACTATTGGTGACCTACTGAATGATAAAATATTTAAACCAAAATATGAGGTGTAAATTAATTTATTGCTTTACTGCCCGCTACTCTCACTTCCTGGACAAGACAAGATGTAAAACTTTAGACAAACCACGGATGGTACCTAATTCTTAAAGCCCCAGATCGCATATTTATGGGCCTCGCCTTCGGTTAGGGCCACAAACACCTACGACCTGGGTCATAGGGTTCGCGCTACACCCTTAGTATGTAATGTACTATTACAATTTAGCACCGTAGGAACCAACACACCATTAGTAGTGTATAGTCTGTAAAGAACTCAAGAAGATAAGTCCAGAAGATCAAAATTATGTCAAACGGGCAAGATCTTAAATTCACATGTACATACGGTCGGTCGTTTGTAACATATTCTTAGAGGTCAGATAGACTATAACATTCTATACTTTTTGATATTTCATTGTCCGCTCGCACTCTTGTCCCGACAGACCTTTAATAAGGACTATATTGCTTTCTTGCCAACAACACTATCAATTTTCAGAAACTTTATAAGCGAGTATGTATGAGTCGATCAGAGCCTGTCGGCACTATATCTAGACTTCAGCAGAGTAGCTCGCTTTTATTCCTGATTGAATCAATTTTGAAACAAGGATTTTCTCATTTTTCTAGATAGACTATCTAAGTCTCAGAAACAATGTTAGACTCATAGTGAAGGGACATATTTTGCGCAGTAGTTTTACTCAGAGGTTATCTGAAAGAGTTTCTACTCGTATAATGACAACATATTTAATTGGCTGTTGTATTTTTATGTTATTTCCTATGATATTTGTATACTTGAAAAATTTAAATACACAGGGTATTTTTTTTAAATCGAACTCTATTTGAACGTCTTGACCACTATACTTAATCAATTTCATCGATTGTCAGTTATTAAAAGCTAATTACTTGCAAGCGCGTAGATTTCTTGTAATAGTAATGCATAAATGTATCATTTAGTAAAATGGAACCAATAATGAAGGCCACATGATGGGTGGAACCCCTCAATCATGCTTATTCACGTCAAACTTCCAAGTGATCTGTGATTACTTATAAATTATGACTCAGCGATTCTTCCAAAAAGCGTGACAAACTGCCAGATAACTCGATTACGGCCAGCGACGGCTTCAGTCGAAACAGAATACGCAGAATATTGGGTTATAGGTTGGTCGAGCTCTAATGGACACGTAACACAATTGTGACCTCTTACCGAATGGACCCTTTCGTCCGCCGGTGACATAAACGCTGTATTTGATTTTATTTCAGGTCAGCTTTGTTTAAGGCCAGCATATTTGTTTGGATAAAAATATTGTGTTCTTTCTCTATCCTCATAAGTCCACACGTATGTTTCATATAGGTATAAATCTAAGTCGAATATTTTGTAATGAATAACTCTTCTGGAATTTACGAGGTTAACTATCCGTGTAAAACTGACCAAACTATACAACAAAGCCACATTCAACCAATATTACTAAAACAACACACCAAACAACGCAACCGTTAAAGTTTTCGCCCAATAAACGTAATTCCGAATTGTGCGAGGAACACGAAAACGTTAATTTATCGTCTGCTTATCATTGCATGCAATAATCCACGGAGCATAAATTATTTGCGGATGGCAACATATGTGTCGTCCCGTCCACAATGCCAGTGTTACTAGTTACAAAATGGCCACGGATCGACCGCAATTTCAGACAAAAGTGCACGTTAGGAAAGTTGAGCGTTTGCGAGAAGTTCTAAAAAGGTGGCTAGGCGAGACTTTCCGAATTGTAAACTTTTAGATCCTTTTAACTCTTTTTATAGGGTTTATGTATGTATGTATGTAAACACTTTATTGTACACAAAAACAGAAATACATTAAAACAAAAGAAATACATGTACAAAGGCGAACTTATCCCTTTAAGGGATCTCTTCCAGTTAACCTTTGAGTAAATGACTTTGAATGGTTTAGCGAGAACAAACTGATAAAATATCGTTAGATATTGACAGACAGCAAATTGTTTACAAGTTGCAACACACGTGCTAAAGACAATATCTTCGGGGAAAGTGCAATACCGCGTAAGTAACAAGTGTAGATACGAATCAATATTCAAACAAATGCTAAGTATTTCATTGAAATGAGAAATTTATCAACAGCTGTTATTTACACGGCATTGCACTATCCCCGACGATATGTAGATGTACGCCAAACGTCTTATTCTGTTGCCGCTACTTATCAATGGCCGTTTTGAAATTCGTCCAAGCAGCTCGCACAACTACGCTACGCGACTCTTATCGCACGACATAGCATTGCCCGTCACTCTTTCACAGCATGGCGAACAAAGAGAGGGGTAATATCCCTCGCGTAAAAATGAGTCGCGTGTAACAGTTGTGGAGGATTTTTATTGACAGACAGTCCGTAGATATGTACAAGTAAAGTTTTGACATAATTTTCGTTAGTGATCTTGATTCGATAATCGAATTCGAAAAGCCGGAACTTTTTAGGATTGTTATAGTATTTTCTTCAGTTTCCGCGACTGTCACAAATTTTAATAAAACAAATAAATGAATTATATCATGTTTATTCATTATTCTTCCATCCCCTAGGCTGCCATTCAGACCCTAGTCTGAATCGCTTTAATTTGTATCGCCCTTTCTCTTTCTCTTTTTTTTGTCCTGAAAATGACAAAATATCTAGGCGTATTCCTGTTCTGGCTTCCTTAACAAAAAGTGTAAATAACACCGGCCCTATAACAACGGCCGACGTGAACCGAATATTTATTTCGCGTAGGCCTAATTAGGAGGTTATCTCCGTAAAATACCCAGTATTTTCATCGTTTTCCACGTGAACTTCTCGGAGCATTATAATTCTAAACAATTTGCCTTCGCGCGAGTTTCGGAATTGCTTTCATTCAGTATAAGTGCCCGCCTCAACTTATCTCGGCATCGCAGCGATTTACCCTCTCACGGAAATTGACTATTTTCATTCACATAAGGTGGGAGTTGCTTAATAATGTTGGTGGGTAACGGGCTCGAATTTTACTTACACCTGGAAAATATGAAATTGGTGAAATGAGGTACTAAATTGGACTTATGAATTCAAAAGGTTACTTTATACTATGATTTAATAGATTATAGCTGTGAGATATCGTCGGTAATTTGAGCCTCAATAATTGTTCTTAATAGAGCAAATACGGCAAATACCTCCTTCGACTGTTATACTCGCTAATTTAAATTTTACAAACGTTCAAAGAAAACTTTAAAACAATCAGTTATTACTTTGATAAGGTCCCATCATCACATATGGTTGGAAGATATTGTATATATGGCGAGAAGATTTCGACATATTTCAAACAAATATCTTTAGATAAATGTAACATTATGTCTCTGGTTTCAATTCGTGTTTGTCAGATTAGATCCAACTGAAAATTTGTATAAAAGAAGAGCCCTAGCTGTCATTGCAAAGATTTAATTCCACTTGCATGCATCTAACATTCTTTACTGAAATATCAACATTGGAAAGAGGTTTCTTCGCTGCATCTACATCTCACACTTACGCTCGCTACAAGGTTCATTGAACACTTTCAATCCTGTAAGTGTAGCGCTTTTATTTTTATTCATAGTCTACCGATACGAGAAGTCTTGCAGTTGTAGTTTTGAAAGGTTTTAAATTGCTTTACCTACGTATCGGTATTGGCTCAGAACAGAAGGTCTTATCGAAAATATAGATTGAGAAAAACCGCCTAAAATTATGCACCATGACCGGATTTAAGCGACTTTCAACACGTCATCAGTCCACCTTATGAGGTCTACACGCTTTGTCTTCCGGTGCGTAGTCATCACTCGAAAACCCAACGGACCCAACGGCTCCTAGTTTAACGATCTTTGCTCTGCCCTGCCAATTTTTGCCACTTCATAACTTTGATAATATTCTAGATCAGTACAACTCCAGTTCTTATACGGATCGCCCGATTCAATCTCGCAGAGAAACTAAGATAGCCTCTTCCATTGCTATTTGATTCTCTTTATTGATCTAACTTAGTAATATGCTCTTTAAGCTTTAAGGGTCGACATAGAAGGACAGCATTTGAACTTCAACTCAGCTACAAAATGGCAGTTCTCTCGTTGACATAATTGCAAACCATAGCGCAGTCCACTTGCAGCCGGGTCGCAATTCAAATGATGTCCATCTGTTTCAGTCTTAACTCCTCTTTTTTTGGTCAGTGGTTACATGTGAAAGCTTCGGTTTGGCATCTATCGTAGCTCATAGACTTATAAATGTGGCGTTATCTGGGTAAAGGGACCTTATTGTCGGTTCTAGTTGCCGAGATAATCGCGTTTAAAGTAAAATGTCGAAAAAAATATTTTTTTCTTTTTTTACTCTATATTAATAAGCAGGGTCTAAAATTTAATCTGACAGACACAACTTTTTAAATCGATTTTTTAAGACTTAGAACAGCCCTTAAAGTTTAGTGAAAAAGGGACCTTATTGTCGGTGCCCCTCTTGTATGCTTTCTGTGAGCTCGGTATCGGTTTGAGAGACGTGTCGGTACTTGTCGGCGCGTCAAAGGATAATTATTGATCATTAGGAGTATCCTTGCTCATCTCTCACACTCCCACTTCTTGGGAGTGTGGGGGGAGGGCCTTATCTGTACTATGTACACTTAGGCTACAACTGTCGCGGCTCGCGGCCCGTTACTACAGGCTGGTCTTTCTGGTGACGCGTGGTTGCGACGGCGGTTTCTTAGTTGGTTGGTCCTTCGTGATGTTCCATGACTCCTCGAGGCCCGGGTGGGTGGAGCTTTATCTCCTCTTCTTATTTCCCACTGTTGATGGTGCTAGTGGTGTCGCTGCATCTGCAGCTCGTAGCAGCTCGTGGCGGGATTCATCAGCTTTCCGGAACATTGTGCTGGCCAGTCTGCTGATCTAGGCGTCTAAGGGTTTCCATTTCAGTGCTCTCTGTATATGGTCATTCCGCACGAAGCGTGGGCAATCTTTAATGTGTTTCAGTGCCAGGTTCTCTTGCCCTCTCATTTTGTTTCGGTTTGTGGTATAGCCACTAGGGCGTACCACGCCGGCGCCGCGTATGTGAGCCTGGACCTCACATACGTTTTGTAGATCCCCAGCTTCGTGCGGATCGGCAGGTTGCTCCTTAGGACTGGTCTCAGCGTAGTTCACGCTGGTCTGGTTCTTGAAACCACTTCCGCCACGTGCTGCTTCATGGTGAGGCCCCGGTCTATGGTGACACCCAGGTACCTCACCGTGTGCTTCCATTCTACGTCTTGACCAAACATGCGGAGTGGAGGTGAAGTCTGTTTTCTTCCGGTCATGAAGGCCTGAGTCTTGGTGACGTTGACAGTAAGCCTACAGTCCTCAAGCCATCTTGGTAGGGCGTCTAACTGGGTCTGTATCTTCCTGACGGCATGGGTGGGGCTGACGGATGCGGTGTAAAAGGCCGCGTCATCCGCGAACAGCCCCAGCTTGACGTCGCCTCCTACCACTGGGATGTCATCGGTGAAGGTTGCGTAGCATGCTGGTGTAAGGCAGCTTCCCTGAGGGACTCCTGCTAGGATTGGGCGCTCCGAGGACAGTGCCTGTTCCACTGCCACTTGGAACTTGCATCCGCTCAGGAAGGACTTTATCACCGTTATGATGCTGCGTGGGGCCGTGGTGTTCAACAGTTTGTACAGCAGCCCCTCGTGCCATACCCAGTCGAACGCTTTTTCCATGTCGAGCATGACAGCCACAACATGCTCCTTCTTGTTGCTTGCATTGGCCATAAAGTGAAGCACGCGAGTGAGCTGTGGCGTTGCCTGAATCCGAACTGTTCCGAACGGGGCTCGACGTGGGGGAGAAGTTTCCCCAACAGGAGCCTCTCTAACACCTTGGAGAGGGTGCTGAGCAGAGTTATTGGCCTACAGCTCTCCGGTCTTCGGCAGTCTTTGCCAGGTTTGGGCAGCATAACTACCCTCCCAATCTTCCAAGTTTGGGGAAAGTGATCCGAGCGCATGATCCCGTTGAACAGGCGCGTCACTGCTACAATGGGGATCGAATCGGCGCCCGTGGCTTTCTTGGGGTCGCAACGTTGGAGGGCTCGCTGCATCTGGCTGCGGGAGAAGAAGACCGCGTCTTCCTCTGCTCTTGCTGGTGCCTCCGAAGTACCTCTCCAGGTGTTCTGTGATGCTCTGCTGGTGTTCTGCATTGTGCATCGGGTTGGGCCTAAATTGTCCCTCCAGGTACTCGGCGAAGATCTCTGCGCGATCCTCAGCCTTGTAGCGTGGAGTGTTGACTACATGGTCGTAGAGTGGTCTTATTGCCTCAGGTTTTGTCACTAACTGTTTGCAGATACGGTGAATGAAGGGGACATCACCCTCTTCAGACGCTAGGTGGCTCTCCCAACTCTCGGCCCTGTGTTCTGTGAGTGACTTCTTGGTTTTTATGATCATGGCGTTGAGCTCTGCCTTGATCGTCGGGCATCTTGTAGCCTGCCATTTTCTGCGCAGGCGGCGCTGCTCCTCGATCATGCTCCTAATCCTCGTCGGGAGGGGCGTGTGCCTCTCTGTGGCGGGGATGGTGTGGGAGTTGAGAGAGTTGTTGATAGCGCCGCCTGTAGTCCAGCTGTGACCAGGTCTGCCGCTTTTTCCACTTCGTCAGCTGTGGAGACCGGAGTAGTGTGGTCACGTGGTGGTCTCTTCTAGTTGTTGTGTGAATGTTTCCCAGCTGACTCGGTGTTTGGGTCTCCTAATTCCCATTAATGGATCCATTTCGATACACATGAGGATCGGTGATCGGATGGTAGGTCCGGCAATGCCTCATGTGTAAATCTGGCGTCAATTTGGCTGGAAACGCAGCAAAATACAAATAAAAGTATTTTTCAAGACTTATTCTTAACTATGTCACTAAACATTTTACGTCCGACACTAAGGTCCCTTTTCAAATACGTTAATCATTTAGTGTTTGCCGAACCAAAATTATAGGTTTTTGGTAAGAGTTTAATACGAAAGTGCTCTAAAAATTAAGACTATCAAAATTAAACATAAATTTATAGTCGATATCAGATGATATCACTAAATATTTTACCACCGACGATAAGGTCCCTTTTAGAAAATATAAAGTGGTTGTACCAACTTTTTACTAAACTTTATCTTGAATTTTGAGACTTAAAAAACGACTTTTTTAATATTTGTTCTGTTAATTTGATCTCATTTGGCTATGTTTTAACGTAGTAGATGTATATGTATGTTGATTTTGACTGTTTAATTAGATTTATAAACACAACGCTATTTTTGTTAAAATAAATATTTTTTTATAATAAACAACGTTGATTCAAATCGAAGTAGCTCTTATTGAGTGTCTAATTACATATAATATTTATTCCTTCTATAATATCTAAAGAAAATACACTATAAATAGGAATTTAAGTAAAAAATCCATCAATATATATTTTTTTACTTTATGCACTTTGGCACGGTAAACTATACGAAAACAGATATACAATTACAAAATTGTACTTGAAACCTGAAAGCCCATACAATCTACTCCTCAAATAGCATGTTATCTATGTAACTTCCAACAATAACATACTTTAATGGGGTGTAGAAGTTTGAATTCAATTTTCTCATAATCACCTTTTCTGACTTTTGAGTTTCAATTATTTTTTAAAAAATATCTATTGAACCGACATGCATGTTTTTTACATGGTTCGATAGCTCAATGTATGTAGATTATGGGGATATACATAACTCAATACCGACAGTAAGGTCCCTTTACCCAGATAACGCCACAAATATACTTAAGTGTTACGAGTATTTCTGTCTTTTCTGACGCCTTGAAATATTTATGGGTATTAAACCTATTTCTAAAACCTTTTTAACTAAACTACCTATCACGAAATGCTTCTAATAGATTAAAGTAGAGACAAATTGCGAAGGCGAGAGGACCGAGGACGAAGATGACATGGCTGATAATAAACAATATTCTATTCTAATTCTTGAAGATCAGCCGTGTACAAAATACATCATCATGGCCTAGACCACTCCGACGACTAGAAAGGGATCTATTAAGGGAACAATTTAAACGCTCACCAAAATGGCTTTTATACCCCAAAACTAAATTCCAAATAAAATGAATTGCCTCCATTTAAATTATACCCACTCTATACAGTGCTCCCCAAATTAAATCATTTTGTATTCCAAAATCGGTATACATTACACCAGAATAATTTTATGTTTAGTCAGTATATCTTTTTGCTACCCAAAATGGATTTTTTGCTCACCAAATATGGTTTACATAAAACATCAAAATTATTACCAAAAATATCTTTTTGCTTCCCAAAATGGATTTTTTGCTCACCAAATATTGTTTTCATAAATTAGTGTTTCAGCTAGGTAACCATCTATATACCTGATCACTTTTCAGAGCAGATCCGACTAGGCCGGGTTAGGTTAGGTTAGTTTTTTTTTATATCCCTAACAAACGCTCCATAATGTGCGGTAGTCATTATTAGCTATGCTATATCAATTTGAAATTTTCTTTATTTTCCGATTTTCGATATTTTCCGAATTTGACCGAATTTTCGGACAAGATTTCAGATTCATATTTTTGAGCCCCGAGAGCCCCCCGATACCGAGTTTTAGCCGCCTAGCACCAATTTGAAATTTTGAATCGTTTTTTTTTTCGATATTTTCCGAATTTGACCGAATTTTCGGACAAGATTTCAGATTCATATTTTTGAGCCCCGAGAGCCCCCCGATACCTACCGAGTTTTAGCCGCCTAGCACCAATTTGAAATTTTGGTGAAAAAAGCCATTTTGGTGAGCATTTAGTTTTTTGCCTCGGCAAAAATGACTAAAATGGAAGTAATAATATAAAATATTGGTGACATCCATTTGACAATAATAATATACTTAGATTATTTGGTCTGAAATTAACTCTAACGGTGTTCATATATTTTTATAGCATGTAAGAAAAAGAATTATTTGCTTTATTTATAGAATAGTTTGGGATACACTATTTGGTGAGCATTCATCCGTTTAGGCAAGCATTAAGAATTTATTGGTAGTAATTTATCAACATATTTGGTAAGCGTTTAATCATATTTGGTAGGCGTTTAAACACAAGCCATCTATTAACTACAAAATCTATGTGAGTATGTGAGTTCTTGTGAACTGCGCCATAATTATTTTAAAACAACTAGTCGAGATAAATTGTATGGCACACTAGTTTATAAGGCTGTTTCGCACCAAGCAACTCCATAAACATTCTTATCGCGTATAAAACATTATGAAATACTTGTAATGGGCCTTGAAGTATGAGAAAATATCCCATTAATGACCTACATACAAATTCGAAGTTTCTTATGACATATTACCCTTAAAATTTCTTGGAAAGTATAATAAACAGAGACAAGCATATATCTTTCTAATTTATTTCATTTGTCGGTGCAATTTAACACGGCTCAATTATTAGCAATACGATATATCGGTAATACCGTCAACATTCGTCCCAATCATGTGACCGATATCATGGACATTGTATCTCTGAATATCGTGGCGACATCGCAATGTCACATCGAATCAGGTCCTGACCAAATACACGCATGTTTACCTCCTTAGGGCGTGGCCACATGTCCACGACACGGCGTCGTAAACGTAAAACGACACGGTGTCGCGTCGGAGCGCGACACATTATCCACCGTGCGAATATACGTTGCCGCGTCGTGAAAACACACGACACGGCGTCGTAAACGTAAAACGACGCTGTGTCGCGTCGGAGCGCGACACATTATCCACCGTGCGAATATACGTTGCCGCGTCGTGCAAACCAGAGATGGGCATTAATCGATTAATTTTTTAGTCAACTAATCAATCGATTGAAAATATCAATCGCAACTAAATTAGTCGCGATTGAATTAGTTGTGAGAATCTTTGACTAACAATTGAATTAGTTTTAGTTTCAATCGACAAAATTTCACAATTAAATCAATATTAAAACTATGTAGTCGCTCGTTTTTGCATTTTTATTTAACTTGCAATATAGACAACTTGCAATATGTAACTACGAGTAGGTAGGTATGTACATTGTAGGTACTCGTATCTTGTATCACTTGTATCTATGTTGGTTTGGGTAGAATCTTGCAACTTATTTTGAAGCAGATATCTTTAACCGATTGAGCTAAAATTATGTATAGGTATATACACGTTAAATTTGAAACGCTACAATGACAATGCAATATTATGGGCCATATTAACAATATTATAACGATTAATAACGAAAAACTGCAATGTTTACAAATCGCAAACGATATAGTAGGTTGGTGCTCTATTAATATTTTGATACTTTAAGTACTAGTTCTAACGAGTATCGTAAAGTCCTATACGATACTGAATTACTGAGTAAATTCTAAACAAGAGCAGAATACGTGTGATAGGATCCATGTCGAATTGAAAACTGATCGCAAAATATTTTGAACATGTACGAGAAGCTGCGGCGTCGTAATCGAACGTGGCACCGCACCGTGCATCTACTCAACACGGCAAAGTTAATCTGCCCGGCGCGCGGCGCGACCTGCGGTGCCCGGTGCAGCATGTGTTTTCACGACGCGGCAACGTATATTCGCACGGTGGATAATGTGTCGCGCTCCGACGCGACACCGTGACGTTTTACGTTGACGACGCCGTGTCGTGGACATGTGGCCACGCCCTTACGAATAAAGATTTGTTTCTAGTTCGCACCGTTTCTGATTGGTCCATTATGATTGGTCCATTGTGCATTGGTGGATCGTAACGTAAGTACAATAAGAAGTAGATTCGTTTCTTTTTCTTGATGTAGGTATTCGTTGTCGATTATCATCAATCAATCAACATAATTTTAGCCACGTCGGACGGAATGGAATGGCAACAGTGTATGCGTTTGGGGTTAAATGTTGTCTGTGTGTATGTTTCTTGTCCTGGAATACTACTGGTTCGATCAGGATCTTAGTGAAAATAATTATTAAAATATAATTGCACATAAAACAATTTAACAATTAGTTACACATAATCAACAATAATAATTAATAATAATATAGAAATTAAAATACTAAATATAAACTAAGAACTTAACTAACTAAAATATATCCTAAAACGGAGTAAATTTTATATTAAAAAAGTCCTAAAAAATCGGACCCATTTGGCATCGTCCCGAAGACGCTGACAGCATTTCCTCGCTGAATAGCAACGCTAATACGTTGAGCGAGGAAACCCTTCGGTCCCCCGTGGCGTTGACCAGTCTTTTTGAAATCTCCTTGAATAGTTCGCCCCCTGCCTGCTATACGGCCACATCTCAAAAAACCATTTTTTCGAGAAATCGCTCGTTAAAGTTTTGGCAGCGTAGTGCGTGGTAGTAAAACGGGGCTCACTCCAAGAGTTTTCGGTCAATTCATTTTAAATTTAGCTTTTTTTATTCTACATGATATAACGCTTCTCATGAATACGTCTTTTTTTATAAAACGTGTATATTTTCTAAGATACGAGGCCTTTAAGATAGGTACTTGGAGTTGTGGCCGTATTGCAGAAACATTTTGTTGAAATTTTGAGATGCGTCCAAAACCGAACAAGTATTATTTGAAAATGGTAACATATAAATTATTATGCAAACATTAAAATGATTAAAATACCTTTATTAATCAACTTTTGTTACGGTAACAACATCACTGTAAGCGATAATCAGTGCATGCAGCTTTAATACCAACTTTCTAGATGCAGATATCGTCATCATTTTGCATATAATTAATAATTATCTGGTACCTTCTCTTAAAGGCACTTGTATCTTTAATTATCGTGTTAACATGTACCATATGGTATAATTCCATATATAACATGTACCATGTACAAGGAGGCCCCGTAGTTTTAGGTTTTAGCGTGGACTAGGTTCCCGTTGCGTTTCTTTACAATATTACCTTTCATAGTGCAGGATAAGCTTTTCGTTTTCTACTTTTAGGTTTAGCAATACTGAATGAAGACTGGGTCGAATCAAAGTCCCAATTTATGTGAGTCGGTATTTACAACGAATTTTTAGAACACCTTGCACCAACATGTAGGACATGGCTCTCACAGTTCTATTTAGACATAGTCTCGAATAATATAATTCCACCTAAGTTCAACTGCATACACTGAATTCGGGTAATTTGGGGACAAACTTTTGGACAGGCCAATCTACAATCAAATCAAATCTATAGTTGACAAAATAACTGTCCGAACTGCGTGGATCAGGTTATGTCGCTCACAACACACATAAAGACAGGCTGGGTTTCAAAGGTAAGAGAAAACCGTGGCAGTCTTAATCGACCTTTCAGCTGCATTCGATACCGTATGGAGACAGGGGCTTATCTATAAGCTCATGACCGTAGTGCAGATGGTGGGACTAATCAACTCTATGCTCAGCAATAGGAAATTTATCGTCCACCTAGGAAACACCTCAGGCAAAGTCAGGAAGCTGAACAATGGACTACCGCAGGGATTGGTCGTGGTCCCGCTCCTTTAACCTAATAATTATATCGTGTGTGTATAGGTTGAACAGGAGTGGGGTCAGGACCGATTCCGAAAACAGAGAATCGGAAATTTATGTATGCTGATGGATGACATCGCCTTCACAAACCAGGATGGCAAATTTAATCCCTCGAAGAAAGCCCTTCCTTGCGATCTGGAATGTTTTGAGTAATACTTTAAAAAAATGGATACTGCAGCCCAATGCTAGTAAAACAGAAGTTGCGACATTCCATTTCTGTAAGAAAGAAGCAAATTATGAGCCAAATATCTGCTTCACAGAGACGGCGCTTAAATTAAATCCTACACCGAAGTACTTGGGTGTCATTCTAGACCGCAATCTTACCTATGCGCCACACATTAGTAAGTTAGGGTAGAAGCTCCACAGATTAAGGGGAACTACTTGGGGAGCACCAGCTGACGTGCTACGCACTACCGGTCTTAGCCTAGTTTACTCCATGGCAGAGAACTGCTTGCCAGTTTGGCTCAACAGCGCACATGTGCATCGGATAGACGTGCTAGACCAAACCATGCGATGCATATTGGGAACCATCAAATGTACTCCTCTGGTTTGGCTGCCTGTGTTGAGTCATACAGCTCCCGCCCAGCTAAGCAGACAACAGGCACTGGTCCACGAAGCACAAAAATTCGTGAATCGTCCCAATTTGCCCATCCATGTAGAGTTCGCAAACCTGCCGCCTCATCGGTTGAAGTCGAGGCACCCACCGTCCAATAGAAGAACTTATTATTGTATAATATAAATGACTGTACCTACATAATATGCCATACGAATAAATAAAATAAATAATAAGTACTATCGGTACCCACTGTTGTGAAACAATCAAAATGACGTTTATTTCGCTTATATTAAAGGGATTCATCGTAATAACACTAGAATTTACGTTATTCTTATAGGACGCAACTCAAAAAAAATATTATAAATGTATGCTATACAGCCACAACTGGCAAGTGGCTGTCTTGCAGGGAGTCAACTGTCAATTTTTGATCAGATCCATAAGGCCACTTGTGGAAAAAAGGCTTTTAAGGACACTTTTTCTTATGGCTCTCGAAATA
Organism: Apotomis turbidana; assembly: GCA_905147355.2. Classification (NCBI taxonomy): domain Eukaryota; kingdom Metazoa; phylum Arthropoda; class Insecta; order Lepidoptera; family Tortricidae; genus Apotomis; species Apotomis turbidana. Next base: position 17,567,635 of record LR990285.1, on the reverse strand, counting down.
AGGTCATAAATTAAACTATCCTGAATACGAATCTGCAATAATCCAAAAAAAATTTTTTTTTGAGATGTGGCCGTATAGCAGGCAGGGGGCGAGTTGTCGATCACTGGGCCCCCACGGACTAAAGGGTCTCAACCCTGTTATTTAGGTGCTTTTAATTTTTCGGCCGCTTCAGCCGCCGCGCCTGACTTATGAGATGTTCCATGGAGATTGGAAGGAGCCAAAGTGTCCAGTAGGTTCTTAGTTGTGTATTGTGGTTGTAGACTACCTGGGGGCGCTGCAGCAGCCAGGTTTCTCTTTATTATCAGGCCTGACTTTTTTGACCGAACGAGCGAAAAGTCTTTGTTTCAGCTTCATCAAAATTTCTTAAGCTATTGTTACATTTTTGCCATAAAAGTCAGTCGTCTGAGTGGCATGTTAATGTAAATTGGTAAATATTTGCCTCTTGGCAGCCCAGGAACGAATTTATCAGTCACTTAACAGTGCAAGTTACTCAACAAAAAGACAATAAAACTTTGCCAATTTAAATTCTGATTTCCGAGATTAGGCTACGGGCACATTTGCGCAATTTCCTAAGATTATATTTACGAGGCCTGGCGTAAATCATTATTATAAAAGTCGTTTGTATTATATTATAAAAGTAATTATATGTTTAATGAGATTTTCCTTGACAATTTGCCCTATAGAGACATTTATTATCTTTATAATGGGCAGTCCTAAAATACTCCAGAAATTAGATAAGCATACCAAATATATTTTAAAATAATTTTATCGCATTCACTGCCAGGGAGCGTGGCCTAGGAACAAACTTGTATGAAGATGAAAAAATATTATACATTGCTGGCAGTGAAGGTGATGATTGTATTGTGAAGCGAACCAGTAAAGAAAACGATGTGATGTAAAGAATAAGATAAAAGCCAGGATTAAGAAGAAGAAAGAGTTATGTTTCTTCTTCTTAATCCTGGCTTTTATCTTATTTTATTCGGGGTCAGTCGTCCTAGTCTGTCCGAGGATTACTGCACGGCATCTACTTATATTTTACGAGTCCTTGCGATATTGAATTATAATGTGGAATAATTTGTCTAGTTTTACTATAAAGATACCTGAAACCTTGCCATTAATTCGTTGGTATATTTGTATAACAGGTTTATCCAAATTAACGAGGTACAGTTACAATGGTAGAATTTGTATCCTTGCCTACTTAAATTACTTATATTTCAGTTTTACTAGGAAAATTTGTTACCCTTACCTTTCTTTTATTTCTTCCTTGCGTATCAGTATAATGAAATCCTCATAAAATTCTCTATCCTAACCTGCACTACTGTTCATTTTTGTACATACACCAAAAGGAAGGAGATATTTTGGTGCAGGCGGCTTTTGCGGCGACGAAGGCTTTGTAAGCCGCTTAAAGTGCCGACTCGGAAGCACGGACCATGACTTACGCCACACCGATGTCTACATCTTACTCACTAAACTCTCGTGCTTATAGCTTATATTATCAGGAGTCAGGCTTAGAATAAATACACCTAGAATCATAGTTACCGCTTGAAAGTGAAGCCAGTTTTGGTTACCCGGGCTGAGTTTCATCCGCATACGCATCTGTCTTAATCATGTCTGTTTGGTTCGTAGACACGCACACATAAAACCGAAAGCGGCTTCATCTTTCGCAAATCTGTCATTGTAGACACTCGTTCTAGGCGTACTTATACTAAGGAGTCAAGTTAATGCTTAGAATATACTAGCTACTTGACAGGGATCTTATGTCCGAACTATTGAGGGAAGAATAATAAAAAAGAAAGACCTTGATTACTCCGGAACCAGTCAAAGAGGTATTTGGAAACAAAAGTGAAAGAAAACTTTGGTAGACATCAACATGTAATACACCACATTTTTTTATTGAGCCATTTTACAAACATCAAAGCACAAAGTACAATTTAAATGCGTGTTGAACCGGTAATCCAGAGATACCGGGTTTGATTCCCGGTATCATCCGCCAGGTTACGCATTTCAATTGTTCATTGATCTTTGTATCAATGGTACCAAATATTGTCTATTACATGCAATGTACTCGTATATTGGAGTGTTCAGTAAGCGTATATTGCTTATTTTTATATGCTTATTACGTGTTTGCGGTTGTACCGAAGTAGAAGATTGAACTTTAATGCTAATCTAGTGCTTAACTAGGACGAGTAATAAATAAATAAATATCAGACAACCTCACACATATCAACCTAGTCCCAAATTAAGCTCAAGAAGGCTTGCGTTATGGGTACTAGGTGACGATATAGGGGAACCCGGGGCAATATGGGCCCCTTAAGGATATGTCGTGATAAAATGGGAATGGAGTAAAATACATAATTCCTTAAGTAGTAATTTATTACACTAACTAACAGTCGTTAATTATAACACAAAATAATTAGCTCAGTCTACCATTTCTGTGGTCCATTAACATTAAACCAAATGCAAATTGCTCATATTGCCCCGTGCTCGGGGCAATATGGTCATACCTGGGGCATTATGAGTCGGTGCACTATGGGCAAGAAACAAAAAAGTATATAAGCTGAAATATAGCACAAAAGGAACAGATTATAAGGATCCATCATCGTTGTCTTCGTCTGCACCTGAACAATGAGCCTGCGCTCACGTGGCACGCTTTTACACGCGCGACAAGATACCCAACCCTCTTTGGATTGAGAGTACCAATTTCCACAATTTATAGGCACTCTACATCTTCATAATTTTTATTTGGGGCTTTGATTTTTCCAGTTCCATTTTATAGGGTTAACTTATAACTCCAGTATCATCAGATTATTATAATTATCTTAAAACTTATCCCAAATCAGAGGCCCCATCAAGAAAAATTAGATCAAAATTCGTGCTTACGTAAATTTGTCGCTGGCTTCGGGAGACGCGCACGAATGTCAACATCACCAGTCACCGCGCGGTCGCGGGGCCATCTGACGCCCGTCTAAGCTCTAACCTTCGGCGTTCGCGGGTTGGTAGGGGGAGGAGATAGTGTTTATATTGCCCCGGGTGCCTGTAATGGCCCGGTTTCCCCTACATAAGAGTGCCTATTTATATAGATAAATAAATACTTAAATACATAGAACATCCACGACCTAGGCACGAATATTCGTGTTCTTCACACAAATATTTGCCCTAGCCGGAATTCGAACCCAGGACTACCGGCTCAGTAGGCAGCTGCTTTACCACTGCGCCAACCGCATTGACAAACGACGAATTGGTAATGAAAAGGAGATTTAGGCGCTGAAACATGGACATGGTATTTGATTTATATTTTTTCAACATTGATGCAGAGGTAAAATAAAAATAACAAATACGTGATCCACTACATTGCAGGTGTAGATCGAACCCACAACCTTTACTTACCCGGCGCAGTGCTCCGCCACCTGAGCACCGCGATGTTACGCTCATCGCATGAAATTACGCATTATATTCCGCTGAAATGTTCTCGTGTCTACGTTTTTTTTTAACTGCTAAGCTAGGAAGTACGTTGACGCAACATCCTCTGCCCTATTGCTTCTCCCGTAAATGTAGGGATAGCAAGAGAAATAGCGCTACAGAATGGTATTTTATGTCAGTGCAAGTTTCGCTGCATAATTCGTAGAACGTGCTTTTACCAGCATTAGAGAGTGCTAGGTCGTTAAACTTCTGTACATGTTTTTACGGTATTTTGATAAGGAATTACTAAATGTGAAAGATTTGACTTGAAATTAAAATATTTTATTTGTTTACAAATTTGCGTTGCAAATAGTAATCATGGTTGTATCATCTAGTAAGTATTACGTATATTAGATTTGTGACAGGAGATCCCACTCTTCCAACAAAAGGTTAAGGCGTGACCAAAAAACAATAAGTAAAGGTAGGTATATAATTACATCTTTAAAGAAAATTAACCAAGAATCGTGTAAACTTAAGTACTAAAGTATGAATGTATTTAGCGTATTTCGCACTTTCATGTTTGCACTACTCGTTTCTCTACTCCAAAACTTTAACCTTTTGACCGCCACAGTCGGCTATGGCCGTCAAAAAAAAATCGTGCCCCTGACGCCACGTCGGCCACAGCCGTCCAAATTTCAATGATCAAAAACTTTGTGATTCTAATCGCTACAAGTATTTTTCAATCCCTGTTAATTTTGGGGCACATCTTTTTTTTTTACTCTGGCGTCAGTGGCACGGTAAATTGCTAGACCGCTTGGCGGTCAATAGGTTAACCCTTTCCCTTACTTGAGTATCTAATCATATAATATTATATATATATTTTTGTTTATAATTTAAAAATAAACTGTGTAACACATCTAATCATACTATTTAGTATTATAAAGGCGAAAGTTTCTAAGTTTGTTTATGTGTATTTTTGTTACTTCTTCACGCTCAAACGGCTGGACCAATTTTTATAAATTTTGGTATGAAGGTAGCTGACATCCTGGATTAACATATAGGCTACTATTTATCCCGAAAAATTTAGTGTTCCCGTGGAATGAGCGGGTAACACCGCTCCTATAAAATACTTCATCATCCCACTGCCGGAAACAATAAACGAACGATTTTTCAAGCTAACTCAGTTTAAGACTTATTGCAGTCCATTTGCAGTTTGCAATGTGTATTTCACAGAGTAATTTAGTGAGCCTGACATCCGCGTCCGTTGCCTAATCCACTTTACTCAGGACCTAGCAGTTTGCTCAATGACAACCCAAATTCGACCAACGCGACGTAGCCCACAAATTTCGCTCACGTACGTACAATAGAAACTTTGGAAAATAATTGCTTGTTAAATAACTGATGCTGTAGCAACTAAGTTTACAACTAACCATGACATAGTTTGAACAAGTATGAGACTCCCTGAAATTCCCGTTTCGAGTTGAATACATGAAGCTTACGGCTATGTTAGCTGAATAATGTGGTTGCGAGATAAGATGTAACGTTTTATACAGGGTGTAACCGACGGTGTACCGATAACTGAAACCATGGCTTCAGATCATTATTCTGGGTTGGAAAATGGTGGAAATTTCTTTGAGAAAATTCTCAAATTTTCGTCGCGAGTTTTCATTTTGTCTTTATTTTTCCGGTAATCGAACTCTACCGGTAACAATTTTTCATGAAAAATCGCATGATAATAGCATTTTCCGCAAAACACGCAATGTATCACAAACAGTATTATGTAAGCTTTACGGTACAACACAGAGCGCGTGGAGTGGGACAGATAATGGTACTGGCCGGTCATTGATCCGCCAGGCCAGTGTGCTCGCGCTGGCCGTTGCGGTCGGACGCATGATTAATGTTTACCTACCCGCAGATTTTATTTGCTTTACTTGCTTGAATGAAAATAATCTTGTTAGACTGTTTTAATTTATCGGTCAGTTGTTATTGGTGTTATGTAGTACACTCGTTGTGATCTGTGGTTGCGTTGTTTTTGTGGTTGCATTCATTCATGTCATTCGATGCGCATGACATGAATGAATGGCGTAACGGTATGTCGCCGCGTGCTCCCCTCCCCGCGCGTCTGCACCCGAGAGAATTGGACGCAATATATTGCGCGTGGAGTTTTATAATTTATTTTGGAAAATCTTATCCTTGAGTTTTCCGAGAAAATGAACACTCGTTTTCAGTTCGTGGTTATGGTCTAAAACTACAGTTTTCGTTTTCGGTACGCTGTCGGTTACACCCCAAATTGAATAAATAAGAGACCATTACTAACATGTGATTTTAATAGTTTTACCCTTGTTTTACATAGGTACAAACGTTTCGTCGAATTTTAATTTCATAGAAAATTTATTTCATCGAAAGCACTATTCTATCTGAAACCATAAAATATTTTAAATGTTATAACACAAACCTTACCAAACCTATACTCTATCCGGAATATCCGGATAGGTATTTAACTAAATGTAAACAAACCATAAATTAGGTGCTTTATCAGGCAGATATTGGTTGGTAAATTTTGTATTTAATAATATTCCTTTATTAAAAAATATAATATTTATTTTGCTTTAATAATAGAATAAAACATACGATACCCAATCAAGACTATGTAACTATTCCCTAAATGCATTAACTTAATAATAATTTCAATATGCCACTAAATATTTTACAAATTGTGCACAATAAAGAACCTAAAAACCTAGGAATCTGCAACCTTTTTTTCAAATAACACTTGACACTTCTCATGTATTCGTTTTCGCATACTATTACTAGTCGGGATTTTCGCTTGCATTAGTTTTCTTATTTATTGATCATATTTTTATTTAATTTGTTCTATTAATTAGTAGTGTTATCAATTAGTTGTTATTATTGTGTTAGTTATTGTTTTTCTGCTGAAAATGAACGAACCTGTACCAGGTACAAGTCGGGCTAACTCGGGTGGATGACTCAAAAAGAACGGTTCATCATTCATGTTGGTGATGCTTCCTCATCATCTTCGGTATCATCAAAATTAGACAGCAATAGTGACAATTCAAATTGTCACTATGATTGATTACAGTTACTGAACTCTTTTATTTAATAGTTTGCCCCAAAGGTAAAAAAATTTAAATCTTTAACGTACTATTTTTTTTTAAATAACGTAACGTGTACTTCACATACCTACCTGCGTTAGTGTTTGTGAATAGTACAGAAAAATACATTTCAAATATTGAATGTCTATTCATACATAATATCTGTGTATTCATTTCTTTTACGTATATGAGTTGGCAAAGGCCATTTAATTATTTTTCTGCTTTGCCAACCTTGATCAGAGTCTGACTACCAAAAGAATAATCGAAAGTAAGAATTAAAATTTAACAATGGGTGAAATGTTGAGTACACCTGAATATGTCAACTTTGACAGCCAAAGTTTGTTTAGGTACATTTAGTTAAATCCCTATCCGGATAGAGTATAATCAACAGGTTGACATTTTCAAGATATCAGCAAAATGTAAGTATGAATTCCGAGGAAAAATTTGTCTATGAAATAGTATTAAGCATTCGGTGACTTGTATTTCAATAAAATAAGAGTATCCTTATTTCATAAATATACAACTAAAAGTCCCACCAATATTTATTTCGAAACACAACTATTAATAGTCTTATAGTTTGGAAATATTTTTTAAAGCGGATAAATTATGTATGTATGTATGTATGTAAACGCTTTATTGTACACAACAACTGGTTATAAATACATTGATAACAAATGAAATATGTACAAAGGCGAACTTATCCCTATTAGGGATCTCTTCCAGTTAACCTTTGAGCAATTGAAGGAATGGGTATACGAAGAAAATAGGCAAACTACACTGCGTACAACCAAGATATCTATATTATACTTAATAAAACTATAATAAGTACATAAACTAAGTAAGTTATAATACACATATATTTGTACTATTTATAAGATATATATTATATATACATATATATATATATATATATATCTACATATAATACATATAAATGCGTAAATAAATATAGTATTCAATGAATTCACACGTCATCGGACAGCCACAATTTCTTCAAGTTAATCTTAAGTGATGCAACAGATGGAGACTTCCTAAGGGACAAAGGCAACTCATTCCACAACTTCACTGCGCTTACCGTGAAAGACTTGCTATAGGTACGCGTCTTATTAGACGGTACAGCCACCATTATCACCATTTTTTTTATCAAGTATCAACACGCAAGGAAAAAAATAAATTGCGCACGTGACGTGGTCCACACCAGCGATCAAACCCTTTGAATTACCGGTCTAACGGCTTAACTTTTCGACCAGACACGCACGGTAAGTACGCTTTCAATTTCCCTGTTCGCGTTGAAGTTCTAAGTTAGTCTACTCAGTTGTAACACATTTTATTACAGCTGCAAGGTGCAACTTTTGTTGTAATTTTGTAAGAGTAACATGGATTGGTCTATTAATTATAAACACAGAAGCGTCTATTGTGTCATGACTACTTAAATAAATATATATGGGTCTAAATGCTCAATAGGTCTTTAAAAATCTTTATGTTGAAATTCACGTGTAATTGATAGAAAAGTCACAAAAGATTGAAGTTACAAAAGATAAGTAATCGCTCTTTTAAAAGGTCATAGGTAAAAACAACAATACTGCCAGAAATAACCGGATTTATGTAAAGCAAACAATATTGTCCGCACGAATCGGCAAACGGTAGAAGGTAGAAGTGATCTTATTGCTGCCTTTAGAAAAGCCGGAGGCAGGCCCGACCGGGGTAGCGTAACTCGTTTTGCTTGCACAGTATTGCAAAGAAAGAGACAGGAGATATCTGTAGCTCGACAAAGAAACGCGTGTCACAACAGACCTGTGCTTACAAGTGGCGAAACATATTAAATTCCTTACGGAAGACTTTCTGCTCTGAACATGATGCCACCTTTGGAGAAAAACGAGGAATACGGAAGTAGGTATCATCAATTTTTCATAGTATCACCATAGTTATCCACAGCGGCAGTGGAAAAAAAAATACTATACTTAAATAAAACAATTTAAACTAATATGCTTGCGGGTAGGTATTAATTATTTGAGCCTTCCAGACGTTTCAGCAACTATTACAGTTACAAACACAATTTCTATCAAAGTTACATTTGTGCAAACTACGAATTAACAATAAAGGTGTATATGTATAACCATGCCAAACGGGCCTAATGTGTTAAAATGTAAGAAGGGCATTAATTACTCTATTTAAAATTATCTACCAGCTATAAGGCCTGCTGGGGAGAAAGAACCGCCGTAGTAAAACTGCCAGTTTTGGTACAGGGATGGATCAAAAGATGGTTATAAGATAATTTACGGAATACGATAAAAAAATGTTTACACGTTAAGTAGTTACACGTTAAGGTTCGCTTCTCGTAAAACTTATTTCATGCCATGATACTATCAAAACTGATTGACAAAGTTAGCAGAATGACAACTAGTCGCAGCTAAATCTTGCTACCAGAAAGTGCTGTACATTTAATTCTACCCAGGGCAGTGCTCCCCATGTGTACCGTGGGAACCGAGAAAGATACCTACACATCGCGCATCGCGGTCGACGCGCTCAGCCAGTCGGTTGCCACACGCGCTCACTGCCGGACGCCGCCGGTCACGCTATAAAATCACCAAAAAAATGGCTTCGTCGCGAATGAGACCAACGCGCTGCAGTGTTGCGGGGTGTAAAAACATAAAAGCAACAGACATTTATGCTTTTTTTCTTTGCCGACAGACGATGAAATGTTACTAAAAATTCTTAGAACTTAATAAGCACCTATACCTAAACGCATTGAATACACTGTTATATTAGATACATGTAATGTTGAATAAATAAACCTACCTACTTAATATACTTGAATTCATAGAAAAAATCCACTACCTACGTATATCAACAAGTGACAATAATTTACTCACTAAGATTTACCAAATCAGTTTAGTGCGTGTGGCGGGAGAGTGCATTGCACGGCCTTAAAAGGGCGTAAAAGTCGGCGTTGTTCTTGACACTTAAGACCTTTTGCAAGGAATGCATTCGCAAAGATGAAACGCGTGATCAGATTATTATAAAACAACTTGTACCTAGTGACTGTTTCGAAGCCTGTAATGTTAGTATTATACAATATGTAACACATTATATATAGGCACCTACCAAACTTTATTTAGTAAGTACCTACTGTCATCGGGATATATTTAGGTTACTTAGGTACCTACACAGAAAGTTGTTTTTGTTTCAGGTTTCTGGTATGTTCAGATAGAATAGGTAGGTAAGATTCCGATATACCTACTCGGAAATTTAAACGATTTTGATTGTGTGCCGCAGTGCATGTGAATACCTATTTCTAGTAGGTACCTAATGATAATTAAATTTGACTAATAAATTTAAATAAATCTATCGTATTTTCATTTATATTGATTTTTTATAAAATCATTTCTAAGCGGTGTCAACCCTAGCCTCGTTTTGCCGGCACGTGCGGCCAACGACCCACGCGTTCAAGGTCGCTCCATTGTTAAATTGAGTAGGCATGAAAAGCGGTAGGTATTTGCCTTTTTATTCAGACATGGGTATCTGTTCGAAGAACTATTATATTAATCTGTGCCCAGGGGACCAATATCAAGCTAAAGCCCACGAACACAAATGGCCGTATCGAGGTATAAATAGGAAATTCACGGAGAACAATAAAATTCCTGTGTAATATTACAGTATATAAGTAAGTTGGTCGAATATCCTGGTAGATGGCGGTGTTACTTGGAGCAATCCTGCATCGCGGTATTTTTTGCTTCCCGGAGAATCTATATAGGCTTTCAAAAAATAAATTTTGTTTGTTTGCAACCCAGTAGTGTGTTTTATTAGTCACTAACCAAAGGTTGTCTGGAAGAGATCGCGCTTTAGCGATAAGACCGCCCCGCATGTTGTTTACGTCTATTGAATTGTACGTGTAATCTGTGTTTGTTTGAATAAATTTTCCGTTGAGGTATGCAATAAGGAATATTTTATCCTATTTTACTTTATGAGCACCTTGCATTTACGTTACTGCAAATCTATTTATTTATTTAAAGTTTATTGCACAATACAAATAATAACGTTGAGGTATGCAATAAGGAATATTTTATTCTATTTTATTTTATGGGCACCTTGCATTACGTTGCTGCAAATCTATTTATTTATTTAAACTTTATTGCACAATACAAATAATAACGTTCAGGAATGCAATAAGGAAGATTTTGTTATATTTTATTTTATGGGCACATTGCATTTACGCTACATATAAATTTTTTACTGCCCATTACAATACAATAGACGACTGAGGTACCTATATATATTTTTTTACCAGAATTGTTTGCTAAGCCATCATCACCATCACTCAAATCAGATCGTAAACAGCGACAGGGTTTTATTGTGGCACGCTAATCAATTACCCTTACTTGGTACTATACTTTTTTTTTTTTCAGAAAACACTCCCGCATTTTATACAGCCAATTATTACGCTACCCAAAAACGCCGAGTATACCCATTTTGGAGATTGCAGGTTATTTTGTTCCTAAAAGTAGGTATGTAATTTTTCTAATCCACGTTGTCCATTATTATTCAAATAAACAAACGATGGGTAAAGCTTTTTGATAATATTTGTAGCATTAGCTTATTGATTACTAGTATGAACCAGCTCAAATAAAAAAATATATATGATTATTTTAATATTTAATTAATGGAATCAACCTATCATTAGAAGAAGTATTACGTTAACGCAGCTGAAATCTTCTGTGGTGTCATGTGAAAACGGATCATCGGCCACCATGATAATTATATTCTTACCGTTATAATTTTTGTATAGTCCAGCGATAAATAAGTAAAACCTCAAAACTTGGAAGGAATTTGTACATAACCTAAGTCCTAACCAGAATAAACTACTCCTACTCCATGTCAACATAAGATGCCTTATAAAAAACAACGCGCAGCTGGAAGCTGTCATCAAAACAAGCCCTGCTTTGATACATAATTATCGTCGTAACGGAGGTGAACATAAATGATCAGATTAAAAACATCTTTAACATGGATGACTACACGATGACAACGGAACTACGGAACAACAGAAGAGGAGGTGGTATAATCGTATACTCTCATAAAAGTGTCACATTTCTACGTATAAATACTAAAGCAGCAACATATGAGTGTTTGTTCGGTGAAGTGAGTCTACAAAGTGGTTATAAAACATATTTGTGTGCGATTTATCGACCGCCCAGTACGGCTATTGGAGACTTTATTGGTGAGCTGTATCGTTTTTTATCATAATATCCATTAAAATCAAATATGCTGATGTGTGGAGATATTAATCTAGACATTAGTGTACCCGGTCAAATGACAAGCTCCTATCTAAATAATCTTGCCGAACTAGGTTTATCATGTTGTATCACACATTTCACTAGAGTAGAAACAACTATTATGAGACTCTTCGCTATAAGACCGTTTGCCGAAACGATCATCGGGACAATGATCGTCGAATCAACATCCCACATGGCGGTTACCTCGTGAGCCAAGTCAAGGTACTTGCTGAGTTTGTCCTTCTCGGCCTTCACAAGGTTCTCGTCATAGGGGATGGTGATGTCGACGAGCACTGCCTGGCGCTTGGATCGATCTACCAAAACGATATCAGGCTTATTGGCTACAACAGTCCTGTCCGTGATGATAGATCGATCCCAATAGAGCGTGGCACATTCTTAAGAACTGGCATCGGTGCGTACTTATAATACGGCACCTCAGACCTCACAAGACCGTATCGAAGAGCAAGTTGCTGGTGAATGATCCTGGCTACTTGGTTATGTCTGTGCAAGTACTCGCCGTTAGCAAGATGAGAACAACCGGAGATTATATTATTATGATTAATAGAATCGACAAAAAGATTCTATAAAAACATTTGAGTGTTAATTTCAGCTTTTAAAGGTACCCATGGAAGACATTATTATCCCAATTATTATTATTATTATTTATTTTTATTAATGCAGTAACGTCTGCTAACGTAAACCAAATGTTTACAATGAAGCGAAAAATTGAAAAATTTAATGATTCAGACAGGATTCGAACCTACGTTTCCAACGGCATTCCGGGCCAACACGAGCGTCCTACCAACTGGACCACCGAACCAGATGTCAGAGTCATTGATTGGTTCGGTGGTCCAGTTGGTAGGACGCTTAACCATTAAATTTTTCAATTTTTCGCTTCATTGTAAACATTATTATTATTAATAGAATCGACAAAAAGATTCTATAAAAACATTTGAGTGTTAGTTACAGCTTTTAAGTACCCATGAAAGACATCAGGCCTCAACGATTGCTAGCTGAACGTAGTAGATTAATACGTAATTTTATGTTCACGTTAAGTATTTTGTGTGATTTTTCTTCCTTGATCGTCTTTGGTAATGTTATCTTGTCTTTATTTTGGTTTCAAAATAGCGTTATTTATCCTTCCTTGATCTTCTTTATCATGGTTTCGAGAGTTTTTTATTAAACAGCGACGTAATTATAGTCATATTCCAGTTAGTTTCACCATGCTTCTTAAGACACTATCAAGCTGTATAAGAGATCCCATCAAAAACATAAATGTTGAATAAGAGCCAAGTTCAATATCGCGTGCAACGTTGTCGACTTCGCCGACAAAAGAATCGAGATCTATATGTGTGCCAAGTTCTTTGCCCTAAAATTTTTAGATACAAGGGCATGCGACATACTCAATGCACTTATTTTACTTGGGGTGTAATTCAATATCAAGATTTGACTTGGCTAGTTTTCACAAACTGACTAAATTTTATTACAGTAACATAGTATTAATTATTATCAAGCTAACAGTATAAGTAACAGGACGTACACTAACTTGCGTACTTACCTTATCGAAAATAGGTTAATTATTAGACAAATATAATATTTGGTATGTAAAAACTAGCCAAGTCAAGTCTTGATATTGAATTACACACCAAGTAAAATAAGTGCATTGAGTATGTAAGGGACTCTAGGTCACCTGGAAGTGGATTAGGTTTTTGATTACTAGTCAGTCAGTGGTAAAAATGGCGTTTCTTGGACTTCAATAATATCTCAATAACTATTTCACCTATATTTATGAAATTTGGGTTTCTAGTTGTTCTAAAGGATCTAGTACTAAAGCCAAATTTCATGTTTTTATGTTAAAGAGATTTGTAGTTATTGAGGGGTCAAAGTGGCTCCAAACGGTTCGTGTAATATAACACACAGCTGCTGCTTGCCAGTTCCTGGGGCGAACTTGGCTGGACACGCTGCCGCGTGTCTAGATAATACTCCAGGACATCACTGCCCGGTCAACAGCTCTCGGAGCCACTGGCCCCGCCCATTGCTATTCCAACTGTGTGATCATATGAGCTAGTTATACCGGTTACTTTAGTATTTCTGTGGTAGTTCTCATTTCTGATTTTATCACCCCAAGAAACTGTATCTGAGCAGTTTCCATTTCACGTTGCGTGGCTCTAACCCATCACACACGCTGCATAAGAGCTTATACAGCGCTTATATGACTTATTTCAGCTGTGTAAGGGCTATATATACTCCTGTACTCGATTGAAGTTATTTTTTATTTTTTACTTAGAGACTATTAGAGACTGTATACATCTCTAATAAACTAAGTGTACTGTACAATGACGCTCAGAGACCTTATACATCTCTGAGGAATGAAATTTAACTATGATCAAATTTATTTATTTTGTAAATTTTGACGCCTAGAGACCATATACATCTCTAAGAACTTTTGTTTTAATATTTATATTTTTTTCTTTTGTATAGTTAGTTTCTTATTTAGTCCTTAACTTTCTGAGGATTTCAATTAATTTATTTTGTTTTACAGGTTGTGACGCCTAGAGACCATGTAGGTACATCTTTAGGAAATTTTAATTAAGTAATTATTTTGTTGCATCAGTTATTTATTTTCACCCCTTGAGACCTTATACATCTCCACGGAATTAAATTATTTAATTAATTAATTATACCTATCTATATTTCATGTCTTGACGCCTAGACCTTCTTCATCTCTGAAAAAATCACTTTATTTTATATAATTTTATTATTGGTGTAAACATTGATTTGGAGAATCTTGTACCTACTTTTCCTCGTAACATGTATCCCATCAAAAACATAAATGTAAAATGAGAGCCAAGTTCAATATCGCGTGCACTTCGCCGACAAAAGAATTGAGATCTGCAAGGGCGCCAAGTTCTTTGCCCTAAAATTTTTAGATACAAGGACATGCGACATACTCAATGCATTTATTTTACTTGGGGAGTAATTCAATATCAAGATTTGACTTGGCTAGTTTTCACAAACTAACTAAATTTTATACAAGTAACAAGACGTACACTAACTTGCGTACTTACCTTTACGAAAATAGGTTAATGATTTGATTGATTTTTATTTATAATATAAATTTATATTTTAAAACTAGCCAAGTCAAGTCTTGATATTGAATTACACCCCAAGTAAAATAAATGCATTGAGTATGTCGCATGTCCTTGTATCTAAAAATTTTAGGGCAAAGAACTTGGCGCCCTTGCAGATCTCAATTCTTTTGTCAGCGAAGTGCACGCGATATTGAACTTGGCTCTCATTTTACATTTATGTTTTTGATGGGATATCATTACTTTTTGTACAGAAATTATTATGATGTGTAGATTACTTAATTATTATTTGTTAATTAGTTCTGTGTGCTATTCTAGTACATCTTTTGAAAGTTTTGAACTAACAAAGAATTTTCCAAAACGGTTAATACGTATTGGATTTTTATGTGCATGTATGTGTAAGTGTGTGCGTGTGAGTGTATATGCTATTCTAGTATATCTTTCAAACAAAAAAATAATTTTCCAAATCGGTTTATAAATGACAGAGTTCTGAGGCAACAACCATCAATAATAATAATAATAATAATAATAAAAAACATAAAAAAATCACTGTTTTCGATATTTATATGTATACACACACAATTACTAAGCTGTATGCCAAATTTCACCTTTCTAGGTCACCTGGAAGTGGGTTAGGTTTTTGATTACTAGTCAGTCAGTCAGTCAGTCAGTCAGTCAGTCAGTGATAAAAATACCGTTTTTTGGACTTTAATATCTCAATAACTATTTAACCTATATTATTGAAATTTGGGGTTCTACTTGTTCTAAAGGATCTTAATACATAAGCCAAATTTCATTTTTTTTATGTTAAATAGATTTGGAGTTAGTGGGGGGTCAAAAGTGGCTCCAAACGGTTCGTGTAATATAACACACGGCTGCTGCTCGCCAGTTCCTGCGGTGAACTTGGCTGGACACGCTGCCGCGTGTCTAGATCAATTACCTATTTATAATATAATTGTATTAGTTTTTAAGCATAATTTACGAAAAATTACTTACTGTTGAATTTCTTTCGGCTTTCTTCTCAACAGCGGTCTCCTCTTGTGAAATGACGGTAGATTCAGATTTAGACATGTGAAAGTGCCCTTGTGGCCTACTTACAGAATTAACGTTTTGATTTTGATTCTAATACATCATGGTGTGCTACTTGGCAAGCAACCTAATGAGTCCTGTTGTCGCATAAAGTCTATTTAAAGGACCGTATCTTTGTGATTTTTATCAATAAAGATACCTATAGCTATTGAATATAAACGTTTTATCCGACGGCGGTAACCATAATGAGGGTCAGACTCGCAGCTAAAAATCTTCTTTTATACGCAATCATTAATCGAATGAAACCGTATATATGCATTATTGTAACGTCCCACAATGAACATCAAAGAGCTTTTCTGCTGAATAGGCCTTTGATTATTTGTATATATATAGTAGGTACGAACAAAAGTTGTTCAGTTATATTATAAGAAACAATTTACTCAATTGATTTCTTTAAGTCTGATGATACTTATAAGTCCAAATTATTAAGAGGCATATTTTTTGGTCACATTGAAAATGTTTCTCTTCTTTTAAATAGTTAAATTTCTAATGATATGTTTTTCAATAGATTTTTTGTTTTATACAGATTGATTGTGGAATGGAATAGTTTTAGCCGGAAATTGGTTGTCATTTATTATTTAAGGCTTTTTGTGAACCATTTGCGCAAAACATTCAAACTGTTTTGATTATCATCAATATAGCAAAATAAACTAACATTATTACAAACTTTCAATATAAACGAACGATGGTTCGTCTAAGTTTTCTCATAATTATCGTTTATTATGTATATGTAATACCTAAGTATACATCAAAACCCGTGTCAACTTATTATCACTTAAAATTGTATTTCTTTTGAATATTAGTTTAATTAATGTACGTGTGTAAATATTTTCTCTGCAACTGACAGTATCACCATTCTCGGGGGAGCCTCACCCCTAGAGAACGCGTCCCCGGGTTGCGGATAGGGGAATGCTCGCCAGATATGGTGGGTAGGGGCGAAATAAAATAGCTCCCGCGGACATAACAGGCCGGAGAAGGATACTCCGTTAACAAACCCCTGTGGTTGGACTTCTTCGGCATATCTGGAGGCGAGATCGACCACAGTGCTAGGTGTTTGGGCTGGAGCATCTAGAAGAGATGGCGGCGTATGAGCTCAACAAGCAGGAGCCAACGGCGTCACTCACTGCTTTGCTATTGCAGCAGAGCAATAGTCTTGGTGTCAGGTGGCAACCGACCGTAAAAACCGATAGCCAATTTTTATACTAATCATGAGGCAAAACAATAAAGGAACGAGATACAAGGCTAGGGCGTCCCCCGTAAGCGACGGCAGCGATGGATATGCGACATATACTAGGGCGTCCCCCACAAGCGACGACACATCAAACCCAGCAAGGCAAGCAGACAATGCACCAATGCTGGAATTACGGATAGGTACTTGGAACATTGGTACAATGACTGGACGCAGTGCTGAACTTAGCGCGATTCTAGACCGACGTCGCATAAACATATGTTGTGTGCAAGAAACAAAAAATCACAACAAATTGGAAAGGGTTTCAAACTCATTTATTACGGAAAAGAGAACATCAAAAATGCCATAGGAATAATTTTAGACCGTCACCTTAGCGATAACGTAGTCCAAATACACAGAATTAATGATCGCATTATGTCTTTAAAACTTGCCCTTGATAACCAACCATGTCTGAATATCGTCTCTGTCTATGCACCACAAGTGAATTGCCCAGATGAGGAAAAACAAGAATTCTGGGAAGAGCTACGAGCGCACGTAGCTACCATACCCCCAACCGAACAAAAGATCGTATGTGGAGACCTAAACGGGCATGTGGGGACGGACGGGGACGGTTTCAGGGGCTACCACGGGGGTTTTGGATTCGGAGCTCAAAACAAGGAAGGGGAAACAATCTCGTAATTTGCAGTCGCTCACAACCTTGCAATAGTTAACACCTTCTTTAAAAAGAAGGAGGAGCATTTAATCACATACAAGAGTGGAACATGTAAGACACAGATAGATTATATTCTTATAGACAAAAAAGACCTGAAACAAGTAAAAGATTGTAAGGTTATTCCCGGAGAACCTCTTACTTCACAACATCGGCTATTACTAACAGCCCTAAAACTGAAAAGACCAATTAAGACCAAAAAACCTAGAGTCGAAATGATCAAATGGCACGCGCTGAACACTGAGAAGGGAAGCCTCGTGAGAGGTCTAGTGGTGGACTATTTTTGCAAATCCCCTCCTCCAAACAATACTAGCTCCACAGTGATATGGGCAAGCTTCGAATCGTTTTGCGTCACTACATCTAAACGGGAGTTGGGAATCAGCAGAGGAGCACTACACAATTCTAAAGACACTAAGTGGTGGAACAACAACACCAAAGACAGTGTAGAAGAAAAGAAAACATTGTTTAAAATTTGGCAGAACACCGGTTCAAATGAAGGTAAAGAAAACTATACACAAGCCAAAAAAGCGGCGCGGAAAATAGTGGCAATCGAGAGGGAAAAAGCTGATGAAAATTTCTACCAGGGGCTAGAACTAGCAACTGGTGATGATATATATAAACTCGCAAAACGCAGATATAACGATTCCAAAGACTTTAGAACCACGAAGTATATTAAGGATAAGGAAGGCACTTTACTTACAAGCGACAAAGATATCTGTAATAGATGGTATGAGTATTACCAAGAGCTACTTAATGAGGAATTCCCAAGGCAACCAGAACAAGAACAACCAATGATTGAAGGACCTATTCAAGAAATTACCGTAGCAGAGGTTAAGAAGGCCATCTCGAAAATGAAAAACCGTAAGGCAATGGGCCCGGATAATATTCCGGCCGAGCTCTGGAAATGTCTCCGCGCGGATGGAGATGTATAGCTTTCAATGCTATTTAACAATATTCTAGCAAGCGAAAAGATGCCAAATGCTTGGAGGGAGAGTATATTAGTTCCGTTCTATAAAAACAAGGGCGATGTTCGAGATTGTGGAAACTTTCGCGGTATAAAACTTACATCACACACACTTAAGATATGGGAACGAGTTTTAAGTGAGCGCCTCGAAAGTTTAGTAAACCTAACAGAAAATCAATTTGGCTTCACTGTGGGAAAAGGAACCACGGATCCAATCCATGCAATAAGGCTGTTAATGGAAAAAGCTCGTGAAAACAAACAAAACCTCTGGATGACTTTCATAGCCCTTGAGAAAGCCTTTGACCGTGTACCCAGGACATTAATATGGCAAGCTTTAAGATCGCAAAACATTCCCGAAGGGTATATAAATCTCATTAAGGATATGTACAAAAATGTGAAAACACGCGTCAAAAGTCCAGCAGGGTTATCAAAGAGCTTCGACATCAAAGTGGAAGTTCATCAAGGGAGTGCGCTCAGCCCCCTCTTGTTCAATATTACTATGAACTATCTCACGGAGAAAATTCAAAAACCCTTGCCGTGGAATCTCTTGTATGCGGATGACGTGGCCTTAATTTCAGACAGCCTCCATGAATTACAAGAGAGCTTGGAACAGTGGAGAAGATGCCTCGAGTCTAATGGGCTGCGTATTAGTAGAACTAAGACTGAGTACATGGTATGCAACTTCAACAAGGACGGACCAAGTATTGATTCCGCAGAACTCAAACTAGACGGCGAAACACTACCGAGAGTAAACAAGTTTAAGTACCTAGGTTCGGTCATTGCAGACGATGGCACAATAACAGCCGACATAACGCAAAGAACAACGTCTGGATGGAATAAATGGCGAGAATTAACAGGAGTCCTTTGTGACCCTAAAATGCCTGTAAAAACAAAAGGCAGGGTTTATAAAACCGTTATAAGACCAACCCTGCTCTATGGTAGTGAAACGTGGGCTCTGAAGAAAACAAATGAGCAAAAGTTGCATACCACGGAAATGCGTATGCTGCGTTGGGCGGGTGGAGTCACCTTGAAGGATAAAGTCCGCAATAACCATATACGGGGTAGTTTTAGAGTGGCACCAATCACTGACAAAGTCAAAGAGTCTAGGCTAAGGTGGTTTGGACACGTCATGCGCAGACCTGATAGCCATGTAGTGAGAAAGTGCCTTTCCATGGCTACGAAGAAAAGAGGGAGAGGTAGGCCTCAAACTACCTGGATGACGAATGTCCAGAGAGACATGAAGGATTTAGGCCTAGCTGTAGAAGACACCTATCATCGAAGCAAATGGCGCCTCAAGATTAGGAAAGCCGACCCCGCGTAACGGGAACAGGCGAGGAAGAAGAAGAAGAACTGACAGTATCACCATAGGTATCACAACTCTGAAACATTGTCTCCCTCCTGTAGAGTTGCGCCAAATTTTCATTTGTCCGTAAGTATTTTTATTCCTGAAACAGCGTTCATCGTTTTAAAGAAGGGTTTGTTTTATAATTATTCTGAAAAAAATAACAATTTTGGAAAAAATGTCTTTCGGACAAATGAAAATTTCACGAAAATTTACTGATGGGAAACATAAATATGTGTTTCATATATAGGGTAGGGCTGCCATACGTCCGGGTTTCCCCGGTTTTGTCATAGTTTGGAGACTGTCCGGGGGCCGTCCAAGGGGGGTTTCAAAAAGAGTCCGACACCGACACTTAATGACACTTAATGTGAATGAAAAATGAAGCGATTGTTTTTTTTAGGGTTCCGTACCCAAAGGGTAAAAACGGGACCCTATTACTGAGACTTCGCTGTCCGTCCGTCCGTCTGTCACCAGGCTGTATCTCAACAACGGTGATAGCTAGACAGTGGAAATTTTCACAGATGATGTATTTCTATTGCCGCTATAACAACAAATACTAAAAATAAAATAAAATTGGACACGACCGGGGAAAAATGCGATCTACGCCGAATGTCCGGGAAGGTCTTTGTATGTGTTCGGCACATTTAGAGATGTCAGCCCTACATATAGGTAACCATCCCCATAAAATCCTTCGCTGAAATACACCATAGCTCTAAAAGACGCAGTCACACGTTAAGTGCGTTAATTAAGTATCACAGCAGCCAGCATCAGTAATCAGTATCCAAGAGAGCGTTGCAAGCCCATTTAGTAGTATTATAGAGCCAGGTAAGCGTGTGAGTTAGGTAACCTAAATAAGCAGAGTTAAACACTATGCGGTCTTATCGTTAAACTCTTCCAAGGTACCTTTAGGTAGTGGAGTATTTAAGTAGACGGTGCGAAACAGTTATAAATTCAAGTAAAAAGTCAATCATCATCATCATTATCATATCAGCCTATAGACGTCCACTGCTGGACAAAGGCCTCCCCCAAAGTTCTCCACAACGATCGATCTTGCGCCGCCCTCATCCAATTTCTACCCGCGATCTTAACCAGGTCGTCGGTCCACCTTGTTGGAGGCCTTTCTGCCCCAACGGCCATCGATTCTACGAGCAATGTGCCCCGCCCACTGCCACTTAAGTTTGGCGACTGTCTGAGCTATATCTACAACCTTGGTTCTCTTGCGTATCTCATCATTTCGAATTCGATCCCGCCAGGAAATTCAGAGCGAAGCTCGCTCCATTGCCCTTTGAGTAACTGTGAGCCTTCTTATGAGAAATGTCAATAGTAAAAATAAAAGAAAAATAGGTACTTCAAGAAAAAAGGAAAAACAAAGAAACAGTAAATAAAAAACTTAAACACTCCTAAAAATTAACAATGATTTGGAGTACATTCAAAAACACCCCTTACCATGAGTGAACGTGACCGCTACTCACTAGCGACAGGAACGACAAATAAATCGCTTACGCTGTCGCTAGCGAGTACGCTCACCGTAAACTCATGTTAAGGGTACAGAAGGATGTCAGTTTCAAACGGCTCACACGCTGAAGTGGTTCAACATGTAGGTTTATTTACTATGAAATAAAGGATAAAAATTTAATATTAGGTACCACATTTTCGAAAACATTCCAATTTATGATTAAAAATACATTTTAAAGGTTCCTCATTCTAAAAGAGCGTAAGCGATAAGTTATTGGTCGCTTACAAAACCAAAAACTTACAGTCAGACTATTACTAAGAGGGATTTAGTATGGAAATCGTACCACTATTCTTTTTGTAGTTTGCGACTGTCATTTTCAAATTGACGTCATTTGCCTGCTGATTCTTAGACGACGCTGCTTTCAACTTTTTTATATTTTCAAAACTAGTCCGTATAACCAAATAAAAATAAAAGTTTTGAGTTCTGAGATAATAAAGTAATGAAATTAGTTTAAACTTACACTATTTGAAATGTTATCATTATCAATAAAAGAAAGGTGTGTCTGCCATACTCGCATAAAAATGCATGTACGACACGTAATTTTTGCGCAACTATAATATCCTGCGCTGAAACTTACCAGAGCTCTAAGGGCACTACCACACAATAAATAAGTGCGCTAATTAAGTATCACTTAATTACGGCAGCCAGCATCAGTATCCAAGAGACCGTTGCACTTTAATCTTCTCGTAAAGTCCATTTAGTAAAGCACGTTTATGGACCAACGTGTTACTTTAATGCACTTTGTGTTTTATTACACCTATCCGTCTATTTGATTGTTTATTTTTATTATTATTCTGTGCCTATTTAGAATTTGCGACTGTGGTCAGCAAAAGATAATATCATTAAAACTATCATAACATTTAAAATACGTTTTGAATTGATATTCGGAGAGTGTGTTAAAAATGAATAAACGTCCCGATGAATTGAGAGCCTCCTTTTTATTTAAAAACGGTTAAAAAATCATGCCATGCAAACATAATATAATAATTAAGATGTACAATGTACATAAATGGACGTCATTTTCCTATTGTTGTCGGTAACAAAACTTATTTTCCTGCTGATTAATAATTTATTGTTCAATACTATACTATAATCACTAGTCAAAAATATGGAACAGTGAGTGAGTCAGCGAACGAATAAAACATAGAACACGAGCTTCATACAAAATTACAATCAAAAACTAGCCCAACAGTCGAAATGCGCATGCTCACCGGTGTACCAATCACAGCCACTCAAATGTTTTCAATTACGCATAACAAATAAATGTGATTCGTCAATTTCCAAATGGCCAGCTGTGATTCGACAAAACGCATGACATTTGTCTATGGTAATATGGCGGTGACAGTGAAAACTCATAATTGGTGAATCTTTAATGCAATAAAGAGCCATTTTTGTTTCCTTCATTATAAATCTTGAATGTTAAGGTTATTGCTTACATACGAATTTAAAAAAAAATTACATCTTTTAAGGAATCCTTGTTTGTTCCTTGTTGTTACTAATACTTTGAATGATTATTATTAATGCGTGCTGTAACTGCTGTATATATTATTATTTCTCCTTCTTTGTAATAACTAATATTTTACATGTAAAGTCGATACAATCTTTGTAGTGAAAAATATCAAACATAATTAGGAACTTATACGTTTTCCTACCGGACTGACGGAAAACGCATAGCCTTTTAGGGACGGTCTTATACAAGCACAAAAGCCCGGCTTGCCCTAGTAATATTAACAAACGATAAAAAATGATTTACTTGAACAATATAAAATTGCGCGCCGTGACGTGTTTCATAATTTCAAATTTTGTCGATGCCGCGTGGTTCAAAATTTGTCCGCGCACCGACCGCTCCGCGCTACGGCTCGTCGCCGTTCTATGTCACCGCTAGTCATCTCCCTCGCACGCGTTGGCTTGCAATCGGGCTTCATACCGCCTATTATAACACATGGAAGTAACCTATGTATCAACATAACTATACGTTGCTTCAAGTGAAGTGAAGTTAGATACGGATCGGCCACTTGCAAATTTCGCGTAAACAGGAATGATTTCACTTCACGTTGTTTAGAAATATATAGTTAGTGTAGTGTTTGTTTGAGCGTAGTAATAAGTAGAAGTAGGTAATATTATAGGTAGTGATCGTGTTTTGATTTTGTTTGTTGTTGTGATTACTGTGGCTTTAAACAATGGAAGGAGTTGTTCCGTGCGATTGTGATGAGTTAAAGTGTGCAGGTCTTTTAATAGGCGAAGGAAAGGTAGGCACTCTAACTTTCGCTCAGAAAAAACAGCTCATATTTTCCCCAAAACCCACGCCCAACCTGTGTATTATTGAAATTGTACTTTGAACAGTAATGCGGCAATAAAATGGATTTACCCATAAGCCTAGGCACGCCACTGATTGCATTACTTTTTTCAAACATCGTATATCCACTCAATTGCTTTTGGTAGCTACGGCTACCTGTCACCGCTCTTATTTTATTATATAAATAGAGTCCAACTCAAAATTCGAAGCAATTGAGTGGATATAAATTAGTCATATGGCGTAACACCATCCCTATACAAAATCTGTTCCGTAAAATAAATTAAATTAATATGTGTACGGCTTTATTTACGTATGAAAACTGATACCATCTTTTTTTTTGTGTTTTCCTGAGTGATTAATACACCATTTCACTGAAACATTATGGCATATTTTGTTACTTTGAGACTTCATATATGTCACGTAATGCAACTGTTCGGCTGCGACGCCATTTGCAAACTAGACAGCCGTTTGACACAAAATTTACGCCCCGCCTTAACTGACACAAAATCCGTGGGGCCATTTTCCGACGCTAGTTAGGCTTCTATGTTTTATTCGTTCGCTGGAGTGAGTGATATTGTCTGCAAGAATATTTTGATCCTAAAACCTTATAGTTATAATGTAACTTATCGGAACAAAAAAGTAAAAACCTTTTTGAAAGCTTTTGTGAATATCGGGCAAAAATAATGATGATAATAAATAAAACCATCGTTAAACAATGAGTCATTCAAGTGTGCATTCTGTTTTATTATATTAAAGTGACATTGATGACATGAACATGAACTACGTAATCAATAGGAACTATACTATCTTTGAGTTGTATAAAAACTCCTTTATTTAGAATAAAATACTTTTCTTTAAATGTAGTTTGTTGCAAAAATAACATTCATTTAATCTAATTATTTATTAAGCTAAGTTTGCGGTGTGCGGTGTAATAATAATATACTGTAAGACCTTATATAAACAACATGACATGTATTTAACAAATTGCACTAAGTAGTCATACGGTTTTCTTTTAAAGTGGAACATACCGCGCTCCGGGACACATTCGAGGGCGCGGGGGGTGACGCTCACCCCTGAGAGGGGGGGAGAGTAGATAAAATTAAACTTGGCTCTATAACCTACATATCCTGCACGGCTAGCATAACTTTGACACGCGACTCTTTCTCGCGCGAGATATACTACCTGTCTCTATCTGTACAGTACTATGAGATAGTGACGGATGATGCTGTCTCGCGCGACATGAGTCGCGTGTCAAAGTTATGCTAGACGTGCTGATACACTGAAAAAAATACCCAGTGGAGCCTACTGAAATTACAGTAGGCGTAACCGTTATTACAGTTAGGTTTACTGAAATGTCAGTAGGCCTCACTGTTATTGCAGTAAGTCTTACTGTAATGTCAGTAGGCTCCACTGGATATTTTTTTCAGTGATAGATAAAAGTTGTCCTTTAATTTTTCCAAATTTTCCATACATTTCAATCTAATTTTCTTGAACTAAAAGTAAAGCTGAGGGTTTTATAATTCAAGTTTATAATACCTGAACCGCCCTAGATGCACACATTGTTTTTGCAATGATGCAAACTGAAAAACCATAAACACCAGCGTGACAATCATAACCGATTTTATGGCCGTCTATCCGTCTCTCAAACCCGGGCGTAATATTGTATGAAAATCCATTATTCCCATGGGCATAGTGTTGAACCTACCACCGGGTGTTCATATTAGGTCATTGCAATGGCCCTAGTTATGAGTACGAGTGTGATGAAAAAATAATTGATATATTTCAAGGACCATCTAGTCAATTGGTTAATCATACAAAGAATCGATTAAAAGTTTTATTAATTAGGATATCTTTTATGTTTTTAATTCACATTATCTCCAGATAAATAACACCTATGCTGTTTCATCCCTATAAGTTTGTGCAAGTGGGACACAATGTATATTACTTGAATTGTTGCAATGACCTTACACATAACATAGACAATATGCCGAGAGAGCGGGTTTATCGACCTTTGCCAATCATGCAGTAGTCCGCTCTCAAGAGATTAGTTTCCAATTAATGTTAAGGCGAGACGATTACTACCTTTATCCTGCGTTAGTTATACTAATGT
Organism: Apotomis turbidana; assembly: GCA_905147355.2. Lineage (NCBI taxonomy): Eukaryota > Metazoa > Arthropoda > Insecta > Lepidoptera > Tortricidae > Apotomis > Apotomis turbidana. The sequence goes on along the minus strand of LR990285.1, from coordinate 17,541,546 downwards.
TGATTACAAGATAAATTACTAATTAACACATTATTTCGTAAGTTGAAAACAAAATCCTCAAACAACTGTTAAGTAGTTTTAGAATTCATAAAAAGTGCTAGAAATTCTAAAAATATTATTATTAAACCAACGGGTTGATGTTTTTTAAAATAGCTAAGAGCCACAGGAAGGAAGACACGCAATCTAAAAACCTGATTTAAGATCCTAGTATGAACCTCGCTGTTTCTAGTAACATAAATGTCCAAGATCTACTTTAGCAAAACTCAAGATGGAATTTAAAGTAGAAATGACAAGCGCGAGCATGAGCAATAATTAACATAAGATCATTTTGACATACTGACTCAGTGTTACTGAGTCTTGTTTTCTATGGACATTATTTCATGAAAAATCTTAACGGCGCGATGTAGCAGTGTGGCGCCAGTCGTACATCACCATCTGTTGGTGAAATTTTCGTTGTCCCCTGATGACGCTGAAACGGCTGGACGGATTTTACCAATTTTAAGACAGGGATAGCTGGACATCCACATATGGTTATATAATACTTTTTACCCAAAAACTAACTGTGATATAAAAAAACCGGCCAAGTGCGGGTCGGACTCGCTCACCGAGGGTTCCGTACACACACTTTCCATCCCTAAGTGGTTAAGTTAAGTTTGCACCTGGTATGTATAGCGCCCCATATAAATTAGGTGCAAAGTTAGGTATTAAAATATTAAAAAAAACTACTTACTAGATCTCGTTCAAAACAATTTTCGTTGGTAGTTTTTATAGTAATGTACATCATATGTTTTTTTTAGATTTTTCATTTTCTTATTTTAGAAGTTAGAGGGGGGGGGGGGACCAACTTTTTTCCACTTTGGAAGCGTCTGTCACGCAAACTATTCGGTTTAGAAAAAAAATATTCTTGAAACCTCGATATCATTTTTGAAGACCTATCCATAGATACCCCACACGTATGTGTTTGATGAAAAAAAAAAATTTGAGTTTCAGTTCTAAGTATGGGGAGCCCCCAATATTTATTATTATTTTTTTATTTTTGCATCAAATAATGCGGTTCACAGAATACATCTACCTACCAAGTTTCAACAGTATAGCTCTTATAGTTTCGGAAAAAAATGGCTGTGACATACGGACGGACAGACGGACTGACATGACGAATCTATAAGGGTTCCGTTTTTTGCCATTTGGCTACAGAACCCTAAAAATGGCGGTCTAAATTGCGGATACCCTCTAGAATCCCTATATCATCCTGGAAAATGTGAAGCTGCAATGTAGAATCGATATAATAATATTCCGCCGTATTACCGTGATAAAAGCCGAGATTTCGGAATTCAAGCAAGTTACTCTTGACAGCTAGGATGCCACAGATGCGACACTGAGACGTAGGGGCTCACAATTGACCTTATAAGAAAGCTGAAAGTTACTCAAAGGGCAATGGAGCGATTTATGCTCGAAGTTTCCCTACGTGATCGAATTAGGAATTAGGAGAGTCAAGGTCACCGACATAGCTCAAGAGTGGGGCATATTGGTCGTAAGTAGAATCGATGGCCGTCGAGTATCGAGATTTCTGAGGGGCGACCTTGTACCATGACGCTGTGTGGGAGGGTCTCCAACAATATTGCGTAAAACGGCTGGTTAAGAGCAACGCATGACCATGTCCTTCTTGATAATACGGTGAATATGATTTCGGCTCATATGTTTTTATTTATTTATTAGACGTCCATTGCTGTATCTCTCTCAAGGATCTTCATTACGACAACTCAATGCAAGGCCCTCATCCAGCGGTTTCCCATGATCACAAAATATGATGCACTGTCAAAAATCCGTTCCCTTAACATGAGTGAACGTGACCAGCACGGGTAGCATAACTTTGACACGCAACTCTTTCTCGCGCGGGATATACTACCTGTCTCTATCTGTACAGTACTATAAGATAGTGAAGGATGATGCTATCTCGCGCGACATGAGTCGCGTGTCAAAGTTACGCTAGACGTGCTGTACTCGCTAGCGACAGCGTAAACGATTTGTACGGAGAATAGTACAGCGTCCCTAGCACTAGCTAGTATACGCAGCCGCTAGCGAGTACGCTCACCGTAAACTCATGGCAAGGGTACAGACGGTTTTCAGTACACAGTGTAGAGTAAAAATTGAACTAAATACACATGCACTGCCTACACCTGAAAATAAAACCCTCCTTCTGACGCTGCCTGCTTAAATACACTCGTGACCCAGTTAGTAGTCAAAAATTTAGTTTAATTTGTGTCCCGCTTGGACGTGTTTTCGGTGTCAATCTTTATTTACAAATGGACTACTGAATTTCAGCGCCGCCTGTCCCGGTGCAACGCTAAATGGTGTTCATTGTTGCCAGGTCGTTGTTTGAGCGTTCAGCTCCGCATCTCCTCCGCATCACTTTCGTGAATACCTGTTCGAAGAAGCGCCTAGCATTTCAAACTTATTTCTTGGAAATCCATGACCTCCACGAAGTAGATCGAAACGGCCAGAAAATCTGTTGGAAATTCGACGAGAATTAATCCACAAAATATTAAAACACTCATTTTTAAGCATGCCGCACTGTAAGTATAATTTTCGTCTTTTTTTGTCATTTTGATTATCATCCAAAGCACTTTTCAACCTAAGTATAAAGTTTTTATTCACTTCTCATCTTTCGACAGCCAAAATGATTAAATTCTATTGTGATCTTGTTAACCTACCTACCTGTCTATTAACAATGTAGCATTTAAACACAACATATTTTTAAAATGACGCTGCTAGCGTCATAAATTCATACCTACTAAGAATATAAAAAAGGATAGGTACATTAAAATTGGTTGTTTGAGGAAAAACATGAGTTGTTGACTAGTATATATAATCATGTGCTCATGACATCATTGTTCTCAGTCACAGGTCAGCATGGATAGATAAAATTATGTAAATATGTTATAATACTTGTCATTATGACAATACAATCAGATTAGTTATATACTTAGTAAGCATAGGCTGCTTTAAGCTGTTCATCAATCATCACGATTCATCGCGGTAACGCGGCGAGCGTGTTGGACACTTTTGACCGTGATTCGATGCGGGCTATTTGATTATGACCATTTTTTTTAAATGACACCGAAAATGTATACGGCCTTACGAGGCTAGCATAAAAGCGCACGTGACCCTGTTGCGTGATAAATGACATCACTTATCTAACTCTATCTGCAATCTTCTTCTTCTTCGTCGTTCCCTCACTGATGAGGATCGCGACCACATATCTGTTTCCACTCAGTGCGGTTATATGCTGCGTGGACCGCCCGGTGCATGCTGCCGCCCACTGCCTTCTTCACTGTGTCAGACCATCTAGTGGGTGCCCTTCCGTGCGCACGTCTGCCATCAATTTGCCCTATGATAATCTGCTTCTCCAGACAATGCTTTGAAGACCGCATAATATGACCGAAGAAGTTCAGGGCTCGTTTCCGACAAATCGCGGAGAGTCGCGTCGAGATGTTGAGTTCATTTAATATCGACTCGTTTGTTCGCATCGCAGTCCAAGGTATACGTAGCAACCTGCGCCAACACCACATCTCGAAAGCATCGATCTTACTGTTATCGCGGCTTCTCAAACTCCAAGTTTCTGCACCGTGCGTGAAAATGGAAAACACCATAGCTCGAACTAAACGCACCTTAGTTGTACGGCGAATTCCACGGTTTTTCCATATCCTTTCGATCCTATCTGCAATAAAATGCGATAAAGAGTAGGTAATTCGCGTCAAATAAAGTCGCAGCCAGTTGCACTAGCCAGGCAGTCACATCTACGAGCATACTTCACGTACCTAACTATAAAAGTACGAAGATTTCTTTTCAGTATTTTTTCTTGAAACTGTTCTCTGGTTTTTGCTTGCTTCCAAACTCGTCGCCAAGTTAGTACAGAAGTTTGTTTTATTTGAAAAACTTACACCACTGCACGTACTTTTAGGTATTCACGACGAAGACTGAAAATATTTTCAAACGCAGTTTTCAAGTAGTTACATGTCTAAATTAAAAACTAACAGGTTTTATGTATTTTATGAAACATGTAATGTCTCATTATTTTTATTGTGAGTACACCACATTTTTTTTATATTGTACCATTGATACAAAGATCAAAGCACAAAGAAAAATTGAAATGCGTAAGAGGTTGTCCAATATTTATTTATTTATATTTATATATACGAGTACAGTGTGTTACCGCCAAGTAGGCTTTTCTTAGAGTAAAGTAGTCAACTTAAATTCAGGCTTTATTAACTTTCTAACAAAAATTTAATTGCCAGTAATGTACAGTAAAGTAAATTGACAAGTGAGTGTTAAATGACAGCGTGATATGAGAAACGACAATTACGCTGTACACCCACTACATTGAATGTGCGGATTTAAGAAATTTAATTGTGCAGTTAATTTACATAATTATGATTAGCTAATACATGCAAACAATTAATAATGGATCATATTATTATCAGTTTTAATAAATGCCCGCATGCCGGTAACAGGCTGTATATAATTAAATTGGGAACCTCCTCTTTTTTGATATCCGTTGAAAAGAAGTCACGATGTCACAAGCACTTTATACTCTCGCGGTTTATATGCATAATTAAAACGAACTAAAGAACTTACATCTATGTATCTACATAAAAGTTTTAAACGTGTATCACCTCTTTTCACCACAGGTTAAAACAATTAAGAACGTAAACCTGAATTAATGTAGACGCTCTAAAACCAGTGTCCTCTAACTAAATAAATAGTTCCTCTAACCTCAGTTTCATGGACTACTCGTCTCCCACTAAAAGTCAATATCGTTCCATTTCTTCGGCCGTTAAAGTTCAATTAACGTTCCTTATGGAGCGTGGAATGAAATATAAAAATGGAGCCATCAGTGGTAGCCGTAAAATGCACAATACCTATTTTACGACTCAGCCCATACACAACTTATGAGGTACTAGGAAATATTAATCTACGTTAAGCATAAAGCGATTGTAGAGGATACCTAATGGCCACATTTGACTTGCCATTGCTATTCTATAAACCATATAATTGAATAAACTCGGCTCTGATTCAAAACGACAGTATCCTATCCTATGTGAGCAATATTCCGGCTTTATCAAGCAACATTCTAAAGTGCTAAACACTGATTATCCAAACAGACACTAATTATCCTGACAGGGCCCAAATTAAACGGGACATTCTGATTTTAGACATTTATCGATTTTTCACGGCTGTAATAATGCGAACAAAAAGTGGTGAAAGGACGGGAAATGCCGAAAGGTATCTAATTATTTAATAATCCAAACATGTCATAAAATACATGTATGTTTTGCAGGTTTTGCTGTTATATATATATATATATATATATATATATATATATATATATATATGCATCAAAATTAGATCCTGCCTCGCGTCTGTCTTATGGGCTTTAGCAACATGATTCGCTATGTTGAATTTTACGCCTATTTCGTGTATTACATTCAAATTAAGCAGATTGCTATAGAATTTAGCTTCGATAAAAGATATTTGTCAATGGCAGTGTCCTGAAAAACGCGACTTAATACCTGAAAAACTTTCAGGTTGACTGTTTCAACCAATTATTTATTTCCCACTCTGTTTGTGTGAAAATTGTTTGGAAAGAAACCTCAAGTAATAATGCAAATGTGGCTCAGTGTTTTGGGGAAAAGTTTTCTTTAAATTTAAATTGTAAATTATTACAAATAAGTTTATGAAACGAGGTAGCCACCTTAACAATTTCGTGTTAAATGGACTCTGTTATTTTAATATTAATTATTTTTGTTATGATCAGTAACATAAATTCTGAATTTTGTTTATTAGAAGAATGCTATTAATTTCCTCTGCAATCCAAAGTGGGCAGTACGTGAGATCAGTTTTTCTCTAAAAGACATTGATTAGCACTTGGACACTTTTTGAAATTTAAGTTTGCCAGCACTTCGGAAAATGTATTATACATATTTTCAATGTACCTACTTGAAGTGTACTCGTACATAAGTAGGATAAAAGTAGCGCCTAAATTGAACTTGTAGCACTGGACGTCTCTGATATCTTACTGCTATATTTGCTGCTTAAGTATTATGACATGTTTTTAAATAAAAATATTTTATCTTTTAAGTCATATAGGTAAAGTAATTACCAGCAAAACTAACAGACGAAGCGATCAATGTGTTTGCCATATCTATACTACGTATATCATAAAATTGTATAATTGCTTTGAAAAACAGTTTTCTATTAGCAAGTGTTATTACGAGGAAAACAGCTAGGAGCAGTATTTGTTGACGGCTGGACCGATTTTGACTAACTTTGGTACAGGGATAGCTGGACACTCAAAGATGGCTACAGGATATTTTTGATCTGGACGAAGTTACGGGGACCTTGAAATAAAATAAAACGTATGTTTACACGCACCATATAAGTGTAATTTAACGTAGCTATTTATTTGATGTTTATTCTTCCGCTGTGAAATGTTAACTTGGAATAAGTGTCATTTAATCCAGCACGAAAAATTCAGTTGTATATTTTGTAATATAACTAGCATTAACCCGCGGCTTCGCCCGCGTTCCTATACAATATACATTATCCTACGGGAACGATGCTCTTTTTTTCAGGTTAAAAATTAGGCTATTTGTTAAAGTTAGGATATTATCTGCTTATCCCTCATGCATATCCGTCTAGCCGTTTTATTGTTGAAAAGCTTGAATGCATTTATTACGGCTGCAGGAAGTTTCCCGATGACTACTCGTCCAGTCTCGCCGCGCCGCCCGCACTGGCCTTGACGACAATCGAGATGGCACCAAATACAAATTTAAACATCTATTAGGTTTAAGTTTAGCACGTAACTCTCATATTCTTGCTCTTCTTTATAGTATACTTTTTCATCCTGCAACTCCCCGCTATCTCAAAGAGCGTTTCACTTATCTCACTTCTGCTCGATCTGCCCAAAATTTGCTCCTTGCCGTACCTTCTTCCGTCTCAAAATTTTATAATAATTCGTTTACTTTTAAAGCTTTCTGTTTATGGAACTCCTTGCCTTTTAGCTTAAGGCGCGCCAAATCTCTTGTTTCTTTCAAAGCTCAACTAAAAGACCACTATCTATCCTTTTCATAATTCGTATTTTATTCAAATGGTCCTATTATCTGTTGGCTGAATGTATGTATGTATTTATTTTTTATTATATTTTTGTTTTTTTTTGTTTTTATGTATATATTATTATTATTAATATCCGATTTTTGCACCGCCTAATAACAAAATCTTATTTTTTCAAGTTCTCCACTACCCAAAGGTTGTCTGGAAGAGATCGCTCTTTAGCGATAAGACCGCCTGTTGTTTAACTCTAATTGTAATGTCTTGCATTGTATTTCTCCTGTATATTTTATGAGGTGTGCAATAAAGAGTACTTGTAGGATTACCCATTTATTGTTAGAAATACTCCTGTGAAGTTTCGAATATAAATAGTCTAAGCTTGTTTTCCTATACAAACTTTGGATCTCTATTTCACCCCCTTTAGAAAAATCGTTTATTAGTGCGCCCCTAGACCTTATAAGGAACCTACGTTCCAAATTTGGACTCTTTAAAATCAGCGGTTTTGGGCTGTGCGTTTAAAAACGACACCCATATTTTTAGTCATTATTTAGACATTTCTACCCCATCGCACCCTAACATGAGAGATGGTATTACGCGTCCGCCACGTTGAATTTTAAAATCATTCTTTTTTTTAGTAATCAGCGACCTGATAATCCATAGAAACCAACTATTCCCTCTTCCCTCTTCCCTCTTCCCTCTTCCCTCTTCCCTCTTCCCTCTTCCCTCTTCCCTCTTCCCTCTTCCCTCTTCCCTCTTCCCTCTTCCCTCTTCCCTCTTCCCTCTTCCCTCTTCCCTCTTCCCTCTTCCCTCTTCCCTCTTCCCTCTTCCCTCTTCCCTCTTCCCTCTTCCCTCTTCCCTCTTCCCTCTTCCCTCTTCCCTCTTCCCTCTTCCCTCTTCCCTCTTCCCTCTTCCCTCTTCCCTCTTCCCTCTTCCCTCTTCCCTCTTCCCTCTTCCCTCTTCCCTCTTCCCTCTTCCCTCTTCCCTCTTCCCTCTTCCCTCTTCCCTCTTCCCTCTTCCCTCTTCCCTCTTCCCTCTTCCCTCTTCCCTCTTCCCTCTTCCCTCTTCCCTCTTCCCTCTTCCCTCTTCCCTCTTCCCTCTTCCCTCTTCCCTCTTCCCTCTTCCCTCGTCCCTCTTCCCTCTTCCCTCTTCCCTCTTCCTTCCGGGATACAGCGACCCGATAAACCATAATAACAATACCCATGTTGATTTTCAGACTTTATCACTACATTTCTCCCTTTTAGGAGTTGAATTCTCAAAAAACCGGAAACATGTGTTTTCTTATTTATTGTAAGAAATACTCCTGTGAAGTTTTGAATAAAATAGTCTAACTAATCTGGTTTCCCCGTACAAAATATGGACCCCCATTCTACCCCTTTAGGGGGTTAATTTTGAAAGATCCTTTCTTAGTGCACCCTTACACCTTATAAGGAACCTATGTGCCAAATTTGGACTCTCTAGAACCAGCGGTTTAGTATTTAGACATTTCAACCCTATTTCACCCCAACAGGGGACGTCCGCCACGTTAGATTTTAAAATCGTTGCGGTTTTTACAATCAGCGACCCGATAAACCATAAAAACAATACCCATGTTGATTTTCAGACTTTGTCACCACATTTCTCCCTTTTAGGGGTTGAATTTTCAAAAAACCTGAAACACGTGTTTACTCATTTATCGTTAGAAATACTCCTGTGAAGTTTTGAATAAAATAGTCTAACTAATCTTGATTCCCCATACAAACTTTGGACCCCCATTTTACCCCTTTAGGGGGTTAATTTTGAAAAATCCTTTCTTAGTGCACCTTCACACCTTATAAGGAACCTATGTGCCAAATTTGGACTCTCTAGAACCAGCGGTTTAGTATTTAGACATTTCAACCCCATTTCACCCCTACAGGGGAGATGATAATTCACGTCCGCCACGTTGGATTTTAAAATCGTTGCGGTTTTCGTAATCAGCGACCCGATAAACCATAAAAACAATACCGATGTTGATTTTCAGACTTTGTCACCACATTTCTCCCTTTTAGGGGTTGAATTTTCAAAAAACCTGAAACACGTGTTTACTCGTTTATCGTTAGAAATACTCCTGTGAAGTTTTGAATAAAATAGTCTAACTAATCTTGTTTCCCCATACAAACTTTGGACCCCCATTTTACCCCTTTAGGGGGTTAATTTTGAAAAATCCTTTCTTAGTGCACCTTCACACCTTATAAGGAACCTATGTGCCAAATTTGGACTCTCTAGAACCAGCGGTTTAGTATTTAGACATTTCAACCCCATTTCACCCCTACAGGGGAGATGATAATTCACGTCCGCCACGTTGGATTTTAAAATCGTTGCGGTTTTCGTAATCAGCGACCCGATAAACCATAAAAACAATACCCATGTTGATTTTCAGACTTTGTCACCACATTTCTCCCTTTTAGGGGTTGAATTTTCAAAAAACCTGAAACACGTGTTTACTCATTTATCGTTAGAAATACTCTTGTGAAGTTTTGAATAAAATAGTCTAACTAATCTTGTTTCCCCATACAAACTTTGGACCCCCATTTTACCCCTTTAGGGGGTTAATTTTGAAAGATCCTTTCTTAGTGCACCCTTACACCTTATAAGGAACCTATGTGCCAAATTTGGACTCTCTAGAACCAGCGGTTTAGTATTTAGATATTTCAACCCTATTTCACCCCAACAGGGGAGATGATAATTCACGTCCGCCACGTTAGATTTTAAAATCGTTGCGGTTTTTGCAATCAGCGACCCAATAAACCATAAAAACAATACCCATGTTGATTTTCAGACTTTGTCACCACATTTCTCCCTTTTAGGGGTTGAATTTTCAAAAAACCTGAAACACGTGTTTACTCATTTATCGTTAGAAATACTCCTGTGAAGTTTTGAATAAAATAGTCTAACTAATCTTGTTTCCCCATACAAACTTTGGACCCCCATTTTACCCCTTTAGGGGGTTAATTTTGAAAGATCCTTTCTTAGTGCACCCTTACACCTTATAAGGAACCTATGTGCCAAATTTGGACTCTCTAGAACCAGCGGTTTAGTATTTAGATATTTCAACCCTATTTCACCCCAACAGGGGAGATGATAATTCACGTCCGCCACGTTAGATTTTAAAATCGTTGCGGTTTTTGCAATCAGCGACCCGATAAACCATAAAAACAATACCCATGTTGATTTTCAGACTTTGTCACCACATTTCTCCCTTTTAGGGGTTGAATTTTCAAAAAACCTGAAACACGTGTTTACTCATTTATCGTTAGAAATACTCCTGTGAAGTTTTGAATAAAATAGTCTAAGTAATCTTGTTTCCCCATACAAACTTTGGACCCCCATTTCACCCCTTTAGGGGGTGAATTTTGAAAAATCATTTCTTAGTGCACCTCTACACCTTATAAGGAACCTACGTGCCAAATTTGGACTCTCTAGAACCAGCGGTTTGGGCTGTGCGTTGATATGTCAGTCAGTCAGTCAGTCAGTCAGTCAGTCAGTCAGTCAGTTTCTTCTTTTATATATATAGATAATAATAGTATAATTATACTCTTGGCACCACCAAGAAAGCACAAAAAAAACCATACGATAGGTAACATCAGGCAGTCTTATCGTTAAATAGCTAAGTCTTAGCATTCAATAAATCTGACACTCATTTTACTCACAAAACTCAAAATGATACGTTAATCACAAGTCTTCATTAACAAAATCAGTAAATTCATTTGCCTCACAAAATTCAATATGACAAGTCATATCACAAATCATCATTTACTATATCTGTATACTTACTCATTAGACTTCCAAAATTCAATCATTGACCGCACCAAGATAAGAGAGAAAATATCAAATCTTATTAGGGACAATACAAAAGGTACATCACGAGTCCGTGTTTGCCTATGACCCGTATTTATTTTCCTCCTTTCCCTGGACTTATAAAAACGAGGGAGTTGAGTAATTAAATTTTCGCACTTTTCTTTTTTCACCTAACTTCGAAGCAGAAAAGTTGGGAACAAGGAAGCTGGTGCCAACTTTTATTCCTAATTTCTGTCGTCTCACGCCTCTGAAAGGCAAAAAACCGAAATAACACGCCCTAAAAGTTTTGGATGAAATAGTTGGAAATTCATTTCTCAATGAATTAATTAAGATACCTATTTTTAACTTTAGTTAACTGAACCATTGATACAAGGAAAATTTTAAATAATTCAATTTAGCCTGCTGTTGTGTTATACCAGTGTATATAGTACGACGTTTGGGCTACATAGATCTCCCAGGGTCCGTCTTTGCTTCGCTGACAAATGTAGATCCGGGAAATTGAAGTTGGTTCATCTCACCTCTGTTTGAAAACCCCTGTGTGTTCCCTATTTTACATCTTTATTTTGTCAGTCGTTTATGTACCTGATAGACAAGCTCGTTTATATTATTCATGTTAGATGTTAGAGTCTAAGGTGTGCTTTATAGCTCTTGAATTAATTTTAAATAACCACATCGATCTGTTGCTTTTTTGTTTACTTACCTACTTAATCTTTTTTGCACAAAATAACACATATAGTACAAAAGGCGGATGATGTCTTGAGGATTCTCTACCAGTTGTTGTGTTCAAAAAATATATGCGAATTCGATAAAGAGTCACTTTCGCAATTATAATATGGACACGGATCGTGACCATGGCTAGCGTTGCCGAAACTATTACAACAACGAATTTTAGTTAAAGTTATTTCATCAAAGCGATATTTCTGATAGGAGAGGCAGCATCTTGAAACAGAAATATTGACTTTAACTATGTGCAGTTAAATAAAGATTTTAAGTGAAAGACCAAAAGTCATCGCTCAAATAGACGTAAGTCAAAAAGTCGTGATATAAATGGTGTTGTCATCTCGGTTAATAGGTCATAAGACTTCGAATTCAGACAATTTGTGTCAAGATAGACAAACTCTGCAAGTGACTGACATGTGCTTAGCTTTACTCGTCTAAACTACGATTTCTAATTCAAGACCAAAAAAACTACCACAAGGTTGCCACTACAATAAAATATTTTTACAATAGTGAATTTCTTTTAATTTTTTAAACACGCTAAGTTAATTTATTTATTGGTAACTTTAACTTTATGTTTTAACAAAATAACTAGAAATATTCATTATTACATAATTACGAGACGAGATAATAAAAACTTAAACACCGGAGATTTTTGGTACAAAATCTGGTATTGTACTTGTAACATTGTCCATTTGGTGCAAGCCAAGAAACAAACTCAGATGTCATTTAAATGATGTCAATTTTGACAGTGACGGTGACGTATTTGTCGTAGGTTTTTCTTGAATTAGAAATCGTAGTATAGATAGGTATTACACAACAGTAGTGTTGTTAAAATATTTGAATTATGGGTTACATTGGAGCTGTTTTGTGTATATCCTAAGAATCAAGCGTAAGTATGAGCTCGAGTTTTCGAACAAAATTTACCAATTTATTATCGTACTAGCTGCGCCCCGTGGTGTTACCTCGCAAATCCCACGGAAACACCTATGTTTTTCTGGATATAAATCCAAATTTTATTGAATTTGAGTTTAAAGATGTAACAAACATACAAATACACTCGCAAACTTTCGCCTTTATAATATTACTGCGATATGTAGATAAAATTAAAGTGTTTTTGGAGTTTATTGGAGTTTACTCCTTAAGAATCGATTTTCATATATAAGCCCGGGGTATGAAAATTATGGGGTATAAAATCGAACGTATCTGCCGTGCTAATTTAAAAAGTCGTATCTCAGTATACGATCGGGGTAAAAATACGACTTCTTAATTTAGCAGGCTATGCGTTACGTTAAGCGTTATAGACTAAGATCCCTATATAAAATGACCTTCACCGAGATGTTTATTTCATGAAATGTATTTTAAATGTACTTAGCAACGGGAAAACATGGCTCCCGTTAGATAAAATTAATATTAATTGTTCTCTGCCATTTATTTATTTTAAATTACCACAAGAGGCTTAACAAATAACATAGACAAGAAACATATTCATAATTTCTCCGCGGAGACTGCGGCGGCGGCCGGCGGCCTACACGGCGGCGCGTTGCTGCGCAAGTGCGCATCGGGCAGCTTGACTGACAGTTGTCAATCTACAACAGCTGAGAAATGTGTTTTTGTTTTCAAGTTTTTGCTAATATTTTGCGTGAATCTCTATCATGTTACGAGTGTGATTGCTATCAGTGCATGAGTACTATCTAGTTATATGTGCAATTATAAACCACCGCTTCCCCCAGGAACTTTATGGGGCAATTTGTATGCCGAAACTTGGAGCGGTATTTTTAAAAGTTTTTATGTATTGCGTTTTTTAATAGTTTACTTGATGAATCCTAATAGCACGGGCTCCTCTCAGAATGTCGCTTCCAGGTCTGTGTCGCTGTCGCTGGAGAATTCCGTACAGTGCCCACATTGCTCCCAGATTCGTTTCTTTAAAGGTCAGAAAGGACTTAATATACACATCAGTAGAACCCATGGCATTCGTGCTGGCGCAATTACGTCGCCACCAGGCAAACAATTCACAACCAAGTCAGATCAGGCCTTTTTCTGTGAGCTTAAACATTCAATTCCAGTGGTCAAACGAATTCCTCGCAGCGCTCGAATTCAGGTTGCACAAAAAGTGTGCCTACCTTTTCGTTCTTGTTTGCAGCGCCCAACAGGGTACATAATGTGATACTTAAACTATTTACTTTCACCTGTATAATCATTATGTGCAATAAACGTATTGAGTATATATTTTATAAACGTTCTTAAGGCCACGCGCGCACCAAGATTTTAGTCGCACGATAATTTTGTCGCATAAATGCAAGATATGGGTTTATATGAGAGTGCGCGCACCACGATTTTCATAAACCCATAAGTACGCTTATTTCTGCGACAAAAAAGTGGTGCGCGCCTGGCCTGAAGAGTAAACTCCAGTCGTGCGTCAGAGCTGACACACACACGCTTTTTTTTTTTTTTTTTTTATTAAACCCAGTGCCGATATTCACCGATATATCCAAATAAGGGGTCTATATCTATTTGTCTAAAATTTTTTGGCCGATATTTTTTTCGGCACATATTTTTTGGCCTAATAATCTTTGGTCGATTGTTTTTTAAGTCGAAAATTATTTGGCCGAAATTGTTTTGCATATATTTTTTTGGCCGAAAATTGTTTAGTCTAACATTTGTATGGAATAACATTGTTTGGTTGAATGTATTTTAGGCATAAAATTGGTGTCACTAATAATCGCATCCAAACTGCCGCATTTATTAAATTAATATTACTTAGATTTTGTTGGGGACACAGTTCTAACCTAACCTAACCTACCGTTCTGGGAGCGTCTTATTTTTGTTGGGAACGCAGTTCTAACCTAACCTAACCTACTGTTCTGAGAGCGACTTATGTTTGTCGGGAACGCAGTTCTAACCTAACCTAACCTACTAGTCTGGTAGCGACTTATTTTTGTCAGGGACGCAGTTCTAACCTAACCTAACCTACTGTTCTGGGAGCGCCTTATTTTTGTCGGAAACGCAGTTCTAACCTAACCTAACCTACTGTTCTGGGAGCGACTTAAGTTTTTTCGGGAACGCAGTTCTAACCTAACCTAACCTACCGTTCTGGGAGCGTCTTATTTTTGTTAGGGACGCAGGTCTAACCTAACCTAAACTAAAATCCACAGACCTACGGACTAAATTGACAAATGACTGACAGGTAAAATGATACCAGGAACAGCAAAATAAAAATAGTGAAGGGTATATGTCGATAACAATATATCGACAAGTTGTAAAGTACAAATAACAGACTAGTTTAAATCAAAAATAAGTATATTAGTTTCAAATAAGAGGTACAAGTTTTGGTTTGTTTGATTTTCGAGGTAGTGGATGGATAAAACGCGTTTTTACCCACTAGTTTTAAAGCATAAAAAGGTTTCCGAGCCTGTAGGTAAAAAATAAAACACCTTGTCCGACGATAACTAGTCTTTATTATAAAATATTATTCATTCCCAGGCTCCGTTATTTCGTCATCTACATCATCATCATCAGTTACATTTATAATAAAACGATCCGAAACATTGTCCACTAAATGGTCGAGTTGTAACATTTTGTAAACTTCTCTTGTTCTTTGTATTCTTTCAAAACTTTAAAACTGAACTTCTTGAAATACCAAGAATTTCGGATGATTTCATGACACACTCGTTTTTATTGTCATGAATGTCCTCTGGGATATCTTGTTCGTCCTGCAATCTGTCTACCATCTCATTCGAAATATAAACGTAAAGTTTATGAATCGTCTCTTTTTCAATTTTACTAATAGAGATTTTTCTCCTTTATATCGGAGGCGAACATTTTGATGAACATGGCTCTGGTCCCGAATCTTGCGAATCCAAAATAACACGTAACAATTTCAATAAACACTCGTAATAGCAATGATAACGTATATCGTTAGATACATAAAAGTAGTTTGTAAACAGCGGTCAACTATTTTTGAAGATACCCGCTTTTTTTTGTTAAAAAGATAGACCACATTGTTGGGAATTTGAAAATAAAGAACAATAATTTTATTAATTCATTTAATTAAATGTATGTATTCAATAAACTACCAATTATCATAAATATATAATTGCATGTTTCATGTACATTATTGCTGGTTTGACATTAAATTTTTATCTCTAATTAGGGGTCTACAGACCATTTGATCTGTCAAAATCAAAATCACTGGAAAAAGTTGCTATATAGATTAGCCGATCAAATTGCCAATTTGATTGTCCCGTCTGGGTGGACCTTAAACCTACGATGTAACAATAATTTTAATATCGATGAGAACGACACTGGCCAAACTGTGGCAACATTTGTTCATACTTACTTGTCAATTTAGTCCGTAGGTCTGTGGAATTTACTTTACTGTTCTGGGAGCGACTTATGTTTGTTGGGAACGCAGTTCTAACCTAACCTAACCTACTGTTCTGAGAGCGACTTATGTTTGTCGGGAACGCAGTTCTAACCTAACCTAACCTACTAGTCTGGTAGCGACTTATTTTTGTCAGGGACGCAGTTCTAACCTAACCTAACCTACTGTTCTGGGAGCGCCTTATTTTTGTCGGAAACGCAGTTCTAACCTAACCTACTGTTCTGGGAGCGACTTAAGTTTTTTCGGGAACGCAGTTCTAACCTAACCTAACCTACTGTTCTGGGAGCGCCTTATTTTTGTCGGGAACGCAGTTCTAACCTAACCTAACCTACTGTTCTGGGAGCGCCTTATTTTTGTTAGGGACACAGTTCTAACCTAACCTAACCTACTGTTCTGGGAGCGCCTTATTTTTGTCAGGGACGCAGTTCTAACCTAACCTACTGTTCTAGGAGTGCCTTATTTTTGTTAGGGACGCAGTTCTAACCTTATCTAATCTACTGTTCTGGGAGCTCCTTATTTTTGTCGGGAACGCAGTTCTAACCGAACCTAACCTACTGTTCTGCGAGCGCAATATTTTTGTTAGGGACGCAGTTCTAACCTAACCTTACCTACTGTTCTGGGAGCGCCTTATTTTTGATAGAGACGCAGTTCTAACCTAACCTAACCTACAGTTCTGGGAGCGCCTTTTTTTTGTCCGGAACGCGGTTCTAACCTAACCTAACCTACTGTTCTGGGAGCGACTTATGTTTGTCGGGAACGCAGTTCTAACCTAACCTAGCCTACTGTTCTGGGAGCGACTTATGTTGGTCGGGAACGCAGTTCTAACATAACCAACTGTTCTGGGAACGCCTTATTTTTGTCAGGGACGCAGTTCTAATCTTACCTAACCTACTGTTCTGGGAGCGCCTTATTTTTGTTAGGGACGCAGTTCTAACCTAACCTAACCTACTGTTCTGGGAGCGCCTTATGCTTATACTTTCGCTTGCTCGCTTCAGCATATGGGTTTATAGGAGATTTTACGTTAGGCTAAAGAATAACTATACCTAACAATATTATACTTTTAGCATTTTAGTCATAAAAATAATATACCGAACAATTTTAGGTCAAACATGTTTTAGGACAAAAAATATGTATGCAAAAAAATCTTTATGCTAAAGAATAAGTATACCATTAAATATTATACCAAACATTTTCGGCCAAACAATTTTAGAACATGAAATTTTAGACCAAGGGAAGGGCACCCCCAAATAAGAACGAGTCAGTCAGTAATTAAAGCACGTCATTGCTGTTGGTCATCAAATAAGCACTTAAAAAAAAGCGACGTCAACGAAGCGTATGTTCTTTAGAGGCCTTATTCCTTTTAAATATTTTTTTTTTCATATTACGACAAATATATTGATAATTTTAACCAACTTTTTGAAGTGAATAATACTTTTTCCCGAGTCCTAGGTCGTAACATAGCTATTTCACGCTTTCATTTCGTGCAGTAGAAAATAAGTAAAAACAAACTAATTTTCCGCGTGAATTTTGTCGATTTCGAGTAGTTTTTGAAACAAAAATTATCAATGAAAAGTTCAAACTGTAGGTTTCAAATATATACCAATAAATCTCAATAGCCCTGTTCTAGGTAGTAACATCAATAATATGTTAAGAAACATGTTTGATCATAGAGAAAAATGTCTAAACAATCAGCATTTTAAAAGGAATAAGGCCTCTTAAAACATAAAAAGTATTTTCCAGTTTGGTCCAGCAGTTCCAGTTCCGAGTAATCGGGGAACTTGCATTAAAAAACATCCTTGAAGAACGAAGAACTTATTCCGTTTTGGACGTCGGTTGAAAAACACTCCAATACGACTAGAAACACCGAAACCACTTTTACAGAAATAAGAGATTAGATGAATGTACATCTAGCCTTCGATCTAGCTTGGTTCATGATATTCACTTGGTCATAATTCTTATCACATACATTAAAAAAGGGGCTCAAGTTTAACTACTACTTGAGAAATAACTAAATTGTGCTTAGTAGTATCCAAAATTATGTTAATATTTAACAACTTATTTTGTTTACTAGTAGCCCTCAGTTTGTCAGTCCTCCGATTTATGCAACTAGCAGCTAACATTTGGGCTATTGTTAACATATTTTTTTTCAGGTCAGAATTATTTTAGTAAACATAGTCCTAACGTAATTAGGCCTCTCATGGGTTGTGTGCAGGCATATTAAAGTCGAATCTTTAACAACACTATAACAGGAGGTATTATTTCAACCTTACCATTAAGAACCAGTCTAACAAGAAGCAAGGCAGTATTGGACAAGGCTACACGTATATTTTGCTGTCCCAGATACAAGTGTGTTGCAATTGAAGTAAAATCAAGAATAATGTAATGAAATCAATATGTTTTTAATTTAATTTGTACGTTTTAGTGAGTTGATAAATCAAGATCGATTAAAATTAATTAACAAAGTCGACAACGGGTAAGTAATAAATTGTTTTTGCTACTTATATTTATAAGGATTAGTATTTGTTTGTAAATGTTTTTTGCTGGAACCATTGAATAAAGTGGGATAATAGCAAACACTTAGGGATAACAGAAATAAAACAAAATCGAAAGGAAATTATAAAAGTAATTATTTATCCATACTTATCAGTATGACCAATGATTATTTGTATATTTTCAAGTTTGGCTTTGCAAGTCACATCCGCGCACATGAACGGAGTGTAAGAGTCGCCGTTGTCGGATACGACTATATATTATGTATATATATTTTCATAAACAAAGTAGATTAATGTCTAAAATTAAATTTTAACAATAAAACCTCTGGAGCGGAAGTTACGGACAACGAATCAAAGCAAAGTAACAAAACACATAAAAAATCTCATAATTTAATTTATTGTTACATAATATTAGAAAAAATACCAGAATTAAATTTGCGCACATTATGTTTTAATGACACTCACGTTAAATTTAACTTAAAATTGTTGAAACAAAATCAGGTAATTAATCTTGCACAGCGAACGCAACCTTCCTACACCATTCACTTTCGGCACTACGGTCGAACCAGATTCATAAGGTTAAGGTTAAGCAAAAACTAATCAAATCGCACTAAGGCGAAACTGGAAAATGAGATATAAAAATAAATGTTTACAATGAAGCGAAATTTGAGATGGTGCCGACGACAAAGTCTAAATCTTTACGGTAGATGGCGCTACGATGCCACCGATGTTTCGGTGGTCCAGTTGGTAGGACGCCCGAGTTGGCCCGGAAAGCCGTTGGAAACGCAGGTTTGAATCCTGTCCGAACCATTAAATTTTTCAATTTTTCGCTTCATTGGAAACATTTGGTTTACGTTAGCAGACGTTACTGCTTTAATAAAAATAGATATAAAAATTGTATTTTAAAGCTAAGTAATTATCTTATTGCATGTTTTTGTCGCTGGAGTCGTTCTTACATGACGCAGTTCAATCGTGTCAATCGAAATGTTTTGATCTTATCCTCTATTCTAATTCTAACATACATAACCCTACTAGCACATATGAACTTATCTGCCATTATTTGCGTTTTTCAACCAAGCATTCAATACGTACGTTTTAATACTCGATTATTTTTATTTTCAATGACAATGCCTAATTAATATTCATACAAGACATTGTTTACGCATAAATCTTTGCATTTGGTAAAAAAATACAATAGTATACAGTAATAATATATAAAACACACACTGGTAACATTTATTCTCTTTTAATTTTGTCTTTCAATTGCAGTATGGCATTATACTATGGTATGCGATATTGGAAATACTTATTGTATATTATATACCTGCGTAATAACATTTTCGATTATTATTTTGTCGTTTCTCGACGCCTAATGTCAACTGTCAACATGTCAAAAAAAATTAGTGAAACTAAAATTAAAATTACAATTTAACGCAAATAGCATTTTAGCTGTTTGTTGCATCTACGACTACATAAATTTTGACTGTAAAATGTATTGTCCTTTGACAATAGGCAAAATTTATATTCTTGACTCTAGCATGTCTGTTCATGCATGTACAGTAGCGGAAAAAATCTATCATATTGAAATATTTTAACTTGAAGTCAAATTGGATCCAAGGATAAGATCCGAATGAATATTGCCAATACCGTAATAAATAACTTGTAGTATAATAAGTACGATAAATACATTTTTTTGTCTAACTATTTAATTAGCGTAGTTGCAAATATTAACCTTAATTAGAAAAATAGATATAAATAATGACACAAAGGTAAATTAAGAAAGAAAAATTGAATGCGATCTACTACAATCGAAGCGGGGTTTGAACCCGCGACCTCTGCGTTTCCGGCGCATTGCTCTCCCAACTGAGCTTACTTAGAAAAATAGATGTTTTATTGGTTAAAAAAAGAAATCTCAGGTCAGTACTTTGTTGTATCACCATTTGCAATAAAGGTAGGCAACTTTCGTACAAAATACACCAATGTGATAGATTTTTTCCCGCTACTGTATGTTCCGTAGTACTGGGAAGGCCTATGTCCAGCAGTGGACGACTCCGGGCTTATGATGATGATGATGATGTTCTGTACAAATACTTATTCCATGTTAACTGGCCGGGTCAAACTAAGTTTGCACCTGGTATGCATGGCGCCGGATACGAATGAGGTGCAAATTTAACGCAACCGATCACATTTGTTATATGAGATTTTTTGTATTTACTAATTATAAAAATGGTATAAACTCACGTAAAAATTGTGAGGAACGGCCCGACATGTTTCGAAACATGTCGGGCCGTTCCTGACAATTTTTACGTGAGTTTATACCGTTTTTATCATTAGTAAAGATGTCTCACGATAGTTTTAATAACATTATTTTTTGTATTTGTTGTAATAGCGGCAACAAAAATACATCATTTGTGAAAAATTCAACTGTCTACGCTCACGGTTCATGAGAGCCTGGTGACAGACGGACAATGACAGTGACAGGCTTAGTAATAGGGTCCCGCTTTTACCCTTTGGGTACGGAACCCTAAAAACCAGTAATGAATTAAACTTAGCATTACGTTTTCAATGTGGCGTCTCCTTGACGATTGGGTACGATAAATCAGTGAACTTTAATTTTATTACAAGATGTGTTGTATAAACACGAATAAATTGACAACATTTTTTAAACGGGCTCTTTATCGATATTTTCAAATAAAGTATAAAAAATTACCTACTTAACACATTTTTACATTTTCAAAAGTGTCCCAATTAGTGATTGCAAATTTATTTGAAAAGGTCGTCATTCTATCCGTAATTGATCAAATGGTCGCAGCACAGAAAATCATACGGTCGGACTATTACTAAGGTGACTTTAGTAAGCATATTGGCACCACAGTTATTTTTATGTGTTGTGTTTGTCCATTTTTCCACAAAGTGACGTCATGTAGATGATATATCAAGATTTGACTTGGCTAGTTTTCACAAACTAACTAAATTTTATAAAAGTAGCATAGTATTATTATTATCAAGCTAACAGTATAAGTAACAGGACGTACACTTATACTTACGTACTTACCTTTATGAAAATAGGTTAATGATTAGACAAATGTAATATTAATTTGTATGTAAAAACTAGCCAAGTCAAGTCTTTATATTGAATTACACCCCAAGCAAAATAAATGCATTGAGTATGTCGCATGTCCTTGTATCTAAAAATTTTAGGGTCCAGGGTAAGAACTTGGCGCCCATTTAGATCTCAATTCTTTTGTCGGCGAAGTCGACAATGTTGCACGCGATATTGAACTTGGCTCTATTTTAACATTTATGTTTTTGATGGGATATGATTTACTTGCTTAGGCACATCGGCGATTCATTAATGTCATTACAGTTGGTATTGTTAATCGTATAGACACTAAATGTTATCCCATTGGTATCAGTTCAACTATCAGCTTCAAGTTAACGAAAAATACCAGTGTGTACACAATTACACATGTTATATCGTGGTCAAAAGTAGTTTTTTATAAAATTACATAATTGATTGTCGTGGTCATTTTCTCGGAACAGTCTCTCTCGGATGATGCACCATTTGTTCAGATTCATGTGTTTGTAGCCGTGTGTAGATCATCGAATTGTAGTGCCAAGGGTTGTGCGATTCTGGTCTGTCCAGCGTGGGGCTCCTGCCTCTTGGCCATTTGATTCACAGAACCCCTGAAATTTAATAAAGCCAATTACGCGTATGTGGGTGATATGCCGCGTGGTTTCCGATATAGATTTTAAAACCTAAATGAAGTTCTTCCTAACTAAACCAAATAATATCACACACAGGAAACTATTAAAAATGGGACGATACATGGCGTATAATATGTTTTTGGATTGTAATTTACACGATATGTCATAATAAACGTATTATATAAAAAAACGCTTTTTTTTTCAGGTGATTCTCCAACGTAACAAAATGGCACCAAACTCCGACAGACAAACAACGGACGACAATAAGCAGCTAAGCTTCCCACATTTGCAATACCCGGTTACCCGCAACTATCAGCCAACTGGATGGAACTGGTTGGAAGGGAAGAGGGCACACGACGGCGCAGAGGGTCTATGGAGGGTCCATGACTCATTGTACGATTTGACTGATTTCGTAGAAATACACCCGGGAGGTACACAATGGCTCACTTTTACAAAGGTGAGTAACATTTTTGGCATATAAGTCAGACAGTAAGTAGATTGACGGTTTTAAATGTATAGATACATTCATACCTACAATACTAGAAATCTAATTGTGCTTCACTAAGCACTAACGTCTAATTGAGTTCACTAACTCCAAATATTTTCAGCAGACTTCAAAGCATGAGGTTCTCAAGTCAACGCGTATATATTTTGCGATAACGCGTGTATTTTGAATATATTACTTTTTCTGTTGTTACATTGAAACTCCGTCATATGTATGCTGAATGATCCCATTCTGGTGAGAATCAAGATGTGATAATGAAATCCATGAAGAATTTAGAACTCAGTCATGCATATACTCCCAGAATATAATTTATTTTAGTTGGAATCGTTTTCTTTTTGTAAAAAGCGATTGAGAATTTATGAAATATATTTAATCTTCAGATATATGTTTTAAATGTATACTAGTAATATCATACCTGTTTTATTTCAGGGCACTGATATAACGGAAGCTTTTGAAATTCATCATCTGAAAGGAATTGCTCAAGAAATACTACCAAAATACTTCGTAAGAAAGACCAAAGCACCGAGAAACTCACCATTCACATTCCATGAAGACGGCTTCTACAAGACTCTCAAACTAAAAGTGATTGAAAAGTTAAAGGAAATACCAAAGGATGTTAGAAAACAGAGTGATTATATTACCGACGGGTTATTGACAGCATTCATTATAACAAGTTCCCTGTCTTGTTGGATGATGAAATATTCTATCCTGATTGGGATCAGTTTGATTGTGGCTAGCAGCTACCTTTTGTCATGTATCACGGCTTGCTCACACAATTATTTCCATAGGAAAGATAACTGGAGGATGTACTTGTTTAATCTTATTGGATTTCATTACAAGTGAGTGCCTATGTTTTCATTTTGTCAGAACCCAAAACAAAGTCCGAAACGGATGTGTGTTCCTATGAACAGTATAAAATAGAAGAATTAGGTCCTGTAACCTAATTCCCTTTGAGTACTGTTTCCTAATGCTTTGCCGAAGAATTTTGATACCATGTCACTGTAGATTTCTGATTTGCACCAACGTCTAGTATCTCTATTTGGCTTTATGGTTGACTGGTAGAGAATGCTATTTGGCATTAAGTTTCCCGATTGTACTGATACTGGCATTTGTTTTGTGCAGTAAAATTAAAATATATAAATACATACTTAAATAGGTAGCGCATCCATAACCTATAAGCACACATATTCGAGTACATCACTAATCACACAAATATTTGCACTTGCCGGGATCCAAACCCTGGACCGCTGGCTCAGCAAGCAGCTTAACTACCACTGCGACAAGCGGATCTTCAAATATTCAGTCAAAAAGTAATCAAACGAAATACTGAATGACGGCGTTTTATATAATTTGTAATTTCCCTTTTTTTTTCAGAGAATGGCGAATATCGCACGCAATATCGCATCACATCCACACAAATACTGCTCAGGATTTGGAGCTTAGGCTGTTTGAGCCCTTCTTAATATACATGCCATATAATACCAAGTCTGTCATCGAGAAACTGGGCATTGTGTACTGGCCCATTATATATCTATTCGTCACCTTGAAGTTGTTCGTGATGGAGTAAGTAGTTCAAAATATAATTATTAAATAATTGTTCTTAAATTTACTTAGCGCAATTTATTGTGAAGTTCCTTGTTGTTTGTTTTAGAGTGTATTGTTTTTGTTACTTCTGCACCCTGAAACGGATGGCCAATTTTGATAGTATGGATGTAGCTGGCACCCTAAATTAACACAGCTTAGGCTACTTTTTTCCCCGCGGGTAACACCGTGGGGCGCAATCTAAATGTTATTATGCAAGTATATAGTTATTGTCTTGATGTAGGTACATAACTGTGGACTGTGTGTGGCGAGTGGAAAATCAAAAAGTAAAGACATGTAGGATTTTTTACCGGACTCCAACGTACTCGTATGGTTAGGACCTCGCAGGTACGATCTCCTGTAAAGTAATGATGCACGTAGTGTACATATTACTAACTTTTCTCTGATCTATCTGGATTCAGTCTTTTGCCATCGTATTATATCGGAGCAGCTAGTATATACATTTCTTTCGTAATCGTTTTCACTGTTCCTAGCTTAGCGAACTAGTTGAACTTATCCGAAAGAATGCGACAGCAGAACATTAGTTTTGTTCTCACCTAACTTTTAGTTTTTCTATAATTCTGTCCATTGAGATAAATCGGGCTATTCACCGAGAAACCATTAAAACAGGTTTATACAAATGACATTATTGATTATTGATTAATTGAAATCAGCACGGCTATTCGAACGTTTTGGGTAAAAACTCCGTTTAGGAATTACGTTCAATTAAATTGAATCCTAGCAAATCTACACTGAACCCAAATAAATACCTCCCGGACCACCTCACTCACGTACGGATGTTTACCGTACGAAATTTCTCCAATTCCTGATGCCGCCCTTCGTATTTGGAATTCGACACGGAAAAAAACTGACTGCAAGTATTTGGTATGGTTCACCACAGGCATTCGGTGAAATTGAATACGGATTTTGACAAAACGGAAATGATGTTATCACATGCGAATGTGTGACGTTTTAGGGAGATGCCACGGCTTTGCGCGAGAGATCTGAGCGCGGCGGCAATACGAGTGAGCGAGACACACATAGCTACACCGCTGCCGCTGTCGCGCAGTCGTGGCATCTCCGTTAGGCTAAATCCTGGATCACTGGTGCTGCCGATTCTATCTAAGACGTAAAGTGATTCGTTCAACCTTTTGATGATAGCCGTCTTTCCTGTGGACAGTACGATAGTGGCTTGAGCGCATACTTTTTTATCGTAGGTTTAGGTAGGTCTCGTTGGTAATGCTCATGTGTTATTGTTGTAATACGCGGGGTATAGAGCCTTGAAGAGTATATTTATTTAAGGATTTTGGTAAATAGAAATTAGAAAAAGATGTTGACGGTTAAAATGTATATTCGAAAGTGTAACAGTAAATTTAATATATGACATAACTATAAAAAACTTAATTATTAAAAAGTCTAGACACAACTAAGGTTACTATCTACAACAGCCGCCCTTAATCGAAGTTGTGCCAAAAAGACTAAAACAAAATTAAGTTCCTAGTCCTAACTTAACTATACATCGCTTATGTACAATTGGCCCAAGTGGCTTTGTTAAGACATCTGCAGGCATATCACTGCTTTGCACATATTCTAAATTAACAATATTACTAGATACTTTTTCCCTAATAAAATGAAATCTCGTATCTATATGTTTCGTCCTGTTGTGGTGTACAGGATTTCGAACGAGATTCATGGCACTCTGGCTATCAGAAGCTAAGTTAATTGAAGAAAACTTACCCGTTATTTCATAAATAAAGCGACGTAAGTAACAAGCTTCCTTTGTAGCAGACGCTAGTGCCATGTATTCGGCTTCCGCGGACGACAACGCAACTGTCGGTTGCTTCTTTGACTCCCAGGATACTGGACCGCCACTTAACTTGAAAGTGTAACCAGTGTATGACCTTCTGTCAATTACACAGTTCGCCCAATCTGCATCACAGTAACCTCGTAAAGGTTCTCCTGTTCTCCTATAAACCAAAGAATAGTTTAAAGTACCTTTCAGGTACTGCAGGACTCGCTTTGCAGCATTCCAGTGTTCCTTTGTAAAACACGTATTAAACTGACTTAAATAACTTGTTGCGTATGCAATATCGGGTCGTGAGTTTACCGTCAAATACATGAGGCATCCTATTAAGTTCTGATAAGGATAAGACTCACCAACTTGACCATCCGTTCTACGTTCCATAGTCTTTTTCACTAAAGGAGTGTCCACTGTCTTGCAATCCTTCATATTAAACTTTTCGAGTAAAGATAGAATATAATTCTTCTGATTTATTTTTATATACTCGGAATTGCTTTCCACTTCTAAACCTAAATAGCATTTTAATAGTCCGAGATCTTTCAGAGAAAAATATGTAGACAAATCTTTCTTGACATTGTCAAAAGTCAAATCTGATTTATAAAAGACAATTATGTCATCGACAAAAATACCCAAAATAATAAGTTCATTTCTAAAAAGTTTCGTATAAACGCAAGGCTCGGAAGGAGTTCCTGTAAAACCAATTTCTAAAAGCGTTTCGTTCAACTTTTTATACCAAGCACGGGGCGCCTGTTTAAGGCCATAAAGGGATTTCTTCAGCAAACAAACCTTGCTTTTCTTGCTTTTTTCTGTAAAGCCAAGGGGTTGCTCCATAAAAACTTTTGTTTCGACTTCTTGTATGTCCTCCATAATGTGTCACAGGTTCACTATCACCAACCGACGATACATTATAAGACAGGAAATCAGGTGGTTTCCTTTTTCTTGAGGGGAACCTTGGCTCAGGAAGACATTGTTCCTCTTCCAAATGTTCTGGCTCTTCATCGAAACTAGGAAGCTCATGAATTGACTCACGCTCGTCCATATCTGCTGACTCTACAGCACTCTCTAGATTTACTCTTGAAGATGGTCCAGCCTCAGGTTCGGTATTCCCAATACAGTCGAAGAATTGTGGATCTTCGTGCTCAGTACGGAGCTCGTTTTCTTCAAAGATCAGTACGGAGTCGGACTGTGCCACAGGCTCACTCTGCCTCTGTTTCAACGTTGTAAAACTATTCTCAAAAAAGGTTGCATCTCTGGAAGTAATAACTTTTCGAGGATTAGCTGGATCCCTAAACATGTATGTATTTGGATTCTCAGAATAACCGACGAAAATCGCTTCCTTTGCCTTGACATCCAATTTCTTCCGGTGACACGAAGGCACATGGACAAGTGCTCTACATCCGAACACTCTCAGATGTTCAAGATCACTTCTACGACCACACCATCTGTCATATGGAATGTGTCCACCTAAAGCTCGATGAGGTGACCTGTTCTTTAGGTATACGGCAGTTTGGAAAGCATCTTCCCAGAAAGCTTTTGGCAGTGAGCTTTCAGCCAACAACGTCCTCGCCTTCTCAGTAATGGAACGGTGAGTACGTTCTGCGACTCCAACTTGTTGAGGGCTGTACGGCGTCGTCGTTTGATGTTCGATACCTTTTGAAGCAAGATAATCAACAAACTCTTTATTCACGAACTCTTTTCCGCCGTCAGTCCTAACCGCTTTAATTTTCTTGTCTAATTGATTTTCAACAAATGTTTGAAACAGACAGAATTTATTTTTAACTTCAGTTTTGGAAGGGACAAAATAAGCAAACACCTTTCTCGTAAAATCGTCTACAATAGTCAACATATACCTATTTCCTTGAAAGGAGGTTGTAGAGACCGGTCCTAGCAAATCCATGTGGATCAACTCTAGAGGAGAAGTAGCTCTATTATGCGCTACTTTCTTGAAAGGTTTCCTTGCTTGTTTACCTTCCACGCAAGCGATGCAACTACTTTTGTCTACTTTACTAAACTTTACGCCTACCTCGTGATTCTTCAGTTGATTCATGCCTATACGACACAAATGTCCTAACCTCTTGTGCCAGAGCTTATAACTATTGTCCTGACAGCCAGAGTGCACATCTTGTGTCAAATTATTATTCGCCACATTCTCGGGAACATTAACAGTACCGTCTAAAACGTACAATCCACCACAGGGCGAGGCATGTAAAACGGAATCACCTGTAAAACGAAAAGTATTAGATTTATAAAAATTACAACCAGTAGTATCAAAAACACAAATAAAACCCTTATCAACAGCTTTCTTTACAGAAATCAAGTTAGCTTTTAAATCTGGAACAAAAGCAACATCACTTATCTTGTTGATAACATTTTTGGGTGTGTTTAGTGAAATGTCTCCAATTCCGCTGCATTTAATTCGTTCACCATTAGCCACTGTAACGCTACCATTATTGAGAGCCGTAATATCTTGGAACCAATCACGTCGTGACGTCATATGTTTTGTACAACCTGAATCTACGTACCATTGGTCCTTGTTTGAGCTTCCAGAAGTGTTAAGAGCGGTAAATGTGGCGTCGTTTACTTTTACTACATTAACCTTCTCTTTATTCTTCCTTAACGGACAGTTTGGTCTCTTATGGCCAGGCACTTTACATTCGTAGCATATAACTTCCTTCTTCTTTGACTTAGGCATCTTCTTAGTAAGTAAAACTGAATCTCCAGGTACAGCTGCGTCCTTAGACATTTCGTTCAGCAGTTTTGTCTTCACCAAGTCAGTGGTCACGTCGACATTACAATTTTCTAGTGCCATAATGAGAGGATCATATTTTGGGGTGAGTCCTCCTAAAAGTATGGCTGCAAGCGATGTGTCCTCTATAATCTTGTCTATATCCGCAAGATCCTGTGCGGTTGACATTACTGCATTAATGTACAGCTCGATATTTTCAAAGTCCGACAAGCATAATCTGTACAATTTTCGTTCTAAAGCTAGTCTTCTACCTATTCCCTTATCCTCAAAAGCTTTCTGCAAAGAATTCCATGCGTCGGCTGCAGTTTTGGCACATCTGACGTGCGTGATAGCTGCACCGTCAACTGTTAAGCAAATTTTTGCTAGCGCTTTTGCATCGTTTCGTACCTTTGTCGAAGCGGGGGTTGTGTCATCTTCCGGATAACCACATATTGTTGCCCACAGGTCTTCATGTAAAAGATAATTCCTCATCTTGAATTTCCAGGTAGGATATCCATCCTTATTTCTGATACAAAAAGATGAACTCGTAGGGGAATTCGACTTATTGACACTCGAGGAGTCTCCAGTTTCATGTGACATTTCGATTACTACTATTTTCAGTCACAATGAAAACCACAACTTTTTCACAATTTTTACACAAATCCTTTTACTCTTCTGCGTTTTCGTGCTGATAACGTGTTGTAATACGCGGGGTATAGAGCCTTGAAGAGTATATTTATTTAAGGATTTTGGTAAATAGAAATTAGAAAAAGATGTTGACGGTTAAAATGTATATTCGAAAGTGTAACAGTAAATTTAATATATGACATAACTATAAAAAACTTAATTATTAAAAAGTCTAGACACAACTAAGGTTACTATCTACAACAGTTATAGTAGAGAGTTTCTACTTACATGTCTAATGGAGTTCACAAGAAATAAAAAAAATTAAGATCCTTCATTTGTTGGGATCTTTTGTCCACAGCAATAGGTGGATTCGAATAAAAATGTTTTATATCTGAAACTATTCTTTATATTGCAGTAGTAACAAGTCTAATTTAAAAGCTTTTTGCTTGGTACCAAACCCCTTTCTTTTCACAACGCCCGCGCTAAGTCAACGCGTTTGGCTCGGTTTGTAGACACCTGCCTACTGAGCCGGCGGTCCCGGGTTCGAATCCCGGCCGGGGCATTTGTGTGATGAACTCGAATATTTGTGCTTGGGTCATGGTTGTTCTATGTATTTAAGTATATATTTATCTATATAAGTACGTATATCGTCGTCTAGTACCTATAACACAAGCCTCCTTGAGCTTAATTTGGGACTAGATCGATGATCGATTTGTGTGATGTTGTCCGATATTAAAGTCGCAGACTGACTCGGTTGTCTATTCACGAGTTTCACGACGCAGTCCATGCGCCCAGTGCGCCCGTGTCACCCTCCCCAAATTACTTCTGTTGCACGGAGATAATCCAATTAGCTAGTTATACTCTATACCCACATAAAAAGTCCGACTACCTACTGGTAGTGATACAGTTCAAGTTATGTCTTAAAAAAATGTTTAGGTACTAAGGTATGGAAAAATATATCTGAAGGCAATCCATTGAGAGATATTCCACTAAGAAATTCTTCTCAGATGTTTATTTCGTTTTCAGATTCGGCTACATCCTCACAAAACAGCCAGGGGCACATTTACACTGGTCTCATTTCATCCCGTTCATGATGCTAACGTGGATGTGGTTCTTCGGAGGTCTACCTCTGCAGTGGACGGTACTCGTCTGGTTGGCCACCATTATGGTTGGCAGCTTCATCTTTATTGTGGTTGCGATAACCGCGGGTCATCACAGAGACGACAACTTCTTTGACGGTGACAAACCGAAGTAAGATACCTTTTTATTCAGAACTGACTAACTGGGTGATCAGTCCAAATGGGTCAGTAGGGAGAAGTCAAGGATTATAGGGAAATCTGCTCTTAGGATTCATGATTTTCAGACGCCATGGCGTCGATTTTAGGTTTAATAAAAACTGCATTACATATTTTTTTTATAAATATCATACTTAAACCAGTGAAAACCGCTGTAAACAATGTTACAATACGACATGCGATTACTTACAAAATTTTAACCAGAATCAATTCCCACTTTGTTCTAATGCAGTTTCTATTAAATCTAAAATGGACGACATGGTTCCTAAGAACAGATTTCCCTAATCTCTTATAGTTTAGTTCGTATCCGCCCTACTGACCCCTGCATTATCTGTTGGTAAGGCATCCAAAGACGTAATATTTAGGCGTCTCAAGATGGTCATTATAAATACGGCTTCTTTGGACTTCATGTTACGACTGAAATCTGATTTATTTTACATAGAAGACTCACGTGAACCTCAGGCATATTAACCATTCAATTTATTAATAGCAAGCTCATGACTAACAATCGCGAATCGAATCGAAACAAATACTTGAGCTAACCCGTTTCATAATGTATTTTGGTTCCCTTGACCTTTGAATTCCAGAAGTAGTCAGGCTCAGGAGTGAATGCCGCCTAATACTTTTAATCTATCTTTTTAATCTTTCGTTTCAACGTAAACATATGGAGTAGATGTGGCTTACTATTAATCCTAGAGTTACGTACTACTCTACTAAAGTAGGTCACACTATTTTTTTTATCTAGGCAAGGTAGTAGGAATTGAGTTCTCTATTTTTTTATACTTCCAGGGGTGAATCCAGAGACTGGGGTCTCCACCAACTAGACGTGATCGTGGACAGAGAAGAAAACCTCGGCTTCTTCAAATCACTCACACAATTTGGATACCATTATCTACACCACTTTTTCCCAACTCTTGATGATGCAGAGCTGAAGTATCTCTACCCATTACTCTTTGAACATTCCCAGAAATATGGAGCAAAAGTACGAACGACGACATTTTCTGAAGCGTTCATAAGCCAGATTATGCAAATAATTAGAACCAAACCGCATGATTTCAAATCAAAGTAGATAATAACATTGACAATAGCGCCATCTTTCGCGTCGTTCTAGCACCTTGCTGGATAAGCAATAGGGCGGGGGATGTTGCGTAAACGCAAACCCTATGACTAGTGGATGCGCTTATCATTTAAAAATAAAAAACAAAAGGTGGCACAGAGAGCGCTTTAACGGAATATAATCCTTTAATTTTAAGCGACATGCTCTGGATAAGTAGAGGCCGTGCGATCGATCCCCAATTTCGTGGATCGCGCAAATTTTTGTATCTTATATTTAATCGCTGTATATTCATAAGAACAAAGTAGATAAGTTAAATATAGTTTTGCAAATTGTGATACCTGAACTAATGAGTGGTGAAGGCAATAGCACTATGGTCTTCTTTGCAAGTACGTAAATGATAAAATAACTACATCTACCTACGCTATTTTGTGCCTGAAGTTTTGTGCAGTTTATTTTATGCAACTTTTATGCAGATAAAGAGGTACTAATCTAAAAATATAACTAGTTATATCACTATATAAATGTTCTATTAAAAAATAAAAATATAAATGAATAGTATTGTTTTAATACTTCTATAATAGAAGCTGTAATATTATTTTTATGGTCACGTTTTTTTTTAATAATACTATATTTCGGCCCTTTAACTTTCGTTCAAACTTTTCTCGAGCACACCCAAAATTGGCAATGGCCCACTCTTCATGATTTGGGATCCGTTTGCATTCATAGAACGCAATCCCCGGCATGGGAATTGCGTTATGTGATTGCAAACTGACTAAATCACTGGAAAAAAATCGAAAGGTCATTTGGCGTTAGGGTAGTGGAAAGGTTAACACGTTGGACCGGTAATCGGATTCGATTCCCGGTCTCTTCCATCAGGTTGCGCATTTCAATTTTTCTTGGTGCTTTGATCTCTGTATCAATGATATCACTGCAATTCTCAACAAAGAACGTTGCTCCCAGAAAAAAAAAATAGTTTTACTGATAGATAAGATAAGAATTCATTGTACTAAACTAAATTCCATTGGAACCACTTTTGCATCATCATAAAATTTTACACATACGCATAAATTTCATGTTATCAAGCATAATAGTGTAGGTTCAAAAGGTGATTGACTCCTTATCACTTCGTTTAATCGTCAATAGTATATACACAGCCAAGAGTACAGTCAGCGTCAAAAGTAGCTAACAATTTTACTACTTACCTACTGGCTTATGTCAAATTGCATACTATAATGTACAACATTTCAAATCGTATTTTCTTCGGTTTCCGCGACTGTCACACATTTTAATATATATGTAAAACAATTTAAACGGATTATATCGCGTATATTAATTATTTATCTTTCTTATTGTAAAGCTACCGAAACGTCAGGGAGGCTCAAATAATTAATATACGCTATATAATAGGTTTAAATTGTTTAATTTAAATTCAAATAGTGTTAAGTTTAATCTAATTTCATACCTTTTTTATCACAGAATCCAAAACTATTATTTTTATTTGGTTATATTGGTTATACGCACTAATTTAGAAAATATAAAAAATGGGCAAGTGCGAGTCCTACTCGCGCATGAAGGGTTCCGTACCATAATCTTTAACAAGTTTGTTGTATGGGAGCCCCCCGTAAATATTTCATTTATTGAATTTTTAGTATTTTGTTGGTATAGCGGCAATAGAAATACATCATCTGTTAAAATTTCAACTGTCTAGCTATCACCGTTCTTGAGATACAGCCTGGTGACGGACGGCTGACGGACGGACAGCGAAGTCTCAGTAATAGGGTCCCGTTTTTACCCTTTGAGTACGGAACCCTAAAAAAGGGAAAGCAGCGTCGTCTAAGAATCAGCACTCAAAATATGTCACCTTGAGGAAAAATTACAGTCGGAAACTTAAATGGATTTTTTAATTATAAATTCGGATATTATATTTTCGATTTTTTGTTAATGTAAAAATGTGATAATACTTTATATTTATCCCTTATTTGATTATCCGAAAAGGGCCTGGTTAAAAAATGAATGTTGTCAATTGCCAGCTACTTTTAATGCTGACTGTACCTACCTACATAATATCTACCATGTCCCAGTTCTATAAAATGCTAATTATTGTAAGTTCTAATATCAATGAGTAGGTAATATTAAGTTCCCTACGGGATGCGCGTTATCTTTAACGCAAGTTTTTCAATCCCGATAAAGTTAAATGTTTAGATTGAAACAAAACATTTAAAATGCTTAAGGCGGGTATCGAACCCGCGTTTCCACCGGCTTTCCGGGCCAACAAGGGCGTCCTACCTATCGGACCACTGAAGCAATGCAAGAGCGATTGAATTTCTCAGCCAGAAATAAACTAGTTTCAAGTTCTGCTCAAAGTTAATGTTTCCATTTAAACTATAAAATGTTTACATAACGAAGCAGCTGATCAAATCACTGCATTAACAAGGTAATCCTTTGCACTCAAACATCCAAAGAAACTCCGGATACCCGAATTAATTTATACAACAACTCTATAAATTACTGCTTTAGTACTTACACAGTTTGACTATTCAGTGGCTGGAAATGACAAACGGTTGGCATACTAGCCGAATGAAATTTAACTTTATACATTTTCGAGGGATAAAGAAATCGATGTCATTACGCCAATGCTTCGCCGACGTTTTACAAATGAATTGGCAGCGCGATGCCTCTCACTGTAGGGAATAGAAAACAAATTCAATAAGGTGTGGAGGTGTAAATCTCAATTGTTGCGATTCACAACCGAGAGCGCAATAGAAACCTGCAATTTGTACTGAATTAAAGCACGAAGATATACATACGGATATAGGATGACGTCAAATTGGTAATACAAATCATTGATTGTGGCTCAGTCAATGATAAAATAATAACATATTAGTAATTTAACTATTATAATGTCCTTATGTGTGGTAGTAGATAACAGTAAAAATAGTCACTTATAATCCTCAGGACTTTTAGACTGTAAATATATAAATAGTTGCTCTTGCAACTAAAAGGTTTTCTTGTTGACTACACAAGCTAAAAAGGGTATGTTTTTATCGATTGCATAATACATGTAATATTTGTTCTTAAAATAGAAGATCTGTCACATAAACTGAATCACCAAATAATGTCAAAATGCAGGTCGCCGGAAAGGTCATGTCAGGTGGACTGATGAGCTGATGAAGGTCACAGGATGCTCTAGTTATGTGGACTGACGACCTGATGAAGGCCACCGGGAGATATTCCCAGGTGAACTGATGACCTGGTGAAGGTCATCGGATGGTCTCCTGAAGTGGACTGAAAGGTCTCGTCAGGTGGGCAGTTCTTAGCAAATGATAGCTCGATTATTTTTACTTATGAACAAAGCCCGGGGTTCGGTCCACGAATGATTTAACAACCCAACCAACCAACCAACCGATACCTATCTATCTATCAGCCACTGGCGTCCACTGCTGAACATAGGCCTCCCCCATGACTCGCCACAAAGTGCGATCCTGAGCAGACCGCATCCAATGCTACCCTGCTACCCTCACGAGGTCATCCGTCCATCTAGTCGGGGGCCGCCCCACGCTGCACTTTCCTATACGTGGTCGCCACTCTAGGCCTGCCCTTTGCCACTTCAACCGCGTCACCAACCGATAGTAGGCGTCAAATCATGCGTGCACCGAAAACCACGGGGCGTGCTTATAAAACGCAACCAGAGTACACTAAGGAATTAATAAAGTTAGCAAAACCTGGATAAATTTAATGTCGAAGCTTCAGTCGTTAGTGTTTCCTGGAATTATGATGGTTTGTGAAAGGATAATTCTACGAATTTCAGCGGTACCGTAAGGTCGGGTTACTTTGATCCTACAAGGTTATTTTGTCTACCTATCCATGAAAATGCGTGCATTTTATTGACTCAATAAATTAAAAAAAAGCGGTAAAGTGCGAGTCGGACTCACGCACCGAGGGTTCCGTACAAACACTTTCCATCCTTAAGTGGTTAAGTTAAGTTTGCACCTGGTATGTATAGCGCTCCATACAAATGAGGTGCAAAGTTAACGCAACCAATCCCGTTAGTTGTATCGGAGCCCCCCTTAAATATTTGTTTTATTTTATTTTTAGTATTTATTGTTATACAGGCAATAGAAATACATCATCTGTGAAAATTTCAACAAACTGTCTAGCTATCACCGTTCTTGAGATACAGCCTGGGTTCAGACGGACGGACGGACGGACGGATGGACGGACGGACAGCGAAGTCTCAGTAATAGGGTCCCGATTTTACCCTTTGGGTACGGAACCCTAAAAAAAGACCAAGTGCGAGTTGACTCGACCGCACCGAGGGTTCCGTACAATGGTAGATTAGTCAAATCAAGTCATGGTTTTCTATGAGTGGACAAAGTAACCTTGTTAGTGTCAAAGTACCCGGACCTTACGGTATTAATACATAGAGATAACGTTCGGGTTTCTAAAAGTAGAGATGTATGAGGTCCCTCGTCGATAAATAAAGCTATACATAGTAACTTGTGGAAACTCCCCGCCATAAAAGCAGAAAACTGGTAAAACATAAGGCCATAAAGATTTATTGAAATGGCGTTTATTAATAGAAACGAAATACGGATAGCAAATGAGATCTTAGGTCTTACTGGTTGTATTTTTGATCAATCCACTATCGTATTGGATTCCCTAGTAATTTTCCAAGTTTTGTTCAGTCCTAACGGCCACGACTTCGCACGACCAGCGGATAGATGGGAGCGGAAGGTCCGAATACGGTGTCATAATGTCAGTCATAAGAAAAAAAAAACGAGGTAACGTAGATGTACTAGAGGCACAAGAAAAGCCGACTTTCAGCGAGATGGGCTGAAGACGCAACCAACGTGCTTGGAAACATAAATAAATAAAAAAATAAAAAAAAGCCTTTTATTTCGAGTCCAAAGATGCATTAATAATACAAATACAAATACAGATACAAATACAAATACTCTTTATTGCACACCTCCAACATCAAGGAATATACAACACAACATAATAATAATAATATAATAATAATAAATTATTTATTTCCATTTAAACTTAGGTGGTAAGTACAGAGTGTGGTCGAGTCCTTCTATTAGGTTTATTCAACCTGTATCAGGAGGCCTCGCTACATGTCACTTAAGCTATTAGTTGTTATGATTTTTAAATGTCACATATTCTTCTTATAGTATTTTGTTAATTTATGATTATAAAAAATATACATTTATAAATTTGCATTGAATAGCATTTTTAATTTCTGCAGTATAACATAACTAATATTTTAAACTTATAGCGGACAAGAACCCCTTATCAGGTGAAGGCCTCCTCCAAGGACTTCCACTTTTAATATTACTTTTTTTTTATTTGCTTGGAAACATACCCAAGTAGCACAACGGGGTCTAAATAGCTCGTATATCATATCTAATTAGATGCTTAAGTTAAATTTACCACCATGACTAAGTGCTATATAGGTGGCAAGAACCCATATGCCACCAGTATAGAACCAAAAGGAGAAAAATTGCAGCCTATTTTTGGTGCTAAATAGAATCCATAAGAGATCGCACAAATACCTTAAGTGGTAATTAGAACTATGGGTGAAAGTTATGCGCAGTGAAGCCAGTGAACGAATGAAAACAATTTCAGTTCGGTCAATGAGTGATAAATGAGTCGCCAAAGTATCTGAGTGGCGTGGCAACAGTCAAAGTTGTGTTTATTAAAATTAATATGTGATCTGCCATATTAATTTTGGATGAGTGATTAAAACTTCACGTTATACAGGCATTGAAATAAGCACAAAATTCTTGCGAATGTTTTGTTACTGTGAAACTATGGTATGGTTTCTTAGTAAATTTCGATGCGCCTTTGATTTGATCAGGAATATTAAAAAAGAGAGTGCTAAATCAAATAAGGAATAGATACTGATAAGAAATAAAACTGTTAAAAACCTGACCTAATGATTGTAGGTTACGTACAATGTTAAAGTAACATCGTCACAACTATCAAAAGTGTGATTATGCGTGAGTGTGATAAAATTCTGGTTAAAATAATTAATTTTCATAGGCTTCCATTTGTAAACATGGCGAAACAAAAAAGATCCTACAGTGTTTATTTTCACTTATTTGCTCCTTATTTGGAACTATCAGGTCTAATAATCACCTATTTGTATCTTGCGAGTGGAAAGCAGTGAATGCTATTACCAATAGTAATTATTTGCTCTTTTGTAGACTATTAAACAAGCAAGACTATTAAATATATTTTGACAGAACTTTTAGTTCGTTACTGGTTTGAAATAAGTGAAAATAACTGCTTTTGGTTCCAAGAACCTCCTATTGAGACTTATTTATGCGTTGGAGTGGCAATAAGGTACTTCTTAGGCCTTAAAATTGCAATAATTTTTGGTTCCAAAAGAGCCGTAAAATTATCCCTTTAGCCACTTTTGGTGATATAATTCGCTATTGTACTAGTCATTTGGAACTTTTAGTTCCAAATAAGGGTATGTTCCCACTTATATGTACAAGTTACTTATAAGTTATTTTAAGGCCTTATATAGCACTATTGCTTCTTATTGAGTGACTATTTGAACCTGCATGCAACTTTAAGTAGCAAAATCGACTTTATCCCACCATAAGTAATAACGTAGTAACAAAAAACGTTCCTATTCAACTATACTCGATTTCATATACCATGGCCCGATGGACTTGAAACTTAACAATAGGGCTCATAATGTTTGCCTTTTGTTATCTAATTAGGAGCACTTCAAAATGGCACGCGTCGGTACAATCTGCATGCAACTAAAGCGGGACTAAAACATTTTGGTACTTGAAAATAAAAATACGAAATATTAGTTGTTTACGGTATTGTTTAATTATAATGGTACGGCATCTTTATAGTAATTGAATAGTAATAGCTTTATATTTAATACTTTATAACAACATTTGTTAAAATAAAAATTGTGTCAATAAAATAATAACAATCAATTTTCAGGTAACTTAAGACTAACTTACTTTAATAATATTAAACATACAACTGTGACAATAAAACATCTATTTATATCTTAATACATATTAATATATATTTTTAATTTAATAATAATAGCTAACATTTGTAAAACAAAATTTGTGGCAATAAAATAATAACAATCAATTTTCAGGTAACTTAAGACTAACTTACTTTAATAACAATAAACATACAACTGTGACAATAAAATATCTATTTATATCTTAATACATATTAATATATATTTTTTATTTAATAATAATAGCAAACTTTTGTAAAACAAAAATTGTGTCAATGAAACATTTATTTATATCTATATACATATTATTATTATTATTATTTTAATTGTGTCAATAAAGTAATAACAATCAACTTTCAGGTAACTTTAAGACTAACTTAATTTAATTACGTTAAAACATATACATTAATTACATAAAATATAAGAATTATTCGCTTTCTGACGTATATTCTTCCAAACTTGAGGTTTCGCAGGTGTTTATGATGACCGGATACACAGGGTGGGCTAAAAACTCGTTCTCCACTTTGATGACATGCTCACAAGCATTTTTCCAAAGCGTAGGGTTCGTCATGTCTACCACAGTTCTTAAATTTTGAATTACAGAATCACCTACTGTTGGTGTAATGTTCGTCTTACGAATTTGTTTCTTGACATAACTCCACATAAGCTCGATTGGGTTCAACACACAATAATAGGGGGGAAGTCTCAATATTTCATGCCCAGCCTCAGCCGCTATTTTGTCGATGAAGTATTTCTTTTCAAACTTTTGACTTTGTACAATTTCCAGCAATTTCTTAACAGTTATTTTCTCAGGTATAGTAATATGACGCTTTCTTAAAAATGCAATTATGTCAGGTTTTCTTGAATTGGTGTTGGGAATCTTTTCCTCTTGACGGCTATGATATGACGCATTATCCATAACGATAACGCTATTGGCAGGGATATTGGGTAAAAGCTGCTCCACGAACCATTTCTCGAACAACTCCGAACACATATCTTCGTGATAGTCTGCACTTGAATTTTTCAGATGTTTGCTCGAAACAAGAAGAGCCCTTTGAATCCAACCATTTTCAGTACCGGCGTGCAGTATAATTAAACGTTTGCCTCTTGAACATGGAGTATTTGTAGCACAATTTTGAGAGTCGTCCCTGTATCCTTTTTTCAGTGTGTCGTGGGTATCAAACCAAGTCTCGTCCAAATATACAATACTTTTTCCAGTAGACCTCTTCAATCGTATATCGGTAATAAATTCTTCTCTTAATTTTTTAAGCCGTGATGTTTCCATAATGATTCTCCTTTCGTTTAACTTTCCATATTTAAAACCAAGTTTTCGTAAAAGTCTCCATAGTGTTGTTTCTGAATACGGAAATCCCACTTCGCTTGCTAATAATGCTTGATGAATCTCTGTGAGCGTTGGAACTTCATTTTTTCTATAAAAGTCGTAGACAGTTCTCCTCACAACCTCTTCTGTAAAATTATCAATTTTTTTAAAAGAAGCTTTTACTCGTTTTCGAGGGAGGTATCTTGGTCCTGATGAGAGTGATGAGACAATCCTTTTAACTGTCCTTTCCGGCACACTGGTGAATATAGACGTTTCTTTAATCAAATTTTTTTTACCCATTCGATTTAGCAATGTCTTATAAACACTTATCACCACATCTTGGGCGTCCTTGCTTAAAAATCGTTTCTTACGTTGCTGCAAACTAACATCACCACTGGACGGGTTACTTGTGGGTGTTTCCCAAGGTCGAAACATAATTATTTAAGTATACGTGTAATCACAAATGTAGTCAGATGACAACTAACATGAAATATTGTTTACATTAATAAAGATTACTAGGTTAAACGATCAAGATCATTAGGTTGCATGTAAAATACCACGCCGCAAAAGGGTCCGGCCAGGTATCTTTTGTTATCACTAATCCTATTGTTAACGCCTAATTACCGTCTCAAGTGCATCGGGCCATGGTATATGAAATCGAGTATACAAGTGATAGGATGAACTCATATACCGTTTTAAGTTGTGTTTAAAGCTATAAGTTGTATCAAACACTGTTAAACCACTCATTTAGAACTTAAAGCTATAAGATAAGCTGCAAAATTCACTAATGTGCTGCTTGGGTAATACATCATATCATAATTTCATTCCCTATTTTCCTTTCCCAATCGCTTCCCAGCAACATAATATTTCAGCGCAAACATCGAGTTTGGGAATTCGGTAGTGGAATTTGAGTGGCAGTCTACAACTGTGTTGGGACTGCATTGTGGAATGGATTGTCGCTTGCGGTACTTCTGACCTTCAAACCGTACTCCCACGGCAAGGGTGGGCAACGCACTTGTGACTCTTGCGTCCAACTTTACTATAATATATACCAGTAATGCTGCGCACGTCAAAAACTTTCCTATAACATCGAGATGTCAGACAACATAGATTAACAAGTATGCAAATTAATATGCAGAGGGCGGACAGTGGATGCAATATGGTGACGAAAGCATAAGATGGATAAGACTTATTACATTTCGAGTAACATTTTTGTATGCAGTTTTTGTTATAAATGTATGAGTATTAATGTATAGTACATAATACTTCTTTCGTCCTTAGAATATAATAAGGATATTAAGAAATTACTGGCCACTTGTAAATCTCTTGAGAGTCTTAATACTATTAAGTGTTTACAGTGAATGGACTGAAACTATGTAATATGATAATTTACTAAAACAATAAAATTGTATAAATATTTTGCATTCATGTTATCTTCTTTAAACCAATTGTAGTCATGTCCATATTACGTATATCGTTTGACATGATTTCGACGTATATTGCATCCACTGTCCGCCCTTTGTTAATATGACACCGGAATCCATTTACTTAGTTATTATCTGTCTTATTGACGCGTCTTAACAAATAAGCAAGTTTTTGGTTAAAAAAACACTCATTTGACAATCTTATATCAGCTATTGTTCTTTTCGTTGAATATCCATTATAATACGCACCAAGATTCTAAAGAGCCCAAACTCGGTAGATTTATTTTATTTTATAACAGAGTTCCTACGACTACCATCAGGCTCCATCATCAGACCATCTTCACCGTGCCATATTATTATTGTATTGTCATCGAAATTACGTAATTATACCAAATATTAGTACAATCGTTTCTCAGTTCGCGTTCCTGAGAAAAATGTTTTGACAGATGGATGAACAGACAGACGAACGGATGGACAACCAAGTGATCGTATAATGGTTCCATTTTTGGTGGTTAAGGTTCGGAACCCGAAAAACTTCAAAAGGTTGATCGACACTAAGGATTCAAAGATTCAAAAGATTGATTTGCTAGAAAAACAGTTTTATACAATATAGATCTTTCAATCTTTTCTGTATCATGTATTCAGCCTAAACGTTACAATGATCTAGTTTCAAAGATGATTGTTACTTTAATAGTATTTTATGCAATCGTTGCACAATGAAGGTTCTTAACAAATACAAATACAAATAGTTTATTTGTTCAACACGGGTAAACAATTGTACATAGGCACAGATCTTATAAAATAAAAGCTACATCACCATGTTGGGCCGCAAGGCATACAAATTTTAGCTATAATAGACTGTTTCACCGGGGCGTACAGTCAGCATCAAGTGCAGTCAGACAAAAAATCATTAACTGAATAATATGCTTTGTCCATTAAAAATTTAAACAATTTGGCTTTAAATGTAGTTATATCCTCTATACTACTTATATGACTTGGAACATTGTTATAAATTTTTGGAGCCATACCAAGTACACTTTTCCTGTATAATGCTGTTTTGGAAGGCATGAAACTTATTTTATTCCTAAGACGTACACTCTTAAACTGTTTAAACAATTGCAAATTTCTTTTAACAAACATTACTGTTTCAAAAATATAAAGACAAGGAAGAGTAAAATCGAGTAAATAAAGTCGAGTACCGCGTTTAGGTCACGAGGCTTGCCGAGTGGCCTAAGTAAGGTACGAGATTTTGAGACCTAATTGTGTAACTATTGCATACAATACCTTTTAAACGAGCTAAACACAGAAAAACATTTTTTACTGTAATCGTCATTCCCCACTATGAATTTTTATTTTTGATGTAACCTTTTTCGTTCAACTAAAACTGACCTATTAAAAAAAGAACATGATCGTGATGGTCAAGGCGGGTGCCTCGTCGGGTGATTGGGAAAATTTTTGACAAGTAGGTGATTTCAACCAATAAGTGAACAGTAGCGTGCTTTTTTTTTAAATCAAATATGCTGATGTTCTCTTTTTTAAATTATTAGAGTTGAGTAGAGAGATGTCTTATGAATATTAGTTCTGTAGCGGGTATCATAGAGTATAGAATTTTGGTACAGGATTAAAAAGTGCGTTATTGTGATTTTGTCTGTGAAATTTTACACAGATTAAAGTACGCGAGTATAACTTTTTTTTTTAATATTTGTTTTTCGCATTTACAATAAATATTTACGAATTAAATAATACCGGTAAACATATATGTATTCTACGCTTATCTAAGTTTAAATAAGTATCTATATTTTATTATACTTGGTTTAGATCGAGCGTTAATATCTACCAAAACCAGTTAGGAATTTGCTTCAATACGAGTATTTTATATTATCTTAGCAATACGTTAAGATAAGATACTCGTATTCAAGCTAAGAATTCCAAAATTTGTAGTTATGTTCAGTTTTAGTAGCATTTTCTATATCACTCGTTGAATAAGGATCTCATGATAACCAACTACTTTTGTCGGGGGTGTTCTTAATTTTTTTTATTTTAAAGTGTATCATAAAGAGGACAATCCCAATTGCCATGCAGAAAATAAAGGAAAATACATAATTATACGTCTACTCATAAATATGACAGCTGGGAGGACAGGCCAATTCTGGGTGTAAAATTTACATTACAAGCGCAATTTATTTATTTCATCATCGACGTAAAATGAGGGTTCGCATAGATAACTGAAATCCGTTTATTACCAGTTTACAAAAATGCAAGCCCGGGTTAAATGTTTTTGAAGGATGCCTCAGTTTTCGATGAAGCGAAGCAATAGCGTGATGCAGGATTGCATTATGCTTTGTATGTGTGCGCGGTGCCATGCCAGTCTGGCGCCCCATCTGATGGTCATAATTTATTTTTCCTCTCATCACGACAAAACGGCTGGACACATTTGAACTAGTTTTGGTACAGGGATAGCTGGACCTCCAAATATAGGTACTTTTTACCCGTCTAGAATCAAGAAAAAAAACGCGGACCAAGTTGCGGGCACCTCCTAATAGTTTACATATCTAATTATCTATACTCGTAGGTACTTATAATAGGTATATATCTAGACTATTATAAAATTCTTAACCTGTATATTTTACGACGAGAGTGACCCCTCGTTCAGGAGATATCTAAACAAACGCGATGTAGCAACGTGGCGCCAGCCGTACACCATCACGTAGCGCCATCTGTTGATAAAATTTTCTTTGTCCTCTAATCATACTGAAATGTTGTTACATAATAATTTCTGGGAAACAACATCTACAAAACGTTTAAAAGTCCTGTTTTTTTTCACTTTTTGAAATAAGGAACCCTATAACGCTGTTGTGACGT
Organism: Apotomis turbidana; assembly: GCA_905147355.2. Classification (NCBI taxonomy): domain Eukaryota; kingdom Metazoa; phylum Arthropoda; class Insecta; order Lepidoptera; family Tortricidae; genus Apotomis; species Apotomis turbidana. The sequence goes on along the minus strand of LR990285.1, from coordinate 17,497,121 downwards.
CAGAAATCAGTTAGGTACCCTATATATGGGGTATTAGCTCTAGCAGGTGGTTATTCTTGGTAGAGAGGAAAGTTAGCGTGGATGTTAATTTAAATATTTATTTATTAACAAGAAATTGACTTATACGTATATTAAAGTCTCCTCTGCTCTGACTGATATTCAAAAATTTGCGTGACAGGTACCTAATTTGTTTTTATTTTACTGATTGCTTTAAAATATTACGTTTTCTGAATGGCAAGTTATTTTCTCTGTCATACTTTTGGTATTTGTCTAGCACAGAAAATGTTAGACTAGCTACTTAATTTTGCTTGTTTTTTTCTTTGGACATATCTTTTGCCCCAGCCCGCTCGCGTTGATACCATTTGGATTTCATGCCAGGTAACTTAGCTCATATGTCAATTTTTATCCCGAAAAACATGATTTTTGTATAATATTTATACAATGTAGTACGGGTATCATGTTTTATTTCGAGATAAAAAGTAGCCAATGTATTTATGTGTTAAGTTAGGGTATAAACTCCAAATGGTTCCAAAATGTTATTGGGTTTATATTATATTATCTTATCAAGTTGGATATGATGAGCCTTAATACTGCTTAATGCAGTTTAATATTATAAATTAGAAAGCCATTCATGAGCTTTGAGCAAAAATTACATTGTGATGCTGACGACTGACATTTGTGTTCTATAAAAATCAAATAAATAAAATTTTCTTAGGTCAAAAACAAAATGCCGCCAAACTCCGAGAGACTCCATACAGAAGAAACCCCCATTCCAGAGAAACGTCAAGTCAGCTTTCCGTATTTGCAATACCCAGTTACCCGCAACGTCGAGCCGAGAACCCCGCAGCAATGGCTGAAGGGAAAGAAAGTTCTAGATGGAGCCGAAGAACTGTGGAGGATACGAGACTCGCTGTACGATCTGACTGATTTTGTAAGACTACATCCCGGAGGAGAAGATTGGATCAAACTCACTAAGGTCAGTTTTGGTTATGCTCACTAGGATACATTTGTTCTATTCAGTCATTCACAACGTTAAGCCAAGAACACAAAAGCAATGGTTGAATGGAATGTATAAAATAATAATAACTATGAAGTCTCTGCGGGGAATGGTAAATGTTAATATATTCACCACGACAAAAATAAATGTAAAACTCGTTTCTTCATGCTTACACTTCTAGACTTACAAAAATAGATTGATGGTTGTTATAGATGGATTAATATTGACCAAAAAACTACAAATATCCATACCCACGAATACGACGAAAAGCAATACACTACTATAAGGTAACCTTTTCTGCTAAATAAGTGGGATACCTCTGAAGCCGCTTTTCTACGTAGAGGCCAATCACCAATTAATTTTTAACTTTTTTTGTCCAGGGTACCGATATAACGGAAGCCTTCGAGATTCATCACCTCAGTGGACTAGCCGAAGCCACGCTACCCCAGTACTTCGTGAGAAAGACCGACGCACCGCGAAACTCACCATTCACGTTCCATGAAGACGGCTTCTACAAGACACTTAAATCAAAAGTAGTAGAAAAGATAAAGGAAATACCGAATGTCAGAAAGCGGAGTAACTATATCACTGATGGCTTGTTGATAACTTTCATAGTCGTCAGCTCTCTGTCTTGTCTGTTGATGAAGAAGAACCTGTTGTTCGGGCTGGCTTTGATACCGGCTAGTGGTTTTCTGCTGTCGAGTCTTGCGACTTGTGCTCACAATTATTTCCATCGACGCGACAGCTGGAGGATGTACTTGTTTGATCTGCTTGGATCTTCTTACGCGTAAGTAATAATTACAATTAGTATATTCGTCTATCATATTACAAACATATCTTTCCTTGATTGTGATTGTTTTTGGTCAAAAATCAGACAGCCTAAAGCAAGTATTACTTATTTATGATTTTTTTATAAGTATATCATTTTTGGAAAACTTGTGGTTAAAAAGAGAACTCGTATCATGTATAGAATCTGAATTATATAGAATAAAACAGATTATAACAAAGCTATAATTGTTATATACAAGATAATATAAAAATGAACATCAGACAATTTTGGAATTATATCAAATCTACTTCAAGCCTACAATTAAATACTGATACGATACGATATGATTCTACTTGATGGGCAATGATATAAATAAAGTTAGTAGATGCATATAGATAGTAATGTAAATGATCGTTTCAGAGACTGGCGGATAATGCACGTTATATCGCACCACATACACACAAATACGGCTCAAGACTTGGAGCTCAGTGCGTTTGAACCATTCTTGAAATACTTGCCGTACACTGATAAGTCTAGTTTCAGTAAACTGGGTGCTGTGTACTGGCCGGCAGTATCGTCACTCGCATGTTTGACTCAGTTAGGAAAAGAGTAAGTAGAAAATAGACCTATAACATAATAATAAAACATTACCTAGAAGGATCCGTCTTTTGAAGTTGAAAATTGGTCGTAAGACTCGTGAGGATTGTCGACAAGATCGACCACACGTTTAGCAGTGGCAAGTACTTATCTGAATTTGCCAGAACAAAGGCGTAAGGTGGAGTCAGGCAACTTGGTCACATTAGCGCTTAGGCTGTTTAGCGGGACTCGGGGTACGCTACTACACAATGCACTACCATCGAGCCTAGAATCAGGGGATAATCTAACACAATTCCATAAATAACGTTAGCCAGCCTTTGATTGAGCAGCGGCATCAAACGTATTGTATTGGTTTTATAAGTGTTACGTAGTATTACAAAATAACACCACTGGTAATTTTTCCCATATCCTTTGGCCAACATTTCGAAGCAAACTGATTGGCAGTAATATTTTTTTCGGTTTACGCGACAGATCCGCTTAGATTGTTTTATTTAAATTGGTAGTACATATATTTCTTATTCCATGACCAAAATTTTATAACGATTGGTTAAGTTTTGGAGGAGAAACAGTCGAAAACGAAACTACAGAATGAAAAAACGAGCGGTATTTTCTCTTTAAATAATAGGTATTACTAAAATGTATAATCTTAACGTATCCATTACAATATTTCAGAGTTACATTCTCCATCATAAACCACGGAGGGAAGCAGTTAGACTGGACGAACGCCATTCCATTCCTCGTGCCAACCTGGATGTGGGTCTTCGGAGGCTTGCCTCTGTTCTGGACCATCGCCACCTGGGTCGGAACCATGGTCTTCGCCAGCTTGTTCTTCGTGGGCTTCGGCTTTGCTGCTGGACATCATGCGGATGACAACTTCTTCGAAGGCGATACGCCTAGGTAGTTTCATTTTCTTATACTAAAGAGTGACATAGCCTAGATGATGGCCAAACCGAAACGGCAGTCGCCGGGGCATCGGAAGCCACTGGGGCTAAAGTCCGAACATAAAACTGCAGGTCTTTTTTCATCTTCGCAAAACTGAAATCGTACTAACACTGAATTTTATACATTGTCGGACTCTATAGGTGAGTGCTTTAAATGCGTGCGACTGTCTACGCGCGCTAAACAAAAGCAGCACCTGTAGCTCAACCCTGTCACAAGCGAATACTTATTTCTCACGCGAGATAATTGCCTGTCTCTTTCTGTGCAGTAATGTGAGAGTGACGGGTTGCGCTATAGTTGTGCTAGACGGGCTGGTGAAACTGGTGCATTAGAACGAGCTGGTGTGTCTGTTAGGTTGTTAGTGCGGCTCCCGGTGCGTCTCAGCTAAGATGGTGATACCGACCGTTTGGAAAGAAAGAAAGAAAGAAAAATAATTTATTTCGCTACAATTATATAATGCTGTAGGTACATAGTATAAATTGCAATAACATTGTACGAAACAGGAGTCCGCTCAGCAGAATGTCGAATTGCAGAGATTGATTCAACTATATATAATTACATATCCTGGGCTGCGATATTAGTGGTTGTTGTAAGTGTAACACACAGGTGTGCATATCCGACTCGCACTTGGCTTGTTTTGATAATATCATCTATTCTTATTATAACTAGAAGTCAAGGTCGTGCCGAGCTTAAAATATATCCATAATATATATTAGGCGCGAAATTTTTTAAATATATATATTTTATCTACGTATGTATCCAAATTGACCCATTAAAAACCAGGCAATCAAGTGAGATACGAACAGACTTAGGGTTGTTTGTCTCCTAAAGTCTCACACTAGCCATGCATTTGTATTTGTAACATAAATACTTAATAATAATAATAATAATAGCCCCTTTATTCAGACGATATAAAAGTATAAAATTACAGTTTTTCTTAGTTCCTATTCATACATGTTTGTTTTTCTCCACTTTTGTATGTCTGCTTGCCAATTGGCAAAGGCCTCCTCCAATCTTCTCCACTCTGGCCTATCGATGGCCACTCTACCCCATGTTGTTGCTGCTACCTGTCTGATGTCATCATCCCACCTTTTATATGGCCTTCCCCTTCTCCTTTTCCCTTCTCTTGGGTACCATTGTGTGACTATTTTGCTCCATTTTTCTCGCCCCCTTATCATATGGCCGGCCCATTTCCATTTCTGCCTCCTTATTTTTAGGGTTATGTCCTGAACCCTAGTCTTTTTCCTGATAATACTGTTTTTTGTCCTTTCTTTTATTTTCAATCCTGTCATGCTTCTTTCCATACTGTGCTGGCATATGGTAAGATTACTAACTGTATTTTTTGTTAACGACCATGTTTCGCTTCCATATACCAAGACTGGTAGAATGCTGGTGTTGAACAGTTTGCCCTTTGTAGATGTGTGGAGATGTTTGTCCTTCATTACTTCTTTCAGGCTCCAGTATCTCTTCCACCCGCTCGCTATTCTTCTTTCAATTTCCTTACTTATGTTGTTATTGGGTGCCATCAGCTGCCCAAGATATATGTATTCGTCTACATAATTGATGTGTGATTCACCTATCAGTATCGGGTTTTTAATGCCATTTGTCATTATTTTAGTTTTTTCTGGGTTGAGCTTTAACCCAACCTTCTCACTCTCTGATGCTAGTTCGTTTACCATCTTACATAGGTCTTTTGACGTTTTTGCAAATAATACAATAACATAAATACTTATAAAATATAAATAAAATTATAAGGTACCCGGTTTGGGTAAAAAGTACCTATCTTATAACCATCTTTGGATGTTCAGCTATCCCTGTACCGAAATTGGTTAAAATCTGTCCAGACGTTCTCCATAGAAAATTTATAGTATGGATGTTAGTTAGCCTGTGACCAATGTTAGAGATAGATTGTATCCGTAGAATTTGACTGATTTTGAGAAAATTTCATTACATGAACAACATCATTTGTGCGCTTGTATGTACAACAGTGTACATTTATTTATATTTTATTCAAATTAATTACACAGCATTGCAGTCCTAATCAAGCCAAGGTACTGTGAACTACAAAATTACATATAACGAAACTTAAAACTAGTTTAAAGCGACGTAACTGCGGGGCTCCGTTGCGTCGCGTCGTCTGATCTGGCGCAGGATTCGGCAGCTTGCCCTGGAACCATAAAACCGGATTACATAAAACCGGAATCAGCGTCATAATATATTATTTCTTTTAATTGTACCAAGTGTACTCGTATGTAACGGAGATACTAGCATACACGTACTACGCGTCTTAACGCATGGCCAGTGTAAAAACCACCTAAAGGAACCTTTTCTCAGTCTATTTTCTATGATACAAATTTTGTATTCAATAAGGAAAGCCAACCTCGCGTAATGGGAACAGACGAAGAAAAAAAGGAGAAAACAAATATTGTGTTCAATGTCTAATAAAAATATGTATTTTCCTTGTTCTTCCAGAGCCGAATATATAGACTGGGGTCTTTACCAGCTTGACACTGTGGTAGAAAGGAGTGACTATGCCGGTAACCACTTCATGTCCCTCACCCGCTTCGGTGACCACTATCTACACCATCTCTTCCCAACCCTGGACCACGCTGAGCTGAAATACCTCTATCCCATACTGTACGAGCATTGTGAGAAATACGGGGTGAAACTAAGGACCACTACGTCCTATAAAGCACTTTATGGTGTTATGAAGCAATTATGGAGATCTAAGCCGCATGACTTTAAAGTAAAGGCTAATTAAGTTGAAGAAAAGTTTGCTTAATCACATTGGCATGTTTCATGTTTTTTTTTTTCAATATAGGTGAACTTAGGGGGTTTGTCCATATATTCTTATAAGTCCATAAATCCAGTCAAATTAGAGTAAAATTAAGAGTTTTGGCTTGTTTATCATCCACATAGATTAGTGACTACGATTAGTACGAGATCATACAATTCCTACTTGCGTTTAGCAACAAATGTATGAACGTACACTAATTAAACACTAATTGGTGAAAAATGTATGAAATCTGACTACACCCCACATAATATCTATTCTAAAGTTGACGTTGAAATCGTCTGTTCGTCATCTTAACTGTGGCCAACTTAATTGCGCCAAGATTTGTACAAGCACGTATAAGAACATTTTACAGAACCCTAACCATTAATGGAGTTGGTAATTACATTAATCATAATTATAGGTATAACTTATCAGATTGTTATCATTACTCTCGTTATCGGTATCTTATAAGTTTTGTTTGTACCCCTTTATTCTGGTGTCTCGTGTACTTACATTTAATAAAATATCATTAAAGCTGCATTTATTCTTATTTTTGACATTTGGAAATCCGGTTGATCGCAGATATAACTCGTTGATTACTTTATAAATAAAGATTTTGATCGTAATATTGCATAATGTTAAAAGTCAAACTAACTTGTCGCACCGAGGTTTATTATCAGATTATCACAGCCTATAAATATGAAAACATATAATATCAACTCAAGAATAACAGTGACACGCGTCTCTTTGTCGCGCGACATAGACTAGTTGTCCCATTCCTTTGAATACTGTGCGAGCATGACAGATGATGCTGAGTCGCGCGACTACAGTACGACACAAAAGAGTAGAAATTAAAAAGTGGCAATACTGTAGTGTCGTCCCTTTCTAATCAATCTAAGAAAAAAGGGACGGGCTGTACCGCAGTCGCGGCACCATATGCTAGCCCTGCTGGTGAAAAAACACGAAATCATTGCGGACCCGGCCGCCGACTGTAGATATAGATATTTATTTATTTATTTATTTATTTAAACTTTATTGCACAATACAAAAAAAAAGTAAGTACAAATGGCGGACTTAATGCCTTTAGGCATTCTCTACCAGTCAACCACTGGGTTAAACAGAAATATGTAGTCGGTGCAGGATCAGAGTTACAGAGAAACAAAATAATTAAAACACAAATCAATAATATCAGATATATATAGGAATGTATATATAATTGCCATAAACGTACACGAATACTTTATATGATATACTTACATACATATATTATGTACCCAAAGTAAAATATTTCGGAGAAAGTTAGGAAGAGAGATTGTCCGAAAGATGCTTGCGCAACATGCGCTTGAAGGAAAGTTTGCTCTGAGCTTGTCTAATGTTGAGTGGGAGAGCGTTCCAGAGGCGTATTGCCTGAACCGTGAAGGAATTGGACATGAAACCGGAGCGGTGGAGAGGGACAACGAGTTTAAGTTTACGAGAAGTACGGAGAGTGCAACCAGGGCGAGCAGTCACAAATTGAAACTTAGACTTGAGATAATCTGGAGTCGTAGGATCGAATAAGATTGAAAAGAGAGTGCAAAGAATTCTTTGAGACCTACGTTCACGTACAGGAAGCCAGTTTAATTGTCGGCGAAAGTCAGAAATGTGGTCGTACTTACGAAGGCCAAAAACAAACCTGATACAGTTGTTCAGCAGACGCTCCAGCTTATTCAGCTCCAGATATCTATCACCCTTCGGCAAATATGTACTACACATAAGAAAACAAGGTATGGCACTCTGAATGACAGGTTTCGACGTCATCACGCTATGACCGGTTGGTTGTTTCGGTTTTTTTTTTTTTTTGTGGATTTTATGGCTTTGGGTTGGTTCTGTCAATCCGTTTCTGTGTTGCCAATGGTGTATCATAATAGTCCCCGATTCCCTGTATGAATGTCATTAAATCGTGATTGTTTAATCAATTATTACGACCAAATAAAATCTGGTCAAAGAACACGACTAAATTTTAATAACTGTTTTGCATGAATGCATTTTTCGTACGACTGGCGGCGAACATCTTTTTTCTTATAATTATTTTGTTACCATAAAGTTGCAACTATTCAGTGACGTAGAAAGTGTCACTAGCAAGAATGTCATTCCTGTTTTCTTATACCATATGCACATCGACCTTCGGAAAGATACTGGGACAGGCGGCTAATTAAAATTTCCTAGAGCATCGTCACACACTCCCGGTATGTGATGTTTGTCAGTCGTGGTATAGATGCAAAAGAGTACGCTACAGATAGCCAAAGTTTACATATTATAATCGATTGGACGTAAACTAATAGTCCATTGTTCTGTTCTAAAGTGAGCCTCCCTCCACGATCAAGACAAAAGCATTGTACCTACGGCAATGTTTACAAGATAAGCTCTTAAGTGGAAACGGACATCTTGGAAAATTTCAACCATTCTATCACATAAAAGCAAAAGGTGAGGCTCTAGTGCAACCCCAGCTAAACACTTCTCGCAAACTTGACTAAGTCCCGTTGACCAAAGTATTACTTCCTCCACCAAAGTGCCTCCGCACTATCATATTCGCCCAACCTCAGCCAACTTTTGGTAGTGCAGAGCTTGCAATAAAATATCTCAAATTCATTTGAGTTTTATTTACACAGGAAATCTAAACGCACCTGACACTGAGCAACGAACTAAAAATGTGTTAAGTTTGTTTGTCAAGTGGTCACCATTGAAGTGGTAAAATTAGGCTGCAGTAAAATTTTTCGATAAATATCCTTTGTCTTCAATTCTATCTTCATTTATGCTATAGCCCCGCAAGGGGTTTTACAACCCACGCCTTATTGCGGATTTTCAGTGACACTAAATTATTTTACGACAAATTTTTGGTAACTGACGTTGAAAATCGGTGAATTTAAGAGGAAACAGGACTAAATATTCCGCAAATTTCAAGTAATTTTTGCATAATAAAGCCAAAACTATCCACAGTGATGAAAGTCAAGTTTTTTCAATAGGATTCAGTATTTATTTCGCATGAAGCACGAAGGCTTGAGCAGCATTCCGGTAAACAATGTTTTGAATTTTGATAATGACAAATCCTTGACTGACGTTTAATAATGTAAATATGACGTAGGGTGCATTGGGGTAATTACGATAGAAATTTTGATGAGTTGACTAAACGACAACATTTCAGTTAAAAAATATTTTATTTGTAAATTGTACTGCCTATATTTTTATATCTCTTGAAAATTTATGAATAGATTTATGATTAGTGGACATTACATACAAAAATACGCTGTTATTTCTTTTTTATGCATATTTCTTGTCATGTCTCACTTTTCTGGTCGTTTGGGTGAAATACGAAATATGATCGGTTAATTCCGAAATAGTTGAAAAGTAGATCTTACTAGTCATAGACTGATGGTTTATATTTATTTTTCATTTTTAATTGCCCCGTGCTTGTAATATTGCAAACTTTGTTAATAGTCTCGCTTATACGGTCATTTCGGAAAGATTACTTCGGAATTATCCCGGTAAAAGTAAGTGGTTCTCAACATTTCACACAAATACGCACTATTTAAGTAGCAAAAAAATGCATGTCAAAAACTTTATTCCGAGATCAATTCATAATTTTTAATGCTTATTTTCAGAAAATAACACAGGAAAATAAAAACAGCATCCACTGTGATTTAAACGAGTGGTGGCGTTGACATTATGTCACATCTCCTTGATCCCTTTAATTTAATGGTTAGAAGTTTTAAAAAGCCAGTGTGGCGAAAAAAAAGGGTGTACATTTGATGTACAGAAATTATGCTTTATATCTATAAAAAAACACACTTTAATTGAGCTTGTTTGAGGGATATTCACTTATTCCAGACATAAATATATCTTAACATCATAACAATGTTTATAGTCATAAAAAATGCATTAACTGCGTTTAACAGAAAAAATATTAGAATTGCACAAAATGTAGTTGTATACAATCGAGTTAAATTTTTTTATCCTACGGACCGTTTTTGTTCGGATTAGAAATTGAACGTGTTGACCATTGAAATCGCTTGGTGACAACCAAAAACTTTCTATAAAATAAAAACTGACTTCAAAAAAATCGTGCCAAACCACTCAATTATTATATTTAGGGAACAATTTAAACGCTCACCAAAATGGCTCTTATACCCCAAAACTAAATTCCAAATAAAATGAATTGCCTCCATATAAATTAAACCCACTCTATACAGTGCTCCCCAAATTAAATCATTTTGTATTCCAAAATCGATATACATTACACCAGAATAATTTTATGTTGAGTCAGTATATCTTTTTGCTTCCCAAAATGGATTTTTTGCTCACCAAATTTTGTTTTCATAAAACATCAAAATTATTACCAAACATTTGCAGTCTATTTTGCTTTAGTTTAGTCAAAATATATTACTGTCTATCTAAAATTACAATTGCTTCCTTTTATTTCTTAACCCCGCAATCAGCCCTCCGCCCCGCGTTTAATTTTTTGAAAAAAATTAGTGTTTCAGCTAGGTAACCATCTAATCCTGATCACCTTTCAGAGCAGATCCGACTCGGCCGGGTTAGGTTAGGTTAGTTTTTTTTTTTATATCCCTTAAAAACGCTCCATAATGTGCGGTAGTCATTATTAGCTATGCTATATACTATACTTAAATATGCTTTACTTTTAAATAAATAGATGCACGCCACAAATATAAATTGTAGTATATTTAGTAACATTTTGAGTGCAATATTTGCTGTGCAATCAGGAATTTTGATATAAATTTTGATTATTTTTGCATAGAAAAAGGTTTATTTTGATGTGCGTTTAAATACTACTACCCGTAATTGAAACCTCAATATTTATTTATTAATTTTAGGGTATAAAAGCCATTTTGGTGAGCATTTAGTTTTTTGACTCAGCAAAAATGACTAAAATGGAAGTAATAATATAAAATATTGGTGACATCCATTTAACAATAATATAGATTATTTGGTCTGATATTAACTTTAACGGTGTTTATATATTTTCATAGCATGTAAGAAATATAATTATTAGCTTTATTTATAGAATAGTTTGGGATACACTATTTGGTGAGCATTCATCCGTTTTGGCAAGCATTAAGAATTTATTGGAAGTAATTTATCAACATACATATTTGGTAGGCGTTTAATCATATTTGGTAGGCATTTAAACACAAGCCTTATATTTATATATTATAGTTTAGTAGTGATTCAAATGTAATCTGTACTTGAACGGGATATTTTTGGCTTTTTAGTTTTTTTGAAGCCGGTTATTTTTTTTTGCTTTTTAGCGATTCATATAAAATACTTATGGCGGGGTGATCGGAGAGTTCTTGAAGGCATGCATCTCGTTTGAGTTATCCCCTAACTCCTAACCGTTAAGGAGTCATACCTTACATCATCAGCTCAGCATAGGAAGATGAAGACTATCAGACGCAAATTAAAACGATGTTCATTCAAGATTAGATTGTGCAAGATTATAAAGTTGTTCGTGAACAACTTCATAATAATAGTATGAGAATGTGAGAATCAAACGGTGAGAATATCTTTTTTGAAGTCGGTTTAAATACCAAAACCTTCTCCTAAGTGTAACAAATGCTTTTCTGAAAACCGCATTAAAATCGGTTGAGCCAAACGCGAGAAAATCGGGGACAAACATACATACATACATACATACTTATGGGTCAAATGAGAACCTTCTTCCTTCCTTTTTTTTGAATTTGGTTAAAAACTCACTAAAATATTTCTCAGAATTCTTCAATCCTCGTATCTAGCCGATAAGCGATTAGAACACGCTATTTTGTATCCTGGGAGAACAAAAATATCTCCTGGGTCACCAAGGAAAATCGACATATCAAAATAATTCTGTTCGATTTTAAGTTCTAGTTAGATTTACTTTTTAGTTAATTCATTATATCTAACATAGATACGTGATAAATTACAAAACCGTATAGATTTCAAAGACAATATTATGATTTTTTGTTTTGTTGGGACACAAGTTGACAAAAAAGTTGATCGACCCAAATATATCTTTATCCTAAATACCTAGTTTGAGAACCACTGGTCATATCTATGAAAATGTTAGGCGGGATTATTGCGAATGAGATCGAGTATCGTAATAAACCCCGAAGGGTAATTCCGAAACAAATTAAAAAACAACACGTGCACTTCGTGTTGCCCTCAATCAATAGTAAAATACAATAATCTACAATACTAAAAACAATTATTTATATAACTAACCTGGGTTCCGAGAAAAGAGTGTTGGGGTTATTGTGAAATAATCAAAAAGGCGCGAAAATCACTTGTCTGTCGAGATGGCACGTTGCTCACACACGTACGCTAGCAGCGACGAACGGCGACAGGAGCGTCAAAGCCGATAACAATGGCGTCTAAAGTAATGTTGCCAGTAGGAAAATATCGCGGCGTTTAGTAGTTCTTATAAACTTTCGGAATATAACCAATTTCGCAATAACCCCAATGCACCCTATGCACATTATTGCCATATTATCAAAGCTGTTCGCAGCGCCACCATCCCTGGGCCGGACCGACGCTTGCTGGGCTATACATAGTAATTACTTAAAAAGATAAACTTATTCCATTTACAGAAGTACCTCAATAATAATAGCTTGCTTCCTACCCAAAAATAGTGTTACGGACAGCTTTGCAAAGCGCCTAGTTTTAAGTCTCTCCTTACTCATCGCTGAGTTTCGGAGTGCCCTTGTAGCCGATAGCCGTCGGACGCGGTTGTCGTCTACAAATAGTATGGAAAATAATACTTCCATCAATTGCAAATTTTAAATAAAATAAAAATTAATTACGTTTCCGTTATTGATGGTCACAGTCATTAAGCCATGACGCAAAATAAAAAAGTTGAGCCCCCGAAAGTATTGAAGCAACGAGCACTCCCGCGCAACGTTACACAGTCAAGGCTACACGTTATCAAGTGACCGACGCATGCGCTGTTGATCGATTTGTTTATTTGTTAAATAATGACTTTGTAGGTTATACAATTAAGTGAAGTGGCATACAATTAGGACTATTTGTTATATTGGTGAGTTTATGTTTATTCAAAAGCAATAAGAAGTTTAGTTTCGTTTTCTTTATTCTGATTGCTCTAGTTTGACCAACAATGAATTAAGTCAGTAAAATATTCACTTATTCGAAATGTGCTTGTTATTCTTGTATGATGATTTATTTAACACTTAAAGTATACTGAGGCATTTTATATCAATATGAACACTGTTTCTACCTGGTACTGTAGACAGCATCAATAACATGCATAAGTAAAACAGAATATTGTTGAAAACGTAAATCAAATTACATTAAAACTTAATAGGTACGTACTTTCTTGTATTGGTGTTCTCGTTGATTTCCTCTCCTAATTATTAACCTTATTTTTTATTGTTTTGTTTTGCTTTGGAAGACACCTACATCAGAGAGGTATTTGAGTATACCTTAAAATTAGAGCGAGGATTGTTTATGAATATGGCATATACTATCTATCATAGGAATACAGGTATTCCTAATGAAGTGTATAAAAATAGCTATGCAGGAATATCTACATTGCGTGAGTTCTCAGATTGGGATTCGGGTTTGAGCGAAAACGAAGAGGTTATATTTGTATATCCTAGTAATAAGGCAGCTAAGAGTTATCTTTCGGCGGTTCGTTCTCCTTAGCAAGCCTTATAATGAGCCACTGGTAGATACATAAAGGTTTATAAATAAAATAATTAATGCGCTTCTGGCACATAACTGTCGTTACAGAGTCATTTTCAAAAAACATGTACGTAATAAAATTACGATCGCGTCTTTTGTGTTACGAAAGTTACTCATACAAAAGATATGGGTAACTATCGATACAAAAAGGAATCAATTAAGTTTTGTTTTAATTAAAGCCATTAAATATGTACTGTTTTTTGAAAATCACTCATTATCCCCATCTGGCATATATGTACACCCTTATAAATTTTTATTTTTTTAAATTCATATTTATAAAATGGGTAGTTTACAAACCTAACATTGACAGAAAAAAAATGAGTTTTTCTCAGTGAACCTTTGACAACGGTAATTGGAAAATTGCCGAAGCGTCAGGGAGGCTCAAATAATGATTATATACGCAATATAATCCGTTTCTATTGTTTTATTTAAAGGAAGAGGTTCTTATTTCGATCGCGAATAAGATTAGCGTTTTGTCAGCTTACACGCTGTATCTTCTTTTTATATATTCTATATATGTTATACAGTAAGCACATATTATCTGAGGCTACTGCCTCTCGGAGCCTCTCATAACCTTTCTCACAACAAAATACAATCCAAAATTACGAGACCGGCCATTACCAAACAACCTCATTTCGAAATCTCCATAGCTCGGCACTTATAAAAATGTGTGCAACACTTTTATATTGTGATTCAATAGCTTCATCTGATGGGAATTCCGTAAATGTTTCCATCTCTCGGTAGAGATATTTAACAGAACGAATTTATTTTTTAAAAAGCATTTTTTTTTTATGCAGTCCATCAATTATACCGGTATGCTTAAATCGGCTCGGGGTGTTCTATAAAAACTGAGCAGATTTTAAGTTACCTAGCCTATACCTAGATTATAATCGATGGAAAACTTTAGTTGACTTAAATAAAAATGACGCAAATGTAAATTATGAAATAAAAATGCAATATCCACTGCACTGTAAGCAGGACTCGAACCTGCGAACCCACATTAAAACAGAATCTATAAAATATTCCATAGAAACATTAAGTTAACTTGTTGACTAGTGTATTATTACGTCGTAAGCAAAATGTGCTGACCTGAGGATCAACAATTTGTTGTGCCTCTTTGTCTATTATATTTGTCTCTGTTGCTTATGTTTATGATAATTATTAACTTAAGGAGCTACAGATTTCAAGGTAAATAACTTCTAAGTTAACAGCGACAGGTAAGAATCTTAAGGTAGGCCATTTTTAGAGTTCCGTACCCAAAGGATAAAAACGGGACCCTATTACTGAAACTTCGCTGTCAGGACAGGACAGCTGTCTGTCCCTATTGTATGCTTAGATCTGTAGATCTTAGGAAGCGACTTTATACTATGTACCTAGTGATTAAGTGAGTGAGTGAGCTGACAGAATGCGATTGGAGTTTTACACCTGTCTCGCTCGCTCTTACACAATCCAGATAAGAACCTCTCAGCTTTCACCCGAACCCAAATCACAGTCCAAGATCACGAACTGTACACGTTTCGATATAAGTTCCATTAATATACTGAACAACTCGTCCCTGTATCTGGCTTAGCTTGATACGATATCAATTACAATGATAACGCTATTCAATCCCATAGCTACCGAGCACCGATGAACCGTCTTAATGGACTGTCATTAGTCATTAATGTCAACGTCATTCTCAAAACTGTTATTACGGACAATGGATGATACTGTTATTAGAGATTTTGCAATTTGGATTGCGTAATAAGACTGTCGTATTGTAATCAGATTCTGCCGCATTTATGTAAGGTTTATCAGTACGTACCTAATTTAGTAATGTCTTTAGGGCTTTTGGCGGTTTCTATTTTGATTAGACAGTCTAGCAAAACTATGCTTCGTGACTTCAATCGCGCGGCATAACGTCGCCCATCACATTGCAGTACTCTTACCATAAGTTGACGTGACCGTACTCGCTATTGACAGCGTAAACAATTTGTATGGATAATAGTACGGTGCCCCTAGTAGTTACTTTGTACAACTACAATACTCAATACACATCGTTTATACAAACGCTAGCGAGTGCGGTCATATGTTAATGATACAAGAGTGATATTGCGCGAAAGAGTCGCCTGTCCCAAATGTCCCAATTGTCCTAGAAGTGCACAGCTATCCTAATATACACAAAATCTCAGAAATACAATATGAGCGTTGAAAACAGCGCTGACGGGTTGTTCGCCGCTAAAACCTAGCCCCTAGACTTGTATCAAAATATATTGATTTTAACATTATCACTATTATCACACGTTATTATAACTAAACGGGACTTCCTATATATGAGCCACAAACGGTCACTGCTGGACATAGGCCTCGCCAATACTTTGCCATATATTGCGATCCTGTGCAGATAGCAATAGCACCCATCCAACGACTCCAACATAGAAAACGTAACTTATTCGCATTCAAAAAAGTGTGATATTTATCTCATTCGACCTCTGAGACCATGAACACTCCAAAATGTTGAAAACATTAATTTTGAATAAAATCTGCATTGCATTAGGTATTTAAATGAGGGACAAGCGTGGAAACCCATTTATCTTTATTGTATACAAAAAAATTGCAACCAATCATTTACCAATGCCAATTCGGACTTGCAGTTCCGGAATGGGCTTGTAGTAACGAAAATTCTGGAATTTCTAATACTTTCCATACTAACCAATCCCGGAATTTCAAGCCCTAATGCCAATTAATCGAGGGTTCTATTCTGTTAAATTATTAGTCATCCGTGACATACCTATTTTTCTGTTTCACTGGTTAGCCAAAGATCAGTAGTATTTTTAACCTTTTATTTGGCAAAGAACATCAAAGTTCCATAATTCGAGCTTCATCGGGGTTCGATAGTTCAAACAATTGCGGTTTAGAAAAAAATACAAATTATACATTGCCAAATTAAGGGTTGGTACCTACAAGACCAGGTAATTACGGTATATTTGTGGCTGTATATTTTTTGTAGTAAAGAAATATTCGGTAATCGCCTCGATGCAGAGCAGGCTCAGAGCAAATCCTAATTGCATTCTGCCTGAGTTGATTGTCATGGTAAACATGTTTGACGTAAACGTTTGTGTAAATGAGTCACATAGGGCTTAATCCGATATTTCTAATATAGGTAGTATGTGTCCGATATCACGCCAATACGTATGTATATTTTATCGACGAACTATATGCAAAGTAACCTTTAGAATTACATTTTCTTCTCATTGTAAATTGTGCCTAAACAATATGTAACGTAGATATGGCTCCAAAACTATCAACTTTACACAACACAAAGTTACTTAACACAACTCGAATAGCAAAATTCTAGGACAGCGATTAGACGCTCATTCTGGCGTCATTTCAGTCCATCGGTCTGGTCAGAAAGACGAGGGAATGATCGCGTAAGGGTGCGTCTCCATTGAAGCGAAGCTGAGACGTGCGGAATAGACCAATCAACTAAAGGTGCGACCAGACCGCCGCTTAAACTACGGTGACGGTACGGAATCGCATTGACGCATCGTATCCGTACCGTTTTTATCGCATGCCCTCCACACCGCCGCTTAAAATACGGAGTCGGTACGGAATCTCAGTGACGCATCGTATCCGTACCGTTTTTAACGCATGCCCTCCACACCGCTGCTTAAAATACGGAGACGGTACGGAATCGCAGTGACGCATTGTATCCATTGTATAATAATTCAGTGAATTAAGGAGTTTGACCTTAAAAACGGTCCAGAAGTTTTGATTTTTTGATAATATGTTGTCTAGGATGGTTAGTGAGTGTTTAAAATGCAATTTTTTTTAATAAAAAAATAACCGACTTCAAAATAACTGAAAAGCCGAAAATAACCCGTTCGTGTACAGATTGCATTTGAATCACTTTTTGAAGTCGGTGCCTCTGAAATCGTTTTTTAGTTTTTATTTAACCGTTTTGTCGGCGTGATACATACACATACTCATACCAAATTTCAGCTTTCTAGTACTAATTATCACGGAGCTAAGCCGCGGACGGACAGACGGACAGACGGACATGGCGAAACTATAAGGGTTCCTAGTTGACTACGGAACCCTAAAAGGAAAAAAAAAAACAAAAAAAATACCAAAAAAACTGAAAAGCCAAAAATAACCAGTTCATGTACAGATTACATTTGAATCACTTTTTGAAGTCGGTGCTAAACCTCCCGAAAACTATAATAAGTATATAAATATCAAACAAACATACTCGTAAATACCAAATGATAATCACTAAAGGCTTTATGCGCGGCATCTTTTTTCATAGTAAAAATTGAGTGGTTTGGCACCGACTTCAAAAAGTGATTCAAATGTAATCTTTACATGAACGGGTTAATTTTGGATTTTCAGTTTTTTTTTTAATTCTTTTTTTTGTTAATTTTTTTTAATCGATAGCAGACATCATTTTATATGCAAGGCAAGACCTAATAAAATTATCTACGAAGAGTTAATGCAGCCCAAGACCCGTCCTACAATAACATAATATAATATATACCTGCCTACGTTCCATTTAGTGGACTAATGTTTTAAACATTGGCTCACAACGAAGAGCCGTTATGCTTAGTTAATGTTGCCCTATGCCAACCACCTCATATGGGTAAATTCTTTGCTATTTGCGAATGAGCGCTTATACCTATTAAAACTGCTCATGAATCTAGTCTCGACCAGTTTTCGCTTTTTTTTTTTATAAAGTATCATATTTACGGTGTTATTTACGTACAGTATTTTATGACCGCTGTTGTAAAATGCAAGAAAAGGTCTATTGATATATTGTGTAAAGTAAATTACATAAAATAAATGAAATTACTTACCTTTAAGGAATATCTACGAGTAAAAATGTTTTGTTTCTGTCTCACTCAGTTGCATACAATCATAATCATCCAATCATTTATTTATTTATATTGGTTATACATTATCTTAGTTCTAAATCATATAGGTACCCACATGTCATATAAATGAAAATTGAAATACAATTGTAAAATTAAAATATTGACAAACAGACCACGGTAATTCGTTGACTTATTTTAATTCAAATACAAGTCGAAAGACAAGTGTCGTTATTGCATCATTCATGAAATGGTAATACGTGTTTTCACAAGCGAAGATATGAACCATAAGTATACAAAATTATAATTAGTATTCATTATTTTATTTGTGGTGTAATCTGATGATTATGCTTTACCCGGGAAATATCACCACGAAAGGAAGTACAGTCGCCATCAGATATATCGCAGCATATAAGGCGTTCATAAATATCTGAACATGTACTGTAACGCCCAGTCAATAAGAGTCGTGTTCAGATATTTATGAACGCCTTATATGCTGCGATATATCTGATGGCGACTGTACAGTGCGTTAGCTGACTGAATGTGATTCGAGTTTAATACCTGTCTCGCTCGCTCTTAATCAATCCAGATAAGAACCTAAGCATGCGGCCCGCCTTATGTTAAGCAGTCACCGCCGCCTACGCTTGCAACGCCAAAAGTACTCGCATCACACGCGCGTTGGCGACCCTTTAAGAACCTATTTACTCCTCTCTTGAAGAACTGCACACTGTAGCCTCCGGGGAAAACCTCGGCATGCTCATTCCACATGCGGAGCGTTCTCGGTAGGCAATTACTCTGGAAACGCACAGTTCACGACCGTTTAGGCTCCAGTGTGTGACGATGAACACCTTGCCGATATCGAGAAGTGTTCACCCCAACCCGAATCCCAATCCAATATCAGAGCTCACTAAAAATATTTCCTTCGACTATTACATATTTTTACTAAACTAGCTTGCAGTGGCGTGGCGTCCATACAACCCGATTCTCACCGGCTTGCCTATTTTACACCAACATCACCAACCATCACGCCATTAGCATCCTGTACAATGCCTACGTGTGCAGTAAATTGGAGACGAATGCCGTCGTATGGAATCCCCACTAACAACAATATACGCTTCTCTTGGAGAGAGTCCAAAAATCATTTGTCCGATTCCTATATAAAAAATCTCTGCTTTATCCTACTCTTTTCGTACTGGGCATGGTAAACTACACATCCCTAGAAACCAGGAGATATATCTATTTGATAAAATACTTTCACGCCTTAATACGTGGGCAGTCTACTAATCCCCAGCTACTGGCTCAAATACCCATACGGATCCCCAGTGTCTCCACTAAACTGTTTCGCCCTCGGCGTAGGGGGTTGTTTGCCATATACCAGCGGTTAGGAGGACGGGCGCGCTCGCGTCTTCCCCTTTGCACCAAGCGCTTACCCTATTTTAGACAGCGATAGCGACCTGGACATATTCTTTAGCTCAGAGTTGGCATTTTTGACAGCATCGATTCACTACCTGGAAACTATAGTAACGGCTAGTACTATTATTTAAACTTGCATCTAATGAATTATATAATAAATAATGGATCTAATAATGTAATATTTTACAATAATCATAATTAATGTAATATGTTTTGTATCGTACTATGATTAGCATGATTGTAAGGTTTAACTACTGTTAGTGCTAATTAATGTAATAAATAAATAAATAAATATTTTAATGCGTTCATGCGAATATTTCTTTTGCTTTTGAAGAAACAGCCAAAATATGCTTTCTTGTCTAGGAATTTGTTTGATGCCACGCTACAGTAAAATCCAAAGTTTGTAAATAACAGATACACCTTAATAATTTGAAATTCCAATTGATTGCGTCAACAGAATACTAAATACCTACTTTTCTTAACAAAATTCTACTGATATATTCTGAATACTATATTAAGAATTAACTTTAGATCATATAAATGTCTGCTTGAGCCATAAAAGTAAATTTATTAACAGCTTGCTTGTTTTTTTCCGCGGTCTCTTAAATAAGTATCTCAAATTATATGTGGTTCGGTATCCCTTTAGTGACAAAAATAGCCATCAATTTTCTTAATGAGAAGATTGATGTAAAATCAGCCATGATGTAAGCTGCTAAGAAATAAGTAATAAACAGAAAGTGGCGAGAAACTTATTAATATGTTCTTTTCTTACCTACGTCGTGCGTAGACCAATGAGTTTCCCAGCCGCTCCCGACGAGTTGTACAACTGGAGTTTTGAAGTTTAGCTACAAAAACTTAAAATTGTAATAGATTTTTTTTTCAGATAAAAATGGCGCCAAACGTCGACAGACCAACGGACAAACAACAAGTCAGCTTTCCGCATTTGCAATACCCGATCACACGGAACGACGAGCCGAAGACTCCGCAGCAATGGCTGAACGGCAAGAGGATCCAAGATGGCGCCGAGGGTCTGTGGAGGATACACGACTCGTTATACGATTTGACCAATTTTGTGAAAATGCATCCTGGAGGCACAGAGTGGATTAATGTCACTAAGGTTCTTATCGATTTTATTTTATCTTCGGAATATCTATGGATTCATACAGATATGACAAGCTTCGTTAGTGACCCTGATTGGTGATATCCAGACACCGGATTTCTCGTGGCACTTTTGAGCTGTCATAGAGACTTCTCGTTTATCGACTTCCGATATACATGTGTATTATCGATAAATGAAAAATACAATATTTAAAATTTAATTAAGAGTATAATTAAACAGTAGGTAGACTTATCGCGAAGGAGCGATCTCTTTGAGATAACCTTTGGATGCCAACATATTGGAATTTTTAAATAGGACATATAATAATAATATTGTATTGTTCCTTATAAACTCTGTGAGCCTGACTTTCATTTGCAACATTTTAAATTGTATTTCGACCCTTTGAAAAATCTCAAAAACATGAATCGACAAAGATCTTTATAATTATCAAACCTGCTCACAATTTCACCAGAAGCTAAATTACATTTCATATTATGAAGCTTTTTACAATATTTCCGAAAAAGATCTCTATCTCACATTTCAACTATTCAAAAGTTATCAGAATGAGATTGCTCTTTAGCGATGAGACCGCGTGATGTTTACATCTACTTTTAATCATCTTAATATGCTGTGTTGTATAATGCATCGATATAATATATTAATCGAAAGTCGATAAATGAGAAGTCCCTATGCTCAAAAGTGCCTCGAGAAATCCGGTCTCTGGTGCATATTATAAGAAGATTAATAACCCCGACACAAGTAGCTGGTCATCATGAAACCCACATTCAACTAGTGATAGAGAAAATGCAACGAAAACTGAACATAATTACGAAAAATTTGATTCTTGGCTTCAATATTGGCTGAAATCTTGTCACTTGTTCCAATTAGAGCTTCTTTAATTATGGCAATCTTGGAAACAACTAGTCCTATTTCCACTACACATAGCTAAGAACCATTTCGACGGACAAGTATTTCGATTAAAAAAAGACACTCAAATTGTTCCATTCGTTTGGGAACTACGATGCCACAAACAGACACACAGATACACATGTTAAACTATAACACCCCTCTGTTTTCATTGGGGACTAAAAACATTCTCATCGATATCCCACAAGCTAAAGATAAATATACTTATATTACTTAGTTGAAACATCAACAAACAATAGTACTTAGCAGATTCGCTGAAAAAGGCATAATTCATCATCATCGCACCACAAAGTTTTACGCACTCTAGTCGCGGTCTGATCAAGGAATGAATGGATGGTAGCCTCTTTTTTTTACAGAAAAACAGTTCTGCTTCATTTCATAGACAAATTTTTCCTCGGAAATCATACATTTTTCAGAAATCTTGGAAATGTCAACGTACCTATAGATTAGGTTTGCTTAGGTTTGTGTTATAACATTCCAAAAAAAAATATGGTTTCAGAAAAAAAATGCTTTCGATGAAATTAAATTTCTATGAAACGCTAGTTTATAAAACAAGAGTAAACCATTCATAGACTGGTAGAGCGGGTCCTAATAAACGTCTCAGACGCCGCCGGTCGCCTGGCCATGTAGCTGACCCTGACTATACGAGTACCTACTTCTAAATAAATCTGATGAGCTTCGAATACTAAATTACGAGTAGGTATATATAGAATCGTTACTCGTGCAATTTTGTGTGATTCGCATTGATAAGCATTGAAATTCACTGCGTTGTAATGTCAGCGTTATTTTGCGCGTCATCTGTTTGTGGTATAATCAGAAGTCGATTACCCCTCAATTATGACTTAAATGAGGAAAATACAAAGGAAATGATCAACTACCATCAATTTATAGCAATTAAAAACTTTGTTGGCACTAGTTAATTTGACATGCTCATACATTGTATTGTCACCTTGGGCTAGGTAGGTAGGTTCCAGCTGGTAGGTGGATGAACTACCGTTACACCCATGGGGTCTTAATTGACGGTTTTCTTGAAGACTTGAATGGAGGTAATTAAATAAAGTCCTGTTTTCTTATAATAATAATTTGGAGAACTCGGAGCCGTTTACATTTTATTATTAAATTACGCCCATAACGGCGGTATGGGAATGAGTCGTATGAACTGTCTGACTGTCTTTATTACGAAGGTATGGTTAGATCTTTAAAACTACGCAACGGATTTTGATGCGGTTTTTTGAATAGATACAGTGATTTAAAAGGAAGATTTATATGTATAAATACATGCATAATTTACCAGCATTGCATCCGTGCGAAGCGGGGGCGGGTCACTGGTAATAGTATAATCTCGTTTCGAAAAAAATCTGGGTTATTCTTTTGACAGTTCGACTAGGTTCCAGACCAAATAATACTTTTATAAAAATGTTCAACAGTTTATTTTTTCAGGGCACCGATATAACGGAGGCCTTTGAAACACACCACTTCAGTGGATCCGCTGAACAAATGCTACCCAAATACTTCGTAAGAAGAACGAAACTACCAAGAAACTCTCCTTTCTTGTTCCAAGAAGACGGTTTCTACAAGACTCTTAAGTTAAAAGTCGCTGTAAAGGTGAAAGAAATACCAAAGAGTGTTAGAAAGCGAAGCGACTTTATCACCGATAACTTATTAGGGGCATTCGTAGTTGCCAGTTCTCTGTCTTGTTGGATGATGAATAAGAACATTTTGGTTGGACTAGCTTTGATACCGGCTAGTGGATTTCTTTTGTCGAGTCTTGCGACTTGTTCTCATAATTATTTCCATCGACGTGACAACTGGAGAATGTATTTGTTTAATCTTCTTGGGTCTTCTTATGCGTAAGTATTTTATTTACAGTTTTCTTAACGGGATATGAGAGCTTACTTATAATTACGAAGAGTAAAATACGTCGCAAATAAAGTTAAAAATATTTTGTGAAAATTAACTTAAAGGAAAGATAAATACAGGGACGTATTTACCCTAGGGCGATCCGGGCTATAGCCCGGGGCGCCAAACCGACAGGGGCGGCGTAGGCGCCCCTGGCCGATTGCATTTTGTTTTGGTATTGGCGCCCCGCGCCATTCAACCAACTATTACTTCTCACCTTCTTTTTGTCAATCCACAATTTAAAATTAACATGAAAAATAACAAAAACTAGTTATAGTCTTGGTCGAAAACATGCTTGTAAGTTCGTCAATATCTTCGGCGCGCGTCTGTAAGTAAGAACATGCTCCAAATATAGGGCGTGCGCGGGGCGCGGGCGCCGAGCGAGGTCGCGGGGCGGCGCGGCGAGAGGGGCAAGGGCAATAGGCTCATACATTGTATCAGTATTGCCAGATCGGATCTTTTTACACTATATCGGTCAATTTTGTTACTGCGCACCCCCGCACCGAAAAAAATTCGCTCTCGTTGCGCTCGCGTTTTCATCTGATCGTGTTACTACGCACCCCCACGCCGAAAAATTACGGGCTCGCTGCGCTCGCGTTAATATCTATTTCTATTACAATATTACGTTATATTATATTTATATTACGTAGTCTACGTACGTTTTTTTCTGATTATGTTGCTACGTACCCCCGCGCCGAAAAATTTCGCGCTCGCTACGCTCGCGTTTTTTCTAATTGTGTTACTACGTACCCCCGCGTCGAAAAATTTCATGCTCGCTGCGCTCGTGTTTTCATCTGATTGTGTTTACTACGCACCCCATCGCCGAAAAATTTGGCGCTCGCTGCGCTCGCGCTTTCATCTCATTTAATTATGGCCCATAATGTTTTTTTTTCCTATGACTCAACCCTTACACTTGCTATAACTAAGTGCTTGATAGACACAACTACCATTATATAAAAAAAAAAACGTTAAATATTTCCTTGATTTCTGGGGCGGCGAAACTTATAGGCCCGGGGCGCCAAATTTCAAAATACGTCCCTGGATAAATGTAGTCTTATTTTAATCTTTGTGAGACAACGGCCGAAGATGTTTTGAACTCAAAGGGAGTTTCGTCTTCAGGCGGATCGCGGGGATCAGTTTGCCGATAACTAATATTGCAAAACATGAACTAAGCATCGTTTTCACTTCAGTTAGGTACTATTTGTGTTTCCAAAGATTTAATAAGACCGAAGAGAGGACAACATGCTGAACTTAATACTTGTTTCAGAGACTGGCGCATATCGCACGCAATGTCGCATCACTTACACACGAATACGGCCCAAGATATAGAACTTAGCGTGTTGGAACCTTTTCTCCTGTTCCTGCCATACAAGACCAAATCGCTGTTCGAGCAACTGGCTGCGTTATACTTTCCCATAGTGTACGTCACTGCGTTGGTCGTGCAGATGGTGAAAGAGTAAGTTTTTGAAGATATATTTGTATAAGAACTTGTACAAAACCTTATCATTATTTTGTATGTTATTTGGGATAAATAGTCTTCTGTAACTACCTTACTTGCGTAACTTGCCCGACTTCACTTCTTGCGCGACTCAGTATCACCCACACACACACATTTAGCTCGATATTGAAAAACACACAACACACATACTCACACTCACAGTTATGCTAGAGCTGCAGACGTCCTTACTCAACTGTCGTTTTACCATGATGAAGATATTCGACGTTTAAATACGTTGTTGTTGGGCTGGCTAATATCTCTGACCCTACATAGTTAGTGATTACTGATTGTCATAAATTAATTTTTGGGATTGATTTTTACTTCTGAAACAAGAATGGAACGTATTACGGGAGTGTTAGTCACAGACAGTTTATTTTCGAGTGACACATTTTTAGAAGTAGGTATCTGCAATACGTTTTATGTTTGCCTCTCATATTAATTTTAACATTTCAGAGTTATATTATGCGCCATGAAGCATGAAGGAAAGCGGCTGAAGTGGACCAACGCAATTCCGTTCCTAGTGCCAACTTGGATGTGGTACTTCGGTGGCCTGCCTCTTTACTGGACGATTCCCATCTGGATAGCCATAATGCTTGCTGCAAGCTTCTTCTTTGTAGTGTATGGACTGACGGCGGGACATCATGCACATGAGGCTTTCTTCGAAGGAGACAAACCTAGGTAAATCACATTACTTGGATTTGGCCTTGTTCTATAAATGGATAAATGGGGAAATTATGGACCCTATCTGCTGCAGCGTTTCCATCTTAAAGACGCCAAAGCGAATACACGGCCTTGCCGTCGCACCACATTTTAGCCCAGCCTCTCCAGAACTGAACGTGGCAAATCGCTTCTAATTCACAGAATCAGTACAATGATGGTTAATGGGCCTATGATGGTTGCGTTTATCGCACGATAAAGCTGTAACACAGCATCCGCCACGTTTTTACAAAATGCGTATGTGAGTGACAAATGCCTTATCATTTATTTACCAAGTGATAAACGGAACCATTATAAGTCCACTGGCCGTGGAAATTCCCGATTTAGACATGTTCACGACTCTTGATTCGTTGTTAATCGTAAAGTGCTGAAAGCTGTACGTATAATATAAATCAACGATACATAGGTACAATCTTTAGTAAGTAAACATATCTCTGATTCACAAGATACGAGCAGAAGCTATTATACTTGCAAATCTACTAAGGTCACGGCAAGGTGGAACTGAATGGTGTAACTACCCGTGTTGTAGTTATACACATTTTTTCTGTTCGATGATAACTTGCAGTATTTATTTGAAATTGAAAAAATAATACAGTCCGTTAACTCTAGGAATGAAATTCACGGTTTAGAAAGATACTTCGGGTATCGCCTGTAATCCGAGAATGCGATGCTTTTGTTTTGTTTATTTAACTTTGTAAACTTACCATGAATAGTTAGTTAAGTAAAGATTAAGCAAACGCTTAATAATACTTATAAGGTTGTGAGTTATAAACCCCTCTTATGCTTAGGCAAAGATCTGTGCGGGACATTTGAACCTTTACGTTAAAATATCTGTTGATTTCAATTTGATTGATTAGTAATACTACGGGTTAGTAGGTAATAAGAAAGCACAACAGCAGTAGCACCGCCGTTACCCGACGTATCTTTTAAAAGCCGATCGTCATTCTTGGAACTCACGGACTGTGTAGGTACCATGTTGTTCTTACGTACAGTCGAGTTCTTAAACATTTCAGCAAAAATATATTAAAAAATATCTGAACACGCCTCTACGCCTTTAACAAAACAGTCGTGTTCACATATTTTTTATTATTGCTCATAAGTTTAAGCAGTCGACTGTACGTAGGCAACTTTGACGTAATGACATCTTGACCCCGAACCACACTGTTATGAGTTCAAGTATTACTTACTTTTAAATAATAACAAACTCTGCGACGAGTTATGTCAACTTTCTAAAAATCTGAGCTATGATTAAGGATAACTAGAATACTAATGCATGATTGATGTTGAATTGAGGTTACTTCTATACAGGAAAACCTCATTATTTAACTGAGTCAACTGTCTTGATTGATATCGGCACGCAGATAGGTAGCAAACTTAGATCATAAACATCCAATAAAATGTATGTAATCAGTATAATTTTTGTAACTGAAGCCATTTTTTTTATTCAATTGACTGAATCAGCACTTTTTGCTATAAGGTTCAATTCATTAATAAGCATAATTTTATTCAGAAAACGCGTTAACAATTTTGTACTTCATTATGACAGTTTTTTTTTTACTATGACAGTACTACTGCCACAATATCAGTCGAAATTTATCCGAAAATCATCTGTACTCACAATGTTGGCTATGTATAGAGATCTAAAAGGTAACACACATCAGTCAAGAGGATGGTTTTGTTTATTTTGCTTTTTCAAACACAATATAACAGTTTCAAAATAAACATAAGTAGTGTTTAAACGTAATAATAGATCAAACTTTTTCATTTCTAATCCCGACTTCCATACGTTTCCAGAGCTGACTACATCGACTGGGGACTTCACCAACTAGACACAGTGGTAGAAAGGATCGACTACGCCGGCAACCACTTCAAATCCCTCACTCGCTTCGGCGACCACTACCTTCACCATCTCTTCCCAACCCTCGACCACGCCGAACTCAAATACCTCTACCCAACCCTCACTGAGCATTGCCAGAAGTATGAAGAAGAATTACGCACTACGACCTTCTATAAAGCGCTATTGAGTCACAGCAAGCAATTAATGAGAACCAAGCCTCATGATTTCAAAGCAAAACTTGGTAAATGACGTCATCGCGTTTATTGTGATGTTTTACCAATGAAATAGTATTAAGAATGTGATAAGGTGCAGGGTCAACAACATATAAATTACCTAGTAGGTGCTTTAGTGTTAAAGATCAATCTATTTTTATATTATGTTACTCTTAGGAGTCAAGTGAATAAAAAAAGATTTAAAGTTGAAATTAAAGTAATAGATAGACTAAATGTTTAATTTTAACTAAGCTTACACGTATAATGGAATTTTCTTGCCTCTTTAACACACTTTTATTAGGTTCACTTGTAACTAAGTTTGTAATTAACAATGTAATCAATTCTTGGAAGTTAATTTAACCTTCTTCTAATTGTCGTATCGCAATGAAAGTTGTTGGGTTTAATGTGACAATACAATAATTTGGTATCTTGGAGCTGTCCTGATAATAAAGGCGCAAGGTGGCCGTAGGAAATCTTTAATGGCACAAGCTAACATCGTTTTTGGACTCATTTGATTACGATAAAAAAAATATTAAAAAAAATTGAACTGATTATTTAAATAAACGGACATTACATTGCAGCTTAGACTCTAATCTTAATTTTTTAAGACTATATCGAACCTAAGTAGGCGAAAAAAAGAGTATGTATGTATTGATAGGCAATATAGATTTTGTAAGAAAGTACAATCGGCAATAAAACCGTGTCGTTTTTTAAGGTTCCGTAGTCAACTAGGAACCCTTATAGTTTCGCCATGTCCGTCTGTCCGTCTGTCTGTCCGCGGCTTAGCTCCGTGGTCATTAGTACTAGAAAACTGAAATTTTGTATGAGTATGTGTATGTATCACGCCGACAAAACGGTAAAATAAAAACCAAAAAAAAATTTTTTTTCGGGTACCTTTCGAACACCTAAAGTGGGGGTGATTTATTTTTTTCGTTTCAACAGTAGTGTATGGGGTATCGTTAAATAGGTATTTTAAAAATAATGGGGGTCTTCAAATGTTATTTTTTGATAAAGTCAGCAGTTTTAACCACGAGTCAAAAAATTATGGAAAAACTGATGGAATTGAGGCTTTATGAAAACTTTATTAAACAAAATCGGACGAGCCGTTTTTGAGTTATCGCAAAATTTCATAATTTTCTTAATAGGACGTAAGTTGACTTCCAGAAGGTAATAAGTAATTACAATTACTTTGGCGTTTACGACCTTTTTATAGAGTTTGAAATCTTTCTTGTAACTTAAGTATTGTGAAGGATGAGCATCTACGGAACCCTACACTGAGCGTGGCCCGACATGCTCTTAGCCGGTTTTTTTTTTACTGAAACTGAATTATAATTGAATTAAAAAAAAAACCGTCAAAAGCAAAATTAGTTAAGTATACTTTATCCACCACAAATTCATTACATGTAACTTAATTATAAGTTCTGTAAGGTAGGGTAAATTTAGTCCTAAGAGGTGACATTGTCCACGCATTTATATCCATTTCAACGTTTCCCCTAGGGCTGAAATAACCCGACCTTACTTTAGTGCAAGTGACTGTGATTAGGTACGTAATGGAGCAGAGAGCTGATGAGTGTGAATAATTAATAATATGAACTTTTAATATCTATTGCTCAATTTTAACTATTTTAAGTCCCACGAGTCACTGTTGTTCGGGTATAATGTACGATCTATTGATAGTAATAATGTTAAATATTTGACGTAAAAACTTCCTGTACTTTAAACAAAATTCGCGTTCGTATCTCTCATGACACTGATGTAATATAATAATACATAATAAGAAAATTACCAAAATTGGCTATTTTATTGTTTTTTTTTTGTTTCTGGGTACTTGTTGATACATAATCACGCCAAAACAGTGGAACCAATTTTGAAGGGCTGAACATCGGTACGGTAGTTGGCTAAAGGACACTGCACCCGTCCGACTACGGCTCAAACGTCGTATTCGTAGTTCGTTCACTGTAGAAAAATACACGTGAGGTCTTCTTATGCCCCTCCCTCCCCCAACGTTATCTATCATGATTTTTCGTGACCCCCCTCCCCCCTATCGAACCTCACGTGATATGTGCATCTTCTTATTGACTGGGCGTTACAGTACATGTTCACATATTTATGAACGCCTTATATGCTGCGATATATCTGATGGCGACTGTACCAACACACTAAGCATTCAAAAAGGCTTTTGTTCTCTAGGTGCTCCTATTTGCATATCGAGTAACGCAACCAGGCCGGCGACTGTCTAACTGCACAGTTAAGCCGGGCTTACGGCTCAGACGAGGTCTAGGCCTTAGGCAAGTGAGAATCCTAGTTGAGACATGACGAGCAGATGGCCCGAACTGGTTTTGGAATTAGTAGCATACCCTGATATTAAATGATTTACTAGAAAATCTATCAAAATATGTCATAAGGAATCCTCCTTATTGATAGAGTGGCAGTACTGTTAACAAACACGAATGTGTACCTATAGCGCGACCAACTTTTTTGTGAAATAGCGAAATTAGGAACTACGACTGTCATGCTTAATTTTCATACGATTGTCAATGTCTCATTGACTCCTAGAGTGCTCTGTGTGTGAAGATTGTACCCGAAGATCACAAAAAAGTTGGTCGCATACGCCGTCGCTATTGCACGCGAATGGTCGTTACATACGAGTACGTTAAGTTTTGTTACATTTTTTGTAACTTGACAATTATTTATTTCGGCATTATCAGGGTTGAAACATACATGACATATGTACAACGATAATGACATAATAAAATCTATTAGATGACGTTGATATCAATGTTCAAAGGAAACAAAAGAAAACATGCATGTTTTTTTCTGACACCAAGATTTCTATGAGAAGGAGTTTTTGTTATTGATTTCGTATATAGTAAATGCAATGATTATGAAACATTAAACAAAACTAGACCTTCTTATTCGCGTTTCTTTTTTCCAATATAATTCTACAATTTTATCATGGTGTATGTAGTACAGAAGTTTGGAAGGTTTATCCATTTTATTCTGACAAGTGATCCAGTTACTAATTAATGAAGGTGTTATGGGGCTTTATAATACGTGTTGTAACAATTGTATCACGGCCTTTGTTAATCGCGCCATTGTACGGTGAAAATTGGTTAACACGAGCTAATTATACGTTCCTAAATAAAGCGAAACCATAATTATACAACCATCAGCTCTGCCCATCGGCAATGAAGATACATTTTGGTGTGAGCTCCCTGATGAATAATATAGCATTCCGTTATTGCATAAATATTTCGGTATCAAACCTTTTTTAATCGGCCTCCGGGATTAAGCATAACCGGACGGTTTACGTTCGCGTTCTTAATTTAAACAAATAAAACCCTTAATACTGTATAAAATATGACGTTTCAAATTTTTCACTTTTTATTTGTCACCCTAAAATAAATTACTACCTAGTTATTAGAGCCACTAAATACGAGTAAATTCTATAGTTGTTTTTTTGGCTGCGAGTCAGCGAGCGGATATTATACCTTTTCTTTTTCATTCACTTTCGTGGAACCTTTCCATTATTTTTAATCTTATTTTCTATTTCAATGGAATATTGCTAAAGTGGATGTAATAATAATACCAATATATTTCTTTCAAAATGACGATTTGTTAAACCCACTTTTTTCAGTTCGAGTAGCAAAAATCGTTATAATGTTAATGTTCATTTCATCGCCGTGATAAACCAGTGCATGATATCGCTAACTTGGCGATATCGCTCTGTCTCGTCAAATTCGGACTCTGAATTGACTTACCAATATATATGTTAAGGAAGCATCTCAATTGTAGGTGTCCGATGGTAGCGTTTTATTCATGTTTAAGGTTTGAGTTTACGAGCTCTCGAGGTCCGGCCCTCGAACCTCTACTGTATGAATATTTATGTCCCGGTATGGTTTGCAAATGCGTACACTAACAGAGTAATCGTCTGTTAATGTGAGGATACTTCCGAGGATTTATCATTATGTTACACGGCAGTTAGTAGCGGTAAGGAGGTTATTATACCTCTGGGGGACTGAATTTGTAACAAGACTTAAGAGCCTGATTTAATAGTATTTAAACTAAGCTGTCGGAATGCCTTGTAGTTTTGATATTCGTGTAACACTTATTTTATATCTATATACATTTTATTTCACAACATTAAACAGAAAAAGTGGCAGTTAAAATGCCTACAGTCTTTCTCGGTTAGCCGACAACAACTATGGCCAAACCAGTAAATTCATGAAACTCATAATACAATGATCGAGTTAAAAAATTTGGCTTGTGGATCTTGTGGTAGATAGATAGAATACTCTTTTCTTCAACTTGCTCGGAAAAGTTCCCATTAATGTAGTAAAAATTGACCGCGTAATCCTTCGTTATAGGCATGAAGATGATTGATGATTTGGTGTAGGGACGCCTGGCCGGAGACAGACGTGCTGTCGATCGCGTGACTACGTTCATTCAGCCCAGTTCCCAACTGAAGCCAACGGTTACTGTTCCGGCGGCGCTCCCACACAGCCTTCTTCCTCAAATCTTCCTATTCTCCTGCAGAAAGAAAGGACATCTTTAAGGTTAACGTCCTTCAGCTCTTCCTCTCCTAGTTCATATTTCCTGAAGATGCTTTATCGTACTGCCGCATACATGCAACACTGCTATAACATGCTTACTTGTCTCCTCCTGGCCGCATTGCGAACGTCGTTATAGGCATTAATACGTTAATAAAAAAAAAAGGCTCGCATATTCGGAGAAAAGCACTATACACTATACAGGGGGGGTATTCGACCAATTTTAGAGATATAATGGAGATCTCTCCTTTTCATCGCCATCGGTCACTTTTGACGTGTGCCTACTTGACAAGTGGCGATATCCCTAGAACATCGCAACTTCGTCAATTCGGACGCGCAAAATTTTCGCTTCCTTTGTATGTGACGGCATAAATAACAGGCGCATACTTTAAATTGACCGCGTAGTACGTGAAATTAGTCCGTTACGTTTCGTTCAAAACAGAAATTTATATACATGAATAACATTTTTGACAATCATTATCGCCTTCGTATTTCCAAAATTGAGATGAGATATGTCACTTTTAAGCTCATCGCATTTAAATGACAGTTCAATGGCGATATAACTGTTATCTAATGGAGATTTGACGTTTGGCGATATCTCCAACGGCATTCTCGAATTGGGCCCCAGGCCTCGGCGAAAGTCAATTCGTGGTTTAGTATTAATTGATACTCACTTCAAAATCATACTCAACCACGAACTGATTTTTCCAGGCCTCTGTAGTAAGTAATGTATTTATACTATTATTGTACTATTATTTTGACCGCGCGTTTGGCGCAGTTTGTAGACACCTGCCTACTGAGCCGGCGGTCCCGGGTTCGATTCCCGGCCAGGGCAAATATTTGTTTCTCAACATCGCTCTCCTCTTGTGAAATACGGGAAGATTTAGATTCAATCTTGTAAAAGTACCCTTGGGGTCTACTTACGGTTTTTTTTTTCTCGATTTTGATTAGGTATTCGACCGCGGCAAAGAAAAAGAGTGTTTATAAATTTTCTCCTACAGACTAAATTTTAGGCGTCTACTTGGAATATATAAGAGGAATTTGCGTACCATACCAAAGTGATTTGTCCCAGCGTTACGGTATTAGCGAGAAAATATGAGGCGGCTTAATGAGGGTGAGTTCAGGACTCGTTTCAACTTCACAGCTTAATATCTTAATTTTATGCGTTAAGATCTCATTACGGTGTTTGCATGGGGCACGAAACTTAACCACAGAATCGAAAGGTGGTAAGTGTTTAAATATATTGCGGTAAAAATCTATCTTAACCTTAGATGACAGGGCTATCCACGCTCGTAAATAGTACATTACATACGTATGTAATAAAGATTTAAGGCGGTGAATTCGTGAATGTCCCAGATCGCAGGTGTTAGTGGCCCAAACCGAAGATGAGGGCCATACATATGGGACCTGGAGCTTTACGAATTACCGCATGCGGTTTGCCTAAAGTTTTACGCCTTGCTTTGGCCAGAAAGTGAGCTTGTCTCCCCACGTAGCGAGCAGAAAATCCCAACTTACGGCCTAGTGACGTAAAAACTCCTTTCGAATTGTTCCTCACCATTTTTAGATTATTAAAGATTTTTAAGTTGAATTTTTTGGTTGTATCTATTTCAACATTTACGTTCACCACTTACGTACGGAGGCGACGGAAGGTAATGGTCGAATACTATACTAAAGCTGTGACTAAAGTAGAAATATAGTAGCGATACGTCAATGACAAATTGTGAGTGAAATGGCTACATGATTATATTTTATTTTCTGCTGATGTTCTCAAAAAGCGCTAAATCAATTTCGGTAAAATGTATATAGGACCACCACTGACCATCTACCAAACAAGAAAAGAATCATCAAAATCGATTCATAATTGCAGAATAATTGCATAACATACATACAAAAAAAAACATGCAGTTGAATTTCTCCTTTTTTTGAGGTCGGTTGAAATATGCGACGCAATGGCGTTTCGAATAACTCGAAAGTGTAGATCTCATCTAAAAAGTGTGCCCTTAGCATGAGTTTACAGTGACCATACTCGCTAGCTACTGCGTAAATAATTTGTATGGAGAATTGTAGTTCTACAAAGTAACCGCTAGGGGCGCTCCGTACCAATCGTTTACGCAGTCGCTAGCGAGTACGGTCACGTTAACTCGTGGTAAGGGTTGTGTTCGATTAACCCGTCAACACGTTCTATTCAAGACGCCCCGCTAAAAGGAAAGCATTGTATCCTATTTGTTTCCCCAAGGTTACAAATAACAAAGAGTTGCTCGCGCTTTCTGTGAAGGGATTCTGTTAATTTTATTTCCGACCTCAAAGACCTTTGCAAGATTGGTTGTATTTAATTGATTTCTATAATTAAAACAAGTACCTATGAAACGTATTCGAACGTCGTGGGTTCCATACCTACTAGTGGCGTAACATCCCCATAGTCGTTGGCATAGAATCCGATTCCCTACGGCTTGCCGACTTTATAGCGTTATAGCAGCGTTCTCTATTGCTCTTAAAGAATAAGTACGTAAGTCAATTCTGCTTCGGCTTGCCTGGGAAGTTCTTTAACGCCAAGCCACTGATAAAGCCCAACTCCCAACGGATTGCCCACTTCGAGACCATTGAGCACCATTTTCTATTACTACTGAAGAAAAAACAAGCGAGATACTTATACTTACCTCGGTTTGCCCTGAGTTTTTATATTACGCCACACGACTGGTACCTACTCAAAAATAATACTTTCTTCG
Source organism: Apotomis turbidana (assembly GCA_905147355.2). Taxonomy (NCBI): domain Eukaryota; kingdom Metazoa; phylum Arthropoda; class Insecta; order Lepidoptera; family Tortricidae; genus Apotomis; species Apotomis turbidana. The sequence continues at coordinate 17,461,590 of LR990285.1, read as the reverse complement.
GTTTCCGCGACTGTCACTCATTTCAATTAACAATTTAACATACGCGATATAATCCGTTTAAATTGTTTTATTTAAAAAGTAATTCTTACAAAAAGATCGTGAACCAAACAAATATATAGTATTTTGAAATTTTGTTTATACGTTTGTGCTCTCTCAATTCTTTTCAAATTACAGAGTTGAACAATGGAAAAAAAACGGATTGTGAATAATTGAGACACCACTTTTTTACATCTTTTTACAACTCGTAAAATGTGAATAAAGAGAGTACAAAGTATAGAAATGCGTCAATAAAATAAAGTTACTCAAATTAAGGAAATGTAAACAATGTTTATAATTAAGTTCCTACTTGAAACAAGTTGCCATGTTGTGAATGTGAGGCGCCAAAAAAGCCCATTTTTTAGCCACGAGAAGATAATTATAAAAAAAGAATTTAATGCAGTTTCTTTTAAATCTAAAATCGGTGCCATGGTTCCGAAGAACACATTTTCCTATCTCTTATAGTTTGTGACTTCTCCCTACTGACCCATTTAGGTTGATCACCCGGTATAATTAGTAGGTACTGTATAAGTAGTAAGTATTTATTTCGGTTACATCGTGCGTTTTAATACTGGCTTATGTCAAATCAAATTGCAAATTGCCTAACTGTCTGTTTGTTTTTGTTTTTTTTTTTTCACTATAATCCTATGGTAAAAATATAACAACAGAAAATACTTACAGAGAAATTGAAACATTATTTACGCCTATTTATGAATGTATTTTGGTTGTGTAGTATAACCAACTTCTGCCGTTCCGATTTAAATAAATGATCCACGCGTATTGTGCTGTTTTTAATTGTTATTTTAAATTTACCGTAATTACTCGTTTAATTCAGATACGTTATTGGCAAATAGCAATCTCAATTAAGTGCTAATTAATATTAATTGAGCTTCCCATAGCATTCCTTACTCTGTTATATCCATATACATTTAATTACATGCATACTATAAAGCAGTCATACATAACTTAGTTTGCGAAAAAGTGGCATAATTTTTTTTAAATACCTAACTACTTACCCGAAAGCTTTACCAAACCACTGACTACCAAATATGGTCAAAAACAGTTCAACCATTTTAATTTTTAAAATTATTTGTCCAGAAACAGTAATCATCCTATTATAAAGGCGAAAATGTATGAGTGAGTTTGTATGTTTGATACTTCTTCAAAACTCAAACCGCTGGATTTACTATGATAAAACTCAGTATGGAGGTAGCTGACACTCTGGATTACGAGTAACATTATAGGCTACTTTTTGTCTAATAAACTTATATGTCAAATAAACATTAGGTCATCCAATATTAGGATAAAAAATATTAGGGCATAATTAGGTAATTTCATACTATGGATTTTGACTTTTAGGACCAAAGAGCGTTTAGGGCACAAGAGCATTATGGCAAATGAACATTAGGGCAAAACTGTTTAGGACAAACATGTTAGGGCAAATGATTTTAGGACAAACGTTGTTAGGGATATCAAGGAAGATCCACCGCTGGTAAACCCGCGGGGCGCTGCTAGTTAGAGACAAAATACAATTCTCGGCCATGATTATTTAAGCGCTTGGTATGTATTGTATTTTTTTTCTCTTAATCTCACTGCACGTGCCAACCTTTTAACAAACCTTATTAAAAAAATACTTTAAATAGATTTTTAAAAGCAAAAACTCAGCAAGAAAGTACAAGTTTACAATCCAAAAGACGCTCTTAAGGTTTCACATTTGAATATTCATAAAAGGGAACATGATAATTAATGTAACGTTGACGCTGGGATTACGTGAGATTCTCTGATGGAATTATTTTCGCTATAATTGAATTAGAAACATTACAGATGCTTTGAGATTTCCTAAGGAGTTTGGGCACAAAACGTAATTACTCCTACTTCGTGTTTAGTTTTAACTAGATTGTGCCCGCGACTTTGTCTGCGTTTTTTTAGGGTTCCGTAGTCAACTAGGAACCGTCTCGTCTCTCCGTCTGTCCGTCCGTCCGCGGCTTAGCTCCGTGATCATTAGTACTAGAAAGCTGAAATTTGGTATGAGTATGTGTATGTATAACGCCGACAGAACGGTAAAATAAAAATTAAAAAAAAAATTTTTTTTCGGGTACCTCTCGAACACCTAAAGTGTGGGTGATTTTTTTTTTTCGTTTGATCCCTTGCGTGTGGGGTGTCGTTGAATAGGTCTGTTAAAAATAATAGGGGTCTTTAAACATTACTTTTTGATAAAGTCAGTAGTTTTGTAAATATTCGCACCGAAAATAAAAAAATAGTGCCCCCCCCCCCCCCCCCTCTAACTTTTCAACCACAGGTCAAAAAAATATGGGAAAATTCATGAAAATAATGCTTTATAAGTATTTCAATGAAAACTATATTGATCAAAATCGGTACATCCGTTTTTGAGTTATCGCAAAATTTCATAATTTTCTTTAAAAAGACGTAAGTAAGTTGACTTCCAGAAGGTAATAAGTAATTACAGTTACTTTGGCGTTCACGACCTTTTTGTAGAACTTAAAATCTTTCTCGTATTTAAACCTCGGGCTTAAAATCGCTGTTTTAAGCCCGTCTCTTGTGAAGGATGAAGCAACTACGGAACCCTACTGAGCGTGGCCCGACATGCTCTTGGCCGGTTTTAATCGTAGTCGGGTAAAAAGTGTCCTATACATAACCATAATAGTCCAGCTATCCCTATACTAAAATTGCTTAAACTCCGTACAGTCGTTTCGGACTGATAAGAAATTTTACCAACAGGTAGCGCTGAACGGCTGGCACCAAGTTGCTGCATCGCACTGTTAAGATTTTTCGGAACAGTTTTTAAATGCAATTTTAAACCCATAGATTTAATATTCTTTTAGTTTAATCCGGTTAATACAAACTTAGCTGAAACCTAAAATAGTACATTACTGCAGACGCCGGGAAAGAAGGGCTTGCCGGGTGAGTAGGTATAGACCGGAGGGAGGCCGGATAGTGATACGAAGCTGGCAAGCCCTTTTCACGGCTAAGGCATATAGTGTTTTTCTCAAACGTACAGGGCGAACGATATTGAAGTGTTACCAATTTCAAAAGGCTACGATGTTTTTGGTTGCAACAAAGTTTATTTATTATTAAGAAAATAATGAGAAAATATAACTTTTTTTTTATTTATATATTTTAACTCGGTATCACCAGCTGCCTTGACCATGGCCATCAACGGTCGAAAAACGTTTTTTTTTTACTAAGAATTTTGTCAGATATGGCCAGTGTGAATTTGGTAACACTTCATATCGTTCGCCCTGTATGCAATGAAATGAAAAATACACCACTCAAAAAAAAATAAGAAGACGTGTGATTTTTTCTTGCCGCATTAAATATAGTGTATGAAATATAAATCACTTGGCCATCACACGATACACGCGTAGTGGTAAATGTAAGCGCCTACATATACAGTAACAGCAACGCGCAGTCAAAGCGCTGGGGAGCAGATCGCGTTAGGCGTTAATGAGTCCTAGCCCTAGCGCGCTCCCGCAGGATTCTGCCATTGCGATTAGACCTGACATGTGCAATAACCGACAGCTGGTTAAGCTAGTGACTCTGTGAGCTGTAAATCTCTTGAGATTGTTTTTTTTTAACCCATATCTCCGCCCTATTTAAAAATTAAAAAAATAATAAACGACCAGAATTATATTTCATTAACGAACATACTCACAAAAGTTTATGAGAATCGGTTGAGAAATGCGAGCTCCAGGCGAGAACAGCCAAAAATCTGTACACCCGGACATACGAAAGAATTTTAGGTCAAGCTGAAATGATAATAGTTATTTAGAGATAATACCCCTCATCATCCTAATGTTTACGCGTTCACGGACGCAGGATCATTTTGAAAATTTCATTTAGCGGCACAGACAAATATCATACAAAAAAGTTATTTTTAAAAACGGCGCAAAGCATGTGCCTTTATATAAAAACTATGAGATTTTTTCTTACCGCTTTAAATATGTTGTCTGAAATAACTAGAAATCACTTGGCCATCACACGATACACGCGTATTTGTAACAGGGACCGGAACCGGTTACCCTAACAAGGGTTTTTGATGAGGTTATTTTAGAAGTTGTTTTTAAAAACCCTTACATATTGTTAACCCTATGATGTGGTTGTTTCAATGATACGGTTACTGTTTTGTTGCAGTTAACGCGGTTACCGGTTACCTTAACTAACCTACCCCGTCCCACTAACCGAGTCTTTAGGGTATTGAACCGAGTTCAAACGAATGTGATCCTTAAGTAATGTGTTATTAGTTCAGTTTTTGAATAGCAGTTATAATAACTACTAACCCTAACTTAATAACCTTAACGTAAGGGTTTTTGAACGAGTTCGAACGAATATGATCCCTAAATTATGTCTTATTAGGTCAGTTTTTGAACAACAGTCACTCAGTAAATTTCTTATCTCTTGCAAGTCATAAACGTGTTTGGTTTGCGAGGTTTGTAACAATATGCTATAAAACGACAATTCAGTCAATATTCAACTTTAAGTCTTTGGTGTAGAAACTTCTTATGTTACCATGGTAGCGTTGCTTAGCTCGAGCGGCGAAAACAATGTGTTGATTGTTTTTTTTCATATTTCATCTTTGCCTTTGCGGCTTGACAAATAACTGTAAGACGGAAAAAATAAAAGTTATCCGTTTATTTTTGCCGTCACCATTGTTATCACATATTGGTTTATCGCAAAAACAATTAACTGTCATTTCCTTCATACCCCGTAATACAGATTAGTATTGTTTCGATAAAAAAAAATATAACAATTAATGCGGCATTCAGTTAAGGCACAACTGCATTTTGGTTATTCTTAAAACAATAATAAATACCGCGTCTCAGTGTGCAGTAAATGCCAATACCCCGATAAGAATAAACTAAAAATAATTCTTAGCATTTCACTCATCCCTTTTCATCTAAGTATAATTATATTTAGGTTGATGTATGTGTCGATAACGAACTTCAAATTATTTTAATCAAATTACACCCTTAAATTGTAAAGATAAGCAATATTAATGATGGTTCTGTGGATATTCTTATTATTCAAATTGATTTCAACAAGAATATTTCTTGTACTCTGTGTCTTGATTAAATCATGATCCTTTTTTTTATTAATAGTTAAAAACGTAATAATTATAAAAACATTTTAAATAAAAAAGTTTTAAGTAATTAATTAAAATGTTATTTGAAATAAAGTTAATTTTGTTATATTATGTATTCTATAACTTTTTTTTTAACTATTGAATGAAAATTCTTTACACACAGACAGATGTCCTTTTGTCCGGATTTCCGGCTGGTCTCGCTTAGGGGTCACATTTCTCAACCGATTTATGAAGTTTTGTGAGGTCTAGGTTAGTTAATTATATGAAATATTTGTGTCGATAAGATTATTCGAAACTTGGTTCGAATAATTTTATCGACTTCGATTTGTAAACTAAGAAAAATAAAAAAAAAACATCCATTTGGAAGAAAAAAATTAAACAATTTAAATTAATAATCAATGGCATTTATTTGTATATATCAAAAATCCAGTTTACTGTTCTATCAACACACAACCAATTTGAAAATTATCTTTACATTAAAAGTTGTTACAGCAGTAATCAGAAAGTAAATTAACATATTATCATAAAATAAGTTGGCTCACTGAGTGGTCAAAATAAAAAAACAAAAGAAAACTTGAAATCAAGCTAGCTTACGCACACAAACCATACATATTGTATTATAAGATATATATATGATTTCTATATATATAACACATATAATATTATAAATAAATATGAAATATTAAAATATATACCTAGGTACTTTATTAAAATTTCAACAAGGGTCAATATGTTCTACTTATTCTACTATATAATATATAATCAAACGCGATCAATATACAATATAATGGAGCACCCATAACGGAAGTCGAAGACACAATATTTTTAGGAATCAAAATAGATAAGAACTTGAATTGGAAATACCAAAGTAATGACATATGCAAAAATATTAATAAGTAATAATAATAATAATAATCTTTATTGTACATTAGGTGCGTTACATAGCTAAATACATCATTCGGTTAGTACAAACAAGTCGGGATAATGTGGTCGAAGCTTTCGTCCCCTAAACTAGGTGTGAACCTGTGCCTTAGGGGGTCAGGATATGCTCTTCGTATCTTGTCAAGGGTTGTAAATCGCGAAGCTCTATTGACTGCCTACCACGGCTTAGTAGCATCGAAACTTAGGTACGGCATTATTTTTTGGGGAAATTGTACTGATAGGGAAATGATATTTAGATCCCAGAAGAGATGTATTCGTGCTATGTGTGGCTTGAATACAAGTGAGAGCTGTGTGCCTTTTTTTAAATCACTTAAAATATTAACTCTGCCATCTTTGTACATTTTAGAATTGTCAGTATTTGTAAAGACGAATCCACACCTGTTCACAGAATATTGTCAATTTGATCGAACAAGGCCAATCAGGTCAGCCTACCAACATAAACTACGCATTAAGTCGAGCAAAACGGCTCTTTATCGGAAAAGCTTTATTGGTATGGCACCTATAATTTTTAATAAGATACCGAATGATATTAAATGCTTAAGAATGCCTATGTTTAAGAGTAGACTCACCGGATTATTGTTGGAGAAATGTTATTATTCCGTCAAAGATTATCTTAATGATGTAAATCTAAGACAATGATAGGACTCAAAGTTTATTATTATATTAATACCTAGATTATGTTTGCCAATGTATACCTACGAATAAGAATTACAATCACATTTAATTAAATTGATATCAAAATAATGACCATTAATGTTCTCAATTAGACATAATTATATATTTTAAATGTTAATTATTTAACTGGAATTATGTTATAGTAAGTCGTGTAGAATAAATAAATGCTTAACAAATTATAATTAAAAATTTTGTACGCCTACGGGTAAAACATAGTGATACAACTCATGTAATACTTTCCATGTTACTTACCTATGTTTAACAAAATAAATTTATCTTTATCTTTATCTTTAATCAACAAAAATATAATCACACTTCCATAAATAATCAACTTTCTTATAATTAATGCCTAGTAAATATTTATAAACTAATTTCCGTGTCTAAAACATTAATATTTAAAATAATCACATAAATCACAGAATAACAAATATCATTTTTTCCCCTTTTTTCCTAAAACATATAATTAAAACAAGAATTCAATCAACAAAAATAAAGTGTAGTGTCTCTAAAATAATCATGCTTTATCACAATAATAATAACAACATCTAATAGAATTTTTAAATAATTCCAAGAGTAAATATGTATTTATGTCGTAATTAATAAATTAAAATTAAAAAAGATCAACAATGACTGTGTAAATATTCTGATAAATGATTTATAATTATTTTTAAATTTTTATAAGTGGTTTTTGAGATTGGTGGTATGTCTGCCCTGGAAATAGAAAAAAATATTGAGCGTAAAGAACTTAATCATAATTTGTTTTGAAACGAGTCCTAAATATTGCAACATATCATGGCAGTCAACTTGATAGAAATAGAGGTAAAAACTTAGCAATGTACAATTTAGCATTAATAATTAATTAATTATTAATACTTATAACACCTATACATTAAAAACACCATAATAAAAAAACAATGACATAAATCAGCAATCAAAAAATCAAATCACTTTAAAATTAGACCTTATCAAATATATGTATTACTAAATTATGGATTACTTATTATTTACGTAATTTTGGAAAGCCGTATGATACAATTCTGTCATAAATTTTACACGTGCCCACATGTCCTTCAATTTATCGTCCGGTACATCTTCTAACAATTCCTTGAATTCCGCTAAAATTTCTGTACGTTTTTCATAACCTTCCTTCCTCTCTTGATTTAACTTTGAGTCTGAAATAAAAAAATATATACTTAATTTGGCATTTCATTTTAAGTTTAGTAAGTAATACGTCACTAATATTACATTTATATATTAGAAATGTAAGCGCCGTCCAATAAAGTACAACGTTAAATGCCTATTTTTTAAATAAAACAATTTAAACGGATTATATCGCGTATATTAATTATTTGAGCCTCCCTGACGTTTCAGTACCTTTACAGATACCTTTACAGAGTGCTGGTGTTTACAAGCTGGACTGCGAGTGTGGTCTGTCATACATTGGCCAAACGAAACGTAGTATAGCTACACGGGTTAAGGAGCATGTAGCCGATGTCAAGCACCGTCGTTGCAACAGGTCTGCAGTCTGCGAGCATGTCATGGACAAACCAAACCATTCAATTAAGTTTGATAACACTTCAATCCTTGCCAGAGAGAAACGATATTTTCCCAGAATGTTGCGCGAGGCTATTGAAATCAAAAAATATCCCAATTTCAATAGAGAAGATGGTTTGTCATTACCACCGGCTTGGGATCCTGTTGTACATTTTATCAAGGATCAAGCAAGACACAAGACTGGAAACCTTGGGCCTCGAACGGTGTAAAACAAATTAGTGTCAAAAGTAGTATATGTAGAGTTTTTGTTTAAAAGTATTTTATAGTAATAAATAAGGCAATCTGGGAGTTTTCTTTGGCGGTTCTTTCTCCTCAGTAAGCCTTTAGTGAACCGCTGGTAGATATTTTAAATAAATAATAAATGCCCTTCTGGCACATGTGTAACTGTCTTTACACATTAGGCCCATCTGGCATGTATGAACACCTTTATTTTTAAATTAATATTTACAAAATGGGTAGTTTGCACAAATGTAACTTTGACAGAGAAAAATTGTGTTTTTCTCAGTCAACCTTTGACAACGGTATCTGTAAAGGTACTGAAACGTCAGGGAGGCTCAAATAATTAATATACGCGATAGTAATTAAATATACATTCATTCAAACAAGTTTTCTGAACGCCTCATTTCATGGCAAAAGGCCGCCATTTATATCTACGTTTTTGTGGAATGCAATGTGCAATTAACTTTAAATAAATAAATATATGTACGTATAGGTATCCATACTAATATTATAAATGCGAAAGTGTGTCTGTCTGTCTGTCTGTCTGTCTGTCTGTTACCTCTTCACGCTTAAACCGCTGAACCGATTTAGATGAAATTTGGTATATAGATAGTTTCAGTCCCGGGGAAGGACATAGGATACTTTTCATCCCGAATAAATATAGTGTTCCCGTGGGATGAGCGGGGTAACACCGCGGGGCACAGCTAGTAAGCATATATAATTAGAATATGGTTGAAAATAAACAAACATATTGCAGATACTATTAAGGAAAAAATATCAGTTCGAGTACCTTTAAGGTCGATAGTATTTACAAAGACTTAATGGTAAACAAAATTGAAATATAATCATAATAAGAATGCATAACTTACCAGTTTCTGCTGTCTTTTGCCTGTTAAGTTTATTTACAAAGTCACTATATTCCTCGGGAAAGTTGCATGGCAGTGGCAGCAAGCGCTTTTTGTTGTCCATTTTAAAGTTTTTTTTTTATATTCGTTATTTTATGGCACCCGTTTTAAACTGACCAGTTGGACGATTTGGAGGATACTGAGTAACTAACGCTTAGCATCCATGATGCTTCAAAACAATACTAATCCCATCTCTTTCTTACATTTTTTATCTTATCCGTCATTTTTAAACAGCACGTTGCATACTTAAAAATACCATGCTGCAAGTCAAACTCTCTTTTGTTTTCTTATACGATGGTTTTTACTGTTATCAGGTATAATGCTGGTAACGCAGCAAAGTTGCCGATCGTTCTTTGATAAGAAAAAACTTTAGTATGAAAATTATAGTTATTTATTATTAGATGTTATTACTTTTTTATTAGCAGAACAATCACATCAAATTATCAACTAATTAACAACATCAGTGTAGGAGAAACATATAAAAAGCGAAGATAAAGTACTTATTATCTAATAACAACAACAAAAAACAAAAAGTCAAAACAAAACTAGTGTAAAAAAAACACGGCAAAACGTGAACATTCTGCCAACTCCGCTCATCTATAACGATCCTTCAAGGTTCAGTTCCAAACCCTAACGCGTAGGGGTTTAGAGTTAACTGCTATAAAAAACCCTTACGCGTTAGGGTTTCAACCGTAACTGTGTAACTGTGTTGAGGTTGTAGTTAACTGTTATGATATGGTAACCTTAACATAGGGTTACCAAATGAAAAGGTTACCTTATGTTATGGTTACCAAATTGTTGGGGTTACCTTATCAATAGGCTTAACTTTAAAGAGGGGTTTTCCGGTCCCTGATTTGTAAATGTAAGCGCCTGCATATACAGTAATAGCAACGCGCATTCAAAGCGCTGGGGAGCAGATCGCGTTAGGCGTTAATGAGTCCTAGCGCATTCCCGCAGGATTCTGCCATTGCGATTAGAACTGCCATATGTAATAACCGACAGCTGGCTAAATAATGGCTCTTTAGAGATAATAGCGCATAAAATTCGCGTTCACGAACGCAGGACCATTTTGGAAAATGTTAATGCATATTTATGAAAATGTGAATTAAATTCACAAATAGTAAATACAATTTAAAGTTCTCCACTACCCAAAGGTTGTTTGAAAGAGATCGATATTTTAGCGACGATCGTTTAGACTGCCTGTTGTTTGCCTCTAATTGTAATTTCTTGCGTTGTATTTCTCCTGTACCTATGTTTTACGAGGTGTGCAAATTGTATTGTATTGTCTCTATGTTTTGGGGACCGTGAAAAGCATACGATGTCTAACTAAGTTAAGTATTTAAAGGCAAAATACTATTAAAGTATAATAAACTGAGTATGCGATAACAGGAGGTGAGGGTATAAACCTGTTAAATTCAATGCAAACGCCGCATTATTGACGACGCGTTTGGCTCGGTTTGAAGACACCTGCCTACTGAGCCGGCGGTCCCGGGTTCGAATCCCGGCCAGGGCAAATATTTGTGTTATGAACTCGAATATTTGTGCTTGGGTCATGGTTGTTCTATGTATTTAAGTATTTATTTATCTATATAAGTACGTATATCGTCGTCTAGTACCCATAACACAAGCCTTCTTGAGCTTATTTGGGACTAGATCGATTTGTGTGGGGTTGTCCGATATTTATTTATTTATTATTATTTATTTATTCTTTAGCTGGTCTATAAACTCGTTAAATAATATAGCTTAAATATCATTTATATGTATGTTATAACGTCATGCATCAAAAAGTTCTAATGATATTTGACTTTTTAATTATGAAGAGCATGGTATTTTATTCCAATGATCGTCATATATTTTAAAGTGGATTCTTATTATCCACTACACTCAATGGCTCAATTTGAAGCGCACTCGACCCGGCATGGCGATTGGTATCGGTTCAAGTTTCATAAGATGGCATATTTGCCATTGTGTTTGATCTTTATAACATATCTAATGATAGTTGTTGGAAATATCATTAAATTATAATATATAATTATGTCAATGTGGGTGTGCATATTTATTATTTCTTCTCACCGAAACATCAGGACAGACTTGCATGAAAGGAACAGAGATAGTTTATACCCTAACTTAACACATTAGGGTACTTTTTACCCCAAAGAAAACTAGTTAAGTGTTAAATAGTCTGGAAACATTGTATTGTGTATCACAAAGTACCAAAGCCAATAAGTATGCTATGCATCGAATTAGACCACAAGATTGCTTACATATTAGTAAACACAAAGCATCTAATAAAATATCAAGAATGCAAAATATTTTCTAACATCCTTCAAACACAATATTATTATCGGAAGGTTCACCAGGAAGTGAAGTCCTTTAACAAGCACATTCTGACTCGTTTAGCACACGATCAAAAATCTATTCCGGCGGGCCTTTAGTAAATATTCATCTTCGGGGGAGGGTTCAACTCGAATATTTTGACTGGCAACCTTTTTTAATATTAAAATCCTTTGGGTCGCACACGTATACATAACTCCCTAAGGAACCGCAAACAGTGCACGGTTTCATTTTGCCCTAACGAGTTTACGAGTCGCTGGGAGATACGTGGCTTCCTCACCATTCCACAACTTTAGCGAAAAACGCGAAACTTTACCACACATTGACTTATCTTGCGCAACTATTGCTTGTTTTGCATGAGGCGTTCGTGTCAATTGTAGGTGTTGACCATCAATGGATACGCTACATTTGGGCTGCTGCGCTGGGGAATTCCATTTGTGTGAGAGTCGAAGCTTGTTCTAAGCCTGGGGTCTACGGTATTAATATTAATGTTGCTACTTTTCGAGTGCTATTGAGCAGATTCTGCGATAAGTGTAAAGTTTTCCTTAGAAACTCTACTATCAATCCAATTGACAGAAAAGTTTAGTTTTCAGGGGATAGAAAAACTATTAAAAGTTATAGCAAAACTTTGGTGGTTTATAGTTTCTGCAATTTCACGCCATTTTCGTCCAAATTTCATCGTAGTTATTTCGAACAATCGGTATAAAATTCAAAAAGTTATTTATACATTTGGTACAGAAATCTCTTAGCAAGTTTATTACAAATGCAAATATTTTTTTTGTATAAAGCATCGAAAAAGACATACATCAAATACTGTATGGATAGAAAACTTTATTGAAAGAAAACTTATTTTATATTTTGAAAGTAATACGAACTGCATTCAGAGAATTTTAAATCATCGCCTGTAAAAAGGCATCGCATCGAACCAACAAAATGTGAAAAACACCCGCAATTTTACTGTACCGATGGAAAGGCTCAAGCATTTATTTCTTCTAAGTAACAAAGCATCTTAAATAAAAGAAAGACCATGAAATTTAATAAATAGCTATAAAAAATAAAAATATAAATTGATTCCATAGGCAATACCTTTTTCTTTCTCACTTTTCAATCGTGATAAGTGCAACATTATTACATTACTTACTCATAGTTACATTAGTTTTGCATAAACGAAGTCTGGCTCATTCTGATACCAACCATCACGTGCCGGGCAACGTAATGAAATAATTGCATATTCTTATTACATACATTTTTTTCTCATTTACCTGTCTAGTCTTTTGTTGTAAATTATGTTACATATAAACAAATAAAAATAAAATTGTAAATTGTTCCTTATTACGGACGTAAGAAGACAGTCATAATAAAGTATAAATTGATCTGGACAGGTTTACAAATTATTGTTTGTATGCAATAAAAAAGGTTGGAAATTATCATTAACGTGGGATATACAAAACATTACCAATATTGCGTTTTCGTAAGGTAGAAGATCAAATGCTGTAACATAACACGATACTAATTATTTTGACCCAATTACGACTTAGAAAGAACCCAGGGGCAATTAATTGACTACATTTGTTTCTTACTGGCCTTTATTCTGATATTATAAAATAAAGAATAAAAAATTAAATACATATTACCTCATTTTTACATTTTCTAAAATATTTCAATTTGTAATTGAAAAACTCATTTGTAAAGTTCCCCAGTCTAAAAAAGCGACGGACAAGAGTGGTCACAGCGCAGAAATCATACAGTCGAACTATTACCACAGAATAGATAATAGTACAAGTACAGAAGGCACACTACTTTGATCTTTACAAAAGCCGCTTTTTTTAGCAGAAAAAATATGATTTATGGCCCTTCTCAAGTCGCCGTCCCCAGTGCAAGCCAAACGGAACGTTAAAGCTGCGTGCCAACGGTGAAAATGAATTGGCTCGCTTGCCGCGTCGCCGAGAGCGAGGGCTGTCAACGACTAAAAATAAAAATGTATTTCCCATTTATTTCTTGCATTCAATATAGAGAGCAATATATTTATATTCTTCATACATTATATTTATTATTTCATTATTTAACTATAAAATAATCAATCTCAGAATTTGGACGAAAAAACCACCAGGCCGCAAAACAGTTTAGCTTAATTTTTAAACATTTTAATACGTATAATATAATAAAATAATGCAACGAATGCGTTACCTTAACATGCAATTAAATTCTTTAGCTTCATTTTGTTTTTGCTTAGTTGTCCGATATTTATTTATTTATTTATATATATTCATCACTACACACCTAGTATAAAACAAAGTCGTTTCCTGATGTCTGTCTGTCTGCCCCTATGTATGCTTAGATCTTTAAAAATACGCACGGACGCACCGTGCGAAGCCGGGGCGGGTCGCTAGTAACAAATAAAACATGTACGAAGGCGAACTTATCCCTATTAGGGGTCTCTTCCAATACATTTCTTTTAACTCATTATTTATATATTTTATATACTTACCTATCAAACTTACTCAATCGTTTATTAATTACTAGTAATTTTACAAACTTGATATTAAATATTATTATAAAAACCTCTATGATTGTTTATTAAGTAGTAGACATACTTATTTTACTAGAATTTAAATTGACAAATAGGTATCAGCAAATAATCTACAATTGACAATTAAAATTGTTCTGAGTAACCAGTGTTAAATATGGAAGTAGTACACCTGCAATATGTTTTTTATTATTATTCAGTAACTACTTATTATATATTATGTTCATTTTCTTACCTTTCAGCATCCTTCGGACGTGTTGGGAGAACTAAAAACGCGTGATTCCAATTTCGATCATTTTTCTTACAACCCGCTGCGATACAATATCTTTTCGCTGTCTTTTTACTCATTTTAACACTTTATATTATAATATAACACTGGTATCCACAGATGAATGCGGAACGTTCACTTGCGACGTAAATCGTGAGCGAGACGCGCGCGAAAATCGTGTAGGTACGTGCGTTCCGAGACAGAGCGTGTCAGCCACTGAATAGTCCGCATGCATGCGGCCACCGGCATGTACTTGTAGCGGGAAACGTTAATCGCGGAGTGCGCCCCGCCTGCTATTACGAAGGTGGATTTGGTATGTAAATTGTACCACTGCTCTTTTTGTGTGTTTCCTCAAGGTGACGTCATGTAGAGGGCCGATTCTTAGATGCCGCTGCAATCACATTTTTTTATATTTTCAAATGTAGTCGGTATGAGTTATCAAATAAAAATAATCGTTTTGGGTTCTGAGATGCAGGAAGCGACTTTATTTTATACTATGTATTTATTATTCATCGTGCTTGCCATTTGCGCTTTAGTGATAATATGATTCAGCATCATGAATTTCACCCCTATAAAAATATTCGTAATGCCATAATGGTTACACTTTGAATAGAACACATAGAACACATCGCTAAGTACTAAGTAGACATTTAGTGACGAGTCGAATTCAACCCCTCAAATAGCGCAATGTGGTTCGCTAACCGGTTATTCTTGCATACACCGAATTTCTAATTCATTATCTAATATTATATTCTACGGACCATAAACTGTAGTTACACCTACACCAGATTGTAATATCTATGCTAATTATAACACATAGGCGTTTCTTCATTGCTGCGTGAAAGTGTAATAAAATTGCTAGTTAGCAACACATTATTTTATTATTAATAAGGTAAGGTAAGATAAGACTATCACCGGGAGAAGACTTACCCCATTACACAAGAAACTATATCCTTACTTAGTATTTCCCACCTTACCTTAATTACTTAAAAAAAAAACTAAACGGCGTATTTAAACCGAAATTATGCTTTCCGAATACAACAGTCCGAATTACTAAAGAAGTAAATAAATCTCGGTAAGTGCATATTTCAAACAAAAATAAATTTCCATGTCAGTACAGTCGTTTTCGAGTAATCGGGAAACATGCATAAAAAAAAAACCGGCCAAGTGCCAGTCGGACTCGCGCACCGAGGGTTCCGTACAAACACTTTCCATCCCTAAGTGGTTAAGTTAAGTTTGCACCTTGTATGTATAGCGCCCTATATAAAATAAGGTGCAAAGTTTGGTATAAAAAAAAACTACTTACTAGATCTCGTTCAAAACCATTTTCGTTGGTAGTTTTTATAGTAATGTACATCATATGTTTTTTTTAGATTTTTCATTTTCTTATTTTAGAAGTTAGAGGGGGAGTCGGAAGGTTGGAAGCGTCTGTCACGCAAACTATTCGGTTTAGAAAAAAAATATTTTAGAAACCTCGATATCATTTTTGAAGAACTATCCATAGATACCCCACATGTATGTGTTTGATGAAAAAAAAAATTGAGTTTCAGTTCTAAATATGGGGAGCCCCCAATATTTATTATTATTTTTTTATTTATGCATCAAAATCTTAATGCGGTTCACAGAATACATCTACCTACCAAGTTTCAACAGTATAGCTCTTATAGTTTCGGAAAAAAATGGCTGTGACATACGGACGGACAGACGGACAGACAGACGGACAGACGGACAGACGGACAGACAGACATGACGAATCTATAAGGGTTCCGTTTTTTGCCATTTGGCTACGGAACCCTAACAACGAATTGAAAACCTGCTCCATTTTTTGACGTTTACAAAGGAACTGAATTAAAAGTAAAATTTTACAAAACAAACTATATAGAAGTTGTGAAACCACTTAATGATGGCTGTATGGCGTAAATAAAAATATAGCTAAGAAATTGGGATGCAGTAAATTTTTCCCCTGCTTTAAGATTGTCATAAGGTGAACTGAAGTTGGTGCTAGTAGGTACCGTACCTGAGAACCAAAACAATGTAATTTTTATAGGAAATTACATTATATGTAACGAAGGGTATTTCCCAGGGGGCTGCAGTATGGAGTTCTAGAGGAGGGAAACAGGGCCGGCGTATGTTTGTTTGACACCATTTGTAGTATCTATAAATACTTTATGCAATGTAGGTATCCTAAGAAAAGATTTATGGAAATGTATACCTACTGCGATTCCATTGGCCGCCCGGGTAGTTCAGTACTTTCGGTTGGTTACAACGCCCGGAGCATAATTCTCGATTCCATGGAGATTCATCTCTACCTGAACACCGATAGAATTACTTTCATTAGGTAACTTTCTATATGTACGAAAATCGTAACGTGCTCTGGGTAAAATCTGCTTTACTCCCGTCGGCTGGCGTTAGCTGTGACGTTAGAATAAAATCGGATGAAGAAAAACAATGCACCAAACTAACGTCACTTTTTAAATACTAGTGTTGTCGTTCTATTTTGTATAAATTCTCTGAGTTTGCATCTCTTAGACGTCAATAAGGTGATGCATACTGTCTTCTTATTTAAAATATATCACTCTTTCACGTTTTCCTTATTATTCAACATTAATTTTCTTATAGATCCGCGGAAAATACAGCTACTGAACGGTCAAAGATCCATTCGCTAATCATATACGTTAAATACCAGCGGTCTGTAAGTATCAAAAATGTATATAATTGTATTTATTTCCGATGTCGATATTATGTCAAATGTCCATGTAGCGCCCAACCCCAGTAATGGTTGGTAACTCGGTCCTCGAAGTTGTTGACGAATACGTTCATCCGGGACAAACAATTCAGTTAGGCAGGTCCAACTCCGAGAAAGAGATCAATCGGCATCGGCAGATTCAACTCGGATGGGCAGCGTGCAGCGTTCGGGAAACTACGAAGTGTCTTCTCGTCCAAAATACCTCAGTACTTGGTGACGAAACGTCTTCTTCGTGGCAATGGGCGGGGCACGTAGCTCGAATGACCAATGGCTGTTGGGGCAGAAAGGTTCTCGAGTGGAGACCACGTACCGGCAAGCGCAGTGTAGGACGGGTTGCCGTCCTACACAAGGTGGTTGGACGACCTGGTTAGAGTTGCGGGGACTCGCTGGATGCGGGTCGCTGCTATCCGGCCCATGTGGAAGTCTATTGAGGAGGCCTGTGTCCAGCAGTAGACGTCCTATGGCTGAATTGATGATGATGATGATGATTTCCGATGTAATGCCGTAATACCAACGATTATCATGACAATAATATGTCCGTTATATGTATAACCGATGAAATCAAATGGCTATAAGTCGATGTCAATCAAATTAGGCCTCAGGTACTCGAACGTCCTCGTGTTCTCGGTATCCATAAGTTGCTTAAGAAGTCTTTGCTCGCGGGACAAAGTTAAACTAACGCTACGGACCCTCTGGTATTTGACGCAATTAGGAAACTATCTGTTCCGATCGTTGACCGCTAGGTTGCTATTGTAGATGTAGGTAGTTTTTAAATTGAAGGACATAGACGTTGCGAATAAGAGGAAACCGTACAGAGTGATGTTTTTTCATAAGAAAAAACAGACAGGTCATCAGTCTAACAGTGATATTTAACGTAAATGCAATTAGTGAAATATCTTTTCTGATTAATTGGCCACTATGTTGATAAAGTAGGTACAACTTAACTGTAGTAACACGGATGTAAAAGCAAAGAGATGTTGCGAACAAACAGAAAAACGTAAATAATGAATATTTATCGTATGAAGAAACAGGATCAATTCGACGTTTGACACTGATAGTCCAGTAACTGTGAGAGTGTCCTCTAACTCGCTACACTAGAGGCCCTGCCGAAGACCTGATCAACTTCGACGATGATACCATCAAATTTAATATATAAGCTGTATTCGACGTATAACCCTGCCATACGATTAAATAAATAAAGTCCTAAAATAAATAAACTCGCCACTATAAGCAACTGTCTATAACTACAGTTTTAAACACCTCTGTTGCTACGTACAAAACGTCAAAGTAAGCAGATACAAACACACAAATCTAGCAGACATAAAGAGTACGCAGAATAGGAAACTAGCACAAAAAATCCAACATTGTTACACTTGCAAAACCCGCAACAATCGATGGTTGGTTTCGTGGGAGACTCGTTCAGGAAACGTTCTATGGTTCCTGCATTGTTTTAGAGCTGCGTTTGCATCAATTAGCTTCCTTATGTGCTTGGATCACACAGGCTAGGCTATTTTGTGTGTTGATTGACCTACAGATATGGATTTATGACCCGTCGGCAGAAATTATTTAAAATAATAAAAAATATAACCCGGTTTTTCTTGTCCCACAGCCAGGTAAGTATAAAAAGTTTAACCATTCTGATGTCACTGTTGATATGTAGTACTATTAAGTATTCTGTACTGTTGATTGTATCGATTTTAAGCACTCTATATGTTTATTGTTGGCTTTAATGAAATGTAGATAGGCACCCTAAATATGGAATAAATAGGGGATTTGTGCTCCTCATTACTGAAACCAAATATAATAGCCGAATGATCTATTCATATATTGACACATGAAAATGTTATATTTTATCTTTGACTTAGTTTGCCGCAATTAGACTGAAATCCGAACTTTAAATACGCAACTACGTCCAACCAACTTTCAAGTAGTATACATTAGAGTCTGTGCAAAAAGAGAAGAGTCGTAGGATTTGAGGGCGTGCCAGTGCTTATTTTATAGTTCGCTATGCTGACAAAACTGTCACTAGGTTCACTATTATCATGTAGAAACTTTTTTGACATATATTTGTTTTGCATAACGATACTTGGCAGAAGTAACGTCTGGCAGAAACATCTTACGCAGAGTACCTATGCTTTGGCATAAATCATTTCGCAGATTTCTATAATACCGAATCTTATATTGGCATAATGTTGATGAGCATAACAGTCTTCTAAACGAATATTACTTTCGCAGATATTTTTTTTGCATAATATTTTAGGGGCATAAAGTTGTCAAGCCGAATACCATTTGATTCCAAGATAGACTTCATTGTCTTATCTTGTTGTACAGGACATATGCGGAATACCTAACCTAATCCAAGTCGGACCTGCCCTAAGGTGCAATCAGTACCTAATTTATGCATTACAAATTGTTTTGATTACACATTTTGTCCATGCAGTGGTATGGTAGCCGGCCGATGCCGCGCGGCTCGCTCGCTCGTTAGGGTCTCAGTTCAACCTAACACTCCTCCTCGCTTCGCTCGTCGTCGTACCTAACCTAATCCAAGTCGGACCTGCCCTAAGGTGGAATCAGGACCTAATTTATGCATTACAATTGTTGTGATTAAAAATTTAGTGGCAGTTGCCCCGCGGCGGCAAGATACCTAACACTGCTCCTCGAACCGCTCGTCGTCGTACCTTACGGTACTTACATTCTACTACGTAAAGTTTACTTAACGCACTTTTCTGCTCGTAGAAAATAATTATGCTATTGTAATCGTATGCTACATACGATATTATTATTATGATTATTATGATTATTATGGTACATAAAATTATGCTAAACCAAAGTCGGCCAAAGAGATATTCTACAAAACAATGTGCTGCAAAATGTGTCGTATGCGAGGTAGTAGTAATGCCAACTATACCTTTATGCCATCTTACCATTCGACCGAAAGTGTTTCTGCGAAACGTGTTATGCGAAGTGTATTTCTGACCAATATTATTCTGCCAGATGAGGGTAACCCCTGTCACTAATTGTCAGTTTTTTAGTATAAAAAACTACCTGTATATTTCTGTAATATATTTTGAATGAAGGTACTTAGTTAATAATTTAAAACTAAATACAACATACATACCCGTCATAGCGGATACACGTTCTGTGATTATTCTAAGGCAAAGTGAGGCTTTTAGCCAGCCACTTTTTCCCGTTGACAAAATTAAATAATATTAAATATAATTTCCTTCGTGGAACTATATACGGTTTTACCCCGTTTCAGCATTTATAGTATAAACCTTGCGGTTTTTGTGAACAAAAATACGAAATGAAATGGCATATAAACGACAGAAGTTTATATTTATACAATCTGCTCCTGAGGAATCCAAATGATTTCAACAGCAGATTCCTGAGGTTGTAAGGAGTAAAAAATGTTATATGAACCTATGTCGAAATATGATTTTTAACTTTTTTTATATTTTCATACATAATAAATAAATTACCTTTACTTCACCAGTAAAACAATACTTTAGAACGAGCTGGTAACGTTTGTTATTGTTATCTCTTTTCATTAAAAGGGAAGTCAATGTCATAAAGAAATTTTCTTGTTGAGCAATGTTTTTTTTTCAAAACAGGCTTTACTGAAATATGCGATCTAAACTCCTTACTCATGAATGTCATGATTTATCTAATGGCGGCTCTACACTCTCTTTTAATAACTTAGCTATAAAACTCCATGGATTATGATTATAATACAGACTGGCCACTAAGAAATACCCTTAGACTTGACAATGACTCCAGTCATAATGACAAGCCATTGTTGTGATTGATTTTAACGGTGTGACGAATGTAATCTCATTATTACAAATAATAATTGCACTAGCCATCAAAAAAAATGGGGTGTCTAGCTCAGACAGTCAACCTTTATAACAGCTGAAGAAAAATATGTTTTTGAGTACTCCACGGTGCAAAATACCACAAGGGTGGTGTAAAAACTGAAAAGGATTTTGCGGATTCTAGTTCACCTGCCACGGATTTCAATGAACTGCACGTAGCTGATACAGTGAGAAGCATACAGCAATTGTTGAGAATAATCATACTGCTTGTAGTGTGTTAAAAAAATAATTTGATGAATAATTGTGTTTGTTTATTTAGGGAATTAATAACAAGATATTTATGGTAAACTTTAATCAAATAAATTAGGTACTTAATAACAAAATATTAAATAAATATTACATATGACCAGTAAAAAAACAATACGTTTATTATTACGAACCATTTAGTTTTCAAGGTTTTGACTAGATAACGGAGTTCTCACAACTTAAGCCATCGTTTTACACCATCAAAAGGAATATCAAAATCGGCTTCATACTGTGCCAGTCTGTTGTACGAAGACTATCGTTCTAGGCATATTTATGCTCGAAGCTTGTGCCAGTATCAGTTTCTTTGGTTTATAACCAATGCATGACTTCCGTGTTAAACGCTAAGATTCTACATAATTAATTTCTTAACTGAATGTTTGAAGGAGAAATACTGTGACAATTTGTAATGATTGACACATAAACAATGATCGTGACAGGAACGGTTTTCAATAGTCAACGTTTGTCAGATAATGTAACGGTCTCGCAACATCGCAATGATAAAGATGATTTACACTGGAGATGTTTTAAAACAAAAACTGCTAATATCTCGAAAACTAAGCCGATTTCGGCTTACTTTATACGACATTTTATTTTCTACACATACTCAGGAATGCGCTGGTGAAATCATTTGGATTCCTCGCGAGCACCCTGTATATATAAGATAGGTTTCAAAAATTTGATTGCCATGTCAAATTCATAATGTTAGTTCTCGTCTCTTCTCTTTCCGCACAGATTTCAACATCATAATAACAATTTCATTAGTGACTTAAATATAAAACACGTAAAACATAGCGCCTGGTTCTGGCAACTCGAATCTGTATTTCCGAGATTACTCTGTAAAAGTTTAACTTAGTTTCTAAGAAAATACTTATATAGAAAGAAACCAAGTAAAACTACACAGTAGTAACTCGTAGTCGTGGACATGTTATTTGAATTTGTTATCAGAACTACCTCTCGGACATACCTATTGGTTAAATAAGTGGTAAGACTTGTAAGTAATTCAAAGAGGCGGCGTCAACTGGCCTCGACTGGAAGAAACTCGAGGAAGCAGCGCAGGACCGGCGGCAATGGAAAATCCTTCTGAGAGCCCTATGTCCCTGATGGGGGATAACAGGATACCATCATCATCATCATCATCATCACCAATTTTCAATTTTTTAAATTAATTACTTACTGACTGACCGGCGGACACCCGATAGATTTTTCGACGCCGGGCCAAAAATTCAGCATTTTCTCATTCAGACGCTGTGATGAGGCGAAATACGTGTCGTGGATTATACTGATTGAACACGATTTGTTTTATTTATACTATAAATATATATATTTCCTATAAAGATACTGCATAAAGATATATATTTCCAGAGGTGTTATTGACCGAGCTAGCGAAGTGTCTCCGTTTCAGCTTGGCTAAAAAAATCTTTCGTATGGAATCGAATCGATCTGGACATTCAAACATCCAAATATCCGGAATGTTTGGATGTTCGGATGTCTAGATTTCCGGCTGATCTCGCCTACAAGCCGCATTCTTTAACCGATTCTCGTGTTTATTTTTAGCAGATTCTACATACTATAATCATATAGATTTTTTTTTCGAGTCATTTTTTTCGAAATTTATAAAAAATGGCGGCGATATGGGGGTTGAAAACGTAGAAGTCATATTTCAGCCATTTCAAAAAAATATCGCGAGGTCTGCAGCTGACAAAGCCACTTTAGGTATACCACACTAATATTTCAAAGGCGAAAATTTGTAAGTGTTCGTAACTTCTTCACACTCAAACAGCTGGAAATGTTTTGGTAACTTTTGGGATACAGGTAGTTAACACCCTGGATTAACACACAGGCTAAGTGAAAGAAATGTAGTGTTCCTGTGGGATGAGCTGGTAACATGGTGCGATGCAGTTAGTAAGTTTATTTTTTTAAACTATGACTACAAAGATCAAAGCTTAAAGAAAAATTGAAAAAGGAGCTACCTGGTGGAAGGGACTAGGGGAAAATTGTGGTGTACCCACATTAAAAATAAAATGAGACATTACATGTTTCATAAATTTATAAGTTTATTTTTTGTTTAATCCGATTTGTACAGTATCAACAGATCGGACTTTGGCAAGTAATTTTCAAATTCAGTGCTGATCGTCAATGCAAAACGTGCTTATCACCACTTCCGAAATGGTTTGTAAATTTGCATAGTTATTTTTTGCAAAAGAGTCAGCAATATTCTTTGGGGAAACTCTTAATTACACGTTTTTACGCACATAGGGAAAATGAGTCAGCACATTAAGGAACCTTTTTCCAAGACCTTTTGGTTTTATGCGGCATGAATTGTGCTAAAACACATTACTCTCGCATTGGGCAATTTGTTAGACACGTTCGTGTAATTTGTGTTCTTGGCTTTATTTTATGAAAACAAATTGTAGGTACGCTTGAGTCCTTTTTTTATTGATTGATTGATTGTAATGATTTTTGTTTTGTAATCATTTAAGGTAAGCTAAATCACTATCTTTTTTCTTTTACTGGAACTAAAAGATCACTGAAATGAAATAAATCCGGTGTCTGTTTTGTACTTTTCATGCTTATTTTTTGTATGTACATATTATGTATCTTTATATTTGTTTCTGTATACCTAAATATATTGATTTATGTATATGTATGTCTTTGTTATTTTTTCTTACCACTCGATTGCTTCGAATTTTGAGTTGGACTCTATTTATGTAATAAAATAAGAGCGGTGACAGGTAGCCGTAGTTACCAAAAGCAATCTAGTGGTTATGCGATTAAATTCATGTTAATGGTTTTTTTTTCTCAGTACCTACTCTTTTTGTATATTACTCTTTAGAAGAGATTATTCTTTAGCGATGAGACCGCCTATTTTCTGCCATTGTTAAATTAAGGTTTCAAAAGTAATATTTTTCTTGTTGGTGTGCAATAAACTACCTATTTGTATTGTATTGTACTCTTCAGTCATTTAAATTTAGTTGGTATAATAACTTACGATTAGTACCTACCTGTAAATTTAAAATCTTCGAGCGTCAATCGTGCCTCATGTAAACGTTTACTTATAATTTTGACATCTCCTTGGACTAGAAAATACAGTAAAACACTTAAGTGTCGCCTTGGCAAATTGTACTTAACATATAGACGGCAAAAATCATTTGGCCAAGGTTTCGCTCTGAAACTAAGACATCATGTATAGTAGAAACATACGTAGAAACTGTATGACATGAATTTGTCTATCATTTCGTTTTTACACAAAAATCATTCTTTGCATATTTTAAAGGTAAACAGCTTTGTCACTCTCTTACATAAATTTAAGAAAAAGATAATTTACAAAGTGTTTTGTGAAAGTTTTAATTACTTCTAATGTGAACATCGCAAATAATAATTTAAATTAAGCGTTTTACTTTTTTATGGCACGATAATTGTTAAAAAAACTTATTTACATAAGCAATCAAATTATGACAGAAATATAAATAGTCTTGCGTAACACATCTTTAGGAAGTATTGCCCCGTTAACTTTTATTGCCATTTTCTCGTAATTTTGAAGGAAACGAGTAATTGTTGATATCCTACACTAAAACCGTTCTGAATTGATCAATTCAGGCGTTACTTTGCTGAAATCTTTAGTAAATTATCCTAATTATATAAACGGTTAAATTAGCTTAGTTATTGCAATTTATATTATCAAGGAGCATGGGTTAGGGTTTGCGATGCCCGTACAAGGCAGGAAAAACATTTTCTTCTTTTTTATTTTTTGAATATACAGATAAATCTGTATTTTTTTTTCTCGGAATAAAGGGACTTAATCCAACCTTTAAACATAAATTCAAGTTTTTTTTTTATTTCGTCCATTCCTTAATGCGATATCTTAAATTTAGCAATATTTCGGCGTCAGTTCTCGGTTTCGGTTGCAATTAGTGACATTTACACAATGACGCTTCTGCCTGTCTACCACAACTATGCTTCGCGTTGCGACTCTTGTTTCGCGACATACTATCACCCGTCATTTTCTCACAGTACTGTTCAGAAAGAGACAGGTAGTATATCTTGCGCGAAAAAGAGTCGCGTGTCACAGATGTGTTAATTTTCGACTCTACTCGATTGATATCGCCAAAGTAAAAATTACAACACCGCTATTGTAATTTTTACTTTAGCCATATTAATCGAGTAGAGTCGAAAATTACCTGCGCCTTTCGAAATAGAGGACAATATCACGATGATAAAGAAATTAACAAAGTAGAAATATAGACGAGTTCTAGGATGTAAAGTTTCAACGTCGAATTTACTTCCAGTAATTCAAATTGTAGTTACTTGCATTATCTAATTTTATTATGATCAGTACCCCTTACCATGAGTTAAACTGTATTTCCAGAATTATCCCCTGACTCCTAACCATTAAAATGCAAGGTCATTTAAAGTAAAGCCAGGCTTATTGGAGACTAGCTTTTTCCCGCGACTACGTACGCGTGGAACTTGATAAAAGGGATTATGAAAAGCGCCTAAGCAAATGTAAGAGCAATTATGCTTTTGGTCTAATAATTACATTTCCTACAGGGTCACCGCACCCCAACAGAAATGTTCACTTACTTTTCAATCTTTTTAGGTATAATTTCCAGGATTAAAACTATCCTATGTCCTTCCTCGGATCTTAAACTATCTCTATGCCAAATTTCATCAAAATCGATTCAGCGGTTTAAGCGTGAAGAGGTAACAGACAGACAGACACACTTTCGCATTTATAATATTACTAGCTGTGCCCCGCGGTGTTACTCGCTCATCCCACGGGAACACTAAATTTATTCGGGATGAAAAGTATCATATGTCCTTCCTCGGATCTTAAACTATCTCTATGCCAAATTTCATCAAAATCGATTCAGCGGTTTAAGCGTGAAGAGGTAACAAACAGACAGACACACTTTCGCATTTATAATATTACTAGCTGTGCCCCGCGGTGTTACTCGCTCATCCCACGGGAACACTAAATTTATTCGGGATGAAAAGTATCCTATGTTCTTCCTCGGATCTTAAACTATCTCTATGCCAAATTTCATCAAAATCGATTCAGCGGTTTAAGCGTGAAGAGGTAACAGACAGACAGACACACTTTCGCATTTATAATATTAGTATGGATTAGTATGGATAAACCCCCACGTGGCACCAGGCAGGGTTGTTTAAAAATTCTGGCCACTACGTAAACGATTTGTATGGAGAATAGTTCAGCGCCCTTAGCGGATACTTTGTGGAACTACAATTATCTATACCTGTACAAATTGTTTACGCAGTCGCTAGCGAGGACGGTCAATATAAACTCTTGGTAAGAGTACTGTTGATGTTTGAAAAGAGAACGGTGGAAATAAATAAACGACACTTGAAGAAAGTCTTCATTATAAAGTATAATTGATGCGCATTTGTCTTTTTGGGACCCCTGTGGCGATGGAATCTTGTTTTCTCCATATATTTGTTCACTTTGCAATTACTTACCTACTTGACTTATTAAATGCATGAATTAAATTAATTGTTTCGTTTTATTATTTCACTTTACTCGTAATAATTATTGTATTATGAGAGCATGACGTTTCCCAGAGTGGGTGCATTCTATTTGTCTCGATAATAACGTTGTAACTTGTAAGTATATGCACCCAAAATGTATTTATTTTAATTCGTATTGGTTTGTTTTTTACAAAATGAAGACATCCAGTCAGTAAACTTCTATTAAAGTTTTAATATTTTGTGTTTTCCAATACAATAATTTCAGATTATTTATAATCATAATAGTAAAACAGAATAATCAAACCTACCCTACCCCTACCTACAATTAAATTGGTAACAAAATAAAGAAAAAAGATATTAAACTTAATAAATGTCGAGTAAGTTTTTAGCAATGATCTTGTTTAACAATCCAAAACCCTCGTTGTGCGCATTTGGCCGGTTTTTATTTGTATTTATTTTTTATCAAATAATATACATACCATTAAACTGCAGATTTTTAAGTACTTAAAAATGAACCGATCCTATAATGTTACTCGAATTATTATACACAACGCGTTGCTTGAGCGACCCTTACCATGAGTTTACAGTAACCGTACTCGCTAGCGACTGCGTAAAAGATTTATATGGAGAATTATAGTTTAGCAAAGTAACCGCTGGCGGCTGGGGGGGCGCTGTACTATTCTCCATACAAATAAGTTACACAATGGCTAGCTACGAACGTTAACTCATTGTAATTGTAAGGGTACAGCGCGTGGGAATTTTTAAACACCCCCGCGGAGCCACGTGGGGGTTTATCTCCAATAAGCCTGGATTTATTTTAAAATGACGTAGTAATTTAATGGTTACTTTACAACGATTACAATTTAATTATGGGATAATTCTTAGGAAATACAATTTCTTCATTGACGTCGGTTTTTTTTAAACTGTTCATCAAAATTAGGTAAGGTTTTGGTTTCATGAAACAACGATAAGCCAATAAAATAATTTAAAACGTACGTATGTAAATGCGTGTAGGCTTTAAGTACTTACTTATTTAACCTTTCTAATGACATCTACTTTAGCGATGGGTGTACCTTTGAATGTCAACTTGTGAATGTAGCTATCTGAGCGACTCGTATATATCGGCACAGATTATATAATACTATACTAGTACAGATTGACGAAGCGCTACTAGGAAATGGAACGACCCTAACTCTGGCTATTCAACTGGCTATTTTCTTTCCGTCGATTATCCAACAGATGGCAGTAGTGAGACTGCGATTTATGCGTCTCGGTCACGCCATCTAAATAAGAAATGGGAACATGATGTGCGTGCTGTCTTGTTCTATAGCCTAACTATAACGCCACATGATCGATAGATGGCGTCTTTTTCTGTCACGCGCGGACGCAAGTCAATGCAGAAAACGTTTTTGCAGGCATCGTACGAGTAGCATCTCAATGTCTTATGCGCACTGACCTTGAATCGTATCGGCATCTCTTTCAGACGGGCCGTACCTATCTATACTATAATATCTATACCTTTTTTCGTAAGCACAAAGCTCAACAGTCACAAACTACAATTTCTCGCGCGAGATAATTGACTGTATTTTTCTGTGCAGTAATCTGGGAGGTGGAAGGGTATTCGTTCGGAGAGTCATTCTCATCAACAAATGTAACTTTTTTCTAATTTATCCTTACCGGGCCATAACTGTTAAGGTCTTAAGCCTTTTTTCTGAGTTTATGTTTAAACCTTCTTCCTTTCATAATCTTGTAAAAACTTTATAATGCAGTCACTTTTCTTAAACATTCAAATGATGTTTGGGACCGGTAAGGATAAAGTTAGATAATAAGAATGACCCTGCATTGCTTTAATATTAAATAAGAACAATATAGGTACAGGATCATTGTCTGCTTTATTTCATAATAATCACCACATGTCATATTTACACTACTTAAGAGCCCACCCATGCAAAATTCGTCAGGTGAATGATCCTAGATCTCAACATCCATAGTGATTAAAAATCTGTCCCTTGAAAATAAGAAACTTAAACAGTTTTTCTTCAATCTTGTCAGCGTGAAAACACGATTAGTAATAATTTTCTCGATAGTTTTATCTCTCAAACATAACCCCTTTTAGGGTTCCGTAGTCAACTACCCTTATAGTTTCGCCATGTCCGTCTGTCCGTCCGTCCGCGGCTTAGCTCCGTGATCATTAGTACTAAAAAGCTGAAATTTGGTATGAGTATGTATTACGCCGAAATAACGGTAAAATAAAAACCAAAAAATAAACTTTTCAGGTACCTACCTCTCGAACACAAAAAAAAATACAAAATGCTTTATTGCACACCAAAAAAAAATTTACAAATTCAATACAGAACAATAATTTTAATAACGGTAGACAACAGGCGGTCTTATCGCTAAAGAGCGATACCTATAGTGGGGGTGATTTATTTTTCGTTTCAACACTAATGTGTGGGGTGTCATTGAATAGGTCTTTGAAAAATAATAGGGGTCTCCAAACATTATTTTTTGATAAAATCAGCAGTTTTGTAAAATTTGCTCCGAAAATTATAAAAATTGTGTCCCCCCCCCCCCCCCTCTAACTTTTCAACCACGGTCAAAAAAATATAGAAAAATTCATGAAAATGAGGGTTTATACTTAAGTACTTTCAATGAAAACTATATTGAATAAAATCGGTCAAGCTGTTTTTGAGTTATCGCAAAAATTCATAATTTTCTTATCTATTAGTCAACTAGGAACCCTTATAGTTTCGCCATGTCCGTCTGTCCGTCTGTCCGTCCGCGGCTTAGCTCCGTGATCATTAGTACTAGAAAGCTGAAATTTGGTATAAGTATGTGTATGTATAACGCCGACAGAACGGTAAATTAAAAATATAAAAATTTTATATTTTTCGGGTACCTCTCGAACACCTAAAGTGGGGGTGAATTTTTTTTATCTTTTCAACACTAGTGTGTGGGGTGTCGTTGGATAGGTCTTGTAAAAATAATGGGGGTCTTTTAACATAATTTTTTGATAAAGTCAGCAGTTTTGTAAATATTCGCTCCAAAAACAAAAAACATAGTGTCCCCCCCATCTAACTTTTCAACCACGGGTCAAAAAAAACCGGCAAAATTCATGTAAATGAAGCCTTATAAATACTATCAATGAAAACTATATTGAACAAAATCGGTCGAGCCGTTTTTGAGTTATCGCCAAATTTCATATTTTTTCTTTAAAAGGACGTAAGTTGACTTCCAGAAGGTAATAAGTGATTACAGTTTCTAGGGCGTTTACGACCTTTTTATAGAGCTTAAAATCTTTCTTAACTTAAACCTCGGGCTTAAAGCAGCAGTTTATTGTGAAGGATGAGCAACTACGGAACCCTACACTGAGCGTGGCCCGACATGCTCTTGGCCGGTTTTTTAGCTTAATAGATGCACAATTTTATTATAAGTTCTCAAAAACTGTAAAAGTATTTTCAATATAAAATACACACGTTTATGACACAACTCAAAAAACATGATTTCCGCGCTTCCGAGCATCCACTTCCATCTCGCTCACGTTTACGCTCAGTGAGAGAGAGAGTTAGCACACGCACCCCCCAATAACTCCAAATCTATTTAAGATAAAAACATAAAATTTAGCTTATGTATTTAGATCCTTTAGAACAACTAGAACCCCAAATTTCATCAATAAAAGAAATAAAACCGCGTACGGAGGGTTCCGTACACACTTTCACTTATCTCATCTTAATTAGCCTGTTAAGTTTGCACCTGAAATATATGACGCCGCATACAAATGACGTGCAAACATAACGCAACCGACTTCTTCAAATTTGATGTATTAAAGGGACTATATTTTTAATATTTTTTTTACAAATGTATAATTTTCAGATTTGATAAGTATTTGTAGTATGTGACGATATTACTTGCCAAATTTTATAGTTCTAGGTCATCGGGAAGTACCCTATCATTGTGATTCCCTTGAGAGTGTCGAAATGTACATTTTTTGCGATATAAACGGCCGTATCTCTTTTTTCACGCTAACGTAGAAGTTAAATTTTTTCACAGGTTCAAGGAACCGCAAACCTGAGTATATTATGTTAATTTCAACTGGATACCTCAACGCCTTCTCGAAATAAAGAGTCTTGACAGATAGACGGACGGACGGACAACAAAGTGATCCTATAAGGGTTCCGTTTTTTCGATTGAGGTACGGAACCCTAAAAACCCAGCAGAATAATTTTGCTAAGAGACAAGCTTCGCCGACAAAAGAATTGAGATCTATATGGGCGCCAAGTTCTTTGCACTAAATTTTTTAGATACAAGGACATGCGACATACTCAATGCATTTATGTTACTTGGGGTGTAATTCAATATCGAGATTTGACTTGGCTAGTTTTCACAAACTGACAAAATTTTATAAAAGTATTGTTATCAAGCTAACAGTATAAGTAACAGCATGAACACTAACTTGCGTACTTACCTTTACGAAAATAGGTTAATGATTAGACAAATATAATAAGTACCTAATATAAATTTATATGTAAAAACTTTTTCTTTCTCATTTAACAAAAATCGTGATTTTTGACTACTAATAAGTTTTCCATTAGAAAGTCATGTTAAATGTTAAAATTATAAAAAAATATATGCATTTGTTTAACTAATATGTACAAAAAACAATAAGCGACCGTTTCAAAGAAAATTACAATGTGTTTTATAAATCAACAAAAATTGATTTTTATCTGCAAAAAGTACCAATTCAACTTAATTATTGAGCAAAACACATGTACATAATTCAATTATAAACTAATCAAATTTCTCTGCGCACACTTTGTCCCGCCAGCCCAGAATGCAGAACCGAACAGGCTTTCAGAGCTGCATCTTGTGACGACGTTATGGACTTGGCCGCAGAAGTGTGAGGATATGAAGGTACTCCACTCGTGGTTGATGGACCATCAACTGACACCGCAGAAGATGAAGTTGACAATTGGTCCTATAGCTTCCAGCCATAGCGTCCACTTCTTTGTAATGCGGGTCTTTTTTCCAACTTCATTTTGCACTTTATTTTCAAAATGATTGATCCACAGATATCTGTTATACGCAGTTCATCATGGTTTAAATGTTCTATGGTCATGCTTCCTAAAACAGAAAATTAAGTATCTTAACATAAATAAAATACAATAATAATAATTATTAGTAGTTTGTTTTTCTATACGAACAGGTCTAAATCAACACAATAATGGTTAAAGGCTAAATAGGATCACTTTTTTCTCCAAAAGAATTCACAATTCACTTAACTTGGGAAAAAAATAAAAAATAAATGGGTAACCAATGAACACAACTTTTTTGTAGCGCAGGTCCTGAGAAATATCAATGTACTTAGATAAAATATTTAACATACAAACACCAATAGAATTAACTTCATTCTTTACAAATTGATAAGGCAGTATGAAGTTCTAACATTACAGAAAACATAGCATTTGAAGGTCAAGCAAATAGTTTAATTTTAAGTAAGTGCTCATCTTATTGACTGATATTATCTCTGTGACTTTGTAATTTGTTTGATTTGAATGATGTTCTACTATCTTACAAATTACAATAATTTTGGACTAGGGTCTTATTAATTATTCACTTTTTTTTTCTTTAAAGAATAAAAATGTGATTTGTTTATCGATATGTACTTTATTTCAAATGTTAAGTTTGTCTTAAAGACAACACTTACATATATACCTAAGTGGACTCGCCTACCTATATGCTTAAGTGGACCTATATACCTGAGTCCCATCCAGGGGACATAGGACATTAAGTCATATACCTGAGTGGGCCAATATATAGAAAATAAAAACTTACCGCAATTAGACATTTCGTTTGTCAGTTTTCCCAAGATAAGAAGACGAAGGTATTCAGATCAAAACAATGTCTATGAGCGGTTTTGAAGTCGTATCTATAAGAATTTGCTTCAAGTCCGTGTTAGGTGGCGTAGGTCAGTTTAAACAACTTAAAGCAAGGTTGCAAAATAAAATCACATTCAACTCAAACAATAACAGAACAAATCGAATCGCAAGTCAGTGCTGCAAACTCCCACATCACGTGTAATAAACAAGAACGACAACAAGAAGGTCCTAAAAATCAGGAGCCAGTCATAAATATCAGTACGGCTACTCCCATGTTCAAAATTCGACCGTCGTATAGTGCCGTCCCTCTCGATCTTCTGTCGAAGTATATGAGTAAACGGGACAGCACTATACGCCGCTGGCCGAATATCGAACGTCGGAGTAGCCATTCAGAATATTCAGATTCGTCAGAATCAGTCGCGTTTCGTTCCACTCACAAATCGGTTGACAATTATCGGATGTCAACGTTGCCAAATGACCGCACACTTATATAAAATATGGTGTATTTACACAACTTTTCTAAAATTAGGAGATTTGTTCGATTCCAAAAAGTAATTCTAAAGATTCTTAAAAATCATATATTTATAATCTGACAAATCAGGAGAGTTTGCAGCACTGTCAGAAGTAACGGTCTGGAAGGAATGGAATGCCCAGTTGACAGATTCATAGTGTTGCCAGAACGGATTTACGTTTTCGGAAATTTCGCAAAGTGCATACCTAATCCATTAAGGGACGGGTTTGAACAAAATCGGACGAAATCCAAAAAAAATAATAAGATCTATGCAATACTACCTATGGGATTGGGTACAAATTATTAATATTGGTTTATTCATCTATATATTCTTTATTTTTCATCTTTTTAAGCGTGCATAGTTTAAAATAAACTAGTCCTCCAATCATAATAAGCTCGACGAGTCTCCATTGCAAAAGTCTTAAAAGAGACGACGATTGTAAACGGGCGCTCGAGGTACGATTTGGAGTTTCAAAAAGCCGGGAAACTGACATTTTTTTATTGGTTTGGCCACCCCGTCGTAGGCTGTGTGTGAGCGCAACAATGGGATACACATAAAACGCCATCTAGCGTTACCACTGCAAACAACTACGAATGCTTGGATGCTGAAACATAGCTAACACTTTCGTGTTCTCGGTTGATTATTTATGATTATTGTTTTCTTCGAAATAAGATGATAAATCAGTTTATATTTTAGGTTTTGTTTATAAAATATGCTATAGTTTATTTTAATCACGAAAATTCTGCTTAATTTGACTGATTCATATTTTATTAATTTACAAATGTTAACGGTAGAGCCATCTATTGTTCACTCTCAGTACTAAAAGTAACTTCTTCGGCTTGGGACCCCCTGATATCGGTCATATTATGAACATTGCACACATGGCCATATATCAATTTCATTATTTATTGGGTTATACCATTAGGTATACAAATTAATATTAAAAACTAACTTTCAACACTTTTCGTGCTGGCTTTGAATTTAATGGCAATTTGTCATTTCTAACTTCCTGTATTTTATCTTGCTTTGAAATCAATATGACCCAGAATATTCACCATCAAATTGTTATGTAAACCTGTCATAACGTGTGGCAATTACACCCATAATTACGACCGGTCGGAAAGATTAGCAAACAAATTAAAATTTCGATTTGTTTGTATCGCAATCACTAATGATCGCTACCAGTATAGTTGTTATGAAATTTGATTACTTGCATCCAGGTATCATTTCCTAAACCAGATTTGGCCAATCAATGACTCGAATTGATGGTTTACATTGTTTTATCAAAAGACGCTTCATTCATCGACATTTCATTTGCATAATTGTAATGGTTGCCTCAGTGGGTTCGAATCCCAGCAAGGGCAAATATTTGTGTGATGAACTCGAATATTTGTGCCTGGGTCATAGATGTTCTTTGTACTTAAGTATGTACTTATCTATATAAGTATGTTTATCGTCGTCAAGTGTCCATAAAACAAGCCTACTTCTAAGTAGAGATTACTGTGGGACAAGATCGATTTGTGTGAGGTTGTCCGATTGATATTCGATATATATAATTTATTATTCCAAACATGTTTTTCTGAAACCAAATTAACACAACTTAACATGTTCATGGACATAAGACCATTTTGAAAATTGCTTGCTGTGGCACATACAAAACTCATACAAACAAGTTGTACTCAATAACGGTACAAGGCATTTGCCTATATGTAAAAACTATGAGAAATGTGTGTAGCTGTAGTTGGAGACGTCGGAGTGGAAGTTTTGCGGGAGTAAAAGTCGCCGCCCATAGACGTGGTCCTAATTTACGTCTCTCGACGTATTGTTCTGAAAGTGTTTACTTGGAGCTCACTCGATAAAGCTTTACGGTATCCGCTTTAGGAATATCTTGGCTTTATCTCGGCATATGGTGTATTTGTAATACATATATGTGGTCCAACACAGATAGCATAAAATATAATTGACATATAATTGGCGCAGTGGTTAAGCAACTGCCTACTGAGCCGACGGTCCTGGGTTCGAATCCCGGCAAGGGCAAATATTTGTGTGATGAACACGAATATTTTTGTGCCTGGGTCATGGATGTTATTGTGAAGGTTTGAACTTCACTCTTAGTGGTGTTGGCCACTATATAAAGATAAATATAATTTTTAAGTTTAGAATAAGAAGCGTGACGTCCGTCAAATGTAATTAAATGTAGATTGATTATTAATCTGGCCTCCGGGCAATAAACACATAAACGTAGTACCTATGCTCTTTCCATCAGCTCCATCTGGCTGCATCCCCTGTAGTTCACATTATTTGTATTTAAGTATGTAATTATCTATATAAGTATGTTTATCGTCGTCTAGCGTCCATAAGACGAGCCTACTAGAGCTTACCGTGGGACTAGATTGATTAGTGTGAGGTTGTCCGATATTTATTATTTATTATTATTATTTATAATCTCGTCATAATGAAGTATAATACAAATCGCAGTAAGATGGCGTTAGGGATCCGCTCTAGAAAAAGGCTGTAAAGCCCTGCAAAAAGGTATAACGCCAGGCATCGTCATCATTCCCTTGGCCTTATCCCATTTATTTGTGATCGGCGCAGCATGTTTTCTTCCTGCATTCTTCCCTATTTACTCGTCATCTTGTCGTTTACTTCCTTCTTATACATATAATCATCTTTCACACAATGCATACATCTTTTAATTTGATCCTCTTCTATATTCGTCCACATTTATGCTTAAGGCTTTTCTGGGTAGTTGCTAATAATTATTAGACATAAATAATAACTATAAACGTAAAAAAAAATCTAACTTATACGTATTGCTTTATGTTTTTAGTCCGAAAAAAAATAAAAATCCTCAAGAAAAACCTGTTTTCGCGCCTGAGAGGCTACACTAAAGATCAGCTAAAGATCTTATCGTGCACCTTGCTCTCGTGCTTAATTTGAATGAAAAATACGGTACTACGCCTACGCTAACTTGGATTCCAAACTTCAAAGCCCAAAAATAGACTACCTATTCAAAAAACGCCTATAACATTTCAAGTATATAAACCTTTTTAACCCCGATTCAGAAAGGATTACTCACCGGACTCACCGGTATCGGGTGACGTCACGCGTACGTGGGGAAAGTTCCACATTCTTGCCCCGTCAACTGTCCTTACTCATGGTATCACACATACGACAGTCTCTGACAAATTAGCGCCTAGTAAGGTATTGTCCTTCTTAATATACAGAGACAAGAGATGCAAAATGTTTTATAATGCTACTAAACTGGTCAGTGTCCCAATTTACTACTCACGCTCTTTTAAGGCTCCTTATCCGTTCAAAAATGCTGATTGTTTTAGATATTTTTCTCTGTGATCAAACATGTTTTTTAACATATTACCAATGTTAGTACTTAGAAAAGGGCTAGTGTTACTTATTGGTATGACGGAGGGTCGAGCGGGGTATTAGGAGGAGATTCGGTACTTTTATATTTGAAACCTACTGTTTGAATTTTACATTGATCGTTTTAGTTTCAAAAACCACCCGAAATTGACAAAATGCACGCAGAGAACTGGTAATTTCAACTTATTTTCGACTGAAAGAAAGAAATAGCTATGTTACCATCTAGAACTCAAGGAAAAGTATTATTCACCAAAAGTTGGTTGAATATATCAATATATTTGTCGTAATATGAAAAAAAAAAAAAATTCTAAAAGGAATAAGGCTTAGAGGTGCTGTTGGGGTTTCGTCCGTATAGTTTTTGTATTTTTTTTACTAACCTAATATAAAGCGTGTATATGTCTTTCATGAAATGTATGAACTTACGATTAAAGTGGAGTGGAAAATTGTAAAAAGGGTTGTAGCATGAAGTTCACGGTTTACTCTTTTTTACAGACAAATGCTTCATCGAGTGTTTCAAAGGCATTTTTCTCTGAAACCATAAAATGTTTTGGATTGTTATTGTAAAACAAACTTATCCTGATCTATAGGATGACATTTTCAGGATCTCTGAAAAAAATATGAAATCAGAGGAAATAATTGTCGAAGAAAACATTCCATGAAACACTTATAATTTATAAAAGATGGGCCACGTTAATAGGTATATTTTTATGTACCTATATACCTACGTATGTGTTTTTGCGACCTTAACACGCAAAATGACTAACCAGCTGATTGCTATTTTTGTAAGTTAGGTTAGGTTAGACAGTAGTTAACATCGAAAACTTTTTTCCCGACTAACGAATAAACAAAAAATAATACTATATAGGTAGTTCAAGAATACATTTAAAAACCCTAGTGCATTTTTCTTTATCCACTTCCAGTGTGAGTGCTCGGTGACTATTTATTATCACGTACATATAATTATATATACATACAGTCTTTCGTTAGTATGTGTATATAGATGTCGCTACGGGAGAAATAGGCGTACAGTGAGTGAGCTGTCTGAATGTGATTCGCGTTTTATACCTGTCCCGCTCGCTCTTAGGCGATCCAGATATGAACCTCTCACTTTTCACTCAAATCCGAATCGCAATCAAAGAACTCACGGACTGTATGGGGTACGGTTGTTGATGTGTTGTTTATGAAAAATAAAGTGGTATTTTCTATCTTATAAATCTTATATTACTTTTTTGAAACTATATCAGGAGCTGCACATTTTTAATAACATCTATCGAAATCGAAATGTTATACCTACCTTAGCGATGTGCTCTATTTTTTACCTTTAAATAAATAAATACATATCGGACAACCTCACACAAATCGATCTAGTCCCAAATTAAGCTCAAGACGGCTTGTGTTATGGGTACTAGACGACGATATACGTACCTACTTATATAGATAAATACTTAAATACATAGAACAACCATGACCCAAGCACAAATATTCGAGTTCATCACACGAATATTTGCTCCGGCCGGGATTCGAACCCAGGACCGCCGGCTCAGTAGGCAGGTGTCTACAAACTGAGCCAAACGCGTCCTCAAAAGTCTTTTAAATGTAAACATTCGAGTTAATGCCGCTTTAATTGCAAAAATCTAAATAATATATCTCGCAAATGACTATACTCGACGCCACGTAGCTTGGCAATAGCGACCAATGACTCCTCCTACCATGAAACTCAATTTCTAATAACGACACTTTTGTTTGTTCCCCGTAACGACCATTTTTACTTTTATTGCTACACCGTG
The DNA here is from genome assembly GCA_905147355.2 of Apotomis turbidana. NCBI lineage: Eukaryota > Metazoa > Arthropoda > Insecta > Lepidoptera > Tortricidae > Apotomis > Apotomis turbidana. The sequence goes on along the minus strand of LR990285.1, from coordinate 17,423,125 downwards.
GTAGAGGGTGTCTGGGCGTGGAGGGAGCGGACCCGCTACCCCGGTGTAGCAATAAAAGTAAAAATGGTCGTTAAGGGGAACAAAAAAAAAGTGTCGTCATTAGAAATTGAGTTTCATGGTAGGAGGAGTCATTGGTCGCTATTGCCAAGCTAAGTGGCGTCGAGTATAATTGTTAATTTCAATCAAATTAAGAGGATATATCACTGCTCCTTTTCCCATAGTATCAGTTTACGTTAAGGTTTTACCTGGTGACTATGGCGTCGGATACAAATGAGGTCCAAACTTAACGTAACCGGCTTATACAAAGCGAGGTTTCGTTCTCCTCTGTTTCCTCCTCCAAAACTAAACCAATCTTTACGAAATAGACATGTTGACTGCTGTTGAATTCTACACCGTACTGTACTGTAGTTATATGAATAAAATTAGCTAAATATATCACGAAACAAAGGAAAAATCCAGAAAATAAATCAATTTTGGAAATACGTGACTTCAAAAGTACGCAAATTTTATGATATTTTTTTATAATCCAAAAGAAATTTTAAAAATGTTTTCAGAATCCTTATAATTTTACAAAACAATAATTGGATTACAACCATGAACTTAAACGCACTTTTTCACGGTGAAAATGGAAAATTTCTTAATTTCTCCATACAATTATTATTAGTACCTATAGCGGCCTCTGACGTCACTAGCCTGGACGCCTTTTGTATGGAGCGTTTTTAGCGCTACGTAGGAATGTTGAACTTTGACGGTCATTTCTGACTTTTAGAGCAGTTTAAGTGTATATAGAAATTTGATCACTATAAAAAACAGAATCGATTGACATCCTCAAAAAAAATAAGTCAACATGTCTATTGTAGAAGCAGAAAGCGGAATAGGAGAGAAGTGTTCTGTGTCGGAAGGTGGCCATAAACAGGCGCCTACTACACAAATTCTATAAAAATAAGCACAAATATAGAAACATTTTATATCCATTGCGCTCCTAAAATTTCGTAAAGATTAGTTGAGTTTTGTAGAAGGAAACAGACTAGAAAGAAACATCGATTTGTATGAAAAAATAGCAGTGATATTCCCTCTTAAGACTCACTTCAAACTTTTATCTTCTGATAATTCCCATGAAGGGGAATATTCAGATATTTTTTCTTCTACTTATCTAATTATGTACGTTCCTAGTACTCCTATGGAAAATTTCTAGGGTTAAGTATTGAGCCAAAAACCTAAACTGTAAGGCTGTGTGGGTGATGTTGACTGTCAAAAGGTGATTTTTTCTAGCCTATTTTTTCTATTTCCTTTTCCCAGCAAAAGTCTCGTGTTTGGAAAATTGGTCTATCATTTTTCGACTCTATTTAATGACCTTAATAGGTCCAAAAGTAGTCGCAGATTTTTTAGCTGACTATACTGAACCTATACAATTCGCCATTCATATAATTTTAGGGCCTAAATTTTGAGCGACGCATCAACCCAGCTCTGATATACCTATAGCTATCAATTTTTGTTGTTCGAGCAGTAAGTATTAAGTGACATTGACACGGACCTAAATTATTATTAAGTTAAGTAATAGGTATACAATACAATAATAAACATTCCTAACATTTTCTTTACTCAAACAAATGCACGACACTACTCAACCCACACAGACGCATACCTGTGTGCGTACCGTGTACCTGCGCAAGCGTCTCGAAGAAAGCCTCGCTCAGTGCTGACTTGGCCGTCGCTAGCGCAGGCGGCGATCATGTGACAGACCTCTGTGCAGTGTAGTGTTACTGTGCCCGTACGTTCACCCCAACCCCATAGTGTTACGGATTTTACGGACCTACACACAAAACGGTAAGAATTATAAAAAAAATACACATAAGTCAGTTAAAAGTGATGTGAAAGTTTTGTTCCTGATCACGGTTCGAAGAGTCAGTTGTTGACACACTTTTGGTTCAGGTGTGGTAGGCAGGTGGGCGCGCCTGTGTGTCAGTAATACGTGTTCAACCAAAATTCCAATCTCTCGGGGACCGCTTTCGTACCCAACTTTCTTCCGGCAAGATTTTTATGAACGATCTTAAGCGTACAACTCAAGCGGACACTAGTGGATGTTTAAGAACTTTGTCGTGTTAACATAACTGAACATTTTGTTTGACAGTACGTATAAGGTGTGAGAACGACACCGGTTTAAATGTACGGGCTTTTAGTTTACGGAAAAAAACGCTATCGAGGCGAAGACATCAACGCGCTTAATGGCGCTGGTTTCCTTATGAGTTAGTTTTTTAAGTATTTAAGATGTTTTGCTAGCCTTCAGTACATTTATAGTATTGTCTTGAATAGATTTTCATTATTAAAAACATATATTTAACAATTAAAACCGAAGATATCGCTACTTACCTAATGAAAATACCACTGAGAGAAAAAAGTACCACTGAGGATAAACTCACAACTTTATCGCTTAACAGCTACTTTCTTACGGTAGATAAAAAGCTTTTACGCTGCCTCTGAGGTGATTTGAGCTGCAATACCGAGAAAAATAATATAAATCGTAAATTATTATCATCGGGCACAACTCCAGGCTGGAAAAGCAAACAAGGGCAATAGCCGTATTCAAAACATGAAACTTTGTCGCAACTTAAAAGTCAACTTAACTTCCTATCCGGTAGTATGAAAACAAAATTAATTCTGTATAAACGGAATGGTAATTCAGCAGCCTGTAACTTTAGAAGTCGCCCAAATCACTTGCAGTTTAGCTTTAACTTTCTTATGAACTGTATTTTGATCGCTTGTATTTTTAGGATCCTATCGGCTGGCCTACATTAACTGGCATATCGTATTGTTTGGCATAAAATCGTAAGCCATATTTCAGAAATTATTAACTTAACAAAAGTTTTGAGACTAAAACTTATTGGCGTATGTTAGGTTAGTTTTATAACAAATAACAATCCTTAAAAAAATAGGAGAAAAATAAAAATTATGTCTACGAAAAATGATACCAAATGACAATTATGACTGTCAATTTTATGCAACGCAATAGTTACCTTTGGATTGGTTGATTTAGTTGATTAAATTACTAACTAAAACCAGGAGGCATCCTTATTCCGCCGAATACGGACCTGACAACCGTACTCATTATTCTTCAATCTCGTCCAGCGTGAAACAAAAACATGCGTCAAATCTAACGTTTCCTTACAGTTTTTGTGGAATCCGCCGTCGGGCAGGGAGCATCTCGTGATGAGGTTGGACCGGTTCTCCCCTTCCCCCTCCCGCATTATTACCAAGCTACTCACGCTTCGGTTGAGTGCACCCCTTTTATCTCCATTTATGTAAAATCTGCATTATCACACAGTTCTAGGAAATGCCAAAGACAGTATAAAAAACCTTATACCCCTGCGACGGTTATGAATGGTGTTTTCACTTTATGACAGTTACAGCTTAATTGTAGCCATAAAAGTACGTTTTAAGGAAAAGTTGGAAGTTGTAAAAAAAAGTAAAGACAATGGAAAGTAGGCAGGTAGTAACTGTGCGAAACGGCAATAGGAGGTTATGTGTTATCAAAATTTAGAAAAAAATAGTTAATATGGTTTTTTTCTGAACGTTGAGAATGCAGTTATTATTACTTCTTAATAAAATAATATTAGCTCATATAATAAATGATAATAATAATCATCCTTTCAAATATAGCCAATGAAATCCAGTTACAACTCAGGCTCCCAGATTGCGATTCGACTTTGGGTGAAATCTGAGAGGTTCTTATCTGGATTGCGTAAGGGCGAGCGAGACAGGTATAAAACACGAATCCAGTCTGACAACTCACGCATTGTAGTATTTTATTTATAGTCTCCAAATTCAACTTGCATACTTAATCAATGTCCCATGCGTAATAATAATAATCAATAGCTCCCTGAATTTAATATAGTTTGGTTAGTGACATTGTATTTTTTTTTAATAAATATCAGACAACCTCACTCAAATCGACCGAGTCCCAAATTAAGCTCAAGAAGGCTTTTGTATGGGTACTAGACGATATAAATACTTGTATAGATAAATATACACTTTAATACATAGAACATCCATGACCCAGGAAGTAATATTCAAGTTCATCACACAAATATTTGCCCTTGCCGGGATTCGAACCCCAGGACCGCCGGCTCAATAGGTAGCTGTTCTACCACTTCACCAACCGCGTCGTCAATCTCCTTTAATCACGGGAATTTGATCTAAATTACCTGTACAAGTGTTGGAATTACCAACAAGCAATCAAACACAACACCGCGAGGGATCATGATTGAACATCCAAATTTACCTACTGACGAAAACCCCTTTATGTTCACAAGAGACACCCTTTGCAGCATAAATTCATTGGACAAATATGAAAGTTTGAACCGCAACACGATCGGATTGTATAAATCATTGACTCACTGAAATGAGGCCGTTTTAAACCGGATATTCTTAGAACACTCACAAGACAGGTTGATTCTTATGAATATGTAATATATACATACAATCTAGCTAGTGTTCGGTCGATTCCCAGTTGTTTAGGATAGTAAATTCAAAATTTTATTTTGCAAATATACAGCTCTTTTAATGATTAAAATGCCAGATTCTAAGTTACATAAAGAGAATGAGATAATCGATTTGACAATCGATTATTTTATATCAAAACGTAATTTAAAAAACCGTAGCTTATAATTTTAACATAATCAAATTATCCACGTCCTAATAACAATTGAGGTTAATGATAATTTAATCACAGCCCTTTTTCAAGGCCTTGTCGAAGCAAAGCGAGCCTTTATAGAACTATTAGTACCCGCCCCGGCTTCGCACGGGTGCAATGCTGATAAATTATACATATTATACATATAAACTTTCCTCTTGAATTACTCTATCTATTAAAAAAATCATCATGTCCGTTGCGTACTTTTAAAGAGCTAAGCATGTATAGGGACAGACAGCACGAAGCTACTTTGTGTTATACTATGTAGTGATTATAATTTGCATTAGACTACCATCAAAAACAGAAATGTTTTCTTACAAAATCCCTTCAGACAATTAAATTAAATTATTGTTGTTTCATAAATTACATATATTCCTCGTTGTCACGCTCATCTTCAGTAGCCCTGCTTAGACTTAGCCCCTTTACATTAGGAAAAGATTTTACTTTCAAAAGAAATTCAATTTATATATACATTTTCTTTCTCTAATAAAGCGCCTCAAAGGCTTACACCAAAATTACCTAGAACTTCATCTCGTTCCAACTTATTACCGGGAGTCCCTGCACAGGCTATATTCAACATCTCAATGCACTTATCCGAGATCTCGCCGCTATATGGCTACTTAGCAATAACCATCATGATATTTTAATTCCCATCGAGATCCTATATACCTATTCTAATAGGCATAGAATTCAAGATGGAGAGGATAAAGTTGTGATGACATGCACGAGCAATAGATCTAATTTTGTCGTCACTTAATACAGCTTGAAAAGCAAAAATCTATGTACCATGTTCGTTTGATAAAGCCCAGATATTGTTAATGCAATTGGGGATATGGCAGTTACTCGCCGAATTAGGGTCTGTGAATTTTCTATCTTAGAATCTCCTCCGTCAAAGAAACTTGCTGGCACGATCGGCCGAGTGAATCGAGCATGCTTGTTAATTACTTCTAGCTTCATGCCTTGTGACCACGGCTTGAAGACTGTAGACTACTTATGTAGGGTCCATATTTATACATTATTTCTGAACGTCAATGTGAGAATTGTTTCGAAACACGTCCAATACGAAGTCTTTGCTTAATTTTATATGTATGTCTTTTGGCCTAACAAATGATCCCTGTACACACAAATGCGTAATATTTCACAAATGTGTCATTTCCAAATGTGCACTATTCACTGAAATCATACACATGTCCAGATATTTTTAGTCATTGTATGGAACCATTGTCCACAAGTTCTTTTCTAAAACCGTAGAAATGAGGTAAATGTGTACGATTTTAGAGAAGGACTTGCTAGAGAATTTAAACAATTTCGGATACATAATTGGCGAATTCCTTAGTAGGTAAACCTTTAAAAGTAACAGATTATCTGTAGTTGGTTTATTTTAAGAATTGCTATTGGTTCAATCGCTAACATGACAAGTAAAAAGTAACCAGAGTAAGATAACATCAAATTGATTCGCTGAACAAGCTCATCGGAGAGACTTGGGTCGATGACTTCTAACAATACTCGTACGATCATTTTGTTTTCTGCTCTTCATTTATTTTGAGTATTGGAGACAAAGATAAAATAAGAGAAAGGTGATGCACGTTTAGTTCTATGTTTTGGACAATAATAAATTCCTAGTAAAACAATAGTAAGTCCATTATTAGGGTCTTCAGAACTGCCATACTAAAATTTTCTGAATCTAAAGGTCCTATCCACCATCGTGCGAAGCGTGTAGATAATGTGTAGAAGATACATTTCAAAAATACATCCTAAACGATATCGTGCCTAATCTTATTCTACATTTATCAATCTTACACGCATTTATGTATTCGTACTAAAATTTGATGACTGGTGACAGATTTTTATCGGATAGTATTTGTACGTGTACTTATGTCTACATATTTATTTTATTCAATACGTGATAGTTAATATGAACAAAATATCTGTTTATTTATACTTAATAATGAACTATATTTGGCCTAGCTTAGGAGTAATGATATCATTTTGGTATTCTAGACATTACGTGAAGTATTACTCCTTATATGGCGCGGAGATAATCCCATTAGCGGGTTATACTTCCACACAAAGTCCGACTTACTGGTAGTGAGGGCTAAATAGCCCTGATACAGTTCAAGTCATGTCTAAAAAGAATTAGGTTGTGATAAGCCCTAATCCTAGTTTATTTAAGTATGAATGACTGTTGAGAGTTGAGAGCCCAATAAAACACAAATTTAAAATGTCTGGTTTAGCATGTTCGCAAGATTGTTATAAGTATTACAATATAATTAACAAAAGAAGTGCTTCGTTAACCGAAATATGTTCGCTACGACTTATACTTAAAATGTCATTATTGTGCCATCTTGACTTTTTATCAAAAGAAACCACAAGTAAGTAGCTTGCTTACTAGGTCGAAAAGTGCTAGTGGCTTTATTACAACATATTACAATAAGAAAAATAAAGTAGGATTAAGTACATTATGCAAAACAAGGGTTGCAAGAATTTTATTGAAAAAAATACCAATTGAAATAAAAAATAATATGATGCATTCACAAATTTTAGGAAGAAAGAAATTCTAGATGTTTATAAAAACTGTATGCAAAGCAACTCACCTGATTCCAAACTATACATGGCATGTTTATTGTAAAAACAACAGCTTCTAAACAGTTTCCTAAATATTTTCCTTGCTGATATTTCTCAAGTCATTTTATGATTACCTGACACAGCTAACCCCTTTTTTAATAAAAATTATTGGTCACTTTTATAAAAACATCAGTGGATGACTCGATATATAGGGTTGTCTCAACATAGCGTCGATAATAACGTTTTCGTCAAAAATTGCATACATTTTGTGCCCTGCTTTGTCAAAACGACACTGTCGTGCCGTCCACCGATAAAATAAAAACGTGTATTTGCCAAAATACTTTACAAATGAATGAATCATAAAAGCGACCATTATGATACTATTGAATTACCCGAAGGGAACATAATTGTAAATTTACGGTCCTCTAGGTAATTAGCACTTAGTCTCGGGTCACCTTACACAAACACAATGACCGCCGACGCCGTCTCCGGCTAGATATTGCCTCAGTGCTAACTCTCAATTAGCTCTCTTTGTCTTATATAACGGCTGGAAGTGTCTAGGGCTCGTAGAAATCATACAAGTGCTATCCATTTTGCAGTTGGGTAGTTAGAGCGTTTCATGCGATATGGGTAAGGACCAAATTCTTTGCATCGTTTGACAACGGAAATCACAATGGAATGTGTCACACCGGAAAAAAAGTAGTACAATAAAATTGTAAATGTACGTGTACAAGGTTTGAAGGTGAATAATCAATAAACATCGGGACGGGTGAAACTAAATAAAAGCTTGTAATAAGCACAATTGGTAACGTTGTCTTCGTTTCGACGAATTTTCGTTGTGACACGTAGCACAATGTTGTGTCACTCGTCGCACAATGTTGTGTCACTCGTCGCACAATGGAGGCAAAATACTTCACGACCTAACCAGAAATGTTTCACACTCAATAAAATAAACGAGTATTACTAGTGAACTTTGATGTGTAGCAGCAATATACTATTATAGTTTGCAGTTAATCATTCGCAAGCAGAGAAAGCGTGATGGAAAACAATTAAATTACATAAGAAGTCACAGAATTTTAACGGTTCGCGGAGCTTCCACCAACACGATGCTCGACTGACAGTAAAAACAACATGGCAGCACTATCGAAGTCAAGCTTGCAAGTTCGGAGTCAGTGTTCCATTAAAATAATTGAAGAATCTACTGGAATAGCGTTGTAAGTTCCGTGTAATGTCGTCGCACAACTGGAGGTTGCACAATGGAAGAATATTTCGGACATGCACAAAATAGCCGCAAAATTTTAAATGATGAAGGATATCGAATATTAAACTATACCTGCGTCTTAACAAAACCTTAGACTATATATAAAAATAAACTGTATAAGTTAAGGCGTTCGTACTTTAAAACAAAATCAATATATTCTCGAGAAAGCAGAGTACGGACATATTCATTTTGTATGGGAAATATAATGGGAAGTATATTTCTGAATATTTTTTTTATTAACTATTCTGAAAATCAATTCGTTTATTGATGATTGGGTTAATAGGAACTGTTATTTGGCGTGTTTTTCTACTCTACAAATCAACGATAAATGTTCTATTTTTAGTTTGAGATGAGGTGGACATTAATGTATGACAGTATTTGCAAAGAATTTGGTCCTTACCCATATATGGAAAAATCGCTAGGTACATTAGCCTAACATCTAATGAAACTATATACTGCAGTATATATGGGCTTACGGTAATATCTCAATTTTTATATTTTTCTGGTATGGTACTTACTTAGTTTCTTCAATATATGCGACAGGAAAGATGGTTGAAACTCTCTTAGAACTACCCATCTAGCGAATGGAGTTTCTTAAATAGATGGAATGAGATATTTCTCGGTAGTCCACTGGTTAAAGCAAATTATTTAGACTTAAACCTATGTAGCCGTTGGAGACGCAAGTTGAAATCTTGTTCATTTTGCACTTTATTTTCTGATATAAAAAGACGTTGGAAATTCTGGTTTGATAAAGTCGAAAACAAAAGTCTCGTTGTGTTTATTTTTGATTAACAAATAACATGTAAATAGGTACTTGTTTTTAGTTCGGTATAGTTATGATAATCGTGAGATATCTTATAATGTTATCCGAAATACTCATTTTGATATTACTTAACGTAATTATAATACGGCTCTTCCCAGGTGAATTTTTCGCTTCGAGCCCTAAACTTTCAAACAATGGCCATTGTATCTATTATCGCAAAGCCGCTAGCTACCGAGTTTGCCACGCGCCACTATAACATTCATATGAAAAACAAACGGTATCGTGATAGTATTAAGGTTCAAATTTAATGTCACTGATATTCTAGATATTGCGTTTTGGTAGTGTAGGACAATAGACCACCCCGACGAAATACAGCATTCATAATATTTTGATTTGAACCTTAATACTATGAAGATACCGTTTGTTTTTAATATGAATGTTATAGTGGCGCGTGGCAAACTCGAGCTAGCGGCTTTGCGATAATAGATACAATGGCCATTGTTTGAAAGATTAGGGCTCGAAGCGAAAACTTCACCTGGGAAGAGCCGTACTATACCATGATAATAGTTTAAAAACAAATTGCGTTGAATTTCGTCTACATCTAAACTGTGCAAATTTATTTTTATAATGTGAATATTGACTATTATCTGGCAGTTGCATTTTAATGTGCTATTTATTCCAAGTATCAATATTTACTTACTTATTCTTTTCTTCTCATATGTATGTATATCATGGTTGTCTCGTAAGTGGTAAACTGCTAGCCAATATCTTTCATATTTAATTATTTTGACAACCCTAGCATGCATAGAACAGTTACTATACCGTTACTACGTAAATAGAGGAAGCTAGTAATACTGATATTATTGACGTCACAAGTCAACAAAACAACCCCCCACTCGCCATCATTTCTTTCCCTTTTCAAACCAAATGATGCTCTTAAGTAAGCATTGCATGATTGATTTCATCGGCAAATCGCTAAAGTCCGAAAGACAAGTCGAATTTGTCAATTTTCCACATTTAATTAGTTCGACAACCCTAGTGTACAACGGTTACTAGTCCGTTACCGCTAAGCGGGTCACGCGCTTTCGACGTCCAGTCTTCGTTTGCACACGTATTCTCTGTAAGAGAAATCTTCACGGGATACCTAGAATACTAAATACTTTGTCAAAACAAATGCCTGTTATGTAAAATGTAATTTAATTACAAGGTAATGTATTTCTCTCTTTTTAGTTATAGATAATAATTAAGACTTACGTTACTATACAATAATGTTCAGTTGTACTGAAAATAAAAACGTAATAATATCTTTCTCTACTCATGAGGCTCAAATTCAAATTTTTGCGAATCTTTCCAAGAAAATGCTTAGCGTACCCTACTACATAAGTTGAACTATTTATAGGTATATTCTATGTCCATTGAATAATTTATTTTTGTAGTATTAATTCAATACTACGACAAATAATGAAAACAAAAGGTGCATATCAATATACTATCAAACTAGATAAAATCAACACCGCTTACTAACTACTCACTCGTACAATGTTATCTTGAGCACGGTGACGTAACACTTTGCAGTATAAGAACGTTGTTTCGAGCGTGTTTACTACGGGTCCTGTGGCGCAACGGATAACGCGTCTGACTACGGATCAGAAGATTCCAGGTTCGAATCCTGGCAGGATCGAAATTATCTTTTTGTTTTTTATTTTATTTTGGGAAAAACAGTGGTTTGGAAGAAACACAAAAATGTTTTGATAGATACTCACACTTTTAATAAAAAAAAATTGGCTGCATGAAAACATTTTTGTTGCAAGACTTCTTAAGACTGCGCCGAGCGAAATGTGAAAAATAGGCAGTTGCAGTTAAGTAGACAACGTCAACACTAGTTGTTTAATCCATTTCTAAACTATACATTTAGCACTTTGAAGAATGTGTTAACGACTTCTCCGTGGAAAAATTATAAATTTATTAATATTTTACCCTAGAAAACTAAATAAAGTTGGACGAAAATTGTAGAATAGTAAGCAGGCGTTAAGTGTTTTTTTATACTTTAACAATGGAAATCCATTCTGATTTTCAGTTCAAAAAAAAGATGAATGTTTACATTACAATTTATTCGCATCAAATATTTCAATTATTGTTTGGTATTAAAGGTCCGGATTTATCAAAAAGTGATTTTAATTGTCCATACATTTTTACTATAGGTAAGTATGGCGGCTGGGCGCTGACCTAAATAGGTACGCATTCCCCGCGCTCTATGGTCCAGCCGCTAACGCTCGGCGCAGTCTTAAACAAATAAATATTTGTTTAAAAATATGGAAAATTTTCATATAAGTACTTCAGATTTATGTTTTTCTCACGTTATAATTTTCAGATTATGTTGTAGTTTAAACTCATAGAATGATTAAAATTAAAATCCAAATCGCGTTCCCTTCGCCATCAACGAAGCACTATCGTGCCTACTCTAACAAATTAAATTGTTCCACGTAAAACAGGTTACAGAATCAGCCCATTCAGCAATAAACTACGACAGTCTACCCTTCCGCACTATTTACAGTACAAAGGCCGCTAATGAATTCGATTATCCAGACAGAATCCGTGCTTCCTGCCCCGTCTTCCTAACTCAACGTGACATTTATACAAATTTATTGTTGCCCATACCTACAGAAAACCCAGTCTTAGCAGACTCGCCTAAGAATCAATTTCTAACGGCTAAAATCTGTAGACTCCGTAGACGGTTGTAAGAAATGGCATTTCGGCAAGAGTCTTAGCAGATTGGACAATCTCTGTTGCATAATAAGAAGTTATTATACTGCGCTTTATCACCCTATTTTCATTGGGATTCATATTTTTTTCCAAAGATTATAGAAGTAGAGTGATATTGACTGAGCAAGGCATATGTGTCAAGAATACCTATCTGCATCAATAAAGGCATTTTTCATGTTTCCTTTTAACATTATTTGTATTTAGGTTTGAGAATGGCCGACATAGTAACGTCATCTGGTGATGAAGTTCTTTTAATTAACTAAATATAATACCGTACTTTACGTATATTTCTAAGACAACGTAATTTTATTACTGTACATTTTTGTAAACAGAACTGTAGGTAATATTATTTAATTAAATACAGCCGTTATGAAACTAATTTCAATTATTTAGATATTCAAAGATGTTTCATTTGTAATTTTAATTAAATTCTGTTCCAAATAATGTTTCTGAATAAACCTGCTAAAGTTTCATCATGAATGCCAAAGAACTGATAAACGATAAGATACGTGTTTTCAATAAAATTAATAGCACTGAAATATTACTATTGATATTAATATTACCTGTGTGCATTACAATTATTATGCATATTATTTCAAAGTTGGCAGTTAACTCTGATTCACTATGGTATGCGCATTTTCTGCTACGCTGCGAAGACTCAAATGTCAAGGCTAGCTATTCATAGTCGCTGTGAATCATGCGTTGATAACGATAATGTCCCACTTTACAACGCTGTCTAACACTTTTTAAAATAACCATTACCTTTAAATCTTCACTATGATTTAGATTAGACATTTACCAAAGAGATTAACCGTGAAAGATAGCGGTGTCTACCCCCCACGTTGCTTTAAAATAAACTCAGTAAGATAACAATTTCATTTTATTGTTCTGTGCCATTATAAAGAGAGTCGCATCTATATGATATCTCATCTATGTCAATGCAAAATTTGAAAACACGTGTTGTCTTGGAATAACAGCACCAATAATTAACGTTTTAGGGATTTGTTAAAATTCCTTTAGTTACATCTATCTCGTTCATTTTTTCAAATTTAACTAGTTATCTATAGTATTCATTTGTACTTCAAACAATTTTTAACTGTCCTCAAAAAGGAAAAATATCTTTCATATCACAATTCCACGGAAAATTTCTTTAGTTTAGTCAATTCACGACTCTCTCTTGTCAATCGGTTATCACCTATCACCTTTGTCCACAGCGGTCCGCCTAGAAACATGCTAATTTACATTCGTCCGCCATCATACATATTTAGGCGACGTGGTGGAATCTTAACGGTTGGCCAACCAGTCGTACGGGTAGTGCCGGTCCATTGCTCGAGTCTTTGGTTATTTAATGATGTTAATGATCATCTTTCTAAATGGTTACGTGGTCTTTAATTAGTAATGCAATCATTTGAATGTTTCTTCAGTTATTCTTTCAATGTTTTAGAAGATTTCAAGATTAGATTTCAAAGATTTTAATGGGAGAATTTCATTGAAAATATTTCAAAAACCTTTAAATAGTAATACAATACTAGTTGACATTAATAATACTTGAAAATACATCATACATTATTATAACCTGGAGGTAACATATTTTAACGTCACCCTAAGTAAACCCCGCCGCCGTAAGTGGTATTTTCTGCCCGCTACGGGGAAAAGTTTCTCAGTTCCTTTTCGGTTTGGACCACCATCACCTGCGATCTAGGATTCACGAATTCACCGCACTTGGCATGTAATTTTACAATTAAAAACCTGTCTCTCGAAATGTTTAAAATATAAAAAAAACACATATTTTGCCGCTGACGCGACGTGTAAATTTTATAAATGCTTGCATACGACTATGACTAGGTAAGTAGGTAAGTATATGACTAGGTAAGTCCAGAACTAATTGACTTTAACTCTGAAGCTCTAAAATATCCCACCGTCTCTGGTCCATTATTGTTTTCAAGAAATTCAAATCTTACACTTCTGAATAGTTACTAATAGTCGTGTTGAAAGCCGCTTAGAACCTGTTGAGCTCATTCATATTATGAGAATGCCAGTGCCAATGTGGGCAACACTAAGTAATAAGTAGGTACTAAGTAATAGTCGAAGACTTCAAAATTCGTAGAATATGAACATAGGTAAAATAATGTCTCAAATCAAATTGCGTAAAGAATTTTAGTTATTTGTTAAAGTTTTGTTGAATTTTATTTTAGATGAGGTTGTTTAATAAAAAAATATAAATATTGCTCGCTCCTATCATTTGGATTTTAGGTATAAGACTAGCCATCTTTAATTTACCGCGTATTCAAATAAATAAAATAACTGTTTATATATTCATCTTATCAGAGATAAATACTAATTACAGAATAGTAGAATAAAGTATATCACTAAAGTTGAAATATAGGCAAGAATTTAGATAGATCTCAATGTCAAAGCACACATTTTAGACCGAACCCTCGTGTCAACATTCTTGAAAATGAAAATCCTTTATGCGACTAAACACACAAATAAAGTCTGAAAACGAATAAAGTACTATTACTGTCAGTCGAGTAATATTAAGTTCATTCAGCAGATGCAGATACTTTACACAAGGGAATTCGCAGTCGGGATTCTCAGTTTACGGACATAAAATAAATTTTACAACCTTAGCAGCCCTCCTAAGAGGTCTCAATTCAAATATACCGTCCGCCCGTCCACCATTTTAGAGAACAAATTTTCTGAATTTATTACATGATTCATTATTTCTCTGATTGGGACTTTTGGTAGTTTTCAACCACCCTCAAAAAGGGGAGGTTCTGAACTCGACACGATGTTTCTTTTTATATTGTTGCCTCAAAACATATGAACTTTATTTCTAAAAATAGGTTTATTTCCATTTAACCCCCCGAATGATCCTCTACTCTAGGTATCTTATCAGAACAATAATTAAATTTAACCCCCCGAATGATCCTCTAGGTATCTTATCAGAACAATAATTATAATAAAAATAAATCATGTTAATAAAACCACAAAACTCACATTCAAAAATACGCGGAACCAAATAGACTACTACTAACTTTTGGACATTATACTATTTTAATTTAACAAAAACTAAAAAACAAATCTGTTTTGACTTTTTGATTTGTATGACGTCATAAGCTAGTATCTTCATAGAAACTTCATACTAACAGATCGTTTTAGACATTTCATAGAGTACCTGATTTGAGCTTTCAAATACCGTATTTTAACATGATAAGATCCATAAAGAATTGACGGAATTCCTCGATATTTGTAAGCAAATGTATGGAAATTGTATTTTGTTATTATAAACACCATGCTCACAGAACAGATATTTTTTATTGGAGCCTATTTGTTAAGGAGTTTTTATATTACTTTTTATATTGTCTATGTTTTATTTATCTATTTTTTGAAGTACCATTGTTTTACCAGTTGTCAATATACTCTTGTGTCTAGCTGCTGTGTTTTTATCCTCGCTATAGTAGTTATCGAAGATTCCCGTACACTATTATTAATGTAATTATTCGCAATATTAGTTGACTTCCCTTAGTGCATAAAAGGTTAGCGTTAGTTTCAGTAGGTTCCCTTCACTCGACCTTGCTTGAGCGCAAGGCTCGTTTGCCTCGCAGGAATGTGACCAATAATGCAGTTCTGTCCACGAACAATGATATGAACTCAATACAAAAACCTGTACGTCACGTATCCGAAATAGACCACCAAGGGACACACTGACAAAGGGAGTCGGAGGTCGAATGGCAAGATAAGTTTATTTTTTCGCTTTCTTGTCTTGTAGGTAATTTGTCGATTATTTCGAATTCATTAACAAACAAGTCCTGTAAGTTCTCTGTATTCCTGATCCCTAATAATTTATCAATCATTCACCATTGCGGAAGAAAAAAAATCTACGAGTAGTGAAGCTATACTGGCAATGCAAGTCTGAATTTAATACTAATATTTCCGCTACCCAAATTCTGTCTCGAAGAGATAGCTTTTTAGTGATGAGATGAGACAGCCTGTTGTCTAATTTTATTGACATGTGATGTTAGTATTTATTTTTTGAGGCGTGCAATAGAGTAGGTACTCTGTTTTAAGATATGATTGGAAAAGACAAATCACGGTGCGTAATCATAAAATTATTGAGTAACAAACTCGTAACAATCTAAATATTCGCTGTATAATGAATGTGGTTTGAATTTTCCAGATAATTTACTAGATCAAAGTAGCAACCAGAAGAAATTAAGAACTAATTATTTTTCCCGTCACAGTCATTGGTTTCTAAATGATTTTTAATCTGTTTACATATTGTAATGCTTGTAATGCAGTCGGCCTCTATTATGCTGCAATGTTACTCCATGAACCAGTTATATTTGAAATAAAGTCACTGTATCTTAATTGATTGCTACTAGTTTTGCAATAGCCTAAACAAGTATTAGACCAACTTACATTAATCATTTATTGTTTTAATAATCAGCAGGATCTGACTGTGCCATCTTGATTAAAAAATATATATAATCAACAAAATAACGTTAGTTTTGGATTATTTTTGCCCAGTCAGCTAAAATAATAATTTGGTAGCTAAAATAATAACTTGGCATCAATGCCCATAGAATAGATGCCAATCTAGTAATTTAACTGCCAAGTTTTGTAGGTTAGGTCACATTTTTTATTTTTTAGATGTCTGGTTAAATGTATGCCGTTAAGATTTTATGAAATGTTGACTCGCGATAATAGATTAGTTTTTTGATCTACTCCGTTACCTAAAGGTTACTTGCAAGAGATCGCTATTTAACGGTAATACCGCCTGTTGCTTACCTCTGTTATTATTTTACTGTTTATCTCTCGATGTTTTATCCCTGTGTATTTGAAGAGTGCAATAAAGATAATTTGTATTGTATTGTATAAGCAACAGTTCGATTTTCGAAGCACCAACTTTCGTCTTTCATGTTCACTAGTAAGTTTAAATTAATGAAGAAGTAAAAAATATTTTTATAAACTAGCAGCCAGCAACAAGAAAAGAACAGCAAACCCATGGTTCACGTAAAATCAACTACTCAGATACCATTGTAATTTTTTGCTCTCGTGAATTTATGTAAGACACCTTCAATGCGTTGTCAAAGCGAATTCAAAGCAGTTTCGACATTGTCATTGTTCACTGCAAATATAATAGTCATTGACCTTATATTTAAAGGGATAAAGCTTATAGCCGTGTGACTGTATTATAATTATATACTCGATTTGACTGACGAGTGATCATTGTGTGGGCTTCGAGATATGCGTGTTGCAATATTGCATAAAGTTATTCATAGACGGGTTTGCGTTCTTGCTTCAATCAAGCATCCGACATTATATTTGACTTATACCTAATGATATCAAAATCTCGGTATTTTGTAAATTACTGTGTTTATTAAAGTAGTATTTTGAAAAGATTTCCATGCAACCATTCCTGTTTTAGATAGTGCCTACACATCCAGCACGACTGTGACTATCGATAAATATTGTCTGTCTCTTTCCCTCCAAAACCGTGCTAGACAGCGACAGAGACTAGGGAAATGTTCTCGAGAACGCCACATCTCTACGTGACGTGTGACAAACGGAATCACACCCAGTATTTATATTTTTCTGGCAAAGAATCGTCGACAACGAAAACGTTCGGCGCATTACTATTACCAAAGTATCAATGAATGTCGTTATGCAACTTTTAAGGATCTTTTATTTATAGTGTCAATATGACAGACGTGGCATAATGAAACTTAGTAAATTTCACACAGTTCTGTCGCAATCTGACACTTCGCTAACAAATGTTGCACTTCACCGGTAGACACTGACTTTTGACACCTCTATTCATCACTTTATTTCTACTTTAGCGATATAAGCTACTCTACCGTTTCTTTCATAGAGATGAATTGCTATTTCAATAGGCGTAAAATTCATAATGGTGAGTTATGTTATACATCGCACGGTTAGGAACAATTATCTCTTTTCAAAGGCAAATTTGTGACAGGATGCTAAGTTCAGCTCGTATAGCAGAAAATACGTCCCCATTTTCGGTATAACCGAGATGTCGAATCGCAATGCTCCGCCGAATAGGGCCCAATTCCATGTCGCAACGTGACACTCCACTAACAAACCTTGCACCTTACCGTTACTGGGTCATTCATACCCATTTGACTTGTTACGTCACGATGAACTTTAAAAGTCGAACATGTGAGCTGCCTACGAGTTAAAAATGTTCAAATTGGTAGCGGTTGTTATTTTTACAACTTTCCGGTGCAGATTTTGTAAAAGCTGTAAACTACATTTAATTATATATGGATATCTATATAATTTAGCGTGCATGAGTAAATCTAATAACAATGTCATAATAAAATGCAGTCAGTGAAGGTTATATGTATAACAATTACAGATCAAATTCATCAATTACAGTACAATTCTCCGATAAATATGAGGTTAAATATAAATATGAGGCCATCTATCTATCGGAATATCATTACGTCCTTATCACGCCAAAACGGCTAGACAAATTGGATGTATTTATGCATAAGGGCCAATAATAATCCATATATAATATCCAACCGACCAATCCAACCGACACAGAAAGTTTTAGAGAACCGTCTCACTCTAACATAAAATACAAACACTTATTGTGGGTTGGTTCCAGTTTGCATAAATACGTCCAATTAGAAATGTTTTGATACAAAGATGGCTACATGTCGTATTTTACCCAACCACGGTAAAGAAAAAGAGGATTACACATTACAGAGTAAGTAAGTTTTAGTTTTTATAAAAAAAAAACTTCTTTCCTTCCGATCCGTATTGGAAACGTTCAAATAACCTCAGCTCGTGTCAAACACAACTTCGGTTATAGACTGAACGCCACTTACGAAATGTGTATCGTGAAATCGACTGCCGGCCCGGTTTCGCTGCACACAGCTGAACCGCAACTCCGAATTATAAAACGACAAGTAATTGCAAATAAAGTATAGACCGCGATCCAATGCCACGGATTCTTTTACGGGTAATTTGGCTTGTGATATAAAATTGGGTTGCGAAATTGAATACAAACTTTACTATAACTGATCTACATCTGTATTTGTAAAACACAATTGTGATAAGCAAGTTAAACTCACGTAAAAATTATTGCTCAAATTGTTAGAGATCTCTCACGATTCTCACGAAACATAAATTTATTATTCAAAATTTAATTTTTAAAGCATTTGCATCTTAATCAACATGCAATATGAGAATCATAAAGAACTTATTTAAAAGCAAATTATAAATTCCAATAATATACCCAAGTTCTGCTGTCCATAGATTCCTTTTAAAAACTAACTTACTAAGCCACCGAAGTCCAAAATTAAAACGATTAAAAGTAATATCTTAATTATTAGCTTGCCTGTAAGAATATTCATTGTAAGATAATGAACAACTTTAACGACGAACATAATCATCTCCATGGCCGTTTTTTGAAACAGAACTCCGTCAGCGTGGCCTTTAATTTCCCACCCATTCATTATCAGCTCCATAATTTTGCTGCGTCCTCTGCAAAATCGCTGCAACGTATTTTTAATTTTTAATCCAGATTCTTTTACAACCATTTTTCAGGATTACTTCAACATCGACAAAATTTTTATTGCTTTAATTTTCGTTTCTGGCTTTAACGTTCGGAACTAAAAGTTTGAAGGTTATAAAAGTGATATAATATTTTTATTCGACATTGAATTTGCAGCATAACTAAGACTTAATAATGCCATAAATATGGGTCAAGTTATCTATAAGGTGCGTGTGACAAATTGAATACATATTATGACCAGGTGAACGATCACGTAACTGTTTACGCCGTACTGATTTCACATTAAGGAAGTGGCAAACGACATACTGCACGCACTAGCTATTTCATAAGCTGGCAAATAACTTAGCTCTCGTCTCTCAGTGGATAAAACAAATACTCTCACGTAAGAGTGTAACGCGTAACGACTCCTCAAGAGAATACGTGATGATCTAGTGAAGCGCGTGTTGGATCGCGAAGTAAATACAATTGTTCAAAATAAAATAACGAAATCTTAGGTATTTCTCAAGCATTTTCCGTAGATAGTAATAAAAATACTAATGATACGCAAAACAATAGACTGAGCTCTAAATTGTATATAAGTTCATCAAGCTTTAGTCGCAACTTGCATGCCTTTTAAACGTACTATGTGTAGAAATAGATAAAGCATGTATTTTATAATCTTACAGCTAATCACGGACACTAAATAAAGACAAAAAGGTCAAGGTGCTACGTATCTTTGGTTTGCAGCCAAATTCTTGATCGACCTTTGAACTAACTGTGGACACGGCCAAAGAGTGCTATGTAAAATATTACTTCCCAAGCAATGTAAAATAGGATAGTTACATATTTCTCAGAAATCCTAACTCTTAAATTTTCATTTTCCTATCACGCATCCCTCCTTATTTTGATTTCAATCAAGATAATCACACAGAATAATACGTTTAATGTCCACGTAAATGTTAACAACTTGGGCCAAATCTTTCTTAAGCCTGTTCAGCGCTCAGATTGAGGCAATAACACATTTATATTCCTCTATCGTCTTGTCGACACAGCCAGAATAATAAATATTAACACTATATAGCTACTCGCTTAAGAAACTGTCGGTATCACCACAGCACTTTCTAACACCTCGAGAATACAAATTAAACTTATTTTAGAGCCACCAAATATACCTATTAAGAACATCAAGATAAGGGGCCGAAGTTTTAACGTGACTGACTGATCCTTTAAGAGCATACTGGAAAAGGATTAGTTTCAAGCTAAAAATCCCATCTTTACCAATAAGCCTGTTTGAGTCATCTCGAGCTTGGGGAACTAATGGATTACCGGTACTTTCCAACTTACTGTACTTTACCAGGCTTACGATATCATTAGCGTAGTTTTCCAATTCTAGGATCTTACAAATGCAACCGGATCTTTAGAAAAACATCACAAGGGCGTTTTACTTCCCGCTTTCAATGAATAAATTATAGTTATCATTCGTTGAGGAAACGGTTTCGCAGACTGGTGTAAGTTTCTCTCATAATGAGTAAGTATCCATATGTAATTTATAAATCGAGCAAGTATTCTCACACGGTAAGACAACATTGCCTAGTAAATAATTACCTACGTTCCACCTCATGCAAGGTAAGGGTACCTTGCATGATGTTTTAGGATAATCCAATTATTATTGTCCATCAGGCTTGCTACTCATAAGTAGCCTATGTAGACCAATTACGTAATTTACGATACTGTAATAGGGTTGTTTTGAAAGGGTTGGAAAACCCTGTATAATTTATTAAAGAAATCAAGCCGGTTAGTGAATAAAACTCATATCTTGGGCGAAATGAACAGGAAATCAGTAAATAAGTACATATTTTAATATCCGTCTCGTAGTTATTCAATGCCTCATTTGGGGTTCCGTCACAAACAAATAGGGTTTCAGACACGTGCAGACTTTTGCTCGTTCAAACTACGCACTGCATTTTGTGCAGCTTCGCCCAATTTGTCGTGCTGCTGTAGGCTTACATCAAAATTACAGCACCATTGCGTGCCATCCAATGGTTATAAAGCTGATATATATTTGTGAGCGAGAAATGAATGATTAAAATGCTCTGCTTCAATTACAAACTATGCTTAAGATCATGACAAATATCCGGTTATTTCTAGTGCAACAGGAAAATATTAAAATAATTATATTACTGATTTAACTGCTGCTTGAGATGTGGTGTATTTGCAAACATTATTAATTTCACTTATAAGCAGGTTTGCAAGGATATATCGCAAGACATTGCTCACTCATTTCTAAACGGTCATGTGATTAATTTATCAATATCATAAATAACCTAGCTTTATTGTAACTGCTCAAACCATTCAAAATCTCTTGGTGTAACTGTGTTCCTTCACTTGCTTACGGGAACTCCCAAAGGGACCAAACGCCCACGGGAAATACGGGGTTGCTCCTCATGAAAACCTTTATTAGGGCTTGCCTGGAATAGATACGACCGTGACCAGTTGGCATACGCCAAACGACCACTCGATTGAGCGCATCGTATGCTCTTTCCCACTGTGAAATCTGTAAGCACGTTTCAAACAAATGCCCACGGGAAAAATGGAATTGCTCCTATTGAAATCCGGCGCGATGGTGAATCGCACAAGGGGAACAGAGGCAACCGTGGTCAGTTGGCACATCCCAAATGATAGCAACGCTGGCGAGCTGCACTCGATCGAGCTATTGTATCCGAGTCGCCGACAATAGGAAACTTCTCAGGAACTCTTTCGTACGTTCTGATAATAGAGGTCAGATATAAAGTTTGCGCTATCTGAACGTGATGTTGGAAATGTTTCAATGTTTTTTGGACTTTAGTTTGCCTAGTCTATTGAACATAATGAACATAGCCTAGGTGATAGAAACAAGATAAAATAACAATTATCATCAAGGCCTCAGGCACTTTTGACTGCGTTATCACAATAGACAAAGCATACGTTCAATTTTGAAAAGCAAAACCTTTTTTTATTTTTTATCCTAACTTTTTCTTGTAAACGAAGTGTTTATATGCCAATTAGACTCAAAGCTTTTACAACTTATACCTTCTATAAATTGTCGACCTTCTTCCAATAAAATCGTTATTAATATCTCCGCGAAAATAAGATGGCTACCGGTTTGGCACTGTTGTGTACTCGGTGTTCGAAAACATCCGACTTGACATCGCAGTTACTCGTGCTACCACAAACCGTCAATATTTGCGTCGCAAACGGCGGGGACGCAATTTACTGGGAGCGTCAGCGTTCGCTTGATGAATGAAGATGCGATCGCTTTGAACCTGGGATAATCAATAAGGAAGAACAAATCTACAAAGCGTGTGCATTTTGCTTGTTACAATCCGTGAGATGTAACTGGAAGTCGAACGTGCCTTTTAGAGAGGTTATTGTTTGTTTGATTCGCGTTTAGTTGAAATTGCAAACATTTTGGTAAACCAATCGTTACTGAATTAGTGGAAAATCAGACTTATTCTGTACTTAATACTTACTTAATCAGACTTATGTTCTGGTACATTATAAACAGTTTTAGGCCTAGGGAATATAAGGGATGATATAATTAATTCAAAATTATGTTCAAAAATTTTGGTAAACTAATCGTTACTAAATGAGTGGAAAATCAGACTTATTGCTATACATAGCTTGTTATACATAGCTTTAGACCTAGGAATATTAAGGATTAAATATAGCAATAAGCATAGTTTTTAGGGTTCCGTGGTCAACTAGGAACCCTTATAGTTTCGCCATGTCCGTCTGTCCGTCTGTCCGTCCGCGGCTTAGTACTAGAAAGCTAAAATTTGGTATGAGTATGTGTATGTATAACGCCGACAGAACGGTAAAATAAAAATTAAATATTTTTTTTTCGGGTAGGTACCTCTAGAACACCTAAAGTGGGGGTGATTTTTTTTTTCTTTTCAACACTGGTGTGTGGGGTGTCGTTGAATAGGTCTTGTAAAAATAATAGGGGTCTTTTAACATTATTTTTTGATAAAGTCAGCAGTTTTGTAAATATTCGCTCCGAAATAAAAAAAAATTGTGTCCCCCCCCCCCCCCTCTAACTTTTCAACCGCGGGTCAAAAAAATTCGGAAAAATTCATGTATAGAGCTTTATAAATACTTTCAATGAAAACTATATTGAACAAAATCGGTCAAGCCGTTTTTGAGTTATCGCCAAATTTCATGTTTTTCTTTAAAAGGACGTAAGTTGAGTTGACCGTTTTATAGAGCTTAAAATCTTTCTTAACTTAAACCTTGGGCTTAAAACTGCAGTTTATTGTGAAGGATGAGCAACTACGGAACCCTCCACTGAGCGTGGTTCGACATGCTCTTGGCCGGTTTTTAATTGATTGCTTGAAGAAAATTATTTGCTATATTTTGCAAAATGTAAGCGACATTTCTAAAGTCCGTATTGCTCCGTATCCATCTTCGATTTACAATAACGTAAGGCAGGATGTGGGTGTTTTATTAAGACTCGATTCCAGTAGAAAATCTTTAAGTTTCTAGTAGATGTTAAAAGCGTATTCTGTTAAATCATGAACTCGTATTACTTACTTTGACCCCAAGACAGCTCGAGGCACAAGCAGAGTCAAATACATCTTTGTTTCACCAAAGCTACGATTTATACATTGGAAATTTAAAGGCGTCTCAACCTCAACACAACTCGTAAGGAGGACACGTTGACTGGATAAGCCAGCTGCATCGAAACCTTGAACTTTTGCCACGATACTGGTAGGTAAGGCCTACACAACCTTACGAAACCAAACAGACCTATGAGTAATAAGTACTCAGTGAGCATAAGTCTTTATAGAATACGCGGCAGTACACCTCTGTAACTGAGACTTACTCGGCTATTCCAACGTTGCTATTTATTTATACATATAAATTTCGAATGCATCGGTTATTAACGGCTGTGAAATTTGATTGCCTTTTGTTTTTGTTGCGTAATTGTATACTATGTTTAGCTGTCGATGAATCCTTTAGGCCATTTGCATTAAAAT
The DNA here is from genome assembly GCA_905147355.2 of Apotomis turbidana. NCBI lineage: Eukaryota > Metazoa > Arthropoda > Insecta > Lepidoptera > Tortricidae > Apotomis > Apotomis turbidana. Next base: position 17,398,540 of record LR990285.1, on the reverse strand, counting down.
GATGCGCCAGACAAAATATTGCAAAATATCAAAAGGTCAAGTTAAAACACTACATGTCAGTTAGTTTGTTTAAAAAAATTGAAGAGATTCTTCATGAACGATATTATACATTTTTATAGTTAATAATAAGGTGATGCACCTTAAATAATTCCAGATATTCTGATCTAAGTAACCGTCGAATTTACAACAACTCTGTAACTCAAGTAAGTCCATCATATTGCAACTCACAGCGCAAATACTCCCAAATTCTATGAACAACTAGAGAGAACGCACCTAAATTATACATAAAAGTGCGCTAAATGTGAGATCCTGCTTCACAACGAGGGGCGTCTGTCTCGTTAGCCCCATTCAGTGCACGGACTTTAGAAACTGAGCTTTTTATTCTGTGTATTTTTTTGTGTAGCTCATTTTACTGTTGCTCTTTTATTTTCTCGCCGTGGTCTCCATTGATGCGTGCTGGCAATTGTGTGTGTAAATTTTTTGAAATAGCGTTACTTCGGTAGTTATGCTATGATTAATATCTGCTCTCTAAAATGAACCTCAATTTTGGTAAGATAAGCCGAGTATGTTATTTTCATTACATTATTTCATACACCCGTCTAATGCAATAATCAAAAACACATAACTATATTCGCAAAGGATTACGAAAACTTGTCCACTATCATTTGTCATAACAACTCGCGAAAATTGATACTAAAACCTGTGTCTCCCTTCCATAGGACAGGGCACTGGATAAATAAATACCTAGTCTAGTTACTCCTTAAAATTTATGTTTAATAACATTTTAAAATTTAATCACACCCAGTATACCTAGTTATTCTGATATAAACAGTTATATACTAGATATAGGTATTCATAGTCTTATGAGTATCGAGTAAATAACTGGATATTAATCCGTTTATTCCCAAATTGTTATGGAAACACTAGGTTTACCAACCGATCGCCCATCTCTATTCCACAGTCAAAGCAAAGCATCCACAGAATTTAGTTTTATCCAAATCTGTATGCCCAAGCTTAAATTTAAATTCTACCCATTTATTACTTCTGTAACCGCGTGCGCCTCCGTCTGCTGAATAATGGAATTAATGGAGTCAATGCAGGAAGTCTTCGTGTTTTTTGGCGTTCGGTATAAACAGACAAAACCAAAACGAAACCGGCCGGCCTTGTGCCGAGCCATATGCCTTGCAACGCTTTGCTCGTATCCTTTTATTTTCGAATTCCGAATTGATCAACCGTTGCGTTGTTTCGACGTGTACCTAATTTAATTTTCAAAATGGCTGATTCGGCTTCCAGGAAGCTTTTAGACACAGTATTCTTATTTTTATTCACAAAGTGCATTTTTATGATCGGATTGCATAGTAGACAGTGTTTGATGACTCAACGCTCAGGTAGAAACTTTTTCAAAGCGATCGCATGTCCATACATAATAGGCGAATAGAGTAATTGCCGTGTGAATAGTTCAAAATATCGGTGTTTAGGTGAAATCGGCAAGACAGACGTTCGGCCAGAATTCTAAGGTACGTTTGGGTTGTAAAATAAAACGAGTTTTGCGTCGGCACCGGAATGCCATTCGCATGATGAAAGATGCTAACTTTATTGTCCGGACCTAAGGCTTTACTCATCGTTGTTTGAAAACATCACATTACTATAAAAAGGTATCGATATTGCAACGCTTCGCTCAGTTTTTTTAAGTTCAACACTTAAATCTTGATCTTACTAATATGCAATAATTTACAAAAAACATTTTCTTATAGATCCACGTTGTCATAACTGCGTCTTTTATTAATTTGCAATTCTTATGCCGCTTTTTCCGTAATGAAACGGTACTTCGTTCTAGTACATAAAATAACAATCTCAATATTATAATAGTTATAAAAACCTCTGTTTTGTTTTTATGAGAGCATCAGAAACAAAGAATTCCTCCAACGTCTCAACGACTCGTCTCTTCGATTATGTTAATAAATATCGTCAGATGGAACAAGATTTAATAAAACTTTATAAGATAAGTGATAAAAACAAAATTCAAAACATATTTGAATGCTACAGATGGTACGTTTATATAGAAACGCTATGCCAAGATCGCAAAGCATTTATTAACCAATCTATTTACCCGCATCACAGTCTAACATAACCATAATGCGTAACATCCGTTAGTGCAGGCCCCACAGCGAAAGAACAGAGTGGATATCAGCACCTCTAACTGTGGCACGCGACTCTTTCTCGGGCAAGATATTACCCGTCTCTTTCTTCACAGTACTGTGACAGAGTGACGGGCGATGCTATGACGAGCGACAAGAGTCGCGAAGCCAAGTTGTGCTAGACGATCAGGTAGAACGTTGTCACCGAGTTTAAATAAGGTACTGGGGATTACACCGACGTTCGAAATTCAAACGTCGTATCATTCCATCCCACTAATTCAAATATTGACCGGTAAGACACGGAATTAAAATTTGGAGCCTTTTTGTTACTTGCACTGGCTCAAGTAGATCTTGATCTCCGACACTAAGCCATTCTTTCCTGCTCTGTGCAGCTTGTTGCCAATCAAAATCAGCTCCGGGAACAAAGATGAAAAAAAGAATAGGTACATGGTCTATATTGACATTATCTGATCGCGACTCCACATCACAATATTATTTATCGAAAGAGACAGACCATCTATGCCAAGCAATTAATAGTGTTTTACTGTTGTGCTAGAGCTGATTCTACTTATTTACAAACTATTTATTACTCGTAAGCTCGTGGTTGAAAACTAAAACGTATCTTTGCAACTGTATCAGCTACTTAATAATATTTATCGAGCGTAGAAATCTCAAGATGAACGCTGTGTTCCACAAGAAATGTAGACTGAACATAATTGTTCAATTAAAAATCCCCCGTGTGAAGTACTTCCACCAGTTAATATGGACCCGCGTGGCAACTCACTATCGTATTAAACAGGGCTCTACTATTATAGCATATTTCTAAAGTACCTCGTTTAACTTAGTGAAGTAAAAATATTTCTACCGTCCATTATCTTTTAAATGACGACAGTTAAATCCGGTATAAATTAAGGGGCAGTTATACTGGTTTCACTTATTTGAAAAGATGAGGCTAGACTTGAATTTGTGTCATGATTTTAGAAGTATCAATAATCTGGAAATATTGATTGTTTGCTTTTTCTTTCGGGTCAGTGCTCGTCGATATTAATAACAACTATGTACACGAAACAACTACTAAGCGCAGCTTAACGACAGTCAGCAGACTCGTCGTATTGTTTTGCCACGCATTCAATCCAGATACTTAGTGCAAGAACTTGTACTGCAAAACTTTGAGTCACTATCTGAGATGCTGTTCATTTGCATTTAACCCTCTCTGAAGTTCATAAAAGTGAAGAAAATTATACCGTCGTCTTTTGTTTAAGTTTCCTCTTAAGATCGACTTTTGCAAAGCACATGCAAATAGACTGTCGCATTCCATACAACAAGTCCGTTTCGGACCTTACTCTGTAATATAATGCCCCAAGACGGCAACAGGCAGTAAGCAGGAAGCCCCTATTACCTCGCTAGCGTTGCAACGTCATTTACCATTGCCGTTTTCACTTTTACCATCAAACGTACCGCAGCACCGCCTCCCAGGAACTCAAAATGGCGCCGCAAATACGCGCGAAACGATCGGATGCGTTCACGATTGTCGCGTTCGAATAATAATGCGCCATTATCTTACTTTTACCATAGACTATGGTTTATTTTATAATTGAGAATTTTTCTAGGAATTAATACAGGCCAGTAACTTTTCTTTATATAACTATCAGATTAACGACTCTATTTAACTATATTGCTCAGCGTCACGCTTTTCGCACGGATTATTATACACGAACAATAGTTATTAAATATAGTCATAATGTATCTTGAAACTTTCTTCAGATTTCAGGTCAAACCAGACATCGCTTTACGTAGTCCTCTATTAATGTTACCCGTATACATTACAGTATTTATTTTGCAAAAGTAAATAGACTCTGTAGGGAAACAAAACTAAACGTCCTTTGCAATTCTGCGACTAAAATGGTCATGGTTCCGTACAATATCACGTTCACCGGTGTGGGAGATTAGGTTATGTACAAATATGTAGCCATACTAACCGTTACAACTCTCGCAGAGCTAATCCCCGCAGCACACTTTACCCGCGGCTGAGATAAAATAAGCACTTGTAGATCTGGTTACAAACACTAGTTTCTAGCATAGCTAGTACCTATATAATGAGGTTAAAGGAACTATTACGGGGTGGGTCTTGATGAACTTTTTAAACGTCATTGAGTGTCAAAGCATCATCGAAACGTTGTATACATACATTGTTAATTCATAATATGCATATTATTTAGGAAAAGGCCGACTAACTTATAACCTGTCATGAATATATTACAAAACTCACGCTTATAGTCACTCGTTTACACGTTTGAATCGTAAGAAAATCATAAGTTATGAAGTATATTTATTTTTATGACAGCGCAAATAGTAAATAACTAAAAACCTTTGCTTGCCTTAATTATGGTGAAATTATCCTTCAAGTCACTAACATTGCTAAGATTTATTTTTTATTTAATTTGTTTATGCATATTTCGTTTCATTTAAGTCTTTATATATATGTGCATTTTCATAGAAACGTTATTCAGCTCAGATACCTGACCTCAAACAGATATGAAACTGCTACTGACAAATTAGGATGTTTATTTTTTGCATAGCCATAGGGAAAATTAACTACAGACATGACAGGCTAGTGCAAAACTGGCACGAGCGTTCAATTGGCAGCCGTTTGTTATTTGTGCCATGTCGCAGCCCTCGGCACTGTAAATGCGTAAAACAACTAACGGTGCGGGGTCATCGAACGGAAAGTGGTACTTATAATAATTTCGCCACCTGGTGCGTAAGGGAAGCCTGCTCTATTCGGCGCATCCTTCGCGATAGGAAGCGCACTACGGTTTCCTTTTGTAACTGCTAACGACTTATGTTACCTTGGTAGAAAGCGCGAGGAAACACGCTATTTCAAAACAAAACAAGTGTGACTCAACGAAAACAGTGAAAATAAATATTAAGTAACATACTAGAACACATAACTGTAACAAAGCGTGAATAAACACATCATAATAAAGTAAATACTTGAGCACGACGTTGTTTAATGACACTAACTCGTCAGAGAACAGCCTCGCCAGAACGTGCCTAAGTGCCACATTAAAGTGGAAGCCTGGTTGAAAATGAAATTTAAACAAAAGTAAAAATTAGTAACATTTCGTTATAAATGTCCCTGAGTAACCGCTTAATTCACGACGTGAATACAGACACGGTTTCATGTTTTAGCACTTTTTAGTTCAAGTTACACGGTCGCTAATGTTTAAAACGTTTTTATTATTTTTACTTCAGCATCCTTACTTTCATTTTGATCTTCTCGTCTGGCTATTTAAGCAATTCGACTTTTACTTTTTGGGGTCGTGACATGACGAAAAGATAAATAAAAGCTCTTCAAACACTCGCTGTCGTTTACTTATCTCGGAAATTAGTACTTCAACTATCTGTTTCTTTAACGAAGGAAGTTATGTTTGTAATGAAGAAAGTTCCGATAAATAATGAAAGTCTTCTTTAGTTAATGCTATACATGTATATACTTACATAATATGCTTAGTCATTGGTAAAAAAAAATGTTTAGGTACATGACGTATATTAAAACCTGTATAGAGAACATTGTTAAATTATACTTTTAACAATTTACAACTATTTAAATCATGGTCATGTCTTTAGTAAAGTATACTCATAAATTAAAGTCAGTGAAACGTGGTTTTAAAATCCTTCTATTAAAATTGTTCTCATTTACTTAAGAAAAACACTTTTACTCCAAGCAAACATATTACATGTTCCGTGTGTTAACTTCCCATTTTCTAACTAGATTTATTTCTTTTAAAAGAATTACGCCAGTCGTTTCAAAACAAGAATGAACCTCTTCCGTGCCACTGGACCTGCAAGTTTAAGTGGAAAATACCTCTAAGACATATCAGGAACTACTTGCCTTTTCCTCGACTAGTTTACTTTTTGTACGGACTCATACAGCACAGGTTTTATTGCGCACTTCAAGTAGCTTAAACTTGAGTATCAAAAGAGAGGAATAAGTGACTCTGTTTCTATCATTTTGTATACATCATCTGCATGTACCTACATAGGAAGGCAATGAGTACGTGGCACTGTTGATCTCTATCGTTGACAGCCCGTATGAAATAAAAAGCAGCAGCGGACTCATTTGTATTAATGTATATCCCGCAATAGCTTTCACGCGACCCGTTAATTACCTATCGACACCACTCACGTCCACATTTCACGAATCTAATAAGGGATAGACAAGATAATTGTTCATAATGCTGCCATTAACTGCCATTGCAGGAAGTACGAGCGTACAGAACCTACTGACCCACAAAGTCCTTAAACCTTATCGCCTAAGTCTTAGGTCTTGTCTTACTGCGGAAACACCTACTTTATGTCCGTCGACGTGGTTTTCTCGAGGTTGATTACTGTTCTAATCTTACAGCATACAATGACCCTACTCGCGCCCGAGTGCAGAAATAGTTGGTTTCTTTTAAGAAACACGAGAAACTCTATTTCCATTCATCCGCCTCCATTCTCGGCGCCTTTCTTTCCCTTCGAACTAAATTATGAATATGGAATACGCATCGCAGGCTCCTTATAAGGAGTGGGGATAGAAACAAGGGGTACCAGCCTAACTGTAAAGCAGTCAATGGACGAGTGACACTGACAATGAGAAGCCGACATCCCATTTTAGGCCGCCGTCACGTATGTTTCAAGTACGTGTGTGCGAAGCAAGAGACAACACGTAGAGGTTTCGAACGCAATGAAATGTAACATAAATATAGAGATTACTTGCTAACGTCTGTATTAAAGTAAATGGACTAATGGTGAGATCGCCTTGATATGTTTATAACGATTGAATAGCAGATGCTTCGTGATCATTTCGTGATCATTGAATTTTGTAATGGCGGATGTCGTGAGCGTAACTTTTTGCCGGTCAGTGATCTGTCTCCTCAAATATGTAGGCATCGTGTTGTCTAAACTTTGTAAAGATTACGTTGTACGTTACGGGACAAGATTGTGAATCTGAAAAATGTGAAAGTAATATAATAATCAGCATTTCTTCCGCCATTTTGTAGAATCAGTTGCGTTCCGTTACACGTGTGTGCTTGGCTGCTTAACGAAGCAGCGCTGACACATGATAACGCTCCGAGACTGGCTTTGCATACATCACCCGACGTGTTAACCAAATACTAAGTCACGAAAGCGAGACTGGATTTGGCTGTGCGTCAAAGCAAAGCCTTAATAAGTTAATGCCGTTGTAACTAAAATCAACTGAAATAGCTAGACGGATTTATCTTTATTCATGTCACTGTCTGTGGACTGATATCACTACATTTTACAGTTGTGTGTATTTATTCAAATAGGTTTAATGCCTAGGCGGAATGGTCTCAAATCCCTGAAAATTATAAAAAAAAAATCAAATAGAAAATTTTAATTTCAATACACAAACTTAAGCTGAATTCATTACGTCAATTACGAGTATTAACTGAAAATCGCGTTGTCTAACTATTCCTTTGAGTATGTTACTCAAAATTAGTCCGTTGGTAAACAAAACTAGTGCGTAAAACAAAGAAAACGAAACGCAAAGTTCTTCTAGTCGCAGTTCGCCTTCAATTGCCAAATCTGCGTTAACGCTAAACTTGTTTTGGCAACAAACTATATTTAAACTGTCCGAATTAGAGTCCTAATGTAGGCGTAAGATATATCGGATCGCGTCGGATCGGCGAGCGTAAAGCCATCTGTTACGTCCAGCGGTATTTGGAGAACAGATTGTTGGATACTGTTGTATAGAGTTACAGTTGCAGACCCGAACTAGGTCGGACACTGAATCACGCGCGTATGTTGATAAACATTCTTGGTAAGGCCGGCCTTACACAGTCTGAATCCAAATCTGAATTAATAATCTGACTTCATAGTCTGAATTCCGGTGCCTTGCCTCACACATGTCTTAAAAATTCCGATTGATCAGTCTGCAATAGAAACTGATATTCATAATCTGAATCCAGTAGATTTGTGCTCGTCCGTACTAATCCCGTCCACACAGTCTGAATTCCGACCCGGTTTCAGATCGGAATGACATCAGAAAGAGTCTCTGTCTCTGTCTGTCATATGGCGATGTCTCGCTTGCTGACGTCATTCCGATCTGAAACCGGATCCGAATTCAGACTGTGTGTGGCCGGGATAATTGTATAGAAAGGGTGCGTTCGGAATTCATAATCTTAATTTTCATATTCTGAATTCATAACGCTCGTCAATATCATTCGAGATCAATCTGAGAAATTCATAATCTGAAATTATCAGAGTGTGTGTGGGGAAAAGTTAAATTGTATGCAATTCCGTGGGTTCTGAATTAATAATATAAATTCAGATTCGGATTCAGACTGTGTAAGGCCGGCCTAACAAAATGCGCAACTTGCAAGATAAACAACTGCGCACCTTTTCTACGAGTATTGGTTATTAGACAAGTGGGTTTCTCGTGAAGAATGGTTGTCGCTGACATATAATGTACCTGTTTATTCCTTATTCGCGTTGTTATGCATGTGAAACATAACATACTTATTTTTGATTTTATACTTTTGATCGTATACATTAATAAGTATTATAATTTATTATCATGAAAGATTGCATGCAAAAAAAATGCAAATGCGTCGTTTCCTCCAGTTGTTCACCACAACTATATCCAGCATAAGAATATTATTTATATCATGTACTAGCTGTGCCGCGCGGTGTTACCTGCTCATCTCACGGGAACACAATTTTTTTTGGGATAAAAGTATACACTGAAAAAAATATCCAGTGGAGCCTACTGACATTACAGTAAGCGTAACCGTTATTGCAGTTAGGTTTACTGAAATGTCAGTAGGCCTAACTGTTATTGCAGTAAGTCTTACTGTAATGTCAGTAGGCTCCACTGGCTATTTTTTTAGCCTATGTTTTAATCCAAAGTGTCAGCTACCTTTATACCAAAATTAATCAAAATTGGTCCAGCCATTGGAGCATGAAAAAGAAACAAACACACACACACACAAACTTTCGCCATATTAGTGTGATGTAAATTTTACTAGACCTAGGTACTTAATTAGCTTTTTTGTTAAATTTCAAAACAAAATTCAACTACAAACGAATGAAGCCAACGACTGCAGTAGTAATTTAATAATACGACAGCGGAGCGGCGCTAATCCTAGGTATTTTGTCTACAATTCCGCCAAGTTACACTACTTAGTTAATTTTTTCTACGTCGTCCTGTCTGCGAAGTTTGTTAAATAGTACCGTTCGGGGGATTGCTAAATGTAACGAGCTACTAAAATCTTAAGTTTATGCGAAAGAAAATCGCCATAGGACTCATTATTTATATATAATTCGTAAATATGAGCGAAATATTGCACTAAAATACATGGTTTCATACTTTGTAATTACAACTACTAACATTTTATGCTCGCGTAAGAAACAAAACGAGAGATGATAAGCAATCTTTAGATAGGTATCGAAATATTTTAATGTCTATACAGTTTTGCCATAGCAACGTGCAGATGCGCTCAAACTGATCCTCCTATAACTTGTGTGGTTATACTCCCAACTAGACACATAAAAATTGGGCAAGTGTGCGAGTATGACTCATGCAGGGTTCCGTACCATAATCTATAACAAGTTTGTTGTATGGGAGCCGCCCTTAAATATTTATTTTATTTTTAGCATTTGTTGTTATAGCGGCAATAGAAATACATTATCTGTGAAAATTTCAACTGTCTAGCTATCACCGTTCTTGAGATACAGCCTGGTGACAGACGGACGGACGGACAGCGAAGTCTCAGTAATAGGGTCCCGTTTTTACCCTTTGGGTACGGAACCCTAAAAAGAAATATATCAATCAGAAGATATCTATGTAGATATCTTGGAATCTTTTGGAATGTTCCAAAGGTAGTAGGTACTGTAGTCATTTTAGCGTAGCAAGATCTTTATTAAATCTCTAGTCTCATCTACTCTCTTTACTAGCGTTTGAGTTATTAAATCTCGAGTCGTTTCAATTAGCACTTGACGCTTGCAATTCCGTTAAAGGAATCCGAATCCGCGGCAATGAGGACGGAAATGCATTACTTTGCGTCCCGGGCAACTTCTCCGCAGATTACTAAACAGTTTTACCGGTTAATACAATCACGATAATATTTTAAAATGTCTCGAGTCAATAAAAAAAATATGACGATCAAGATTGTAGTTTGTCATACAGATTGCTAACTTCTATGAATTTAACATCTAAAGTTGTAGATTTCAGTGTCAAAATTGACAGGGCTGCATCAATAAGCTGTGTTCCCGTTACGATGCCGGCAATCTTGATTAAGAGAAGACACGGTCAGCAATAGTCGTTGCCCTAATTTGAATATTCATTACGTAAAACTTTGCAGGCTAAAAGTAACTTTTACACTTCAGAATTACTTCAATATAATTTCAAAAACTACTTAGAACTTCGACGTTTTTTGGTTAAAAAGACTTTTGCTGCTTTAATAACCAGTTGATTACCACTGTGGGAACATACGCAACGTAATCTATTTGTCTATCGTTTAGCAAAAGATGTTTGTATTGCACGAAAACGCTTTTGCAGCAAAGCAAGAACCGAACGGAAGCGGCATACGTTATTACTTCCTATTGTCCGCCGAACATTAGCCCATCTTCGGAGTAAGTGCTCAAACAGTCTGTGCAAAGAAAAAGCGCCTCTCACTTTCTTCGATCATATTATCACACAGAGCCACGTGTGATGTGAAAGTGAATATTCGACAACCAATCAATTCTCGCCGACGAACATTCACAATAATTATTGCAATCAATTCGGTTGCGTTGTCAATCAACTTTTTCCGATAGGATTCGCGTATGATTGGGACAATGACGTAATAATTGCCCCTGATCAAACCGATGGGCAGGCTATATAAATTCCTTTGCTGCAAGCCGGTTTTATCGTTGGCAATTAAAATGAAATAGTTGACAAGACAAACCGTGTAGGCAAGTTTGATTATCACAAATTAAGGTCAACATTGGTAGCACCCTGTTGCAAACCAATATTTTAGACGTATCACAGTTGTATTATGAAATGTATTCAAACATCACCTTTTATTATATCTTAAATATCATAAATAATAACCCGACAGTACTGGTAAAAGGCGAGAGACTAACTACTACTGATATAGTGTAGAGGTATAGGTATAACTTTAACATTCGATGTATTGGTACGGTTGATTAAAAGCGCATTTAAAACCCAACCACATCTGAAAGCAAACCGAAAGCCATTTCTATTTCCGATTTACATTCAAAATGCACATGCATGAATAACTTTACCGTACCGATATTCGAGGCAGAGTACGGGGGTGTCGCTCTTATTTGGAAGCGTGACTGCCTGGATGGCCGGCTTGTGGTCTGACTAAGCATTGCATTGTGAGCAACAGTCGAATTTCGAGTGCACTGGTGCAAGCAGTCGACTGACGTGGGAAACGGTGTTTAGATTCGAGTTAAATGAATTTGTGCCTTCAGAATTATTTCTCATTGCAAAGCTATCGTCGCTGTATAAGCCTGAACTGCCTCTTTTCGAAATGATTAAAAACCTAAGTGGACTAACTTTTCAAGTCTACTCTTTACATTAATTACTTGTAATCGTAATGTTCTGAAAGCCTTTGATGTTCTACTACTTATTTGAATTAACTGAACAGGAATAATAGCCATATGATTAAATTTATTTGTTTTCTGTATTACGATTAAGCACTGTTTAAATCCCACTGTTGTACATGTTGATTGGATCTGTATAATTAATTAAAATCAGTATTCATGAACTGCGTACATTTGCACTGAATGTTTACCAGTCATACGGTACACGAATACCATGGCGTACGAATACGACCCTATTTACCATAACCGCAAAATATTTGAGCTTTTACATTCAAAGTAAAGATTGTATATTTCGAAGAATGTTTTTCTCAATTTCGGGTAGAATGAAGTATTAATAAGTTAAACACAATATTTTTGGTACACTCTTCGTATAATGGAAATGTGTTTTGAGGCTTATCAGAGTAATTAAGGTCAGAGTAATGTGTTCAACGGGCAAATTAAATAATGGCCTCTGAAATATACTACTGAAATTGACATTTCACGAATTTTACGATACTGTATTTGACTGACTTATCAGTACAAAAGTGGAGATGTTTTTTATACCATAGGGTTCCAAAGATGTCTGATAGAAGCTGTTCTATTAACGCGCTGATTACATACAAGCAAGACGCTACGCTACATAATTCCCTTTACAAATATTTTGATCCCGTATTGTGCGAAATAATGTATTCTGACTCTGTAGTCACGTACCAACTAAACAAGTAGGTATACACATTCGGTTTGGTTTTTACTTTTAGGTCCGCGATGTCTTATGCACACAAACCAACGGATTATTTGACAATCAAATTAATATTCAGGACAACTTTGGCCAAGTTCCCGTTGTACTGTCCTTATACACACACGTAACGGTGGATCCGATCGTTAACCCCATTCTCCGAACTCAACTAGAATCCGATATTTTAGCAGGAAGCAACCATATTTGTCATAGTCATAGCCAGGTGAATGATTAGTTTGGCCTTAATGTCCACGGCCTGGATATATATCGATTTCTTTGAATATATTTAATGGATATGTGTTGGTTATTTCTCGGAAATAATGGTCACAATATCATAAATTCATGAATTTGAGAGTCAACTCAAAGACAGTGTGGATGCAGTATTTTACCGTCTCCACCTTAGGGCTTGTGCACAAATCACGTGAGGTTTTTTCGGCTACTTTTGTCCACCCCTCCCCCCTGGTGATATTTGGTGAGGTTCTTTAACCCCCCCTCCCCCTCACTACCTCACGTGTATTTTTTTCCGCCAAAATTTCGTAAAATAGACTCGCTATTTTGAATTATTTCACAAGTGAAGATTTATTTTTAACGAAACCGAGCAAAAATATTGATTTTTTTCTTAGTTAAAACTAAGTTAGGTCTCCTTTTACCCCTCCCTCCCCCAACGTGATATATCGTGATTTTTTCGTGACCCCCCTTCCCCCTCACGTGATTTGTGCACAAGCCCTTACCCTGTCATAGACATCTCCTTGATTTCCTTTTACCTTCCATTTTTATCTATTTTTTTATGTAGCTTAAGATATTACATTACCAACCTATGTAAAATAGCATTAGTTTCAAAATGTCGGCCTTAATCTATTTTATTTTTACTGAATCGCAATTTTCCAATGGTACAATTCGGTTTAGGGTGTAACAATAGGGCTTTGATTACATTTGAAATTCAACTCGATTAGGGTGGGTTGCAAACCTAGTTACAGCCATTGGAGAAAACTAGAATTTCCAATAAGCAATTGAATTCATATTTCTTGTGACTTACATTTTAGAAACTAATGCTCAAATGAACAGTGCTCAAAGTTAATCCAAAATACAAAGAATTTACTTAATTTGATATTGGTGATTATCGCAATAACTGTCATGTCTCTAATAAATGGAGTTGAGGTCTAATAATAAATAATTGAATATTGGGGAAAGAACATTTAGTAGATAAATATTTACTTTAATTTGATCATACAGCATGTATCCAAAACCAATGCTCTTTTACATTTTCCTTCGTATTGTGCTTAAATCATCTATGTGCTTCCTTACTCCGTAAGTTTTGTGCGGACCGCAACGACCACGATGCATTTACCGATTCCTCGTTTCAGCTCTGGAACACTTACGTCCCCTTGTCCATAGGTTCTTTGAGCTATGTTAGCCTCAAGTGTAAGTTTACAACGCAACAAAACTTGTCAATCGCGTTTACGTTTTCCGTACTAATAGTATTTAGGTGAATAGTGAGACACGTTTATTTGTTAACTTACACTAGAGTCTCAGAACCTTCACTGTTCATTTGAGCGTTCTCAGTGCATCTTGCATGTCCATATGACTCAACGTGTCCACAATTATCTTCTTAACGCTTCCCATAATGTTTGCCCAACTAATGTAAAGCGTGGGACAATATTTCGACAACCACCTGTTAGTTGTAGTCGGGCAATATTAAGGAGGTCACCGGCAGATTTCCCATTGTGACAATGGTCAATTATGAGCGTCTCGCCCCGATTCGGCTTCATAACGGAATGTGGGACTAAAACCATATTTAAATGAGCAATAAACAAAAATGGAATTAGCACTTCGTGATACTATTCTTCGCATCGCTTGAAACTATGACTTCTTATTGAAGGTCGCTGTGCTAATTTTTGCCTTCTTTTTCTTTAGTGCTAGAGAAGAATTAAAAAAAAATACTCCATAGAGTAGGTACTTTCTCTGACACAAATTTATGTCATTGCTAAAAATAACGTTAATTCATTGTTCCGTGGAAGAAGGAGATATACTAACAAACACTTTCGCCTTTTTAACATTGTTATCGATAGATGTTCACTGTCTGTGAATGATCTAACACGGATACATAGTTTGGGTGAATCATAATCGACAATAAAAAAGAATAGGATGACATCACAAAAAGCGTTTAATATAACGTCGAATAACGCTCGTGGCTGCGGTTACTCGGCGCGGAAAATCCCGATCGAAAATTAATAAAATAACAATAGGACGATCCCAACGAAGCTATCTTGATGTTTATGACACACTATGCATTAATTAAGTTCCAATTAAATTCAGCTTTTATTCGCAAGCAGTGATTAAAACGATTAAAACAATTGCCCGCATTGGGCAATTCTGCTATCGCGACAAATTATCGGTGCAAAAGCAAAAACAATGGATGTCTCGCTAATCTGCCTGGATCTGAGCAAAATGTTGCGGTTACGTATTGGTGAGAACCGTGCGCGGTGGGACCGTGGCCTAAATAGCTGTAAGTTTTTAAATAGGATCTTTGCTGGACACAGCGATGTTGTACTCTCTAGAATAGTAAAGCCTATGCACATTCCGACACTTAGCACTCTTTCAACAGTTCCAGCACCAACATTTCACTTTTGGCACTTAGCGCGATCATGGGCGTCGCCAAGGGGGGGCAGGGGGGGGCAGTAGCCCTCCCCTAGAGATCCAAAAATATGTCCAGTCACTTGTCTGATCGATCATTTTTGCACATCGAAACTCAAATTAATTCAGTACCAGGCCAGGTCAGGGGCTAAAGGAAGATCGTTGGGCTACAGTCAGTAATGCTCACGGAAAGTGACTCTACGAAACGAGTGGCGACGTGTCTCACACTGACAGGTTACACTTTGTAGAGAGTACCAAAGAAGAACTGGTCTATAACGAACGGAACGGAACGTAGGTACTAAAATAAAAAATAATAGAACTACTCTAGTGGCTCTGTGAGCTGAACTGCCGTGCAGAACTTAAAGTACAGTAAGTGCAATACGTCTCTCATTGCACTTACTGTACTTTAAGTTCTGCACGGCAGTGAAGACCTCGCAAGTTTGTTCCGAAATTACTGAAAACTGTTTTTTTTTTTACGTTTCCACTCCCATTACTACCCGTCATTTTGACAAGAAATGCGACCGGTAGGCGAGAACATACGAAAAATACGAAAGAATGTTTGGCCAAGTTGTAACGGAGATGCTTCACTCGCTCGGTTGATGAACCTATGTGATTTTGCGGTCTATTGGGCAACCTTGAGTCTTTACTCGTCGCATCCAGTGGATCTTCGGTTCGTGGCAAGATCTCTCGGTCCCATGACTCGTGATTTGAGCACTTGCATCAAAATGTAATTGAATGATCGTCTTTCAATTTACGTTATTACTAACGAAAATTTTCGCGCTCGCTGCGCTCGCGTTAATTTTCATCTGGATTTATTTTGATCCTTCCTCTCGAATAATGACACATTACGCTCGCGTTTTGTCTGTCTATAAGTATTATGAATCGTCCCATTCCAAAAAATGTCGCGCTCGCTACGCTCGCCTTTGATCTGAATAAGTATTATTAACCGTCCCCTTCCAAAAACGCGTTTACATCTCTGTATATGATGACAATTATGATTATGACTGTAAACCGAAATCCACTTCTATTTTTATGTGCTGGGTGCAGCTTCCTATCCTCTAGCAAGGCTGTACCTCCCTTCTTTTTTTTCCTCATCCTGCATTTATATCAACTTGCCCCCCCCCTGGACCTTCGGCTGGCGACGCCCTTGAGCGCGATTATTTTCTTGGCGTAATAAATGTCCATCTAAAAAAAGCTGCCATCCACTAAGGGATCAAGATCATAGTAGCGTTATATAGTTTATAGTCCACGTCAATATTTGAATACTGTGTTAAACGCATGATAAAATACGTTATTAATAATAATAATAATAGCCCAATTAACCAGTCCTCCATTTCATCCCCATAGCCCAATTTGTATTTAGATTCCATATATCCATCAATAGTTCTTGCACCTAGCGGGCGATGTCTCTGTGTGCGTCCCATGACACGGATAGGGACAGCATCCGCTCGATGTACACCTTACATTCCATTAAATTGTCGAAAGGGCCTCTACGCGTTGGCTTCGGCTCCGTGCACGCCTCCCAAAGGTCCGGGACACTATTGTCCCGTGAGCGGGTGCGACATAATAATAATAATAATAACGGTAGCCTGGGCCCTGCCCCGCTGCCGGCGGCACCCTATTTTAGGTTTTTTATAATGTATTTATATTTTGTAACTTCTTTATTGTATTTTACTTTTTATATAAATTTATTGTAAAAAACCTAATCTAAGCTATAAAATGAATAAAGGAGATAATAATAATATTTATTTAAGAAAACACAATTTACAGAAGGATCCTTAGAAAACTAGAACACTACTCCCCGAATAGGTAAAACCTGAGCTTCAGGATATTGCCCATATTCCCCAGATTCTCAAGATAGTTTGGATCTTAAAAGACAAATGTATTATCACCGTATCGTCAAAGCAGGCAGTCGCACGCTTTATTCCACATCGAGACAATGGGAGACGTGTGAACAGGCCACGGGGGCAAACGATGAGGAACCGTGTGTTATGACGCTTGCTATCTTCTCATTGTTGTGCCTTGATATTAAGCTAAAGGTTGAATACGCAGAGACGTGGACATAGTAAAGTATAGCCAGTCATCGTTTCCTTGCCAAATCTGATATGTGCATTATAAGCGCAACGATGCAGTGCCGGTTATAGGATTGGAGTAGAGCGGCCACTATAGAAGTCAGGTTGTGATGGGACCTTTGGCGCCAGTGGCGTGCTGGAGCCCGAAGTGGGCTGAAACTCGCTCTACTTACTCTACCTAGCATCATTAACTACCTATCACTTTCCAGTCAATACCATGGGAGCAAGACAGGTGACGCTGAGTCGCGCAAGCGATAAGCGACTGTGCGGCAAGATATGACCCGCTGGGATGGCCCCTGAATATAGCTACGTTAAGGGGCTACCCGGCAAATTTCACTATTCTCAAAGTGTTATCAAATGGTTCCACTTGGTGCAATGCCCGTGAAAATTAAACGCAACGTAGGTATATTGGTATTTGTTCCTTATTTCTGTCTAACAGAATTTCTAAATACCTCATCTAATGTGATAAATCTGAACACCCGTAAAGTACTTTTTCTAGGTTATGTCAGTAAAATCTGCCTTGTTACGCGACACACATGAAACTTATACCATTAAGTAAGTAATGATGTTTACTATTATCATGTCTGCTGGCTTTTCAATAGGTCCTATACTTAAAACTGAACATATATTTAAAAAAAAATACTAACCGTTTGTCATAAATTTGAGCCCGAATTTTCTGTGCCCAAGCTAGAGCGCAATTAGCCCCAACTCTTTTCACTTTCCGTAACATTCAGCGTCGGCGATCTTTTATCTAAAAATAAAGGAATTTATAAACTTCAAAAACGAGGTAGAAAGGGACCCTCAACAGAAAATATGCAACATGAAGATATCGTATCAGGTAACAATGCGATATAAACAGGTTTTGAATTTTGAATAGCTGCATCTGCAATTACTGAATATATTAGAGATATTCATATCTGCTATTGGCACTGTCTCATCTACAAGCTTTGTCCTGGCATAACCAACTATCCCCAAAATATATGGTTACTGTTATTCACTACATTTCGTTTAATAGTTAAGAAACTTTATTCAAACCAACGGCATGTTGGTTCCGAGACAAATTCCACGAAACCGTTTTACATATACGCTGCCGCTAACGATTTACAACTAAAACTTGTACCTTGCTCAATGCTGGACTTAGTAGCTCCAAACTACGGACCTAATCTTATCTTTTTGTTTGTTTTCTAGCACCTCAACTACTGTAATAGCTATTTTGTAGCGTTCGATGCCAGTTTAGGCAAACTTCGCCGGAAAACTCATTACGAAACTGCTACTATAGTTGAAGCTATCTTGAGTCCTTCAATATTGCCTTTGACGGTCAATATCTGTTGAAATATTGAAAACTCCTTCTTAGTTATGCTCTTCATTAGGTATTTCTAGGTAGGTACTTGATAGGTCTTAGCTTTTCCTCAGAGCATTGGACATTTACCCTAAGACATTCCCAATTTTCTATCAGATTGAGTTTTCAAAAACTTTTGATCAAATAGAAAAAAGGCAACCTAAAGTATATACAGGTGTAATCAGTTCAAAAAATGATAATAGATGCCTAATGTAGATATTGATTGTTCCCATATATAATAATGTGTTGTAATACTATCGGTTAGTGACCGCAAGTGCCACAAATTCTGTTAAAGCCTGTTACATCAAAACCTGGAGAGCTATTTGCGTAACATAATTTCCGCATTAGTTGTACCTACTGGCAATATGCGTCACATATAGTGGTCACTACTACAGGGTAGTGTTAGAAAAGAAACATACCTACCGTACGAAAAACCATGACATGATATGAGACATCGATTACTCCAACAGGTGTTACTGCTTTAATAAAAAAATAAAACACTTTCTTCAGCCAAATCATCAGTAGCTATTCTGTTTCAAAATTTGCTAAATAAAAGGCAAATTGACGTAATATGTCATTAGCACTTATTATTTTCATGAATCTTAGACATATAATCGCTAATGAAATCGCACTCGTCGAAGAGAGTTTGGTTAAATCATGTTAAATGATGAGCCAACAGACTACTGTACGAACTGTACCTAAACCAACCGGTTGTGATATTCTGAAGAGCTTATAAGTGCTATAAGTATATCAAAGTTGTTAAAGTTACCTTGTAACCAAGAAATTAAAAAATACTTAAATTGGAATTGACTAAAGCCCGATTTCTGCCGATGTTACCCGAGTTCTGCATCCACTGCGTAAATAATTTACTTAACTCAATAACAAGTTAACAACATTAGCACCTTACTGATATAGTAAAGAAAGTTTCGCCATCGTATTTTCTCGGAAAAGTTCGTTTATATATTTCTATCTCAATGTTTTAACGAAGTTAACATAGCAAGCAAGCTGAAATGTATTTTTCCGACAAAACACGATATCAAATTATTATTCACTACATTTGTACCTACATGTCTGACTCTCTAACCACTTCAAATATGATATAATAACCCCTGAGCAGAATCTTTTTAGAAATACCTCTTGTTACACTCAATGGGTGTTACGACACCTATCGCCTGCCGTAAAAACTGGTTACGTAATATATTAGGCGTGTGCACGCCATAATTAACATGACTAACGGGGTATTCGACCAATTTTAGAGATATAATGGAGATCTCTCCTTTTCATCGCCATCCGTCACTTTTGACGTGTGCCTACTTGACAAGTGGCGATATCCCTATAACATCGCAACTTCGTCAATTCGGACCCGCAAAATTTTCGCTGCCTTTGTATGTGACGGCATAAATAACAGGCGCAGCATACTTTAAATTGACCGCGTAGTACGTGAAATTAGTCCGTTACGTTTCGTTCAAAACAGAAATTTATATACATGAATAACATTTTTGACAATCATTATCGCCTTCGTATTTCCAAAATTGAGATGAGATATGTCACTTTTAAGCTCATCGCATTTAAATGACAGTTCAATGGCGATATAACTGTTATCTAATGGAGATTTGACGTTTGGCGATATCTCAAACGGCATTCTCGAATTGGGCCCCAGTTGTTGTATATCGGTGAGTCTTTTAAGTGAGAAACTGAATAGGAGAACTAGGATAACATATGTGACGATTTCAATTAAATCACTAAGTCGCTTGTTAAAAGATTTTTTCGCATCTTTATACCGATATACCCTGTTCAAACGTGAAAACGCCACATATCACACACTGCAGGCACAGATAGAGCACATATGTATATATCGGTCAGAGAACTTGGATGTGTATTCTCCCGTGTATATTAAATAGATTTTCAAGCGAGTTAATAACTGATCTTGAAAATAAAACTAGCGACCAAACAATGTGCATTGTTAAGAAATATATATTTAAATACAGGACAGTGTTACCCACCCACAGTGCTGAAACTATGTAATAGATTAGTCAAAAGTGTAATTAAAAGTTCCAAACTCCCAAAATCTTTAATATCAAAGATTACAAGTTAAGTTTTTTATATATTGTTAAGTAATTTCTGTGAAATAATCAACTTAAATTTTATTCACTTTTTTCGTCCTTTTGTTCTCTCAAAAGTTTACAGGTTAGAGAATATGATTAAGGAGAAATTAAAACCACAGCGAAGTTTACTACAAATCAATTAAATTAGGCATAACGGGTGTTCCGTATTTTCTACTGCAAATCCGCTTACATCATACGATTCAATTCCGAACTAAAACGCACCATATTCGCTATTACAATCCATAAACTCGACACACAACGTGCAATATTGCCAGAATATCGAGCACCGTAATTGGTCTATCGCATGGCCCCTTTGCTCTTCTGTTGCTGAACCCGAATTCAATCTGAAGCCAGGTCGGCCATATCCATCGCACGTGACTGTGAAAGCGATAAAAAAGTCTTTGCAAAATCCTACGTTTCTATGTTGATTTTGAAAACTGGCTTCTAGGAATTCGTTTCTGTTTTAGTGATTGAAAAAAATATATAGAACAAAATAACGTTCATAAAATGATAGTTCACCTCGCCCCAAGCACAGGTGCAAGTAAGATTAACTTATTCCACAGATAGTTGGGCAACACTTACACTCTATCAAGAAGATTGATAAAAACAGTGAGTGGATGTTTTTTTACAATGGAGCATTGCTCTATTATTTCTTCGAAAAAGCGCTGAAAATCTATATCATGCCAGCGAAATTAGATTATTTTATGTCGACATGTCAACTTAAATGTGACAGACGTTTTGTCACTTATTTATCGCGTGATAAACTCAACCATCATAGGGCCCACTGATGTGTGTCAGATGATAGGTAATATACTCTCGATAAATATCAGCTTTTGAATATGAGTTGATCTATTTTTTTTACAATCATATTATTAAACATTCAGAATCATATTCATTTAATTAACACATGTTTCAAGCCGTGTACAAATATTGTTAAACTAGACAAAATGAGCGCCCTGTGTACACAGCCAAACTGTTATTGAATTGCCAATGTATTCATGCAATATGAGCTTTTTATGTTTTTATATTACAATATGTATTTCTAATTGTATGTTATAAAACTAATAAGTATGTAGTCCGAAGTGCGTGAGTCTATTTAGGTATAAAAACAAATCTTATCACTTGTCCATTTTTCCTTTGTAAATTTTATGATATTTTACCTACACAATACACCTTCCGTATCGCGGTCACAGTAAATATGTGCAATATTTAACAGTATTTTATGTATTGTCCACAGATTTACGATGTTGATAAGGAGTCCGGCGGCACTCTGTGCCGTCGCGCTGCTACTCGTCGCTACACCGACTAGTTCCACCCAAGAGGTAAGCCCCTTACATTGTAAGTAAATTCTTCGAAACTGGAAAATCGCCGGACATTTTGCGAAACCGTTGACGGAGCGAAATCCGATGAATTATGGTTGTATCACGAAAATATGGCGCTGAGCAACGACGCTTCTTCAATTCCATAAGGAATTCTTGTGGTGTCGACCACAAGACTAATTCTAGTGGCAATGCTAACATTGACAACGGAGTAGAATGCCGCTCAACGGGGAATAGAATGATTGAACCTGCTAAATCTGAAGTTCTGAATTAGTTCAAACTTGTAGTTGCTCTGTTCTGAAATTAATAAAATTAAGTAAGGAATAAACGCTCGCTATCTTTATCTTGTGAGACTTAGTATTTCGTATTAGTACTCAGTTGGGATAATTGACAAACAATTTATTAATCACGTTGTAAAAATCGTAGCATTCCTTTAGTGTTTGCGATTATCGCTTATTTAAATCTCAATAAATAAAATACATCAGAATCCATGTATGGAGTGATCCAAACAGCTACGCGTCGGACAATTTAATTATTTTAAATCAATTGAAATCTTCAAAGTAATATTTATTCATCAACGGTAGAAACAATCACAACAAATGCGTTGCAATATAATTAAATCTCTGTAATTGTAAATACTGAATAATACATTAGAAATGAAATAAATGTAATAATAATTAATTATGAAATGTCAATATTTTTACTTGTAACTGTTGTTATCAATAACAAATTGAATCGCATTGAATATATCAACGATGTAAATATCTCGTATTTAATGAAAACCAGTGATCTGTATAGAGAACAAAGACTAACAAAATTTTGATTGTCTAACACTAACACCAACCCATTGATATACGGCGGATGCTTGCAGCTCTCTGTCAATCATACGAGGAACATCTTATTGTATGGTAAACAAACCATGTTGGATATTAAACCCAGTGTTATTACGTACAGGCAATTTCGCAAGCAGCCGTACGTATTTGCCAAGCCGAATTTGTGGCATTTCCACTGTGCTTTGTTCAAGTTCTTAAAAACGATTTGAAAATAAACTAGCATTAGAGCTTTGTGATATTTCAGAAATAACTAGGATGCACCAAATATTCGTAACTCTGACTTTCAAAAGAATCGTAACAAATATTTAATTTATGATATGAAATTCATTTCGAATTTCCATTGAATGAGTTTAATTTGTTTACTTCCCAATAAATATTTCATGGTAAGGTCACTCGCTATTTCGTATGCATTGTAGAAACAAAAGTGCGAGTTGGACTCGCGCACCGAGGGTTCCGTACAAACACTTTCCATCCCTAGGTGGTTAAGTTAAGTTTGCACCTGGCATGTATAGCGCCCCATATATTTTAGGTGCAAAGTTAGGTATTAAAAAACTAGTTACTAGATCTCGTTCAAAACAATTTTCGTTGGTAGTTTTTATATTAATGTAAGTACAGAATACATCTACCTACCAAGTTTCAACAGTATAGCTCTTATAGTTTCGGAAAAAAATGGCTGTGACATACGGACGGACAGACGGACAGACAGACAGACAGACATGACGAATCTATAAGGGTTCCGTTTTTTGCCATTTGGCTACGGAACCCTAAAAAGGACAAATAAATGATAGACATATTACTTAATACTCATTTTTAACTGCTATCGTATTTTATTCTATCTAATTGTTGATTACCGTTTAAGAAAGTTATGGAATATTCTTAAATATTTTTGGTATGTCTTCACGAGAATTTTAGCACAATATAGAAATTTACACCGATTCATTGGTTCAGTTCATTCAGCTCTTAGCTTTAACATGGTTTTATCCAGTTGAGGTACAATATTATTGGTAGTTTATTTACTTAACTTTGTTAAAATTACCATTTTATCCCTTTTCTGTTAAACCAAATAAACTAATTTCATACACACCGTATCATTCTTTATTATCATTTAATAGTTAAAAAAAATATTTGTATTAAAAACGAAAAACGGAGATTGTGCAAATAGTTAAAGTTAACTGATGCAAAACAAATATAAGGTAAAATTAATGATTGTGCATATTTTTTCGATACTCAACAAAAACTTTAGATCAAACGAACTCTAAGTAAGATTAGTACAAAACAATCATTAAAGTGTTTTAACTGTTTTTTAAGGTTTTAAACTTTCACGACAGAGACAATAAAAGAACTACAATCACCGCCTTTAGGATCAATCAACGATTACGTAATCATGAGATCAAGAACGCTTCGATAGAAATGATTATTGTGGTATGATTTTTTATAGCGCCATGACAAATGTTATCGCTATGTATCCCGTAATCAAATTGGGCTCATTATTTAGCGAATATATTGTCCCATATGACAACGATGCGAACAGATACGTATTATATAATTTGATTTGTGATTTATTCACAAACAATAAAAATAAGAGCTTCTACTTCGTGTGTGTCGAAGCTGTCGAACCACGCTGATATAATATGTAATATAAGTCGAGGTTGATTAGCGATTGATAGATTACAAATGGAAGTAATTCAAAGAATTCAGACGGTTTCAATGAATATCATTTTAATGTACGAGTAGATAAAGAGCGCAATGAAACATGCAAGTTCGGTTGAACGGAATGCGTGCTATGAAAATGTTAAAAATATTATTTTTAATTGCCATTTGTATGGCTCCAGGCTTTTTGATCATTAACCTTTTTGACGAATGACGAATGCCTAAAAATCTCTGGATGATTCAAATAATATTTATGGAAATATGTGTACTCCGAAAACGCTATAACATACATAAACAAATAGAATCCTAGGATATATCTACATTTACATAATGTACTCGTACATGTTATAAATGATGATAAAACTGCTTATAGTACACAAAACTAGAAGAAACTGTAGTTATTGACCCCATACTGTGCGTTTGGGTTAGTTCTCATCGAAGAAAGAAAACATTACATAACAAAGATGATAGCAGTTGAATAGCAATGATTACCTAAGTACTTAGATATAGATTACTGATTAATTATGCGGAGATAAGAAAAACCGGCCGAGAGCATGTCGGGCCATGCTCTGTGTAGTGCTCATCCTTCACAATAGACTTAAGTTACGAGAAAGCTTTCAAGCTCTATAAAAAGGTCGTAAACGCCAAAGTAACTGTAGTTACTTATTACCTTCTGGAAGTCAACATACGTCCTTTTAATAAAGTTATGAAATTGTGCGATAACTCAAAAACGGCTCGACCGATTTTGTTCAATATAGTTTTCATTGAAAGTAATTATAAGGCCTCATTTTCATGAATTTTTCCATAATTTTTTGACCCGTGGTTGAAAAGTTAGAGGACCCCTCCTCTTGCTATTTTTTTAATTTTCGGAGCGAATATTTTCAAAACTGCTAACTATCAAAAAATAAGGTTTGGAGACCCCTATTATTTTTAAAAGACCTATTCAACGATACCCCACACACCAGAGCAGAAACGAAAGTTTTTTTTTTAATTTTACCGTTTTATCGGCTTGATAGATACCTATACTCATACCAAATATCAGCTTTCTAGTACTAATGTTCACGGAGCTAAGCCGCGGACGGACAGACGGACATGGCGAAACTATAAGGGTTCCTAGTTGAATACGGAACCCTAAAAAGGAAATAAAAAGGAAGCGAATAATTAACCACTTTAATCAACATCACGTCCACCTATGATGCTATGTTTTGCTATGGAGGTTGCGTTTATCACGGGATAAATAAGTGACAAAGCATCTATCACGCACTGTCACTCACACTCACATTTTGTCAAAACGTAACGGATGCTTTGTCACTTATTTATAGGCAGGACTCAAAATCGAAGTAATAATTATGCTGCTTGACCAATAATTTTCACCACGGTTGTGATAATTTACCATGAATTGAGCTTTTTCTAAAGCAAATACTGAATGCGGCATTTCGGTTACATTTTAAAGCGTCTGTCACACAAGCGGGGCACTTTGGACATGTTGTTTGATTTGGTAAAAGCAATGACGTACCTGAGTGAATGTTTAATGTGTATGCACCTACGTGTTTGCCGACGTATGGTATTCGGGAACGTGCACTGCACGGTAACCCTACGTGTTTTTTGCACGAATGGTTTTATTCACGTGACGCAAAAACAACGCTCTTTTGTGGCGTTGAATCTTATGTGCTCATTTCGGATAATTTAAAAACTGACCGCTTTACGTACGTAAAAAAATAAAGCAGCAGGTTTTTGACGCATGTACTTTTTTTGTTCTGCATTTGTGATAGAATATCAAGGGATATTTTGTTTTCAGTTATTTTACATATTGAAGAGATGTTCTCATAATTAAGTTTTATTTAAATACAAAAGGACGCTAGTGAATTGTTACGCATACAAATGCTATTCACTTATATTTTATTACACAAAAAAGTTACAAATGGCGAATTTAATGCCATAAGGCATTATCTACCAGTCAACCATTGGGCTTAACAGAAACTGTTTTATGGCGTTTGCATTTGGAAAATAAGACCAAGACAATTGATATAACTATAATATTTTGAGAATCGAGCCCCCAAAACATAATATGGGCTGCCAAGACTTGTACCTCGAACACTTGAGAAATCACAAGAAAAAATATTTATTTATTTAAACTTTATTGCACAATACAAAAAAAAGTACAAATGGCGGACATAATGCCTTTAGGCATTCTCTACCAGTCAACCACTGGGTTAAACAGAAATATGTAGTCGGTGCAGGATCAAAGTTACAGAGAAACAAAATAATTAAAACACAAATCAATAATATAAGATATATATAGGAATGTTTATATAATTACCATAAACGTACACGAATAGGTACTTTATATGATATACTTACATACATATATTATGTACCCAAAGTAAAATATTTCGAAGAAAGTTAGGAGAGAGATTGTCCGAAAGATGCTTGCGCAACATGCGCTTGAAGGAAAGTTTGCTCTGAGCTTGTCTAATGTTGAGTGGGAGAGCGTTCCAGAGGCGTATTGCCTGAACCGTGAAGGAATTGGACATTAAACCGGAGCGGTGGGGAGGGACAATGAGTTTAAGTCTACGAGAAGTACGGAGAGTGCAACCAGGGCGAGCAGTCACAAATTGAAACTTAGACTTGAGATAATCTGGAGTCGTAGGATCGAATAAGATCGAAAAGAGAGTGCAAAGAATTCTTTGAGACCTACGTTCACGTACAGGAAGCCAGTTGCATTGTCGGCGAAAGTCAGAAATGTGGTCGTACTTACGAAGGCCAAAGACAAACCTGATACAGTTGATCAGCATACGCTCCAGCTTATTCGGGGAGGCCTGGGTGAGATTAGAGCAACACACATCAGCATAGTCGATAACGGGGAGGACAAGAGCTACGCAAAATAATAAGTAGGTACCTAGTTATTTATTATAATATAAGTTTTGGATTGCAATTTAGTTTTTAAAACGTACCTGGTACTTTCATGCACTTAATTCTCAAAATAAATCCCCAGGCCGCTATTATTAATAGACGGCGATGCCAAACAGGATATGGATATTTAATCCAGGGATAATGACCACACACAGGGTTAAACCCTTAACCCCGTTTGACACAAGTGGGCTTTAAAATATACATATCTGCTGTAGCCTGATGCTATAATAAATTATATTTTCTATGAGATTCTCCGTTATATAGAAACAAGATCCCTTTGATATTCACAAAAACCAATAGAGCGATCTAACAATGCAAGCTGTTCTGTTTACCCAATGGTTGACTGGTAGACAATGCCTTCCCACGCAGCACACAGGCTGCATAAAAGTCAGCTGTGTAAGAGTTGTATAAGCTGTTATACTTACTTGGGTTAAGGCATTAATTAAGTTTGCGATTCGCTCTTTTTTAGGGTTCCGTAGTCAACTAGGAACCCTTAAAGTTTCGCCATGTCCGTCTGTCGGTCCGTCTGTCCGACCGCGGCTTAGCTCCGTGATCATTAGTACTAGAAAGCTGAAATTCGGCATGAGTATGTGTATGTACCACGCCGACAAAACGGTAAAATGAAAACTAGATATTTTTTTTTTCGGCCCCCCTAACTTTTCAACCACGGGTCAAAAAATTATGGAAAAATTCATGAAAATGAGGCCTTATAATTACTTTCAATGAAAACTATATTGAACAAAATCGGTCGAGCCGTTTTTGAGTTATAGCACAATTTCATAACTTTATTAAAAGGACGTATGTTGACTTCCAGAAGGTAATAAGTAACTACAGTTACTTTGGCGTTTACGACCTTTTTATAGAGCTTGAAATCTTTCTCGTAACTTAAGTCTATTGTGAAGGATGAGCAACTACGGAACCCTACAATGAGCGTGGCCCGACATGCTCTTGGCCGGTTTTTTATATTTTGTGATAAAGTATACCTAAATAAACATACAATGAGACCAATAAGCATAACTGCACCAGTAGCTTTTCTATAACATCGTGATCCCAATCTTGAGTTATTTCTGTCGATTGGCTGGGTCATAACTTTCGAACCGATTTATTGTTACCTCACGGTCACGCAACTGGGCCTTGACGTAGATTAATAGCTACAAATCGATGTCTATCTAAATGTAGCGTAAATCAAAAGAGATATTAGCTCAATAGGTGTTCAAATTAATATTACATTCGCATATTACATGCATAATGCAGTTCTTGAAAGGTTTATTTATACACTCCGCTTCATATACAGAATATTTGTTGCTAATAAGCAAAAGATTCATTTTATGGCCAATCCGCTTGGTTTTTAGTGCAATAGATTTAGATATTTTTTTTTCATAATAACAAAATACATTATAGTCTATCCTAAGTTAATTTACATGAATCATGATATTATGATCGTCAATAGGAACATAAAATTAAATAATAATCATTCAATTAAGTCAAATACATCATCATAACATAGCTACAGCAATAATAATAGAATCATAAAATGCAATGTCAGATAAAATAGAAATATATGTCACTATGAGTAAAAAACTAGCTACACAACTTATAATATGTAGTATACAAATACCTACCCAAAAGCTTACTCAAATAACCCGCCCCGCGTCATTCCAGGCGCAAAAGTTCCCAACACTCGCTGCACTTCTGCGTTGAAAAGCGATCGATTATGTATAGTTATATATGTATGTATACATATCAATATGTATACATATCACCCATAGTATTCAACAATATTCTCAACTTTAATTTATTTTACGAATTTTGAATAATAAATTCTAGCGTCAAACGCTCCATATTAGAACAGAATAAAGACAATAATAATAATTTACATATTTGTAACCGATCCATTTTGTTTATTATTTAACTAACATTACGAGTGTATTAAGTAGGTAAGCAGACATGCACCTTGCAAATGAGATTATATTTGAAATTTCCCCATTCAATGGAAACATATAACTAACACGGATAAACGCAGATGTGTTTGACAGGGAAGCGTTAAATTGAAGAATTCCACAAATCGTAAAAATATCTCATGAAATAGATCGATTCACCCGATATATTCGCTGCAGCGGTTGTGCCAGCGCGTGGTTTGCATGCTAAAACATTATCTTTTCCGGAATAATCCACAAGCTCTCCATGGCTAGGCTATGGATCTAGTTTACCGATAACTGTCTGAATATATTATTAACTTAGTTCTTTTTATGTTACATCGTAATAAGGACTCAATAGGTCAGGGATGGTAAAGCAAAGCACGTCACTACGTACCTAAATAATTCGAGCACGCAACAATTTGTTTTCAACTGTGTAATATAATATGGTAGGGGAGAAGTGGTATGAAAGAGCCAGGTTTTGAAAGAGCCACTTGTATTATTTCGGTAGTTTGAGTACAGATTTGGTTGGCAATATTATTTTTAGGTGGCAACACTGATTTTCCGTCACCCACAAACATTTGACACTTCACCGAAACCAACAGACGCCGGTACATCGAGTCAAAGTTTTGGGAACTCAAAAGTAAGCTCTTTGCTTCATTTTATTTGTTTTTTGGTATTTTATAGTTAACAATTATAGGCAAATGGATTATAGATTCAGTTTGTGCATATATTTGGCCTTGCAGCTTCATAAAAACTTAGCTGCAAACGCTTTGATATTGTCGTTATTTTGAACTTTGTATTTGTTTTTGGAACAAGTCGTGAAAGAGCCGGATGAATGGGCATTGAAAGAGCCGGCTCTTTCACAATAAAATAACGTAATACTATAAACGCATTTTTTTATATACCTAGTATTAAATTATTTGCTTCAGATATTGCATTATGGAGAACGCTGGTCAAAAAAAAAAGGAAAAGACCCGAAAGCTCAAACTTAGCAATATTATTTTTAAGATTTTGAGGATTTATTGACTTTTGATAGAAGATATTATTATTATTTTTTTTTTAAAGACTGTTATTAATAAAAAAAACCGCTGGTATGTTAGGTTATATAGTAGGTATATTTGACTAATTAATATGTTAAAATTAAAGCGTTTGTAAGGATTACTCAAAATGACTGATAGATTAAAAAATCCTGAAAAATGTTAATACTAATTACTTAAAAAGTCTGTTACAAATGTATTTGAGTTTTTTTATGTCGCCTTTATTGTATTTTTTGATAATTTTCATAATTACGCGTTGTAATACGAACCGGCTTTTTCAAAACTTGTAGCGGCTCTTTCAATACCGAATAGTGATGAAAGAGCCAAATGACACTTTTTTTTGAAATGCGTATTTCATTGATATATGTATGTTGTTTAAGATTTATTTGTACCAAATTGCATACTCAAATAAATAAAGAACAAATTACAAAAATCAAATTATATTTTTTTTTCATTGTAGGTTGTATTTTTTCCTCCGTAAAGAAAACTGGCTCTTTCATGCCACTTCTCCCCTACCTACGACATACCGTGGACAAACCACTACCAATTTTTTTTTATTAACCGATCGATGTTCTGCATAACTTTAAGCATTGGCTTATAATATATTGATGATGATAATACATTTTAGATAAATGTACCTAAAATAAAATTCATCTTTTTGTGTATTATCTTGATCAACTGCAGTAAACACCCGTTTTAATTAAGTCATTTTTGTTTCAGGGCAACCTCTTCACGTGTCCAAATGGTAAGTAAATAACCTCACATAAGCAATTTTCATATGCATTTTGACCGATATTTATACGTACATTATATTATAACAACGTTGCCTTGTTTTGTTTTAATAAGCACATTCTATGCAAGTATCAATGTCATGAACACTGTTATGAGCTCACTTGCATTAAATTCGTAATTAATTACATAATACGAGTATAAAGTCTCGACGGCCATTAAGTAATACTAGCCTCACTACCTCGCCGGGATATGAGCATAACGGTTATAGTTATAGGTTCTACTCGGATAGGTACGAATAAATTTAAATTCCATGCATATTGACGAGTGATCCTCATACTGCATTTTTTTTACTAAATAACCCTTCAAGAAATTAAATGAAATAATTTGAAATGAAATAATTTATTCAGTAAGTAGGCCACAGGGGCACTTTTACAAGTCAGATTGTGAATCTACCGGCATTTCGCAAGAGGAGACCGCTGTTGAGATGAAAGCCGAAAGAAACTCAACAGTACCTAAGTAATTTTTTCGTAAATAATACTTAAAACAATTACATGATACATTTGTGTTACAACTAATTACACTGGTACACGTAAAGGAGATGTATAGATACTCCAAATCAATGTTAAGTAGGAACATCGATAAATTTAAAAGTGTACAAGTGTACTTTGGCAATACCTCGCGGGAGATGAAGACGTTGATTTATAATTTATATTACATCGTTATCGTTTTAAATTAAAAGACTATGCTGACGATAAATATATACGAGTAAATCGTGTTAAATCATGATTGCATGCTTTACGTTATAACATAATACGTCAACCTTTATAATCTTCGTAATCTTTAGTAACCTCACACTCGTTAATCGCTCATATACAAGCTTTTAAACAAGATTGCATAAATTTACTGCCTATTATATCATCCGATACATGTAATACAAAATCCTGCTAAACCAAAACAATCGCTTTAGCATAATCACACGCGATACCTTCTCCCAAATCAAAGTAAATAAAGCGTTCGTGAATACTTGCCCAACATTCCTAATCCCCAAGTCTAAGCTATCCTAACAAAATTTCCCGACCGCACATTGTCCCTGGTTGTTTATTTCTAAGCAATTTGAGGGTTCATAACAACATTAAGGTACACATTGTTTTACCAAAGCGTGGGTACGGGTAATAATTTATAAACAGCTCTAACAATGCAAAGGAGAACTTATGGTAGGATTATGTTGCAACTGTTGAGCTGCCTACATGAGCAGAGAACAATTACGATTTGTACAATGTTAATAGATATATACCACAGCCCAACTGTTCAAGTCTACTAATTGGCTGTCACATATTCCGAAGACAGATCTTCGTACGAACGTGCAAGTTTGTGATGTGCATATTCAACGGGATTGCGATATGATTCCCGGGACTTGCTGAACATATTTAACTTGTATGTCTTTCGTGAATAATCCTATGCGATCTATGTTCATTCACTATTTAGTACGAATCGTGTACAGTTCTCTCTAGTCAAATAATTCTTATAATAAAACGACGATATGTTACGTTCGGAATATGAGTCCCTTCGAGGCCGTAACATCACGTTCAAAACGCCTAGGTAATTAAAAAAACACTTTTTTGTTCATGATAAAGTCCCGTTTTTTATAATAATGTGTGAAAATCGAGTAAGTTTAAATGAATATATAATTCGAATTATTTTACCTTTTTCGATATCTAACATTCCTTTAGTCAGGCTATAATCTTGTAAAATATATTTGGCACTAGCCCCGCGGTGTTACCCGCTGATCTTACGGGAACACTATTTTTTTTAAGATAAAAGTAATTTATGTTTTAATCTAGAGTGTCATTATCTCTATACCAATATTTGCATGAAGCTACAACAAACATACAAACACATTCACAAACTTACGCCTTTATAAAATTAGTGTGGTTAAAGGTGGTTTTCATCTGACCATCGTTTTAAAATTTGACCAGAGCCAAACCTCGTGTCAGAATTTTCAATGATTCTCGCCTCGCCTCGCCTGTAACAACTCACCCTCATCCATTTTGCGTTTCGCAGGGAACTTGCAACGATTGTGACTCTTTCTGACCCCTCTTCACTTCCTAACAATTTGCATTCATTTCGAACGTCGGGTCCGACGATTCTGAAGTACTTCTCATAGTATGTCCTAGAAAGTTCCAATATTCGAAGCCAAATTCGAGTCGTGAGTAAGGTCAACTGTATTGGTGAGTCACTGGCGACGTGTGAAATGGTTCCGTTCAGTTCGGTTTCTCGGTTTTAGTTTTCTAACGACCTTGTGCATCCGCGTGGCCGCATTATGACTAGCCATCGTTTAAAATAAGTTATTCCTGTATGAAGCTAGGATTTATATTTTGTAAAATAACTTGTATTTTAGTTTAATGTTAAGAAAAATAAAGGTTTCATTAGAAGTGTATATCAGAGCGGGGCTCTTAAATAATGACTATATTCTTCATTAATGTAAGTGACAAAGGTGCCTCCACGAGTTGAGTTTCGAACCTTTAGTTTCGTAATTAACCGAGACATTTTTCTTGTGTATTTTCTCAGATCGTCCTAAGCTTTAAATCGTCTTATTTACTTCCAAGGTTTAGATATCATTAACGTCAACGATCCCCATTCTCTTTGATAACGATACGGCAATGGAGTCTAGACTAAGTAATGCATATAATTAATTCGGCAAACCCTAAGCTAATTACACATGTAGACGCGCCAGATGCACCTTTTGTGTCCCGAATTAGAGTTTCCCTTTGACTACGGCTGTAATTTCTAGATAAACCTAGATATACGTTAATTTAAAACGCTTTACATTTTAAAGCGGTTTTTGCACGGCTACACGAACATGGATTATGTACAAGCAAATGTAAGCTTTATAATCCATGATAATAAATCAGGTAAAATCATGCTGCGTTGCAACCACCGCACTGATACTCCAGCAATAATGATGCAATACGTGTCAGTACGCCTATAATGAATTTACAGGTCACCGCCCCGTGTCACGCCGACCCATCAAGCAAGCGTTGAGGAATAATTCCTGGAACGTTGATTTTCATCACTCACGTAATTAGTGGAGGAAATTGTCCGTCCCGCACACCAGTTAACTTCGTGTTCTGGGAGTTGTGTAATCTTAAGAGACACCCCACACTAGCGTCAGTTAAGGCGTCCTGCCTGGGACGACGCAAAGTTCGCGCAGCGTCGACGCAACTGTGCCGTTACGCCTCTAGTGAGCGTCAGCGTCCCATCAGCAGCGCTCTAATGGCCACAACACGACGTCTCTAACGTCTTTCGATTAATGACATCGCGCAGCTTGGGCGCTATTGAGACGCTGACGCTTAAAAAGCAAGCGCATTTTTTATG
The DNA here is from genome assembly GCA_905147355.2 of Apotomis turbidana. Lineage (NCBI taxonomy): Eukaryota > Metazoa > Arthropoda > Insecta > Lepidoptera > Tortricidae > Apotomis > Apotomis turbidana. The sequence continues at coordinate 17,364,141 of LR990285.1, read as the reverse complement.
AAGGCGATCACGCAGCGAGTTTGCCGCGACGCTTATTTGTATAGAAAACTCGCTCGCAAATCGCAAGTGTGATAAGGCCCCTATAAACGCCGCTAGCATCACATCACACCGACTTTGTGTTGCCGCTGCGCTAACGTTGCGTCGCCGCTGGGAGGACGCCGACTCTCAAAAAACGCTAGTGTGAGGATTCTTAAACTGGATTCGTAAACACCGACATAATGTTTTATTCCACGTCTTAAAATGGAACTCTTAAGATACTTTTTCGTTTACGATCGTAATGCCGATGTCGCAGTCGATCTCATTTTCCATTTACTTATCTGTTAAATCGGACTTTATAGCTTTGACGGCGGCGTAAACAAAAGCATATCTATCGTCTCAAAAGGCCGGAATATTTTAACGTGGGAAGTTGACGTTTTCATGCACCTACGTACCTACATACCCATTTCAGATGTAGTGAATATGTTTTGCTATCGTATTTTGTCGAAAAAGTTCGTTTTAGTATGCTTTCTCGAATCCGAATTTAAATACAAATTTAATTTGATTTTAAACCGCGCACTTGGAAGGGGTTTAGGTACCAATTGGGTATTTTTACGTTTAGTTAATTTTATTGGCCATTAATATACTAGAGTACGTATTAGATAGATTAAAAACCTCAAACATCAATTTATAAATATCCCAATAAAAAAATACCTATTTTTTTTACCCAAAGACTTTGTCTTTCTTTTACTTCTTTGGTACTAAAGTAGAACCATGCTGTGCCGACCCCAAATAAAAGGGATAAGGGCAAGGGAATGATGGTACTATGGTAATGAAAAAAAAACATAAGTATAAGTATTTAGCTAAATATTGTATCAGTTTTATTTCCTAGCAGTTTCCGGCCTTCCCGAGAATCCTTTTGGGGATTTCCTAATTTGAAAATGTACCCAATTTTCCCTATAACCGGATTAATCAACAAACTTTCACATTTTGTAATACTATTAACGACGAGAATTTTATTGGTGTTACGAAAACAACGATTCAGATTTAATTAAAAATCAAACTTGTATAACTTCCTATAAAACGTATGTTTTAGGGCCAATAGCAGGTACCTTCTAAATATTTAAGTTGGTTGTATAAAAATATACTAGCTAAGAATGATAGATAAAAGACCAACATCACCAAAACTACAAGAAAACTAAAAACGGGTAGATACAAATCAACGAAGTTTTTATCCCTAGCCACAACGTAAAGGACTTATTCTAAACAATGAGTACTAGACTACAAGAGTGCCACAATTAAAAACAAACTAAACAATATCTAATAAAATAATTTAATTGGTAGCAGAGTTAGAAGAGTACAGTGTCATAAATCGACATACCTATGCTTTTATAAGAATAATTACAGAATCATTTTTTAATACGAAGATACGATGGACAAAAGTCATATTTGATTTATAAGACATACATTAACTTAACCGTTAAACCTCTCAAGCAATAAATAAACTGCGTATATTTTTAGACGATTACGAAGTTATCCTTAACGCCCCAGGCTCGAGATAATTCGATAATCAAGGCTTGGAATGTCGTCGCGCCCGGAGATTAAGTCTTCGGTTCGGGATCCACACACAGACTCGTCTCAATCCAAACTTTGAATTGACTCAATCTGTCTACAGCCACATTCTTAGACGGGCTTGTTTCGGATAAACACGGATAGGAGACGTAAGTCGTGATTGCATTAACACCTTCAAGTTTGTTTTGATTCTACCAAGGCGCGAAGTCGGGAAATACGGAGGAGACTGCAAGCAACTTCTATAGCGTAGGTTCTGCGAAATGCTAAAAGTACCTCAGTATTTAACAATATTATCTGATAATAATGAGTTAATTGATGGAAAGAAAATGTTATCAAGTTTCATGATTTCTCGATATTACTGAATAAGTATAACTATTGAGTGTTACATAAAGAAAGCTGGTTGGTAAAAATAACCTTTAGAGGAAAGATCAAGTGTATCTGCGACAAACAAAAACATTTGTTATCTCGGACAAGGCAATTTGAATGTTAATTTATCATATTATAAAATAAGATAGTTAGGTACTAGAAATAAAAGTGGAAAGTAAGTACCGAACATTTAAGAATTGTTCTTAAGTACCTAATAAAAATGTAAAAAAATGCGTTTGTCTTTGTGCGCAAACATTACATTAAGTCAAAAACTACTACCGTACTGGCAGTGGCACCCGACTACTATGCATACTTATTACAGTCACGTGGTTTATTTAGGTAAAGACATAAATCAGATAGACGAGCTAAGAGCAGCGTCGCAATTAGAATGCGACACGAATTTTCCACTTTTTCCGCGTCGAGAGTCAAAAAGAGCAATATAAACTGTACAATAATCTCATAATCAGTAACCGACAAATTAGTATAAATGACACGAAAGCTGGATTGGTCTGACTCAACCGTGCATTTGCCAAGCCTTTGAGAATGATCAATTACCGCAGAGCAATCAGCTAGAGTTGGGTGATAAATAACAATGAAAATGTCGCAGTGATCGCAGTCATCTAAAAGTATTGCTATAATTTGTCACGTAGTCGCAGCTTCACATACTTAGGTACGTAGCGTAGGTCGTTCCTCCGCATCTACTGTGCTGTAATTAAGTATTATGTTGTCTATTCTTAATCTCTCCGTCTATTTTAATCTAATTACCTACTCCATCCAAAACTCATCGCTTTGTGGTAATCGGAGCTGCTCCGCTAGCACAACAGTGATACGTGACTTTTTCTCGCGAGAGATATTTTATTTATTTTTTCTGCAGCACTGTGAGAGAGTGATGGGTGACGCTATAACAAAATAATAATTTTGCATTATAAGGATCTGATTACATTACATTAGGTAAATAATTTAGTAATATATACAGGCGTGATAGTCACAGGGATTTTTTGGGACTGGCGACAGTCACGGTGACATTAATGCATTCCTTCCCATTTCTAGACCCAACCACGACGGATCCATTAGGTCTAATTAGCAAGTCTTTTGTTCCCTTCCCACTTACATAACCTAAACACCTGTTAAAGATGAAGGCCGATATCCCACTCACCCGAATCTACTTTCATCACAGTGTGGGCAGTCGATTCATTATCGTTGGTACGTGAGATTATTCACTTTCAGTATTAATACCCAACTACTTTTGTTATTGAGTTAGAGAATTCATCATAGGACAGGCCGACGAAATAAATGTTCAAATCCGTGTTTTCATTACCTGTTGAACATTAACTAGTTATTCATTCAAAATTAGGAGAGTACTGATTCTAATAAGTTTCTGTCAAAAATGACATTTTAGTGGCAAGCTTTTATAGCCGACTGTACTTTTCTTTGGATATCCATCAAATGCTCACTGAGACGATTCTAAAGAGCCCAAGCTCGGTAGGATTGCTTTGTCTATTATAGAGTTCCTATGGCTACCATCCGGCTCCATCATCAGATCAGCCCCATGGTAACATATTATTGTATTGTCATCAAAGTTAAGTAAGTATGCAAAATTTCAGCTCAATCGGTTGACGATATCAGCTTCAAAATTGAGTTGCAAGATTTCACCCGAACAAACATACTTAGATACATACATACATACATGCATACATACATTGCAAGTTAAATAAAAGCTTTTAAAATAGACTTGTTGGAAATAGACTATAATAATATTGTACATTTATCTATATTATTAAGGAATCAATATTCTTTCATCATCCATTTTGACGTAAAGGAACAAAACATAAACGAGATTCGAACGCACAGTCAAGGGTTTTCATTTGATTGCTAACGTGGCATGGCTCACTCCGACGTTGCGGGTTCCTCCTAAGTTCCTGTCGTCGAAATCGTCTATTTAGCCCCGGTACCTGTTGCCTTGGAACCACGGAACAAGGTTCACATTGGATGGATTAATCCTATGACATTTTGACTCATTGCGTGGTGGGCAGTTATGCGGGATTTGAATTAATTGCACATCGTACGTTGGGTGATTAAGACGCACCAGGCTGTTAGTCAGGTAATCCTGTCTAATACCATTTGATTCCACCCACAACTTGAGGAAGCTAATGTTCCAATATAGCCGTGCATCGGACCGCTTAACGTATGCAGTATCCGCAAGCTTACTATTAGAATAGATATTCAAACTACAAACGAGGTTCACGTGAGGCTGTATAATCTGTTCTGGGCGACTGCTTCTTGCTACAGGCCAAATCTTGGCTCTATTATTGGTTAATATAATTGCGACAACTCTAAGCACCGAAGACCCAAAACGAGGCTCGCTAAAGAGAATATGTAACACAGCTATCCTGAAATGTCTTGTCTTAATATTATGTACATCTATACTATAATAAAAATCTAAAATTGTTTTGTAAATCTGTTTTCAATGGAGGGGTCAATACTTCAGGAAAAATCTTAACAGCTCAGCGCGATATAGGATTTGTATGAGCGCGTGGCGCCAACCATATAATATAACATAAAAACCGGCCAAGAGCATGTCGGGCCACGCTCAGTGTAGGGTTCCGTAGTTGCTCATCCTTCACAATAAACTGCTGTTTTAAGCCCGAGTTTTAAGTTAAGAAACATTTTAAGCTCTATAAAAATGTCGTAAACGCCCTAGAAACTGTTATCACTTATTACCTTCTGGAACTCAACTTACGTCCTTTAAAAGAAAAAATATGAAATTTGGCGATAAGTCAAAAACGGCTCGACCGATTTTGTTCAATATAGTTTTCATTGAAAGTACTTAGGTATAAAGCCTCATTTACATGAATTTTTCCGATTTTTTTTGACCCGTCGTTGAAAAGTTAGAGGGAAAAAACTTTAGGTGTTCAAGAGGTGCCCGAAAAAAAATTTTTTAATTTTTATTTTACCGTTCTGTCAGCGTTATACATACACATACTCATACCGAATTTCAGCTTTCTAGTACTAATGATCACGGAGCTAAGCCGCGGACGGACGGACGGACAGACGGACATGGCGAAACTATAAGGGTTCCTAGTTGACTACGGAACCCTAAAAAGCCATCTGTTGGTAAACAATTCTTTGTCCTATTATCATGCTGAAACAGCAGGATGGATTTTAACCAATTTTGGTACAAAGGTGTTTGTGGAATATTTTTACCGGACTACGACAAAGAAAAAAATGAACTACGCGGACGAAGTACTGAATAGTAGATGATAACATCTACAAATTACGTACAAAGGCCAATAATAGATTATAATACATTGTGTATTAATAAGCCTGCAATGTAAGCTACACCTTAGAATTAATTAGAATTTCAATTAATGTACCTAACGTATTATAAATTCAATTTTGCTAAGTATCCCCATACCTCGAATAGGTTTGCGTCTGTACCTGTCTATTGTACGGCCTCCATCAAATTGGAGACATGTCTTTAATTAATTAAACTCTCAATCATCATTAATGCTTATGTGATGTACAATAGGTATCTAGAGAACAATGAAAATGTTAATATAAATTGAGACCTACGTAGAAACATTAAAGTAATTTGAGAACAGACGATTAGAACTTATGTCTGGGTAGGAATTATTAACTATTGAAGGATGACTGCTAGCGTAGGTAAATGTTATATGCTTAGAGGGCGATTACGCTAGAAGCATAAAATAAAATAAAATCGCTTGTATATAAACATTTCACTGTTGAATTCATTGCGACAGTCGTATTTAATGTATAATGTGAACATAATTTACAATGAAAACCTATTCTTATTATAGATTATGTACAAAGCTCTCAAATGCCAAAGAATACCTATTATCAACTTAAAGGTACATTTTAATCAAGCTAGGAGAATAAATTTCTCCGCCAAAGTAAACCCATCAATTAAAGAAAAGATTCACCTCGGTTCAAAAGATTCACTGAAGTTTTAGAATCGAGAACATTGCTCTCATTAGTATAATAGGAAAACAAGGAAAGTTTACCTTCAAACAATAACAAATTAACCTGCAAAAGTTGTAAACAAACAAACGAGAAATACCTTCTAAAGATTCCGTGGAGCACAGCGAACGACGCCCAACTTTTAACTGGACAGCACCCACAGTAATATCGGAGAACAGATTGATAACTGGAAGAGATGTGTATAGTTTTCCTAGTTCATATTTTACATGTTGCTTGGTTTGTCTTCAATTTACATTTGTATTTAGCCTCATTTACTTACTCAAACGTTAACAGGACGAGATCCCTTAAAGGCATAAGTTCGCTATGGTACATGCTTATTCTTTTGATATGTGTTTCTTATTCTGGAAGAAAACATGCTGCGCCGACCCCAAATAAATGGGATAAGGGCAAGCGAATGAAGCACATATCATCATCATTCGGAATGATGATGATATGTGTTTCTTATTCTAGTGTATAATAAAATGTTAACATACATACATAACTTTCATTCGTTAAACCCAAAAAATGTCGCAACAAATTGCATACATTTATCATTGATCTGCTTCTTGTATTGCCGTAGGTTACATTTCAACATCGTTCCGGTTAAGTCATTGCAAGTTAGTTAATCTTTGCTGACTTCTAGTTATCTGATTTCCTGTACCTACATGAAAAGTACAACAGAACCTGATTAAACTAATACCAAAATTATACTCAGTAAAATCTATCTATAATTAATTAATATAATTACAAATTTTCCATGTCTTATTCATATAGTTTGCTATACAGAATTATTTGTATGAAGGATCCGAATTAAGTAAGTTGATTTTGCGTACTATATACACCCATATAACAAGCCTATTCGAATCTACACAAATCACTCATGCCGGAGCAAATGTAACAATTATGCGTGACAAACAGTCTCATTAAATTCTTCGTAATCACGAAACATTTTCATCAGCCACTTGTATTTGTTCACGAGTATTACGAAGTCAATAGATGATCAAACTGTTCTGAACAGAGCTGTGCCTTTTCTATTGTTCAATAAGAAGCAGGAATTCCTCCGCTTTCACCGACCGAGGCGAGTTATGAAGCCTCAAGATAAACGCAGCCGACAAGGCACTCCTAGCGCTCGTTAAGTTTCAATATATCTATAGTTCTATACCATAACGTAGAATAAATTCTGCGAACGCTTCACACTTCGGTTAGAGGTTAGCCGTCAGTTTCTTACAAGGCGTTTATCTTTCGCCTGACCACGCTTGCTCTAGAATAAAATATGATTTAAGCATTTATATATGTAAGAACTGTAACCTTTTTTGATTATTTGTCTATATTTGCTTAACTATGGCATATACAAAATCGCAGTTCCACTTATTTTGTAAAAACGGCGCCACTAAATATAACGAGATCTCTGTCCCAGCACCTACTTTTAGCATTAAGAAACTTACCGTGTTTGCCTCGCCTTGACATAAGTTTACTCTCAATCAAAACTCAATCAGAGTCGTCCCAGCAGCTTCCGAACTAACTTTATAAGTTGGGATTAAGACGGCGAGCGGAGGATACAGTTACAGTCACAATTTTAATGTGTTGCAAGTTTAATTCGAAGTAAGGGTCTTTGCAGACGCAGACTTGCATATCGGGCCATCGTAATTGCAGGCAAGTTTCCTCAATACTACTCGTTTCACCAGGTCTTACCGTTAGAAGCCAGCCCACAAACAGGCTGGTTCGAAACACAGCTACCCAGTTACTACCCAGTCAAGTTAGGTTTGCGCCTGATATCTATAGCGCCGCGTAAAATGAGGCGCAAACTTAATGCGACCGGGCTGTTTGCAGTTTAATAACTTCACTCATATCAGATTAACCGCCTTTATCAAATAAACTCGCTGCATTTTATCGTCATGCGGAACGAGTATAATTTGTTAACTAATTTTGTGACGAATGAAAAGCGTATTTCGTGGACTGCGATCAAAGTTTAGCTTGAAATTGCGTTGCACCGCTAAAGCTTTATTCTATTTTATGATACGTAGATAATTTATTCAGTATTTTAATATCACAAGGCATATCAGACAGTTAAAGGTCACATTACATCATTCAATGACGACTAGTGAGTCACACATAGCGCCTTCCGTATACGATACGATACGATGAGGTCAATAAGCTTTAGACATCACATTATTTACATTGCATTTTTATAATATTACGTTCTATTACGAATCATAAACATATTACGAAGCATGTACTTTACCTATACTAAAATAATCCAGTAAAATGAAACTCCCCGCTCCACTGCGTTTTTGCGAAGTTGGTTGAAAAACTGTTCTAATATTGGCAATTCCAACATCAAACCGACGTTTTTCTACAACTGTAAAGGGATTTAAGTTTTTCTTTCTAGTGCAAAACTGCAAACAGCCGCTGACTAGCTTCACCGTTTCGAACCTTCCGTCAGGCGGTGGCGGCGTTCTTTTATTTATATTCGACATTCGACAGTTCACATCTGAGTGCATACGGAAAACTTATGACCACGCTTTCAGATTAATAGACGAGAAATTCTGACAAAACATGTAAAAGTATAACAAGTAATTGGAGATGTTACACAAATTTATTTTTGTCACAACATTTTTAAGGCATGAAACCATTCCTACCTTAAAATCTTGCGCTATTTGGATAAGTCCACATTTCTTGCCGAAACATCGACATGTTGTGTATATTCACTACATATACTTTGATCACATGTTTATCATGTAATAGCATTAGATGCCATGAGTTAAATGTGTCAATTCGTCGTTGCGATTCAGAATCAAGCCCAATGTCACGTCACGAGATCACGAGATGTGAACAACTTAATGATGGGGCATTAAACCTTTTGTCATATGTCGTTTGAGGCACGGTTCTATTAAGTTCGTTCTAAACTTGGCACGCATCAGCTGGGCGATTTGGAGCATTACAATCTGGGTCAGTTGCTTAGTAAGGCGCTTGATGCTCGGCATTTGTGAGACAATAGTAACTTGTATAATTACTAACGTACACGGTAAAGAATTTGAAGAAAATCATACAGAATAAGAGTGGCAATATAGGAGACTTAAATTTGTTCGATTGCTTTATGAGTCATTTTCAAAATACATGTTCATAGTTAAGGGCTTTAATTAAAACAAAACTTAATTGATTCCTTTGTGTAACGATTGTTACCCATATCTTTTGTATGAGTAACTTTCGTTACACAAAATAAGCGAATTTTGTTTTTATTAAGCCTTTAACTATGTACATGTTTTTTTTTGAAAATTACTCTCATACGAAATGACGATCTTCAAAAACATCATAGACAGAACGGTTGAAAACAAAGGAAGACCAAGAACAAGCTACATAAAACAAACAAAAGAAAAGGTTAGACGTCATGTATGTCGTATTAATGAAGATGGCTATATAGATAATTAGTTAGGTGGAAACGGGTACATATTTCTTCAGCTACACAGACCATATTGAAACTATGGCTGCGATCTGGAGACCTCTGTTCGTTTTGCACTAAGTTACTAAGAGACGATTAATTCGTGAAAGTCTTGTCTCGGTTGCTATCGCAAATAAATAAAATAATAAATAAATAAATATTAAGGGACAATCATACACAAATCGACCTAGTCCAAAACTAAGCAAAGCTTGTACTATGGGTACTAGACGATGATATACATAATATAAAAATACATATATAGATAACATCCATGACCCCAGAACAAATATTTGCCCCGGCCGGGATTCGAACCCGGGACCGTCGACTCAGTAGGCAGGTGTCTACAAACCGAGCCAAACGCGTCGTCAAGCAAATAATAGTTCGAATATAGGCCAAAGTATCCAAAGCTAATACACCAACAAGTAATTATCTTTATTGCTGCAATGATTAGAAATACCGTTAGTTGTTAAAAATTTGGTATCGATTGTTTTTTAATCGAATGAGACAATGTGGGCTTTGTATCTGTAGAGTCAATTGAGCGTTAAAGAGCCTTGAAGGCAAAAGTAATGAGTGAAAGGCGGCTCTATACTCGTATGCATCGCCACTTGAGTCACTGATGTGTTTAATATACCACACATGATAAATAGTCAAGCCAGTCAAAAAGTGGCGTGAACTCATTCAAGCCGTGCAAATCTTGGCTACTCTATCAAGTAGAAGGCTAGAAGAACTGATTCCCATCCTATTTACCAAAAATATAGTTTAGGTAACTTCTGGAAGATAACAATAACAACCATGTCCAAATGAGAATTGCGTTACGATGTATGTTTTCGCTGGAACGAAGCCAAACATAACCTTCATAGAAAGACATTATGCCATATTTGTAATTCAAAACAAAACAAAGCAGACCCAACCCGTAGATAACAAATTATCAGGGGCATCTTATTAAAACTTTTGTGAAGGCATTACTAATACTATTGAAAATGATGGGTTGATTCACTTAAAAATGATTCCACAATACGATTTTGAAACATGTCGGGACGTTCCTGACACGACCGCGAGTGAAACCGTAAATTTCAATAGTATCGGGGTATCCGTTACAATTGTTTAATGTCAGTTTGACAATTCAATACCCACTTTGGGGGAACAGCCGAAATTGAATCCGATTTAATGCAGTACGCAGGCACGGGAACATCGAGTCCACTAAACACGTCGATTCCACTAAACAGAGGCCTAATTCGGGTAGAACTTGTCCGAAACTTAGCCACCAAATTATTATTTATTCCACTTAGCGTTGTTATAGTAGAGTTTGCTGGAAATAAAGTTTGATAAGTAGGTAAAAAACACTGAAATCTATCCGGGAATCCGCCACTATATTTTTATATCGCGATATCTGCTATTTGACAGTTACCGTAATAGCATTTTCATTGGCGATGATGAAGAATATATTGAATATGCGCTATTTTGTTGGTGTAATACAAAATGCCGAGTCATATTTCTAAAGTTGAAGCTCGAATAGCAAACATAGCTACATTTTCGAGATAATGCCGCAAGGCATAATGCTAAATTGGGGATTTTGCAAAGCATCGTCTAATTGAGGCCCTGAATTAAATTGATAATCCTTGAAGTAAACGAAGTCAAAGAATTAGAAGTCACGTACACTAGGATAGCGTGACGGACGGTTACAACCTCCTAGATATCGTGACATCCTCTGTACGACCACTGGCTATTTGGGCATAGTTTTAGTATTCACTCCATTTTTATTTCTCTCTTATTACAGCTAGTAAAGATAAACCAAGCCATGTCCGTTCTCAGCCATATACCGACTAATAGAATATCTAGGTTAGTGTTTTATTCATACTACGTACTACTACGTACCTAATTGTCGTCTCATAAAAACATGCTAAACCTTATATCTATTGAAATCGTAAGATCAATCTTATTCTAGAGAAATGCTAGAGAAAAAAGTGAGAAAACCAGAGAAACTGACTCTAGTTTTATGAATGTTTGATGGATATATTTAAGTAGCTCAAACATTTAAATAACTCGCGTAATAACTTTCGCTTTTATAATATTAGTTAGATTTTTGAAGTGATGACTTTAGTTGATGACCTCACAAAATAATGCTTTTCGGAAGTCGTGGTAAACTTCTAAAAGAAGGTTGATTCGTCGAAATTTCGTCATACATGGGGAGCGATGAACAAAATGCACCTGAGGCTAGCCAGACCGCAACAAACTTATTAGTTTCCTTGAAACTGGGACAAATCCATATAATATTGTGATACATTTGATCCCACACTACAAGAAAATGTTCCTCGCCAGAATTTGCCGCTTTGAGCAACTCAATCTCCGGCAAACTAACGTATCCGTGGATCCTCCACAAGGCTAAAGGTTGCACGAGGGCACTCCACACAATTGAGCTGCAGACACCGTGTCGACTGGACATCGAAACTTGACCTATTCGCAGATACGACAGTTATACGAGTGGCCGTCCGTGACGCGACATGGGAATTGAAGGCAGTTATGTTCACGGGAAGCCAGTAATATAATAGCAATGATTCTCGGATATATATATATCGTATATATACGATACGATGAAAATTTTACATCTTTACTGGATTTGATCTTATGTCTTAGGTATGCCAAACCGAGTCGAATGTTTTATAAATTGAGCCAAAGGCGGATTACAGTAGCTTGGTCAATTATAGCATGTGTTTTAGACCATCGATCTTTGTATAACGGCTTTTCAAACAAGCTTTTGTTTTATTTTTTGGATATTTGTTGCAACCGTAATAGTTTCACTAAATAGTTCATTCCTAGTATAATAAAATACAAACCGATAAGTCGATTAACAGACTCTATTCGATTCTCATTGCAATTCGAATTAAATAACTATCAAAGAACCCAGAATGTATTTAAAAGTGACGTTTAATTCTGTTTAATTAAGTCACAATTATAGTATAAACAGTTATTCGAAGGAAAATGAGAATTTAATTGGAATTAAGTCGTGAACAAGCATTTCGATTGGTTCGGGTATCAAGTTGAGTATATTTGGCGGTTAGCCGCAACGCAAGTGCTAAAGATCGTATACATACGGATACGAATTGGACTTGGCTCAGGAATTGGTCGTGTCGTGAGTGACACAACCTCATGGGCTATTGGCACGACAAGGTTTATCACAAGTTCAATTAATAGCTCTATTGCCATATACTACGTTAAATATAAGTACCTAACAGTTTAAGTCTATCTTATACAGATGAGATATCTATAAATTACTACCTAATGAAACATAGTTGGGTAATTTTACGTTAGCGATAATAAAGACATGTGTTAAAGTAGTTACTAAACTCCGTTTGGGGTATTTAAAATTGTCATCCAATAAATAATTCGCAGTAGTAAACATAGAGCAAAATTGTATATTAACAGGATTTTCAATGTATGTACTTATAAACATCAAACAAAATTGAATGTTTACTAGTATTTACAATTATGAAATGAGTTTCGTCGAAAGTCAACATTAATTGACAAAATGTTGACAAGCTTTCGGCAAATGAATCGCTAAAAAGCATTGACAATGTTATTTAAATCGAAATATCGGAAATCGAGTGCATTTCGCGGCAATAACATAACACAAGTGGGTCGAGCATTGCATCGAGTTGCGTCGGCAGTGGTGCGTGCATCCATCGCGTCTTCGATCGGTCGCTAAACTTGTCACGGTCTATTTACGATATTTGCTTTTATAACGTTAACGCGCGGATGTGTTGATAATGTGAGGTTTGGATTGTTTCTGCAATGTTTCTTTAGTAGTAATAATTACTTTATCATTTTGTACTGGAACCCCTCTAGTCGTTGCGTACAGACGTATAAATAATTATCTCCTATAGGTATTCGTTTAAATTGTTGCCCCGATGTTTTGTTTATTCCCTAAAATTACTAACTTAATTTAGGTAGCCAGCCTTGAAGCCATGTTGATGATACTTCGTTATTCTTCCATCGAATTAAACTGATAGTAGGTATAGTAAAACCACATTTTAGTTTTGTGTTTCTTTAGCCAAAGTCGGACGTTAGGAGGCTACTTGAAAAAGTTAAGAATATTAAATACAAACCGTCTAACTGATACATCCGTTCAAGGATTTAAATAGTATTTTATGCAATCGTTGCACAATGGAGGTTCTTAAAGTCGAGTACCGCGTTTAGGTCACGAGGCTTGCCGAGTGGCCTAAGTAAGGTACGAGATTACGCATACAATACATTTTATACGAGCAAAACACAGTTTTTTTTTTTACTTTAATCGTCATTCCCTAATATGAATTTTTATTTTTGATGAACGTAACCTTTTTCGTTCAACTAAAACTGACCTTTAAAAAAATCATGAACGCGATGGTCATGCCGGGTGCCTCGTTATTGGTTAATTTTTTTGACAAGTAATTTCAACCAATCAGTGAGCATCAAATATGCTGATTTTCTCTTTTTGAAATTATTAGAGTTGAGTAGAGAGATGTCTTATGAATATTAAAGTTCTGTAGCGGGTACCATAGAGTATAGAATTTTGTTACAGGATTTAAAAGTGCGTTGTTGTGATTTTTTTCTGTGAAATTATAATTGACAGATTAAAGTATGCGAGTATAAAAAAACGATATTAAGAAACAACTGAAAATCAAAGCATTGCCACATCAAACTACGATTAAATTCATCGACCAAATAACTGCATACCGAAACTAGAGTAATGTTTTATTTCCCTTTAATCTCACGAAACACCTACTTACCTAGCCAGTCCATATGCCTACAAGTACATAATCTGTTGTTCACATTCGATTTACCCACCCGCCTGACAAATTGGGATGTGGTTACGCAAGCTGGGAGCGTAAATTTTTCGTGAAATTGATTTCGGATAGTAAAACTAGTAAACAACGGTTTTAGGTGCGAAAACAACGGGGATTAGATTATTGGAGATTGGATTGGATACGTAAATAAGTGTACCTTCAGTAAAGTTTTACTACCCATTTATGCAAAGTTAACTTTTACTACTGTAGTATCTGACGATAATTCTTTACACAAATTGACTATAGGAAATGTTGAAATATGATGTAAGGTTTTGATTGTTTACTAGCGACCCAACCCGACTTCGCACGGGTGCAATGCTGATAAATTATGCATGTATTATACATATAAACCTTCCTCTTAAATCACTGTATCTATTAAAAAAACTGCGTCAAAATTTGTTGCGTAGTTTTAAAGGCCTAAGCATACATAGGGACAGACACCAGGAAGCGGTTTTGTTTTATACTATGTAGTGATAGTGATTTAAGAACTATTTTTTATTTTCAATATAGTAATCGTTTATTAAAAGATACACGAAAGGAAAATTTACAATAAGTTCTGATCCGCAACGCAGGCTTCGTCAGGTGAGATACAACAACAAATCAGCAACAGGCGTCGTCAACTAAATTGATTTGTTTGGAAATTATTCCTCGTAAAAGGAGTACTTATATCCTTATGGTTATGGCTACCAATTGAGTAGAAGTACACTTGTAACAGAGCATCAGTAACCACTACTTACGCGCGTATTATGCAAATCAGTCAAGGATCAGTAACTATAGGTACCTAATTGTTGTAGACTATAGCAGAACCCAAATTTATGATAGCAAAAAGCGTTATTTTTATTTATGATAGCAAAAGATAATAGATTACGCGGTATGTTAACCCATCAGATCAGTTTTTCAAACATTTTTCATGTTCGCCTCTCACGAGTTCGCTGACAAAGCTTGTTGATAGTTTTTAGCATGGGAAAACGAACGCGGATAGAAAAGTGACTATCACGGCAATTTATTGGAAGTTCCCACACTGTTTTTTTTATCAATTTTAGAACGGTGCGGTGACGTTTCTCTCGGATGAATGAAATGTGTGCTTAAAATACGTGACACTAGAAAATTAATAGGTACCTACCCCAATATGCGTTGTCTAATATAAAACTTACGAGCCAAATGTTAAAGTATGTTGTTATTCTCCGTAGGAAATATGCCTTCTAGAGTACCTAGCAGTCTCTAATTTAATTAATATTATGAGAAAATGCAAATAATTATTTGTGTAATAGTAATGAGCGCGAATATTAAATATACAGTCAGGGATATAACTTGGGTTATATTGTATTTACTCGTATTTTTTATTATTTAGGTATCATCTTGTACCCATAATATTTTATTACAAAATCCGTATCATTCTCTCTTGATAATGTTGATATCAAACATCATTTGCAAATCGGATTTTGCCTCTCAGGTGTAACATTAGCAAAACGAGAAGCATAGGTATTAACTCTTTTTTTATTTATTTTCAGGATGGGAGCTAAAAGGATTACACTGTTACAAATTCTTCAACATCAGGCATTCCTGGGAAAAAGCGGCGGAATTATGTCGGAGGTAAATATATTTTCGTTGCAACTTTATTTTTAGTGTTAGTTAAAAACGAATTTGTACAGTTTTATCTTTATTTAGTTATTAAATGCGATTTATTGTCATCCACATATCGAAATTTAGATATACATTCGCACCTTATTTACAATTACAGGTATGGAAGCGAACTCATGGTTGTAGACTCATACACGGAGAACAATATGACGGCGAACATGGTACCGGCTAGTCCCAGCAACAACCACTATTGGCTGGGTCTCGCGACAGTCGATGACCTTAGGACAAATACCCTCGAGTCCGCTGCTGGTACTCTAGTTTCCCAGTATGCAGGGTTCTGGGACTTAAGACAGCCTAATCCTAAAGATGGTGAATGCGTTGACGTCCATGTCTCAGCTGACAGCCAATCATGGGAACTTACAACATGCGAAAGCCTCCTGCCTTTCATGTGCAGAGCAAACGCCTGCCCTTCTGGTAAGTTTATAAACAATCAAATAATCTTCATTGGATATTGAAGCGGAACAAATCTTAATTTAAGTAAACAATGGATTCTCAAAACAATTGTCTTGCGTTTCAGGAACCTTCCATTGTTCAAACGGAAAATGCATTAATGCAGCCTTCAAATGTGACAAGCAGGATGATTGTGGTGATGCTTCCGACGAAATGGATTGCGCAGCCGAATGTCACTTCTACATGGCGAGCAGCGGAGACGTATTAGAGAGTCCAAACTATCCTCACAAATATCCCGCTTTCAGCGATTGCAAATGGACTCTAGAAGGACCTCAGGGCCAAAACATCGTTTTGCAGTTCCAAGAATTCGAAACTGAAAAATCATTCGATACTGTTCAAATTTTAGTCGGTGGAAGAACCGAAGATAAATCCGTAAATCTAGCAACACTATCAGGAAAACAAGACCTCTCGAACAAATTATATGTTTCCGCTTCGAACTTTATGATTATTAAATTCAGTACTGATGGTTCTGTAGAAAGAAAAGGCTTCCGTGCTTCATGGAAGACCGAATCCTCCAACTGCGGTGGCATTCTCAGGGCTACTCCCCAGGGTCAAGTATTGACATCGCCTGGCTATCCTAACGGTTACCCTGGAGGTCTAGAATGCATGTACGTTATTGAAGCGCAAGCTGGTAGAATTATTTCTTTGGAAATTGAAGATTTAGAGTTGGGCATGAACAGAGATTATATTGTTATTAAGGATGGAAACACTCCTGCTAGTCCCGTACTTGCTAGGTTAACCGGACCTGGTGAGGAAAATCAGAAAGTAGTAGTATCAACTACAAATCATCTCTACATGTACTTCCGCACAAGCCTAGGTGACTCTAAAAAAGGCTTCAATATGAGATACTCTCAAGGTTGTAAAGCAACAATTATATCGGCTAACGGCACACTCACTTCACCTGCTTACGGACTTGGCAATTATCCGAACAACCAAGAATGTTTATTTAGGATAAAGAACCCGAATGGCGGGCCACTTTCCCTCAAATTTGATGAGTTCAACATTCATCCGTCTGATGTAGTTCAAGTTTATGATGGGGCAAGCACAAGTGGTTTAAGATTACATTCGGAGAATGGTTTCATTGTTAAACCGAGGATAACGTTAACTGCGTCCAGCGGAGAAATGTTAATACGATTTGTGTCTGATGCTTTACATAATGGCCCTGGATGGAAGGCGACTTTCTCAGCGGGTATGTTTGTAAAATTAAATGTAAACAAATATTTAATTGAGTAAACTGAGAAAATCTTTATCTAATTTTACATTTCAACTATTTTCAGATTGCCCACCACTAAAGTCCGGCATTGGTGCTTTAGCATCAAACAGAGATACCGCCTTTGGAACAGTTGTGACCTTCTCATGTCCGATTGGTCAAGAGTTTGCTACTGGAAAGTCTCGAATCACTACAAAGTGTCTTGATGGAGGAAAATGGTCGATTACGTACATACCCAGTTGCCAAGGTAAAAACTTTTTTACACATTTCATACTCGAAACACCGTTTAGTTTCTTATTTACTTAAATCACAATATTTTTTTACCTTTACAGAGGTTTACTGCGGCCCGGTCCCACAGATTGATAATGGTTTCTCAACTGGCTCATCTAACGTCACGTATCGGGGTGTAGCAACTTATCAATGTTATGCCGGATTTGCTTTCCCCACTGGACAGCCAATCGAAAGGATATCTTGCTTATCTGATGGCAGATGGGAAAGGACACCAACTTGCCTCGGTAACTATGCAAACAACTTAGTCGAGTGGACTTGATTCTCATGCGTTCACTTACTTTTAATTGACTGGAATTATAACTTACTGTTTTTTACAGCGTCTCAATGCGTTGCCCTACCAGACGTTTCTCACGCAAATGTAACCATTCTAAATGGTGGTGGCCGCAGCTACGGTACTATTGTCCGTTACGAGTGCGAGCCCGGTTATGTTCGATCAGGTCAACCAGTGCTCCACTGTATGAGTAACGGAACGTGGTCCGGCGACGTACCCACGTGCTCAAAGGCTCTTTGCCCGAAGTTCCCTGAAATCAAAAACGGTTTTATTGTTGACCAAACGAGAGTATACATGTATGGCGACGAAGCGCGTGTACAATGCTTCAAAGGTAACTTTACGTTCTGCAAGAAAACATGAAGTCAATTTTATAACACGAAAATCATGACACGAAAATTAATAAATTGATATTTCCAGGATATAAACTCAATGGACCTAGTGTGCTTAAATGTGGACCGAACCAAGAATTCGATGCGCCACCAACGTGTGACGACATCAATGAATGTTTGATAAGCCAATGTGATGCAGCTTCTACGGAGTGTAAGAACACTCAAGGTGGATTCTATTGTCCGTGCCGCCCAGGTTTCGCCCCAAGCTTGGACTGCAGACCTGTTGGGGATTTGGGGTTGATCAATGGCGCAGTACCTGATGAATCTATCACTACTTCTACACCAGAACAAGGCTATCATAAAGGGGTCAGTTTAAAAAACATAATATTAACTGTCACAATTATATACCATTATTTTACACGTGGACTAATTTAAATTATTTTTTTAGATGGTGCGCTTGAATAATGGAGGAGGATGGTGCGGTAATAACTTAGAAGCAGGAGCCAACTGGATCCTAATTGACTTAAGGGCACCGACAATTATTAGAGGATTCAGAACTATGAGTGTTATGCGAGCGGATGGCAATATTGCTTTCACTTCAGCAATAAGGATACAGTACACAAACGATTTAACTGATGTTTTCAAGGACTACACGAACCCTGATGGCACGGCAGTGGAATTCCGTATTTTGGAACCCACTCTTTCAGTTCTGAATTTACCAATGCCAATAGAGGCGCAATACGTTAAGTTCAAAATCCAAGACTATGTAGGTGCACCCTGTTTGAAACTAGAGATTATGGGTTGTGCACGATTGGACTGTGCTGACATCAATGAGTGCAGTGAAAATAACGGCGGGTGCGATCAGAAATGTATCAACACGTAAGTATCATATACGAGTAATAGTAATTATTTTCGGGACCTTAAATAACCCACGACAAAATATTCTCTGCATGTTGTTTTAATGTACCTCATGTTATATTTTCCTACGTAGGTATTCGAGGTGTGCAATAAAGAGTATTTGTATTTTTTAGACCTGGAAACTTCTCTTGCGCCTGTAACATAGGATACGAACTGTACGCCGCTAACGGCACGGCCGGATTCAGTATCGAAAAGTCGGAAACTGGCGAACGTGATGGTGATACTTACCAACGAAACAAATCTTGCGTGCCAGTCATGTGCCCGCCGCAAACAGCCCCTGAGAATGGAAAACTTTTGTCTACGAAATCTGCGTATCATTTTGGCGATAATATTCAGTTCCAGTGTGATTTCGGATACGTGATGTCTGGATTCTCCTCACTTCTTTGCACATCCAGTGGGACCTGGAATGGAACGGCTCCAGAGTGTCAATGTATGTAAAATATTAATTTATGTTCGCTGCGAAATAGAGCAATCTTATTTGATTTATGTTAATTTTATTATATTGTTTTAACAGATGCGCGCTGCGTTACTCTTTCCGATGATAAGAACGACGGATTGAAGGTTATTAGAGACGATCCCGAAAGTGTTCTTGTGCCCTATAGAGACAATGTAACCATAACTTGCACTTCATCTGGTCGTCAACTAAGAAATACTGTCACTTCATCGTTCAGGCAATGTGTCTACGATCCCAAACCGGTAAGAATGAGAGTCTCAATTATATAATTTTGACTTAATTATTATATAAAAAAGGCACTACCCACTTGAAACAATCGTAACATGCCTACTTTTTTTCTTTACAGGGCCTACCTGAATACTGGTTATCTGGCGCTCAACCCCAGTGCCCAAGAAAAGATTGCGGTGTACCAATGCCTACACCTGGTGCTGAGTACGGTCAATACCTCGACACCAGATACCAGAGTTCCTTCTTCTTCGGTTGCCAAAACACATTTAAACTGGCTGGGCAAACAAGCAAGCACGACAATGTAGTCAGGTGTCAAGCCAACGGTATTTGGGACTTCGGAGATTTACGATGCGAAGGACCTGTCTGTGAAGACCCAGGCAGACCTGCAGATGGCTTCCAAATTGCAAGAAGTTATGAGCAAAGCTCGGAAGTATTGTTTGGGTGTTCACGACCAGGATATATTTTGATTAATCCTCGACCGATCACATGTATACGCGAACCAGAATGTAAAGTCATCAAGCCTCTTGGTTTAGCATCTGGAAGAATACCCGACTCTGCTATCAACGCTACCTCAGAAAGGCCAAATTATGAGGCCAGAAATGTCAGGCTCAATTCCGTAACCGGTTGGTGCGGTAAACAAGAAGCATTTACGTATGTTAGTGTTGACCTGGGGAAAGTTTACAGAGTTAAGGCTATTCTTGTCAAAGGTGTTGTTACTTCAGACATTGTCGGCCGTCCTACTGAAATTCGCTTCTTCTACAAACAAGCTGAAAACGAAAATTACGTTGTATATTTCCCCAATTTCAATCTGACTATGAGAGATCCAGGAAACTACGGTGAATTGGCCATGATTACTTTGCCCAAATATGTACAGGCTCGATTTGTCATTCTGGGTATTGTGAGCTTTATGGACAACGCTTGTCTTAAGTTTGAACTAATGGGCTGCGACGAAGCTACTACAGAACCATTATTGGGTTACGATTACGGATATTCACCTTGTGTCGACAACGAGCCTCCAGTTTTCCAAAACTGTCCACAACAACCAATAGTAGTCCAAACTGACGTGAATGGAGGACTTCTTCCAGTAAACTTTACAGAACCAACTGCTACCGATAACTCTGGAGCTATTGCTCGATTGGAAGTCACTCCTCAACATTTCAAGACCCCTATTCAAGTATTCCACAACATGGTAGTGCGCTATGTGGCATTCGATTTCGACGGCAATGTTGCTATTTGCGAAGTGAATATTACTGTGCCGGATTATACCCCGCCAAAACTCAGTTGCCCGCAGAGCTACGTTATTGAGTTGGTTGACAAACAAGACAGCTATGCTGTTAATTTTAATGAAACTAGGAGAAGAATCAACGCTTCAGATGCATCTGGAGAAGTTTTCTTGAAGTTTATCCCAGATCGAGCGGTCATTCCCATTCGTGGCTACGAAAATGTCACTGTTGTTGCTTCTGACAAGTACGGAAACAAGGCTCAATGTCATTTCCAGGTAAGAATCAATATAAATAGGTCCTGCATTATTACCATAAATTTTTCTTTTCATGTTGCATCTGGTCTTAACATGATAATTTTTTTTTAGGTATCTGTTCAAGCTACACCTTGTGTAGACTGGGAACTAACTCCACCAGCAAATGGAGCTCTAAACTGCCTTCCTGGAGACCGAGGAATTCAGTGCATAGCCACTTGCAGTCCAGGCTTCCGATTTACTGACGGAGAACCTGTAAAGACATTTGTCTGTGAAACCAAACGTCAATGGGCACCAACTGCTGTAGTACCAGATTGTGTTTCGGAAAGTAAGTTAACGCACATAAACAAACCAAATTATAACCAAAAAGTATCGTAAGAGTAATGTGAACACGTTTTTTCTTACTTAATTATTTTTTTCCAGATACTCAACAAGCTGCTTACCATGTTGTAGCCGGCGTTCAGTACCGCGCTCTTGGTGCAGTATCTAACGCATGCTTGCCTCAATACAAAGATTTACTTGCACAGTACGACAGCATTCTAAATGAAAGGCTCAGTCAACGCTGTTCGGCAGTTAATGTTAACATCAACGTCACATTTGTAAAGGCAATGCCGAGCCTGCTCGATGAAAACGTTGTAAAAATGGATTTCGTTCTGGCCATTACCCCAGCTATCAGACAAACGCAACTTTACGATCTATGTGGTTCTACGCTAAACTTAATATTTGATTTATCTGTGCCATACGCTAGTGCCTTGATTGAACCAGTACTTAATGTGTCGTCTATTGGAAATCAATGTCCGCCGCTGCGCGCGATCAGAAGCTCAATTTCAAGAGGATTCACCTGTAGTGTTGGTGAAGTGCTAAATATGGATACCAATGACGTTCCAAGATGCTGTAAGTAATGTATTCATCATCATCAACTTTGTAACAAGTTATAACTAGCGTAAAACTAATTGAATCATTTGTTTTTAGTGCATTGCCCTGCTGGAACCTTTGCTGGCGAAAAACAAAAGTCTTGCACAATGTGCCCACGGGGATACTTCCAGAACCAAGCTCGCCAAGGCTCATGCCTAAAATGTCCACAAGGAACTTTCACAAGAGAAGAAGGCTCTAAGGACGTGACTGATTGTATACCCGTGTGTGGATATGGTACATACTCGCCAACAGGTTTAGTACCCTGCCTGGAATGTCCAAGAAACAGCTACACTTCCGAACCGCCACCAGGAGGATTCAAGGACTGTCAAGCTTGTCCTGTAAATACGTACACCTATCAACCCGCTGCGCCTGGTAGAGATAGATGTAGAGCGAAATGCGCTCCAGGAACGTACTCACCGACGGGATTAGCGCCATGCTCTCAATGCCCAAGGAACTTCTATCAAAACCTAGTAGGACAGACATCTTGTATGGAATGCCCAACAAATATGAAGACTGTAGGCACCGGAACAACTGGATTAGAAGAATGTCTGCCAGTTGAATGCTCAAACAGCGCTTGCCAACACGGCGGACTCTGCGTACCTAAGGGTCATGGTGTCCAATGTTATTGTCCTGCTGGTTTCTCGGGTCGCAGATGTGAAATTGATATAGATGAGTGCGCTAGTCAACCTTGCTACAACGGAGGAACATGTACCGATCTGCCACAAGGCTACAGATGTTCTTGTCCTCCTGGATACGGAGGCATTAATTGCCAAGAAGAGAAATCTGATTGCAGAAATGACACTTGCCCGGAACGAGCTATGTGCAAAGATGAACCAGGATTTAATAACTTCACCTGTTTGTGCAGATCTGGATACACCGGCATAGATTGTGACATTACCGTACGTTTACTCACTTTTCTACTTTGGTTTATTGTTTCGTTAAGGTACTTCAGATGGTTTATGTTTTACTCTTTCATTGTAGTTCTTAAAATCCTTACTAACTATAATATTTTTGAATTTCAGATTGATCCTTGCACTGCTAATGGAAATCCCTGTACAAACGGAGCATCTTGCATAGCACTGCAACAAGGCCGATTTAAGTGCGAGTGCTTACCTGGCTGGGAAGGTCAACTTTGCGAAACTAATACTGATGACTGTATTGAAAAACCATGTCTACTTGGGGCTCCTTGTACAGACTTAGTCAATGACTTCAGCTGCGCTTGCCCGCCGGGCTTTACCGGAAAACGCTGTCACGAGAAAATTGACCTCTGCTCGAATGAGCCATGCAAACACGGTGTATGCGTCGACAAACTCTTCGTCCACCAATGTATTTGTGATCGGGGCTGGAGCGGTCCGTCTTGCGACATCAATATCAACGAATGTGTTATTTCCCCTTGTGAAAATGGAGGCCAATGTATTGACGGCATTGACGACTTCACTTGCAACTGCGAAGCCGGTTACACCGGAAAGAGGTGTCAACATACGATTGACGACTGCGCCTCTGACCCTTGTCAGAATGGTGCTAGTTGCGTCGATCAATTAGAAGGATTTGTATGCAAATGCCGGCCCGGATTCATAGGTCTCCAATGTGAAACCGCTATCGACGAATGTTTGAATGAACCTTGCAACCCAATCGGCACAGAACGTTGTGTTGATTTGGACAACAAGTATCAATGTGTTTGCAACGAAGGATTCACTGGAGAGAACTGTGAAACGAACATTGACGATTGTGCATCAGATCCTTGCTTCAACGGAGGAACTTGCAAAGACGAGGTTGGAAGTTATAAATGCGCATGCAACCCGGGATGGACAGGGCATCGATGTGAACATGACATCGGAAACTGCATAAACAGGCCTTGCCAAAACAATGCCGACTGCATCGATCTATTCCAAGACTACTTCTGCGTGTAAGTTTTTTTAATTCAAATTAAAAACTGTTTCGATATTTGTATTAAATTTATATTATTACCTACCACTAAACTTACAAATTATCTGCTTAGCCCAATGGTTGACTATGGCATTAAGTCCGCCTTTTGTACGATAAGTTCTTTCTTTTGTGCAATAAAAATTAAATAAATAAATAAAGATATTGATTTAAATTATTTTACAGGTGTCCAAGCGGTACTGACGGAAAACAATGTGAAACAGCTCCTGAAAGGTGCATAGGTAGCCCATGCATGCACGGTGGCAAATGCCAAGACTTCGGTTCTGGTCTCAACTGTACTTGCTCAGCGGACTACACCGGGATTGGTTGCCAATATGAATTTGACGCTTGTGAGGCTGGTCTTTGCCAGAATGGAGCAACGTGCGTAGATAATGGTGATGGCTACTCTTGCATCTGTGCTCCTGGTTTCCAAGGAAAGAACTGCGATGAAGATATCATGGACTGCAAAGAGAACTCTTGCCCACCGTCAGCAACTTGTATCGATTTGCCAGGAAGATTCTTCTGCCAATGTCCGTTCAATCTAACCGGAGACGATTGCAGAAAATGTAAGCATAACTCCAATCTATTTTCCTTGGTTTTTGTCCTATGCGATGTGATGTTTATATATTATTTTATTTTTCAGCAATAAGCGTTGACTACGACCTGTACTTCAGTGACCCACTACGCTCAACTGCCGCGCAGGTGGTACCATTCGACTCTGGATCAACTGATAGTTTGACGATTGCTATGTGGGTACAATACACCCAACAAGATGAGGGTGGCGTGTTCTTCACTGCTTACAGTGTTAGGTACGTTACCATTTCTAATTCGTATTGAAAACTATTTCAAGACTGAACAAAAATACAATAACATTTTTCTTCTTTGCAGCAATTCTCACATTGCTTTGAACAGAAGATCCATCATCCAAGCGCACTCAAACGGTGTCCAAGTATCATTGTTCCCTGAACTTCAAGATGTGTATCTTAGCTTTGGCGAATACGCTACCGTCAATGACGGACAATGGCATCATGTAGCCATCGTGTGGGATGGTAACAATGGCGGTGAACTGACGCTGATCACTGAAGGATTGATTGCCAGCAAGATTGAAGGATATGGCAGCGGACGAACACTACCGCAATAGTATGTATAACACTTTAAATTCGCTCTTTATTTAATTTTGCTCTGTTTTGTACTATATGTTAATGTATTTGACTCTCCTTTTCAGTGTTTGGGTAACATTAGGAAAGCCTCAATCAGACAATCCAAAGGCGTACACAGAATCAGGTTTCCAAGGACACCTCACTAAAGTACAAATATGGAACCGCGCTCTTGACTTTACCAACGAAATCCAGAAGCAAGTACGTGACTGTAGAACAGAGCCAGTTCTTTACAGCGGTTTAGTTCTCACTTGGGCTGGATATGAAGATGTTGTTGGAGGTGTTGAAAGAATTGTGCCTTCTCACTGCGGACAGAGAGTATGCCCCAACGGTTATACAGGCGGCAAATGCCAACAGCTACAAGTAGACAAGGAACCGCCACGCGTCGAACGTTGCCCTGGCGATCTCTGGGTGATTGCGAAGAATGGATCTTCTATCGTCAGCTGGGACGCGCCAGCGTTCAGTGATAACGTAGATGTTGTTAAAGTAGTAGAGAAGAACGGCCACAAACCAGGACATAACCTTGCTTGGGGAGCCTACGACATTGCATATGTGGCATACGATGCGGCTGGTAATGCCGCCACTTGCACTTTCAAGGTTACCGTTTTGTGTAAGTATAAAATCTTTTGAAACATCGTCACATAGTCAAAGATATCATATTCTAATTAAACAACCTTATTTATTTCTTATAGCCGAATTCTGCCCTCCATTGGCCGACCCGCTTGGTGGATACCAATCATGTCGAGACTGGGGCGCAGGAGGCCAATTCAAGGTGTGCGAGATTGCCTGCCGCGATGGCCTGCGATTCTCGCTGCCTGTACCACCGTTCTACACTTGCGGTGCTGAAGGGTTCTGGAGACCTACCAACGACCCAAGTCTTCCACTAGTTTACCCTGCGTGCTCACGTAAGAATCATTTTATTCATAAGAAATCACTGTTATTCATATTTAAGCATGACGTTATCAAGACTTGTTAGATTTGTTGGTTTCTTGAGTTCACCAGTTGTTAATCCATTTTACAGCGGCTTCACCAGCCCAGCGAGTCTTCAAAATCTCAATGTTGTTCCCGAGCTCCGTACTTTGCAACGATGCAGGACAAGCAGTGCTTCGCCAGAAGGTTCGAAGCGCTATCAACCAACTTAACAGGGACTGGAACTTCTGCTCTTATGCCGTTGATGGTACATATTACATTCCTTTATTCGCGAACTATTAATCCGGTTTCAAGCCTTACTTCTCTTATACA
Source organism: Apotomis turbidana (assembly GCA_905147355.2). Lineage (NCBI taxonomy): Eukaryota > Metazoa > Arthropoda > Insecta > Lepidoptera > Tortricidae > Apotomis > Apotomis turbidana. Next base: position 17,337,487 of record LR990285.1, on the reverse strand, counting down.
TTAATATTTATCTTTTTAATCAGGTACTCGCGAATGCAAAGAACTGGACATCAACGTTAAATGTGACCACCGCGCTAACACACGACAAACGAGACAGGTGTCATCACCTCCAACGGCTACAGCCGAAGATACGTATGTGCTGGATGCCATCATTCCTGTGGAAGAGTGAGTATAATATTCATTTAATAGCACAATCAATTTATAGAAAGTAGAGAACTTATAGCAGTACTCCATCTTATATTAAAATCTTCGAAATCCTGGTGTAGACAGGTGTTGGAGTAGTAGGCGCACAAAAACAACCTCTAAAAAGTATATGAATGTAGTGCACCACTACACTATAACGAAAAGCATGTGTTTCGACACATTTCCATGTACACTCTCGTTACTTGAACTTTAGAATAGACACTATTCTCCCCTGGATGTAAGCACTATTAGATTAAAAGCATGTTCTTCCATCACTATTGCATGTTTTTTTCTTGCACTTAGGACTCGAAGCAATAGGGAGGGCCGCCAAGTTGGTGACACGTACAACGTCGAGATCGCTTTCCCTGCAATCAAGTAAGTTTGCATGAATATGTGACATCACCGGATGAAACATATACAAGCAAGCGCGTTTGCTCGACTTGGCGGGGCCACTGCCGTGCCCCCGATATTTAATAATGAAATGAAATTCAGATTTGTAATTGTTTGAACAGATATTCAAAATTAAATTTACTAATTTCAGCGACCCAGTAATCCACGGTGGCAACAACGAACGATCTACTGTACAAAGATTACTGGAGAAACTAATTCTCGAAGACGAACAATTCGACGTGCGAAACATCCTACCGAACACTGTGCCAGACCCGGCTAGTTTGGAACTAGTTTCCGACTACGCCTGCCCTATGGGACAGGTCGTCATGGCTCCTGATTGTGGTAAGCATTATACAATTTCTGTTACTATATAAAATAAAGGAGTTCGCCCAAAAACGCTGGCTTGATGTCGGCAGTGACTAAGAGATCGAAGGCTACCGAAGACCTTTCGAAACAGAATACGCCGGAAGGCCGACCTCAATATCCGAAGCATCAGTTGATAATGCGCCCTAAAGAATGCTTAGATAAAACAAAGATGATAGGTATCTTCAAATGCATTGAGTAATTATAGAGAGATTTATATATTTTGTTTACTTTTAGTGGCTTGCGCGGTCGGTACATTCCTGGACGCAGCGAGCGACAGTTGCAAGCCATGCCCATCTGGTACATATCAGTCGGAAGCTGGCCAGTTGCAATGTACCCCTTGCCCCGCTATCGCTGGACAAACGGGAGTCACACAAGCAACAGGAGCACGAAGTGCGGCGGATTGCAAAGGTATGCAAAATGTTTTTTTTTTCTTGGCACAATCGACAACCATATCGTGGCCAGAAATTGAAACTATATAAGAAAGATACGTATGGTCGCAGGTTCGAGTCCTACTTACATTGCAGTGGATTACATCACATTTTTCTTTCATTACTTACCTTTGTGTCGATATTTACAAAAATATAAATGTGGTATTTCCACATTAAAACAGAATCGATGAAAACGTTCTTTTAAAAACGTAAAAAATATCAGAAAGATTTATTATTATTAGCATTTATAATAGCTAGAACCTAGAACACATCATCGGTCATTCTCAAAAATAAACATGTTATATACACCTATAAAATTACAGATGAGATCCATCTATTGATCATCTATTCTAAACGTACACATATTTTGCAATTACGTTAATGTACTTATCAGTCGCCGATTTTCTGATAGAACTACTTTAGCTCAGATACTCTAAGCGCCTGCTTGCTCTGTAATTGTAGAGAACGGCGAGACGTAGACTAGTAGAGGGACAAGTAGAGAGACCAAGCCTCATTACTAAGCTAAGCTAGTGACCGTCCAATATTAGTCCAGATATTTATGTCACCTTCTATCAATTTCCAGAGCGATGCGCCGCCGGCAAATACTACGACGCGGAAGCTGACCTGTGCCGTCCTTGCGGCCATGGCCAATACCAGCCACGCGAAGGAGCGTTCTCGTGTCTGGCGTGCCCGAGGGGACAGACCACCCGTGCCACTGAGGCTGTGTCCGCAGCCGAGTGTAGAGACGACTGTCCGTCAGGTAAGCGTACTGATGCGCCGTCGGTAAATACCACGAGGAGCCTTATGGCCGTGGGTTATACCAGCCACGCGAAAGAGCGTTTTCGTGTGTGGCGTGCCCGAGCAGGTAGACCACCCGCGCCAATAAAGCAATGTCCGCTGCTGAGTGTAGAAACGACTGTCAATCAGGTAACTAAGGATTTTAGATCGGAATACCTTCTCTACAGAATAGATAAGGTGATGAGTCTTACTTTCCTCATTTAATTATATTAACTCGGAATTTTCTATTTCCAGGCGAACAACTGGGAAGCGACGGTGGCTGCGAACCTTGCCCGAGAGGAACCTGGAGAGCACTGGGTAGTGGAGCCGCTTGCGCGGCTTGTCCACCTGGCACGACTACACCACAAACAGGGGCTGCAAGCGCCGATCAGTGTTCGCTGCCTGTTTGCAGAGCTGGTAAATATTCGTCATTCCTATAATTCATGTGAAGCAACCCCAAAATTTAATACCGCACCGAACCCAGTGGTTTCCAAACTGTGATCTGGAGAAACAGATAATTTAAGGCAAAAAAGGCTAAGGTGAGGTTTGACCTCCATGTGGTCACATTGAAGTCAAACTATATGTGATCGCGATCGCGAGATTCGGTAATCAGGGAACGAGAGATATCCAGTGATAAACCTACAATGTGCTACGCGACGCCTTATAAATGAGATTACTTATTGTCCATCGTCATGAATTTATCGTAAGAGATTGTGACCACAAAAAACCCCTATTCAAAATGTCCCCATGTCGATTCTGATGATCATTTCAGCTAAAATTAAATCGTTTTGCTTTACTAATATCAATTAATTCCGGTTTTCCAGGATCATACCTGAATGTGACGCTGAACACGTGTATCCAATGCAAGAAGGGAACATACCAGTCGGAGGCGCAACAAACGGCCTGTGTGCCTTGTCCCATCAACACTAGCACACGAGCCCCTGGCGCTGTAAGTACAACATTTGATTATCATTCCGTGAGACTCAAACATATAGACGCCAGAACGACTACTTATGACGTTAAAACCGAATACTTCTCCAATCCACATGTGAGTTCCAATCCGTTTCGGGTGTCGGTAGGATAGAGCATGATTAAATTAAAACCAAAAATATAGATCACTACCTACCAACTCGACTAAAACGATACAAATAACTCAGTAGGTATTATGAATAAGATTTCTTCTTAAAATTTAAACATTATCATTATTTGAGCAAAAAAACAATGTGAATGCGTGAACTTAACAGGGTTATTATTCTTAGATACTCCGGAGGCACTTACAGTGTTATACTTTTCGGGCCCTGAAAGATGCACATGATTCCTTATTACCAAAAGTTCCTTGAATTTGCTAGATAGTGGTATATCTTCTGACACAACATAAAATAAATTACAAATTTCTTACACACTAGAGATAATAGTTATCAGCGTTATTGGCGTATTTTCTTATGGTGTCGTGCATATTTTTAATGAAATCTTAATATTTCAGACATCAGAAACAGACTGCACGAACCCTTGTGAGATGAGCGGTCCGGAGATGCACTGTGACACCAACGCGTACTGCCTGCTGATTCCCGAAACAAGCGAATTCAAGTGTCAATGCAAGCCTGGCTTCAACGGCACTGGAAAAGTTTGTATAGGTAAGGAAAATAACGATCACGAAGTAAAATATTACAGGGTCGTCTATGCATTAACAAAATCTATTGGTTCAATCATGCTAATGATATAACTAGCGCCATCAATTGATATGCTAAGAAACTGTTTCTAAATGGCGCTAGCTAGCTTAGTTTAGCTAGCTAGCTTTCTCTAAAATGGTGTCGACCTCACTAATGTGGTGTTGGTGGAAAGCGAATGAATATAGGCATTGGCCTTCTTGTTTATTGGTCGTGTTGGTAAAACAATATAGCGAGTAGAATATCATTGCATGACAACAACGATCTCAATTATCGACAGAGATTGCGCCATTATCTAATACACTAAGAAGTCTACGAGTATAGTGGTTAGTTACTCACTAATCTCACTATGCATTTTTCAACATGCCTGATGTTGAAAAGACCACACTATTTGGTTAGGTACTTTTTACGTTATTTCCATTTAAATACAACAATCAACTTAGTCAATTAGATTTAGTCCACTTCTGATATCCTTACTTACAAAATACAAAGCCCGAAAGTGTAACTTTCCTTTACCATCCCATCCATCCAAGTTCTTCGCGTTCTTAGTCGTAACAATATTTGGTCTTGAGTAATTTCAATAAACACCTGAAACAGACGGCCGCCATTTAGTTAATTACTAAAGACTTCAAAACATTAAAATCTAGTTTCAAAGTCACTTTTGAACTAGGTTTCGATGTTTTCGGCCCATCTGGTTTATGCATTATTCATGTTACTGGGGTTAAAAACTGCTAATGTTTCTCTTGGGACGTCGGAGCTCTTCCGTAAGCTTGACAAGTTGGAAATAAACGGAGTTTCTAAGTTGTCAACTTGTTGAATTTTTGGTAATGACGCATACGCATTTATACGATTTATTGACGATGCGGTTGGCGCAGTGGTAAAGCAGCTGCCTACTGAGCCGATGGTCCTGGGTTCGAATCCCGGCAAGGGCAAATATTTGTGTGATGAACATGGATGTTCTATGTATTAAGTATTTATTTATCTAGATATTTATATGTATATATATCGTCGCCTAGTATCCATAACACAAGCCTTCTAGAGCTTAATTTGGGACTAGGTCGATTTACAAGTGTGAGGTTGTCTTATATTTATTTATTTACCTACCTATTTATTTTATTTATTTATTTATACGCAAACAACTAAAAGAAAGAAAGAGGAGTAAAGAGGTACACATTTCAAAACAGTGTTTTTTTTTATACACATAACTGGAATTGTGAATTTTTAAAACGCTTATCATTGTGGCGTTATCCTTATCTGTATCGTTACTCTACTACAGCTACGGCTAATATTTACTCGCCACTTCTTTTAAAACGGGTACTTCTTTCGATTTCAGTCCGTTTCGAGGCCTTGATCTTAATCGTCGCTTACTTTGTAATCGAAATAATCTAATTTGTTGAACTAATCTAATGTATTTGTTACAGACGTGTGCCTGGAATTCTGCGACAACGGAGGCGAGTGCATCAAGGATGCCCGCGGCGAGCCATCCTGCAGATGTACCGGGTCGTTCACCGGTCGCCATTGCCGAGACAAGAGCGAATTCGCCTACATCGCCAGCGGCGTCGCCGGTGGAGTTATCTTCATCATATTCCTGGTGCTGCTTGTATGGATGATTTGCGCTAGGTGAGTATTTAAATACTTCAACTACAATCAGAGAGCCGATAAAATGGTCTTCGGGTTTATTACTGACGACGCGGTTGCCGCAGTTTGTAGTGCGACTGCCTACTGAGCCGGCAGTCCTGGGTTCGAATCCAGGCAAGAACTCGAGTATTTGTTCCTGGGTCAAGGATGTTATTTATATATATCCCATTTTTATTATGTATGTATATATCATTTATATCGTCCTCTAGTATAGTACAAATTTTCTAAGCTAAGCTCATCCACTTAAGAACTCAATACCATTGAGTGGTTAACCACAAATTAAGATAACGAGCTAGTAGTAAAACCAGATTGTAACCCACTTGGAACGTTAATATAGATTATCGACTCTATTTCCTTGGACATTAGACTACAAAATACACTAACAGAATAATGGTGATCATAACTTTTTTGGAATTTTACAACCGCCCGACTCTCAACAAGAACGTATTCTCTAGAAAAAGGACTATGAACTCTCATCATCAACCGTTTTAAACCTATTTAACAAGGAATAAGGTTGAAAATTCAATATCCACGCAATGTAGTTCTAACCTTTATTTGTAAGTAACTGGTTGGCGGTTAAGAGAACAAAAGCAGATAGGATTGTATTAGACACATGCTATTGTGAATGCAGGTAAGTGGATGAGCTTAGTTTAGATAATTTCTACATCGCATGGCATCGGTTACCAATTACCTAATACATTGATTAATGATTAGATAAATTATTGAAGATAAATAGAAATTATTTATCCAATATAATCAAATGCGTAAGGTTATGTAATTGAAGCCTGTTTTCTTAGAGAAATTATTTACCTGACATATAACACGTCGGTCTTGAGGTTATTTTGTGACATTACCCTATTCTGTTTTATGTAACTAAAATAACTATGATCAATTCTGTTCTACAGGTCGACAAAGAAGAAGGAACCAAAGAAAACACTAACGCCAGCTATTGACCAAAACGGCTCTCAAGTGAACTTCTACTACGGAGCCCACACACCATACGCGGAGTCGATCGCACCATCCCATCACTCCACATACGCCCACTACTACGACGACGAAGAGGACGGCTGGGAGATGCCCAACTTCTACAACGAAACGTACATGAAGGAGAGTTTACACAATGGGATGAACGGAAAGATGAATAGTTTAGCGCGATCGAACGCTAGTATATACGGGACGAAGGAAGACCTCTACGACCGACTAAAGAGGCACGCGTACCCGGGTAAGAAAGGTCAGTAAGTTTGGCACATAGATTAGATACACTTTTATGGTTTCTTTGCAGCTTGCGCACGCTAATAACAATTGACGTACAGCGTTCTTTATAAACAGTTATTCTACATTTCAAAATTTGTTTTACTTTTTATTAGTGTTTTTTTTATTACCTAATTTTTAAATCTAACGTGGCTCTGTTGTGATACAAAAATACCTCTCTTTATTTAATTCATCAGGGACTTCATAAGTTGTCCAATATAAAATGCGAAAGGTTGAAAGCTGTTTTAAAGGACAAATAGGCAGTCGTGACAATTAACATACAAAACAACTCGGCAAATAATATAACTAAAATAGCTGTTTATCGCTCTACTGTCTAATCTTTAAACTTAACCTACATTTGTACAACAGCACCGCTAAAAGCAGTTTACAGATATAGTGAATAATGTTTCGCCATTGTATCATCATTTTCAATGAAAAATATTGAAATAAATGCAAGTGGTACCCAGGAGTACCTCCTTCTGAACCTGACCCATCCAGCGATTCTCTTGAGATGTTTGTCGAGACTTCCCTATAAGGCCGTTCACGACTATCCGATATAAGAACAATGATTGAGGAACCGACATCCCACACGACAGTCACCTTGTGAGCCCAGTTAGGGTACTTGCTGAGTTTATCCTTCTCAGCCTCACCAGAACCTTGTGGAATGGTGACGCCGCCGAGTTCTGCTTGGATCGGTCTACCAGTAGCAATTCCAGATCGGGCAGTTACAATAGGGCCTTATAAAACCGCCCGTGTAGCTCCCCGCTCTTCCATACGTCGTCACGTCACGATATGCACCTTTGGTCTGCACCAGTTCTCGTTTGCAATGGAAAGAGGGGCCCTTGTCTAATAGGCTAGTTGACTCATGTCAAATTGTAATAAACTAATGTTTATTCCGTTTAGTATTTAGCAAAGGAAACCTAAAAATATATTTTTCAATCCATAAAAGTGAAAGATGGCTGAAAAAATTGAATTTGAAAATATGGTTTTTAATCTGTATTTTGAAATGCTTAAAACGCTGTCCGCCATTTTCGCTTATGATAGTGACGTCATTGCTCATGTAAACAAAACTGAAAGTCTACTTTGACGACTTCGAATAGTGCCGTCCCTCTCGATCTCCTGTCAAAGTATATTGGACTGAGCGGAATGGCACTATACCACGGTCGAATTTCGAATATTTACAGGTAATTCTACGTCACGCCACAGATTAGCAAAAGGGAAAAATGGCGGACGGCGTTTTTGACTGTTTATGAAATTTTTAATTTTCAATTGATAAAATTTAGCTTTCTAGCTTTCACAAACATACAAGGCATTTTTTTTAGAGCTAGTAAGATCATTATTAACCATTTCAAATATATTTCAAAACTGGGTCAACTAGCCTATTGCCACTACACACCTCGCTGTTATGGAGGTCCTTGGCATATTTATTATTATTATTATAGAAATATAAATATGACCTCATCCTATATAATTAAGCTGCCAAAAACATTATTCACTATATCGATGCGTACAAAACCGTAGTTTTGAATTTCTGCGTCAGAAATTGAGTCACGCGTTGAACTGTTTTATTCCATTTCGTTATGTCAACAATCTTTATCAGTTTATTAACGAGTGCTTCAATTTTCAAACGTGCACAAACAAGCATGCTGACTGATATTTTATGATGCAATGCTAACACGCGTATTGTCTTTTCAGATAAGAGTGACAGCGACAGTGAGGGTCAGTAAACATAAATAAGGACTGCTTTATGTCGTATTCTGGTCAATCTACATAATACTGTATCTTACTAGTTTCAATTCTCGGTATGCCCGAACAATAATAGTCAATATTATTGTGTGTCTGTATAGATTGCGATTACTGCGTGAGATGACCGAGGAGTTGTATGTAGATGTTGTATTCAGTTAGCTTTAGTTTTAGCTGTAATTTTTATTAAAAGAATGTGTATTAACACACTCACTGTTTAATCGTTACAGCCCCACCAAATATATTATTATAATGTATGTCACAAACCAGTATAATTACGCGCAATAGTGAAGTTCGACTCTGAAGGCTTTATTTTTTTTTCTCAAACAGTGATTGTGTTGATGTCCTGAGATTATGATGAACGAAGGAAATGCTCAAGTATTTTAGGCGCACACTGCCATAAAGGTGAGCAGGGCTTTTTTGTAAATTGGCAGTTTTTTACAATGCATTCCAACAACATATCAAATGATATTCTTGTATATAATGCGATTAAAATATTTTTTTTGTATATTTTGCAATCGACAGACAATGAAATAAATATGATTAATTTACTTAATATGTTGACGAATTTATGAGTCAATTGTTTTTGTATTATAAACTGGACTGTATTTGCTACCTTAATAATTAATGTGAATGTGTGTGTGAATGTGTACTTTTATTGTGAGTGAAATGTACAGACGATTTTTATATTAACGTGAGAGTAGCGAAATAAATATGTAAAGTATAATATCTTATAGTACCTACGTGTAGTGAAACAAATAAATTATTATTATTTTATCAATACATTTTGTATAATTAAATCGGATACTAAATACGTAATATCCATTCACGATGGGATATGTAAGTACATGTGTATAAGCACATAATAATGCTTTAAGATGTGTATATCTTAATCATAGAAAGGTTGATGTAATTTGACATAGTAATGCTAGATCTGATTAAAAGGTACTTAGAACATGGTTACGACTAAAATGCAAAAGAAATAATGTTCGTATACAATATAATCCTAAGCAGTATTGTATTTTTAATTATAGACCATCTGTATGAGTTATAATTTGGTAGGTAGTAAATTTATTCATTTTAGTCGTAACACCGAATAGAGATAAACTAATTTAAAAATGAACGAACCTTTACTATGTTTACGTCCTTAAAAAAACATGTGCCTATTTATGTTTACTACAAATGTATTAAATATAATAATGTCACTAATTTATTTATAATACATTTTTAGTAATCGTAGCAATATAAAGACATTAGGTAGAGGCACGTTTATTTTTCAATTAGTTCAGCTCTATCCATATGTAAAACAATACTCATTTGAATCTGTCGTGAGTGGTCGATAAACATCCATCACATTTAATTACCACATTTAGTGATTACGTTAACAGTAAATATTTTTTACAAAAACTTTAATGGTGTAATAAATTTTATAAGTATTTTTTAAACGCTTGTTTTTTTTCACTGTCCTAGAAATATGACACCAATAATATAACATGAACTTTATATATAAAAAAAAAACTATATTTTGAGAAAAAAATTAAGCTGACTGTACTTTTTTACAAACGTCTATAGCTCGTCAAGACGAATAAGTCGAATCTAAAACTAGATAGGGCTGCATCGTTTTATTAGAATTCCCAAGATCATTTTTCGGCTTCGTCGCCATATATCATTCATTACAAAAACAAAAGCTCATCTGAAGTGATACTTTACTTCAAATTAATAACACAAATATTTGTGATAGAAATCTAATTCTATCCTATTCACACATATTTCCACCAGTAGGTATGATTGCCAAATGACAAATGATGGTTCCTCGTATCACGTAATTGCCACGCTGAAATCACAACACTTTTCGTGTGTACACAATTCACATTTCCTTCAACAGGTTATTTACCCAACTACAGAAACATAAGTTCATCTGAGGCAAACCTCCACAGACATTTCAAATTATAACTAGTATGATTGTCAAATGTCAACTGATTGTAGACCTCTGACCCGATCACGCATTGCCACGCCTTGTTTCGTGTTATGGAATACTTTCAGACAGCGCTGATAAGGGGCGTCATAATAAGCTGATAGTGGACACTGGACCAAGATGATCTATTTTAGTACATAGAGACTGATCCTTTATTGATGTATACTAAAATAAATTCATGAGTTAAAAATATAGGAGTCTCAGTAAGAGTTGCGTTATCTATTTCGTCATTTCTTGTACTTCTTAGTTATGTTTTACGGCAGGTTTTTACGGCTGACATGTAAATTTTTTGGAATTAAATTTTACTAATTTTTAATAAATAAATCACTTAGCTATATTCGACCAAACTTGTATTCCAAGAATAACGCTTACTCTCTGATAGTACTGCCATCATCATCATCATCATCATCATATCAGCCGATAGACGTCCACTGCTGGACAAAGGCCTCCCCCAAAGTTCTCCACAACGATCGATCTTGCGCCGCCCTCATCCAATTTCTACCCGCGATTTTAACCAGGTCGTCGGTACACCTTGTTGGGGGCCTTCCAACGTTGCGTCTTCTGGTCCGCGGTCGCCACTCAAGAACCTTCAGAAAGGTAGTAATGTCAAAACCCCATAATTCATAGTTTGACATTACATTACTATCTAAAGGTAAGCGTTTTTCTCAGAATAAAAGTTTGGTCTCTATCTAACTCCTAGTGCAAGTTTAGAGCTTATGTTACTATAGATCAGGGAAGGGCAATTTAATGTCACTGAAAAGCATGTTCTTTGAAATTAGCTGCCATGTATCGAGATATCAATACTATCGTCGGCTACTCTTCAAACACTTTCGGTGTTTGAAATAAAATTATCGGCCGTAGCCGTTATCTTGTTAGAAAGTTTCTTTTAAGGTTACCCAGCGTGAGTGTTCAGGACCAACTTCTGGCTTCAATTAAAACTGTCCATCTAATTAACAAGAAAGTTTATTTCATATTTTACACAGCCAATGATCAAGGCACTGAAGACAAAATCTTAAAAATTATAATATCGTATCAAAAATACTTTAAACGTACCTTACAAAAGTAAACGATACTGGTATGAATTACTTGGAATGCTTATTGTAGAACTCTCTCATGTACTTCCCTAGGGCCTCAACTTCTTCGAGGGTCACGGCGTTGTAGGTCGACGCTCTGATGCCTCCGACATCCCTGAAAAAAAAAACTTATGAGAAAATCGAAAAAAAATGTTAGTGGCGCCAATTTTATCATTATCTGATAGATTACGAAACGACACGGGTGATTAAGGCTGTAAAATTGTCGACATTGACCATTGACGTAACATCACATCCAAAACGTCGAGGTAATTAAATAAACGCCCTCTTTGAATGTCCCGTTTTGTTATAACAAATTGTAAAGATCGTGTAAGTATAAATCAAGACTACTGTATTTGGCCATTACATAATAGCTTTATAAAATAGCTATATTGCATTGCCCCTAGTAAATTCAAGTAACATATTTTTTTCAGTTTCATGCATAGTACCTATTTCACAGTATAAGAATCAAGAGTCTCAGAGTAGAAGGCATTTAATAGACTCAATGAGCCCTCAAGAGACGAATGGCTAAACGACCAAATGTCTCTCAAAGAGGGCTGCCACATCTGGTATACGGATGGTTCCAAAAAAGGAAAAGATGTAGGATGTGGGGTCTATGGACAGAGACCAAAGCTCAATGCAAGCGTCAGCATGGGCACAGAGGCCTCAATCTTCCAAGCGGAGATCTTTGCCATAAACAAATGTGCAGAGATAAACCTTGACAAGAACATAAGACACTGCCACATATACATCAACTCGGACAGCCAAGCTGCCCTGTTGGCACTGGAATCACTAGAGGTTAAATCTAAACTAGTCCAACTATGCAAAAACAATTTAAATGCCCTAGGCGAAACCAACAAAGTCACTCTTAGATGGGTACCAGGTCACTCCGATATTGACGGAAATGAAAGAGCAGATAAACTCGCAAGAGATGGCGCGGACAAGCCCCTTGTCGGCACAGAACCGTTCTGTGGAATCACAAAACGCCAGGCTTATTCTCTGCTCAACGATTTACACAAATCTAAGGCGATCGAGATGTGGGTGGCTGTGAAAGGACAAAATCACTCGAAAACCCTTATAAAAGGCTTTGTTCAGAGGTTATCTAAAGAGTTACTACAGCTCAAAAGGTCAAAAGTCTGTGCGGTGACTAGAACTCTGACCGGTCACTGCAAGCTGAAAAAACACCTGTCCCTAATGGGTATGGAACAGGACGCAACGTGCAGGTTCTGCCAAGAGTCATAGGAGACAGCTATGCATATCCTCTGCTCCTGTGGACCACTTATGCACAAAAGAAGTATCCACTTAGGGCAACACTTTGTGCCCCCAGAGGAGATACAACAACTCACGGCCCAAAGAATCTGGGAATTCCTGGACTCAACGGGCCTCAGCAGTGAGCTTTAAGACAGGGCTGCCACAATAGATCAATTTTGGTCGATGCGGCACACAAAAGGCCCAAGCGAAAATAATAATAATAGACTCAATGAGATATTCTAACGATTATGAGTAAAAACACGATTCGGTAAAAAAAAAGCTGATTCAATTCCAACTTGGACTGAAGCGAGTCGTTATAGTTATTATAGTTGTACTCGCTGACTAAAGCGCAATCTTTATAGCAACAAATGTCATCATTAAAAAACCAGTAACTAACCAGTTAGATCTAGATAAAGTTTAATACTCAAACAAAACAGAAAGTAAGACCGTTTGAGATAACGCCACAAAAATAATGATAACATTATCACTATTATTCGTCAGCGGATGTTTGAAGAGCGTTCTATCGTTTATTAGAAGTTTCCAAGCCTCAATGGCTATTGTAGTTGAATTAAACAGTAGTTTTACACCTAGTCAAGAAGGGCGCTTTCTTCAATTTCGTGTGCAGAGAAGAAAAAATACATAACGCTTTTTTAGCTTGGTCGCGTTAAAAGTATCATATCGACGCTTAAGAATCAATACCAAACATTTAGTTAGTTAGACGGTATTGATTCTTAAGCGGAGATATATTACCCATTTATAAATGTCCCTACACCAAACTGAATGGCTTTCTTTGCTGGCAGAACTGAAGTCTCATAGTATATCTGCTTGGTTTGTTTCATCGTCGTATATATTTATGTATGTATCTATTTATATATATATATATATATATATGTATGTTTATTATCTATATGTATGTAGCTATAATAGTATGAGTATTTTAATTATGTGTAATTATGTTGTTTGATGCACCGCCTACAATTTCTCTGCTTTGCCCTAAGGTTGACTTGTAGAGAATGCCGCATGGCATTAAGTTCGCCTTTTGTACGTTAAGTTTTTCTTTTGTGCAATAAAGTTTAAATAAATAAATAAATGGCTTCGTACCTACTAATACGTTTTTTTTACTTTTGTTTACTGGGCAGGGGGCATTAGCTAGCTCGGCTCTGGCATTCACAAGCCCGTTGGCGTTACATTTGCTTTTGTTTCATTTTTCACCAACAAGCTGATTCAATGAAATTGTATTGTTTTATACAAAGCCACTGTATTGCAATAATTAAAACTACTCCAGAAAACGACAGAGCCCGCCAAGCGAGTCTGTTCATAGCTACAGTTGGCCCAGCGACCGGACCGGCATCCGAGCAACATTTATTACGAGCGCCCGCTAGGCGGGTTGTTGATTGTGAAACTGTAGCTCTAAAGAAAATTAATACACTCTAACCTTTGTATTTTGTGACAAAGCCTAGTCCCAAAAACTAAATAAAATCTGACAAAAAGACTAGGCCTGCCCGTCTAGCGCAACTCTGCTTCGCGACTCTTGTCGCGCGAAATAGCGCTTCCCGTCACTCTCTCGCATTACTGCACAGAAAGAGACGGGTAATAGGGGATGCGACTGATGTTGAATTATACTAGCTAAACTAGCTCAATATGTCATGCTACAAAGAAAAAAATAAAAACAAATAACAATTTTTTAGAATATGTGACTTCAAAGGTACGAAAATTATATGATTTCTTTAATCAAATCAAAAGTAATTTTGAAATTGTATTAAGTTTCCTCATAATTTAACAAAACATTAATTGTATGACAACCATGAACTCAAACGGACTTTTTCACGGTGAAAATGGCAAATTACTTATTTTCTCCATACAAATAGTGGTACCCAATCCACAGATGACGTCATATGCAGGTAGGCCATTTGTATTTTAGTGCTCTGTTGGAATGTTGAACTTTGACGGTCATTTCTGACTTTTAGAGCAGTCTACGTGTAGGTAGTCCCATATAAACAATTGATCCCAATAAAATTGAATCGATTGACATCCTCAAAAAGAAATTGTCCGCACGCCTATTATCTCGCGCGAGAAATAGTCGCGTATGTTAGGTGCTGATGTGTACCTGTGTCCCTTAAGCTGAATTAATCCTAAGGCCTCAGCGCCCTTCAGGAATTCCTTCTCCAGCGCATCATTCCCTTGTGCCGACCCAATCCTGAACGGAATGTTCATTTTGCTCCTATCCTTCTTCGCTACGGGAGCGTAGTAGAAACCATTGGACTCCTCTATGATGTTGTAGACGAGGGAGGACTTCTTTGTCGCTAGCTCAGCCATTTTGTCCAGACCTCCTTTGGTCTCAATCCATTGGAGCACTCTTCCCATTATGTAGATGCTGAAATCGAAATTATATTTAATAAAAAAACCACTGTATGATACAGTATAAGTAACCATGATTACATAAATTATTTTCTAATCAATTACAAATAAGCAGGCAGACAAGTTGTTCTAAAATAGTCATTCAATAGAGTATTTATGTATTCTTAAACTCTTGGACTACAGATATCCCTGTATTAAAATAGAATTGCAAAACTATTGCAGCATTGATACATATTTTTGTTACATATTTTTGACCAAGTTATCCATTTATAACTCTCCTCACTCTAATAAAAATTGTTAGTGCCAAATTTAGATAAATGTTTCTTGCACATTGGTCAACGCCTCAACAAAGTTTAATACTTATGCTATAAAATTTACAGACATTTGACTCTTGCGCAATAATCATCAGATACGTATTAAATCCTAATTTCACTACTGTGAGATATTAATTTTGTTAACAAGTTCTCATTGAACCAATGGTTTGCCACGCCATCTGTTCCACACACCAGGAACTAAATGAAGATAAAAACAAGGTGGATCCGAAGACACATTAACATTCAAGTTTACTCACGCAAACATAGGTGGCGTGTTCAAGATTGAGTCGGCTTTGGCATTCACGGTCCAGTCGAGAATGGATGGGCATATCGGGAGGGCCTGGTTGAGCAAGTCGTCTCTGACGATCACAAGCGCTACTCCTGATGTACCGATATTCTTCTGAGCGCCTCCGTAAATAACGCCAAACTAGAAGAAAAATAACTCATCTTAACTACATATAATAAGATGTGTGTCTATCTGATACTATTATAGAATTCCATATTTGTATTAAAAAACAGTTTTCTACGGAGACAGGTTATGATATGATTTCAGAGCAAATCTTAAAAGCAGATGCAGGATCGTCTTTTCTTTTGTATGGGCGTGCGGCACCATGCTAATCCGGCACCATCTGTTCATAACTTCTTTATCCTGTTATCATGCCAAAGCGGCTGGACAAATTTCAACCAATTTTGGTACAGGGATAGCTGGACCTCCAAAGATGGTTACTTATAGGATTTACCGTCTACGGTAAATAATAAAATACGCGGACGAAGTTGAGGCCTCTCCTACTATAGCTATATTATAGTCCATTAGGAGAACTCTTGAATAAAATTAGAGAAGACCATCTAAGAAGACCCACAACTATAATGTTGAGATATTATCTCAACATTGGTAGCAAATAAAGTACCAGCTGTGCCCCGCGGTGTTACCCGCTCATCCCACGGGAACACTAATTTATTCGGGATGAAAAGTATCCTATGTCCTTTCCCGGGACTGAAACTATCTATATACCAAATTTCATCTAAATCGGTTCAGCGGTTTAAGCGTGAAGAGGTTACAGACAGACAGACAGACACACTTTCGCATTTATAATATTAGTATGGATAAACGAATCAAGATAGGTGCTGTTCACCTATACTTGATAAATCATAAGTCACAGTACCCAAGTCTGATTATGATATCTGAGGATAGAGCATTATGAATATTTTTACATTACGTCACGAAATAGGAATTCATTTTTGTTTATAAATATTCCACCAAACACATATAGTAACAGTAGATTAGATATAACGCAAATAAACCTACTAATCTTATCAAGTATCTTGACAACAGGTTAATGCAAATCATATCTTTGTGAATTAGAAATAGTAGGTATACTAACTTATATTAGAACATACCTTGGAAACATCAATTTTCTTGGACATGAAGTTGGAAGACATATCGGCTACTAGTGGTACTCCTTTTGTGTCAGGTATGAAGTCGAATTCAATACCTAAAAATAAAAGTGTGATGATAATAATTTAATAGGTACCTATTTTATGTCTTTAACATATTTTTCATCATGTCGGTGACGAAAGCTTGCATGCTAAAAGGCAACTTTTTTGTATGGAGCTCCATTCAATCGCATTTCAGCTTAGCAGGGCAGAAGTTTATGGAATTGTTATAAAAATATACAAACCTAATATACTCGCTTCTATACAATGACTATTTCAACCAACATAAAACAATTTCTTTAGGGCAAAATGTTGTCAACAAAATAAAGTGGGTACTTTACAAACCTATATGTATGCCTTCAATATCATACTTACATTACATGACATACTTACTTATTTTAAAAACAGCCTAAAGATTATTTAAGTAAGTAGGTATAGCGTAATATGAATATTTTATTCATTTAATAATTATGCAAACACATTAGAGTTGCATTAATTTGTAAATAGTATTTCTATCTTATTTATGTCTATCTACAAGAAGCGATACCCAAAATATTTACCATGAATAGTCTCATTTGTAATATGAATATTTTATTCATTTAATAATTATGCAAACACATTAGAGTTGCATTAATTTTGTAAATACTATTTCTATCTTATTTATGTCTATCCACAAGAAGCGATACCCAAAATATTTACCATGAATAGTCTCATTTGTGCAGATGTGGACATAAGAAGCGTTCGG
This sequence comes from Apotomis turbidana, assembly GCA_905147355.2. Taxonomy (NCBI): domain Eukaryota; kingdom Metazoa; phylum Arthropoda; class Insecta; order Lepidoptera; family Tortricidae; genus Apotomis; species Apotomis turbidana. The sequence goes on along the minus strand of LR990285.1, from coordinate 17,319,897 downwards.
GTCTAGGTTCCACGATGACTGGTCCGGAATCTCCACATAGCGGTCAGTGGGTGGTGTTACAACATTCACCTTTCCATACTTCTTGGCTTCTTTGGCGGCCTTTGCAGACCAAGCACCTAACAATATAAATTAGGCATTATTATGGAAACTCAATGGTAGGAACTATTTTAGTACCTGAATTTACAGATATACAATACAACGTATGTACATTTAAATTGAGTGTCAATTTGCCAAAATTATTGCGTCGTCTTATAATTGATTTTTAATAGTCTAAGTAATTGTATTTGTGACTTTAAAATAAGTATTAAAGGTACGTTTATTATATTCATTAAGGTACCAAAGTTTCCGTTACATTTATTTTGATAACCATCTGATAACTTTAAGAAATAAATATTTACCTGTCACAACATAATCGGCTGTTCCTGTTCTGGAAATCAGGTTGAGTGGGACTGCGGCAAACTCGCCCTGTCCTCCTCCAGACAAGAACAAGATTTTATAATTGGTAGGAACATTCCTAAAACGAATAGATTTATTATGATCTCACAATAGCAGTATTATTTCTTCAAAACATCAAATAAATAAAGTCAACAACAAACGAAGATTTAGAATAATTATAATGTATTGTATATCAAATGTCAAAACAAAATGTTTTTCCTTCCCGCGCATTTTGATTAGTTTTTTTTTTTAGTGACGTAGGTAGATCATTTATTTTTACCGGTTTATGGTTTGATAATTTTAAAGCACAACTTAACCAACTACAAGTTACCTCCGCGTTTTTTTAATAAAATTGTATCAAACTTCTCGTTTAGTTTAAATATCTACACTTACATCACAATTAATACAACTAATTACCGAATTCCCTTAAATAAAATTACTTACAGCAATCTTCTTACAACCGCTTGAATTTCTGTGTTTAGTTTTAAATAAGTTCCGGACCGATGGCTAGTTTCCAATAAACTTATTCCAGAGCCCTCATAGTTCGTCAATTCCTTCTTAATGATGTCGTATACCTGGAAAAACATTAAACATTGCTGTAAATTGGAGTCGACAATGACGCTTTAATAAATTGGCTAAACAGCATTTCATTCAGCCAATTACCATAATTATTAACATAAGGTAAATTTGTAAAAATGTTAAGGATGGACTACTCACTTCTTCGGGTAATTTTGCTGGTCCAGCACCGAAATTGTGTATTTTGACCATGTTTAAAGTGATTAATAAACTTAAGAGCAGAAACACAAGTACCCCACCCGAGTAATCAATTGAGACTGGCTTTTGGCTTAACTCGTTCCTCGCGGCCTCGCGGCCAGCGACTCTCGCACGATAACACTCAACAATGAGTAGAAGTAGGCACACGACATATTTTCATTCGCTTGCACTCGTTACTATTCGCACCGTGCGGCATGACAATGACCTTTATATTATTTTACGTCACCTTAGGCCGTAAGTGGGATTTTCTGCCCGCTACGCAGGGAGAAAAATCTTACTTCCTGGCCAAGGCAAGACGTAAAACTTTAGAAAAACCACGGGCGGTAATTTGTAATGCCCCAGATTGCATGGTTATGGCCCTCACCTTTAGTTCGGGCTACTAACACCTGCGATCGGGGGCATTCACGAATTCATTGCCCTAGGTATGTAAGGTACTAGTACTTACCTACTTACGATATGAAGGGGAAATCAAACATAAAGCTATCCATGTTATGACACCCGAAAGTGTGCAAAAGTATTAAGTGCGAGCCAGATTAAAACAAAAATATCAGTTTAAGTACGTGTAGTTACGATAAACGTTTAGTAAAAAATAAACTCTAAACCCATGTTCAGGCTCTGATGCTAGCATTTTATCTGTAGTCAAGAAGGAATGGCATACCTTTGTATCAGAATATAACTCTTGATACTTATCCTCTTAAGACACTGGATGGAGCTATATGGACAACATTAATCTAGTGATTTTCCACCTTCATCCTAATCATGCCATGTCGATAAGCGAAATTGTGGAAAGTTGAGATTCGGAAAGACGGTTAAGTATGATTTTGTGATACTGAACAAGACTAAATCGCGTTCAGCATTTGTTTTGTAGTACAACTAGTCAGTCAAAATAGATATTTTTAAAATCAATATGGAATATTGGACTGCAATTTCGTTTTTAAGAGTGAACTGTTAATATTTGCTACTAGTGAAAATATCAAGTATAACTATTTGATGTTCTATCCCTAGCTGTGCTGCCTGTACTAAACATAGTAATTAGTAGGTACTTAATGTAGGTAAACTGTCCAGCTGTTTTGATGTGGTATGGTCAGCACCGTATGACCGTAGTGTGCCCGCCAAAACGAACAAAAAATAAATAAACGGGGACTATGTACTTTTATTCTACTTTTCTGCATATTCTAAAACATCCACAAAGTAGGTTTATGTTTTACAACCATTGTCACAGTCATAGACGTCCATTGCTTGGCAAAGGCCTTCTCCGTTGTACAATTCTGCTGTGCTACCCGACTCTAACAGCTTCCCGTGACCCATCGTCGGTTCACTTCATAGGGGACCTCTTTCGCTTCTTCCTCTCTCTTCCTCTGTCTTCCAGTCCGTAGTTGTTACTTGAGAACCTCGTTCTAGAGGTAATATAACAATTTATCACTTTGACCTTTGATCATAGTGGCTCGCCGTTACTTTAGTACGGTTGGGGTATAGCAAAGGGTGCGCGGGAAAATTTTGATGGGGTTGGTGTCATTATGACACCTATTTTTTATGATGCTATCGTATAGAGGACGCTAAAATAAGCATGTTTTGTATGGGCAACTTTTCTGTAAACTTAATAGTTACCGAGATATTGAGGTTTTTAAGGTAAAAATGCTTGCTGAAAATATGGTACATGGGTTGAAAACCGAAAACTGTAGGTTAGGTTAGGTTTGTTTTGTAACCATGTATAGCGGAGCGAGCGAAGCGAGCGGAGCGTCAAAATGCTTGCTTACATGGACCCTCGTAAATAGTCTACTATTAGGTACCTACATCAAAATATGTTATGCATTTGAATCTCAATATCTTGGTAAATATCGATCTGAGAGAAAAAGTTTAAAGAATAAAATATGCTTATTTTAGCGTAATCTACAAGATTCAATCTAATTTAAGCCAAAACTAACAAAAAATATTTTTGGTCGTAAATTTTCTGTCCTAAAATCGGGCACCCTTTGCTATACTCTGACCCTTTAGTACTTGCATGGATGTAGGTACAACATGATTTTTTATGCAGCTAATGTAAGAGATATTAATATTTTTTTATCGTTATCAAGCCATGTTCGGTATAAATAAGATAATAAAAATCAATAGTTTAATGTACATGCAATGCTGTACTCAGAACGTTTTGCTATTTAGTTCCCGCCAGGAAAATACATCTACACGCTCAACATCGAATGGTTATTGGTTTGAATGAATGAGTTGTAAAAATAAGTCCTACCACCAAAGCGCCCATAGGCCTCACTCACACTCACTCAACATGGTCCACAGCCATACCATTCGGTCGCTCGCGTCTATCATAAAATACCATTCATCATTCGTTCATTTCATTCATTCGATTATTTCATTCGGTAACAGCTCAGCAAGCGAGTGCTAAGTAGAGTTGTTTTCTGTTTAGATGTAGAGCTGTAGTTTCTGTTTTACGAATTAATTTTTTATAGTTATAAGAAATATTCGATATAAGTTATTTAGTGTTATAATTGCATAATTACGAAATAACAACGAAGTAAATAAAACGCGCTAAGTTGTTTCGTTCAACTTTCAAGGCATGCCTCCGGTAAAGGACGACTCAATACGGGAAACAAATTGCCTGGAAATTATAAATATTGTGGAGAAAAGCCCTGCAAAAAGCACTTTGGTTGATGTGAGGGCTTGCAACAAACCTGCCGCCAAGGTAACATAGTAGAAAATCATTTCATATCATTATTATTTGCGTAGCCACGGATATCGATCTCTTGTAAAGTATGGTATATTTTCCCGCAATTCACTTTGCATGCGTGTTGTGTAGTTTTCTCTTAGGGGTACATTATTTATTATTAGTTTATGTACTTGGTGGTTATTTTTGGGATCTCCACGCGATGATCGTCTGAATTAAAATTGTGACCCTGTCTGCATACCGAAATGCCGGCAGGTGTATAAACAATAGCGTTTTTGACAAATATATGTTAACCAAACCACTTGGCACATGAGAACTTAAGGAACTTGTGTGATTTGTTTTGAGAATTGTGATTATGTGCTAAAATGTTTTTTTTTGCTTTCTTACATCATGAGACTCCACATGTAACTTACTGCAAAACAGTACATAGAATACAATAGCCACTTATTGAAATGTTTCAGTATTTATATTTCACACTTGATTGAAGTCATTTAGTGCTATGACCTCATTAAAAAAAATATTGCATTAAGAATACCATTCTTTCAACAAAATAAATGAATTAGGGGACAATCTTTCACAAATTAAACTAGTTTCAAAAGAAGTAATGTTGGATGGATATTTGTGCTCAACACATATAATTTTACCCTGTACCAACTGGTAATGCGAATATTAAAACCCACAGTCAAAGGACCACCCGCTTCATGGGCAGCTGCACTAACATTGTCAGTCACAGTGGTCACAAATACCTGGACTGCCCACATATCTTAAACAAATCTTAAATATCTAGTAATTTACTCACCAAATTCACTGCAGTCAAATTAGTTTCTAAAACAGACCTCCAAAGAAGCTGGAATGGTCTACCATTTCTTCTGTGGGTTAAAAATAAAAAAGCTGTGTTTCGTTTTTAGAAGGAGGATTTAAAATTTTGTTTCCACTGTTTTTAGATTTAAAATCCTCTGTAAAAAATGGCATAGACAATTTGCAGCATAATGTGTTATGATTGTTTGATATGTTTCTTGGTTTTCCTCAGTTTCTTTGCAGCTTAATTTTTTTGTTAATTGCTGCAACATTTACTCAACTTGAGACTGAAATGCATAAAACATATCCCCATATCCTCATTACAATGATCTCTCATTAAAAGATAATTAGTTTCTGTGTCAGTTGTAATTTACAATACATTACCTAAATATTACTAAACCAGTGCAGGTGTTAACATTCTTATTTTTAACTGTTTTTGAAATTACAGTACTTAGTCTCAATAGTCTGATGCATCCAATAATCCGGCGCTCTCCACTCACACTTTCCTTACCTTTGTCTACTCCTATGTTTGCACAATTATACAATTCAGTAATCCGACCATTCCAATAATCCGGGCACTCCCACGTTTTAATAGTACCAGATTAGTGAGACACTACTGTATTGTCATAATTTTTTTGTACCAAACCTACAAGCAAGATAAAATTACCAAAGCGGATACAATTTTTACTCCAATAAGTTTGTCTTCCTAGTTGTTCTCTTATGTTTGCACAACTGTTTTATTCTCAAATTGTGACTGTACGCATTGTTGTCTATGCTCTCTAATTCTTAGCTATCTGGACCACCCAATAGATAATAACTGCCTTTGGCTGGCTTCATAATTGCAAGTATGAACATGTAGCTGTCTTAAAACATACAAGTCAATCTAAGCCATCATCAATAAATGCCTCACCCATGAGTCACTACAAATACATTATTTATTTTATTAACATATTTAGCTCTATGATCATGAAGTCATGAGTGAGTATACCTGTGCTAACTCGGGACACATTCTAGGGATTTGATGTTGATATATATATTAATACATGTGGTCATTGAAAATTATCGTTAAAATAAATGTACAAATACATATTTTAATTTGTTTATTCTATTTTAAAATAAAGAGAAAAAAAATATGTTGGATTAATATTTAGGAACATCTATATATTTTTGTATTTTTTGTCAATCAAATATTTTGCTACATCACTAGTATCCGTGCCCCGATTTAGCACAGGTACGTCCATGAGTATCATGTTTATTTTGTGTGGAAAATGGAGTTGAAATATCTAAAACATTTTTGTTTGAGTCAAATATATGTAACTTCCATCAGATACCTTAGTGATGGTCGCTGTGGCATATTAAAATGTTGGATTTATCTGTAAGACTGTAAAGCAAGTAAGAACAAAACAATGCCGTCTTTAATTAATAAACAATCAAGCTTCTTCCATGTGAATATGATTATCGATTATTAATCGTGACTTTTAGAAAGGGTAATAAAATGAAAGCCCATGCTAACTCCGACAACCTTCAATTATAAGGCCACATGCAACATTTAATCAATATTTTGTAGAATTGTGTGTTTGCATCAAATTACATAGAACAACACATTCTAAACGTAGCCTGGTGTTTATTTGAAATTCAATAATACCTTTCACCTTTTCCATGAATATTAATTAAGCTGTGTGTCATGTAATATGACTATTACATAATAAAATCATCTTTCGATTCCATAATCCACTTTCTATAAAACTGGTTTGATGAAAAATATTCTCAATAAAGTCCTTAATATTCAAGGTCAAAAAAAATTAAGGTGCCTCTACCTCAAACCGAATTGTTAGATAAAATGATGTAAGGAACACAATTATTATGTCATTTTCAGTGTATCTTGACCACCGAACCATGACATAAGTGCTACTTACATGTACAGTCAGTGACTCAAGTGCTTAAATATTTCGGTCACTTGGCCAGAATTTACATTTGTGTATGTATTACTTAGTTATTGTTATTATAACTCACTGTGTTCTTTCAATGAGGTCATTGCGCTATTATTTTATTAAGCTACTTACTATACTATGTGTACAATGAGCTGCAGAATTGCATGGCCCATTTATGAATGAATCCATTCATAAATGGACCATGCATTTCTGCAGCCCATAGTACCTAATAAAATGTTAATGGTTTTTCGACAATATCGTTACCGTTGGCTAGCCACGTAGTTAAAACAGAAATAACTTTAGTGTTTGAATATACCCAGCGACCATAGTTGTATGCGGTAGTGTTCGCTGTATTAAATGTAACGCTTTGCTGCCCATCATGTAACTTGAAGTTGAGGGAAAGTGTTACAGTACTGCTATATTTAAAGTGTCTATTGTATTGTATGAGTCATGTTTTATAATGGTTTAATCGAAGTACTCAAACGCTGTAAATGTTATATAAATATTGATTACAATCAGCAATCACATGCAATTTATGTCAGTATATTTGTTCAATTGGGAACATGCAACAAAAATACACTGTAGACTAGACTAAAATAGACTGTACTGTCTATGTACCAGTCAAATGACATTTCCATATGACACATATGTCCCGTAATGTGATTAGGACACTAAGAACTTCCGAAAGGGGGACAAAGTGAGACGTGTCTGCAGAACGTTAAAAACGCTCCATAGAAAAAGTCGCGCAAGTGTGACGTCACAAATGCGCGCATAAGCTATTAAGTGTATGTAAAAACATGCATTTTGTATTGTAGTTCTTAAAATACTGCGTTTATGTATGTAGTTATCAATATCATACATTTATGTATATGCTTTTGCGTGAAAAAATTAAAAAAGGGATCATGTTTTGAAGTCTCGTGAGACTTAGAATATTAGAAAGTTTTTAAGTTAATTTAGTGTCGTACTAGACAACTAAGGCTGGATTTAACTTAACCAAACTTTTATTCCAAGATTACGCTTATCCTCGGATAGTAATATCAGTACCCCATATTAATTTGACATTACCATTCGAAAATAGGCGTTATTCTCAGAATAAAAGTTTGGTCTAATGCAGCCTAAAATAATTAGGACATCCAACTTCATGCATGTTCCCTATTGTGTGAGCGATTAAGGATGCTCCGTTAGATTGACCTGTTGCTTACGTGAGAGCGATTCTTTAATTGATAGGTATTCTATAGCGCGTGAATTTGAATCTCTCCCAACGCCGGCTGGCGGCAACGACTTTGATACATCGCTTTTCACTTTTTTTTCGCCAGTCGCTCGAGACACGCGTCTCTCGCTCTATCGCAATAATCGTTCGACTAATTACATCGAAACGACACATGTGACTTGTAATTGCCGAGTTATTACGTTTATTTTGCAATTTGTGTATTTTGTGTTTAATGCATCCGTTTTGTTTATTCGACATTTCAGTGTTAGTGCGTCATGTGGGCAGCTGAATTTTATGTTATTTGTGTACACGATTATTTATAATGCACAAGACTGTGTAGTTTGGAGTGCCTCTATGTAGTGCATGCCTTGATATCGCACCTGAATAGCCTGGAGACATCATGACTAATTCACAGGTAGAGTACCTTTATCTTTATGTTGCACACATCCATTCTCAGCCAAGTTTTCAAAGTTCCAGTTTAGCCAAGATACAGTAACCGAATTCTTCCGCAATCATATTTCGTGAGTACGAGAAATTGTATTAACTTAAGGAGTTCTGAAGAATATCCTATTTTAAGAAACTGATGCTTTGAAAACGCGAACTTTTTTGTCTTAGGTCTTAAATTGTTCCACCTTGTTCTAACTTAACTAGCCTGAAGTCTAGTAGGTAATAACCTAAATTGAACATAAGAGAAGCTCGTCATAATCACACGAAAATTCTGAGATTCAATATTGGCCAAAATCCATTACTAGTTCCAATGAAAGCTGAATGTCTTGGAGACGGCTGCATTTATTTCCACTAAACATAACTAAGAACCATCACGACAGACAAGTCTCGATAAAATAAAACTCTAATCGGGCTATCCTTTTAAGAGCTACGATGCCAAAGACAGATACTTACACAGATTCACATGTTAAACTTATAGCACCCCGCTTTTTAGGTTGGGGGTTAAAAATCATAACGAATCTGGGCGGATCAAGTTTTTGACACTTTTGACAGTTACTCCAATGTCTGGAGTTACCTAGAAATCGGGTTTCTAATACATCTACATATTTTCCATTTTAGGTTTACCAGTTAAAATATTGAACTTTTTAACGTAATCAATGAATTTAAACATAGATAAAAGTCATATTTAAAGTTGAATTTTTACATCGAAATTTAAAAGTTAATTTAAAACAAAAATTGTCTAAGTACTTAGACAATTTTTGTCGGTCAAAAAGTTGATTCGCACTTACAATAAAACAGTATGTACTATGTACTTTATGTACCTTCCTTCACATCAAGATGCCTCAAGAGTCAGGAACATTCGTCATTCCACTTAGAAGTAAAGATACTCGTTTCATTAGTCATCATAGTTTATAGTTCCAGACAATTTCACTTCTATGAATGGTAATTGGATTTAATTTCTACGCTGTTACATTATTAGTTCACAGCGAGTCTCGACGCCAATAAACCGGAGCGATCTTTATACGTGTAGTAAACAGTTCTGATAGGTAGGTATCCTAACTAGGACACTGTCCATACTATCACTGGCTGTAAGGTTTGGTAATAAATAAATAAATATTATGGGCCAATCATACACAAATCGACCTAGTTTCAAACTAAGCAAAGCTTGTACTAATAAAGTTAACAGGCCCGCAAAGAATATTTCCATGTAAATTGATTCTTTTCCGTATTTCGGCGATTTTTTTCCGGGTTTTCATGTCGGATAAGGTTAAGATTGTTAGTATTTCTTATACGTATTACTCTTTAAGCTACTGGCTGAAAGACAAGTTGGAGGGTCTAGAAGCATGTCATTGCACTTACCACGATCTTTATTAACGTAAATAGCTGAGCAGGATATTACCTAAGATAAGTACTTAAGATTTTATAAGACATAACAATAGCAAGCAACACTTCCTGATATGCTGTTAAACGAACATTGGCGTTGGCTAGCAGAAATAAACTTGCCGCGTTTAGTAGATATTAGTAGGAAATTTTCAGAATATCCTGACATTCGAAATATGAATTCAAACTAAAACTAATAACGTCGAAATTTCGATTCAAAACGAAAAGAACGATGGTTTAGATGCTGCCGATAGCAAATCCCATTCGATAACATTGTGTTGGCGTAATATTAGTCAAATTATATACAGTTCATTCAGTTTTGATCAACGTATTGTTTATACGCTGGTGTTATGTAAAAAATATTTATCTATAACGTTATTACGATATCTAACATTTTAATCATCAAAGTATGCATACAATAAACATATCAAATAGCACTCGCTAGTCGCTATCGATCCGACGATGTTATCTAGACAAGGATGAATAGGCTAACTTTCCATTATTTAAATTTGGGATGTTACGCTTTATTACTGTTATGTATCTTTGTGTATAACCCTCTTGCAGAAACCGGTCAAGTGGTCGTTAGACTGTCACACCGAAAGTTGGCCTTTTCAATAGATGTTACGTGTCTGTGAAGATGCCATAGACATATTTATTATGTATATCTTTATTTTTATTACTCAATAGGTACATGAACAATGATACAATAGGGGTGTAGACGCTAAACGAAAATACCTATATATTCTTTTTGATTTAAATTAACTTACCGATAATCACACTCATAAACGTATTATATCACTACATAGTATAAAACAAAGTCGCTTTCTCTGTCCCTGTGTCCCTTTGTATGCTTAAATCTTTAAAACTACGCAACGGATTTTGATGCGGTTTTTTTTAATATATGTATAATACATGCATAATTTATCAGCATTGCACTTGCACCCTTGCGAAGCCGGGGCGGTTCGCTAGTTTGAAATATTTATTTATATGAAGTTTTTAATATTTAATATTTCACCCTTGTTACACGTCACCGCCAACAACAATAACAGTGCGTGACGTCACACTCATCGAAATATTTTGATAGTTGCTAAGATACAAGATCTGCTACCCTTTGACCGCCAAAGACGGCAAATCACGTCATCGGGAATTCGTGCCACTGACGCCAACGACGCCTATTGACGTCAAAAATTTCAATGGTCAAAAACATGCTAATTCAAACCACTATCTGTTTTTCAATCTCTGTTGATTTTGGAGCACTTTTTTTTTTGGTTTGCCGTCAGTGGCACGGTGAATTGCTTTGCCGCTTGGCGCTCAAAGGGTTAAGCGGCTAGTGCCAAAGTCTATCTTGTTGTTTAGTGGGTGGGGGCGGCATTAGAGCGACGTCATGACAAAAGTTGGTGTTTTAGCTGGAAATAAATTATTTTAAAGCATTTATTAATATTTATTTTTTTATCATATTTTCTTATGTTAGGTTTTTAAATTCAAATATCAAATTAAAAGTCGTCTACCCCCTCTACCCTACTCTACCTCTACCCCTGTTGGCGGACATCCCTGTATGCCTTATAGCGACCTCTATCTCTATCGCGTAATGTAACAAAAACAAAATTACTCGCGAGTCGCGATGAGGACAGTATCTACCACTACCAGTCAATTAGGCCAAACCAAAGAGACACTTTTTGTTGCTACAGGATTGTGAAAACGAGTTAAGTCTAAATTTAGATCCATTACAGCATTCTTAAAAATACGTTATGCTTAATATTAAAAAAAGCCCATACACAAGTCTTCAGTTCCCTACTGTTTCGTTTTCTAATGCGTCTAAAGATATGTTTAATGTTTAAACTGCAGAATCCCATCCGTTTCGTTGTATAATCCTGGAAAGATGAGGTCCTGAGAAAAGAAAATTGTGACATGAACATGAAGCGCGTAGGGAAATAAAAAAGTCCATTCGGAACCAAAGCATTTTCTGGGATAACCTGTAGACTGTTAGCCTATATATCAAACCCAGCCCTCCCTTGTGTTCGTATTTATTTTTTCTGCAAAAAAACACGCCAATACGAGTTTCTACTATATGAAAGATTTAAAACCAACAAACCTTGCTCTCTTATTTATTTATTTTATATGATTTATTATGGTTTTATTCTATATTATTTTCAGAAAATACGATTTCCGATTACATACGTAGATATATATTTCTATAAACCATATTATTAAACGGGAATATTATTACACTATTGTTTATCGCTGTATTGCGCGTGCTATTATTGTTTAAAGCCATTAATAAAGCTATTATTGTTTGCTATTAACTATCAATAAAAGTCCAGTAATTACGATTGGCCTTAGAGTCGATTGTAGACAGACACACACATTCGCAGTGTATCATTAAGTAATTGAATATCAATTAACACAACATGTTTAGATTTTTTGCTTATTTATGCAAGATTATGACTTTTGTAATGCAAATGGTTTTCTATTTGTGCGTGTATCAGAGTGCGCCCAAACGTAACACTGTGTATGTAACGGCTTGTTTATGATAAACGGCTCATTTTATGTCATTGGTGAAACCAATCGCGTCTGACTCGGTTTGTAGACACCTGCCTACTGAGCCGGCGGTCCCGGGTTCGAATCCCGGCCGGGGCAAATATTTGTGTGATGAAGTCGAATATTTGTGCTTGGGTCATGGTTGTTCTATGTATTTAAGTATATATTTATTTATATAAGTACGTATAAAGTCGTCTAGTATCCAAAACACAAGCCTTCTTGAGCTTAATTTGGGACTAGATCGATTTGTGTGAGGTTGTCCGATATTTATTTATTTATTTAATATCTATTAGGTACTATTATAAGATTCTAGATTTGTATCAAAAAATGTTTTTCTTTGGACAGGAGTCATGATTTTAGGAAAAATCCTAATAGCGTGATGCAGGATCGTCATTTGTTTCGTATGGGCGCGGGGCGCCGTGCCAACCTGGCGCTATCTGTTTTCATAATTTCCTTTGTCCTCGCATCACGCCGAAACGACTGGGTAAATTTTAACCAATTTCGGTCTAATGGATAGCTGGACATACAAAGATGGTTATAGGACTTACCTATAGGATACTTTTTATCTGTCTACGGAAAAAAAGCTGAAGAAGGGCACCTCCTAGTACTACGATAAAACTGTAAATATTGTGTGATATTGGGTTACATGTGTCTGTGTTGGAATCTTAAAACGAGGTGTCTTATGGCTATTTTACTCCCTTAGGGTATGAATATTATTAAGTTCGCGCAAAACTACAATACTTATATACATTTCATATATCTATATATATATATATATGTCACCGTAAATGAAAATAATAATATTGCTTTGCTATTCCGCGATAGAATATCGTGCCAGTTAAATTTGTGCTAACCCGTTATACTTATTTGCGTATTTTTTATGCATATATGCATTTAATGGTCCCACCCTCTCACCACGATAAGAAAAATAAATACGCAAATAAATATAACAACCCACCACCAAAATAACAGAACTTACTCGACACGTGTTTCGCCCCTCTACGAGGCATCATCAGGACATGTTGGCGATCTGGAGTCCGACAACCGAACGATTTTCGGTTGTAGAAGTATAACGGGTTAGCACAAATTTAACTGGCACGATATTCTATCGCGGAATAGCAAAGCAATATTATTATTTTCATTAATATGGGTTTCCGCAAAGTAACGCCTGATTCAATTAATTACTTATATGTCACCGTAACATTGTGAAAACCGTCAGCTTATCATTTATCGACTGAAATTACAAACTAACCTAACGTATGCGTCAGTTTACAATATCACTAAGGTAGGTAGTTTATAAACTAACGGTAGTCACTTACGGGGTCACGTATAGCAGCATAACTTATTTTTTACGAATTGGTCCTTTTTAATCTCTATGGTCTCCTTAGTCTATTAGAAAAGCGGTCCGAAATTGTCTAATATGGTCGTTCCATCAAGTCTTGAAATAGACGTAATACGGAGATACCACGACTTTGCGCGACACCGGCATCCGTGTAGGTATGTGTGTCTCGCTCACTCGTATGGCCGCGGCGCTCGGATCTCTCGCTCAACCGCTCGCTGCGCCGCTGGTCGCGCACAGTCGTGGTATCCGATATACAGGTAGTTAACGTTATATTTCTATGAATCCCGACTTCGATTTGATAGCCTTGTCGAGACTTGCAATTAAATAAAAAAAGTATTTATTAACCAAGTAAAAAGCCGGTTATACTTAATTAAAACTACTTTTAAAAGTTAGCATTGAAAGCATCCTTAAAACTAATTATAGAGACCTTAATGACGAGGATTTCCTGACATAAAACAATTAGCTAATCATTATAATTTTCAGGTCTGGTTCCGAGGCGTGAGGAGCTCAAAGTTCCGTCATGTGTACGGAGTGCCGTCGAAACGTGAGCGTTGCTATGACAACATAAAGATCACCAGGAATGCCCATGACTCCAACTTTTGTGCCGTCAACCCCAAGTTTGTGGCGATCGTCACCGAGGTTGCTGGTGGCGGTGCGTTCTTAGTGCTGCCTTTGGATCATGTAAGTACTTCAGTGACCGTGTCTTATGTTATGAAGGAGTAAATGATCATAGACAACTACCGTGAGTCTGAGACATATTAAAATACTTAAACGGGTTTACTCACGTCGTAGAAGTCGAATAACGCTTGACATGTTTCGGATCGGTACGCGATTCATCATGAGGAGACGCGCGAGACATCGCGGCGGCGGCCAACCGAACACTGAACCGAACTGACCGTCTATCCTGATGATGAATCGCGTACCGATTCGAAACATGTCGAGCGTTATTCTTCTTCGACTAATCGACTTCTACGACGTGAGACGTGAGTAAACCCGTAGGTATTCGTCAGTGTAATAATGAAGGTGAAAGTTAGGTGAGAATAAAGGTTATGGCATAATAAATAGTACATACATACCTAGGGCGGCGAATTCGGGTATGGTTATGGTTATGGGCTCCGCTTTCCGCACTTAGCCCGTGTATGTTCGGGCCATTGTGCGTACAGATTTGCCGGTGGAATTCAGGTATGTCCCAGATAAGATAACAGATGTTTGTGACCCAAACCGAAGGTGAGGGCCATAAAATACAATCTGGGGCTTATAAAAATGCGATCTGGAAATGTTCTCCCAGAAAACCCCACTTAAGGCCTAGGGTGACGTAAATTTTCATCACAATTTCTCTTGAGTGCTGCTCGTAAATTCTTGCGAAGCCATTTCATCTTGGGATGTGCCGTTTTCAATCAAAAGGATTTGTCGTTTACCATAAGGACGCGATGAAAGGTTATTGGTATAAATATGCAAACTTACGACTCTATTAACAAGCGACAAAATGTACCCTTTTGTTGAAAACGTCACAAATGCTCTCAATCAAAAATCTTCTGCATACAAAATTAAAAACGTTCTCAAGAACGACATAATAAAAAATATTAATAAGTGATTATTTGTTTTCTGTCCGCTCTAATTTGATTGAAATAGTAACGCAATTTTATTTGTAGATAGGGTTATAGATCAAATACCTATCGCACGAAACCGATTCATTCAGGCGTTGACCGGATTAGGCGTAATACCAGGCGGTATTACTAACCGCGTAATATGTTACGGTATCTCTCATTATTCATTCATGAATGTTTGTTAGCTTCATTAGTCTTCGCCGCAATACTTTACGATATTATAACCCGAAGAAACATATAGGTATTCTGCAGTTGCGTGGCGTCAAATGTATTCTAAGGCAAGACAGAGCCAATTTGAAGCCTTTTTCAGAGAGTAAAAGGTAGGTTCTCATACGTTTTGTAAATTTTGTAATGCTCAAGGAGGCAGGCCGTCTAGCACAATATACTTCGCGACTTATCGTCACCCGTCACTCTCACAGTACTGTACAGAAACAGATAGGTTATATGTCTCGCGTGAGAAGAAGTCGCGTGCCACAGTTGTCCTAGAAGACTGGTATCTTCTCTAGAAGACTGGTATCTTCTATTTTCTGTACTCGTATTCCGCCCACCATTACGTTAAGCATAACAATTGCATTTGTCATCTATTAATATTATAGATAGCGACCGTAGGACAAAAGACAAATAATCATAACAAGTTATTGCAAAATTATTTTGTATACATTACTTAATTCTTCCCACCTGTCATTGCAGACGAAAAGGATGCAATCAGTTTGTCTCAACGACGTACATATTGACAACGTTCTAGGCCACTCAGATTTGCATGTTGTGGATCAAATAAATCGTAATAACATGGTTAAAAGTCAATACACGTTCTCTGCACCAAATCAGGTTAGCGGATGTGAGCGACCCCTAGCGTAGGACGGCTGAGAGACTAATTGATGGGATTTTGTAGAGCGAGCGGTTCTTTCGATCTGGTTTATTTTCCTGGAGTGTAGATAGATCGTGCCACAAGATATTTAAGACCAGGATAGGATGTAGAATTCAGATCGTAAGATAAATTTTAGCATATAAACTCAGTTTGAAAAAGAACTTGTTTTTCACAACTCTATTACGGCGTCTTTGCGATAAAAACGTAAAATTATATTAAGTGGAGTCTCGAATAGACAAATATCAAACTGAACCAAATCGTGTAGCTTTTTAACTTTAAGCGTTGCCCTTGAACAATCATGCCTATGTCTATACACTGATGAATCCTGCGATAAAGCGACTGACTGTTCGATGTTCCTTAAAATGTCCGAGTTGTTATTTGTCGGATATACCGACGGACGTAGGTAGACAATTCTACATCTGAAACAGTTATTTTCTGGGGCCTGGCAGTAATTTTCTAATTTATTGCCCCAAAACACCGAGGCGTGGCCGATTTGATAAAGAGCAACTCATCATATGCTAATACAGACAACTAAGTAATCGTCTCCGGCTATCGCTTTAGGCGTGGCCGCGATTACATAAGGAACATCCAAATGTTCGAACTTTCTTACTAATATTAATGAGATTTATCCTCGCTAATGCGATTTGTAACCAAGAACGTTAATTTAGTAAAGCGTTTAAAACAACCCGATTTCTTTGTACCTTTGAACCTTATTTTACGTGCGTTTTGCTTCCGTTTTAACCCACTTTCACCTAAATGAACTTTTCGGAACCTGGGTAAATTTTGCGATATCTGAAATCGCAACAAGCATTAAATTATTAAAAGAAAAATGAGCGGTGTTATAACACCTAAGTCGGGCTATCTGGGTTAATTTCCTTGTCCTTACAAATAATTACCGTCTAGTCTTCCCATAAACTGTTAGAACACTGCGGTAAAAAGCAAATAGCCTATTGTTTGGTGTTACATCGAAAGTTATAAATGTTATGCCTGGCTACTATTTCCTAGAATACAGAATGTGGACATTGTCAACTATCGCCTTACTTTATGTTAGGAGCCGGCATTTGTTGAGAGACGCATTGTGATTGCCAACAAAATTTATTATAATTAAATACATACACACTTGTCATATTTTCTTTAATCTTTCACCCTAAGATTTTATTTTGAATCTAAGGTTGAAAGGTCCTTCTCATAGCTGAGGAAATATATGCAGATCTGTACATTAAGTGTAACAGTGCGCCTGATAAATAACGTACCTTAGTAAAGCTGTACCCGTTTTCCCCACATCATTATTCCATAACGCAGCCACGCATAGTTATTTTAGCTGTCAAGCTTGATTTTGTGTTTGTCCCGTGTTGTAGTACAGTCAGCATCATACAGTTAGTAGAAGAGTGGCCAAACGGTTCATCATATATCCTTACTGCTATATATAAATAAAGATCTGTCCCGATATATTTGGCTACTTTGATCGCTATTGACTATTATAGACTACTAACGATACTAATTTAAAATAAAAGTAATGTATGCATATTGTTTTTGTTATTACAGACAAATATTTAATAAAAAAAAAGTATTAAGTGAAACTGAATGAAGCGGGTCCTATGGACGTTATACAAAATATTGAATGAAATAAAAAACACGCCATAATCAATTTACCTGTATGCAATGAGTACCTATACTTAAGCTGTGCCTGTAAGTAAAGCTATAAACATAGTACTGAACTTACGTCATGTATGGAAGCATGATTTATCACCACTGTTTATTGACTTCTTTACCCATCGCACGCAACTCTGAGCGTCTAAGTGATTGTCAAACATTTACATTCGCGCCACTACTACACAGGTGACAAGACGTCTTGAACTCTAGATGTGGTTACAATGACAGTAGAAAATTAATACGCCGCCACTAATTGAAGATATTTTTAAAGCTAAATTATGTATGTATACATGCCTTAACTTCTTTTCTTTTTAACACGCATTCACTGCCAGGAGTGCCAGGGGGCGTGGCCTAGGAATAAACTAGTGTGACGTACGTTACGTATTTCACATATCACATTCAAATGACAATAACTAGCGGTCCGGGAGCTGATCTGATGATGGAGACGAAAGGTGCATGTATATAAATGTCGCATAAGACCTCCAACCATCATTCACTCTTGATACAGACACAGTCATACAGCCACCGAAAAATTACATACAATGTAGCAATATGCGTGCAATTTTCGCACAGATCACATTGTTTGTAAAATCAACGACCGTTCGGATTCATTTGCCGTCTAATTAATGAGACCAAAGCACGTGAGGTAGCAGCAGTATTGAAATCGAAGGTTTACCAATAGCGTGGGAAATCCACTTATTTCTTCTAATGTGGATTTAATCTAAAGGTTTCTCTTCTAGTTTTGAAACATGCCTATCTCGCGCATTTAAATAATTATCGAGGTAATTGCTCCAATTGTGTTCGCACGTTGTAATTCGGATTGGTCGAGATAGCGTTTTTAATTCAGCGGTTGCGAAATCAAAGTAGCCGCTTTTGTAATTATCTACGTATCTCGGAAAAAATGCTGTTATCATAATAATTAACAACAAATCTGTAGATCAGGGAACTAACGTAATGAATGAAATAGGGTGACTCATGTTTTAGATGGCAACACTGTTAATCTATGTATCATACAAACAAAAATCTACAAGATTTAGAATTCTACGCGATCCCAGCATCTTTCGGCAATAGGCGGTTTGCATTATGGCTGCAAAAGTGCAGTTCCAGTAGGTACCTACAGTTTCAACCGCTATCAGTTTTCCGTCGCATTATATTCTGGACAAATGAGCCGCAATGAGCGAACTGTGATTGCGATTCAATCTCGATTTATTGAAAAATTATGATTACTTTGACTGTCTTTGTAACATATGCTATCAGTTTCCAGCATATCTAACATATGCTGGAAACTGAGAGCGGATGAAACGCTCGTAGAACTACCCTTTGGGCGAAAGACCTTTTTGACCGACACAAAGCTTGTTAATCTTCGTTGTAAAATTTCACATTTAAATAAGGCCTCAATTTATGATTTACGTTACATACCCAATGAGCAAAAAAGTCGTATAAGGAATCATTTACTCAGCTTAAGATCGAGTAACAGCTGAATTAATGTTTCCAAATCACTCAATAGTGGTATAGTAGTCATTAATACGACTGTTCAGTAATTTTCACTAAATAGTGCTATAAAGAGGTCGAATAAACGTTTTTAGCACCATACTATAGCACCTTTACACAATATCTTGAAAAAAGCGGAATAAACGTTATCAAATTACTTTATCTCAGTATTGTGTGCTATAAAAGTAGTATAACAGTCATGAAATAGCTAATTCGCAACGATGGTCGCTTTTATACCACCATTATTCGACATTATTGTTTTGTGTCCATAAATGTGCTGTAAAAGTAATCTATTTACTAAAAAGCGTCGTGTTGCTTTAACTGCACGCTCATGTCACTAGTCCTATAAACTTGTTTGGATTGCCTTTATTGCACTTTAAGTGTATTCAGTAATTCTTATACCCACTTTACTCAGCTAAGAGTGGCCTAAAAGAGGCCCGAAAATCATTTACAGCGCGTAAAAATCTATTCAATTCTCCAATGCCAACTTACCGTCAATGACTGGGTCAAGTGCGAACTCTGTTAATATTTTGGGTGATTCCGTAGCTTCAAGTTCTACAAGTAACAACGAGTTTTATACACCGTGTTTTTATTGATTTCCGTTAACTTTTGGGGCAGATTCTTTACGTGTTATTGAGTTAATTTCTCGAAGAAACTAACGTTTTACCTCTTACGGGTTTTGAGATATTCAATAAATAAATTTAATCGCTGCATAAGTGTGCTACGATCTTTATCATGTCATGTAGCTAAATGAAGTTGTCATTATTGACAGGTGTTTTTGTGTAACTTTAAAGGTTATCGTACACAGTAGTACATATTGATTTATTATGTATCAAAAACAAAAAAAATTGTTCAAATTAAACCAAAAGCGATGTATATAAACTAACTTCTGTCATCGTACTAAGCAACGTATATAATTGAATGGAAATAAAAAAAAACACGGTGTATATTATTTTACTTTTGAAGTGTTGATTTACCTTTAGTTTTTTTATTACAATAACAGGGCATTTTTATTTTTCTTAGTAGCGTTCCCAAATGAACTAAATTGATCTCAGCTTTAACAATTTCTTAATTGGGGTATATGTAACTCAAAAAGTAAACTCCAAACTGGCGTATAACTAAAAAAACACAGACGCCTTTCTCCCACGTGAATATTATACCTTCTGATCTCAAGCACTTGCACTCAAGGCAATCTATGTATGTTTGTCTAAATGCGAGAGAGAGAAAGACCACTTAACAAATAGGGCCGATACACACAAGTACCTACCTGTATGAAATGGTATACGGCGATAAGAATTAGTTACAATAGCTACATTCATCGTTGGTAAAATGATCATAAACAGCGTATTGTTTACAAATCTGACAAAAAATAAAGTGATTGAAGTAACATTTGTGTCTCGTTGTCGTAGGGTAAAAAATGGAATATTCGTTCCGGAATATCATTTGTACTTGCACCACATCCGTAACATCTTTCTATTAGTACAAAATGGGTTTTTTTCCAAGGCCATCTCATATAATTAAGTAGCTGTAAGGGCCTTATCACACTTGCGATTTGCGTGCGTATTTTCTATACAAATAAGCGACGCGGCGAACACGCTGCGCGATCGCCTTCATACAAAATACGCTCGCAAATCGCAAGTGTGATAAGGCTCTATATCATTTATAGTTATAAATTTATCCACATCCAAGTATATCGGCATTATCACTGAAGACAAAAAACAAAAATAGCGATAATGTAGGTACGTTGTTTGTAATGTAACCTAGTAGTTTTAATTACTGCCACAATATATATGGTTTTAGCCATATACCAAATGAACCCTAAAATACAAAATCAATGGTGGCATCAAGTGCTATAAAGATAATTCAATCACCTTTATTCGAGTTAAAGTCGTAATAGTTCGAAGTAAAGGTGAAAGACAATAAAATATTTTCTCACTTTTTATTTTTGATTAATATTTATTATACAAAATTGAAAAAAACGTGAGCGCTTAAATATATACGAACTATCATCTCAGGTTTTATCAGTAAAGTTATTTGCGCATGCCGTTCGCTACGATTACCACCAGCGTAGACACTTTTTCATAACGTTAGGGCAGTGTGTTATAATTATTATGAAGTAATATTAAAATAACAGATTTACCTTGTCGATGTTTACTGTCACATATATTTGTCAGGCAGCTAATATGTAAACAAGTTTGAACAACACACACAGATAGCGAATTAAAGCAAATAATTCACTCTTTCTCTGCTTAAAGGTGGAGTAAAAGCAATTCAGATTCTTTTATATGACTAAATTGCTGAATAGAAGCAATCTGGTAACTTTTATAAATACAGATTAATCGAATAAGTGCAAACATTTTACCTTAACAGCACTAATGGTAACTTTTTAGCTTTTAGTCAGCTTTTATACAACTGTTTTTAGTTTTTTAACTGCAATTACAGAACTTTTACAGCACTTTAGGCTGAACAATGTGCGCCCAAATCGCGTTGAGTAAACGTTTATAGACCCCTTACTCGATTATTTTGACCACCTTTATAGCACTAATTAGCAAAAACAGAAACGTGCTCTCGACTTTTATAGCACATATTTTTGCTAGTTGGGTACCTTACTGCATCGAAACTGCGAACTAAAGATGCAGACTATGCAGTCCTATACCAACGCCTTAGACTGTACCAGATAATTCAAGAAAGTAGGGGGAAAGTGCTATGAAAGGGACAGGTTATGAATGGGACAAATTCAATTTACCTCGGCAGAAACCAAGTAGATAATATTGGCATTGTCTACATTGATATTGTCTATGGGTCAGTGTTGCCGAAATGCAGAAAACAAAAATCTACTACTTGGTTTCTGCCGAGGTAAATTGAATTTGTCCCATTCATAACCCGTCCCTTTCATAGCACTTTCCCCCTACCAATGCCTAATAAGGAACCTATAGCGTTCCTCCGACCTTAGTAGGGAAATCATGCCACTTTAACGAGATTCCAGACCCATACCAATTCATACCACACGTTTCGTATTTTCTAAACACGCTAACGCCCCGTAAAGAAAGCTGCTGAAATGCGATAGACAGACATGAAGAGCCTAATGATTTCTCCTTTTTCCAGACGGGTCGCCTGGACTTCAACGCAAGCCGCGTTACTGGCCACAAGGGCCCAGTCCTCGACATCAAATGGAACCCCTTCAACGATAACATCATCGCATCATGTTCCGATGACTGCACGGTAATTTTTTTTCATGCCTACGTAATAACCACTTAATTGCTTCGAATTTTGAATTGGACACTATTTATATAATAAAACTAGGAGGCGCCCGCGACTTCGTCCGCATATTATTTTTTTCTTTACCGTAGACGGGTAACATAAATGCTTTAACCATCTATGGATGTTCAGCTATCCCTGCACCAAAATTGGTTAAAAATTCTCCAGCCGTTTCAGCCGTGATGAGAGGACAATGGAAATTATAACAGATGGCGCCTGACTGGCGTGGCGCCGCGCGTCCCTACTAAAACAAATGACTATCCTGCATCACGCTATCAAGATTTTTCCTGAAATGATGACCCCTCTCCAAATAGAACTGAGAGATTTTATAATAGTATAGATAAGAGCGGTGACGGGTAGCCGTAGTTACCAAAAGCAATTAAGTGGATAAAGAGAACTACATCTGGCCCCTCCAAGACGAGCAAAAATAGCACAGCCATCTTTTCTTTTTCTCGAAGCTAAGCTCTTTAGAACCCTGAATTTGCAGTTACCAAGAAACTAAACAACAATCATGCATAACCCATACGACATCAAATGGAACTCCAGTCACGATAACATCGTCGCGTCGTGTTCCGATGACTGCACGTTAATTTCAGCCCGTGACTTTTTTAATTTTTTTTTTTGCATAGATACAGCAAATTGGTGGCTATTACTGGGGTGTTCAGAAGGACCGATTAACTTGTTTTTGCATTGTATGAAAGCATTCTAGTGCTGTTGTTACAAATGTAGTTCTATAATTGTTGGTTGACCAAACTCAATGATTACAAATGAACCTGAAATTAGAACAACAGAATCGAATTGTCTGCGTAAGGGCCGATTGTTCAATCACCAGATGAATTTATCTGCCAGTTAAAGTTATTGCTATCCTTTTCTCCCGTCATATAAAAGAAAAGTGACAGCCAACATTTATCTGACAGATATGTTTTATCTGGTGATTGAAAAATCGGCCCTAAATGTTGCATAATATTTTATTATTTTGTTGTTATCACA
The DNA here is from genome assembly GCA_905147355.2 of Apotomis turbidana. Taxonomy (NCBI): domain Eukaryota; kingdom Metazoa; phylum Arthropoda; class Insecta; order Lepidoptera; family Tortricidae; genus Apotomis; species Apotomis turbidana. Next base: position 17,296,501 of record LR990285.1, on the reverse strand, counting down.
AGTAGTAAAATCTAAGTTGTAACAATCCAAATATTGTGAGAACATGATATTGCACGAACTTTGTATTGTTATTTTATCATGGTCAACCCAGTGGATACTGAAAATCGGCAAACGCGCGACAAATAACATCTGTCACTTTCCTGTCAATACCGTGTGAGCAAGACGGGTGACGCGGAGTCGCTTGACAAGCGAAAACGCGGCAAGATACTAGCCCTACTGTGGAAATTGTGATGTTTTTTTGATAGTAAAGGTTATTAACTCGGGACTGCTTGCCAATTTTTTATCGATACCTATGTAACTTGCTGACTAATATCTGGTGATTTTGATGATCTTTCTTGTAGGTGAAACTATGGCACATCCCCGATGGCGGCCTATCTATGCACCTGACGGACTGGCTGGTTGAGCTCCACGGGCACAAGCGCCGGGTGGCGTACATCGAATGGCATCCGACCGCTGAGAATATATTGCTCAGCGCTGGCTTCGACTATTTGGTGAGTAGATGATGTCGTCCCATATGAAACTGGCACATCCCCGACGGCGGCCTGTCCATGCACCTGACGGACTGGCTGGTGGAGCTACACGGGCACAAGCGCCGGGTGGCGTACATCGAATGGCATCCGACCGCTGAGAATATATTGCTCAGCGCTGGCTTCGACTATTTGGTGAGTAGATGATGTCGTCCCATATGAAACTGGCACATCCCCGACGGCGGCCTGTCCATGCACCTGACGGACTGGCTGGTGGAGCTACACGGGCACAAGCGCCGGGTGGCGTATATCGAGGGGCATCCGACCGCTGAAAACATCTTGTTCAGCGCTGGCTTCGACTATTTGGTGAGTAGGTTATGTCGTCCCAGGTACAATCACGACGGCGGCCTGTCCATGTATTGGACGGACTGGCTGGTGGAGCTACACGGTACTGTACGCCACCAGACGCACATGCGTCTGACAAGACAGTGTAGAAATTGAAAAGTGGCAATACTGTTGTGTCGTCCCGTTTTCTTAGATTGATTAGAAAGGGACGACACTACAGCATTGCCACTTTTTAATTTCTACGCTTTTATGTCGTACTGTACATCGAATGACATCCTGCCGCTGAAAACTTTTTTGTGATTTTTGTGAGTTATCAAAACTAAATGATACGCTGTCACATACCGCTAAATGGAGCATTGGATTGTGTTTAAATATGCCTTACCTATAGTATGCCGAAGTGGCCCCGCACGCACCTTTTCATCCATCGTATACCGCAACTAGAGATTCCAACCCCAGGATTTTTTTGTGTGGCCAATCCAGGGATTACCTATACAAAAACCGCGACCCGCGCGTCCGTTCTCTCACGTATAATCGGGATAGATTTTCTTACAACAATCGTGTAAAATATGTTTTGAAAAAATATCGTCAACAATGCAACAGTTAATTCACGTTTAAGTGTTCCCATTTGAATATCCTGGTCACTATTAACGTCATATCAATTACAAAATAGCTAACATAAATAATGGTTAATTTATAAAAAGTCTGGTCTAGAAATGCAGACGAGGCAATCAAATCAGCAAACATGCGTGACTAAACGCGTGGGGCAGACGTTTTAGCGGTGGCTACACTCAGCTGAATTGAAAGTTACTAGTACATACATTGTACCTACTTTGTACGGGGAAGGAACCTGAAACGTGTTTTTTAAACACAATTAAGAAAATAATCGTCAATCCGCTTGCACGTGGACCGGATGTATCTTGCAAACGAGTTGAGAATATAGACGACTTGTCAATGTCAATTCAAGGCGTCCATATTCGCAACTCGTAGTGTCGTTCCTTTCCAATCAATCTACGAAAATCGGGATGACACTACAGTATTGCCACTTTTTAATTTCTACACTTTCTTGTCAGACTATAGTGTAATCTAGGATAGCCTTTACAACCCTTTTGCCCTTGCAGGAGCAAAGAGCTTAGCACAGGCTGTTTCTATTGTTTTTTAAGTGTAGGTAAATGAATGAGTTATACAGGCGGTGAGCTTTAAAAAATCCCTAGGTATAGGTAAGCCTGATCAAAATTGGCTTACGTCTTTTACTGTATAATAAACCCATCAAAAACATAAATGTTAAATTAGAGCCAAGTTCTCGCATGCAACGTTGTCGACTTCGCCGACAAAAGAATTGAGATCTATATGGGCGCCAAGTTCTTTGCCCTAAAATTTTTAGATACAAGGGCATGCGACATACTCAATGCATTTATTTTACTTGGGGTGTAATTCAATGTCAAGACTGGACTTGGCTAGTTTTTACATATATTTTTTTATTATATTTGTCTAATCATTAACCTATTTTCGTAAAGGTATGTACGCAAGTTAGTGTACGTCCTGTTACTTATACTGTTAGCTTGATAATAATACTATGTTACTTTGATAAAAATAAGTTAGTTTGTGAAAACTAGCCAAGTCAAATCTTGATATTGAATTACACCCCAAGTAAAATAAATGTATTGAGTAGGTATGTCGCATGTCCTTGTATCTAAAAATTTTAGGGCAAAGAACTTGGCGCCCATATAGATCTCAATTCTTTTGTCGGCGAAGTCGACAACGTTGCATGCGAGAACTTGGCTCTAATTTAACATTTATGTTTTTGATGGGATATCATTACTTTTTGTTCATAAATTATTATGATGTGTAAATTATTTAATAATTAATTGTTAATTACCTGTGTGTGTGCTATTCTAGTACATCTTTTAAACAAACAAAGAATTTTCCAAATCGGTTAGTACGTGTTGGATTATTGTGTGTGTGTGTGAGAGAGAAAGAGTGTGAGCTATGCTAATACATCTTTAAAACAAAGAAAGAATTTTCCAAGTCGGTTAATAAATGACGGAGTTCTGAGGCAAGAAGCATAAATAATAATAATAATTAAAAAAGTAAAAAATCACTGTTTTCGATTTTTTTATGTGTACACACACAATTACCAAGCTGAATGCCAAATTTCACCTTTCTAGGTCACCTGGAAGTGGGTTAGGTTTTTAATTACTAGTCAGTCAGTCAGTCAGTGATAAAAATACCGTTTTTTGGACTTTAATATCTCAACACCTATTTCACCTATATTTATGAAATATGGGGTTCTAGTTGTTCTAAAGGATCTAAATACATAAGCCAAATTTCATGTTTTTATGTTAAATAGATTTGGAGTTATTGAGTGGTCAAAAGTGGCTCCAAACGGTTCGTGTAACATAACACACGGCTGCTGCTCGCCAGTTCTTGGGGTGAACTTGGCTGGACACGCTGCCGCGTGTCTAGATAACTTTGAGTATATCACGTAGACTTGAAAGTCTATATCTCCAGATGGGACCAATTAAACAAGCATAATAATTAACAACAATCTATTCGGTCTAGAAATGTTCTGGACGGGCCATCAAATCAACAATCACGCGTGACGGCGGGGCGATTAGCGTTTAGTTTATATTATAGCACGGTATTCTCGTACTATTAGGAGCATAACAGTTTGGGAAACCGTTATAGGAAATATAACAACGGCGCGAATGATTTGAATGGGTGCTTTCATTTATCGATATGATATTTTAAGTTATAATGGTATTACGGTATTTTATTGATGCAAAGTTTAACCGTAGAAAAATTCAATGCCGAAATAATTAATGGATACCTATTTAAATAATTTATAAAGACATCGATCGCAATAGTCACGACTTCGTAAGTTTTTTATTCAATGCGGTATGCTTTTCGATTGTTATTACCGGATTTTTTTATTTTAGCATCACGGTAAGGGTTATGTTATAATAGGCAGGAGTATATATATTTTTTACACCTATTGGTGGTCGTGATTGTTCTCATACACAAGAATAATTACGTATATTATAATATTATGTATTTAAGCGGTTGAATACTTATGTCCTCTTTAAGAAATCCTTTCTGTTTCACACCAGCAACGAATTCCCTTCCTGCGTTTGTATTTCCTTTGATCTACAACCCTGATGTTCTTAAGGCTACAGTGCATACTTTGCATCGAGTAAAACTAAGATCTAACGCAAACCTCATCCATAGACAAATATTTTAATGTATATCAATGACTTTTCAGATCTTCGTCTGGGACGTGGGCAAAGGCGAGGCGGTGAAAGTGATCGACTGCCACAGCGACGTCATCTACTGCATGTCGTTCAACCGCGATGGCTCCTTGCTGGCCACAACCTGCAAGGACAAGAAGTTGCGCGTCATCGAGCCGAGGAGCGGCATCGTGCTCTCTGTAAGTTTGTTAGGTTTGCATAAAAGGAAGTTATCCGACTTGAATTGATTAAGCGACTTAAATTTAGTGCTCGCTTTCCGGTCCCATACGTACCAACTTGGAGGTTACACAGATCTGCTTTTATCAGAACAGAACAGCGTATATCAAGCGCGCCAGATTATCATAACAATATATTTTAACCATGCGATCTTCCTCCAATCGCTCTTGATGGCTGATAGGGGTCTTGTTAGTATAGAGGTTACACAGATCTGCTTTTATCAGAACAGAACAGCGTATATCAAGCGCGCCAGATTATCATAACAATATATTTTAACCATGCGATCTTCCTCCAATCGCTCTTGATGGCTGATAGGGGTCTTGTTAGTATAGAGGTTACACAGATCTGCTTTTATCAGAACAGAACAGCGTATATCAAGCGCGCCAGATTATCATAACAATATATTTTAACCATGCGATCTTCCTCCAATCGCTCTTGATGGCTGATAGGGGTCTTGTTAGTATAGAGGTTACACAGATCTGCTTTTATCAGAACAGAACAGCGTATATCAAGCGCGCCAGATTGTCATAACAATATATTTTAACCATGCGATCTTCCTCCAATCGCTCTTGATGGCTGATAGGGGTCTTGTTTTGAATTTTTTTTGGTCCAACAAACTAATATATAGATTTAATTCGAGAATAATGAGGAAAAAGTTGAATAAAGGGAAGCCAGTTTTAGTGAGACACGGAATGTCACGGGCCCGGTTTGGCCGTGTACGCATTTGTCACAACGTCTATATCACAAGTGAAACTTCTCTACGATTGGATTAGACGGAATAAAATAAGAGTTCTATGTAGTGACGTTGAGTCAAACTTAGAAAGCTACAGAAAGGCCGAAACTCACGTCTAATGTTTCTTCTTACAGGAAGGTCACTGCCACTTGGGCACTAAGGCATCCAAATGCACGTTCCTGGGCAGCTCCGGCAAGGTGTTGACGACCGGATTCTCCCGCTATAGTGACCGGCAGTACGCGATCTGGGACCAGCACAACCTGGACAAGCCGCTCGCGTGCGAGACCATCGACAGCTCCTCGGGCGTCGTGTTCCCTTATTACGACCATGACACTAATATGGTGAGTGTTCAAACGCTTAATAGTAATTACCAAAAGTGGGAATTGTTGCGACAAAACAAAAGAGTGTCGCAATTGTTGTACTACGAGAAGCAATTAGCAGCGCATTTTTGGAGGGGGCATTTGAACAGTGATGGACAATAGTCTCGAGTGACATGAGCGTAAAAATAGCTCACCCACGCCGAGGTCTGTAAATAAGTAGCCAAGCTTCAGAAGAAATTAGACAAGGGACGAATTAAGTAATGGTTTAACCATTGATACAAAGATCAAAGCTCAAAGAAAAATTTAAATGCGTAACCTGGTGGAAGAGACCGAGAATCGAACCCGGCACCTCTGGATTGCCGGTCCAGCGCGTTAAACCTTTCCGCCACCCTAACGCCCAAGAAACCTTTCGAATTTTTCCTTATGCTTTGTGTGTCGATCTTTGCATTATTTGAAAGGCTTTACACCTTTACAATGCATGTGCTCGAAAAGAGCGTATTCTAGGCATTCAAACTGTGCGGAAAGTAATACTTTTCCGCACTAGTGCTTTTTACTTTTCAATTTTTTTTTAATTTATAGCCGTATCTGACAGCCTGACACAAAGAGGTTTTATTATTTACAAAAAGTTTGATAAATAAGTCAAATACCGATTATTATCACGTATAAAAGTACAATAAAACCAATATTTCATTAATTAATTCATTTAACACGTCATTAATTACATTAGATATAAAATTTGATTAATAAACGAACTTTAAATCGTTATTCATTAAATAAATTTGGCTGAATGTACACGCGCTTGTGCCATTTTGACATAAGACGAATATTAAAAAAATACTTATGTCGAGCGCGGTTTACAAATAACTCTGCCATTTTTTATTGATGTCTGGTTTAATTTGAAGTTGTTTTGTGCAAATCTGCTGAAATAATGGCGAGATAAAGGGACGAATCATGAATTTAAACCCGTAAAATGTTATTGAAGAAGTAAAAAATGTGAACGACGGCTTCTTTTTGGATAAATCAAATCAAAATACTTTTTTTCCAATGTAAACAGTCTTTGTGAGTATTAAAGTATTTTCTATTTTCTCGTACATGCATAGTAAAGTTTTGTACGGAACTCGTGTGTAAGATGATTTCCGACTCGTGTTTGTTTAATCACTCGCTCGTGACTAAAAATCACACTCGTCTGAAATCACCTACCTTCCACACTTGTATCGTAAATAACTATAGCTTAACCTATTGACCGCCAAGCGGTCTAGCAATTTACCGTGCCACTGACGCCAGAGTAAAAAAAAAAAGATGTGCCCCAAAATCAACAGGGATTGAAAAATACTTGTAGCGGTTAGAATTACAAAGTTTTTGATCATTGAAATTTGGACGGCTGTGGCCGACGTGGCGTCAGGGGCACGATTTTTTGTTGACGGCCACAGCCGACTGTGGCGGTCAAAAGGTTAATGGTTTTAATCTTTGCAGGTTTACCTTGCGGGCAAGGGCGATGGGAACATACGATACTACGAGGTGGTCGACGACGCTCCCTACGTGCACTTCCTTAACCAGTTTCTGTCGGGAAACCCACAAGTAAGACATATTTCGTATGATTATGTAACTGGACGTAGTTGCGTAACGTGTCCGATTCCATTATATTTTAGTCGGTTTATATTTGAATTTTATGTAATGGTTTTAAGGTACTGACAAATTATTGTTCTTAGAATAAATACGTGTAAAACGATTCTTCATACAACAGATTTGCGAAGCATGGAGCCGGTTTTGATTTTATGTGTGCGTGTCTACGAACCAATCATTAGGGACGTTTTACTTTTAGACGTTGAGACAGATGCGTACTCGAACGAAACTGAGCCCGTGACAGGCCGCGGCTCACTAAAACTGGCTTCACTTTCAAGCGCTGACTAGGTTTCTAGATGTATTTATTCTAAGTTCTTCAATAACGGGTACACCAAGCGGTAAAACAATTGCCCCTGACGCCAGAGCATATAAATAAAAAAGTTTAGTGCCGCACCGCTCACTAAAATATACTTTGACACGAGATCGAGAACGCCGACTATTCGACGGTTGAATTTCGAACATCGGAGTAGGCCTTCAGTTTTCTTTACGGAACCGGTGGCGTCACTATCATGGGCGAATGGTGGACAGCGGTTTAAGCATTTCGAAATACAGAATAAAAATCATATTTTGAAATTCAATTCTATCAGTCATCATCTTCTATTTCTACTAATTTTATGAACTGAAAAATATATATTTGGGTTTCCTATACCAAAATAAACGTTAGTTTAATACAAAACATGAGTCAACTAGCCTATTAACACATTGTAAACACCTCAGGAAGCTTATTTCACAACTTCCATCTGTTTTCAAAACTAATTTTGAGATGCAAATCATCGAGATAGGATGAAAAGCTACATTAGTCCGTATATTTGTTTCCAGCGTGGCCTGGGCTTCATGCCGAAACGAGGCGTGAACACCGCAGCGTGCGAAGTGTTCCGCTTCTACAAGCTTCATACGTCGCGCGGGCTGTGCGAGCCCATTGCTATGATCGTGCCGCGCAAGTCGGACTGCTTCCAGGTATCTAATGTTACTTATTCCCACAGATTCGTTATTTAAAATAAAATCTGAGCCTCCCTGTTTCGGTAACTTTCCAATTACCGTTGTCAATGGTTGGTTGGTTGATCAAGTTGGTGGAAAGTTACCAAGACGTCATGGAGGCTCAAATAATTAATATGACGCGATATAATCTGTTTAAATCGTTTTATTTAAACAGATCTGTGCTTATGCTACTAGTGGCTCTGTGAATTTGTTTCAAAATAGCAGTAGGTATTTGCCTTTTTTTGCAATTTTGAACAATTCCGAAAAACTGTATCGGCAGAAAAAAATCTAGACTTATCGAACCTACTCACAAAATTTCATGAGAATCGGTTGAGAAATGCGACGCGATGCGAGAATTGATGCTTTCCGGATGTCCAGACATCTAAACATTTGGCTAATGAAAGAATTTTGAGCTTCGCTCGATCGGTCGATTCTAAAGTTGTATTGAAAATGACTTTTCTATTGAGAGGGGTCATTATATTAGGCAAAATCTTAATAGTGCGGTGCAGGACCGCCATCTGTTGGCGAAGATGTATTTGTCTTTTAATTACATTTTACCCGACTACAGTAAAGAAAAATGTCTTACGCGGGCGAAGTTGCGGGCATTCTAGTATTCTCACAGACCATCCCCACTAGACGGAGCATGTAAGGCGACCTGCGCGCACCAACGGTATGGTAGGGCAGAACATTAAAGTATCAACACGGCGGCCACCGTTTAGTTGCGTCCATGTCTATGAGGTCTCTCTACACCACTTAACACTACAATTTACCATGTTATTTATTTAATTTCTTTTTTCGTTGACGTACGCATGGATCATAAACAAGGACGCAACTAAACGGTGGCCGCCGTGTTCATACTTTAATGTTCTGCCGTACCATATCGTTGGTGCGCGCGGGTCGCCTTACATGCTCCGTCTAGTGGGGGTTGTCTGTGAGTATTCTATACAAACTATAGTCCCAACAGCGATTCGAGAGTGTAAACACTACGTCAACAAATGTTAATAAGGCTTGTCCAAGGTTTTACGATATCTATGGATTCGCTTTAAGGTATGACAAACATTGATAGGCCCTTATGTATTTAAAACTTTTTAATGTTCTTATGGAGCCTACTTTAAACCTGTTTATTATTTAGATGGATTATTCTTTTAAATTAAACCTCATATCACCAATATCACTGATAGGCAATTAAATATATGTTAGAAAAAAATAATATGATCTTGTCTATTATAGTTGAAGTAAAAAAAAAATGCATACTTCACGGGCTTAGGGCTCTAACCAATCGAACAACTTGTTTAAAATGTGCTCATAAAATCAGAGCTGTAAGTCCACTAGTGGACAGAGGATCCTCAAGGATTTCCATAGCTTTCGGTCGTACGCTAAGTGCGGTTTGTCACATATCATCGGCTCACCTTGATCCATATCAACATCTATAATGTTTGAGGATGGGTTCTCCGGTTCATGTCTTGACTTGAGAACGAGGGTACTTTGTTAACAAGAATGTATTTATGTACAGGAGGACCTATACCCCGACACAGCCGCGCCGCTGCCGGCACTGTCGGCCAAGGATTGGCTGGGCGGAATGAATGCCCCGCCATTGCTCATTAGTATGAAGACTGGTATGTTTTTCTTTTTCTAATCAATACACGTGTAATGAAACATCTGTTTCTATTTTTTCATCTCACATAAGACAACTGTAGAAACAAAGAAATGAAACTGGGACACACAGTGGAACAGTTTCCTGTCGTCTGGTGGGTTTAACCCTTAACTTTAAGCAGTGGGTCGATAAATAAAGTATAACTCAACCATTTACTATTATTGTAACTATTCACGGTATTTACCTGTAATAGTTATCCTGGCTGAAAAAAAAAGATTATCCGTTGAGTTTCTTTCGGTGTTCTTCTCAACAGTGGTCTCCTATTATGAAATGCTGGTAGACTCAGACATGTAAAAGTGCCCTTGCGGCCTACTTGCAGAATAAAGATCATTATTTCATTTCATTATGGTAATCACAGGTGTAACAATATCTACGCACAAGCCGCGCACGACGAACAAGGAATACTTATTGTAATAGTTGTCCTGGCTGGAAAAAAAAGATTACCCGTTGAGTTTCTTTCGGTTTTCTTCTCAACAGTGGTCTCCTATTATGAAATGCTGGTAGACTCAGACATTTAATAGTGCCCTTGCGGCCTACTTGCAGAATAAAGGTCATTATTTCATTTCATTATGGTATGGTAATCACAGGTGTAACAATATCGACGCACAAGCCGCGCACGACGAACAAGGAATACTTACTGTAATAGTTGTCCTGGCTGGAAAAAAAAAGATTATCCGTTGAGTTTCTTTCGGTGTTCTTCTCAACAGTGGTCTCCTATTATGAAATGCTGGTAGACTCAGACATGTAATAGTGCCCTTGCGGCCTACTTGCAGAATAAAGGTCATTATTTCATTTCATTATGGTATGGTAATCACAGGTGTAACAATATCAACGCACAAGCCGCGCACGACGAACAAGGACGCGCCGGCGCTGCAGCCGCAGGACGCGAACAACCGCAAGAAGTTCGCGTTCCTGTCGCGCGAGACCACGCCCGACTACCGCCCGCTCGCCACCTGGCAGGACCACGCCGGCGTGGAGAACGACGTGCAGGTGCGTGGCGCGGAGCCACAGACAAAGGGATTGGTTGCGTTAACTTTGCACCTCATTTGTTTGGAGCGCTAAGTCATGCGAGTTATTTCTCACCTATTATACATTTTCTTTTAACTGTTTTCTTGGGAACCAGAACTAAACTTAGTGTACTGAGTACTATACTACTCTTGGCTACTCTTGACAAACAAAGATGCGCCGGCGTTGACACCCCAAGATGATATGCCTACTACTATAATCAACATTATACCTACAGCGCTCATGAAAGAGGACAAAGTTACCAAACAACCCGCACTTTATTGTAAAAGGGTATGGTAACCTAGCCTGAACTAGATGGACGTTTTTTGGTAAATGATAAAAATATGTATTTATAACCGTTAAAAAAAGGCGGTTCTCAGTTTGACCTATAAGTATGTATGTATCTATGTTTGTCCGCGATTATCTCGCGTTTGGCTGAACCCATTTTGAGGCGGTTTTCAGAAAAGTATTTATTACACTTAGAAAAAGGTTTTGGTATTTTAACCGACTTCAAAAGGTGATTCAAATGTAATCTGTACATGAACGGGTTATTTTTGGCTTTACAGTTTTTTTTGAAGTCTGGTATTTTTTTGTTAATAATATCTAATAGGCTACTCTCCATTAAAAATATCGCTAGTGGCTCCGTTTAGTTAGAAAGTTATTGTATCAAATGTGTATTTTCTCGATTGTAAACTTGGATATTTGATTGGAGTCGATTATCCTATTCCTAGATTGATACTTAGTTATTCATTCTCCAGTTGCAGGTGATAGAGAAGTCTCAAAAAACCAGCGCTAACCAAAACACGAAGTTCCACCAGCTGCAGAAGATGTTCGGCAAACAGAGCGGCGAGGCCGAGCCCGTGCCTCTGTACAAGCAGATCAACCAGGGCGACGTGTTCAGCACCGAGAATGAGGTACATTTTACTTATATCTTCAACCGAACAACACAACTCGACTCAGCAACCCGATAGAATCAGGTAGGGACTTACTAGGTTGTTACCAAATCAATCAGGGGATGTGTTCAGCACTGAGAATGAGGTACAGTTTACTTTGTAACTTCAACTGAACAACCCGACAGAATCAGGTGGGGACTTACTATATATACCCCGCGCGGCGAACGATAATTCCTATGACACCTGTCATCTCGGTACATTTTTCCTATTATAGGTTATAAAATGTACTGAGATGACAGGTGTCATATAGGTTACAAATAAGTGAAAAACATAGATCCACAAATTTGTCGCTTACTCGGTTTTGATATGGGGCAGCCGAGATATATCATTATCATTACCTTACTCTGAGATTGTTAAGATTTAACGAATATACATAAAAGTATGTGATCAGTATCATATCAGCAATTACCTAACGGAGAATCGTTGGTCGAGCAAATTGAAATTGCAGTACGGAGTTATTGTTTTTCTTAGAAGGACCATGGGTGTATAAGTTTTAATCATTCCCGACTGTCAGATAAAACTGAACACCTGACAGTAATTGGAATCAATTTGGGGTACGTTAGATCCCGTGTTTAAGATACCAAGAAAATTAAACTAAGGGATGGTAAATACGATTCTATCGTTGCATTTCACACAATGAGAAAGGTAAAGTAAGATAGGTAGGAAAGGTAAATAGGTAGATGTAAAAGTAAGGCTTTAGTTTCTATTTGTGCACTCTCATCACGAGCTTTACGGGTTTTAGGCAAAAGACAAACAGAGACATTAATAATCTGTTTTATATTTTCCAGTTACGCGTCGCATTCAACCGCCAAGGAGAAGAACTACGAATCGTAAAACGGCAACTACAGAACAGCCAACAGCGAGTACGCGAGTTGGAGCAAACCATAGCTGCATTACAGTCGCGTATGCAGCGAGACGCTTCCTAAACTGCCCCTATACCCCTTCGTCGCTTTAGCAAGCGCACACTGTAAACTTTTTAATAAGTGACCGTCGGCTAACAGTCTGAGCCCTTTTTGGAGGCTTGTTGAAGGATATAACCTGGTAAAAGGTTAGAGAGTGATAATAATGTGACTTACGCTAGCTTAAATGGATCTGTGTTTAGCTCGTAGTAAATGCCAAATGAGATGCGAACGAAGTCGACACAATGCTAATTTCTACTAGTAGATAGGACAACCTCTTTAATAATAGATCTCATTAGCAACTCTATAATCGATCTATCATTCCATCTGAACTACTAGAGACTACTTTTATATTTAGTAGGACTATGTTAGAAATGGAACTGAGTACAAGTTTACAATGTGCGATTTCTCAATGTTGTACTTGCTCATGACGTGCTGCTATGGAATACGGTATTTATTTGCTAGTAAGAATATTTACTTATGACGTCATGACCCCCGCAAATAGCCATAAAGAAGCTTAGAATATCAATGTAAATGTCTTGTCATTTTGTCACAAGTTTTACATTATAAGTGCTCAATGGCCACAGTAGGTAGATGTAAAAGTAAGGCTTTAGTTTATATTTGTGCACTTTTCAAGAACTATTGCAGTATTATTGCGGTTCAAGAATTTCATGTCAGCCATGTTGCCAAGATATGTTCATGTTTTAACTTTTAGGACTACATGTATGTATGCCCATGACGAATCTTATCTTAAATTATCACAAAATATGATGTAGCTGTCTATTGATACTATATCTCTTTATTATTAATAATGATTTTCAGACATTCTTTTATTAGTGATTTTATTGTTCTTAGATATTATGTTAATAAATAATGTGCAATCAAAATCAGGGTGAAGTTATGGTTTGTTACAATCAGTTGCGAGGCACCTTTTTAAGAAGCACATGATAAATTTTATTCCAAGTGTTAAAGTTAAGTTGACATTTTGTTAGTGATTGTTTTAAGAGTCTGATTTTGAAGATAGTGTTACCTGTTATTTTATAATTATAATTACGATGTGTATGTGCTTTGTATGTAATTTTGTAATGTTTTACTATATATTCCAGTGTAAGGCATTTAATTTCTATATGTACGAAATGAAAATAATTGAATTGATGGTTTTACTTAAATACGAAAATAGTTCTACGTAAGTAGTTCTGAATGGCAAAGTTACCTGAACTCCCTTCAAAGTTAATCTAAGGGTTGAAGCTATCATCATTGTATAATTAAGGTGCTAGTATATTCCAAAAACGCCTCACACTTTCGAACTCAAGTCCCATATGGACACTTTCTTAACGCTAGAACTTCTAGGTTTCCTTGTAAATCCCACCAATAGGATTTGCAGCGGTCATCTTAGAACTTCGAACTGCTTCCACGGTAATGGTTGACGCGTTTATAAAAGTACAAATGACTACATCACTTGTATGAAACCGCGCTCATCACCCTACCAATGCGATGGTATTTAATGCGTGACATTATATATGACTTTTAAAACTAAATTTATGGTATAGCTTACTAGCTTGGCATTGGATCGATAAGACTAGATATATTTCTGTTTAACAATTCTGAAATTCAAAAGTAACGGTACTAAACATTTACATTCCATTTTCAGTCTAAAAGGCATAATTAATGTGGTAAGTGATAATGAAAGTATTATTGTGCATTAGCTGGTTTACTTACTTGGCTAAGTCAGTGTTTATATTTATTATCATGTATTTTTATATCATGCTTGTGTAGCACAAATTTTCAAATAAATGTTTGAACGGTATTCGAAGTTTTTTATTAACCCCAAATGTTGAAGCTTTTATGTTATGAGTTATGAATCAAAATGGCCGTTGCACGCAAGGTCAATAATAATTCTGACGGGAATAGTCTATGCCTATTCAATTATTTTGATAGTTACCTACTGCGTGCAACCAGTCTTTTTTTCCAAGCTACTGAAAAATTTAACTGTTTCTAGAAATACGCCCCCTCATTCCTAAACAATAAAAAAACAAGCTTCTCTTAATGTCGTACTACAATATAAAATATTACTCTAGAGTGTTGGATGTGTTATTAGTGATTTATAATTAAATTGCAATAAAATCTAAATATTTAATAGTCTTTATTTCATGGTTTACAATATTCAGTCAATCAAATGCTATAATATTATTTAATGGATTTCCTATTTACTTGGTTAGATTGCATAAATGTACGTAAAAAATTTACTAACATTTCATAGGACATTTACAAGACATATAAATACTCAATAAAATAATAAAACATTTGTAAATATGGACGGCATTAACAATAAGTTATAATAATATGTTGATTGGAATGATTAAAATGATATTATCATCTTGAGATTCCTATTTGCGTAGGCATTATAAATGCTACATAAGCCTAATAGCATATTCGGGACATTTACAAGACAAAAAAACACACAAAAAATGAACGGCAATAACAATAAGTTACTATGCTGATTGGAATAATTATAATTCTTTATCTTCATGTCTTACAACAGTCAGTTATTTAAATTGTTTATAATACTACTATTTCATGGCTCAGTGACAGTGGCTTCAGTCAATTCAATGAGATTCGCTTGAGTTTTTTTTATTGCTACGTACCTACCTTACTAGAACATTTACGTGACATAAACATAAAAAAAATGGACGGAAATAACAATAAAAATACCCTTAAGTATTACTTAGGTACAAATACAGGCACACTGTTAATTCTAGGTTTACTTTGATTTAGGAGAATTTTATTTGGCCTGCATGTTTTCAAACACACAGAAACTGTTACTAAATGCACTCCTAATTAAAAGTAATTAAGGCATCCTTAAGAACACACTAAGAAGCTTATTTAGTACACTAGAAAGAACATGAGCTAAAGACAAGGCAATTTTTAAGTTCCTAAATTCATTGAACGCTATTTCATTTTTGGCGAGAAAGTGACCTTTATAACACTTTATACTCTCGCGGTTTGAACACATAATTAAAACTTATTGAACCGGGTCGTGCCGGTACGGCGTTGAGCACGTCTGAGACCACGGCACGTGAAACCGTGTTGAAACGTCAGGCAATGAAGGTAAATCAAAATATCGCGATAGACCCGGTTCAATAAGTTTTAATTAAAGTGACCTTTATTAGGTTAGATACGTAAGACAAAAAAGTTTTTTAAACATGCAACTTCCTTCGACGGCAGTTTGTTCTTGCAGTCCCCAAGTGCACTATATAAGCTTTTTGAATCACACTAACCATTTATTTTATAACGATAGATATCTGAATATTTGAAAGGCTACTAAGAAAGGTGCAACTACAGATATTGTCAAACCAGATGCAGCATTGCACCCATCAGTACTGCAAGTGTATATGCATGTTCTGTACTCCAACTTGTCTCCTGGTTGCTGCACATAATTGCAGTAGTTGCCCAGGTCTAGCGATGAGCAATACCTCTTTGTGCTGATGCCACCTGAAAAATTAAATTAGTTAAATTAGTACTACAAAATATAATATACAAGATCCTAATTTGACTGGACTTTGTGCTGACTGTCATAGACTCATCATAGTAAGTGCAAATGCAATTGCTTTACACTTTTAGCTTACATTATAGAAATCATCAAAACAGAAAGCTGAATTTCGAGGTGATGAAGATACAAACATTTATTTAGGGAAGGTTTTTAAAAAAGTATAACATCATTTGTATCAATGGTTATGGTTATGGAATATAAAAAAAAAGTTTTACTCACCTATTATTAAGTGCAGTGTGCATGCTGTTAAGATGTGAAACCTTAAGAAAACCCAGTGCATTTCATACTGTGAAGTAAAATACTCAAAAGCATGTGAAAGTGGTTAGTATGGTTACATAGAGTTATAACAGCTGCTTTAGTATTGTCCAGTATAGTATACAAAACTAATGATCACCGGTCCCGTTTTGTTATAATATTGTGTGAAAATCAAAGAGTTCATAAAGAAACAATAAGTACAATAATTTTATCATCTAAAAAAGTACACCAAGTCCTTTGCTAATTGGCCTGATGGAACACTATAAGTACAAACTTCTTCCTTTTTTGGGTTGTTAATTACCAAACAAAGGCATGTAAGTCACTTCTATCTAAAATAGTCTATTTTATTTTTAAAAGACAATAATTATAATAAATTATGAAGTCTACCTAGAGAGTATGTGTGTTGGAGAGCTATTTATTAATTATCTCAATTGAAAGATAACCTTCATATAACATTGTAATAATCTTAAAACAGAAAAAAGTAGCAGACATTAGTGTCATTATGTTACTTATTCAATTCTATCAATAAGTCCCAGCCAACAAAATGGACAGGATCATTTTACAGAAATACAAGTACTTTTATTACCTGTTTATATATTAATCCTAATCCTAAATTCTTTTTAAAAGTGCACTAAGCAAAAAATATGTCAAACACTGAAAGCAAATCCTCAAAATATGCACAACTAAGTAATATTGAACATTAAACCTGTATGCTTAATGCAGAATTGGGCGTTATACACATGTTCACAGGAAGTTGGTTTCAGATTACCACCCTCCAGGGTCATGAGGACATCACCACACTCCATTGTAGATGAGGAGTTGCATTGATAGCAATTTATAGGCATACCTATTAGAAGTTATTTGTTAGTAAGTAAAAGTAATCAAGCTACGTAAGTACTTCTCCATAAAACTGTTTGAATCAGGGTTTCCCAACCTTCTTTTGGTGCACCCCCACAGACTACTAAAAATGATTTCATGCCCCAGTGTAAAAATGTAATGTAGATATAAACAAAGAAAAACAGGACAGAGAAGGAAAAACAGGCTACTGGGCCCAGGTGACAGTTTCACCACCATATTTATAATACCCAAGACAAGAGTTTCAATTTGGGTGATTATTGAAGCGTTTTAACTGCTTCATTGGCGTGACCACTATATTTTGACGAACCCGATGATCATTTTAGACTGTCCTGTAGAAGATGCACATTATTAAAATTCTTATCAAAATGATGATGATGATATCAAAATAATGTTGATTGCTTCTATAAGTTGACCAACATTGCGGTTATGGTAATTGGCAGTTAAAATGATCTGAATAATCCGATTCACATAGAAGTTAGCATATTTCTGAATTGTTTCAGAAAAGGTCTACATCCAAGGCGGGATGTAAGTGGCTAATGATGGTAATAAGAAGTAATTATTTGCTTCACCCTTCACCTCAGAAAGTTTTGTTAGTATAATTTTTGCTAAATAAAAATTTATCAGTTAAAATAAGAAGGTGCCGGTTTTAATACATAATCCAACAAAATACTGTCACCTATATTATTGAGGTGCAATGTTAAAGTGAACACCTTATTGACCAATAATTATACTGCTGGGTTAGTGTTCATAGGATTAAGATCTACACTCATAATCAATTTCTAAATGGTTAGTACATTTCCGATAAGTTCCCGAGCCCACTTATTCAATTTCTCACCTTCGTACCGCCCAACACGCTTTATACAAAACTGGGCATCATGAATATCGGAACAGTCCTTTGGTAAAATATCTACGTCGTTATTGAAATATTCATTGCATTCAAAAGGGTTTTCCGAGTCCGTCCCCGAACACTGATAGCAGTTTATTGATTCAACTAAAAAATACACAAATTAAAATAAACGAAAATGTAAAAGTTATGATAAGAAGCAACGCCCTAAAACGTACCTGTCTTCAATGTTGTAAGTGATAGACACAGAAAAAGAAGATATCTGTATGATTGTGACATTATTATAGAATCTCTTAATTTAAAGTATAAAGGAATGTAGTAATTACATAAAAAAATCAATAGTTATTAGTTTCTAAGTAAGTTTTATGCCTGGGCGCGTACAAACATAACTTGACCACAGATAATAAAATAACATTTCATTTCAAGCAACCGTTCATTCACATCAACCGCCTGTCAATTTGTTTTTTTATTTTTATTCGGACGGAAACAGTAACTGATAACAAACAGCCATTTCTTAAAATGAATTAGTAATTCGTAAATTTTATAGTCATTTTACACATAACTATGATCTAACTATTATACATGAGCAAAGGTGATAATAATTTAGCATTGGTTCCAATCAATCAGAAAACGGGACGAAGCTACAGTATTGCCACATTGTAATAATTTTAATGTACACTTTTTGTCGGACTCTAATAGTAGTTTATGCAACTGATACATAATGAGAGGCCTTAAAACACGAGTGTGGTTTTATGAAACGAGCGTCAGCGAGTTTCATAATAGGATCACACGAGTGTTTTAAGGCCTAATTATGTACAGTTGTATACACTACTTTATCTGCACACATATCATAAGTACAATAAGATGGGTTCAGAAGCCATAAGGAAATGACCGGCACCACCATAGAGTATATTTGTATAATATGAGATAGAGATATCACTTAAAGGTTTGACATGTAGCGCCATCTCGTGCTTAGTGCCGGTAAACTATACGAGCTACATGCGGCGTGCTACGTATGTACCTAGCTCAAGATATTATTATTTTCGAGCTATTTCTTACACTATGTACCAATTTACATAATATGATAGAAATAGCATCATAATCGGTTTATTGTCAAATAAAACAATATTAAATACGTACAAGTTTATTTTTGTAGCGTTTTCTACAGTAATTTACTGCCATCATTTGCACTTAGACGAATTGGTCATAATCAAGTACACTACACTACACAAATACTAGCTAAATAAAAGTCTTGTGATCCTCGCAATTTTTTTTGTTCTAAGTTATAAGACCGTGGGCACCACTAGTGCTACCTGTAAAATATCTAAAAACGACATATGTCTATACTCATGCAGTAAAAAATAAATCTGAACAAATACATCACGGTCTTATAACTTAGAACAAATTAACAGATTCTTATACTACTCATTTAGGTGGTCGGTCTAACATCTGAAATAGCGTCAATTTTAAGTGATATTCAATTTAGTCGAGTTACATTGGAAAAGTTTACCGGTTCTTAGCGAGAGATGTCACTGTTATCATCTAAATTAACACAAGAAGTTTAGACGCTAAATCTTATTACCATATTTTGTTAAATAGTTAATTTATATTATCTAACATATGTCCCACTAAAACAAACACTTTTAATCAAAATGCCTTTTTTTTTAGCAATGGTATCATTCAACATTATGAATTATGGTAACAAAATCTTGCAATATTTACTGCGGATTCCAATTGACGTATTAAATGTTTAGATCAGAATATTCTGAATTAGTATTATCAATGATTTTGTCACTGCCGAAATAGATTTAAAAGTGTGAGCACTCTTGTAATTCCGAAACAAATATATTTTATGATGTTAGGCGTTTGCTATATATTTTTTTTATTTTATTGAATTATTACTACAAATAATGACATACTGTATTTTTTGTGAAATGGAACGTGGTATTGTCATATTTGACATATAGATTGTGTTGATGTGTTTGTGTTGATAATCTACCGTTTCACATCTCAATTTCAATTTCGGATACATTCAAAACATTTTCTCTGCTTCTAATTGATTATTTACGACGACCTGGCTTTGTTTTTGGATACCGATTCTTCTATTCACGACTACTCCGGCAATCTACCTAAGTACGGATTGTGATGACTGCATCTTCTACGCAATTATATATTACGACAATATTTTCAGTTGTAATGGACTATTCGTTTATAAATTGCGAGGATCACAAGACTTTTATTTAGCTAGTATTTGTGTAGTGTAGTGTACTTGATTATGACCAATTCGTCTAAGTGCAAATGATGGCAGTAAATTACTGTAGAAAACGCTACAAAAATAAACTTGTACGTATTTAATATTGTTTTATTTGACAATAAACCGATTATGATGCTATTTCTATCATATTATGTAAATTGGTACATAGTGTAAGAAATAGCTCGAAAATAATAATATCTTGAGCTAGGTACATACGTAGCACGCCGCATGTAGCTCGTATAGTTTACCGGCACTAAGCACGAGATGGCGCTACATGTCAAACCTTTAAGTGATATCTCTATCTCATATTATACAAATATACTCTATGAAATACATAAACAGATTATTTATTGTAATAGTTGTAATTTACATTTACATTGAAACAATATTTTCAACTAAAATGTGAATTACAAAAAACTTCACAATTCTACTTTCGTAACAGCAAAGAACCAACAAACAAATGACAACAATAATGGCGGCAATTCGAACCTGCGTCAAGACGAATGTTTCGAGCTGCCATTCTCGGCCTAATAATAATAAGACAAATGTTTTTTTTTCTAAATCATATACAAACGAATGTATCCATATTCTCATGTCACTCGAGATCAAATGTCGTGCGGTTTTTAGAAAAAAAACATACTGAATTGACATTTCGTATCGATAACAATATTAATATCTATGGATACTAGAATAGAGACCAACTTGTGTTTTGACAGCTGTTCCTAATTTACACTCGTAACCTTACAAAAATCGGTACTGTAATAACATTACAGTACAGATTTTAGCTACTACCACAGACAAAAAAATCTCATAGTAAAATTGGTTGTAATAATGCTGGTCATTTCCTACGATTTCTGAACGCATTTTAGAGCACTAATGATATGTGCGTAGATAAAGGTTTGTATTATGGTATTATAAGTGTTTCCTATTTTGTTACGACATTTATGTTTATGTTACCCATCCGCAACAAGAAAATTTGTGCCTAAAATGTATTCAACATACATCCATCAGAAATCTCGCCACTATATAGTTTAACGATATGCTTTATACAATATAAAATAAGTAGCTACAAAATATTTTCTTTTTCATTTTGAAAGGAAGAGTGTCTATTGAAACCCAACCTGAAAAATGCGGCATATTAAAAAAAAAAACCTTCATAACCAGTCTCTTTCTCTGATTTCTCCACCTGCTGAAGAGGCCACTAGAAAGTAATAGAATCCGATTGACTCCGACGAACGAACGCCAAATTTAAATTGAATACCGGTCCGTAGTTTCGGATGCAGTTAGATGCCGCCACAGAGGGCCCAGCCCTAGTGGTATCCCTGGTAGCAATCACCCCACATGCCCGCAAGGGTATGTGTGAGCGTCCAAGTGGAGTGATGATGAGTCCCGCGACGAACGAAGTCGCGGCAAGATGTGCCAGCCTGCTGGAGAAGCAACTCCCCAAGGATGGCTTCTGCGATTTTACGCTATGTCTGCACAGGTGCATACTTACTTAGAATAGAATTATTTGAGTAACACATACCAAATTGGAAATTGTTTTCAAGTAATTTTGGGAAATCGTTGTATTATATTTTTTCATATTTACTGGAAGGAATTCACGAAATTAAACTAAGATTATATACTGTTAACTTTAATATCAGACAACCTCACACAAATTGATCTATTTCTAAATTAAGCTCAAGAAGGCTTGGGTTATGGGTACTAAACGACAATATACATACTTATATAGATAAATATATACTTAAATACATAGAACAACCATGACCCAAGCACAAATATTCGAGTTCATCACACAAATATTTGCCCTGGCCGGGATTCAAACCCGGGACCGCCGGCACAGTAGGCAGGTCTCTACAAACCAAGCCAACCGCGTCGTCACAGTCACGTCAGTACATTCTGTGTATACAGAAGCACTCCCAGTTTTAACTTTTGGGAACTTTAGGATAAGAGGGTACAGGGAGTTTATTAGTAAATAAAATAACAAGAACTGATGAGTTGATTCAATGTTTATTTTTATATTGCTTTGACATTGACAAATTTAATACAAAAATAGTTAAATAAACCAGAACCTACCAGTATCGTCGTTAAGTAGGCAAACTTAGCCTTATTTTACATACTATGGACGTCTCCATATCGTTAAGTATATAAGTAAACATAGTAAATTCCCACTATTCACAAATATTTATTAAACATTTCTCAAACATTCGAACACTCTTAATACTATTAGACATTCTCCAAAATGTATAATTAAATCACAATACGCATGAGCAAACACTTAGAAACTCATGTGAACTTAATTTGTACAGTAAACTTATGTATAGACCTATTTTAAATGCATTAACGTATTTATGTTTTAATGTCTAAACTAGCAGACAGTAACTAGTAAAAATTAAAATTATTGTCATCAAAGTCTTACGAGAATAGATTTATAATTTTAATCATCACAAAAATGGAATGTAATTGATTATTATATCAAGTATTTATAGAGTATTCATCACTATTCAAACACCTAAAAGTAGATAAGTATAAAAAAGAAGAACATAGAGTACAGAAGGACGATATTACTAGGTAGGTAGACAATTTTGTATAAATTAACATTCTACACGATTGGCACGTTGGTCCTTAGTAAGATGTTAGCCTAGGTAACCCTACGAAAGAAGAATGAAGGATACAAGTTTGTCTTGAAAAGCAGAAGCTCAGTCTAACTAGGTAGAGTTTGCAAGACTCCTGGCAAGTTTCAAGACAGTAAAAGACATGATTTTGGTCCCAATTGATTCATTTGATTATCGTTAAGCCAATAGGCGTATTAAAACCTTCCAAAATCTATATCTAACTATAAATATTAGGTAGGAAGTTCAAGGCATGGTATAGGACAAGGTCTGGCACTCCAGAAATTCAGCCTTTCGACGTCAATGATTAGTTGCCTCTTTATGGTAAAAAAATAATTAAAAGGAAAAAAAGTTTCGACGCGAGACGTACAAAAAAAATGCATTACAATTGCCATGTTCTTTGAATAAATGTTATTTTGTCGTAGGTAATAATTGATTATAAACACTCGGGATTTTATGAGATTCACACAGGTAACAAGGGAATCGGGGAGTATTATGATACACCACTGGCAGCACAGAAACGGATTGACAGAACCAACCAACCAATCATAGCGTGAGTCTCGCCTGTCATCTCGGAGTGCCACCTTGTTTTCTTATACCATGGTTCAAGGCGTCTGTCAGCGGTGTTTAGCAGTTGTTGAGCTGTGGCCGGAGCGGCAGCGAGCCCTCGACCCAGAAGTTGGGGCGCTGCATCATGGTCTGCCACAACGACACCTCCTTGCCCACGCTGTCCATCCAGTTCACGTTCGCTCCCATGTACGTACCTGTAGCAAGATATTTGCAAATTTAAAATTTTGATACTTTCAGTGTACCATGGTGGTTTCATATTTGTCCCTTGTATCTCAAAATAATCAAAATAATAATAATTTGCATTTGAATATTGAGCCCATTTTACGCTGTGTTTTAATTTAACAATGTGGCAAAATTTCTAGTTTGACAGCCAGAGTACACACACTTGCGAGTTTAGATTTGGTAGTAAATACTTTGCAAGATATTCAGAAAGAGAACTAGGTTGTGGTGACGTAGAAGACATTTTGTTGGTAGACTTGTAACTAACAAGGAATGAGATATGTCATTGTTATATTTACTGGTAGGTATAGCTACTTGACGCGTATGAACGTCTTAAGAGTTGTCTTCTTTTCTGTGGCATCTTAAACCCCCAACCCAAATGGGGTACAAAGCAGAATTGAAACGCCGTTGCCAGATAATTTGTCATGTGACTAACTCTAGCAGCCTGTAGACATGCGTGAACCTAATGCCCGAATAGCCACTACCATGTTAAAGCCGTTTAATAACCCAACCAAACGGATGTGTGTGTGATCACAGCTTTCAGGGCGTACTCGCAATGCTCAGGCACGAGGACGCTTGGAAGAAGCTGGGCTTAGCTTACGGAGATGTCACGACTGCGCGGCAGCGGCAGAGGTGCGCAGTACGTGCGTCTCGCTCACACGTATGACCGCCGCGCTCAGATCTCTCGCTGAACCTTTCGCTGCGCCTCTGGTCTCGCAAAGACGCGGCATCTCCGTTAGTCACAGAAGGTCGCCTCGCGCGCAACATAAGCTAAACCGACTTCAAAAAATGGAGAAGGTTCTATGTTTTACTATACGTATGTTTCTTAGGGTTTCGTACCCAAAGGGTAAAAACGGGACCCTATTACTGAGACTTCGCTGTCCGTCCGTCCGTCCGTCCGTCTGTCACCAGGCTGTATCTCAAGAACGGTGATAGCTAGACAGTTGAAATTTTCACAGATGATGTACTTCTATTGCCGCTATAACAACAAATACTAAAAATAAAATAAATATTTAAGGGGGGCTCCCATACAACAAACTTGTTATAGATTATATATATGTATAGGTACGGAACCCTTCATGCGCGAGTCGGGCTCGCACTTGCCCAATTTTTTTTAACTTACCAGTGCCTAGCGACAGTCTGATAGCCCCCATGAAGTCGTTGGAGGCGAGGCGGTCGCGGTCCCACAGACTGAGCTCCAGCGCCCGCGCGCCGAGCTCCTGCATGGTGAGGCCGCGGTACGTGAACGTGTGCTCCCAGCGCGGGTTGAGCGTGCGGCGACACACGTTCGTCTTCTGTTTCGCGAGGCGCCCGCGCTCGGGGAGTAGGTAGCTGGAAAAAAAATGGTTTTATACAAAAACGGATTTGAAATTATCGCAATCTAATAGTAGCAGTTCTCATTTCCCGTACAAGTGTGAGATTTAATGGTTTAAAACTACCTATTATCCTCTCATCAATTGCTTCGAATTTTGAGTTGGACTATATTTATATAATAAAATAAGAGCGGTGACGGGTAGCCGTAGTTACCAAAAGCAATTGAGTGGATATATTTTTTTTTTTTTGTGTCATAGGGGGCAAACGAGCAAACGTATCGCCTGATGGAAAGCGATTACCGTCGCCCATAAACACCTGCAACACCAGAGGAGTCACAAGTGCTTGCCTACCCGGAGGACGAAGATATAATGCCTCTATGCTAGTAATTTCACCGGCTATCTTACCCCCACACCGGAACACAACAATGCGAACATTGCTGTTTGGCGGTGGGTTAGTAGGCAAGACGGTAGTAACAATCCGGACGGACCCAGCACGAGGCCCTACTTACTACTCCAAAAATATACTGCGTTGAACCAATATTTGTACAGTACAAGGAGCAACATTAGATAGGCATTCAATAATTACAAGGCACAAGTGGGAGAAAACCATTAGAATTAAGTAGGTACTAACTAACTACCTATACACAAAATTATAAATTTTCAGCCATATAGCCAGATTTTGGACATTTTACAGGTAGGTTCATTTTGAACAGTTGCCAGAGTTCATACTCTGGCAAATCAATACCTACGTTACCTATTCGGAAGTTATCTTTGAGTCTATTATCGATTTTACTACGCAAAAATCTGTTCTCGATGTTGAGAACATCGATCTTTGGAGAATCCCTTGTTGTCACAGACCACCCCCACTAGACGGAGCATGTAAGGCACATGTAAGGCGACCCGCGCGCACCAACGATATGGTACGGCAAAACATTAAAGTACCAACACGGCGGCCACCGTTTAGTTGCGTCCATGTTTATGAGGTCTCTCTACACCACTTAACACTACAATTTACCATGTTATTTATTTAATTTCTTTTTTCGTTGACGTACGCATGGATCATAAACAAGGACGCAACTAAACGGTGGCCGCAGTGTTCATACTTTAATGTTCTGCCGTACCATATCATTGGTGCGCGCGGGTCGCCTTACATGCTCCGTCTAGTGGAGGTTGTCTGTGCTTGTTGTCTAGAAAAGTTCGGAGTGCAACTCAGCTCAATGATGTAAATACGATAGCTACCTTTTACAGAAGACATCGGCGAGCCCGTTGGGCTTGGTGGCGACGACGTTCTTGGCCTCCTTGACGAGCACGTGCAGGGTCCCCTTGGCGCGCGCGCCCGGCTCCGGCAACTCGAACTTCAGCCCGATGATGAGGTCTCCGCGCGTGCCTTGCTGCTCATCGAATTGTTCTGTCTGAAAAATAACAGAATACAAATTGAGATAATCTCCTTATGTGCTTAGAAGCGTCGAACGACTAGGTGCAGGCCTAAGGCTAATAAATGATACGTATATGATAAAGCTGACAAAATGAGTAGCTGTTCCCTACTACGCCTGGGACGGGCAAAACCATTATGTAGACCTCTGTATGGTTAAAAAAAATACAAGTTCGAGGGCTCTCTTATGTTATGACCAAAGCTACGCGTAAGTAAGCGTGAATGAACAGTCATTGCAGCCATTGCGGCGCTTAAATATTAAACGTTCGTGGATTACCGAACTATGCTTATTACGTGGATTCTATACCCATTCATTGCCGAAGACGCGAATTCGCGTCATCGCTGAATAGAATTTTGAAGTGTCGGCAATGAATGTGTTAAGGCTATTGTAAGGTACTCGTGTCTAATTGCGGAGAGACTGCCTATCTCTCAAGGCTTCTTAAATAAAGAAACAAATCTCGAGGACTAGAGGCTCTCAATGGCACCTACTACACCCTCGACTAGCGACAGCACGTCGTCTGTTGACAACCAAAACTCACTAAGCAACAAATACCTATTTAAAACAAAGCTCGTATCTCAATGCCAATGTACTCACTAAATACGAGGAATTGAAGAGCAGTGACAGAGATTTTAGTGAGTTTTGTCACCAGTCGATTTTATTATTATTTATTAGGAACTACAATTTTCTTAAATCTAGATACATTGTCCCACAAAACCAGTAGCTGGTTTGACTGTGGGATCTTTGTGGAATCTCTAGTTTAGGTACAAGGTAATATGTATTACGGTAGCATTACGGTAGCAGTGTGAAAAAGTGTTTTTTTAACATTCTTTTGAACGTGTTTTTGTTTGGCTCTTGTCGTATTTCCTCCGGTAAACTATTGATTAGGTACGGGATACGTTTTTTTAGGGTTCTATCCCCAAAGTAATTGTTTACCCTTGGTACCAATAGTTTACCGGAAGTCATAGACTTGGTGTTATGGATATGTACTCACCCTCTCGTGCAGCTTGTACCACATGGGCGCGGGGTCGTCGAAAACGACGTCGGCCAGCGGCAGCGTCACCTCGCCGAGGAAGTCGTTCCTCCCGAACATGTCCGCGTGCCACACGCTGAGCCACAGTGTCCGCGAGGACAGCGAGGCCAGCGGCTGCACGAAGGTGAGCGTCTCCTCGAATACCGGGTTGAGGGTGTTCTTCTTGACCTTCGTCTTCCGTTTGCCAGTCTTGGACTTGTCCGGTAACAAGTACACCTGGAATTGAGAACACAGTTTTTTTGAATAATTTCAAACCTGGGTGAAAATATAAACTATACCTAATTAGAACGTTTTTATTATCAAAAAAAATATCGACACGTATTTGTTTTATTTAGTCCTTCAAATAAAAAAAATACAAAGTTAAAGCACGCCAAAGTTCGAGAGTGAGGGCCTCGTGACGTTAGGGCCGAAATACATAACCGCGTTGCGGCGTCGCGCCGCTAAAATTGGCGGTAGCGTTGGCCGATTTACATACAAACCGGGCTGACGCTACCGCCAATTTTAGCGGCGCGACGCCGCAACGCGGTTTTGTGTTTTGGCCCTTAAAGTTTCGTGTTACGCCGTGCTACACTTTTTAGCAACGAGTAAGGGCCAAAACACATAACCGCGTTGCGGCGTCGCGCCGCTAAAATTGGCGGTAGCGT
Source organism: Apotomis turbidana (assembly GCA_905147355.2). NCBI lineage: Eukaryota > Metazoa > Arthropoda > Insecta > Lepidoptera > Tortricidae > Apotomis > Apotomis turbidana. Next base: position 17,268,481 of record LR990285.1, on the reverse strand, counting down.
CAGCGTCAGCCCAATTTTAGCGGCGCGACGCCGCAACGCGGTTATGTGTTTCGGCCCTAACGGACTATATAGGTTTAGGTACGTCATGTTTAAGTTCAATTGACAAAAATAAGTAGATATACCTACGTGGCCGTTTTTTTGGGAGCAAGAGCCTATTAAATGAAATCGAAAGTTGCTGACTCTTATATCCTATGCTCTGGAATAATCCAATCAAAACTTATGAATTCGTACACTACTCGTATTTAATAATATTGAAATATTGCCATTTAGAAGTCTTCGTTAGGTTTACAGTTTATTGCAGACTTACTTACATATATTTATGAAACAGTTTGGAATACGTTCATTCGAATTCTATATTTGTTTCGCATTCTAAGATGATTCGATTAGACTATATCAAAACTCATGGAAATATTCTGCTTGGCCAACTAAATATAGAGTCCACCAAGTTATCAATCCACATCAAAGTCAAAATATCTCACCTTAACATAAGGATCAGACCGGTTCCGCTTGATGTCAACAGGCGCGAGGTCCCTGCACCTCCGCACCCCAACTTCTAGGGCTCCAAGGCGATAGTTGTACAGGAGAGAGAACTGCACATCCCCTCGCACCGTCACGTTGCCGCGCATACCTTCACCGGCGCCGGAGTACACTGATGCCATGGATTCGGAACGAGCCTGGAAACAAAAAAGATATTGGCAGATTAAATATACACTTACACCTATAATTTAAAACCAAACAACCATTTTTTATGTCATAGGGGGCAACGGATCGCGATGGAAAGCGATTACCGCCGCTCATAGACACCTGCAACGCCAGAGGAGTCAGAAGCGTAGCCGGAATAAAAATATATTTGGTTGAAAAATTTAATGGCTGTCGCATCGGTTCAGTGATCTAATAGGTAAGACGCCCGTGTTGGCCTGGAAAGCTGTTGGAAAACGCGGGTTTGAACACCGCATGAACCATTAAGTTTTTCGCTTCAATGTAAACATTTCGTCTTACAAATGTTAAACTCACGTTTCATGCGCGCGTCGGTTACGGTTAGTACTACCGACTGTCCAATCCAGTTTACTTTTAAATGAATAACACGCGCATGTACAGACGCGTATGCATGTACGATTATCTGAAAATATGCCTAATACGGTATCTAATTTCGGGAATCAAACTATTGCAGACTATGTTTCACAAAATAAATTATATTTGTATAGAATCTTTTTATCGATTCATATTTTTTATGTGGTAATACCACATTTTTATTTTTATAAATAATGACACAAAGGTAAATTAAGAAAGAAAAATCGCATTCAATTTTTCTTTCTTAATTTACCTTTGTGTCATTATTTATAAAAAAAAATATTCTTGTTTTTATGAAAATATTTGTACGCACGCGACGATTTGTCATGAGAGCCAACATTGTCGGATTTGTCGGGTATTTCAAATAAATCGTGGCGCTCCAATATATTTTATTTTTCACTATAGTAAATGAATGTCCAAGAAATTACTATACAATAAAATACCTCTAAATGTTTTGATATGTAGACGGATAAAAGGACATCTGCACAATTGAAATGTGTCTTAAATGTTTCCACAAGTGTTTGTGGATTCGCGACTGCAACACAATGTCTGCTTTCGTCTCCGTTATCTCAGTAACACGATACTACAAAGAATGCCAGCGTATGTATTCACGCTGTTTCATGTTTTCTGGTGAAATACAACAACACTTTACATAATAATGCGATTATTTTACCCCAGGTGGCACTATCAGAGCTTGTTTCTTAATGCGTAATAAATTGTTTAATTAAAAACGTATAAAAACAACATTTAAGGCTACACGACGTTCCACTTTTTGTTTTTTAAGTTATTGGTCAAAGTCGGAAGATAAGGAGTAATTTAATTGACTACAGACATTCCTCTTCAATTACTTACTACTTACGAAAACAAGATAGGTAAGGTACATAACATACTACATAATTAAATAGTTGCATACAATTAAGTGCTTACCTTAATTTATGGTCTAGTCACTGGTTAAACACAATAATATTACATAAAAAACTATCGTGAGTCTCAGACATATTAAAATACTTAAACGGGTTTACTCACGTCGTAGAAGTCGAATAACGCTCGACATGTTTCGAATCGGTACGCGATTCATCATCAGGAGAGACGATCGCGGCGGCGGCCAACCGAACACTGCGGGCAAGTGCCCTGTCCGCGCGGCTGCTCGACGCGGGTGTCACCGGCGGAGGCGCAAAACTACCCTCATCATCACGCACAATGCCAATTGTCGGGTTGCACACAACACTCACTACGTCATTTGCTAAGGTTTCGTCCACACTAACCACCGATGTAGTATCCAAAACCGTCCTACAACTAGGGGGCACTGACCATCCAGCGTTCCAGCGTTGGAGCGCAACGGCTACAACTGGAGGCAGAGTAATCGGGTTGCGAACGCATCGGCTCGTCCCCGCCCAACTGCAGTAGAGAGGCTGCCTTTATACTTGCCTTATCTTAAGGGCGTGACGGATAAAATCGGATACTTGTTACGCCGTAGGTATTGCATCAAGACGATTTTCCGCCCTCATATACAGCTCAGACAGTTGGTGCGTTCCCCCAAAGATAAGGAACCCCTGAGTAATCCTGGCGTATATATGATTCCGTGCTCCTGTGGGAAGAACTATATAGGAGAGACTGGCCGGAACATTTCCACAAGAGTGACTGAACACATACGTAGTATGAAAAATCAAGATACCCGGGGTTCTGCAGTGACGGAACATTCACTGAATTCGGATACGTCTCACTATATTCGGTTCGATAAGGTAACTGTGCTGATGAGAGAAAAGCGCGGAAAGTACGGGAGGCTATCGAAATTAGTCGTCATCCGAATTTCAACCGAGATTGTGGATGGTCAGTGCCCCCTAGTTGTAGGACGGTTTTGGATACTACATCGGTGGTTAGTGCGGACGAAACCTTAGCAAATGACGTAGTGAGTGTTGTGTGCAACCCGACAATTGGCATTGTGCGTGATGATGAGGGTAGTTTTGCGCCTCCGCCGGTGACACCCGCGTCGAGCAGCCGCGCGGACAGGGCACTTGCCCGCAGTGTTCGGTTGGCCGCCGCCGCGACTGATCGTCTCTCCTGATGATGAATCGCGTACCTATTCGAAACATGTCGAGCGTTATTCGACTTTTACGACGTGAGTAAACCCGTTTAAGTATTTTAATATTACATAATACGGGAACTCATTACGGATTCATAGCCGTCACTGACTGTTCGAAGGCGTTCAATTAACGTTTTGATTTAATAAGATGTGTGGTTGGCGGAATGTTTACACAATCCGATATATTTGTCAGAGATTTACGGTACAAGTATGTTAATTTATGTCACAACCTTCTATAAATAGTTTCCTGAGTCCAAAGGGGCAGGTTCCTTCAAAAAGTAGGTATAATAAAAACTTTAGCAACTTCTGTTCATACTGTAATGACAAAGTAAATGTAATTAACTATAATGCTATGACGTACTCTGTGATAAAAATCTGTTATGTTTGGATCAACCGACAGGCGATGAGGCACTTTGGAAATAAAATTGTGATTTATATTGCTTGCGTAATAGAATTGATAAAGTAATTCGAGGTACCGCACTTGTTCATACCAAGTCGCGTTAACATCGATTGTTGTAATAGACAATATGCCATCTTAGCGAGGTCTGTCCCGTATTTTTCGTATGGTGCTTTTAATACTAGCGCCATCTAGAGAAAGCATTGTGGATAGATCAATAGATGAGGTAAGTAGTCTCTCTTCTTCGTTAAGCTGTCGCCGTCTACAACAGTTTAATACTGGAACGCTGCTTTATGTAAGCATTAGTGGTCCTCTTCAATTATTAAGAAAACAAGAGAGAAAACATAAGACGCAAAGAAAATACTTCTTAAATCGTCCAAATTGTTAAATAGTAAATTGTCGTTATTTCCGATGACAACAAGTACTTTCCATTCCTCGAGCAAAAAGTGTCATCAATCGCCTCTTCAGATGCGTGTATTTAAATGCGGGTACCTATTAGATGCGTGTGTGCAATTATTTAAAAATAGAATACGGCTTTCCTTCATTTGTTTAATTCCATTTGCATCTTCTCGCGTGAGTTTATTCAGTTGGACCACGCATCGGTACAGGCATGTGAAACGACCCGACCACATATGGCATTGGGAAACGTTTTATCGTAGGTATCTGTATCTACCCACACCGCGACACATAAGGGATTAAATAATATATGCTGTTGCAACATCAGGTTTTGAACCAACACATTGAAATAGAAGCCAATTAATTATACTTTTTATACATTAACAATAACGTTTGATATGCGGTCGCGATTTGATAATGAGTAACAAATTGTTCTTAATGAAGAGTTAATTTAATGGGCTAATTAAAAAACTGACATTAGTAACGCATTTTGCTGGCTAGGCAATTAGTGGGAAACAACTAGAACTTTACGTTCAGTGGTAGCGACCTGCTTTCATCGGGTCAAGGTTCTTGTGGAAGAAACAAAGTGGGACCAAATTCTATACGGGATCATGGTCAGTGTGTTACATCAGTATACACAAAGACACTTCACAGAGTATGCGCTCGGATATTCGGTCGGGTAAATGTTTTGTAAACTGCGTTGTTCTACTGTGTCGTAAGACAAACCAACAACAATAGCTGGCGCAGAAACAATACTCCCGTGCACGAATGTTTTTACATAACTATATTCTTCGTACTACAAACAAACTGGTTTTAAATAAAAATTAGGTTCACGGGCCTCTGACTCGGCGGCCTAAGTTTTGTTTTATTTTTACACCAACCAACTCTAACGTTACTTTTATTCGCAATCAAGGTACAAGCTATAAACCGTAACAAGACCAGCGCAGTGTTCACTCTTGTTTAAGTTGTACACGTTTGTTCACTTAAATATTACTTTTACATGAGTGACATAAAATCTTGCTATGCCGATCTAAAACAATTCTCCTACCAAGCTTTGTTTGCAAATGTCCGAATATTATCTACTATTTCATAATTTATTCAGCCGTGGCTACAAAACTATTTTACAAAAGAAAGTACAGTCCATGAGCCGTCAGATTGGGATTCAGGTTTGCGTGAAAACTATAAGAGGTTCTTGTTTGGATCGCGTAATCGCGAGCGATACAATTATAAAACTCGAATCACCGTCTGTCAGCTCACGGACTGTACAGCTGTAGTGGTTGAATAAATAAGACGGTATAAAATATTTGTGTTACTATCCCGCTTACCTGAAGGCCACTCCTGTTGAGCGAGAACCGATCGCCAAGGTCGCGCTCGTGCGGCAGCGGCGAGTTCGACCGCCGGGGCAGCGTGGCATGCCCCGGCGACACTGTGTCCGATATGTACGTCTCATCTGCAAAGAAAGAAACATTAATGAGCATAGAGAAAAAAGTTCTCTAGTACTGGTACAAACCAGTGGTGCAAAAGCATATCATTTGGGGCCAAGAGTTGAAGCTCAGGATGGGCTTACGACCGAACTTATGTTGGCAATAGATAAAATACGTGACTCTGAGGGACGGAAGAGTAGGTATTATTATTTCGATTTATAAACTAGAAGGTGAAATACATTAAATGGATTTAGGAACTCTCTTAACAACCTAAATATATTTCATTGATTTTGAGTTAAATCTATCTGCAAATATTTAATATCTTGTATTAATAAGTAGGTTTGGTTGGGCCTTTGAAACGGGTGATGCAATGCAGTTCATGTATTGATATTCTATACGTTTGGGTTGTTTTTACCATTTTTTGTTTCCGCAAATTGGGGTTGGAAGGACTGTTGTTATTTTAGGTTATAGTGCATAATTACGACCTAAATGTGAGTAGGTACGTTAAAAACATCCATAATGTATCTTTCGTCTGATTGAATACAAAAACGGTGCTGCCAATGTCTGTGGTAGAAGAAATTTAGTTATTAATAAAGAGTGAAGACAAAGGATGAGAGTGCCACAACAGTCGTACTTCAACATTTGGGTACCATCTTCGTTGTCCAATTCAATCCATTCGTCGCGTTTAAGTTGGCGACACTTTTTACCCCTCGTCAGAGAATTGTCACACCATTCTAATGACTTCAGAAAAGTGTCTCGACAAGCCAAAATGTCGCGAATGAATGCGGCTTTCTCACCCGATTTTAATGTACTGCAGCGGCTGTTACTTGGAGAATCCTTGGGCGTAGGACTGGAAGGTTTCTTTACTTTACACTTTGCCATATTGCGATTGATTGTGCTCGACATTTGTTCGCTATCAAGGAGAAGTCTCGTAGTGGACTTTGAAACTTCGTCGTCTATCACTCGGGTGATCCTTAAGGAAGGAATAGATTGTTCTCTTGGTAAGTCTTTGCTCAACGTGTAACTATTACCCGTCGGGCCCACTAAAGAGGAATTTGGGTTGTCTAGAACAGATTCTTCATGAATGTTATTATTTCTTATTCGGTCAACACTATCATCCGCCGACGTTTTACAACAAAAACAACACCAACGAATCAGACACTCGCGGTATGATTTTTTGTTTTCGACAATCACAGGACGTTGTGTATGATTAATAGAATAAATATTAACTGGTTCATAGCGAGCTACAGGAGATACATCTCGATTGTTCCTTGGCCTATTTTCAAACGACAAATATCTCGAATTTGAGCTGCTTCTCGCGGTTGCCATTATTTCACTGAAAACACAACACAAAACACGACTTGTTACATATAAACAAAATCACAGTATGGTGGGTTATTCATTAACTCAATTCCACATTTTATCGTATCCTGTAGTCGCTTTGTTGTTTTGTTTCCTGTTAGTGCGCGAATTAGCGATAGTAAGTACACGCCAATGGCGCTCAATGTAAAACCACTACAGTCTCAACCATCCAATGAGGTTAAGAACAATGAAACGGCCGTCAGGAGTGCGTGAAGCCGGGAAGAGCTTTTATTTAGACATATTACGATTAGATCATTAGAAAATAGATAAAGTCACGTACCACCGAATGAGATTGGCCTTTGATGGATAGACAGTGTGCTCCAACGGATATATTTTTCAGAAGTCTTCTTTGTTATTGGCCTAGGTGTGTAAAGGGAAGTAGACGAAGTTGCCGCGATGCTGTTGCCAATAGTAATAGCTGGAAGTGACGATTTCAATTCTTGTCGAAGGCAGGATTTGTTTACTGGTTCAGGTGTCTGAGACAATTCAGATGATGAAAGTTCTCTTGCGTTTTCTTTGGATTCACCGGTGGTAGAAGACTCAGCGTATCCAGAATCCGAGCCACTAAAGCTTGCATTGTCGATTCTATCGTTCGTTGATGTTTTTCCGGTATTGGCATTAGCGGCGTTATCGATGTCGTCGACAGATTCTTCAATAATGTCGTCGTCTTTTGTCTTGAATTCCACAACGCTGCTATATCTATGGGTATCAATTTCCTTTTGAATTGTACGTTTTATTTTCGGTGACGACGTTTCCACCAACACTTTACTAACAACTTTCACGTGCTCAGGTGTTTTAGTTAATCTAGGTGACACCTCTGAGTTAAATGAAAGAGTTTTTCTCATACATTCTGGTGATTTACTTAAGTCGGGCGATCGCTTAGACGATTCAGTACCAGGTGATGGGATTCTTTTCACATATTCAGAGGATTTGCTTAGTTTTGGAATCTCCTCAGTTTCAAGCAAGACAGTTTTCTGAAGATTTTCGGCCGACTTAATTTGTTTGGCTGACTCCTTTGATTCATGTGATATGAAAGATAATGATAGATTTTTCTTCAGATATTCAGGTGATCTAATTAATTTCGGTGACCTGTCAATTTCAACATAAACAGTTTTTTTCGCATATTCAGGAGATTTACTTAATTTAGGCGAGACTTCAGTATCAAATGATTTACTTTTTGTCACATACTCAGGCAATTCGTTCAAACTAGGCAACTTGGTATCAAGCGATAGACTTTTTTTCACATATTCCGGTGATTTATTCAATTTGGGTAAAACATCAGTATCCAACGATATACTTTTCATAACATATTCAGGAGAGTCCCTTACTTTTAACGGCATGTTTGTACGTGGTAAAGTGTTTTTCACAAAATCCGGTGATTTTAAATTGGACGATACCCCAGTTTCAAACGATGGGCTTTTCCTCAGATATTCAGAGGAATTTCTAAATGGGGATGCTTCTGCAATATCTAATGACGGAGATTTCCTCACATATTTAGGTGATTCCTCAGGTGATAGTACCCCATTTTCAATTGATAGACTTTTTCTGATATATTCAGGTGACTTGCTGAATTTGGAAGACACAGCAGTCTCACGTGATACAACGTTTTTTACCTGATCAAGTGATCTACGTACTTTTTGTGATACATTATTTTCAGGTAACATTGTATCGTATTCACGGTCGATGTCTCCCGTTAAAATTTCTTCTAGTACTTTATTCTGCATGACTTGTTCTTCATTTTCAGATGTATTATCGAATCTAGACGACTTTTTCAGTTCATCGGCCAAAGAGTTCAAATCATTTTCGATAACTAATAATCTACTTTGAGACACCTGTGAAAGTTTACGAGATGTACTTAAATCAGGCGATGGTTTAACATCAATTGATAAAGAGCTGAATTGCTGGTCGTTGAAATCTTCGAAATTTGTTTCTGTAGATTTTTCTTGCCTAATCTGTTCGTCTACTTTTTTAGCTACTGAGTAATTTTCACTTACTCGTTGCTTTAATGATACAGCCTTAGGTTTAGTCACTTGAGCCGCTAAGAAAGAATACAAGCGCAGTTTATCTCTGTGCTGTTTCCGTACCTTGTACAAAGGAATGGGCTCAACATCTTTTTTATAACTTTCTCCAGTCAAACAATTCCAACACGTCACTTCAGCATCCTTTTTTGCAACAGCTGTATTTCGCGTTTCACAAATGTCCGACTTGTCAACCGTCATTGTTACAAACAAACTTATTTACGTGATATGTTATTCGCGCCCTAAATGTCGACCAACTGAATCGTTTCCAACTTCTCAAGCCTTTAAATAACCTCGTTAGATTATTCTCCACAAACGCGTTTTAATAATGACCTTAATGATATTGAGAAAAAATGTTACGCAACAAAAAAAAACATGTTTAAATAAACAACCTGATTAATTACTATTCATGAGATCTAAAAATAAATGTTCTAGATTCTTTCGATACTCCCGTCTCGTCTGTATTAAACCTGTCCTTATGAATAAATCTTAGGTAAAGTTAAACATTTTTTTTAAACATATCAGTGCGTGCTGCCAGTATTCATAGTGCGATTATAATATTTTATATGGTCTTGCTGAGCTAGCGCACTCCGTGCTATGACAAATATAGCTGGTGTCAAAAGATCAAACGAATTAGTTCCTATTTGATGATGATAAAATCTTATTAAATTATAATAAACCAACTTGTATTACTCGGTCATGGTTAATTTGATGGTTAAATGTGGAGATTTCGTATTGCTTTTATGGTGCAATAAGTTTAGCAACCATGGGCAACTATCAAAGAAAAATTAATCACCTCAGCTCATCAGGTTTAAATGAAAAGGGATTGAAGGTAAAAGTATCATGTAATTATATTAACCTTCCAAGATAAGATAAGATAAGATATAATTCAAACTTGACAAAATAGAAATATAGGCAAGGTTAATTCTGAGAGTTTTGTTAATTCAGCGATATTGGCTAAAATCAGAAACAATATTTCGGCTAAAATTCTTAGTCCTTATTAATTGTAACTAGCACCAGAAATAATATTTTCCTAACTATTATTAGTGGCACTAAAGGCATAGTTACGAAAACAAAAGGAGCATTTCGTACACGAGTTTCGAAGTCGAATTATTAAGAATTTGTTTTTTTTTTTGTAAGAATTATTTTTGGAGTGCTAATTCACTTACCCTAGTTACCTGCAAACAACGCCATTGTCTATATTCTTCGACCGCAGAGCTGTCCCGTAAAATTTAACAGATAATTTAGTGCAGATAGGTACCTTTTAATAGTTTGGAAAATCAGCAGAATTTTGGTTACTACTAAGCACAATTTGGCTATTTCTCAAGTACTTAAACTAGTTTTACTGTACGCGATTTGTTTTATTTCTTGGTAAATGCTAAGGTTTTAATTTCAAGAGAAATAGTAGTCGATGCAATGCAAGATGTTGACGTTCCAAAGCGTGCACTCGGAAATTATCACCTCTCTAGCCGTTAACCTAGTTAAAGGCGGATAAGCCCTAATTACGCGTAGGTATTGTGTTTACACGAGCTTAGGATATAAGTACTTGCCATTTAGTGTACTTTCTAACGACATGTCGACTGACAGTTTTTTTTCCGCGGGTGTTTAAATTAAAAGTTTTTTATTAATTTGAGAAGCTGGCAGAAAGTAGATTTTTGTATGTTGAATTGAAATAGTTGGGAACAGATTAATCAAATTAAAACTGGCTGGAACTGTGCTAGGCAACGTCATTGTTTACAGACTCTTTAGACTACAGTCGGTTGGTTTTAAGTGGTATGGGAAAAACACCAATATTATGCTCCATAGGTACCTACATAGGTTTTGTTGTTGATAAAGTAATTGCTCAGAACATTCCATAGACATGTTATGAAAACATGTTGCCGTAACATTTAAAAGCGCTTAAGAGTTTTTAATGACGACGTGATGACTGATGAAGTGAGTGATGACGTCAATTAAACTTTAAGATACTCAATAGTTTTAGTTGTAATATAGGTTAATTTATTATAGTCTAAGATCCCAGCCGGCGCAGCCGGGAATCACTCATGCAAAGAATCAAACCGCTAAAAAGGCAATTTCCCTCACATTACATCTATTATCACTTTCCATTCGTGTTGCGCAAGGCTCTAATCGACCACAGGGGGTATGCAAACCAGCTAATGCAACCGCAGAGGAACTACGTTGCCATAACCATTTATCATTGCACGTTGCTCGTCATTATGTATGGAATCATCTGGTGTCCGGTGCATGGAGAAAGCATCCGGGATATTTGGCAAGAAATTAGTCCGCTAGTTAAAAGTATTGGAAAGTCAAGTGAAACTATAGCTTCTGTTTATTGAAATATCCGTCACAAAAGAAATCCTGAGTAAAAATGTTGGGAACCCGAAAGATTTAATGGCGGAATTGTGAGACTTAAAAGATGTTTTCGCAATAACAATGGTTAAGCATACGGGTATGAATTTGGTACGACCAATATAAGTAGCTAATTTCATCAGTTTATCGTTTATCCATATCCATATCCATTTATTCAGTATTAGTCATACATTGTCAACAAGTATAATACAATCAGCAATTATATTAAAGTAACTTAATTTATATTTATATTAATTTATATTGAAATTAGAGATTAGGTACATTAAAATATGAGATACTTACAAGTTACTGAGTAGGGTCAATTTCGTCTAAAAATTCATTAACTGTATAATAGGCCTTTTGAAGTAGCATCAATTTTAATTTGGAGTTAAAACCCGTAGTGGTTTTTATACCTTTAATGTGACATGGGAGTTTATTAAAAATTTTAACTCCGATAACATGCATACAATTGCTGGTCCTCGTTAACCGATGAGTGGGCAGTTCTAAGTCATACTGACGGCTGTCAAAATGCCTGCTACTTTTCCAGCGTTTTTTGGAAAATAATGTCAGGTTAGCCCGGACATACTTTGCTACCTGAAATATAAATAGGGAGGGGAGTGTCAGTATCCGGAAGTCAATGAACAGTTGACGGGCAGGAGTATCCGGTGGGACTTTTCCCATAATTCTGATAATTTTTTTCTGAATTATAAACGGTTGATCCCTACCCGCAGCCAAGCCCCATAGATCCAGACCATACGATAGGACTGGGTGGACGTACCCATAGTAGGCCTTGACAATGTTCGGACCCGACAAGTTGGGTGAAAGGCGCGAGATGATATAATGTGCGGAATTCAATTTGGCGCATACTTTATCAATGTGGCTTTGCCATTGTAATCCGCAGTCGAAGGTGAAGCCTACAAAACAGGTATTATTAGTAGTCGACAGAGACACGCTATCTACTTCCACAACCATTGGTTGTACGCTGGTGGCCTCAGATTTTTTGAGTTCAAATTCCAGTAATTTGGTCTTGTCTATATTTAATAGCATACCGTTAGCACGGAACCACTTCGAGAGTCTGCATATGACAGTTTGGACATTCAGGCATAGTTGCACTCTATTTTCTGCGTTCACTATCGCACAAATGTCGTCAGCGTACATTACAAAATCTACCATTGTTGAGTCGTAAGGCAGGTCGTTCATTAGCAATACAAACAAATTGTTGCCAACGTTGGACCCTTGAGGTACCGATCTGTCCCCAACAGGCCTGGCTTCGGATCGTTCACTATTCACTTCGGTAGTTTGATAGCGATCCGACAAGAAGGAAGTGATGAGCGCCAGCGGTATACCGCGGACGCCGTAGTGCTCTAGTTTATTCACGATGAGAGAATGATCTACCAGGTCGAACGCGCGAGATAAGTCAAAGAAAACCGCAGCTACCCGTCTTCGGCATTCTAAATGGTCTAGTACGGTCCGCAGCAGGAGCCGGGCGGCTACCGTCGTTGACCGTCCGGCCTGGTAAGCATATTGCTGTCTACAAAGAGAGTAATTTTTTCTTAAAAATTGCATAAGTCGATCACAGATTCCCATCTCAAAGACTTTTGATACCGCAGGCACCAGTGAAATAGGCCTGTAGCTTTTTAGTTCTGTTCTACTTCCTTTACCCTTATAGACCGGTGTAACCTTAATTTTTTTGAGGGAATCAGGATAAATGCCTTGGCATATAGAATCGTTAAATTGACAGCAAAGTGCTTGTAATATAAAGCTCGGTAGGTTTCGCAGGATTTGGGTAGGGAGACCATATACGTCTTTTGTACCTTTTGGTTTAATTGATATTATTAATTTTAAAAGTTCTTCAACCGTGAACGGTACAAGAAACATGCTTTTTGTCACTAGCGGTATACTAGACCGTAGGAGACGCATCGCCTCTGTGATATCAGGTCTCTGAGGAGTGTCGCGGACCACAGACAGATAGTAATTATTGAGCGCTTCGGCGAGTTGTGCGTCGCCGCCGGTCTCCCCGCACACGGCGTGCCGCAATATAGCGAGCGGATCCCCACAGTGCATGTTTTTATTAGTCTGTGATTGTATCATACGCCATAAAGACCTCGATGTGTTTGTTCCCTGTGAGATTGAGTCATTGAGGAATTCCCTTTTTGTTTTCCTAAGCAAACCATTATGCTGGCATTTATAAGCAAAAATGAAGTCACCTAACTCATTATTTTCCGGATAGAATTTCTGTAGCATGAGTAGTAGTTGCAAAAGAGCATTGCTGTCGTTTACTTCATTATTTGACCAAGACTTATTTTCATGCAATATTCTAACTTTCTTGATGGGACAATGAACATTAAATTTTTCTATAATACAATGCAACAGAGTGTCAAAATTAGGATTACTACTATTTGTAAAAATTGACCAATCGTATTGCTGTAACTCATTTAAGAATTTATCGATTCTTGGCTGCGAGGTCAGCCTTTTTTTAGCGTGCCGGGTGGTGTGCCTATAGTCTTGAATAGATATCTCGACACACACGGCGCGATGGTCGCTTAAGGCGAGGTCTAGCGGTAACGATTTGATCGAGTCTTTCATCAAATCAGTATAAGCATGGTCTAGACACGTTTTTGAGGTACCCTGAATTCTCGTAGGGAAACTGACAACCGAGCGAATATCAAATAACTTCAAAAGACCTATTAATTGACGTTTCTGTTTAGATTTTTTTAACAAATCAATGTTTATGTCACCCATTATCTATATATATAAAACTCAAAGGTGACTGACTGACTGACATAGTGATCTATCAACGCAAAGCCCAAACCACTGGACGGATCGGGCTGAAATTTGGTATGCAGGTAGATGTTATGACGTAGGCATCCGCTAAGAAAGGATTTTTCAAAACTCACCCCCTAAAGGGGTGAAATGGGGTTCCAAAGTTTGTATGGGGAAACAAGATTAGTTAGACTATTTTATACGAAACTTCACAGGAGTATTCCTAACGATAAATGAGTAAACACGTGTTTCAGGTTTTTTGAAAATACAACCCCTAAAAGGGAGAAATGTGGTGACAAAGTCTGAAAATCAGCATGGGTATTGTTTTTATGGTTTATCGGGTCGCTGATTACAAAAACCGCAACGATTTTAAAATCCAACGTGGCGGACGTGAGTTACCATCTCCCCTGTTGGGGTGAAATGGGGTTGAAATGTCTAAATACTAAACCGCTGGTTCTAGAGAGTTCAAATTTGGCACGTAGGTTCCTTATAAGGTGTAGGGGTGCACTAAGAAAGGATTTTTCAAAATTTACCCCCTAAAGGGGTGTAATGGGGGTCCAAAGTTTGTATGGGGAAAGAAGATTAGTTAGACTATTTTATTCGAAACTTTACAGGAGTATTTCTAACGATAAATAAGTAAACACGTATTTCAGGTTCTTTGAAAATTCAACCCCTATAAGGGAGAAATGTGGTGACAAAGTCTGAAAATCAGCATGGGTATTATTTTTATGGTTTATCAGGTCGCTGATTACGAAAACCACAACGATTTTAAAATCCAACGTGAGTTACCATCTCCCCTGTTGGGGTGAAATGGGATTGAAATGTCTAAATACTAAACCGCTGGTTATAGAGAGTTCAAATTTGGCACGTAGGTTCCTTATAAGGTGAAGCGGTGCACTAAGAAATGTTTTTTCAAAACTCACCCCCTAAAGGGGTGAAATGGGGTTCCAGAGTTTGTATGGGGAAACAAGATTAGTTAGACTATTGTATTCGAAACTTCACAGGAGTATTTCTAACAATAAATGAGTAAACACGTGTTTCAGGTTTTTTTTAATTCAACCCCTAAAAGGGAGAAATGTGGTGACAAAGTCTGAAAATCCGTTGGTAATGCTTTTATGGTTTATCGGGTCGGGTCGCCTGTTGGGGTGCGATGGGGTTGAAATGACTAAATATGGGTACGGGTGTAATTTTTATGGTTTGTTGGGACGTTAATTACGAAAATGCCACCGATTTTGAAATTTTATTTGTGGTCATGAAAATTCTTGAAAGCATTTGCGCCAAATTGCAATTTAATCGGTCCAGTAGTTTTGCAGCAAATCGATTGTAACAGACGGACTGAAAGACAGCTACACGTGATCCTATAAGGGGGTTCTTTTTTTGCTTTTGAGGTATGGATAGATACTCGCGTTATCCTAATAGATTAAAAAAATGTATTTGGTGGCATCTCGATCGTCGTCAATCGGTACCTATAGGCGGGCGGCGCGTTGGGACGGGATATCCGTAATAAATACATTCAAGCTTTTCAATAATAAGTCATTTCAGAATTCTGAATTACGTTTATCTGGCTCAGAATAATACATTTTTTATTCATCAACGAAGAGAACCTCAATATCTTACAATAGAACATGACGTAACTTAGAACATGGCTTAGAATCATTAAACCGATAAGCGGAGGGGGCATTATAAAAGTTTAATACAAATAAAATGCACACATATTATCCCGGTGTCTTTGCTTCACTTCGAGTTATGAATTTTGAAGTGAACTTTATTTGGTACAGTAAAAGCTGAGATCGCTTGATTTGAGTGCTTGAGTTTTCGGTTTGATTTGATAAAGTGGAGTTATGATAAAATAAAAAGTATTTCCTATTATTTATACAGTATTATTTTATTAAAGTAAAAGCAAAAGTCTGTGTATGTTTTGTTACTTCTTCACGCTAAAACGGCTGGACGGATATGCATGAGGGAAATGCAGATTGCAGATTATACCCTAACTTAACAAATAGCCTACTTTTAATCCTGAAAAAAAAAGAGCATTGTTCCCGTAGGATGATGTATATTATATAGGCACGCGAGCGAAGCCGCGGGTTAATGCTAGTCAATATATAAGCATCTTCAGTAACTACTTTCTTTAGTAACAATTCAAGTTGTCTTAGAAATATTTCAAGGTCTCCCTCAGTATTCGATCGATAGATACATAGTACAATCAAATTCATTTCAATAAGTTGCACTGCAGCTATTTCAATATGCATTTCTATTGAGAAACCACATAAATCACTTCTTTCAAGTAAAGTTACACTATTATGCGCATATACACACACTCCGCCATGGCGTCGATCAGTACGTGAGAAATAGGAGATTAAATTGTAATTCATGATATTTGTCACCCTAATTTCATCAGCCACTAACCAGTGTTCTGTCATTAAAAGAAGTTCACACTTTAATTGGGATTTCAGTAATGATTCAATGTTGCAGATTTTGTTTCGTAAACATTGTACATTTTGCTGAATAATTCGCAGTTGTTTACATCGGTCCTGTGTCGAACGGCCGGCGTCAGCTGTTTTAGACGTTGGCAGAAGCGGGGTGGTTGATAATACTGTCCCTTTCGCACTCGTTGACATCTCCCCGCTGCTCTTGGCGGGGTCTCGCAAGAAACCAGTTGCTGTATCGCACGCCCTTGGGCCATAACAATGGCGAGTCAAATGAATCGAAGAGTGTTTCCGGTATCCCTATGATGAAAGACGCATGCCTGTCCGTTTTTATGTTACGTTTTTCAACATAGTATTTCTCTGATGTCATTATACCATTCAGGAACTTTAAAATATCCTCTCTAGTTGTGCTGGGTGTAAACAACCAGGCTTGAATATATTTAATTTGTTCAACTGCCTTTAGCTCACTCGATATTCCGGAGCCTACAGATACCTTTTGTTGTGTACTTCTTTTCCTTTTGTAACGTACGTCCATCCAGGGGTTTGTGTTCAGGTCCACTTTTAGGTTATCATCAGGTTTTACTCGAAGAGGAAAAGAAATATAATAAGTAAGTACTACTTTGCAACTACTTTTGCTGCTAAACTCAAAATAATTATCTAGGTCACAAGCAAATCTTCCTTGCATTTCATAGGTAATAATAGCGATTGATTACGTAATAAACTAAACTGCGCACCTAAAGATGCATCAAAAAACACTTAAGTATGTACTTCCATAGATGAGGTCAACTCTTTAGCAATTCAAGCGATTTGTTTAACAATCAATAGATCCATGTAACGACCGTGGCCTCAAATTGCAATAAATACTAATTAGAAAATCAAAGGTAGCCATTACAAATTCGAAGTGCGAAAACAATGGGTGCCTTTGCTGTGGCAAAATGGACGTCAACGTCAACACCCGGTCAAACTTGGAAAGAGTTTAGCATAAATCAGATCTTTTTTGGAGGACTGACGCGAATCAAACAAGTGGATGTTAAAAGGTTAAACATTAATGAATGGAGCCTGATTGACACGATAGCTCCATATTTTTATCTTTCACCATGCGGGGGATCATCTAGGTACAGAAGGGATACTCCGAAGTTCGAAACTAAAAGTTTGAACTGCGCCGTCCCTCTCGATATCGTGTCGAACAATATTTGAATGAGCGGAACGACACGATACGAATTCCGAAGATCAGAAACCCTCCATGATCCCACCAAATCTCTAGCTAGCCTCATCCATCACGAAATCCTGAACGAAAGGTTCTAACCTTCCGGATACCCTTGAAATGTCGACAAACGTTTCACCGAATGCTTCATTTCGTCGAATTTTCATTTCGTCGACTTACTCGTAAGTCATAAATTTTTCAGACATTTTGTAAATTATAACCTTTAGATTAGGTTAGGTTAGGTTTGTGTTATAGGTAATATTCAAAAATAATTTATGGTTTCAGAAATGCTTTCGATGAAATGAAAATTCGACGAAAAGAAGCATTCGGTAAACGTTTGTCGACATTTCAAGGGTAAACCCTAACCTTCATCATTCATGTGTCTACTAGCGAAATAGGCATACATTGTTCACGCTGTACAAACTAACTTCAGTTCAGAGCGAAGTAGAGATTTGGTGCTATCTTTATTTTACTTTTAGAATACTATGAGAATCTTCGCATTCGCACGATGGGTGTTATTCACCCACTCATTGAATTCTCCTGTTAAACAAACAGTAAAAAGGTAAAAGCGGTGTACCTATAATCCTAATAACAATGATTACGAAACTTGTCTACTCTGCATAATACTATTATACATATTTGCCCATTTTTATAATCGAGAGAGTAAGCAAAGTAGAAAGAAAATAGGTCCTTAAATGTATAATCATGTCTGAAACTGAGGCATTACGTTCAAAACTTTTCTAAGATCAATTGCATAAGAGACACGGTAATTCCCAATAGTTGACGTCATCAACATTTATTACATCAAAATACCTTATCGTTGTCTTATCGATAAGTAAGTACTAACATAAAACCGTCAATCGTTTTGGTTTCCTCAGTGATCGCAAATTACAGTAAAACGAAAAAAAACTATCTTCGTCCATCTCGTGTTGCGAGGAAAATCCTATAGTCCATTTACTTTTTGCAGGCTATAAATTGCCCTAGTAGGCTACTTCTGTCAGACGCCTAGCCGGAACTGCAATGTCCATAAGTCATGCATTTGATACGATTATCTACAGCTGGTGCTAGGGTTGACACATACACTTTCATATTGCAAAAGAAATAGGAGGCAAGATGAGATAATGAAACTAGAAAACTAATTAAAAATCCAAAGTGTTGGTAAACTGACTAATCTTTGACAGAAATAAACTGTCACTATAATTATATAACATGAAATCATTTCAATAAAACCTACTTTTTATTAAGTTAACAATAATTTTTAGTGTCATTAACCAACGTTATGATTTAATTACCACCGATAGGTACATCTCAGCCTTTGGTACCGTTTGGTAACTGAAAGTTCGTAACCAGCTTCGAAACGGGAAAAAAATCCCATTCGGTAACTGGCTTCAAAAAGGGACTTTTCCATTACCGATTCGTAACCGCGGTTACAAACCAGCTTCAAAACGGGAAAAAAAATCCCGTATTGTAACTGGCTTCAAAACGGGAATTTTCTATTACCGATTCGTAACCGCGGTTACAAACCAGCTTCAAAACGGGAAAAAAAATCCCGTATTGTAACTGGCTTCAAAACGGGAATTTTCTATTACCGATTCGTAACCGCGGTTACAAACCAGCTTCGATACGGGAAAAAAAATCCCGTATTGTAACTGGCTTCAAAACGGGAATTTTCTATTACCGATTCGTAACCGCGGCTACAAACCAAAATACAACCTTTCAAATCACCGAATTAACGTCATTGTCTTTTTTTTCAATAATATCACAAGTAGTTAGAGTGGACTTATCAGAGTTTGAAGTTAAGCGACACACATGGTGTGTGTGGCCAACGGCACTACGCAGGCCTATTACGTAACCGGCTACAAACAGGGAATTTCGGATTCCCATTCTGTAGCCAGTTACAAAATTTGGCTACCAAACGGCATAACGCAGGCCCATTACGTAACCGGCTACAAACTGGGAATTTCGGATTCCCATTCTGTAGCCAGTTACAAAACTTGGCTACGTAACGGCACTACGCAGGTCCATTACGTAACCGGCTACAAACAGGGAATTTCGGATTCCCATTCTGTAGCCAGTTACAAAACTTGGCTACCAAACGGCATAACGCAGGCCCATTACGTAACCGGCTACAAACTGGGAATTTCGGTTTCCCATTCTGTAGCCAGTTACAAAACTTGGCTACGTAACGGCACTACGCAGGTCCATTACGTAACCGGCTACAAACAGGGAATTTCGGATTCCCATTCTGTAGCCAGTTACAAAACTTGGCTACGTAACGGCACTACGCAGGTCCATTACGTAACCGGCTACAAACAGGGAATTTCGGATTCCCATTCTGTAGCCAGTTACAAAACTTGGCTACCAAACGGCACTACGCAGGCCCATTACGTAACCGGCTACAAACTGGGAATTTCGGATTCCCATTCTGTAGCCAGTTACAAAACTTGGCTACCAAACGGTACCAAAGGCATCTCAGTCAGTTCACTTAAAATACCCATGCCAAACGATTTGTAATAAAAATTCAACGTACATTTTAAAGTAGGGTAACTTATTGATTTGCACGGAAAATTCCCTTATAAGTTCAAATTGGGACACAGCGCAGTATTCCGCAGTTATAACTAAAACACATACAGTTATGACGACATGTCATATTTGCTGACATTAAACATGTGTTAGAAGTATAAGCGTCAAATTATAAAAAAATGTGCCTAGTTGACAGCCCTGAGCCGCAAACGCGCATGCCTCGCGTGACGAACGGCCACAACAGGCGCTTGCGCAGAAGGTGAGCTAAGCCACTACACGAAACATGCCGAATGACATTGCTACAAACGGCCTGCGAAACTGCATCTCGCTCAGAAATTCTTAACCCTTTATGAAAGTAACTAAAGGTAAAAATCAAAATCACGTGGCTCAAAGTAATTTTTCGTACCTGTGGTAGGTATGTATAACTGTCTGATTGACCGAGTCACCGACTCTGATTGACCGAGTCAGTAGTTTAATATTAAGTTTATTTCTCAATGAAATAGAGTGTATTGATATTAAAATAGGTGTCTTTCAAAGTAGCCTATGAACCCAATTGAGAAAACAAGTCAAATACAAAATTCCGACAAAATGCGATGACAAAACATTAGGTATATACCACATATTTGTAGTGTAAATAAAATTTTGCAAGCGATATCGTAGCTATTTATCGTTTATGCGTTTCGAATACGGTTTTTAAGTAGCGTGCGAGTGCGGATATCTCTGTGTATGATCAGGACTTAATCACTCAATAGGAACCGGTCTACTAAAGCTCAGTTATGATGTTACGAAATAAATAATGCGGTATTGTTAGAAGTACGCATGACAGATTTCATATCAGTTAGTGTCTAGAATTGGGTCAAGAGGATTGATAATCCATTTTTGCAATTCATTTCACCGTTTAAAAAAAACTTGACTTGAGATTCATCAATAGTACTGGTTAAAAATCTGTAACAAACTTAACAACAAAATTAACTTACCGAAGCTAACCTTGCAAATTAATCAAGTTTGTAGCGCGACAGCCAAATCCCACCTTTCCATTATTCGTTTTTAAGAATAGTTAACCTTAAGACCAACTAGATGGCGCTAGTAGCGTCAGTATTAACCAATTTTCAGTCCTTTTCCGTAGACGTAAAATTACGAAACATGGCGTTTCGTGTTGCTGAGATTTTTAGTTAAGCGTTAAGTATTTGTAATTCCATACTAGTGCATGACTGATGTTTTAATATGTATAGTGTCATGATTATTTTAGACTAATACTAGAATTAGTGTAATCTGTCTATCTAAATTGTGCTTATAGCAACAATTGTCATAATTACCCTCAAAGTACTCGGGAAACTGGAATTATATTTATGGCAACTCCGAAATTGCAGCTGTGGTAGGGATAGCTGGGAGCTCCAAAAGAAATTAGGTGGGCTCTGGCATTCCGTCATGAACAGCTTAAGAAGAAGCATCACAATAGTTTACTCATGTGCGAATAGATGTCGTTAGTAGTTATAGTATTAATCATTCATTAGATTATCACAAATATTCATACATGAATAAAAGGTCAAAAATGTGAAGTTAACCCCCGACGAAAAAAAGGGATAAGTATAACATGTGTATTTGTTTATCTGTCTATGGCATCATAGCTACTAAACGGATGGATTTTTTAAATCGAAAGACTTCTTATTTTTTAGAACACCCCCGACATATTTCATATATATATTTCACCTGTACATATGTGGATGACACGTGACACGTTGATGACCGATAATGCTCAGATTAGATAAATTCAAATATCGGAAGATTATATATGCAAATATGTTACCTGCCTAT
The DNA here is from genome assembly GCA_905147355.2 of Apotomis turbidana. Taxonomy (NCBI): domain Eukaryota; kingdom Metazoa; phylum Arthropoda; class Insecta; order Lepidoptera; family Tortricidae; genus Apotomis; species Apotomis turbidana. The sequence continues at coordinate 17,246,650 of LR990285.1, read as the reverse complement.
AGTTTGCTTACCTACATAAATAAATAAAGCTGATGCTGAAATAATGCTAATTTTCTAGAAGTTTGTAAAATAACTTGGCACATTTTAAGCCACTACAATCAAAGTCGTTATAACGTCTTCGGAGAGATCTTTGATATTAGAGAGGTGGCTTTAGGAGGGGAATAGGGCGGCCACCCGACTCCTAAAGGGCGTTTCTTTAACTACGGCTAGGGCGCCACATAAGGAATGACTTGACACCTGTATATTTAAGGCCGGACCTGCAAATCATAATATTTACCTGTAATCATTTTTGGAAGAATCTAAAAAAAAACGATGCATTTTCCGGCGCGACGTTTTAAGCTACTACTTAGGTATAAACGGTTCCAGCTATATTTCAAATGTACTGTTAAGTTAATACCAACCTATGTCCCACAACCTTTAAATCAGACCATATCTATGGTAATTCCGCGTGGTCGTACTACTAAATTCCAAGAAAAAGCCAGTAATGAGGCGGCAACACGTATAAAATACCAATTTAATGTAGTAGAAAGCACATCGTGTTTACGTCTACATGGTATACGCTTTTCCCATGGCGACGGTAGAAAGTGGTCGCACGGCTAACCTTTACTGGTCTTATTCAATGCCAGTTATGAAAACACGTATAAAGTTACCTATAAATGGATGCTTAATAATGGCTAATTGTGTGGAATTTAGTATTGGCATGGCGTCTTTGTTTTTAAGATTTGAAAGGTTTGGGGTTTAATTGCTGATGCTAAAGGGCATTATTTGTTTCATAACCATGTTACATAAGTATCTGTGCCGTAATAATTTATCGGTTGTCTTCACCATTGCGTCCAACGTCAATCATCGCTGGCTTTGAATCCACATGGTTGAATATTTGGCATATATCATTTTATTTCCCCCTTAAGGCTGCCTGGATAGAAGCGGAGCAGGGAAAATAAATCAATGAGGCTGCATCTTTGTGAAGCTCAAAAGAAGTGCATTTTCACCTCCACCTCCTCCTCCTCCTCCGCCTCCGCTCCGCTTCTGCCGACAGGCTAATCTGGATATGTGAATGCTTATAACGTAATTATAATGTTGTATGGAGAATAGGTTCAGCCAGCATCAAAGTGGCTGACTATTTTAGTATGCAATTCGCCATAAGGCAATAGTGCGGTTCTTCAAGAGGGGAGTAAATAGGTTCTTAAAGGGTCGGCAACGCGCGTGTGATGCTCCTGACATCGCAAGCGTCCATAGGCGGCGGTAACTGCTTAACGTCAGGTCGTAGTATAAAAATAAGTAAAATTGTCAGCTACGTTTAATGCTCACTACATCATGGGGGTTTAGAAGCGACTATAAGCATTTTAGTAGTGATTCCTACGACCATAGTCTCGTTCATTATTAATATGATTGTCCAAAATCAATTACATTTTCAATTATTTGGAAGCCACTTCTTTACCGTAGGCACTTCTTCATTTACCCATAAAATCTGCACCAATAAAAACAAGTTTCTTTCCAAAAACATTGCTTTTAGTAACCTACTTGATTCTTAAGAAATGCAATTTAATCTAACGAGGTTAATTTCGCATAACGCGTCACTACAGTGAGCACATGCTCGTGTGCACTTAATAATGAACATAACTGTCCTCTAAGTATGGGATTGAATGTCCCTACTTACTACGAAAGGTAAGGTATCAGCCTCCCGTTAGAATGTATATTGAAATGCCAGTTTGTTTAGTTAATGGGTTTTAGTGAAAACTATGGGCAAGGGATTATAACAAATATATGTAGATTGCCCACGAATCAAAATTTTATTCTATCAAGGATATTTTTAAATGTTATGTTATCTTTACAGAATTGCAGTGGATATTTTGGTATTTAGCAGTTGCGTCGCGTCCATAGAACATAGATGATTGAGCAGCATTAGGTATCTATTCGTTTTTTTAATAGAATATTTTTAACGTTTCGTTTTTAATGTGGAAATCCGCATATCCGTAACTACGGTACCGCGAATTGTACAATGTACGTAAGCAAGCCAAATAAGCATATCTTTGACGTACGTACAGGTACATCTTACATATACAGCAAACGCAACTACCGGAGTTTAACGACGCATTCTACTCAAACCTCATTATGCATATTGCACCACGCGACCTTATCTTAGCTGTATTATAGCTACTGTACGATAACAGCGTTGCCTAACCGATGTGTTGAGATAATACGTGTTTGTTCATATGTTAGAAAACATGTAAACATTTACCAACAAAACAAACATGAGTGACAGACGCGAAGCCGAAATACCCGACTTTTTTATTTATTAAGCCAACAGTTATTACATCACAACATTCGATAATCACCAACAAGCAAGCCCGCCTTGATACTTGTAAATCGCAACTGAACGAGACTTCTCTACCAATGACACCTGTGGAACATTTGACGCCTAGTGCTGAACAGAAATGGATCACATGGAAGTCTCTATAAACAGATTGATAATGGGTGTCGGGCAGTCTAAAGACAATCTGATGAGATGGGGAATTAGATCTGAACAAAGCGACGCATCCTGCAGGTATGGCGTACTCCAAACAACTAAACATATGATGCAGTGTCCTGTGTCCAACCACGTGCACTCTCGAAGACTTTATAAAAGGTAGTCCCCGAGGGATAGAAGTGGCAATGCATTGGCAAAATAACCATATAGTCTAAGAAATTGGATCCCTTCACACGAAGAAGAAGAACATTCGATAATGACAATTTATAAGGAGATACTCGTAAGTTTGATGCGCAACCAATTATAGGCAAACACAGCATGCAAAGACTTCGAAGGACCAGCCTGAAAATGCCTTCTCTCCAACAAAAAAAAATGGAACCGGTTCATAACTCACGGAGATCTGAGGTTATTACCTCATAATAATACCAGCATAATAAAAAGGAACCGCCACTTTACGGACGAGCTACCGGACTTCGAAAATGCCGAAATTGAGAGGGCTCTCGTGCAGCTCAAGAACAATAAAGCCCCTGGAGACGACGGTATTACATCAGAGCTGTTAAAAGCTGGAGGACGCCCAGTCCTGGACCAACTTCGAAAGCTGTTTAATACCGTACTCCAGAAAGGTACAACGCCCGAGGCGTGGTCTAGAAGTGTGGTTATCCTGTTCTTCAAGAAAGGCGATAAAACGCTCTTGAAGAACTATCGACCGATATCACTTCTAAGCCTAGCATCTTCAAATCGTCTAGCCCGACGGCTCGACGACTTCCAACCTCCGGAACAGGCCGGGTTTCGAAAAGGCTACAGTACCGTAGACCACATTCACACCTTGCGGCAGATTGTACAGAAGACTGAGGAGTACAATCGCCCCCTTTGCCTTGCGTTTGTGGACCTTCGACTCCATCGAAACTTGGGCCGTTCTTGAGTCGCTTCAGCGATGCCAAGTTGATTGGCGATACATCGAGGTGTTGAAATGCTTATATAGAGCTGCTACGATGACCGTCCAAATCCAGGATGTACAGACGCGTCCAATCGCATTACAACGCGGAGTGAGACAGGGAGACGTTATCTCTCCGAAACTGTTCACGAACGCTCTGGAGGACGTATTCAAAACACTGGACTGGAATGGACGGGGCATCAATATAAACGGTGAATATATTTCACAGCTTCGATTCGCTGACGACATAGTCATCTTGGCTGAATCGCTGGAGGACTTGTCGGAGATGTTGCGGAGCCTAAATGTTTCTTCCAGACGGGTGGGTCTGGGAATGAATGTGGATAAAACTAAAGTTATGTTCAATTCATTCGTAGACCCAATACCGATCACCGTCGATAATGTTAGCATCGAAGTTGTTAAAGAGTACACGTACCTAGGCCAGGTAGTCCAGTTAGGTAGAAACAACTTCGACAAAGAAGCTGACAGAAGAATCAGGTTGGGCTGGGCAGCATATGGGAAGTTGCGCCATATTTTGCAGTCATCATCACTGCCCCAGTGCCTCCTAAAGATATGCAAGTTGAAGTGGCAGTGGGCGGGGCATATTTGTCGTAGTGCTGATGGTCGATGGGGCAGACGAGTTCTAGAGTGGAGACCACGAACGACACGCCCTGTAGGACAGCCTCCCGCCAGGTGGACCGACGACCTAAAAAGAGTGGCGGGAAGCGGTTGGATGCGGAAAGCTGAGGACCGGGTATGGTGGCGCGAACTGGGGAAGGCCTATGTCCAGCAGTGGACGACTCAGGGCTGATGATGATGATTATGATGAATAAAAACGAATAGATAACCGCCTTCTTTTTGAAGTCGGTTGAAAAGCAATGAATCAAGATTGTTTTCAGCGCTGGATGATTGCACATAACTTATACGTACGACAAGAGAGTATTATCTGTTTATTTTATTTAGTCCTCATTGCGCGAAATTCATCCAACGTAGGCGAATTTTTATTTAAAATAATATGCCACTCAGTCGTGCATAACTAGTTTTATTATTCTATCTATATGAAGAAGTAAGAATCGATTAAGTAATACTTATTGTTTCAGTGGCAGGAAAAGTCTACTTTGGAATAGTTTATCACAAGTACTTATAAATGCACGCGTACATTAGACACCAAGCAACTAATCTACATACTCGTACAACGTATAACACCTAACATGTTCATTCAGAGCAGTTTCTGGCTAACTCGGAAGGCAATGCAACGCAACATATTAACATAACACTTAAAGGTTGTGTTACACTAGTACACGTCTCCTGCCGTTATCGATGGTGCAAGCGAAGCATGTCCGTTTGTTGTATGTTCGGATGTCTAGTTGTCCTCGCCTACAGGTCGCATTACTCAACCAATAATTCTCGTGATCGTGAGTAGGTTCGTTAATTATATATGATTTTTTGCTCGTTTTTTAAACATTCGGTTTGTCGAACATTTTTCAAAATGGCGAAGTTATGGGGCTTGGAGTTTTAAAAAAAAATATAGGTATATATTCAGCCATTTCGCGAGGTCTACAGCTCACCAAGCCACTAGTTTTAATACTGCGTTGATCGTCTTTTGTCTTTGGTCGCTCGTACTTATATTAAATGTTACTCAAGATATGTAGTGAAACTCGCCTTTGAAAATCTCAAATCGGTGATAGTAAGAAAAAGAACACATGCATTTGTTTACATAGTCGCTTGGATTTTTTGCGATTTCAATATTTGTTACTATTTGCACCCTAAAGGAAGAAAGCAGAGTCTGAACAACGTTTTGCGTTTCATATTTATGTTGAAGATGTGAGATAATCATATCTGTTAGCTGCTGCATTAGTAATAAATATTTATGAATGCATCCGTTCACATACGTTTTACGTGTCAATATACGTAGATTCTACCTATGCTCGATCGACATCAGCAATACCTCAGCTCTCATTATGAGCATTGGCGAAGTTAAGCAACACTGCAGTAGTGTGGACGGTGTGCGGTGGCCCTAATAGTTGCGTAACCGCACATTAATCAACGCCGACATTAAAGGGAAGTTCCACTAATCGCGATAAAATTGACGCGATTGTAACGGTCAGCGGTAACAGTACTGTATTGTCTATGGCTGTCCGCGGTTGCGTCAGAGGTTGGAAACCTTTCGGCTGCAGTTTATTGTGTCTGTGGATGCAATTAAAGTTATGTGTCACTAGCGAAGCATTACGATTCGAATTGTTAAAGAATTCGTTAGATCAGGGGTGCATAACAGAGGTGCGAAATTATAGAGTTGGGCTGATTTGGTTATAATGAAACATAGGTCTACACCCTGTACTATAATATCGAAGGGTAATTATAGGTTAAATGGATAGACAAAACAATCTACGATTGAGCCCCTGCACAATGTCTATTCCACTCTGGATAGTCGTCAAAAGTCTTAAACACGTCCCGATTATTAGATACATTGGTCAGAAATACTGGGAATTCCCCATACAGGTCGCCTTTCTTTCTCATTTTATATGTCTTATTAAGCAGCGAACGTAAAAATAAAAACAGTAAATGCTGTTTGTTTAAGTAAACATGCACGCTTGAGAGATTTATATATTGCCCAGAATAACAGTACACGATTATAATAAACAACAGACATAACTGTTGAGGAACAAGGCATTCTTGCACGGTACACGATCACTCCCGTATAATTTGCCAACTATTTCTTTTGAAAAACGTTTCCTATTCACACTGGATGAACATGAGGCCATTATCTGAAGCTCGAGATTATAATAGCAGGGAAGAGAGTTGTTATCATGCTTTCATAGTATCTCGAGAAATAGCTCGGGCTCGTTCCGTCTGTTTCCTGAAATGTCTGCTTCTTAAACTAGTCTTCTTCCAAGAAATTACTCTTTCTTACTTCTCACTTTCTTAGAATGGTTGTTTCCTATTTCGTCCGCTCCGAAAATTATCGTGGGGGCCTATGATGGTTGCGTTCATCATGTTATAAATAAGTGATAAAACAACTGTCACTCAGACTCGCATTTTGTCAAAACGTGACGGATGCTTTGTCACTAATTTATCGCGTGATAAAAGCAACCATCATAGGCCCGCAGTTTCATATAATGTCCGATTATTATGATGTCTTATTCTTACGATTTCCTACATTTTAGGAAACAGACAGTATAAGAAGTAGACATTTATATGTATAAAGCCACAATGTGGAAAGAAGGCCATTTTGAGAAGCAGACATTTTAGGAAGCAGACTTCCAGAAGTAAACATCATAGGAAACTGACAATGTGGGAAGAAGGCTAGTTTGATGCCGATATTTAAAAAAAACCGGCCAAGAGCATGTCGGGCCACGCTCAGTGTAGGGTTCCGTAGTTGCTCATCCTTCACAATAAACTGCTGTTTTAAGGCCGAGGTTTACGTTAAGAAAGATTTTAAGCTCTATAAAAAGGTCGTAAACGCCCTAGAAACTGTCATCACTTATTACCTTCTGGAAGTCAACTTACGACCTTTTAAAGAAAAAATGTGACGTTCCACGGCAAAAGGTACCTTATGGAGGTTTCTAGTTACGGAGATAAGTATTCAATGTTGTTTAAAAATTGGTAAAAATAGCGTTTTTTTTATTATTCCTATTTAGTAAAATATACGTTACGACACGTCTTTACTCGTCGACCTATCTTTATTATTGTTATAGGCGAATTTAAGGCTGAATAATATGCTTCTAAAGTTTAGTAGAAAAGGTACTTTATGGCGGTGTGATAAAAAAATGTTAGAAATACTTGTCGTAGCTTGCTCAGTTTTTGTCCTTCATCAGCTCTTCCCGAAGTGCTTCCTTTGCAAGCCTTTCCCGAAGTGCTTCCTCCTCAGTCTCAGCCTAGTTCCAGTGGTCTGCAGTCTGTTCCGAGACGTAAAAAGCCTACATGCTCATACTGTGGTGAGGCAGGTCACAGAAACCAAGTACGTGGCGGTGTCTTTTTTAGGGTTCCGTAGCCAAATGGCAAAAAACGGAAGGAACCCTTATAGATTCGTCATGTCTGTCTGTCCGTCTGTCCATCCGTATGTCACAGCCATTTTTCCGAAACTATAAGAGCTATACTGTTGATACTTGGATTTTGATGCAAAAATAATAATAAATATCGGGGGCTCCCCATACTTAGAACTGAAACTCAAAAAAAATTTTTTAATACAGTTGCTCAAAAAGTGGTAGTTTTCGTAGCTGCAAATCGTGCGAAAAGTTGGTTATTTCGAACTAGTGCTTTTTACTTTTCAAATTTTTTTAATTTTCTGTTGTACTAACACGTCATACCTCATACATCCAAACAAAGGTCAATCACTTTCTGACTTTATTTATAACGTCATGCCGCATTGCAGGTGTATATCTCATAATTATGCTTAAAATATTTAAATTGCATATTGGATCAATCAAAGGGTTATCTATAAAAAAAACTCAAAAACGGTGTTAATAATTTGTTTGAGTGACTATTATTTAATGAGCAAATGAGTATTATGCGTGACCTAAAAAAATTAAAAAGAAAGGTATTGTCACAGATTAGAAAATACAGTATTAAGCGTGACCCACACGCTGCTTTATAAATTCATAATAATTATGAATAATCGCTATTTTTGTGTATTAAATAATATATTTATCTACAATTATATGAAGTGTAAAGAACTAAAAACAGATTCACGATGTTTATTGTTTGGAATCAATTAAATTACTGTGTAACATTATCATATCTCTTCGGAAATATTAAAACTATTTCTTTTGATTTGGCTGAATGATGACAGCCGACGCCAACTTGAAAAAAAATATTACAATTAAAAGTAAAACTTTCTTTTTCATTCAAGATTGTTTTAAGTATGTGTAAATGACACGAAAGATTTATAAAATAAGAGTTTTTCATAGAAAATGATGGATTCTGATGTTACCAGAATAGATTTAACACCGCTCTTATACGAGCCAAGGCAAAAATTGCAAGTGAGAGTATTTTACCCGCAAAATCGAAAGAAAAATTACATTGCCGTCTATGAACATTTTATTGGCTGGAAACGAGAAAAAGAGAATTATTAACAAATTGAATAAAACTTTAAACTTAACAGCAAAGGCCTTAAATGCGACCCTTGACAATTGCTCTAAAAATTGTAGGTACTCTTAATTTTTATCAGACAGAAATAAATATAATTGCCCCTTTCAATTATGTTTTAAACTTGTATTATTGCAATTTTTCGCAAATGTATTAAAAAACGTTGTTTGGTACACGTGTGGAATTGTCATTTTAACTCGTCCCGAGTCTTGACCCTCGCCTTGCGGCTCAGGCCAAGACTTCTCGGGACTCGTTCAAAATGACATACTTTCCACACTTGTATCAAAAACTACTATTTTCATCAAACACATAGGGGTATTTATTTATTTATTTATTCAAATTAGTTACACAGCATTACAGTAATTAAACCAAGGCACTGTGAACTACAAAATTATACAGAAAATAAAAATAAAAACTTAAATCTAGTTTGATTTAGGCGACGTAACAGGGTGGCTCCGTTGCGTCGTCTGATCTGGCGCAGGATTCGGAAGATTGCCCCGGAACTGCCGAAACACAACACCCTTCGGCCAGAAGTCTGCACTTGCGATGGTGTCCTACAGCGGCCGCGGTACGCGCACCACAAACGAGCTGAAGTGCACGTAATGGCGGGACTGCAGCTGTTGCACCCTCAGCGTGAAGCCAGTTTTCCGGCGAACGTACTCCACCACATCATCAGCCACGGCATAGTGATGCAAGCGCGACACATAGAGCGCCTTACTCGGTGTGGCAATCCGAAGACCAGAACCAACCGGCTCGGCAGTGCCACTCAGAGTCTTGCGGGGCACTCTGCGCGCCTTGTTCTTCCTTTCCACCAGTGTGAATCCCTCCTTATCCACATTGGTGCGGGAGGACTTTTCCTTATCAGGAACCCGTATTGAGGCCCGGTTAGCTGCGACGGACTGACCGGCGACGTCAGCATAAGCACGCTGACGCAACTTCGAAACTAGAGGCGGCCGCACCGGCGTGGGGCGCGCGGGCGGTGTAGCGGCGGGTGCGGCACTTTTTACAGTGTCAGGAGGACGCAAACTGACAGACTCGGCGCTTCTAGCGGTGGGTCGGTCATCGGTCTTGAAACTTGATGCTAATACCGACTGAGTTGGAGCACTATTTCGCAAACTGTTGACTTCGTTGCGCAACTCAGTAATAGTGGCTTGGGCAGCTTCAAACTTCAAAACTATATCGGCTAAACTTGTTTTTAGGGCCACGATATCCTTATACAAGCAGCGTACGTCAATTTCATCCGGAACATGGGACGGCAGGGTAGAGGCATCTGCCGCCACAAACTCTGGAATCCGTTCTTCGTTCTCCTTCAGGATTTTCTTAATATCCGCAAGGGTCTTTTTTCCTGTTTCGTCCCCTTTCCGATGAGGTACATAGGTGCCAACAACTCCAAGGGACTGGCACAATGACACAATGGCGCATGACAGATGTCTTCGACGCTGAATTTCGAACTCATTAAAGTGGACAGCGGTCACCGCATCCATCTTGCCTTCCAGCAGTATCTTCTCCTTCTGCTGCAGAAAGGCGAGGAAATCGTTCACGACGTGTTGACTCATCGCGTCGTTTCGCTAGCAGCGGCCGGGCCGCGCTAAATATCACAATTAATATTTAATTATACATCAATGCGTCTACGTCGCTTGACTGTGTACTGATGTACTAGTTGATGACCTCCATAAGGTACCTTTTTATAAATGTATGAAACAAAGACTGTTATAATATTTTCTTCGGTTTCCGCGACTGTCACACATTTAAATAAAACAATTTAAACGGATTATATAATATAACGGATTATATAATAAATGCCCTTCTGGCACATGTGTAACTGTCTTTACACATTAGGCCCATCTGGCATGTATGAACACCTTTATTTATTTTTTTTTATTTTTTTTTTAATTAATATTTACAAAATGGGTAGTTTGCACAAATGTAACTTTGACAGAGAAAAATTGTGTTTTTCTCAGTCAACCTTTGACAACGGTATCTGTAAAGGTACTGAAACGTCAGGGAGGCTCAAATAATTAATATACGCGATATAATCCGTTTAAATTGTTTTATTTAAGACTGTTATAGTTATGTAACTTTAAGTGACTCAAAAAGTAAAAATTAGTGTCTAATAACGATATTAAAAGTTTTATATGATGTTAATTAAAGACTATTGTTGAAATATGTAGAAAAATTATATTGTTTGTTACTTTAAAAGTAAAAACTGTCATTATCTGTGATTTTGCATGAAAACATTAAAAGTGTTTATTTTCCTTCAATTCTCGTTTTATTTGTTTTTTTTTTTTTTGGAGTCGTTATAGAACACTTAGACATACAAATCTAACATTCTCATTGTCAAGAAAAGGAAAAGTTAAGCTAAACACGATTTCTTAGAAATAGGGTAGTAGGCATATTCATTGATAAATTTAAATATTTGGACGTGTAATATTATGAGTTGTTGCAATATTCTCTGACAAACAGAAGCCCAAAGAATCATTTTCCGTAGCCCACTATGTAACTTACAACAGAAACTTAGTTTTTGAAACAGTAAACTTCAATTGCCAATTTCTCAAAATCGCTGAATTAGCAATAAATATTTAAAAAATTTATATCTCAGTAAGTACGCAATCTAGAAAGATGATTTTTTCTGCTATCGATAGCTTACAAGCTGTAGTTTATTAGGGTATGCTTAACTCCATACCCGCCATAAGGTAGGTACCTTTGCCCGTGGGACGTCACAAATATGAAATTTGACGATAACTCAAAAACGGCTCGACCGATTTTGTTCAATATAGTTTTCATTGAAAGTACCTACTTATAAGGCCTCATTAACATGAATTTTTCCGTTTTTTTTTGACCCGTGGTTGAAATGTTAGAGGGGGGGACACTATGTTTTTTTGTTTTTGGAGCGAATATTTACAAAACTGCTGACTTTATCAAAAAATAATGTTATAAGACCCCTATTATTTTTACAAGACCTATTCAACGACACCCCACACACTAGTGTTGGAACGAAAAAAACAATTCACCCCCACTTAAGGTGTTCGAGAGGTACCCGAAAAAGATTTATTTTTTAATTTTACTTTACCGTTCTGTCGGCGTTATACATACACATACTCATACCAAATTTCAGCTTTCTAGTACTAATGATCACGGAGCTAAGCCGCGGACGGACGGACGGACGGACAGACGGACATGGCGAAACTATAAGGGTTCCCAGTTGACTACGGAACCCTAAAAAGCACGGAACGAACCTGAGCCAGAGAAGTGTTTCAACAGCTATCCTCCTATCAACATAGAGGTTATGTTTGGATTTTCTAATCTCGGGATTCTTTATATGGGTAATCCCAGGCTCCCGGGATTGTCCATACAAAAAAATCCGGGACTGTAAGCCCTAGTTATGATGCGGTAAACAAGTTAAATAAGGGATATGCGAATCCCGTGTCAAATCATAAGGAATCACTATACGTGTGAAGTTCATCCGATATTTTCTTCGGTACTTACTTCTCACAGTTAGTAAACTTTGGTATTCACTTATAAATAACATAGTTGGTACTTCCAAGTCTCAGGATCAGTAAATCTGATTTCGGTTTAAAGTTCATGGCAGTTAAGCCTTTTTGTCCTGGATTTATGTTAAGTGGCAACTCTCGTAAGCTAGCGTCGGTTGACATTTCAATCTCGAATACTTATTATAATGCCATTAAACGGCGATTGTAGCCTTCGACAAAATGGCTCAGTGAAAAAGGCTTGCGACATATTAGCTTAGCTTTATTTTGATCGTTGTAGCGTTATGTTGTTATAATATATCCCTATAAAATAATATATACTTACAATCACTTTGAAAAAAAAAAACGAGATTTTAATAAATCAGCACTTACTACTCAGTTACAGATACTAGTCTTTTTTATAACTTAAAAAAAAAAACATGTACATACTTAAGTATATTAAAATTATATGGATAACTTTACATCGTTCCAAACTTTCAAATCGCAATAACTCAAAAAGTTGCTAAGGTACTGGACATGTCCTTTCCGTGTACCTTTTGTATGTCAAATTGCACACTTAAATTGTCACCTACTTTTGACGCTAACTGTACTTGTGATGCTACTTTTTTTTTTTTTTTTTTACACACTGGAATTTACACATAAGCATAAGAAATTTCCAACGGCCCCAAAATAGGCACAGCCTGTATCTTGGGAACCGGGAGTACAGTATACCAATTAGAATTGAAAAAACAGTAATAGAAAAAGCCCGTAACGCAACAGAGTGAACAAATTGGAGGGAAATTATAATACAAGATATAAAATTACTTATCTACGCATGTGCGTGTGCGTGTGTGTGAGAGTGTATGTGTGAGTGTGTGTGTGTGTGTGTGTGTGTATGTGTCAACGAAATATCACTTACTTACCAAATTTATTATTTGATGATATTCTCGGTGTCATCATACGATAGGGATAGAAGCCATTTTTTTACTTTACATTTAAGGATTGCACAGGAAAAGTCGTCGACTTTGCACGCTTTAGAGACTCTGTTATAGACAAAGGGGTGTAAGTACGACGGAAGGCGTTTAGCAAATGCGGTTTTGGCTCTGGGACACTGAATAACGAGGTGTTTGTGGCGTTGCTGACGGCGCTTAACATGATCAGTGGAAGCGACAGCAATTCGGTGAGTACTGCGAACAACTTCTTATATTTTTTTAATGTGTCCCTTCTTGGCAAGCCGTATTTATAACTACGCGTAAAATGTATCATTTTCTTTGGATATTTATTTGATTAGCTATAAAAGCTTTATATTAGATTTCATAATGCGGAAATTAAGAAATAACAACATCTTGCCAATTTAAACATAGCTTCAATCATCTATTAAATCAATAATTATTTAACATTTAGTGTTTGTAATTTAATCACCATTCTAGAGATGCGAAAACTAATTAGTACTTAATTCACCAGAACATTACATAATTTTATCTTACCTAATAACGAAGAGAACTCCAACGGAAGTAGTAAACCACTCCGATTATAGCGATTACCACTCACAAATAGATTGGTTCATTAGAAACAGAATACTAAGTAAAAGCCGAAGTGAAAGCATTTACAACACGTCAATAAACTAATCACCATAGCGTCCATAACACTCGGAAAAAATATTGCAAGCGCGGCTACTTCCTAGAATGGTTTCTCTATGCCAGTAGTTCCCAAAGTGTTCTTCATAGCATTCAACCCCGGTCGAATCATTCACGGTGTGGGTGTATCGCGTCCTAGGCAATTTGGTAAAAGAAAAGCCCTTTAGGGCCGCCACAGACGTTCGGAATTTTCGTTCGGTTTCAGTACGGTCTGTCTGTCATATGCCGATGTCTCGCTTGCTAACGTCATTCGGTACGGAAACTGGACCGAAATTCTGACCATCTGTGGCCGCCCTTAGGAGCTAGCGTCTCGGGCCGTGCCCGGGTCAACCTCCTTAGAGTCACCACCGTCAGCGGGTTTTGCACTTCCGTGCTAAGTCCGAAGTTTTAGTGAAGTCTAACCAGGCCTGCTACAGTTCAAGTCAGGTAAAAACAAAAGCGCGTAGAGAAAAGATCGATTTGTGTGAGGTCGTCTGATATGAGGGACGCCGTGAGGCGCTACTGTTTACATTTCTCATAGATTAAAATGTAGTTCAGGTATCATATAGCTTAGCTCAGGCATCGAGACAAAATACACCTTTAAGTGCACAGCGCAGCGGACTAACAATGTTTGGGAACCCGTGATTTATGCGAAGAAACTAGCAGCTCTACTTGCGATGTCATGTTTTTGCTGTAGCCTTGCCTTTCTTTTCTACTTGTAAGGGTGGAAATCGTACTAGTACGTAATCTTTGTAATGTATTTCTGCAGTTTTTGTGGAATAAATGCAGGCGTGTTCAGTGTAACCAATTTGCCGAACGTTAAAAATCTTCTAATAAGACAAACATTTTAGTATTCAAAGACTTAATTCATTTTTAAATGACAAAGTGCATGATTTCGCGCGGTGGTGAATTGGCGTGTTTTTTTGCACAGAAATAGAATACGGGCCGAAAAATGATACTTTTTTCCCGAAATACTGACGAATCCTTACCGGACCTAACTACGTTATAGTTGATCCTGTTAGATTATTTTTAATCGTGAAACGTATATAAAATAATTATTATATTATAAAAAAATAATAAACTGCAATATTTTTTATTCATGTATGTACAACAATAAGTTCAATAACTCGAATTCGATGTCATTGGTTATTTAATTTTAATTGACTATCAATACCTGCGGGTATCGGACTGCAATACGGCGGTCTTGGGTTCGAATCCCGGCCCAGCCAAATATTTGTGTGATGAAAATATTGTTCCTGGGTCATGGATGTTATCTATATATGTAATTATATATCATGTATATCGTCGTCTAGTACCCGTAGCCATAGTACGAGTACAAGCTTTGCTTAGTTACGGACTAGGTTGATTTGTGTATGATTGTCCCTTAATATTTATTTATTTATTAGTTAATAAATGTGCCGTTTTCATCAAAAAGGGCCCACTTTGTCGCTAGTTTAAGAGTCGAAATTGGTTTGCATCTTTATACCAATTACCTGTCAATACGTCCTTATAGTGAGCGACCAAGTGGGCCATTTTGTTTGAAAACGTCACAAATAATGTCTATCTGTTCTTGACTTGAGCCTTTTCGGGTATCTGAATTCAATAGTAATCAATCATTTATCAAATCATTTACTATTAAAGTTAAATTTGCGTAGATACGGAGTAGTAAGAAAAAAACATATTTACGAAGAACGGGAAAATAACACTTTCTAAGCTTGTACTTGTATATGCAAATACGAGTTTATACCTAAGGTTAAGGAAATGTTTCCACACCCCACCTATTTCATAAATAACAGTAAAATAACCGAGAAACAATGCTGAACCTAAACACATTGGCCCAAATAAACTATAAGCATTAAATCTTGCGAAAATAATTATTATGTTAAGAACTAAACGAGAAAGAATTGTAGCTCATTTGTTAAACATAACTCGCTACGTAACACAAATGTTTGGAGGTGCCAAAATTTCGAAATAATATTATCTAACGGTCAAGATTTTCAATTACAAAATCGATTATACATGGTCCTTCGATCGAATCGAAATATTTGATACAGCTTTAAACCGAATCGTACTCTATTGATTGTTTAAAAGTGAGGTTTGTTTATTCTTCTTTATAATTATAACGTGCGTTCTATTTAATAAAAAAAAAAGCGCTATAGATTATCTAATAAGAAGTAGCTTCTTATAACATTATGTACAGGCGACATAAAAAAAATCCGGCCAAGTGCGAGTGGGATTTGTGCACGAAGGGTTCCGTACCATTATCTGTAAGTTTGGTGTATGGGAGCCCCCCTTAAATATTTATTTTATTTTATTTTTAGTATTTGTTGTTATAGCGGCCATAGAAATACATCATCTGTGAAAATTTTAACTGTCTAGCTATCACCGTTCTTTAGATACAGCCTGATGACAGACGGACGGACGGACGGACAGCGAAGTCTCAATAATAGGGTCCCGTTTTTACCCTTTGGGTACCTACGGAACCCTAAAAACCAGCAATATGTAGGTATTTAAAGTAAATTCTAATTTCATTATACGTTGTTTGTAGGCGTTTCAAAAATATTATTTTACGAGCTCTGTTCCTGGCCAATAATAGGTTTATTTCCATTCAAGTTCTATTTACCCTTGGTAACCAAAGACAATATTTAAACTAAATATTTTATTTAAATTTTGCTAAAACGGGCAAACTTTACCTCAAGTGTTTTAGTTATTCAAAATGCGTTCTATTTTGCACGCTCGAAACCAATTGTACAAACAGCTAGCCAAGGGAACTTCACGAAGTGTTCGTAATCGTGTGTACAGAACATGTTTCGTGGTTTATAAATAACGTATATTTATTGCCTGCGACCTTACATTGTGCTGTAAAGTCAAGGCAAGATGCTAACGGATGCGACCGGCTAGCTCAATACGACTTCGATTCGATTCACGGATTAAAATAAAATGATTGTTCTAAGGAATGTATAAAAAAGCAAAAAAAGTTGAACCTGCTTATTAGCTGTCTATTGGCCACACAGGCATTTACATACAATCAGAAACTATCAGCGCTTCGGAAAATATGTCATCTGAAGTTAACCGCAACAAGAAAAACATTATACATTACCTGTTATATTTTTTGTTTATGACAATTAATTTTTTCTTTCTTTAAAATAGACATTAAGTAGGTTATAGGTTATAGCGGGCTAGTTTTCCGCAACTCGACGTCTTACAATGCGCCTATTTTGCGTGACATTAAGTAATTAATATATACTTCTATAGTGCACTTTCATTTATAACGTTTTTTATTCAGCTTTGGATAATAAACACCTATGGATTACAAGGAGACTGCAAAGTTATGATAATACAAACAAATATCAGGCGAAACCTTAAAAAGGTAACATGTCAAAGAACTACATACATATTTGGAGTTTGGGATTATGTGATTTGTTTAATTTATATAGGCACAATCCTGAAACGGTTTGAATCATTTAAGATTAATTGAAGTGCTTAAGAGATTTTGCAATATACTTGTTAGTTTATTTATGTTAATAGGACTGCCGTTTGTTTTATAAAGTCAAGGCATGGCTAAGTCTCAAGGTTAGTAAATGATCAACGTGTTGTATTACCATTACATCACGACTGAATATGTATAAAAGATTATAAAGGTCCTGAGCCTTTTACTTTACTTCGAAACGATAGTTCAGGTCACCGAATATTGATGTTTTAACCTCAATGCAAACTCTTCTTGGTCTCGTGCCCATAATAATTGATTGTTGTGGTTGGTGGTCGTCGTTCGGACCCGTATAAATCGCGATATTTTAACTCAATTCCCCGCTTTTAAATATTTGTCCTTTACGTTAGTGTACTCACAAAACTTATCGCGTTTTTTGCGTTACTATTGTCTTGATCAGCAGTTTATTTCGTTTTTTTGCCATTAGATATATCACAACACGTATTGAAAACCGGTTTTAAAATGTCCGTATTACATATTATATATCATTGTAATCCTGTTCCTTTAAATAACTGCACAGAACACTACCTATATAGTTTGTTTGTTGGCCTTAGTAAATGACCAGAGCAGGTATACAACACGTAAGATGATATCATGAGAAAACTGGTTCTTACGCTAACAAATTGCTTAACAGAAATATGTATACCACGTTTTTGACCTTTCAGATTAATTTAAACATAGAATTTTAACTGAGAAAGTGTAGGAATACCTGTAGGTAATTTGTTCTATATTTTACGCCTACCTATAATGAATGAAGGCACTTCCATCGTGAATGCCGGGCAGTACGCGCGGAACTGAATTGCCACGCGGAAAACGAGCGATACTAAAATATGCACTGACGTGAGAATATTATAATATTACCAGTTTTATGATCTTAAATGCAAAGGTTCATTCGAGTATAGTATCAGAAGACCATGGAAAATATTTGCAACAGTGATTAAACCCACACTAAAAGCATTTAACGAACCCGTCGTATAACTTTGACGAACCAAGGAAAGGCTAGTTCAGCAAATCGGACAGTGTGTTTGCGTAGGTTTAACAAATGGCTTATACAAGTATCATAACGAATCGGGCAGATTGGGACAAGGTCTCTGCCCTCATTTCCTCCATGGCTTACATCATTTGGATATCACGATTATGCGTAGCTAAGTGACATACAAGGTTCTTTAAAGGACAATACATATTTTCCATACTCCGTTGGGCCTGGCAAGTAATTTTCATACAAAATGTAATTCTATATGCTAATCTTTTTGATAGTGATGTTGCATACCAATCATTTATATACTAAAGCAACAGAAGCGATTGACGATTTGCGGTCTTTGACCAAAAATGATGGTAATTTTATAATGGTCACGTTCAAAAAACATTCGACATGGTGGTTAGGGCAATAAGTTATTGTCACTTTTAGATCGTTCCTAATGCCGGTGCCACATGCTTGCCATGCCTTGGCAAGCATACAGGACGAAGTTATATGTTAGAGTGAGAACGATTGACCCCAACCCTCAGTATTGATAAAGGTTATTGGTACTTCACTCGCGGTAGTAATCGGCAAACATTGATGATACCATCTATTACGTTTAACAATAGAGTTAATATAGATGTTCAGTATGAAATTCAGCCTAGGGAGATGACAACCTAAGACATGGATTACACGTTACACGCTCATTCTGAACTGTCAGCATAGTTAACTATCATTCATTCATTTTCACCAGTCCGGACCGTCAGACCGTCAGCCGAGAGGGCTACACAATCTTTATCTCGTCTCATCACTCTGACCAGACTGATGGACTAAACTAAAGCCAGACTGAGCGTCTAACCGCTTTCTAAAAGTCGGTTAAAATCTAACACGATAACATCCCAATGCAGGTCCACTCGTAACCTCTTGTCCAACCGTTTAGCAAGCCGGAAACGTTATCTCAGAACGAGTTTGAACTTTTCGAAAGGTGTTACTTATTACGTATAACCTGACAAGTGGTATCAATATTTGGTGCCGACCTGTTATACATTACGAAACTGACTTATCAATATTGAAATGCTGTTGTTTTAACAGTGCAAGTCGGTCGAAGCGTGGGTCGCATGGTTAAACAGGTTTTCAATAGATGTTCTAGATAATGGGACTACTTTTCACCTTCTAAAAGATTTTTTGTACTGATGGTTTTCTTATGGAGAAATGCTTGGGATAAACCGTTAAAAACTGACGAAGTTTATGGTTCGTTAGTAGAGCATGGCATGTACGCCCTAAGTTAAAGAACGTAGAAGATATGCTCTGCTGTTTAACCTGGTTATGCTTACACAATGCGTGACGTTACTGTTTATATATACGTTATTGAATAAATTATTACTTGAGTATATTTGTATGTACTAGCGTAATGGACAGGCAAAATACGCATAATAAGCATAGTTTATCTGTACGCTAGCCTATTAGACAGCGTGCATTTTTGGGATAAAAATAACGTTTAAAGATATTACAATTGATATAGACAGGTCCTCGCCCCGTCTCTTCTGTCTGCTTGGCATCGCGACATTTCTTTACTGCGACGCGTCCTCGTCCTACGTATCTTCTGTTCCACTTGCGCCATAGGCCTAATAGGTCTATGAATGAAGTCCGTAGACTCAGACATGTAAAAGTGCCACTGTAGCCTACTTACACAGTGGTTCATTATTTCTAATACTTCTTCACGCTCAAACTTCTGGACCAATTTTTATAAATTTTGGTATGAAGGTAGCTGACACCCTGGATTAACACATAGGCTACTTTTATCCCAAAAAACTGTAGTTTTCCCGTGGGATGACCGGGTAACACCGCGCGGCGCAGCTAGTCAGCTAATAAAATATTGATTCACGAATAAAATCTCTAACGCATATTTTCCGATATTGTCTTATTTCTAGGACAATATCCAGTCTCAGGCAAGCAACGCTGCGTGTATTGTCATTGGACTTTCACTCGATACTGCAATGTATTGTGTAGTAAAACAAAGCGTATGAACGTGTATAGAGTTTCTTCTATGCCTCGTTGAGCAATAACAAAAACTATGTACGTCAAGGGCATTGATCGAAGAACTTATTTGACCGAAAAATAAGGATGGATAGTCTTCAAATATGGCACTGGAGAAGAATCCTCAGTGTGTTTTGATCGAAATTACGGATCATTCTATTGCTCGTACCAGCCAAGCTAGGCATCAAGCAGACTGCCTGCTACGCTACTAACTCTTATCGTCACGTTATTGTTTCATGTATCGCAAGGAGAAGATGAATCCCTGAATCTTACGGCCAAAGGCACTAGTAGCAGGTAGTGCAGACCCGGGAAATTTTAGTGTGGCTGTACCAGGAATTCTCAGTATCACCTTACTGAAATTTTCCTGGACTCCAGCCGGACCAGAAGTAATAATACTTTGCTTCTCAACGGACGATAGGCGTATTGAAGAAACATAGCATACATAGATACGTGCAGACGGCGGCGAAATTTTTGCCCCGACCATACTTTGCTAGTTTGTAATCGAAATCTAAGGTTGTCCAATTAGACGTTATGGTTTCCAAAAATAGCAGATGGAGGCAAAAGCGCGATCCGTGACTGGCAACTCGCGCGTGGAGCCTTGCGAAAAGGTCGTTGAACCCGGGGAAAGACGGACTCCTTGTCTCAATTGTTCTGAGTTATAGTTGTCATTTAGATTTAGATACTGTGCGTGCGCGACGGATTTCTTGCGTTGAAACGGAAACCAATCTTTTTTCGGGATAAATATAACCTATTTGTTAATTGGCTAAAAAAAATAGTTTCAAAATGTCGTGCAAATCCGTCCAGACTTTTTAACGTGAAGGAGTAACACACATACACACACACCTTTATTAATATCATTAGTGGGACTTGTAAGATGAACTGGAAAATGAGACAATTGGAGACCTACGGGACTGAAATCGAAATTGGAATAGCATAGCTCTTGGGAGTAAGAAAATGATATAAATTTGTTTGCGTTTTCTTGTTACTTTTTCCATTTGTCCTTGGCTTTCTGTGGTCGTGTTTACAAGATAAGCTCTTTACGACCATTTCGACATATTAAAAAATTTCGACTATAAATCTGTTTAAATTGCTCTCGTATTCTTCCTACGCCGATCCATATGATTAAAAATCGGACTGGGCTGGATATATTGAATACCTGATTGCGATTTGCAATGGTCATGATCATGATTCTCACAAAATACCTAGAAAATCGTAACTACATTCAAGTTTATTACTCACTGATTCTTTAAAAAAGAACACTGCCTAAAAATTGCGGCGTACGCGCAATAGTTAACAAAAGTGCATAATAATGTGCAATTGAAAATGATACTAACCAGAGTGGATTGCAGAAACGCATTACGTAATTTATTTCCATTGAAGTGCTTTTAAAGAAATCCATGGAAATTGTAACGTTTACTTAGTCTCAATAAGCCTTTGCAACGGTAAGTGGGTTGAACATTTACGACTGAAACTATAATCTTAAACTTCAATCACTCAAATATATCTTCTAACGGATTGACTTTAGGTCGCGACGAATCACACGAATACTTCAAAAAGTATAATCATATTATAACTGTGGGAAAATTTGCAGTCTCTTGACATGGTTCACTTATAATGATACGCAAATTGCAGTTTTGAGGTAATAATCTATTATCTAGTCCAATAAAAAAGTTGTTAGTAGCATTCTTAGAGAGTTAACATCGTACTAACTAATGAGAACCATAGACGTAAGTATTACTTTGTTTAATCAAGACGACAAAGACGACTATTTATTTAATATCGGTATTTGATTTTGGTCTACACGATTCGACTATGATGTTGTGATAAACCTAACAAGAAACACATGCTCGTAGTGTATCGACATATCCATATATGTATGTAATATTGTACACATTAACAATAGTTATTGCGCCCTTATACACATTAGGGCCTAATTCGATAGACATTGACATATATCAATTTGACCAATTCCGCCGTATCACGCACATATGACCGATGTAACTATATTGACTTTTGATATTAGAGATGTATGCATTAGTAGGTATATAAGGTATTAGGTGATACTGAAAGTTTAAATTCAAAAGGTAAATAGATCACATTGCTAAAGTAGACATTAGAGGTATTATCTCTGACTTTACATGTAATTAGAAACTTTCCATGAGTTAGTGGAAAAAAAGAACAGTGTACACGATATCTAACAAAGAATTGATCACTCCCGCTAACTCCGTCTTCTTATCGTAGCCAAAGGTGGAGAAACCGCTTTCTTAATAGAATTTAAAAGGCCTATCACTTAACAGCTAACCTTCAAAGACTCTAGCAAAAACAGTCGGAATTCCATTGAAGGTTTCACAGCACTTTATCTTATTTCTTTCACGTTTCGCCCGATCGTTGTCCGTGCATAAAGATATCAATTGCAAAAACAACGTCCAACGTAAAGAGGCTTGACCTCCTTAGCCAGTCTGCTTAAACAGACTTGGCGACACAGTATGCGGGCTGTATAAGTACTCGACGTTCTAAATAAGAACGACTTGCCTTTGTTTCAATGAGTCTGATCATTTTTAAAATAGAAATTACAACTTCAGAGGAATTGAAAGTATAAATGACAGAGAAAAAAAGCGCTCACATATTTAAAACAAAAGTCGCTGTCAATAACAAGGGATTCCGTAATAATAATAGCTTAACTTTTCATCGACCTTCCTCCAAATTCGATGTCAAATGTTAAGATTTTCGTTCGGACAGACAGATCCTGGCATTAGACCATAAGAGCAGACGGGGTCGGGGACGGGGAGACGCAATATCTAGACCTAAAGTGTTCACAGCTGCTTATTATAAATATATCCAAGCATTTAGTTTTAGTACGGACATAAATAATTACCATCAATGGCGAAGACCAGACCAACCTCCTCTCATCTGATGGTATCGTTGTCAATACTAGTCACGGCGGAGGACCTACAATATCTCGACAAAATAGTCAGACTTCAAGTACAGTCTTCCAACAAGTGTATCTTAAAATGAACACCAGAATACGAAAACCTTCCAGTTCCGTCCACAACCTTCAATTTCACAGAGGCTATATGCAAGTTTTTATTGTCAAAAAGGGCGGTCAGGGCATGACTGAGGGTTTTGGTGTGCTCCAAGATGGTACGGGGACTCTGTTATTGGCCTCAGTTTATAAAATTATTCATACAGACACGTGGACAGACACAGATTTATTTACATTTATTATAAACTTCGCAAGGCTTGTAAGTCAGTAAATGGAAGGCAATTTGTCTCCATCACCTTATCGCGTACTATCAGACAATTTCATAATCACGACATAGACCACGAGTGTATTACTAATTCCGTTTGCCACGTTTAGGACATTAGACTTAGAGAAACAATAACACCAAAATAATGTAACTCGGTTGCCTTCTAGTATTTTACAGAATATAACGGTTTTAGTGGCTTACCTATACGAGAGCGGAATGCGCAACCAAAGGATGTAACAACTTCCGCTACTTATTTACAAACGAGCATACGTCGAAATAATATGAATTTCTTTGTCTGTAGGTGAAAAGAGAAGAAATTACTAAAGAAGCTAAAATAACGGTGTTAACCTGAATTTGAAAAGCATCACTCTTAATAGGTAATAAGACAGCGCCACGAACAACTTTGCTACCAGCATTGCTTATGCAGCATGTTTCGCGTTAACGTATTTGCATAAAACATTCGTTACGGTACAGGAACCTAGCTAGTCCGAGACAGCCTCTAATCAAACCGTCATCATTGCCAACGGTTGGCAAATAGTGTAAATACAACTACGTGACTGTAAAGAATGCATTTGTATTCAATTTGCGAGTAATGCTGATTTGTAACTTTAGTTGATATTTTAGGTTAACAGCAGTGGTGTCGAGTTGACTGTTGTAGGTAAAGAGGAAATTTTAGCTTGTTTTGCTTTTAATGTCTGTGTATCGAGAATTGCTAGTACAGTATTTGCATTTGAAATGCCACTTCTAATTATTACAGTGTTATTTGTAAGGGTCGGAACAAAGAACATAACTAGTCGTAAGTAATCCTAATTCCTAACCCAAATAATCATATAGGAATATAAAACATTCTGGAATAACGTAACTAATCAAAGCATAGTTTCTCTCTTTTCAAAACACCTGCTATTATCCTAAAAAGTTGTTTTAGCTTTAGTTAGGTTGAGCTCATCTTTTATAGTCATCATCATTAGCCATAGTTGGTAACGTCTAGTAAAGTGGGACACTTGACATAAATATTTTCAGCTGGCCATTTGGAGTAATTTGTGTTTTCGCCTTATAATCGACAAAGCTGTATTGTGTGAACTTTTAACCTAGCATGAATATGTTACATTTAAAAGGGAACTCCGTGCCATCGTACTAAAGATGCTGGGTGCATTTCCCTACTGCATCTCATTCTAATATTGATACGCTAAAGCTGCCAGTTATTTGGTCGCTTAAGATGTCGAAGAGCCGTTTTGATAGTTTCTTAAATAGACGTAAAGTGATCATGGGATTTCCGAGAATTTAGTGTTTAAGGTTTTCACTATAGTTTATCTCATCTACAAAACAAATTTCATCGGAAACATACCTTGCAAGCTAGGCGCTGACGCCGGCGCAGCAGGTGACGGCTGCAGCGTCGTCGGCGGTGGCCGACGCCGCCTCGGCGCATGCAGTCCCGGCGCAGAAGCAGCTCGTGTCGCGGTGCGGAACCCTGGAGCCCGGTACCGCGCTGATTTCACCGGCCCTGCTGGTGCGGGGTTGGTGCCAGCTATGGACGGTAGGCGGGGGAGTGAGCCCGCGCGCTGTTCTTCTTCGGACTGAAATGGGGATTTCATTTTCAGTTTACATTATTATCAAGAAATATCTTTCGTTAACTATTACATTTCCGAACTTTTGTAATGTGTTTCTCTTGGAAACCGGAAACTTTTCCGACTTTTATTATAAGGATATTTATGTCTATGGGAGGTAACGTGGGCTTGTGAAGATATAGAAAATCCAGATCAAGATAGTGAAAGTAGCAGAAGTGGCAGTAGGTTGGTCACATATACGTACGATAACTGATCGATGGACCAGACCGATTTAAGAAAAGATTGACAAAATGTACGCCTGCTAGAATATAAAGACATTTGCTGGGAACGATGGTGAAGAAGAGAGAGCGAAGGAATCGAGCATCATCATTGCTGTCTAAACTGTAACCGCCGCTGGACCTTGATTATATCCATATATAGTAACAAGACAGCATTGGAGTGGCGTCCATAGAACCCGATTCCTTCCGGCTTGTCCATAGGAAATGATGTCTATTTATTTAGGTAAGCTCTATCAGTTCCGGCTTGCCAAGAGACTTTGTTCCCCGACAGTAACAAGTTACTAAACTGAGATTGGGAGACAGCGAAGAGCTTATAACTATCTGCAGTCATTCGTTTGACTGAGAACAGAGATCAATATCTGGCCACTTATTTGTAACAAACCCTTAAAATTAAACGTCCGCAAGCTTGAAAAACTCCAGAGTGATTTATTTATATATATATATACATATATATTTTTGGCTAGGGTACAGTTCTATCAATTTAGGGCCGATTTTTCAATCACCAGATAAAACTTATCTGTCAGATAAATGTTGGCTGTCACTTTTCTTTTATATGACGGGAGAAAAGGATAGCCATAATTTTAACTGGCAGATAAATTTATCTGGGGATTGAAAAATCGGCCCTAAAACTTATTAATTTTTATTACTTTTAGAACCTAATTGTCTTGGTAAACCTACCTGGTAAAGTCCAAAATCTACCTCACTGTAAACAATTTAAAATTCTTTTCCATATCACATATTTTTCAAGGGGCACAAAAGGTCACAATGTAAATTTTTAGCATTGACCTAACTCAACGAATGCTTGAAGTGTTACAAAACGTACAACACCACTTTAGCATATAAAAACATTATGTTCTTAAATAGAAAACGCTAAGCTAATCGTTTGTTTATTTAGCTCTTGGCCTTGAGTATATTCTTATAATATCATTGATGGATTGAGCCATCTAACGATAGTCAATTAATATTAACGTTATCAAAAAAAGCTATGTCTTTGTACATGTTGAGATAATCAATGGATAAAAGGTGACAATGGCAATAATATACGCTAACGACGCTAACGTGACAATTTTCACATGATTCCACAGAAGTTTTCTACTTTTATTAGATACTTGATAGTTCCAAAAATAATCGGTTCGAATGCCATTGTCGCTATGTAAAACGAAACGTTATTTTTAACCCTACCATTCAATACCTGATGCGCTGCTTTCCTACAGGCGAATCAAGAATAATGGTAATGGAAAGTATAATTTACCTGAATTTTTGTCTGGTGAGGTTATTCATTAGTACTAAGATTAATGCCACAGTTATGTGAACATAAAATAAATTAATTGAATTTGTATGCAACTTGGTATTTGTAAATACCCTAGGCCCGACTATTAGTCGGTCGTATGACCACTTACCTAGATCAATCGTGACCTTCAAAGAATATGTATCTTTTTATGACAATGTCCCAGGAGGAATAGAAAAAAGTTTTTTTAATTGAGATTTAGAAAGCGAGTCTTATTTATTGAAAACCGAAAAAGCCTATTTTTAATAAACCTTGCCTTACCTTATATTTATACACAGCTTTAAAACCAACAGCCTAAAGAGCAGGTAGAAGTATCAATTGCAAAATTATGTAATTTTATGCCAATCCATGCAGTTTGTAGTGTGAAGCAACGCACTTACGGAATCTTTATTAGCCCATGGTTTACATAATAGTTATGTATTATTACAAGTTCACGTTCCTTTCAGATGTTTTATGACTACAGAAGTAATTGCATTGAAGTCATAAATCTAACATCGCAATTGCGGTGAAAGTGTACGAATAATTAATGAAGATTGCTATTCGAACGGTGGATATAATTTTTTATGATTAATTCCGGTGGATGTGATCTGAAGATAGACGTTTTTCGACAGTGTTGTTGCATTTTGCAGGAAAATTCTCACCTACTTATCGTAGTAGGTAAAACCTGACCAGAAATATATGAGGATTGCCAAGAGGGAGCTATTTATAAGATTTATATGGCAACAATTTTGCAACCAATCGCAACCCAGTATAATGACATTAGTTTAAATACCTGTCAGTCCCACTATGTTAACCTCGTAATATCATTTAATAGAATGCACTCTTTTTATTACTGTTTTTCGTGTAGTAAACACTTTATTTATTACATTACTTATAATCTCACGTTCACGACAGTGAATGGTTTTCAGCATTTTCTTTGGATAATTTTAAATATATGTCTTTTTAAAGAAACTACCACGAATGACATTGACATTGTTGACGAACCATCATAAAATCATTGCCAGTGTAAGAAATTAGTTCCAGTGAAATTCCGCAATATGGCGCATCCTCATATATTTCTGGTCAGGCTTTACTATTTATAAGTGTAAACATTCGCCTGTCATTGTTTGTTTTTAGATCCAAAATTGATATTATTATAAATAAATAAAAATACGTGTCTTGTATAGAGATATTTTTCGTTCTTGGTATTGGTTATTTCTTGCTTGGTTTGTGTTACCTACTTGTATTTGTCGTTTTTCTTTCTCCCGTATACCGTGTTGATGTTATGGTCTCCTCAATGTTAATTTACAATTTTAAGGATTTGGGATACCTCATTCTACTGGATTTGAAGAAAATAAAAGCCCAATCTGCACCGGCATTTTCAAGAATACATTTCACGCCACGGCACTGTAGTCTAGAACGGTTTTTTAGTTACCTATATAGCATTACTATGCACTGAGTTCCTACAAGTCAATGGGTATTGTTTAAAATAATATCATTTGAAGCAAAAATTATTGATATAACTTAAGTTATACTGGGTCTTAGAATTTTCTTCCACAAACGATATTTCTCTACTTCTTGGCCAGAGAAAGACTCGAAATTATGTTTCTTGATTCTTGAGGTTTATTTTTCACTTTATATGACCACACATTGATTATTATAAATTCGATTTCAATACCGGCATTCATTTACTACATTTTTGATATCAATCATAAAACTTCAAACTAGATAACTATCAATTTTAAGCGATTCATGTTATAAACAGGTACCTCGACAGGAGTATTGTGAAATTGGTAATTTAATTATACTTCGCTATTCCAACCGGTGATAACCAGGGGGGGTATTCGACCAATTTTAGAGATATAATGGAGATCTCTTCTTTTCATCGCCATCCGTCACTTTTGACGTGTGCCTACTTGACAAGTGGCGATATCCCTAGAACATCGCAACTTCGTCAATTCGGACGCGCAAAATTTTCGCTTTCTTTGTATGTGACGGCATAAATAACAGGCGCATACTTTAAATTGACCGCGTAGTACGTGCAATTAGTCCGTTACGTTTCGTTCAAAACAGAGATTTATATACATGAATAACATTTTTGACAATCATTATCGCCTTCGTATTTCCAAAATTGAGATGAGATATGTCACTTTGAAGCTCATCGCATTTAAATGACAGTTCAATGGCGATATAACTGTTATCTAATGGAGATTTGACGTTTGGCGATATCTCAAACGGCATTCTCGAATTGGGCCCCTGATTGATAGTCTGGCCACTAACAAACCCGTCGCCTAAAATCACTACATAGTATAAAACAAAGCCGCTTTCTCTGTCTCTATGTCCCTTTGTATACTTAAATCTTTAAAACTACGCAACGGATTTTGATGATTTAATAGATAGAGTGATTCAAGAGGAAGGTTTATATGTATAATACATGGATAATTTATCAGCATTGCACCCGTGCGAAGCCGGGGCGGGTCGCTAGTAAATTATATTTTAGAAATAAAATTATTTCATAGTGTATGATTAGATTTACATAAAACATTAATTAAACACAAACTAATAGGTTGCTAATTTGCTACTAATTATGCCTTTCGATGAATAAGTTAATTAACTAATTTACTTAATCGAATATATTTATTGAAAAGTAAGCAGAGCGGTTCTTTAGCACTAACGAAGGTGGGCGAAAGTAGGCACGTCTTGTTTCAATATTTTAGGTTTTTTTTAACTTAAGTACTGAAACTGACCAGCGTTTGCCCTCAAATTGACAAAAAACTCAGTATCAACTACTTGTAACTCAATAGTGATCGCAAAGCAGTAGCGAGGCACATAAAACAGATGTCCATCAGCGTGTCAATGATATAGAGCGTTTGAGCACCATTATCTACTTTCTTACAGAAGAAGTAAGGTATCTCGATGTTTAACAATCTATTTAGTCTAGTCCTGAACAAACATTTGAAATAATATCCACCCACACAATAGGTTCGTAAGTAAATAATGTAAACATGACTTAATTCTAGGCAGAGAGAATCAGCTCTGCAGATGACGCTTCAGCTGTCAAGGAATACGAGTAAATAATTAAAGAGTAAACAGAAATACAACATAAACAAAGCATAGCCATTACCAATTGTAACATTCGTAACCACTATCACTAAAAGATCGTTATGTTACATTCTATTAACTATGAAAACATTGTTACTCATGTTACCCACAGCGCAATAGGCAATTTCTCATCTTAACAATCTTAATTGCTATCTGAGTAACTATTACCGTGTAATGTAATGAAATGACTGGGGTTTAATGACCTTTGCAGGTAGATTAGAAATTTTTGGCAGTATGGTTGGCATATAATTTGCACTAATCCGGCTACCAATGATGCTGAATACATTAAAAATAATTATTTTTTATCAAGCATACCAGAACTGGTTTGATTATATCTTAAACTTTTTATTTTTTAGCGTTTACTATTAAACTAATATGGGCATGATCGACTAATTTTTGACCATTCGTCAGCAGCATATTAGCTTTATTCTAGGTTGGTTGAGAGAGATATTTATTATGTATCCTGACAAATGACACAATTTCAATAGTTTCTGCATGATTTGTTGTGAGCTGATTAAAATTATTTTCTACTAAAACGACTGAAATTATGCTTAATAAAAGTGCTTAATTGACAATAACTAGTTAAACGTAAGTCTAGCCTAAATGACAAGTATAATGGTGTAGATATAGTAAAGAATTTAGATTATTTTCTTGTTACATTTATTATCTGTGATATAATCTGATAAGCAACCTTTTGTAAAGACCGACATGCTATTTCTTTAGCAATTACGCCATATTGTAGCGTAAAATTCAAATAAACTTTACTTTCACATTGTCAAAGAAAATGTTTGGTTTGTTCACTAAGATATTTTTGCAAAGTTGATTCATCGTTTTGTGATTTTTCTGAGCGATAAAATACGGAATGAGTCATATGCGGATTTAAAACACGACCAAGTTGTTGCAACGTGTAAATAAAATAAATAATCTATTTGCAAACATATTCGCACGGTTATTATTTAATATTTAACCCATTTCCCAGAATAAATCAACAATCTGGTCTCCTCAACGTCAATTCACGTTCATTTGTTTCGACTTTTATGTCCTAATTATGCTGACTAAAGAAATAGATACATGAATAAAAAACACCCTGGGTATAATATTATACACTCTCCCAATTTCGCAGTGGCTTATTTAGAAATTGATATACACATAGACAATTTATCTGTGCTTATATTATTGTGAAAGTTTTTACCGTATTGACGGATGCCGATTGCTATCAGCCTATCACTATCAAAGACAGCTTGGTGGAACTGTGACGTCGTGTCCCGTCACACATTGACATTGACACTACACATCTCCCGAAGGCAGTCTTGCGTAACCTTTGCGCTGCTATTGTCGTTATTAGGTAGTTTGTATTTTGCTGTTTCACGATGATTATCGGTTATTGTGAAATGAGAGCTCAGTTACGACCTGGTAGAGTTCTGGTTCAAAGCAATTTGCGTATAAAAAGATGTTGTTTTTGTGTGTAAACAAATTAGGTTAACCTGATGTTTCTGCGGATATTTATTTGACGTGGAACTATTGGGAACTAGGATTTAATTCTGTGATCCAGGCCCTACTGTACTCTACCCAAGGTTGCCTGTAAGATACCACTATTTTGCAATAAAATTGCCCATTATTTTCCTCTAATTACTTGTGACCTTTTTGAGTGGTGAATTAGAGATTGTTTGTATTATGTTTATACTTGGTTAATTATTTATTTTTACGTAGCTTGTCAATAAAGAACATCATTATCTTCAGATTCACAAAAGTTGTCGATATTTCTAGCCACTAAGGATTGATTCGTACGTGTCAAAGTAAGCAAGCGCGTTTGCTCGACTTGGCAGGGGCACTGCCGTGCCCCCAGATACTGTTGTGTGTTTGTTAAAGTACAGTCAAGCAAATTGAAATACGTACCTTTTTCGCTATTGTCATAATGTCAATAAGGGTCAAAAAGGTACGCGTTTTAGTTTCCTTTATTGTACCTATGTCATAAATCGATTATAACATACATCGATAAGTAATGATCATGTTAATGGCCGCTTAGATTTTACATATAGTTATTGTTAAATAATTACCTCAGCATCAGGTGCTGATGCCCGCCGCCTGCCTCGCCAAAGACGGTCCTCACTCCCACCGATGGCACCACAACTCCTCGAGTGCGACTTCTGAGCCGCCAGCTCGGCGCCCGCGGGCGACCGCCGCGCCTCACAACCACCACCGCCCAGGGTCCCACGGGAATCCGCCGCGAGCAACGCGGACTCGAAACTACCGCGCCACGAAAACCTTTCACTATCACTCGCGACACTTCCACGGCTAGCCGTCGCTTCCAGGATGTCGTGCGAACGACTCCTAGCCAACGCACCCGGCTCCGACGCACTATCATCGTCCGTACTAGGCACTCCACCAGACACTTCATGCATTAACGCCACTAGCCTACCCCCTATATGCCTCATCACCTTCCCGAAGAGAGGAGGCGATCCTTCACCCGCTCGTCCCAGTGTTGCCGCCAGTCGCTGGTAGGCGCCAGCGGCGTCGCGCTCCAGCGAACCAGCCTCCCCATTTCCACGATCGAACTCGTCAATTATCTCGCGACAACTCTCCGATATCTGTTTTCTCAAGGCCGAACGATTCGCGGCAGTCCCTTCTAAATCTGAGCCCGCGTAGTCAGACGAATCGTATGAATCGCTCCATGTGTCTTCGCTTGACAAATATTCCACTATTTCGCGCACTTCTTCGTCACGAATACCGGGCACGGTTTTCATAAGTCGTGTTAGTTCGCTTTCGAAGTATAACAATTGGGGCGGTTTCGGCGGGCGTGAACTCTCAGAGTTCGATGATTGCGGTGTCGACGCGCGAACGTTGGTAGAATTTATCATCTGCTTGAAAAATTGGCGCATCTTCGTCATCATGAGATTTGTCTCCTCGTCCGAGGACCAGTTATTAAAGCTATCCTTACGTATTAAGGGGGTGGGCGGGGGGCGAGACGACGGAGGACCTTCAACGCGTTCCTCAATGTCGGGTCTAATCTCTTCAATAATCTCCTCCAATTCTACTTTAGATTCATGAGATCGGGTAAAATCTGAACTTGAATCGCCATTTCGTAAGAGATCATCGCAGCTGCCCACGAATCCGCTATCGCGGCTAGTTTGTTTCTTTGATTCAGATAGTTCAGACCCAAGCGGCGGAAATTCGGGTCGGGGCGTTAACCTGCCGTCCTCACCCTCCGAAACAGATCTAGTGTCGTCCCGAGTTTCCTCGGCGAACTCGGTTGAGAGACGACGTTCGTCCGCTGGCGAACCTCTAGTTTTTTTGCTCTGTTTTTTCCTTTTAGATTCTCCTTGTGGATCAAGCCTCTCCGACGAGTCGTGTCGGTCATCTGTTTCGGTACTCGACCCATCTGACACTTCCTGTGCATCCTGAGAAGGCTCTTCGCCAGTCAATAAATTATCTAATGAAGACGAGTGTGAGCGAGGGGTACCTCGGGCTCGTACTAAGCGTTTTCGCCTTTGCTCGGGGCTCTGCCTTCCCTCACTATCACTACCGACACTACCAGAGCCGTCCGAGTCGCGCCTTTCTTGATTAAAGCCCATAAAACCGGACAAAAAATACTTTTCCAACCGCGAAGACACTAGCTCATCGTTGTCCCCACTTCTCTCCGGCTGCTCATTATCGACAATGGATTCCGCACCCTCACTACACACACTCGACGTTTCCGACATAGGTTCTTCATCGTCTCGAATATTTCTGCCATCACCGAGACCGAAAAAGAAATATTTTTCCAACTCTGTAGCCGAAATGGGACGCGGTTTTTTCGTTGTATGTTCCGTTTCACTTTCTTCACAGCTTTCTTCAACTATTGTGTGTAAAGTGAAGTCTAAGGAACGCCGACAGTATGAAAATTCTTCTCCCCTCGTGGGTAGCGTCGCTTCATCCCCCGAGTCGGAGTCTGAGGGCGAGGTGGCCTCATCCTCGTCATGGCTGACGTCCTCGACCCAGGAGTCGTCGTCGGCGAGCCCCTCCTCGAGACACACGACCGCCGAGAGAGTGTCGGCATTGCTAACAACCGTCACGCCGCCCGAAGGCTGTGGCGCTTCGTCGTCGGACATTCGTTCGTCATTTTCGTTTTGCTGCGAACTCGCGTTGGGGTCGGTTTCGTTCACCGAGTTGGTGTGGTGCACTGTTATGTCGCGCATGAGCCGCGTAGTATCCGACGTGACGACGGAGACGCGATCGTGTGTTATCATAACGCGGCTAGTGAAGCGCGCGGAGCCGTCCGTACCGGCCGTGCGCGAGCGGCAAACTGTTGGCACCGCGTCCGCGGCAGGTGCGCCCGCGCCCCCCGCCTCCAAACAAACCGGCCCCACGCCGTGTAGTTTCTCCTCCTCTTGCTCTTCCAGTAATTCTTTCTTCAATAGTTCACTGAGCGTGCGTTCAATACCTTTAAACAGGTCTATTTTTTCAACAGGCGGCGAGCTCGCGTTATCACCCGCAGGTTCGGGCGACGGCGCTAATTTTGACAACAAACCGTGCGAAGTTTCGTTAGAAATAAATTCCTCATTGTAATGTTTCTCATTAGGCAACTCGACGGAGACTTTTACTTTCATGTCACTTTCTGCAGTAAATGTATCGTCCAGCGAGTCGCACTCGTTGTTTTCTGATGGAGTAACACATCTATTGCTATCATTATCTTTATTTTCATTGCTATCTAAAGTGTTATAATCCGTACTACACGACGCATTAAAACTATTAAATTGCTCACAGGTTTCGCTTCGTAGCATATTTTCATTACAAAACTTCATAAAATTGGATTTTCTCGTTTCGGATTCATCGCCGCTGCCATAGGGAATAATAGGAACATCTTCGTTTAGACTAACTGACTCTAAAAGCACAACGTTATTATCCTGGTTTTGGTGGTCGCTTTCGTCGTCCCGGTTAACGTTGACTTCATTTTGCATGATCACTTCGACGGCTATTTCTAAGCTATCAGACTGTTTATCATAGGAGTCGTCGCAATCGATGCCACTGCTATCAGCGTTGTCTTCCATGTCTGAAGAGGAGTCGGCGGGGTTGACAACAAAGACGCGGGAGAACTGTCCTCCTCCTCCTCCGGAGTCGTCAGAGTCTTCGTCCGTCGTGGCCGGCTCCTCGGGTGCCCCACTCGTCAGGTCATAGCTCCGCCGTTCCACTTCTGCATCAGAATCACTGGAATCACCAGATTCGTTTGACGATATAAACGCTTTCTCGGCGTCCAAATGTTCGGGCATCGCGTCCGGTGGCTCCGACAACACTGATATTAAGTCCTGTTTAGCTATCACCTTGATTTCATCTGACGTTTCACATACTGGCCGTTCAATAATTTTATCAGTGGTATCGTTATCGCAAGCCGGAGATTGTGACGTTTCAGATTGAATAGCTCTATCGGTTTTTTCTACGGTGGTCATTTCTACGGTTTTCATTTGCGGTAGAGCGTTGGCGGTGGCGGTTGCGGTGGCGGCGGCGGTGACGGCGACAGCGGCAGCCGTCGTGAGCCGAGCGAAAGCTGCCGCATCGAGGGGTGGGAAGCCGGGATATGTATTCCAGTGTGGCGTCGGTGGGTGTTGGGGGAAGGCGAGTAAAGCTGGCCAGAGGGCGGCGGGGACCGGTACGGGGACTGGGACTGGAACGGCGACGATTCTCGGTTCAGCACCGCAGGAGCACGTCCTGGGGCAGGCGGGTATGTGTCTGGTGGGTGGAGGTGGTGCCGCCGCCGCGCCCGGCTCGAAGTAGTCCCAGTCGCAGTCGTCGGGCGCGAGCGGCGCGGCGGAGGAGGCGGTGGACGAGGAGTCCTCCGTGTCCTCGCGGCACGACGAGTCTGAGCTGAGGAACACGAGGCGGTAGTCCTCGGGACGCATGCGACCGGCCTCTGGCTCGCTCGCCTCGCCCGGTTCGCTGCTGACGCCCCACTCTGGAAACAACAAAATAACTGGTTAATTGTATGACCATATGTAAATG
This sequence comes from Apotomis turbidana, assembly GCA_905147355.2. Lineage (NCBI taxonomy): Eukaryota > Metazoa > Arthropoda > Insecta > Lepidoptera > Tortricidae > Apotomis > Apotomis turbidana. The sequence goes on along the minus strand of LR990285.1, from coordinate 17,211,169 downwards.
TTACATGTATGTTCCATTTGTAGCATAAGGCGTCTAGAGGACGTTTGGTCTAGTCGAATGGAAAGGCCGAATCAACTATGAATTATTATAAGACGGGATGTTAAGAAACAAAGACGACGACTATTTTTAGGTTTATTTAATGTAAATAATACCGGATTTATATTTTTTTATAGTGTACTGTCGTAATATATCATGTCAGATTGTAGAGCTAGCAAGCAAACAAATTAAACATTAATTAGCATTAGTATAAGCTACAATGGCCCTCATAAGAAAGCTCACAGTTACTCAAAGGGCAATGGAGCGAGCTACTCGTATGCTCGGAATTTCCTTGCGGGATCGAATTCGAAATGATGAGATACGCAAGAGAACCAAGGTTGTAAATATAGCTCAAACAGTCGTCAAACTTAAGTGGCAGTGGGCAGGGCACATTGCTCGTAGATTCGATGGCCGTTGGGGCAGAAAGGTACTTGAGTGGCGACCGCGGACCGGAAGACACAGCGTTGGAAGGCCTCCAACAAGGTGGACCGACGACCTGGTTGAGATCGCGGGTAGAAATTGGGTGAGGGCGGCGCAAGATCGATCGTTGTGGAGAACTTTGGGGGAGGCCTTTGTCCAGCAGTGGACGTCTATAGGCTGATATGATGAGTATAAGTAACTTTACTCAGAACTATTATTTCTATTTTTTTAATTAAACATAGGTATTTATAAAGAGCCTACTTTGTAAATATAGGGTAACAATTCTACTTATAATATTAATAACCCTTTAATAATTGGCACTATGTATCAATGGTTCGATTGGCACATTAGGTATTTATTGCACGAGTCACGACACGACTAATTTAACCATTTACAACCAAATCATACCAAAGAAATCACAACTGAAAACACCCTGAGTTTTTATACGTCAATCGTCAGAAATATGTTAAATTAAAATGCTAATTTTATATATCACGAAGCCAGTTTAATAGTATTTTATGCAACCGTTGTATAAGAGGGGGCAAAAAACGCGAGTGGCATGGGTTACGATGTAAGCGTAGCGAACATCGTAAGAAAGATGCCACGAGCGTTTTTTGACCTACTTATACAACGTTGCATACAATACCTTTTCTACGACTCGACATTTCCTAAATAAAATGCAAATAAACAACAAAGAAAATAATTACATGTTCCCGCTCGGAATCAACAAAAAAAACAATAGTCTCTGATAAACTTTTTTTTATTGACGTCCATCTGTCAAAAAATATGAACTTATACATAAAGGTATGCATTTATTATGCTAAACATCTGTCAAAAAAATATGAACTTATACGTAAAGGTATAAGTTCACTATACTAAACATCCATGCACTGAAGATAAAACTTTTTTTTAAGTTGGCAGCAATGCCTTAGTACAATAAGTTTTTTTTTAAATTGCAAATTGTGTGAATGCAGCTGTTTATCTTGTAATCTGTGGTACTAAGTGATGCTTTTTTGGCGACATTATAACATCGTTTAGCAGTGTTTTTTTGGGCAATAGAGTATAGAATTTTACAGACTTTCATAATTTATGTCTTTATATTCGAGTTAGTAACTATATAAATAACAGAAAAATGTACTGGAGTAGAAAAATAAGTTAACAGTATCTTTGCCACTCGCAATGTACCTATCTATATAAACTTAGCGCCTGTTTATAAACTATGAGCAATCGCTCACCGCGCGTCGATGTAAGCGTATGTACAGCTAGGCGTAGGTAACTCACGAATCTACACCTACAACCAGAGAACTAAGGGGGTGATACTGTTTAAGACAATATTTACTCACGAATTGGTAATTATAATTCTCACTGCTTTATTACCTACTCCACTGTTTCATTCGTCAATTTGGGTTTTCTCTGATACCGTTAACTGATCGGAACTATTATATAAAACAACTAGCGATCCGCCCCGGCTTCACACGGGTGCAATGCTGATAAACTATGCATGTACTCTACATATAAACCTTCGTCTTGAACCAATCTTAACTCAAAAACCGCATCAAAATTCGTTGCGTAGTTTCAAAGATCATACTGGGATTTTGGTTCCGGAAAATTGGGAAATGGCACTGACAGATGACACACTACGAAAATCAAACAATTGGGTAAAACATTAGGTCAAGAAGATGTTCACACCCTAAGAAAAATTATATATACCGTTGGAAAAGGTAGGTACATATAGATTGCTTTATTTGCATTTCTTTCCTTCCTTTTCCTTTCATGTTCGTTGTTTTAAGAATGTTAGCCGATAGCAACAATCGCAACTGTTACATCCTTGATTTTTCTCATAGACACGCGTCTTTCTTAACTGTCATCTTCACCCCTACAAGTAGCTTTCACACCGCCTTGCTAATTCATTTACTAGTAAGTTCAGCACTCATTCTTCTCCGTAAAAATCATATTAGTGCTTTTCAACAGCACACATAATACATGAAAATTGGACCGGTGGAACGCGAAGTGACTGTAATTGGTAAAGAAAACGGGTAACCCAACGTACTCGTAAAAGTACACCAATCACCACGTTTGGTGTGACAGCCGAAATTGCGGGACCAAAACCGTTTCACACTTGAATAATGCAGTATTTTCTTGTGCAACAAGTTTTTTGTGGTGATTATTTTAATAAAAATTATCATTACTGAATATCTTGGCTTTTATTTCCGCAGTCTTACCGCCCGAGAGTTATTCGACGAATTGTTTGTTGGTTTCCGCGAGTGTAAAAATTGGTACAAAACATCTGACAGTGATGCCTATGATAGTAAATGCTGATTTTGAAGTCTTACCTATAGACTGAGGATCACACTAGTTACCTAGAGTGGAACAGAATGACCGTCCTTTCTTTTACTTTCCGTGTCCACTCACAAATAAGATCAACTTTCAGTATGAGACCACCATCGCAATACAAAGCAAAATTGTATGAAGGAGTAATTTTACTTGTACGTTTTCGATGTTAGTCATATACTTATACTAAAACTTAAAATTTGATCGTAATTGTCAGTAGACTCGGAAAGTAACAGGAAAGACCCATGTGCGTTTCCATCCGGTATGTGTAGCAATTTTGACTACAATTATCATAATTATAACAAATTTTTTCTTTCCAAAACCCTTCACGAAAGCTGGGTTTTCGCTACCTGCAGCCAACGACTTCTTGCCATCTTCACAAAAGCGGTCGATTTTGAAGCGTAGTCTTCATTCTAGTTTGTTTATTAAGATTGTTTTACAGAGAGGCAGCCAACGATATAATAATCGCAGTAGCTCTTATGATAAATAATGACACAAAGGTAAATTAAGAAAGAAAAATTGAATGCGATCTACTACAATCGAAGCGGGGATTGTAGTAGATCGCATTCAATTTTTCTTTCTTAATTTACCTTTGTGTCATTATTTATAAAAATAAAATGTGGTATTACCACATAAAAAAATAAGAATCGATAAAAAAGATTCTATACAAATATTTAGCTCTTATGATGCTACATTTAAGTTTGAAGTATATCCCTGGTGTAATTTCAGTGCCAAGTCAATAACCCGGGGTGTCTTAAGCCGGGGTCTTCGGAATTCCATGGCGATCGCAATCATGCTAATACTATCGTAGAAAGCACCACGGATGGGTGGCCGCTCGTCGTGAGTTGAAAGCGACATGCTACACGAAGCTATCGAGAGGAGGGCCTATTCCGAATCGTTCGATATTTGCAGTCTGCGAAATTTTGTAGCGCGATTTTACGTGGTTCGAGGCAATTTTTTTATTTATTTTAAAACTTTATTGTATCAATGGTTTATTAAACAAGTCAGTACAAATGGCGAACTTAATACTAAAAGGCATTCTCTAACTACCATAGATAGGGTCAAACAGAAATACTAGAACTTGTGTGTGTCGGACACTGTGTCCTGTTGTATATATGTTTATCGATCATATTGACGATGATTATGATCATGATCCTATTATTCTTCTTTATGAGATTTTCTGTATTTATGAGATTTTCCATTAGAGCCAAAACTGCTCCGTACCATAGTAAGTGCTAGGCACGCGCGAGGTCATTATTTTCCGTGGTGTACCTAACTTATCTATATGGAATAATGACTTTTTAACAAGTAAATAACCGACTTAAACGATCGTATTTATGAGAGCAGCTGAACGAGTTATTAAAAATAGCCGAAGACACGATAGGCATTATTAATAATGAAATAATGAACTTTATTCTGCAAGTAGGCCACAAGGGCACTTTTACATGTCTGAGTCTACTGGCATTTCACAAGAGGAGACCACTGTTGAGAAGAAACGCCGAAAGAAACTCAACAGTCAGTCATTTTTTCATACAGGATAAGTATATACTTAACTATTACATTCATTACGAACTTAACTATACGTAGTTCTCGAAGAAAACGTATTAAAAGTGTATTCTAAGATATAAATGAGGACTAGTGTAAGAATAAAATATAGAAACTACAAGAAAGTATGACGGTTTAACACAATTTATGTACTTACGTTTGATATGCTTTCTTATTTGAACTGTGTCCCTTAAACTAGTCAGGTACAATCTAAGGAGTCAGTTACTCGGTTTCTGGTTCAGGCCATGCATTTTTGTCTGTCAGATAGTCCTCTACTGTATAATATGCTTTTGACATTAGAGATTTTTTTAATAATTTTTGAGAGTTGGAAAGGCTAAATTTTAAAATATGATCAGGTAACTTGTTATAAAAATGAATACATTGGCTTAAAAATGATATATATACTTTACGAACACGAAACTTTCTAATATTTTAAGAGTTCCCTCGATTACTTCAGAATCCCATCACCACCATCCTGAGCCGGTGACAAAAGGCACCAATTAGAAAGTATACTATTTAAACCACAAAATAATTTACGACATTCGTCCAGCCGTCTTCGAGTAACAAAAGTAAGTAAATAAAAACCCCAACCGACGAACTGAGAAAGTGAGAGCCTCCTACTTTTTTGAAGTCGGTTTAAAATAAGAAATACATTTTATGAGTAGGCAAGTAATGTAAAGAAATAAATCATTGTACGCACATTATTTTCAAACGTTTCGGATCATACGGAGTAGTGCAAATCATCATCATCCTCCTAGCCTTTTGTCCCATTTTTTGAGAATGAATTCTCAATCGGGGTCAGCTACCTAAATCCCAAGATGTGGCGTAGGCACTAGTTTTTACGAAAGCGACTGCCATCTGACCTTCCAACCCAGAGGGGAAACTAGGCCTTATTGGGCATATAGCATGTACAAATTATAATTTTAGTACATTACCCAACACCATAATGTCAAAACATAGCAAAACTATTGAAATTGCAATGAGAATACTCCCCCGCGAGCCCTGAGTGTTTCGAGACACGATTTCCTCCATTTCCTAGGTAGAGGGACGGCGCAACAGGCTAATGTTGAGGAGATAGTGAAATGAAATTGTTATAATCGCCGTAGGATTTGACGGGGATAATGTATTCCGATAGCTACAGATATGAGAATAATAGCTGTTCTACATAAACGGTGAGACGACGCTGTATAATTCCTGTTAAAATAACAATTGTTTATTTGTTTGATCGTTAATTTTTTGGTCATGCGCTGTCGAAAAAACCGGCCAAGTGCGAGTCGGATTCGCGCTCCGAAGGTTCCGTATAAACACGTATCGCATCTTGACTGGCCGGGTAAAGTTAAGTTTGCACCTTGTATGTATGGTGCCATACAAATGAGGTGCAAAATTAACGCAACCGATCACGTTTGTTGTGAGGGAATATTTATTTTATTGTTTTTATTATATGTTGTTATATCATTTCAACTGTAGCTAGCTATCACGGTTCATGAGATACAGCCCGGTGACAGACAGACAGACAGACAGACAGACAGACAGATAGACAGACAGACAGACAGACAGACAGATAGACAGACAGACAGACGGACAGTGTAGTCTTAGTAATAGGGTCCCGTTTTATACCCTTTGGGTACCTACGTAACCCTAAAACGAGTCATCTCTCTCCTCTGTGGCCAAATGTTATCAGCCAGTTTGTGTGTATGTACCTAAATTACATATTGACCACATAGGATTGTAGAAAATACGACGCCGTTTTTGCTGATACGCATTTAATAAGAAAATTAGGCCAAGAAATCCTTGTGTCATGTTTAGTTTTTAATGGCGTATTTTTCTTTCTGTACTATTAATTGTACGTTCGAATGTTTACCTTAAGAGATGTGTTTGCATGCATAATTTTTGCTAGATTATTCATCTAATTAACCAACAAACAGTATAACTTGCAAAACACCAATTGTGTATAAATAAAGGCATTGTATTCTAATGAATCAATTTTCATTACTTAAAGTATGTTTAATAATAAAATTGTTAATTTAATAATGGATTATGCAATTTGCTAACATAACGTTTTAAAATACAGTTTATTATTAACTCGATGCCATGTTCCGAATATACAGAATGTTTGGAAGAACGATGTAAGAACTTCAAGAGGTGACACAAGGTATCATCAGGAACAGTTTGAACCCTATAAATAAATATCGGTCGGACAACCTCACACAAATCGATCTAGCCCCAAATTAAGCTCAAGAAGGCTTGTGTTATGGGTACTAGACGACGATATACGTACGTATAAATAAATATATACTTAAATACATGAACAACCATGACCCAAGCACAAATATTCGAGTTCATCACACAAATATTTGCCCTGGCCGGGATTCGAACCCGGGACCCGCCGGCTTAGTAGGCAGGTGTCTACAAACCGAGCCAAACGCGTCGTCAAATATGTCTTAATCCAACATATGATAGTTTTTTTTTTATCGTCGTATTCTAATTTATTTACTTGGTCTTGGTACCAAAAGTTGACATGAAAAAATGAATAACAAACTAACTGATTAACCAGTAAAAAAAAAAGACAGCTTTCATCATTTTTTTGCCGACGTTGATGCACCAGTAGTACGCAGGCTGTTAGCGGGGTTTGCGGCGCGACGTGAGTCCGTCCTGGCATACCGCAATTCGTATAACCCGTAACAGACGATCGAACGGTCCGGCGGACCGATAGGGACGCTGCTATCTGTTAGAATGAGATATGTATATTACTATCTCATTCTAACATATAGCAGCGTCCCTATCAGTCCGCCGGACTGTTCGATCGTCTGTTAATACTTTATTGCAGCTCCTCACACCTAAGTATGGGTTTCCGCAGCGAAGTGCCTGTCCACACTATTATATTCACCCATCTTCCATCAACTTCGCGAGTAGTGTAGCGTAAACTAAGGGTATACTACTACTACAAGGGGTATACGAGTTATATTCATTTCCAGCTTTACAATAAGGTAGCTGAACAGTCAGCAGGTGCTCAAAATTATAACACACACGGGCTCCATTATCTAGAGAATAAAGGATGTACGAAATCATTGCGAGCATGTGGTTAGGTACTTTTGCTGCTGATTGTATGATGTAAGTATAAGTTCCAAGAGGCCAGACCCTTTAACATGCCTCATTGTTTCCATACTTATCTCGTTACATGTCCGTCTGTCAGTCTGTCGCTATAATAGCATATCAGTACTTCCAATTGGAGAGCGAGCCGTGGAAACGGATATCACGCATGACTTGAATGTTTTAACACTAACATACATGTAACGTTTGCAGAACAATCGTTAAAAACTATACCTGCCTTCATAATTAATTTGTATTTACAATAATGTTACAGCTAGATGAGAACTATAGACTAGTCTATTAGTATAGACAGTAAAATCAGTTTTTTATGAAAGGGGACAACATTTTAGAAAATAAATTTAGCGATGCATGATCTTCTTTTGTTTTGTATGGGGCGCGGCGCCATGCCAGACTGGCGCGATCGTTGGTCATTATTATTTATTTGTTCTCTCATCAGCTCATCACGCCGAAACGGCTGAACAAATTTTCAGCAATTTTGGTACAGGGATAGGTCTGGTTAGGTATGTTTTTCACGGACGAAGTGGCGGGAAACTTCTATATATACTTTTTTTTGTAAAAAAAGAACGGTTTCTGTATGAAATTGTTATTTGCACCTACAATGAAAACCCTATTCTCACAAACAATAAATAACTATGACTAACATACAGGTCAGTCCCTGAAATCCATGCTGATTCTGACAGTTGACAAAACGACAAAAAAATATCGAATTTAAACTAGTGTTAAGGCGTCATACTGTTGACAAGGAGAAGTTGATGATCGTGATTGGTGAAGTGCCTTGCCTAACTTCGCCTTACTGCGGTGGAAAAGATTGTGAACGTATGTATGAAATCTTATTGTTAATTATATATTTTATTTCAGTACGACGCGGGGATCTGCGTATATTTATATCGATAAATGGCGCCTACAAACGCAAACAAATATATACAGAACGGTACAGACCGCGTGCCGAATAAAAAACATGCGCAGATCAATAGTAGGTGTGGGTTGGTATTGGTAATATTAATATAATACTATTCAAGTGCAAATATATTAAATTAAGTTAACAATAACATTACTTAAATAAAAAAAACCGACAAGCACATCAACTATAAAAAACAGCCAACAAAGTAGTTGCTTTACAAAACTAAGTTGACAATTTAGTAGATAACATACCTACTTATACAGGGTGATCATGATCAATCCAAATGGGTCAGTAGGGAGAAGTCACAAACTATAAGAGATAGGGAAATCTCTTCTTAGAAACAATGGCGTCGATGTTAAATTTCAATAAAAACTGCATTTTTTTAATAAATCTTATACAAAATTTCATACGTAACCCGGTCTAAACTGCTGTAAAGAATGTTATAATACGACATGCGATTACTTACAGAACTTTAACCAGGTTATATACGACATTTATAGAAAATAATAATGCAGTTTCTATTATAAATATAAAATCAACGCCATGGTTCCTAAGAACAGATTTATAGTTAGATAGTTTTCGTTTTCTCCCTACAGACCCTTTTGGATTGATCATCCTGTATAGGTAGAATACTTATAGTGTTCTAACCGGATGACATACACACGCCGAACACATCATAGCTAGTAGCTACATGTACATCGCAATAGAATAATATAATATAATATAAACATCATTCATTAATCATTGCGTGACTGGAGGGCAACATTATGAATGTTAAATTTAACATGCGAACGTGACGATTTTGCATTTGACTTCGAGCACTCATTTGAAGAATCTGACCAATAGGGTACATGTATATAAATAACTTTAAGAGGATCTTGGCCTCTGTTTCTAGTCCTACGTTACGCTTAGCGATTTTGAGCCGACCGCTGCCCGTCCGTCTAATATCTGCCTTTCCGTCCGTCACCAAGCTGTATCTCATAAATCGTGATAGCTGGATGGTTGAGATTTTCACAGTTGGTGTATTTTTGTTGCCGCTGTAACAACAAATAAAAAAAAAAAAAACAGAATAAAATAAATATTTATTTCCCACTCCCATACAACACGTATTTTTTTTTTTCGTTTTTTGCTCGATACTGTCACCAGGCAGTATCTCATAGGTAGACAGTTGAAATTTTCATAGATTATGTATATCCGTTTCCTCTATAACAAAAAATACAGAAAACAAAAACAAGTTAAAAATTATCTGTTTGTATGGAACCGTCGGTGCGCGTCCGACTCGTACTTGGCCGGTCTTTTTATTTGTCAGAATCTTTCTCACTTCATCGAACTAGCTCTACTTATGGTGGTGATTTGAGGAGCTTCTTCAATTCCTCGTCATTAGATTGACAAAAATAGGTATTATGTTGTGGGAGTGGGACCAACTTGGAGACTCAAACAAAAAACTAATTTCCCAAATCGGTTCATAAATAACGGAGTTCAGAGGAAAAAAATAATAATATAATACAACCGAATTGAGATCCTTCTCTTATTGAAAGCCGGTTAAAAAAAAGGTACGTACGTACGGTCGTTTCATCTTCCGTGAAGCAAGTCGTCGATTTACAAAAGAGCGGATGGACTATACAGTATATTAGCCAATCTCACTCAAACCCATTAAGGTACTTATTAAATGCACGAATCCTTTCATAATGTGTCTGTTTGACTTTTTTTGTCAGTTTCACACAGTAATAATCGTTTAAAGTATCTTTGGCTGCACACTTTTGTGTAAGTCATTTATGGTGAAACTTTTCCGAGTTCAAGGTAATGCATATAATAGTAGACCCGAAACCTTCAAAGCAAATGATTTCAAACTGGCATAATTAAAAAACTGGCCAATTGCGAGTCGGATTCGCGCACCGAGGGTTCCGTACAAACACATCCCATCTTAACTGGCCGGGTAAAGTTAAGTTTGCAACTGGTATGTATGGCACTGCATACAAATAAGGTGCAAGGTTAACGCAACCGATCACGTTTGTTGTATTTGTTGTTATAGCGGCAACCGAAATTTCAACTGTCTAGCTATCACGGTTCATGAGATACAGCCAGGTGACAGACGAACAGACAGACAGACGGACAGCGGAGCGGAGTCTTAGTAATAGAGTCCCGTTCTTTACCATTTGGGTACGGAACCCTAAAAACGACCTTCGTATAATTTGTATTGCATTGCAAACGTAAGATGGTTAGTTTGTGACCTGTGCGTGTTTGATATACATAATTAAAGCTCAGAGCAAATTCCCCTTCAAGCGCATGGTGCGCAAACATCTCTCCAAAGAATTTCAGGATTGATGGTCTACGAGGGTCAAACTGAAAGTTTTTAGAAAATAAAAAACTGAACAAACTATCAAGTTGTTAGTGTTATTATATCTTTTGGAAATAGTTTCCCTTCACATCAATGCATCGCTGTATCCGATGGAACCATTGACAAAAGCGCTTTGCCCACTCGTCCCTAGGGCTCTCTTCGACTACCCTTTGACATGCAGCCACTGCTTCCTCGGCGTCCATAAAACGTTTTCCTAGAAGTTTTTATTTTATTTTCGGAAATAAATAAAAATCGCAAGGTGCGAGGTCGGGGCTATACGGTGGGTAACCCAGTAATTCCACGTCTGACGTCGCCAAATAGTCGATTGTTTGCTTGGTGGTGTGTGACGAGGCGTTGTCGTGGTAAAGGAGGACTCTACTGCGAGGTCGCTTCTCCCGAACTTTTTCCAAGACATGTGGGAAACAATTGTTAGTGTTCCCGTCTGCAGTAACTGTGTTTTGATCCTCTATAATAATTGTTGCGATATGACCTGTCATTCCGAAGAACGACGCCACCATATTTTTTCCCACGCTTCGACCTCTCTTCACTTTAGCTGGCAACTCCTCTGAAGGAAATACCCTCTGAGCAGACTGCCTTTTAGTTTCAGGTTCATAAAAGTAAATCCAGCTTTCGTCACCCGTAAGCATGTTGAAAACAGCATTTGAGTCATCTCCGTTAAATCTTTGAACCATTTCACGGCACCAATCAACACAAGAGAGTTTTTGGGACTCTGTCAAATTATGAGGTATCCACCGGGCACAAAGAATCCTGACTGCTAAATTTGCATGGAGGATTTTGTGCACTTGACTCATACCAATGCCTAAGCTCATCTGAATCCGCTGATAGGACATTCTTTTGTCAGTCTCTATCGCACGCCGCACAATACTGATATTGTCTTCAGTCGTCGCAGTCGAAGGACGGCCCTCACGCAGATCATCGGTGAAATTAGTGCGACCACGGTTAAACTCATTAAACCAGTTATAAACAGTGGCACGAAATGGGGCTTTATCATGAAAGGCCAATCGAAGTCTATCATAACTTTCTTGTTGACTTTAATGACATCGAAAGTAATAAAAATCACTGCACGAAAATTTTCTCGCCAAAAATTCATGCCGACGTGAAAGAGACAATTTTCAATTCACCGCCAAATCGTAAAACAAATGACAAACGAATTAAATACATACACCACAATATTCGCAGAGGGATGCATTTTCAAAATCTAAACTTATTTTTTTATTATATCGTTTACAAGTGGCCTGTTCTAAAAACTTTCAGTGTCACCCTCGTATATGATGTTTTACAGGGGTACACATATATATACATATGTAGGTATGTGTATTGTAATGCATATGTGTGTATGTATATTGTTAATATCTCGTTTTATGTTTTTAGGCACGGCTTTTTATGATCCTGCACCAACTGCTAGTTTCTGTTTGGCCGTATGGTTGACTGGTAGAGAATGCCTTATGGCATTAAGTCCGCCATTTGTACTTTTACTTTTGTATTATGTGCACTAAAGTTTAAATAAATAAATAATAAATAAATAATTAAGTCTTAACAGAATTAAGTCTTAAGAGAACTATTCATTGTCCCATAAACCGCCCTGAACAGCCCATCTAGAACAACTAGGCTTCACGATTCTTGTCGCGCGACATAGCATCGCCCGTCACTCTCTCACAGTATTGCGAAGAAAGAGATAGGTATTTTTTCTTGCGCGAGAAAAGAGTCGCGTGTCACAGTTGTGCTAGAGGTGCAGTAGACATCAACGGGACACCAAACCTTGGACGCCGAACCATATTATGTAACAGTGTTTAGTAATATGTCCCATTGTTCGGGTTGGCATATAGACATGTTTGCATCTTTAAACTAATTAACTGCCAACGCCTCTTTATGGAAAATCGAACAATAGGACTTTGTTAGACACCGTCACATATAGGTATTCCTACAATTGTTTATAGATTCGTTTAATTGTTTTTGAAGCACAAAACAAAACATAATGTTACGGTGAATTACATATTTAATTTCGTTTAATCTTTGACGTATGCTGCTTTGTTCAATTACTGAAGTGGCAAAAACTAATGGTGTGTGACTTTAGGTGTGCACCGTCTGTGCACCTGTCCACTCAAACCACTAATTAATTATTTAAACACTAAGCTGAAAGGTGGTAAAATAATTGACAAGACACAAATGTAAATCGACTTTCGGGATATCAAACTAAGTCGATCGCAAAGCACACTTTAAATTTACATAAACACTTAACAAGACCGACCATTATAATATCGAGTAACGAGTATACGAGTAACACACCCTCCGATTTAGACTACTAGGGCTCCTTATATTATGAAAGGTAGGAAAATAGAGTTATTTCTTAGGTGGCGTTCATAAATTACGCAAGTGTCCCTAATCTGGCGATTCGTCATGAATCTTCTTACACGGGGTGGGGTCAAAAATGCCTAAAATTGTTAATACGTAATTAAAGAATGGCATCTTAGTAGCTAGTATACATAATATGCACGTCCACCATTAGGCTAGAAATACTAAATTTCTACCAAATAACGATATTTTTTTACATAAAAGTACACAACCGAAACTCTTACCTTACGTTCGCTCGCGATCTATAGATACTTCCAGGTGCCCATGTCCAATAAAAGCTGCTTCAAACTAAACCTATGCCATTGCCAACCCTAGGCAACAAAGCCAAAGATAATTAATCGGCAAGCGTGCCATATTAGTCGGTAATGCCCTATTTGAGGGCATTGTAACCAAATGCTCGGACAATGAAAGTGAGCACTGCACGTTGGCTCAAGGCTCCTTGCCTAAGCGACGTGGGACGTTAGGCGGGTGGCGGGCGCGAGGCCGCTGCCCGCGCGTGGCGGTTTTGGTATGACATGTGGCCTTAACTAAAAGTTCTGTTGCATCTGATTCTATCGTAGGTGTCGATTCATATAACATAAATGTTAAGAATTTTCCTTTTCAATCGTCCTCTTGGCTTTGTGCAGGACTGTAGCGCCTTACAAACGACTTACAAATAATTTAGTCAATAACGACCACTTCACTCATTCCAAGATGCCTTTTTCTACCTACTCTTGATACGCCCTCATCATCACGTTGCAAGTATATGTAGCAAACATCTTCTATAAATTCTAACTTTCAGGCTATTTGGTTTGCCTTGACTGGCATTTTTTAGCTATTCCTATTTTTCTTTATTATTTTTGACGTATTTTACAGATAAAGAGCCAGTTCAAAATCTGATTCTGGAAGCTTTGTTTTTTTTTTATATACAATTCCACTTTATTGACGATGTAGTTAATATGTTCACTCTGAGATGTCTGGCCAAAGCTAAACTAAAACCAAAAGAATAAACAGTCCTCCTCTGATGACTGTTGCTCTTTATGGCACCAAGAGGTTGCAGCGAGACTCACTATAGTTTGTTAATGTCAGCAAGATCAGAATAAGAAGATAAACAATCCAGATTATATGCGCCCACTACAAACTGAACTTTCAATGATAAAGTAAATGTGTAAGTGATGAATATTCACCGATTTCAAGTTAAGGCCAAGTATAATGAAGATTATGGAAAGACGAGCGTTGTAAACCTATTTACCTACACGTGTCAATAATGAATTAATATAATAGACTGGATCCTGCCACACAAAGTGTCCCGATTATAAAACGAATATATATTTTACGTTACCCTATATATAGGCTTAAGCTACGCGGGAAATAATCTCATTTCCTGGCCAAGGCAAGACGTAAAACTTAAGACAAACCAAATGCGGTAATTCGTAAAGCTCCAGATCACATATTTATGGCACACAGCTAGATCTAGGTTATTCACTAATTCATCGCCCTAGGTATGTAATGATTAATGAACTATTTCGGAAAACTGCTTTCCTTTTCCTATGAAACTTGATCCAATTTGTAATTTTTTTGTGCTCTTCTAATTGGTTTTATGTACATAGACTTGTAGTCAATATTTTATGTATGTCAACACAAATGAAAACAGACAAACATTATGACAAAAACCTTCACCTTTTTCGCATGCGTCTTCTTATTCACACATTCTTGATAAGTACTCTGAATTGGCTGCATATTAAATCATACCCAATTGTTTATTCTACCAGCAATTTTGCAGTCTGTGAAATTGCCTAATTATACCAGAATAAGTAAACAGAATGGCTTGTGTTCACGATTGTCCCGACTTACAATGCACATGTAATCAGTGGCCATGTGATGTGACTGGCTTTGACTATCTTTGTTCGTTGCGGTTGCGTGAGATTCCTTTTTTGTTTAATTATAAATTTACTGTTTTCTGTGATTGTTTAAACACGTGTCGTGTGTAAAGTTTGCATAAATTAACACTGTATAAGAGTACAATTTTGGTACGTTTTAGTCATCTCTTATTTTAGGAGTATGCAATCACAATGATATTATAATTTGTGAGTGTGATTATGTATTTGTTTGTCAGTTCTTCACGCTCAAACGGCTGGACCAATTATGATAAATTTTGGTATGAAGGTAGCTGACACTTATGTATGTTAATTTCAAGGCATTTATTTGAGAGTTCTTATTCCTTTTAAAATTTATTTTTTTCATATTGCGACAAATATATCGATAATTTCAACCAACTTTTGGAAGTAAATAATACTTTTCCCCGAGTTCTAGGTAGTAACATAGCTATTTCATGCTTTCATTGCGTATAGTCGAAAAAAAGTTGAAAAAAACTATTTTTTCGCCTGAATTTTGACTATTTCGAGTAGTTTTTGAAACAAAAAATACAATGGAAAATTCAAACTGTAGGTTTCAAATATATACCTACCAATAAATCCAATAGACCTGTTCTAGGCAGTAACAACAATAATAATTATGTTAAGAAACATGTTTGATCATAGAGATCTTTTTTTTTAATATCAGCATTTTAAAAGTCTTAAGATCTACAGTTGCACGAACTAAACGATTTCATTTCAAAACAAACTGAGTAATAGTAGGTCTCGTCCGAAACTGTAAGAGCAAATTACATATATCAAGCTAAGTTAAAAAAGAGCTTATGCTTTTAAAAATGAGGTCGATTGTCACTAATTTGTTCCCAAAGTTTTCTTATTATCTTTCCCTATGACAAGATAAATTCTAATATGAACGCCGGCGTTAAGTACCTAAAAAGCATAACACTGTTGTGCTATGTTAAATACATGACCCCTAGTGTTAAAATGCTTTTCAGGTTAGGAATTACTCTCGCACATGTCCATTATAATTATTGTAATCTCACCCGATACGGTAAAAGCGCACGTCGATCTAATTCGCGAGTGATTATGGCGTGTTAGATTCATAGTTTCATATTTGTTCAGCCGTAAAATTTGCCGGTATGTGCAGATGAAAACTTTCGTTAAACTATAAAACTGGAACATCGATAAACTACTAATTATGTACTAGACTGTCACGTATAATTTCATAATCATAACATCTAATCGATCTTCCATCTATGAAATGAATCCGATCTTCAGTGGTGTTCTCTGATGACAGATTCGTAGCAGTAGCAGCAGCGGACTTATTTGTCCACTGGACTAATAGCTGGACTATTTGAATTATGAATATTAAGACAAAATTCAAATGTCTTACTGGGTCGGTTGGAAAAGTATGCCGAAGAGATTCTTGGTGATTACCAGTGTGGATTTCGGCGTAACCGTAGCTCAGTGGACCAGATCTTTCTCCTCAAACAGCTCATGGAGAAGAAATGGGAATTTGCGCAGGGAGTACACTGCCTTTTTGTAGACTTCGCCAAAGCTTACGATAGTATTGACAGACAATCACTCTTCTCCATCCTGAGAAACTTCAAGATCCCAGATAAACTCGTACGGCTCATTGTAGTCGCCACGGGTGTGAGTAAAATGCGGGTGAAGGTTGGGGGAGAGTTGACAGATGAATTTGATGTCATTACTGGTCTCAAGCAGGGAGATGCGTTGTCTCCTATGCTGTTCAATTTAGCTCTAGAACACGTCATCAGGAAATTGCAAATATTGGACGGTGGAGTGATGTTGAATGGCCAGCATAAGATAGTCGGATACGCAGATGACTTAGCCTTATTGGGAGAGAACAGTGTGACCATCTCCGAGAAGACGAAGGTATTGGGCGAGGAGGGCTCAAGGGTTGGCCTGAAAATCAGCAGGGAGAAGACTGAGTTCCTACACATGCGGAGATACAGGAATATCTTGGAGCCTAGAGAAAACCTGGTCGTAGATGGGGTTACGTATAAGGAAGTGGAGAAATTCAAGTACCTAGGCTGTCTGATTAATGACTCCAATAGCAGAGAACAGGAGATTGAATTTCGCATTCAGAATACCCTAAGATGCGCGGCGGCTCTGCATAAGGTGTTGGTGTCCAAGGTGATGCGTCGGAAGACTAAGATTAGAGTCTATAAAACCGTCATAAGACCTATCTTAATGTACGGATGCGAGGCCTGGACACTAACCCTAAAAGAGGAAAACAAGCTTCTCGTTGCCGAGAGGAAAATATTTCGTAAGATCTTGGGACCGACGCAGAGGGAGGATGGTAGCTGGAGGATCCGTAAGAACCAAGAACTGGAGGATCTGGTGTCTGAGCCGAATATCATTGGGGAGATTAAGGCAGCAAGACTCCGTTGGCTCGGGCATCTGGAAAGAATGCCGGATGACAGGGCGGTAAAGAAGGCGTACATTGGGCAGCCTGTAGGTCGTCGACCGGTCGGCCGACCGAGATACCGGTGGAGAGACGAAGTGACCAAGAACCTACGCGCTCTGAATGCAGAAAACTGGGAGGAGATCGCTCAAGACAGGGCGCGCTGGCGCCATCTCGTATCGAAGGCCAAGATCCACTTTGGGTCGCTGAGCCAACGGAGTAAGTAAGTAAGTAAGACAAAATTACCCATCAATGCCTCGCCTTGCAGAGTTTAGTTGAATGTTTGTCGAGCAGAATAGTACTTAATACTCATCTCTAAGTAAAGTCAAAGGGTCTGCAAGGAATGAAAATCTGAATGTAAATTTTAAAAAATCCTTCTCCGTAGATAATCCACAAATACATGTACCTATAGCCTATTCGTCTTTACTTCAACCGGTCGGTTGAAAAGCTCGACCCTAACACTGAACACACAGCCACAATATGTATATGAAATTCCTACCCTTTACATTAGCTGATATCCTGACACTAGTATTATTGAGAGCTGAATATCTTGGAGACGACTGCTTTCATTTCCACCAAATATAGCTGAGAACCTTGACAGTCAAGGCTTTTGAACGAAAAAAAAAACCCCGCATAAAATCGGTTCACCCGTTTTTGAGCTACGATGTCACATACCTCCCTCGTTTTTCTTCAAAGGTTTACAAACGACGCATAAAATACAGAACATCTTCAGTAGACAGTGATTCTGTATTCAAGCGAAGATCATTAATAAGTATCTTACGTTTGATTTAACTAACATATAAGCTAATTCTTAGACTTAATATTTAACCTAATTTAATCTTCGAGCGAATCTTATTCCAGTTTGATTGAATCCAGCCTTAGTAAACAATAATTATCCAAGTAGTTCGCAGGATGACTTGAAACATTACCCGTTCCTCTTCAATATTGAACTTTGAATGCAACTGAATACAGATATTTACGGGATAATGTCTTCGGAGTCTGTAACAGCCTCCCCATTATATTCAAATAAGTGTACGCCGAGATAACGTTTACTTTTTTGATTTTGTTGTGTTCCGGTGTGGGGGTAAGATAGCCGGTGAAATTACTAGCATAGAGGCATTCTATCTTCGTCCTCCGGGTAGGCAAGCACTTGTGACTCCTCTGGTGTTGCAGGTGTTTATGGGCGACGGTTATCGCTTTCCATCAGGCGATACGTTTGCTCGTTTGCCCCCTATGACATAAAAAAAAAAAAAAAAAAAAAAAAAAAAAAAACCGATGTAACGGAGCCATCGCTAAGCCAACATCAGTACCCTTACCACGATTTGTATGGAGTTATAGTTCTACAAAGTAATCGTTAGGGGCGCTGTACTATTCTCCATACAAATTGTTTACGCTGTCGCTAGCGAGTACAGTCATGGTAAGGGCACAGAGTCTATAAACATTGGTAATGGCACGGTGAGGCTATTTGGAACCCAAGGTGTTATTTGGTACTAAGCAAAAAATGCTTTAAACCTCTTTTTCTACCGTTGGAATATTAAATAAATAGATATTAAGCGACAATGTTACACATTTCGACTTAAGTCACAAACTAGCAAATCTGAAACCTTGAACTTAACAGTATCTTGGAAGAACTCAGCCAGAAGAACTAAAAATATTGGGTTAGGTTTGTTATACAATCCTGCTGTTTCTCAGATTTTGATTTATGGATTTTTAACAAACATTATTACACTATTAATAAAACTATTCGACAGTCGTTACATAGACGATGCATGTCGTAGGTAAGTCATAGATTATGCACGCGGGGGTATAGGGCGGAGCATACTTATTTCAACTACGAAAGCTTTTGAAAATTATATCATAACGGTACATTTTGTAAGGGATTTAAAAATCCAAAGCAGAAATCTACCAGAGCGCATCTCCAGCTAATTTAATGAAGTGTCAGTGACCGTTTCGCATCTGGTTTATACTTTATCGTAATCCAAAAGGCACTAAAACATATGGAACAGATACATAGTTACCGTCGTTTTAATTTGGAAGCATTAAAGCAACTGAGCCATGAGATAATCGCGATGTCTTCAGTTGGTACATTACAAGGCCTCATTTCGCGCACCAAGGGTTCCGTACAAACACTTTCCATCCTTAAGTGGTTAAGTTAAGTTTGCACCTGATAAATGTATAGCTCCATACAAATGAGGTGCAAAGTTAACGCAACCAATCCCGTTTGTTGTATGACCCCCCTTAAATATTTATTTTATTTTATTTTTAGTATTTGTTGTTATAGCGGCAATAGAAATACATCATCTGTGGAAATTTCAACTGTTTAGCTATCACCGTTCTTGAGATACAGCCTGGTGACAGGCGGACGGACGGACATAGCAATGTGCCGATGAGAACTTTCCAATGTTGCGAAACTTTCAACATGAGAAGTTACCGGTAACTTCTGAGAATGTTCTCGGGAACGAGAATTTATCCAAATACTACAAAGAGACACATGATTTCTGGTATCTATGCTTATGGCTAGCTTTAATTTAGTTGTTATACTCATGGTATCTTTTCTCTTGTTATTTGCAGTGTATTTTACTTTAAAATGTGAAATTACGGGATACATTGACATTTGATACATTCATATTAAAATCACAAATTAAAGTCATAGCACTTAATTGGCAAATCATGATAATAAATGTATTCGATTCAATCAATAACGTTTATAAACTAACATATTATCAATCTTAAAGTAGTTAAAACACAAAAAAACTTATTTTTCTTGAAATTTACTTTAATGCCATCTCGCGGAATATTGAGACACCTGTATGACCCTAATGCTGTTCATCAAATTATATAACAGATTACATTAAAAGTGCAGTTGTGCGAAACAATCGTTTATTGCCACCTTGATAGATGTCGTTATAATTTATGTTCCGGGCTATGATATATATATTTTTTATGTGCATCGTAGTTCTCTATGACAAGGTGAATAAATATGAGAACGATATGTTTTAAAAATAAACCTAGTATCAGTTTACTTAAACTATACCAATAGGTTAGAATCCCAGTAGAAAGTGAATACAGATCCTCGTATTATACGCAGACAAATAATACCATAACATTATCGGCTTGTATTTATTTTATTCTGACGACGACTGACAAAAATAAAAATAAAAAATTATAATAAGTATTCTCAAATGTATAATAAAAACGGGTGTGTAATGTTTTGCATAACAACAATTTGCGAATTTTCATTTTGCATAAAACGAATTGCATAATTTCAACCTGCATAAGTGATCATAATAAAAACAAAATGCATACAAACGAATACAAACGAATATAAGCATAATTTCGAAAATTATAATAGTTATTTGCATACTAATGTATTTGCATAATAGACAAATAGCATAATAGTCACTTTGTATACTAAATATACCATTGTCATATCATACTTTTTTCATAAAAACTTAAAGCATAAATGTTGTCCAAATAAATATATACAAAAATATAATATTTTTTTCTTATTCATTCTTCCCCATTGCCGAGCTAAATTAGGAGCAGTTACCTTTTAAGGGTCATAAAAAAACCCTAACCTACCTATCTCTGGGAGCAGTTTCGTTTTTAGGGTCATAAAAAAAACCCTAACCTACCTATCTCTTTTAGCAGCTTCGTTTAAGGGTCATAAAAAAAATAACCCTAACCTACCTTTCTCTCGGAGTAGTTTCGTTTTTAGGGTAAAAAACCCTAACCTACCTATCTCTGGGAGCAGTTTCATTTTTAGGCTCATAAAAAAAATAACCCTAACCTACCTATCTCTTGGAGCAGTTTCGTTTTTAAGGTCATAAAAAAAACCCTAAACTACCTATCTTTTGGAGCAGTTTCGTTTTTAGGGTAAAAAAAAAACATAACAATATTTCAGTAGGTAGGTAACAACTTTTTATTCTTTTTCTTAGTACTTATTTGATATGATATTTATGCAACTTGATAATTATTTTAGGTGTTTTTATGAGTTTCAATAAATATTCTGAATGTATGTTACATTATGACTTATGAACATTATAACTAATGTTATTATGATTATTAATGGTTATGATGTTTAAATATTATGGTTGACAAAATTATGAATTTTGTTTTTATGCTATGTGTTTATTATTCATTTTGAAATTAGTTAAATGAAAATATGCTAAAAGTTTTTATGCAACTTGAACCGCACCCAATAAAAACCATATAATACCACCTTGTGGGGTTCGAACTCTGAACCAACCAAGCACCAGCAAAACCTAAATTTCACAGATTGCGCTACGAAATCGTTACATAAGTGTTCGAAAATATCAATCAACTTCTTGTGACAGAAAGCCGATACTAGAAATATTCCCATTGCAATGTTCTCGGCAATTTAATGAGAATTTAAAGAACTTACTGGAAACTTAACGCTAATTATTAATATTTTTACGTTTATTGTAGTGTAAAAGATCCGCAAATTATTACCACCTTCAAAAAAGTACAAATGTTGATCATGTTCACAAAAGTGTAGATTTTAGGAAATAAATTTCATGTTGCAAGAATGTTCTCAGAACATTCTCGAGAACGTTTCCACGTTTTGAGAATGTTCTGCAACTTGCACATTGCTACGGACAACGAAGTCTCAGTAATAGGGTTCCGTACCCAAAGGGTAAAAACGGGACCCTAAAAAGACCTAGACACCTAAAAAGTCATAAAGGAAACAAAATTCTCAGAGACGTGAGGATGAATAGGTATGCAATCGATGCGGCAGACGAAACGTGAAGATGAAAGCATGTGGTTACTTAGCGTTCTTGTGTTTAGGGTTCCGTAGCCAAATGGCAAAAAACGGAACCCTTATAGATTCGTCATGTCTGTCTGTCCGTCCGTCTGTCCGTCCGTATGTCACAGCCATTTTTTTCCGAAACTATAAGAGCTATACTGTTGAAACTTGGTAGGTAGATGTATTCTGTGAACCGCATTAAGATTTTGATGCAAAAATAAAAAAATAATAAATATTGGGGGCTCCCCATACTTAGAACTGAAACTCAATTATTTTTTTTCATCAAACGCATACGTGTGGTGTCTATGGATAGTTCTTCAAAAATGATATCGAGGATTCTAAAATTTTTTTTTTCTAAACCGAATAGTTTGCGTGACAGACGCTTCCAAAGTAGAAAAAAGTTCCCCCCTCTAACTTCTAAAATAAGAAAATGAAAAATCTAAAAAAAACATATGATGTACATTACTATAAAAACTACCAACGAAAATTGTTTGGAACGAGATCTATTTAGTAAGTAGTTTTTGTTTTAATATTTTAATACCTAACTTTGCACCTAATTTATATGGGGCGCTATACATACCAGGTGCAAACTTAACTTAACCACTTAGGGATGGAAAGTGTTTGTACGGAACCGTCGGTGCGCGAGTCCGACTCGCACTTGGCCGGTTTTTTTTATGAGACTGACGTCGCTTACACCTCTTGCTAAGCCACATCACGTTATTAGAGCTTTTTCGGGTATTCCCGGTTGGGAAATATTGAGCAATCTTCGTTTTAAGAATCGGTTATCCTTAAACTTAGGAGCTCAATAATGTGAAATGTTTCTTTTTATATATTGTGGTATTATCTAGTATAACGTCTGACTCGTTCAAGACGTTTTTTGTGGTAAAACAAAACTTACTCTTGACCCTGATTTTGTATTGAGATCTATGCAGTTTTTAAGCTCTTTTTTTATAAAGCAACAACAGTTTTTTCCGCAGACCTCTTTGAACCAAACAAATTGAATATTATAGGACTTAAGAACCATATTACGGGTTTCATTGTTAGTGCTTTATTTATAACATGTTGAGTTTATTGGGAGGCATTTTATTACTGCGGTTTTAATATGGAATCAGGTACCATGAGACACTATTACACTTTTGTTTACATAAAAACAACTTCATGACAGCGTTTTAAATTAATACTTTAATAATAATTATTACAGTATTCATAATAAACGGAGCTCTGAAATCTTTCCTAAAAAAATCACTCACTACGTTAAGTAATTTACGTATATCCATTCATATAACTAGAGGTTATACAAGTAATTTTGAGCTAATCAGCTGTGATAAAATTCCAAGTAAATAGACAAGTTTTTTATCCCCTAGCATGGTATAATAATTCCCCTAGTATTTGAATACTTTGATTGCGATATGTATCGTGGTAGAGATAACAAGAATAAAAATACTACCGTCACATTGTTTGATATTAGTGTTTTGTGCAAGTGCAACCAAAATTAAGAATCAGAACCGTATAAAGAGATTTAAAAGATAATTGAAAGGGCATACACTAAATATAACAGTACAGAGTGTAATTACCATCATTACGTTATGATGTCCCGCTATTTGTCAAACAAAAAGGGCATTAACCTGTAGCAGGTTGTATCTCTCCATCAACAAAAACCACAGCTACAAAGATAATAGCATGACTTGGACAATGGGCAGGCTTGAAGCACACGCCAGTCCGCTTAGATGTAATGTCTATCCAAATTGAGAGACTCTAATGTAAGTTTGTCTTTAAGCAAAAACCCGTCTCGAAGGCCTTTGTGACAAAGGTATTCATACAGTGGCCCTTATTATCAACGAATATTTATGGGTACCCAGAATGGACTCCTAGAGATTAGCCCGCCAAGTACAAGCACCTCTAGCAACTGTGACACGCGACTCTTTCTCGCGCGAGAAATATTACCTATCTCTTTATTCGCTTTACTGAGAGAGAGTGACCTGCGATGGTATAACGCCCCATAAGAATCGCGAGGCCTAGTTGTGCTAGATGAGCTGTTATGCCAGATTGCACACGTAAAAAGACTTGTCGGACGCCCAATGCTGCGGTTCATGCACTCCTGACATGAAATGATTTGGCATAGATACTGGAGGCTGGGAGCAATGAGTGGAGTGAGGCCAAAGTGGCGTAGGGACTTAACACTGGAATTAAAAAACGCGAACACGACGAAGTATGGCTGGAAATACACATTGTCCGCGCCCTTGTCTTATCCATTGCTTTGTACGGCGCTGCAACATGGACCTTTAAAGCTACCGACAAACAGAGAATCGATCTCTTGAGATGTGGTGCTGGCGCCGTATGCTGCAAATACCATGGACAGCTTTCCGCACAAATGTACCTATTTTAAAGCAACAAAATATAGAGAAGACACAGCGTTTATCAACTACCTGTGCTTGCAACGAATAGTGCGGTACTTTGGCCATGTTACACGCAGAGAGACGAATTTCTTGATATTACGTTGTCTAAGTCATTTAAGATGTTGGTAATCCCACAATGCGTTTATGACAAATATATTTCCTTGTTATCAAGCTAAAATATTTTATTGTGTCTTTCTGTTCACAAAATTGGTAACTATTACAGCATAGACTCCTAAAGCAAATGCCGGAACATCGATCGAGGCCATGATTTTGGCGCTTGTTGAAACACGTACCGATTGCGCTAGTAGTATGAACAGGTAATAATAATAATAAAACTTACAACATGATAGTATTTGAGCCTGCGCCATTATAAAAAGTGCAAGGACCCCTTTAAACGCCGGAAATAGCGTGAAACCGCGACGAAACAGAATGGTTGGGGAACTCTGCCGTGCTCACTTCAGTTTACCCTAAAAACAGTACAACACCTGCCATAGCAAAATTACAAGTGTCAGGGGAGTTAGATATAGATTTTTACTGACGGATAATATCATGATACTTACTGGAGTATCATTTGTTGACAGCAGCGCTTATAATTCAGCATCAGCACGGAAACTAAAAAAGGATCTTAGTAGAAACCGCCGCAGAATTGAACTTTATTGTTTTATGAAAATTTTACGCAATTGATGGTGCGCACCGCTACGGCTGGCTAACGCGTGCCGATGTTATCCGAAGAAATGCGGAAGACCGATCTCGTGCACTGATGTGTAGGCTTTTAGCGCGGCTCCTGCTTCGTAATGAGCCCGATTTACTATTTACACTTGTCATTTACGAGTATAATCATTTTTCATAGACCGCTAGGTTAGGCTTCAATTCAATTACATCCTCACAGTTATTGCTATAGTTATACCTAATCTCACGTTAAAAGAGCGGTGTCTAACTCATTATTGCGCAAGTCATTTATTTTGCGCAATAGTTTGACACTGCTATTTTACGTGAGATTAGGTATAGGGTTATTAAAGTATAGCCAATCTCACACGTTAGCACGTTACTCATACAATCAGGCCATAGTTGTCACGGTTTAGTTAATACCAAGTTTTTATGGCACCTAATTACTGAGATTTAGATAAGCTTTCCAATTCCATATTGATCCACACGGGCAGCCCTCACGCTCCGATGGCCCCGATAGTTCTGTACCATGGGGTTTGTGTTACGTTGCAACACTCAAATTACCAAATAAACAGTTTTAGTTTCCAATTTACGAAATTTTATGGTAATTCTAAATTATAATCATTGATGGTGTTAAGTTTATGTATGTTGGAGTTACTTAGACATTTAGATTATTTGGTTATAAAGGTGATATTATTAACAAAACAAACATACGGTTTCCCTGATGGTAAAGAGTCACTACTGAACTCTCGTAACGTCGAAATTCAGAATCACCCGCTTAATGCCAAATCGAGGCGTTCGTGGTATAAATTAAAATAAAATAAGTATAAAACAAATATGGATTCACCGCCCTAGGGGTGTGTAATGTACCCTTTTCTTGCCGTACGCCATAGTCTCATCAATATTTTCATAAATTGTTACGTGAAAACATGTGGGTTGCATCCAATGGTACGCAACACATACACAATGACAACTGTATTCATCGATGGTGCTGTGGAGGCGTTTACAGGGTTAAGACAGCTTTGCAACCTCAAGGGTTTCGGTGAATCAGCTATAAATCGATGCCGATTCGTCGCTATTACGAAATTTTCTGTGAATTTATTCCTCGGTTTGGATTATAAACGTTCTACGGTTACTCTACTTAGAGTAAATCTGTCGTTTTCAATTATTCAATTGTCAAGTGACAAATTAGATGACTTAGCGGTACCAGTACCTACCTATTCAAAAACCTATTATTGGCGTATCTAATATCTAGAGAGTACCACGCTGACCAATAATAATTGGGAACGTTTACAACTGTAGGTATAAATAAAAAACTCGCACTAATAGTATATTACTGCCGAGGCCGGGAAAAGTCAGTTCGTGGATGAGTATGATTTTGAAGGACGAGGCGTAGCCGAGTCCTTCAATAATACGAATCTGCGAACTGACATTCCCGCCGAGGCTTGTATAGTGCTTTTCTCCAAATATGCTTGGAAATAATCACCAATCTACATTTTAATTTAATATATCAGTACCATGAAGTTCATTCGGTACTTATTTTTTTTAGGAATAGGAATAAAATTTCGGGTCCGAATCATATGTTTGATTTAAAACAAAATATATGAATAAGAATTAAATATATATGAAAACACAATAACAAAAAATATGCACATAGGTAATTATAAATTTTAGTTAAATTAACAACTTCTAAACACACTGTTTTTTTTTAGAAACCATACCATATTTATCATTCGGAGAAGATCATAAGTTCAAAATAACTTTTATATTGATTTGGACATAATCATTTCTGTTTTATTTTTTATTTGTTTACGTTTGGTACACTTATTAATTTTCAACTCACTCATTAAATATCATCATATTATTAAAATTAAAACTTTCGTGAGAAATCTCTAAGAATCATGAAAATAAATTAACCGCATATAAGATTATTATTTAAATTGTTTGTCCGTTATTCGAAATTTGTCGACATTTCAAATACATTAACAGTAGCAGAGCAAAAAAATGTTCAGTGCAAGAATTAAACGCAGAGAACAATTAAAAAGTTTATAATAGTTTTTATTTTATAAATTTAGTGGACAATGGTGAATTATCAAAGTCTTTGAAAAAATTAAAGGTAAAAATGCAGTAACCGGCCAAATTAAGATTACCCTCATTTGTATGAGACGTTATAAACGGAAGGTGTGTTTTTTACTTAATCGTCTTATTTAAATAATATTGATTTCCCGGCTAAGGCCAATAATATATATTTTTTTTAATTTTCATTAACGCCTTCTAAATATAACGAACGATTTCGCGGTCCAGTTTTACTACATTAATGGGAACATTTCCAAGCAAGTTGGAGAAAAATATGCTTATCAGTTCAAAGTTATTTCGTGGTTGCGATATGAAATTATAATGCGAGGTATTTTTGGTTTACTGAGAAACGTCCTAGGCACTATAGTTTATGCCTGTATATCTCATAAAGGCGCTGTAACGTGCTCAAAGCTTTAAAACAAGGTCTGACGTAATTTCTGACCCGACCATCTTGTTCCAAGAGGAGTATTGTTACAGAGATCGTGCTTCGACGTGACCCAATGGCTTATCGGCGCCATTGTTGTTCTGATTTATTGCTCACCTAGATTATTTGGCCATAGGAAACGTTCTGCGATAAACGAGTGCGATTCAGTCGAGTATTTTACACTTGAGTTGTAAGTGGTTTTGTTAGTGTAACATCGATTGGATTCTAGCAAAGATTTAGACAAATCTTGTGTAATACGTTTTTGTGCAACCAAATAGTACTAGACTTTTTTTAAATCTGAATGGACAAAATAAAATCATTACATGTAAGTACCATTTATTACTGATCCTACTGACAACATTTCATGAGAATCGGTTTATAATGCGACATCTCCCGGACATAGGAAAGAATTTTGGGCCAATCTGTCAGCTATAAAACATCAATGAGAAAATATTATTCGCCAGATGGGTACGCATTAACGCTTTAAATACTGCATACACCTAACTTCGTTGGAAGGAATGAAGTTACGTTATGCTGAATGGACTTGTACAAGCATCCCAAAATATGTATTCGATTGAGGCACCTTGAAGCTCTTTATATAATTTCGTTTTTTATTTTCAGTAAATATAGTAAGTACAGGTACACATTACGTCATTAATGAAATAATTATTATTAGCTTGACCTTATCCCTTTATTCTATAAAAATCATGTAGTTTTTTTTTTTTTGCAAGACAAGCCTCTTTTACTATAAAGCACGTCAATATTACGATCTACTAAACTTACTGTAAAAAAGTGCCATGAGTAAACTGGTTTTTCTTGTTGCAAGTAACGAGTGGAAACCGCAAAGGTTTATGTTTATGACAATGTAAACTGTTTTTATGAAATCCCTTTACCTTTCACCGTGCAATAGACACAATTACTGACTGGCATTTGCCTAAGACTTCGCTCGAGTAGATTTGTTTCAAAGACATTTCAAACAGCTCACATCCCTATTTTTTAAGGTTCCGTAGCCAAATGGCAAAAAACGGAACCCTTATAGATTCTAAATATTTGTATAGAATCTTTATTATCGATTCTTATTGTTTTATGTGGTAATACCACATTTTATTTTTATAAATAATGACACAAAGGTAAATTAAGAAAGAAAAATTGAATGCGATCTACTACAATCGAAGCGGGGTCCTTATAGATTCGTCATGTCTGTCTGTCCGTCTGTTCTGTCCGTCTGTCCGTCCGTATGTCACAGCCATTTTTTTTCCGAAACTATAAGAGCTATACTGTTGAAACTTGGTAGGTAGATGTATTCTGTGAACCGCATTAAGATTTTGATGCAAAAATAAAAAAAACAATAATTAATATTGGGGGCTCCCCATACTTAGAACTGAAACTCAATTATTTTTTTTCATCAAACGCATACGTTGGGGTATCTATGGATAGTTCTTCAAAAATGATATCGAGGATTCTAAAATTTTTTTTTTCTAAACCGAATAGTTTGCGTGACAGACGCTTCCAAAGTGGAAAAAAGTTGCCCCCCCCCCCCCTCTAACTTCTAAAATAAGAAAATGAAAAATCTAAAAAAAACACATGATGTACATTACTATAAAAACTACCAACGAAAATTGTTTTGAACGAGATCTAGTAAGTAGTTTTTTTTAAACCTAACTTTGCACCTAATTTATATGGGGCGCTATACATACCAGGTGCAAACTTAACCGCTTAGGGATGGAAAGTGTTTGTACGGAACCCTCGGTGCGCGAGTCCGACTCGCACTTGGCCGGTTTTTTATAAATACATATCAGCACCTCTTAGTACAACAGTGACATTCGACTCTTTCACGCGCGAGATATATTACCTATCTCTTTCTCGCAGTACTGTGAGAGAGTGACGAACGATGCTACCGTCGCAAGACAAGAGTCGCGAAGCCTAGTTGTGCTAGACTAGACGGGCTGGTTGAGGTAGGTACTCTGGCAAAACATTGACATCGAGCGGAAATTCAAGGGATGTCGGAAATCCTTATAAGTAAAATTTAACCTTACACGATTTTCACACATCGTCATCATACAATTTCACTATAAAAATTCCGTCTATAAAAATACATAGCCGGCGATTCACAACTTACCCGAGGGCATACTCGAGAAAAATAAACGTGTATTTAAAAGAAAGCTAAAAAAGCATTTATTAGATACACCCATTTATTACACATTTTTAATATTATAATATTATATATGTATTTAATATTATAATTTTATTACACATTATTTTTAAGAAGTAATTACTGATTTTCTAAATTTTTCTTTTCAGTGACGATGCGTTTAGCTCGGTTTGCAGACACCTGCCTACTGAGCCGGCGGTCCCGGGTTCGAATCCCGGCCAGGGCAAATATTTGTGTGATGAAATCGAATATTTGTGCTTGGGTCATGGTTGTTCTATGTATTTTAGTATATATTTATCTATATAAGTACGTATATCGTCGTCTAGTACCCATAACACAAGCCTTCTTGAGCTTAATTTGGGACTAGATCGATTTGTGTGGGGTTGTCCGATATTTATTATATTTATATGCCTTACTTGAGTTAGCTACACAAATATATTATTATATTATGAGACAAAGTAATCTTGCAACAGCGGTGTAAACATTAAACATTATGTAAATTGTAGACAATAGTGTAAAACCCATTTATATTTACGGTATAGTATAGGCACGTATAATCTGATTAATCGTGTATGTAAATAAGTACGCAATAATAACTCGGCGTCTTGTGATTTCAGAACAAAGAAACGTATACTTGTTTCACTAAATTCGAAATGGTTAAAGCGGTAATAAAACTCATTGTTAAGGCTTCATAAAAGTAACTTATAGGCTTAACCTAAAGAATCATATTACACCACGCTTATCCAATATCCAATTACATACTTACATTTAGCGAATGAAAAAGTCCAAATATGGCTTCATTGAAGGCTTCCTTTACGGGTAAAGTTCACGGTTCACAAAAAAAAACTACACGCAAACTGAAACACCACTTAAACACTGGCCATACACAAATTGTTGAAACTACTAGAAAATGTTAAATTAAAAAGATAAGTGTTCACAGATTATTTTTTTTCCTACAGACGGAGCGCGGATTTCAAAAATGGAAGGTTTCGTTCGAATTTTGAAAATCGCTCGTCGGTTTGTCGTGGTGCGCGCGGGGCAGCGCTAAACGGATGTGCGCAGGGAGCCGGCCGGTCGACTGTTGCGCCCGCCGTGCGCCGGTAGAGCGGTGCTAATGCTCGATTGTTTGCGTGGTCGATGCCGAACGCCTACTACACTATCTACTTTGTATATCGATACATTAGAGCAAATTCGTAATTCGTTACAGCTTATGTTTCGATCAGAATTCGTAACTCAATATAACTCCTTACATCTAGTTAATATAAGTATTATTGTTTTATGACATACTTTTGTTGGGGGTTCACAGTATGAGAGTGCATAAATGAACTGTAAACTGAGTTTATCTTCGCAACATCTGCAACATATGGGTACTTAATAATTAGATAGTGAAATCTGATATAAGTTTTATCTCAAGAGATAAATTGTATTTCCCACGGATGTAATCGTGGGAAATTAGGTTTTCATAAACCATGATCGTTTTCAAGAAGCTACATCAACTATGTATACAATACATACCTAGGGCGGTGAATTCGTGAATGTCCCTAACCGCACGTGTTTGTGCGATCCCATAAATATGCGATCTGGGGCTTTAAAAATTATCGCCCGTAGTTTGTCTAAAGTTTTACATCTTGCCCTGGCCAGGAAGTGAGCTGATTTACTCCCTGCGTCGCTACGCGCAGAAAATCCCTCGTACGGCCTAGGGTGACGTAAATATTTTAATTTTATTATTGTTTGTAGTTATTAAGAGAACGTGCTTGTAAACAGTAATGCATGATTCAGATGGTATTCAATATAATTTCTAGGACATCGTGCCAATCTATTCAATCTTTATAGGAACAATATACACAAATGTTTATTTATCGATATCTGACATCGACAGTGGAGTACCAACGTGACTCACTCGACGCCAACTACAAAACGTATCCAAAGACTAAAGTGACGTAAGCGACCGGTAACGACTCTACAAAAACTCAGCTCGGTTGAGAAAACCTCAAGCGCCTGGCGCTTACGACGTTCCACGTTCAAGTGCTCAACGAACAATGAACTTGCACTGGCGAACTAGACCAAACAGCGAAGTTAAAGAAGTTTTGTATATGGAACACGTTCTCCTTTGGAAACCATAGAGTTGTTCTTTTGTTTGTGCGTGAACTCACGTAGGAGGTTTATTAAGCGACACCCACACATACAGAACCTGAAGTAACTTCGCTTAAAGTGCTCTTAACTGTACCTTTAAAATCTTACTTCGTCTCTGTGTGGTGTGGTTAAAACTAATAATATATTTTATTACAATCCCAGTGTTTTTTGCTATAACTAGAAAAGACCTTGCTTTGAGGTCGTGAAATCGAATTAACAAGCGTGGAGTGCGTAAAAAGCGTTTGAAAAACAAGTAGGTATGAGATGCTACAGCGCTTAAATTATAATGTATCATCTACACACAATAATATAACTAGAATTTCTGACAGGACAACGATCTCAAGTCTTGTGCTCTAAGATGAGTAGACATAAAGTCAGATATTTTAAGCGCCTCGTCCTATCAAAGTCGAGTGGATAGACCGTAAAAATCCGGAGTACCATAGGACTCAAACTTGGAACAATTTTTAAGCCCCGACAAAAACGAGAGGTGTTATGAATTTCACATAGTTATGTATCTGTGTATTTGTGTGTCTGTCAGTGGCATCGTAGCTTCCAAAAAGATGGTCCGATTTAAACGCAGTTTTTTTTATCGAAAGCCTTTGTCTTGTCGAGATGTTTCTTAGCCATGTTTGGGTTAGACCGGGGTTTTTTAAATTTAATTTAGGTTATTATTCTTTCTTGTGTACGTAAATTAATTGTCGTAACCGGGTGGTAAGTTTTTAAACTAGCTGTTTTCGTTGTAAGCTTTATTAAACATTTGGCCGGTCGTCTTTTTGTACTGCTGATTGGATCCGTATCAGTTTTTTTTTTAAGTTATGCTCCATGTAAGCGATACCTACGTCGTTCAAATGCCTATATATGTTAATAAAATTCTAATTCAATCCCAGGAGGGCTACTCTGAAGAGTGAAATACGTATCGTGCCATCCCTCTCGATCTAGCGACAAACAATATCGTCTGTAGACAACAAAAACTCATCATTCATCATCATCATTATCAGCCAAAACACGTCCACTGCTGGACATAGGCCTCCCCCAGAGAACGCCACCATGACCGGTCCTGCGCCTCCCGCATCCTGCGGACTCCAGCGACCTTCACCAGGTCATCAGTCCACCTTGTGGGGGCCTACCCACGCTGCGTCGTCCGGTGCGTGGTCGCCACTCAAGAACTCGATGGCCCCAGCGGCCGTCGGTTTTACGAGCGATGTGCCCTGCCCATTGCCACTTAAGTTTTGCTATCCTTCGGGCTATGTCGGTTACCCTGGTTCTTCTACGGAACAAAAACTCATTATGTAACAAATACCTACTTATAACAAAACTCGTAGGTCAGTACCAATCTACAAACTAGATACGAGGTTTAGAGGAGTAGTGACAGAAATTATAGTGAGTTTTGATTGTCAGCAGGCGATATTATCACATATAATTTTTAATGAGCCGGACAGCAGATTTGGAGAATCTGTACATCTCCTTTACGTGGACCAATGTAATTAGTTATAAGTTATAACATAAATGTAATTGATTGGTTTAAGTATTATTTACGAAAAAAATACTTACTGGTGAATTTCTTTCGGCTGTCTTCTCTACAGCGGTCTCCTCTTGGGAAATGGCTTGAAGAAAACTGGCTTGTAAAAGTGCCCTAGTGGCCTACTTTACTGAATAAATTACTTATTTCATTTCAGCAAGATACGAAGTTTGAATCTCGAACATCGGAGTACTCTCCAGTTTCAAGGAAATAAGGTACCTACCAAGGCAATGGGATATAACTGTTAGTGAATTCCAATATGGCCGACACATAAATCCGGCGGGTAGCTTTGTCACCCATAGCTCTGTTGAAGAAACATGACAGCAGTTAGGCAATAAATAATGCTACATCCCGTTGCCATTTTGGATTAACTACGTTCAATGATTTAATGCTTGTATGTTCCCATAGACGACCACGACATTCAGCTGCCATTACTTTCTGACACAGACAACCCCCACTAGACGGAGCATGTAAGGCGGCCCGCGCGCACCAACGATATGGTACGGCAGAACATTAAAGTATCAACACGGCGGCCACCGTTTAGTTGCGTCCTTGTTTATGATCCATGCGTACGTCAACGAAAAAAGAAATTAAATAAATAAGTGGGGGTTGTCTGTGCTTTCTGCATGACTATCCCAGATTTTCATTATCATTTCAGCCATAGGACGGTCCACTGCTGGACACAGGCCTCCTCAATAGACTTCCACATGGGCCGGATAGCAGCGACCCGCATCCAGCGAGTCCCCGCAACTCTAACCAGGTCGTCCAACACTGCGCTTGCCGGTACGTGGTCTCCACTCGAGAAACTTTCTGCCCCAACGGCCATCGGTCGTTCGAGCTACGTGCCCCACCCATTGCCACTTCTGCTTGCTTACACGGTTTGCTATGTCGATGACCTTAGTTCGTCTACGAATCTCCTCATTTCTGATTCGATCTCGTAGAGAAATCCCGAGCATAGCTCTTTCTATAGCTCGCTGAGTAACCCTGAGCTTCCTTAAAAGGACCATAGTTAGAGACCACGTCTCGGCTCCGTAGGTCATCTCACCGTTAATACACACTGGTTGAAGACGTTCGTCTTCAAGCACTGAGGTATTTTGGACGAGAAGACACTTCGCAGTTTCCCGAACGCTGCCCATCAGAGTTGAATCCGCCGATTTATCTCTTTCCCAGATACAGTCATCTATTTATTTAGTTTTTCAATTGGGATATACCTTTTTTTACGACCTATGTTAATTCACACAGCATTTCTGGTAATAAGGCTCTTATCGCAATAAGGCTCTTATCGCAATAAGCGATTACATTTTCACGCTTGTGAAAAGGTATCCATATTTATTTTTTTCACTTTCACCTGTCCCTTCCGTTTTGCGGTATAAGTCAAGTCAATAGTGACGTCATCACAAAGTATTAGGGAGAAAAACATATGTATTTAATTAAAAAAATGGGTCTATATTTTTTAGGTATATCCCAATTACTCTGAAAATAAAAGTTGTAAACCTAATGAGTTTGTTACGAATTCCTCTTCTTCTCTTAAATAATAATAATAATAATAACTCTTTATTTCAGATAATACAAACCATATTAAATTGTTAGTAAAAAATAAAATAATAATAGAAGAACTTATAGCTATCTATGTTAGGTAATGTCACTACAATAATTAATTATTAACATTATCCTAGAGAGGATCCCAAGTGGACTTTCGTCCAATGCTCAAACAATGGGTCTTCTACCCTATCAGCTATAATGGCTACGAGGCTGTTGCGGCTGCCACGGACACGGCGCCACAGGGATGCGATTCGTTTGCGTATGATGGCCTGGAAAGTGTCTACGTTTGCTCTTAAGAAAATCTTCGCCATTTTGCAAATTTTTTAAAGACTGAATAGGCAAAAATATATATATGCTTATCGAACGTTCTCACAAAATTTGATGAGAATCGGTTGAGAAATGCAACCTCTAGGTGAGAACAGCTGAAAACTGTCTGGACATCCAAACATACCTACGATTTTTTTCAAACGGAGCCGCTTTGTTCGGTTTATCATCCATATTGCCCTTTTATGTAGCTAAGTCATGGTTCTCCTATGAAGAAACGAAAATTGTCCATGGACTGGTTGCAAACTGGTTGCAACCAGTCTCCATACAAAAGACTTCAACGCCGCCTTCGATTCCTGTCTAAACGCGTTCCCATCGAAGTCCCATACATAAATCACACTGTATACAACGGTGACTTGTCTCTTTCCGATCCTATTAATTGAAAGAGGACGTGAAACCTCATTTTCGTTACGGTTGTGGTACTGTTACTTACGTTGGTAAGCTCTTATTTGATCTAAGAGAGCGTTTTAAAGATAACTTTATACTACATGTATTTAAAATTGAAGTTCCATGAGCAGGAAGTTCAGATATGAGCATTTAGTGAAACATCTGCCTTAATGTTTTAATTTCCGGGACACCATAGCGGTTTAATCCCGGTAGCTTAAAAAAGGGTATACGTATCGTAGTTAGTTTAGTGACACAATTTTTGCTACAATTAGTAACTGTCAGTACCTACCTACTGATACTCGTGATAGTACGCATAAGTAAGATGTTTTATATTTAGGCCCGAACTCTACCAAATCGATGCTCCTGTGGTGAGGAGACATTCCCCTGTAAGCTTCAACTCTAGAGTAAATATTACACGATTACGTTGGTCCGAATAAGAAGTCAATCAAAATAAGTTTTCTCAGTAAACTAACGTATTGGTCCGAATAAGAAGTCAAGTAAAATAAGTTTTCTTAGGTAAACTAACGTACCTAGACACAAAGCTAATGAATGACTGCAAAACACAGATTGACAACCAATACGTGTCACCCACGCGGCGCAAGAGTCGTTTCCGCTTAAACTAAGGCATAGGATACATAACATAATACATTGATTAGTTTGAGAGGCCACGAGTACTCCTATATAAGTTTCGGACTGTTGTCGAAGGATGATTTAATAAAAAAAATAGGCGAAATGTATTCTCAATCTCAATTATCAGTCTACTCAATAATTATTTATTTATTTAATCGTATGGTAGAGTTATGTGTCGAATAACTGGCTCTGCCGAAGACCTGATCAACGACGACGATGCCATCAAATGGCTAATGAGTCTCAAACTTAATTTATAAGCTCAATAACTATGCAATTGGATGACTGGACAGATAAAAACCAATGTTGTACGATCGTGTGTGCGTACCACACAGTATCAGAATAGTTACTGTTAAGGGAATCAAAACGGATAGATGAAAACCATATATATAGGACATGATATGTAATGACGAGATACATTACATTATAAATCAAAGGAACGCCTTATATATTACAGACATGTCCACAATAAATATAACACTGTTTTTATTTCGTCCAGTTCTTCTTTTAATACGATATTTTTCACCTTGTATTCGGTTATTTTTTGTGAAAAATTGATCATATATTTTTTGGATTATATTCGTACTTAGTCCGAGGTATAATTACTATGTATAATTACTATGTAGTACTTTTCTTGCTTGCAATATATGTCGCTAATTTTAAAGTCTAAAAACAAACAAAAAACACAGCACCTGGCAACATTAGTTATAGATGTCATAATTTTCTTAGCGCGCTAAGAATATGTCGCTTTCCGCGTTTATTTTATTTAAAAATAAGTATTATCTAGTAAATACCAACTGTACAGTGTTTTTACCATGCCGAAAAGGCAGTACGATAGTAAAGACCCAAGTATTTGGCGTCGGAGGCGTAAATTGTGACAAAATACGATTATGCAAGGATGGTCTATCATCATTTTGAATTTTCACACTACTATTTTAACAAGAAGTTATATTACGCCTTATTTTCGTGGAATAAGTGTATGGAATGTGAAAGGAGAGAGAAAGTGAAGACACGAAGAAGGAGGAAAATGAAAATCTCTACTAGAAGACCGCAGACACAGCTAACGTTTCAAATTGCGAAACTTCTGTTCTCCCTTTGGGAGATGTAACAATATGTTACACTTATCCTCTCTTCTGCAAAGAAGAGGGGCCTTTTCCGTTGGAAAAGAAGATCTCTATGAGATACTATATCTTTACACGCATACAGGCACCTAATGTTTCGAACATCGAAACTGCCCTGTTCCCGCAATGGGAGAATGTAACAACATGTTACTTTAGTAAGTGCGTTTAATCCTGTAATTATCCTCTCTTCCGGTGGAAGAGGGGCCTTTCCCGTTGGGAAGGAAGGCCTTTACAAGGCAATAACCTCACATACAGGCAAGATTTTCGATCATCGGACCCTCTGTTTTTCTATTGGGATGCTGACGGCTTTAGTGCAAAAAATAACGACTTCAAATGGTCACGACCCTCAGTCATGAGGAGGCGAGGAAGAAGAAGAGCACCTCTCATATATAAATCATATTGAGTTACAAAATTGATGCTCCGGTTGGAACACAAGTCTCAGGTACAAGCAGTAAATGCAATAGAGGTTAATCGGTAAGTTTTATCCTTTATTCAATGCCTTCCTTCCATTGATAATGCAGACTCTAAACGGTTGGGTACACCTGGTATGAGGGTATACCTACACTACAGTATCGGTGGAGCCGGGCAGAGGTGGAAGTGTTTTATTTATTGTAATTATAATAAAACTCAGCTTCACCCAAAAGCATTCAAATGGTTTGACAGAGCTCCAGGAATAGACCTTAGAGGCAATTGCATAACCTACAAACAGTAAATATTACTTTTTAATTTAAATTTGCACTGCCCCCTGCCTTTAATAATTAGCACAAATCCACTGAATAAATTTCTGGATCCACATTTGAAAAGAATATGATGATGAGCAATGGAGGGTCAAACAATACAGGAGTATTTACTACCTGAAATACAAATTGTAGAAGGATTCAATTAAGGCATTAACAAATAAAGAACATGTATTATACATTGAAGTAGATTAAATTTATTTACAAATTACAAATCCAGTTCAGTAGGTATGACCATAGAAACCACTGTGGAACACCATGGGGACATTCAATAATCTACCTTATATCAACGGTCAACCCCTTTCTACTGAGAAGCTCATGTTTAATATGGATGTATGTAAAGTTTGCTTTTCAACTTGAATATTTTGAATAATGTCATACTCTAACTTATAAACACATTGTTAATAGTGGACAATGGGATATATATCAATACTTTTTGAAAATAATTATATCCATATTAACTTTAATTGGACCATTATGACAAGGAAAATTCTGGTATGCATTAACAATATTAATGGAAGAAAACCAGCTGAAGATGTCTAATATTTCTACAATTCCTAAGAATGAAGAATGCTATTATGTAATGGTATTTAAGTATCATAAAAGGACAGATCATTAAATGCCACAGAATAAATTATTTGTGATTACATAATTTAATATAAAAGATGCATTAGATACACAAAAGTGTTTGTAATTCCAATATAATAAAAAATGGTTCAAGTCAACTGTCAACAACAACAACTGTGTTAGTCTCTCAAGTGCCCCATTAAATAATAATAATTATTATTTTTTAAATTATGGAACCAACTTCCTATTGAATTGCTAAGAAATCAGGGTAAGGGTAAACATACCTAATTTGCAATGTAATGAGGAAAGGTTAAGGAGTATTACAATAGAATAGAATAGAATACTCTTTGTTGCACACCTCAGGAAGAAAGAAATACAAATAAGATTAATACCTAAGTTGCTGAAATAACTCAGTTGATTTTTAATTCTGATAGATCTGCGTAACATTATCTCATATAAGGGAATATTTAGGCTTTGCCATCAACTTACAAGAAATAGTATTGCATTCCATGTTAAAGAATTGCAAGAACTCTATATACTTTAAGAAAAGATTGTTATAATTCATCTATTTACATTCGGGAACTAAGCCAACTATTAAAAATTTAATACAGTTTGGGTTACCTACTTTCGTTTAATTTACACAAAAGAGTAAATTATAGTATTAGAAACTTGTAAGCTTAAATACTTAAATCTTGGAGATATAGGTATAGTTAAGTATTAGCATCCAATGCTTACAGTTAAATTTTATTTCAAAACAATTACAGATGCCTTGTTGTTCCATAATTGTTTCATAATCCATATTCACTATCTGGTATTTAAGTCAATGCTTATTCTTTGAGTGAAATGTTACTTAGGTTTTTTGGAAAAATAATACAAATGTATGCATTGAACATGTAGGCAGGTGTTCAATATCTTGACAAGTACATGAAATCTTTACATTGATGCAAAATGCAAGGCAATAATCTTTGAGATTTTTTACTGACGTCAATAAAAAAGTGAAGACTAGGAAATCACTTAAAACATTTCTGATGTATTTTTAGGAAACGTCAAACACCCGGGTGTAATTAAATAATCATAATATATATATATATATAGATATTTTTTTTCTGAATATTTATTATGTTGCAGAGAACTTCTGGGTATATTGCACTAGGTACACAATAAAATAAATCCTTTATTATTTCATACTTTAGAATTTGGCTTAATAATACTATATAAAATGGAGTTAAAATGGACTTCAGGAATCATAGTTTTCACCTACGATTTGAATCTATGGTAATATCTGACATTCTAATTGATTCTGTCATCACCCCAGATCTTCGTGAGGCTTAGTTTTTTAGTACAATCAACCTTTTACCTCAGAATGACAATATAATAAGTCAGTGATGTGATCCATGTGTATGATGATCATGATACACTTAATAATTCCCATAATATTTATCGTTTCTACATTATGTCAAATTTGTTATTTTGTACTTAGCACTATTTTATAATTGGTAATCCCAAGTAAGTACTTAAATATCTACAGATAATCAGATAGACACCTTTTCTAAGGTGTTTTCAAATTACATCCTATCAAACCCAAATATGATCAGGTTTGGTACCCTGATGTAGTTCTAAAAAATGTTTTAATAATAGATCCTTGGGATGGCTCACATATGACACTAGTGCTTACAAAAGACATTAATAAGTTTAGGTCAAAGAATACAAACACTTAATATACATATAATATGAAGTTAGCTGCATAAGGTATTTCTGCATAAGTTTTTCTATAACTCATACAGATATATTGAGAAAATCAAAAGGATTATACCAAAAAACGTGAGACAGTAATTATTATAGTTCAAAGAATACAAATACTTTCATATTAGAACAAATATAAAACTTGCTACAGACAGTATTTCTATCTATTGCAAGACATCAATGTCTTGTACCCGCCAAATTTGAGGTTGTCTTATTTGAATAGCAACCCTTAGATATATCCAACCAAGTACCTGCTTAGCTGTATTGTCTCAAACATTGTGATAGCAAAATGTCTCATTAACAAATCTCTTTAAAATTACTATTAAACAAGCCTTTGCAAGTATGCAGATTAGTCGTCACATTATAAAAATTTGTGAAATCGTTAAAATGTTTTTATAACAAATATTCATAGTAGTTAAAATAATACAAGTTGTAGGCTGATAATCAAAGTCCCACACCTTCGTGGATAACTATAAAAGGTCTCTAACTCACGATGATAAACAGTAAACACAGTTTACAAAACCTGTTCTTAGAACTAGGATAATGTTATTTATTATTAGTATTTTTGAAAACATATTCCTCATATACGTTCATATACGTTGATGGAGACTACTGTACATTAACTGCTGTTAAACCTTTAGATCAAACGCCTATAGGCGTACTGTCCCGCAACGGGTTAACATGGTCTTTCATATGGAGTAAGTAAACTCAAGTGGATATGGAACCATATGGTTAACACTTTTGCAACCAGACAAAAAAAAAAAAAAAAAGTAAGATATCCCAGAAACCGGCCGAGCCGACTTTTATAGCATCAACCCCGGCTACCGGGTTGGCCGGCATCTGAACAAAGTTTACGAGCGCCCGGCCTCCGGGTTGTTGGTGTCGAAAGTGTTAAAGTATGGTTTTATTGCT
Organism: Apotomis turbidana; assembly: GCA_905147355.2. Classification (NCBI taxonomy): domain Eukaryota; kingdom Metazoa; phylum Arthropoda; class Insecta; order Lepidoptera; family Tortricidae; genus Apotomis; species Apotomis turbidana. Next base: position 17,169,742 of record LR990285.1, on the reverse strand, counting down.
TTATTCTGCAACCTTGCAGTTACCTGCTAAGTTAGATTAATCTCATAATTAATCGGTTACTATTAAAATAAAGTCAATTAGTAGGTATATTATTCTTGTAATGTGTGTACTAAAGAATCTTCAATGAACATTTTAGCTCCGTCCCGCGGTTTTAACGCGCGGTGAACACTAATATTTTCCAGATGAAAAGTGGACTATGTGTTGGTCCGGAGGGCCAGCTACCTCCATTCTCCATATCAATCATATTTTACCAGAATTGAGCCCCCTATATGAACGTGAAGAAGTTACAATCACGCTCACAAGCTTTCGCCTTTATAATATTATAAAGTATAATAATATAAAGATGTATATTACCTTGGATGTCTCTAAACATCTACATAGTAATTATACCTCGGACTAAGTACGAATATAATTACAGGATTAAACGAACTTACCTTAAGTGAAGTTCTATCCTGATTATATGAAGTACTTAGTCCGAGGTAGAGCTTCCCTCCCTCCCTTCCCTCTTCTATATATTTTACTCTGAACTTAATGACATCTATAACTAATGTTGCCAGGTGCTGTGTTTTTTATGTTTGTTTTTAGACTTTAAAATTAGCGACATATATTGCAAGCAAGAAAAGTACTACATAGTAATTATACATAGTAATTATACCTCGGACTAAGTACTTCATATAATCAGGATAGAACTTCACTTAAGGTAAGTTCGTTTAATCCTGTAAATAACTACCGATGTGTAATTGTAAACTAAGCCTAAGAGCCGTATTTAATAAAGTAGGTAAACACAACGTTATTATTAGATTCTATTAGAGCAGTGGTTCCTAACCTTTTATTGATAGCCAGCAAACTAAACAAATTAAATAAATAAATATCGAGTAGGTATATCTCACATTAATTGACCTAGTCTCAAATTAGGCTCTAGTACGCAAGCCTGTTGTTATGGGTACTAAACGAGGATATAAATACATATATACTTAACGTTGGATGGCCGTAGGGGCAGCAAAGTTCTAGTGGCGACCACGTATAGGAAAGCACAGCGAGGGACGGCCCCCGACTAGATGGACGGATGACCTCGTGAGAGTAGCGGGGAATCAACGGATGCGGTCTGTACAGGATCGCACTTTGTGAGACTCATTTCATGTTAAGGCATTTTTTTCTCATAGGTACGTTAAATTCTATATTATGGTATCATTGAATATGCAAGGTCCATAAAATTAAAAGAATTGGCCAGTTGCGAAAGAGTTTAAAGCAAACATAATCAATTATATTCCATACAAGGTAACGCTAACAACTTTGTATTGATACTCTTATCATTAAAATAATAGGTATTTGGCCTACCCAATTTATTACTTGCAAGTAATTACACTCAGCAACTTGCTTGTACCAGTTTACTATTAAGTTAAGTAGTTATTTGCTGTCGTAAAATCAAATACTTTGTATGCAATGTGTTCAAGTTAATTATGTACTTGTTCAAGTTAGCGTAAAGACGTTAGCGCCCTCTATCGCAACTGGTACGCAATCGCAACTCCGCACAGTGAACGTGGTAACGTATTGAAGTTGTGTGTGCGAAGCCTCACGAAGTGTTTTCATCTATACCCAATAGATGGCGGGGCAATAGCATTAACTGGAAAAGTACAGGTTTGTGAGGTTTGTAGGCAACTTATCATAGGCTTTTCAGTCTGTTAGACGATTTGTTGTTTTTAGTCCACAGTCTACCATGTTACTTGACTTTTATTTGCTTGGAACTAAATAGAAACGAATTCAAGTTACCAATGATTACACAGATGTCACTAGTATCGTTCGGTAGGCTAGTAATAATCATTTAGCTTCTTAATGTTATGAGATGATCATTATGCTATGCGTTGCAATATTTCAAATTTCAAGAAGGTTGTGTCTACTTAACACACTTTTAACACCACTCTACTTTGTAAAAAAACCTCCTAACATGGGCATAAGGAAGGACACATTCAGAGTGTAATCTTGTACAAACTCAACGTCTTCGGTATCGCTTAGTAAACCCATACACGTAGAATACGTAGCGAAATTAATGCATATGAAACGCACTCGGAAAACGTTATTTGTTGACTGTTTTATACCGCGCTCATGTAAGAGCTCGTTGTAAAAAATTAATGCAGGCAACTCAGGCAAGTAATATAGTACATACATACCTGAGTTTTCTTGTTATTTTATTACTTAACTAGAGGCTTTGTGAGCTGTAGACTTCGCGATTCTGTTTCGATTTCGCTGAAATATGATATCTTTTACGTTATCCGCTATTTTGAAAAACTTTTTAAACGAATTAACAAAAAACACTATACAGTTATTGGACCTGTTCACAAAATTTCAAGAGAATCGGTTGAGAAAAAGCGACCTGTACGCGAGAACTGCCAGTAATCCAGAAAAACAGACATACGAGAGCATTTTTGCTCAACATGAAACGAAGATGATTCGCTGGCTCGGTTAATAAGCTGTCAGATTCAGAAAAAAACGATTTTGAAACATTGTACTTTATGACTTAAAATTTCTAACTTAAAGAACTGGAGAGTCCCCTTTCCGGAGTATCAGCATAATTTCTTCGCCATAATCTGCCATCCTCGAGGTTGCTTCTGGGCGATTGTCTTTTATTTTTTTAGCGCGGTGATAGTATCGGTACGAAAGATCGATATATAGAAAAAAGGCTTCGGAGTCTGCGCCAGATTTTTTCAAAGTTTTTTACACCATTTGCACACTTATGTTATGTGGCTATCACACTTTCCTAAATTAGTCACTGACGAGAGGGATGCAATACGAAGGAGTGAGATGGAATTATATCCATACGTGTTTCACATATTGCTGCATCTCTCTCGTTAGTGACTAACTTAGGAAAGTGTTATAGCCGCATTACTGGATAAATCTCCAAGCGTTCTACCAGTGCGGTTCTAGCGTCATTCCCTTTTCACGATTATTACCACAAAGAGCCAGTAGTTTTAATTATGATCGAACTAGGATCGCACTCGGGGGTGGCTTCGGTTCGGGGTAATCAGAAATGGGAATGACGAAAAAACGCCTTACAAACGCTGAATATTCACCCTACTATCAAACTGTCGGGTAAGAGTTAAAGGATATTAAAATTATAATTATAAACGATCTACGCGGTCTCATAGTAGCTAGTGACAGTGTAAACCAGCCCGCATACTATTTATACAAGTTTATGTATCAAGTATTGTCTTGTCGTCGGGATTGTGAAAACCGGTGTTATGTATAATGTTTAGTTTGCTGACTAAACACGATTACTTAACAAGTATACTCGCGTAAGGAAATTAAACACCATTCAGCTAAGTCCTTGTGACAAAGTAAGCTAATTATATAAGGAATTAATCATAATAAAATATCGATTTAATATGAGTTCTACAATTTAGTTTACTCAATTGAATGTTACAGATTAAGAAAACCTTGAAGTGTGAAACTATTAACGATTGAAATTTATCAATCTCAATTCTGCGTCGAACATAGTTGAATATTACAAGGGGCGAAATAACGAGAAAACTTATTGAAACTGAAACCCTTACTGGCCCATATAATGTTCCACATTTCAGTTTAAGTACATATCCTGTGTATGGACATCGATATGTAACTTTAGAGCCCAATCGTACTAACTTTTCGGAAAAAGTAGTTAAAACTAGGAAGTTAGGGCACAACTAAAAGTGGTTAAGTTTCATAGGAAAAATAGTTGTAATTAGTACGAGTGGGGAAAACGAGGCAATAGATTGAATACATAGGTAAATCGCCAATAACTGGCCACCCTTCAATAACTGGCCACCTCATTCTAAAAATTAACTCTGTCCACTTACAAACAGAATACATTTTAGTATAACGTGGCCAGTTATTGAAGGGTGGCCAGTAATTAGCACCTTATACTAAAATTAAATCTGTTTGTAGGTGAATATAGTTCATTTTTTGTATGAGGTGGCCAGTTATTGAACGGTGGCCAGTAATTGGCAATTTACCTATAATATAATCTATGCTATTATAAAATTCTAAATGTATACTGAAAATTAGTTTTTTGGAGAGGCGCCATTATTACAAAAATCTTAACCCTTAATTTGGCAAGGAACAGAAAAAAATACAAAAAGTGGGTCATAGGATTTGTCCAGTATATTGAACATAACATCGTGATTCATTTGTGTGGGCCCGGGGCCCGGGGCGCAGCACCAACTCAACAGTTGTTAAACTAAAAACTTCATTGTCCGCTCATCACCAACCAATTATTAACCAATTTTTAACCAATTTTGATACAGGGATAGCTGGCCATCCAAAGATGGTTATATGATGCTTAAATTAAATGTTTAACGCAGCCGAAATTGCGGGCACCTTCTTGTTTGTAACACACAAGCGAATCGGGTTCAGACTTAGATGCAGCAGTGATAAAAGTAAAACCTGTGGTTAGTTACACTACGATTATATGCTGTCAGTAAATTGCTACATCAATAAGAACTAACCATATTGCAAACCATGACCTCTTTGGTAGAATACTAATATACACAACATCCTGATGAATAGGCCGAGTGGCAGCCGTCAAGAATGCTATCTCATTGAATGTCGCCATAAGAGCGACACTAAGTGCAAAAAGATTCAAATAAATAAATAACGTTGGTATCAAAACATTGTTAACATCTAATTATAACCAAGTATTTTCTCTCGATAAATTATTATATTCCGTTCTCTAAAAACATGACTAAAAAAATGCTGATAAAATAAATTAAAATAATGCTAATTTTTCAACTCTGCCATCGTATTATTGTATTGTGAATGCTCAGTCAGCCAGGATTCCGTATATTTTTCAATTTTATGATTGTCCTTTCTTTATATAATGTTTCGTCTTATGATGATAATCGACGAGGTAGGGTTATTAACAGTCGCCACTCGGCCTATAAGTTATTATCTTTGAAATGCCGCTTGCCTAAATTACGGTTAAATAATTATTACTGGCCATGTTAGGTACGTATTTCTTTAATTAATTAATAACGACTGGCAAACAGATTGCTCGAGAACCTTTTAAGGTACTTATAATAACGATATATACAACGGGAGATAATTTCGAGACTTTCACTATCGTTTATTTTCCTTATCAGACTTGCAAAAGTTTTGACACTTTCTTGTTCTTTTTTTAAACGAAGTCTAGATGAAGTTTTTGTTCGCGCAACGCAAATATTTAGAAGGCGAGTGAATATTATAATAGTCAGTAAGAAAATGTAATTGAACATTCTAATTAAAGTAACCATGACATGACGGTTGATAAGGCCATGGTAGATGGTGGTTTTGTTTAAAGAAGAACAATCGTCGATACAATTTTTGGGCATGATAAAGTTGGTGTACCTACTTCCTTTTCACCGAATTATTTTTCGCACACGTTTCATTTCGCAAAAGTTTATCATTTCGCCAAAAGCATTTTTCACTGAAACTGTAAACTATTTCAGATTGTTGTAAATATCATCCTTTAGATTAGGTTAGGTTGGGTTAGGTTTGTTTTATAACAATTCGAAATAGTTTACAGTTTCAGTGAAAAATGCTTTTGGCGAAATGAAACTTTTGACGTTTGCGAAAAATAATTCGGCGAAAAGGCAGAGAACCGATAAAGTTATAGTTCTCAACATGACCCGCGGACGATTTCAAATTCGCGAGTGATGCATCGCCGGAGTCCGCAGGAAGGAAGGAATTCGTTTAAATGTGGTCTCCGCGAACAACAAAGTAATAAAAAGTGGTCCACGGTCAAGAAAATTTTGGGAGCCACTGATCTAGACTAGACTGGAAGAAATAATAGGCTAGTTTTCTAAAGACAATGCGAATTAATCGACACTAATCGTAAATAGGTATACACGGAACAATCATAATCATATTACAATAATTTTCGCGTGTTTAAATGTTTTTAAATTACCAAAAACATAATAAAACGAGGTAATTTGGGGATTATTACAGATGTGCGACACCGAGTGTGCGACACATCGTTTGTGCGACGTATGAGTAAGCGATGCACGGTATTGCGACATGTCATTTGTGCGACATGTCGTTTGTGCTAAGTATCACTCGGCGATACTCAGATTAGCGACAGGGCATTTGTGCGACATGTCGTTTGTGCTAAGTATCACTCGGCGATACTCAGATTAGCGACAGGGCATTTGTGCGACATGTCGTTTGTGCTAAGTATCACTCGGCAATACTCAGATTAGCGACAGGGCATTTTGTGCGGCACGTTTGTGCGAGGTATGAATAAGTATGAATGTATGAATTTGCGTGGTAAATGTGCAAAATGCATTAGACATGTAATTATGACCGACATGTAATAGATAACGTCTGCCATAACGTCTTGCTATCATCACAAAAGAGGTTAAGGATTAAAACAACATAATACCGGGTAAATACATAGATCTGCCTGTTGGTATAAAACTCGATCGTATCTCGGGAACGGATTCAGAAACCGTGGGAGCACCTGTAGGGACATTTGATCAGGGCACTTAAGTCTATAACATATCAAAATTTCACGCAAATTGACTAAAAACCACATTTTCCTAACAACTTTTTCGGGGTCCTTTTGATAGAAATGCCGAGATACTGACCTCGAAATGCATGTTTTATTTTTCAATAAGCATATATGTCATCGGATGTCAAAATAGCCTTCATAGTTTGCATATCACAAGGCGAAAGTTTGTGAGTGTGTTTGTTATGTAGGTAGGTAGGTATGTTTCGTTACTTCTTCACGCTCAAACGTCTCGACTAATTTTGGGTAGCTCTACCCTGGATTAACACATAGGGTACTTTAAATCCCAAAAAAAATTAGTGTCCCGCGGGATGAGCGGGTAACACTGCACTGCACGGGGCAGCAAGTTTTTGTAAATTTCATACTATTCCAGCGGTTTGTCGTTTCATAAAAAGTAGCTGATCTGATCTGTCAGGACGACGACTATAAACCTATTATGACGACGCGTTTGGCTCGGTTGGTAGACACCTGCCTACTGAGTCGGCGGTCCCGGGTTCGAATCCCGGCCGGGGCAAATATTTGTGCAAAATATTTGTTCTTGGGTCATGGATGTTATCTATATATGTATTTATATATTATGTATATCGTCGTCTAAAACCCATAGTACAAGCTTTGCTTAGTTTGGGACTAGGTCGATTTGTGTATGATTGTCCCTTAATATTTATTTATTTATTATAGTTTGTCCGCTTAATTCTATATTCTGAATGGCTTCGAGAAAAGGAGTTCGGCGAGCCAGATCTCGCGTTTGCTCGACTTGGCTGATAGTGATAACGCAAATTTAAAAACTCACCTGGGTTTGCCGGCGTCCTGCGTCGTCGGGCCGAGGCTCGCCGCACCACAGTCGACACTAAAGTGTCCATCTCACTCCCCGAATCCCACCGGGACCTATTTATCACCGCTTTCAACACACGCGCGTCATCCTCCGTGTCCCTGTCACTGCTCGTCGGAGGGATGTTGGATTCGTCACTCTCAGGCACCGGGGCCTTCACTTCACGATTGAACACTCCGATCATCGTTGCATCCTGAATGTCGTCGGCTCTGGTGAAAGGATGCGTTAAGGTCCTGCGGATGTTGCTTTTCCTGTGCTTCACTTTCGCGCCTTCGGAAAGCGATCTTTTGTTATTGTCAGGTTTATCCCGCATGCATTTTAAGTCTGACGGTGAGAGAGATTTTTTCCTGGAGTTTCGCCTCTTGTTACTTCGTCGCTGCCTGCTTGACTCTCTTGTGGTCTGCATTGTCGTTTCATTTGTGTCTGTGGAAGAAAAACTGGTTTAGTTGAGGTTCCTTATAAAACGAGATTATATCGTTAATTTAAGTGGTTTCCTGTTATAATGCTGCTGTATTACTTATTAGTATCGGTTTCTCTGGTACTTGTCATTCAGTAGTAAAGCCTTAAACGTTTTATTAACGCTCACAACATTATTTAATGACTACATTACCTACGACACGATTTCAGCTTGCATGCATTTTTAATAAAATAAACAACAGCAAGAAATCAATACCTATACGATTTTGAGGAGAGTAAATCAGAAGACTAACTCCGAAAAGAGTTCTTAATATTTTAGTTTTTCTGATAAAGAATTCTCGGTTTACGATTTTCTATCAATTATTCATTTTGCAATTAACAAAAAAAAAATGCATTATGGATATTAAGTCGAGGTTAAATCTTTTAACATATCTACAGCAGGTTTGTCAAGTGATTAATAAACAAATTTTATTCTACATTTCGTGCTGTAGGCCCATTTACTTAAGACGAAAATTTGATTCTAGAATACACTTTTAATAAAACCAAATTAAGACATTTTAGATTTTTCCCAATACCGTCGGGCATGTTGTGCTATGTTAACGGAATTTTATACAATAACTTGGCGAATCAAAATTGTTTCTTGCTTCTTGTAGTCTATTGTAAAATAAAAATCCAACATAATTATGTACCAAGATTGCGCTAAAATTAAACTTTGTATAAATAAAGATGCAATCGCAGCAAAAAATACCTTAGGCTAACCACAACCACAAACCGTAGAAATTTCAAACTATCCACACTGCAATGGTATCGCCAATCCACAAAACAAACAATCCACGTCAAGATCTTATCTGTGTAAAATTAAAAAGTAATCACAGATAAGGAACGTTGCACTGTAAACTTTATTAATAACGGCGCGATACACGACTTTCTCACAGCAGACTAAGGCGATGACTGAACATTCAGCCACAGGTTCAGAGGCGTCGGTGCATGCACGGGACTAATTGTTTTAAAAATTAAAAAGTTAAAGGTCGCGTTTCAATGTCGCTGCGAATGCGTCCGCAACCTACGCGGTGTAGTGTGAACTGAACTGTCTTCTATTCAATTTGCTGACATTTCTCGTTCCGTACTCAACTGCAGGAAATTATGTTGTTCTTAATTCACAAGGCCATAATATCTGGATTCGATGCAGAAAAACTATATCAAGAAGCTATACTGCTTATATATCTTGCAATAAATTGTAATTACTGGCCACGACAATACGTCAATTAAAAAAACGTTAAATAAACAACAGACTGTTAACCTAAATTGGCTTCTGTTGGCTGTTAACGATAATCACTTTGAACTTTTGAGTGTAAAAAAAAAACAGATTCCATTTTTAAATTCGCCACGCTGAATTGATAGCAGTTACTCGCAGCGCAGTTATAAGAACAAATAAAACAGAAATAGCAAAATGTTGTTACGTTTGGTCAAATATTGAGCAACTACTTATTGGGCTTACGCAAGCTATTCAGAACAAATTAGATGGGCAAGCTAATCATCGTGTTAATCAAAAGTGCATCCAATCGGAAACCTACACTCGCTGTTTTTACATACTACATCAATAACGTTCGATAACTGTAGCTGCTAATTTCTACAATCGATAATAAATCATCACGCTAAAAACCTAGGATTGCATTTAGAATTAACTGAAGAACGATACCTGAACCTAGGCTTGGATGTCGTCTGGTGGTGGTCGAGATCTAAAAGCGATGTTATTATTAATCATGCTTCCATTAAAATAAAATGAGGAAGTAATCGCTATGCAAACGTCTTGTGAATCTTGTGGCTTTCAACCAACGCTATGAGTAAACATGCATGTAGAGTTAAATTTATGACAGACAACATGGTCCTACGATAATCAAATTAATTCACAAGAGTGTTTGTAGTTTTCTAATAATCAGTTCTAGTTCCTATTTGGCGCGAAAGACCGTTAGACTAAGAAACACAATTTGGCGTTAAACTATTATTAAATAATTTAGGTATTTTAGGTAAATACAGGAAACTCTTCTACGCGGTGTGGTAAATTGAAGAATTAAAATGGAACTTGTGTAATTTCTGTTATATGAAAGCACATTCTAAGTCAATTTGTTTGAACACGTTACTACATAAATAAGAGTCTTCACACTAAGCTTTTTGACTGTACATTGCACCAAGTAATTTATATGAAGCTAATACCAGTTGCCAACCCTAAGTGAAAGGTACAGTTAGCCGTCAACAAGTATGACAAGTTCACCTTCCCATAAACATGTGATGGGTTACGCGTTTCCCATAGCCCCAGACAATGGGGACGCGGTATCTGGATTCAGACACGTTATTCCTTCGTGCTGATACATCGTAACGTAACGCAGACTTAGGAATTTACTTATCAGTAACGCCTCCTCGTCAGTTAACACAAGTGTCGGCAGTTCTAGTATTTATGGCTAACCCCCATATTTATGGTGGTGTACTTTAATAAGAAGTCTCTAATACAAAATATATTGTTTGCTATCATAGGCACGAGTAGTACTTTGGTAAAGATTTTATAATAACTAGTTTTGATATGTTAGATAAGTTTACTACGGTTTATTAACTGTTGGACTAATTACGATTCCTAAATCCGCTTTATTTAACCGCTGTTTAATTTTGCAGACTGTTTTCCTTTAAACTAACCTTCCTTTTAACTATTCAGAACTTTTATAGAACCAATACCTACTAACCGACTGGGTTCTACGCAATTATTTAACAAAAATATCTGACTTTTTACGGTTTCGAAAAGAAGCATAACCTAAAATGCAACAGTTTGGGAGGAATAGTTATACCAAAAGAAGGATTTGTAATCTTAACAATTTCTCATTATAAAAACCCCAACCATTTTTTTTTCTGAAAATTTATGTTGTACACAGACCACCACTGAGATAATCACAGCACTTATACGCATAAATTATGACACAAAGCTAACGTTTACTTGTTTTTATTAGCTCATAGGTGGCCGTTGAATTACAATTACTTCATAACAGCGGATTCACACGTTCTGTTCTCAGGTTTGGGTAATCATGCAGTCCCGTTGCCAGATAATAAACCAGCTCAGTTGATATAGTTCTAGATAAAAAGTCGGCCATACTCTTCGTAAGTGAAAGAGCAGTGAAGTTCCTATCGATGCTTATAATGACAATGAAGTGACCAACATCTCTGTTCTCTTTGTTTAAGAGTAAACCTTATTTCGTTTGACTTAAAGACTAATTTAGTGTAAAAGTAATTTGCACTTATAACACCTTACATTTTGAAGTGGCAGTTGTGGCCACAGCTAACAATACAGATAATGAGTATTGTTCATCGGGTACAAAGCTAAGTGGATTCGCTCAAGCAAAAGGATTATTTCTATAATCAGCTTTGTGTTCCTCAAAATAATATTATACCGTAAAATCGGGTTACTTTAAAATGCAGGAGCTACTTTGGAAAAGTGTTTTTACGCCATGTACTTATTTTTTTTGAACATCTGTGGCAATGGAATACCTACCTTTAAAAATGACCGAACCTGTTAATTCAATTGCTCAATCGGACTATGGATATCTGCGTTTTATAACCATTTTAAATCTATCAAAGTAGCCCCAAAATTTTCCTAAAGTAACCCCTTTTACTTGTTTAAACTAGACATGTTATCAAAAATCGACCGTGCCTAAAAATCACGATCAGATGCAAGCGCACTTAAGAACGTGATTACTAAACATGCCTTACCTTGAAATATGTTACATATAACACATTAAAATTCCTCGCTGAATAGTGGGCTTGTTTGCATAAGTATAGGTTTAATAATAATCTGATAAGTGCACGGAAATGTCGGAAATATTGTATAAATGCAATACGACTTGCTCTAGATATTTTTGCAGTACAAACGTTTCTGTACGATTCATACATTTTGACTTCTGTAACACAGGTGTTCACCTAGCTCAGAAGTCAGGGACTTCAACTAATCGCTGTGTATCGTTTTTGGCCAATAAATGATTTTTATTATTGATTTATTCAAAGTACACATGAAACTAGGTAAAATCAGCAGGAAAGATTGACGCTGATTGCAGTTTTATTCAAGTGTTAGTACACTGATTTTAATGATAAAATTGCATAAAATATGCGGAACTGAAGTACAGTAACTAGACACTACTTTACCTAGATATATTTAAGACTTTAATTGAAAAAAATATTGCTGGCATTGGAGAAAAAAATCGCCACGCTAAAGTGGGACTGAGACGACTACGTCGTTTTTTAGGGTTCCGTAGTCAACTAGGAACCCTTATAGTTTCGCCATGCCCGTCTGTCCGTCCGTCCGTCCGTCCGCGGCTTAGCTACGTGATCATTAGTACTATAAAGCTGAAATTTGGTATGAGTATGTGTATGTATAACGCCGACAGAACGGTAAAATAAAATTATTATTTTTTTCGGGTACCTCTCGAGGAGGATAATGGAGGGGAAAATTGAAGGAAGGAGAGGAAGAGGAAGGCCGAGGATTAGCTATTTGGACCAGATCAAGAAAAAGGCAGACGTCGGGTCGTATCGGGAAGTCAAAGAACTGGCGTTAAGTAGAACGGACTGGAGAGAACTGCACCGACAAGAGTAAAACTCTTAAATAATAATAATAATAATAATACCTCTCGAACACCTAAAGTGGGGGTGACTTTTTTTTCTTTTCATCACTGGTGTGTGGGGTGTCGTTGAATAGGTCTTGTAAAAATAATAGAGGTCTTCTAACATTATTTTTTGATAAAGTCAGCAGTTTTGTAAATATTCGCTCCAAAAACAAAAAAAAAATAGTGTCCCCCCCCCCTCTAACTTTTCAACCACGGGTCAAAAAAAATCGGAAAAATTCATGTTAATGAGGCCTTATAAGTACTTTCAATGAAAACTATATTGAACAAAATCGGTCCAGCCGATTTTGAGTTATCGCCAAATTTCATATTTTTTCTTTAAAAGGTCGTAAGTTGACTTCCAGAAGGTAATAAGTGATTACAGTTTCTAGGGCGTTTACGACCTTTTTATAGAGCTTAAGTCTTTCTTAACTTAAACCTCGGGCTTAAAACAGCAGTTTATTGTGAAGGATGAGGAACTACGGAACCCTACACTGAGCGTTGCCGCACATGCTCTTGGCCGGTTTTTTTTGTTTCCCTTTCCATTTTATGCACCCAAATAGACCTACACAGATATAAGTGGGTGCCACAACATAATGTGCCGGATGACGGAAGGCGAGTCGGAGATGACGGAATGACATGGGCCTGTTCCTACACAATTGGCCAGAAATAGCACCTGATAAGGTGTGGAATGTGGGACACCAATATACTATGCATTTTTACAGATGATAGTCACAGCTTCATAAATTTAAACGTTTTAAGATTTGTGATGAGTGTGTAATCTGATTGCAGTTCGACACTTCTTATTTTACAGACCATGCGAGACCGGAGCCGGACTAAGTAAGAAAATAAACATAATATGCTTTGTTAAACATACCTTAGCTTCTAAACATATATGTATAGATATCATTTATAAATTGTATTAAAGCGGACAATATGCAATATGTAAATTTTTACAACTCTGGTGTACATGTACTGTGTCATGTCATGATGACACTGCATGTCATTCGTGCATGATATATGGCTGTAAGTTTTTTAACAGTTCTAAGGTAAAGATCGTATACCCCTTCGTGTGCCAAATTCCCGCTCCGGGAGACAAGGTCGCTAGTTCAAGCCTCGTTATGGTAAAATAGAGCAAAAGATTCTGGTCCGAAAAAAAATGGAAAAAGATGGTCAAAGAATTTGTTCACCCTGCCATACACGCCAAATTAAGGGTTATGTTAACATAACACATTAATAAAACGAACACAGGTGGGTTGGACAAGTTATTATGATTGATAATTTTCTAAATCGACGTCAAAAAACAGAGTACTTAGGTCCTCAGTTCGTCGGGGTGTTTATTTTTGTCGTTTATGTATGTTTATCGATATTGGTAGGGGTGATCTGCCTTCCGATGCGTGGTCGCCATACAACCTTACAACAACAAACTTGTAGTTTTGGTGTTACTTTCGAAAAGCGAAACCCACAACTTTGGAGTGCAGCCACTCCATACCCACGATGATTAAACTATTTAAACGCTAAACGATGTTCCACATTTCAAACGTGGTAAACCACTTACTGCCAATCACTATACTCACGAATTTCTATAACGCATGAACTGCATCCAGTTAATATTATTTCGCAACCATAACTCACTTGTCGACTGCCATCCCACTCAGACAGTATCAAGATGAAAGGAACGGGTAAATGTAGATAGCGACTGCTTGTTATTTCTAAATTGGCGTACCTTTCACGGAGTACTTGGATACACGTTGAAATTTAATATCGGTTTTGGAACGAAAAGAAACTGCGGTTTTATAAGTGGGTTAAACAAACGATCGAAACATTTGTACGCGGTGTACTGAATAGATAGAGAAGATAGAAACGTAGTAAATATGTATTCTATTATAGGGCAGTAGTCTTTGAAATCATCTGTTTATATTAATTATCTATTTATTCATAGACTCGAGTTGTTTGTACAGTTCGATTTGAGTAATATTGTCGCAGGTGACTTGGTGACAGATGGATGGAATAGGGTGGCTGAAGATCGTGGTCAGTGGTGCATACCTGGAGATACCGTCCAGTATTGGACATTGCAGGTTGACGATGATTCGCTGGCAATGTAATACTGATAGGTGATATATGTGTATGGTGTATGTATTAAAAATCACTGTCTACAGCCCTGGCAAAGACCAAATTGCTAAAAATGCGGTCACTTGATACACCAAATATGTTGCGAATTTTGCGTGTCTTAGGTTAAACTTAACTTGTTAACTTTAATACTTTATATGCAATATTTTAAGTTGAATGGACAACAGAAGAATAGGAACTATGCCTCAATCTCAATAACGGGTATAATGTACATAATTGCCGCGAAAAAAATATCTCCTGTAAGGTACCTACACATATTACTTAACAAGAACCGTAACGAGACTCACTTAAACTGAAACAAGACTGACGCGTAAAAGCATGGTCTTCTAATTGACCCATTCAAGCCATCCATTATATACTTTAGCAAAATGACAGGCACAGGGTGTTCCAGTTTGCGCAACTCGGACGAGTTCTATCTGGGCCAGGCAGTCCTGGCGGGCTGTTGTGAAAACACACACGGTTGATAAACGCCTTTCGATATTTCAAGGATATGGAGCGTTTTCCAGTCTGAATTCGAATATTATTCGAATCGAATAAGGACTCCTTGTCACCTGATAAACTTTTACTAGTGTTGATAGCATTACTTACATCAAATTTAATAGGTTATTTGCAGAATATGCTTAGCTCAATACTACAAGCATATTTACTTTTGATTTGGCTGTTTTGCTATTTGTTCCATTTTGACACTGTCAGGTAACCCCACAAAACAACTTGAAAAACATTGTATGACGAATCCTACCTTCGCTCGCTCATGGTTGGGTATGGATTTCTAAACTTTTTTTTACCGACTATTCGAGCTACTTTTTAGATCAAAAAAATCCTTAGTTCTTACCGGCTAGTATAGGAGCTCTCGAACATTTTCAAAAATCCTTTTTTTTATTTTTATTGAACGTATACCTATAGAAAAAAGTCTGACTTGGAATTTTTCAGAAAGTTATTCTTCAGTCACAGGCCAGCTATTGTATTGAGTTATTATTTCGATTTGGGATGATCATTCGCCAACATTGGACCAGTATAGTCATACATACATAATACGAATTTTAGTTACAATCATGTCGTATCTAAACCAAATCTAAACGCTACATAACATTAGCAGTCAATTTATCATGGACCTAATTAACAATAATGTCAGCCCGGGTGGTCTGTGAATGAGTAATGATTTAGTTGCGACAAGACAAAGCCAACAAGGTAATCATTATTGATTCCATCGCATGCATGACATTAATGTCATTACGTAAGGTTGCCATGTTTCAATTATGTAATTTGTCTAATACGAGTAATTTGCCTTACACGGGATTTACACCGAAGGATGTAGTCAGGTCGTAAATGTCTGTATTTCCTGTAAGGTTATTTGGAATAAGTCTATGGAGGGCAGTGTCTTTTGATGGGTTTATCATCATTTGCTAAATAACTTTTTACAAATAATCACTTTTAAATAAAACAATTTAAACGGATTATATCGCGTATATTAATTATTTGAGCCTCCCTGACGTTTCAGTACCTTTACAGATACCGTTGTCAAAGGTTGACTGAGAAAAACACAATTTTTCTCTGTCAAACTTACATTTGTGCAAACTACCCATTTTGTAAATATTAATTTAAAATAAAGGTGTTCATACATGCCAGATGGGCCTAATGTGTAAAGACAGTTACACATGTGCCAGAAGGGCATTTATTATTTGTTTAAAATATCTACCAGCGGTTCACTAAAGGCTTACTGAGGAGAATGAACCGCCAAAGAAAACTCCCAGATTGCCTTATTTATTACTATAAAATACTTTTAAACAAAAACTCTACATATACTACTTTTAACACTAATTTGTTTTACACCGTTCGAGGCCCAAGGTTTCCAGTCTTGTGTCTTGCTTGATCCTTGATAAGAGGTACAACAGGATCCCAAGGCGGTGGTAATGACAAACCATCTTCTCTATTGAAATTGGGATATTTTTTGATTTCAATAGCCTCGCGCAACATTCTGGGAAAATATCGTTTCTCTCTGGCAAGGATTGAAGTGTTATCAAACTTAATTGAATGGTTTGGTTTGTCCATGACATGCTCGCAGACTGCAGACCTGTTGCAACGACGGTGCTTGACATCGGCTACATGCTCCTTAACCCGTGTAGCTATACTACGTTTCGTTTGGCCAATGTATGACAGACCACACTCGCAGTCCAGCTTGTAAACACCAGCACTCTGCAGAGGGATGCTACACTTCACGGGCCTCAGGTATTGAGACATCTTCTTCATCGGCTTGAAATATGTTTTAATGGAAGCCCGTTTCAAGATGTTTTCAATCCTATCCGTGACCCCTTTCACATATGGCAGGACCGCAGGTTTACGCTCGACTGTAGGAGTCTTCACACGGGGTTTCTGGTTGAGGCGTGGTATCTTGAGCCCATTGGCCCAAAGCGCACGCTTGACATGCTGTAGTTCATCAGTCAAATGTTGGTCGTCACAGATTCCCTTGGCTCTCTGAAACAAAGATTTACCCACTGTAGCAAGTTGACTAGGATGGTGATGTGATTTGCCATTTAAATACCTATCAGTGTGAGAAGAGTGTTGAGAAGGTCTGATAATACAATAGGTCATACGGTGATAGGTATTTAAATGGCAAATCACATCACCATCCTAGTCAACTTGCTACAGTGGGTAAATCTTTGTTTCAGAGAGCCAAGGGAATCTGTGACGACCAACATTTGACTGATGAACTACAGCATGTCAAGCGTGCGCTTTGGGCCAATGGGCTCAAGATACCACGCCTCAACCAGAAACCCCGTGTGAAGACTCCTACAGTCGAGCGTAAACCTGCGGTCCTGCCATATGTGAAAGGGGTCACGGATAGGATTGAAAACATCTTGAAACGGGCTTCCATTAAACATATTTCAAGCCGATGAAGAAGATGTCTCAATACCTGAGGCCCGTGAAGTGTAGCATCCCTCTGCAGAGTGCTGGTGTTTACAAGCTGGACTGCGAGTGTGGTCTGTCATACATTGGTCAAACGAAACGTAGTATAGCTACACGGGTTAAGGAGCATGTAGCCGATGTCAAGCACCGTCGTTGCAACAGGTCTGCAGTCTGCGAGCATGTCATGGACAAACCAAACCATTCAATTAAGTTTGATAACACTTCAATACTTGCCAGAGAGAAACGATATTTTCCCAGAATGTTGCGCGAGGCTATTGAAATCAAAAAATATCCCAATTTCAATAGAGAAGATGGTTTGTCATTACCACCGGCTTGGGATCCTGTTGTACATCTTATCAAGGATCAAGCAAGAGACAAGACTGGAAACCTTGGGCCTCGAACGGTGTAAAACAAATTAGTGTTAAAAGTAGTATATGTAGAGTTTTTGTTTAAAAGTATTTTATAGTAATAAATAAGGCAATCTGGGAGTTTTCTTTGGCGGTTCTTTCTCCTCAGTAAGCCTTTAGTGAACCGCTGGTAGATATTTTAAATAAATAATAAATGCACTTCTGGCACATGTGTAACTGTCTTTACACATTAGGCTCATCTGGCAAGTATGAACACCTTTATTTTAAATTAATATTTACAAAATGGGTAGTTTGCACAAATGTAACTTTGACAGAGAAAAATTGTGTTTTTCTCAGTCAACCTTTGACAACGGTATCTGTAAAGGTACTGAAACGTCAGGGAGGCTCAAATAATTAATATACGCGATATAATCCGTTTAAATTGTTTTATTTAAATGTGTGACAGTCGCGGAAACCGAAGAAAATATTAAATAATCACTTAACAAACAACGATTTATAAACTATTCATTTCACAAACCTATCATTCCTTAAAATGCACATTTTACAAATAATTACTCGACAAATATACATTTAATAACTTAGACGCTTTATAAAAATATTGAATGACAAAGTTTCATTTAAAAATGTTCACTTCACGAATAAATCGTTTTAAAAATCAGTTATTTTGCAAAACATTATTTGATAAACTATTTTTTCACAAAAATATTAAAAATAATTCTCTACGTAACGAAACGCAGGACGGTATGAAGTTTAATACTCGAAACACTTGGGCCAAATATTAAACAGGCAAGGCAAGTACTATTTCGGTCAGATTGTACCAAAGAGGGGCCGTTTCTGGGACTTAAATTTTTTTACACTTTTTTTTTGCTGTTTTTGGACTTAAATTAGATTGAATCTTGTAGATTACACTAAAGTAAGCATACTTTGTTCTTTAAACTTTTTCGAGAGAAAAGAAAAAAAAAATCGCTCTGAGAAGAGCGATATTTACCGAGATATTGGGGTTCAAAAAAATATTTTGCCGGGGGGCCGGGCTTTGGTAGATTGAGTGATGTTCCACTTTTTAAGCAAGTATTTTGACGCTCCGCTATTCATGGTCATAAAACAAACCTAACCTAACCTACAGTTTTCGGTTTTCGAGCCATGTTACCTAAAAAGCCTCAATAACCTGAACACTAAGACGTCTGCATGCTCATCAGAACAATTATACTTTGTTAAAAATTAAGTATGTTAATATTTGTACTCGTAGAAAACTACACATATGAATGGCGTTCACACCATGATGATTTATTAAACGAAATGTTTTCCAAACAATGAATTTTATTAACGTTGTTTTATCATTCTTTATTTTGTTATTTGACTAGAATAATAAATGAATAATTTGCGAAATAATGTTTTGTGATATGATGTTTTGTCCAATAAATAATTTGTATCATGATCTATTTGTAAAACTATATTTTATGAAACGTCTAATTTGGGAATCGTTCATTTGTCTAACGTTGTTTGTAAAATGAATATTTATAAAACGTTGTTTAGCAAGTGATGGTATCATACTTGGATACGAAACATTTTAAAACTTTAAAAGTCCCAATTTAACGCGCCAGGCCATCCAGGATAGAGGAGATGCTGTATTAGGAGAGCAGACCCCAAGTACACTACCACCACACGTCATAATATTATAAGCATCAGAAATAATGGGTTATTTAAAAAAAAAGCAAGGATTTAATTTATTTTTTATTTGCAATCTACTTTACCCTCTCTCTCTGCCTACGGGTACTATGCAAGATAAAAATAGATATAAAACTCCTTTTTATAGATGACAAAAACAAAACACCATCGGAGTACAATTAAATACAATCGTTAAAGTATACCTTGAGTAGGTATACTTTTATTGTAGGTACTTTCTCGTGCTTTGATTTAGATCTACGTATATTATTTCTAGACTTATTGACCAGTTTCACCCTGACATTGAGACTAACGAAGTGTGAAAACTGACAATGCGACGTTGTAGGTCACTCAATTGTCTTGTTTTATCTGTCACGCTTATCGCACTTCCTCAAACACTACGTTAGTGCTCATCTTGTATAACTACAACTTACAATCAACATTTTCAGAGTATTTACTGTCTCATTCACATTACGGGTTTGTGATAAAGATTATGTTTCGATATATTAGCGTTTCTCACAGGATGAACTTCATCCACGTATTTTTTTTTACCATATAGTGATAGTGTCTTTCGATGTTCTTCTATTCCTGTACTAAAATTGGTTAAAATTCTTCCGGGCGTTTCGGTATGATGAGAAGAAAAAGAAAATTTTACCTACGGATGGCATAGTAAGTATTTTTATATTGTCTAATACTGCGTTTTTTAACTTGCTTTTGCATAGAAAGGAAGCTCTATTTCTTGTTTTCTTGTGTCAATATAATTTGCTATGTTTATGTCCAGTTGCTTTGATTTTACTTAAGTTCACCTTTTCTCTTTTTCTTAGCTATCGAATCCGCTTTAATTATCTTGAAAATATTTAAATATATTTTAGTAAACTGATCGTATAGTGAAGTATGTAATTTGAATAATACAAAACGGGTAAAGCACCTAAGTAAACGAGAACATTTGTTCAAACTTTTAGTAGGTACAACCAACACAACGTGGTGGTGATAGTGTTTTTGATAGTTATGGTTTAACCAACAACTACCTCTAGATTTAAATATTCGGTAAATCTAAGTAGCTTATACGTTAATAAAATGGCATGGCATATTTTATTTTATATTACTTGTTTTAACATTTATTTCGCGACGAAATAGATCGACGTGCTTAAATTAATATGCTTAAAAAGACCTGTCATTAATTTGGGTGATATTTTCGTCAATATCTACAGTTTTTGCGTAGGTATAGCTAAGAATACTCTTTTGTATGGATTGTTTTTAATCCGCGTGTCTTCTAATCAGAAATCTTAATCGGCGCAAACTTAACACGACTGGTTTGGCCAAAAGACAATATACTAGGTATAACACACTAGTACATAGAATTAGGGCCCTGGTATTCCACATGTGAATTATAGTTTAAGTTTGGGACAAATTCTAGTAACACCTGAATATATCTTCAAAACAAAGGTGTTACCCACGTACATTGTTGCCTATCGCCTTGATTATGTCGCAACTCTAACAGACAAGGTTAAATAACCGAGAAATAACTGTAAGAGTAATGTAAAAATACATAAGTGGACTTTAAAAATAGTGTTTAATTAATAAAGTATCAACTATGGACGGATGACTTTAAGAAGATCTTCTTGACAACTTCTTATAAGTACCTACTTCATGTCAAAGTATGTACATAAGTATGTCATAGCGCAACAGGTAGGTATGTCGTGTTACCATAACCGTGCTAATGGAATACATTCTCCTTTAAATCTCCATGCAGATTGAACATAAGAACAATCGGTTAACGAATTGTTTTTTTATAATACGCGTAAATAATATGCGATTTACATGGTACATGCAGAACAACGTAAAACGACATTCAATATTCTGATTGTTCCACGATTACATATATTTTGATAAAATAATAGAATAAGAAGAATATGCATAAAAATGGTGCAAAATAGATGGTATACATTTAGAAGCATCACAAATTTTACCAGTATCTGGCATACATACTCATATAAACATGTTTACGAATTTAAATGTAGAATAATAACAAAATACCCGAAACCGGCAGCAAGCAATAAGAGCAACTCTTGGGATGCCACGTGCTACGCTGTCGGTAACTCATTATGAGTTAACGTGACCGTACTCGCTAGCGACTTCGTAAAAAAATTGTATGGAGAATAGTACAGTCCCTAATAGCTGTAACGGGTACAGGTGTTAGAGAAGACTAGAATGTCTTGCCTGACTCCAAACCGGCCAACCAGATTTCATGGAGCACTAATTCCATGGCGGCGGCGTTGAACGCCAAAATACATTGGCAACATAAATGCCATAAGCTTTTTTTTTAAATGGTCTCTCCTAATAGAAAGAGTAGATTTGCGTTTTTATTGTTTTAAATGTGACATCCAATTTATATAAAATTGTTAGGAAAACAAGAAAACGAGGAACTTCAGAACTAAGATACGGTTCAAAACATAAAATAACATCCAGGAATTCAAATTGTTTTTGTTATTATTACATTAATTTGAACAATATACTTATACATACATAATGTATTATTATGGGCAATGTACACGATAAATCAATTTACATTTACTTAAGTCGAAAGTGATTTTCCCTCGAGTAAACAGATGAAGAGCGCTGTGAATTTATGCATTCGGTCACTCTTTGTCATTAGAAAGGGCACGTGTTGTTCAAACACATATGGATAGGAATATTGTCGCTGAGGACGATCTCCTAGCATTAAAGCTCATTGGTAGAGAATGCCTTATGGCAGTAAGTCGCCATATGTACTTTTACTTTTGTATTGTGTGCAATAAAGTTTCAATAAATAAATTAAACCCTCAAATCAATACAATGGAAGTAAAGATCAACCATGCATAGCGTCCCAATCCCAACAGCCACGACCACTCTGACAAGAGTGTGTGTCAGTATGTGAATGTAAGAGAGTACGGTACGACTTAGAAGAAGATATACATACAGCTACACTGATTTTAATTAGTTTTTAAACACCGTAGTTGTTTACCCGACCACGATAAACTAAAACATAGGCTCTTGTGTACGAAGTCGCAGGTGCCTTCTAGTAAATTTTAAAGAGTGGTGTCTGCGAATAGGATTATTTAACCCTAGAGAGATTATACATTGTATTACGAGCTCTATAAGCTCGCGAACAACTAAATAACGACAAACCTTATTCAATCAAACATTGAAAATCTCAGTTAGTTAAGCTCAAAACAAAATACCTACTTACATATCAAGTCCTTCTATTTAACGGATGATTAGCTAAGCAATGATTGTCTGATTCAATGTAACTCGTCTAAAAACAACCATTTAACTCTGTTTGTATTAGATATAAACAAAACTGTCATGACATGACCGACAACACCGCGCCGGTGCGGTGTACAACCGGATTGCAAATAGCCCGTCAAACTGAAAAGCAGTTTGCGACCAGAGTCCAGTTTAGATAGCTTAGAAACATTTGGAACGGCTAATAATCAAAGATGGATGTTATCTATATATGTAATTATATATTATGTATCTCGTCGTCTAATACCCATAGTACAAGCTTTGCTTAGTTTGGGACTTGGTCGATTTGTGTATGAAACCAATTTGCATAAAAGTGACAAGTGACCCTTAAAAAAAATGTAATATGGAATGAATTTTATTACGGGATAAAAAGTAACCTCTGTGTTAAGTTTTATCCAAATTGGTCCCGCCATTTGAGCGTGAAGAAGACAATCATACAAACATGCTCACAACCTTTCTCAAATACAAATATTAGTGTGATAATAAAGCGAAGCGTGTAAAGTAGCCAATAACCTATACTTGTAAAGCATATTTTTAAGGAAAAGGGGCATAGGCATCTTCTGGGTACGCTCGCGTTACCGTAATCCAATTTTTGTAAAGCATCATTGTAGCATCACGCATAATTTAATGATTGTTAGTCAAAAGTAAGCATTGAAATAAAATTAACGACACAAATAAGACAGAATACGTACGCGTATAAAGAAATAATGAACTTTATTATAATTGTAGTGTAGTTAGACCTACACCTGCATGTCTAGCATAACTGTGACACGAAAAATTCTGCCTGTCACTTTCCATTCAGTACCGTGCGAGCAAGACAGGTCATGCTGAGTAGCGCGACAAGCGACCGAAAAAAATCACAATGATCCAAAAAAGGCAAAAATGCCGTTCTAATTATTAAAGTCGAAACATATAGGTAATTGCTACTAACGAAAAAATGAAACTAGCCAAGTGCGACTCCGACTTGCTCACAAAGGATTCATTACCATCCAATATTATAAGTTTTGTCTTTTTCTCTATTTTTAGTATTTCTTGTTAAAGTGGCCTTGATAGTAATACTATTACCATTCGACCGTAAGAAAAAAAAAAGAAAACAAAACAAGTTAGTTGCATAAAGACCAGCGGCCATACTATACTAATACACAACATGCAGTGAAAAGCTGTACCTACTTATTACGGTTGAAAAGATGCAGCCCTGTAACAGACCGACAGACAGCGGAGGCATATTAATAACATCTTTGGGTACGGAACCCAAAAAACAAAACCTTCCTGGTGCTAAAAACGACATTGCCAAATATGGCAAAAGAACCTATACGTATGTGCCATAGTGGGCATTAACCTTGCGTTTATCACAGAGAAAGTACTAGGCATGCAGACATGACAAAGGTTAAATTTCACAACTAGACATGGTAATAAGAGTTTGCTGACCTATCGAAACTGTCACTTGTATGCAAATTGGTTTGCGAGAGAATGAATATTCAATCCGTTATGAATTATGATAAATACGAGTATGAATTGTTAAGCTATGTTGGATCTGTGTCTATCAGTTTGCAGTTGCAACAGCAGAGACATGTTTAAATTTGGATGACAAATATGACAATGCATGTTAAGCGACATCATTCTAAATTCATAAAAAAAGTCACACTAAGCTTGTTATGAAAATATTTTTCAATTTTATGTATCTTTCCAATCAGCGGATTCCAAATCCTTTACTCACTTGTTCGTTTGGCGTTTGCTAGTCATAAACTGGTTACGCTGACATCTCTTGGTTGTCTTGTTGTTATACTTATGAAAGCTTGCAATTTTATTGTGTAGGTATGTCTGCTGTGGCCAGTTTTTCGCTTTATCAAAGTAGCAGAGGCGGGGACTATTATCACCATCATCATCATCATTGTCATTCTTTTGCTCTTAGGTATCCCATTTGATTGGGGTCGGTGCAGCATGCTTTTTTCTTCCATTCTTCCCTATCATTCGTCATCTCGTCAATTAATTCCTTATTCTCCATATCATGTTTCACACAATCCATCCACCATTTCTTTGGTCTTCCTCTTCTATTTCTAGGCCGGTAAAAAATAGTGTTCCCGTGGGAGGAGGGGGTAACACCGCAGACGCAGCTAATTACATATAATGGACGGACAGCATCTTCTGATCTTGAAATTGGTCACTTTTGTGATGATGGTCTGTTTTTCATCATCATCATCATCATCATCAGCCTATTGTTGTCCACTGCTGGACATAGGCCTCTCCAACTGCACGCCATTGTATGCGATCCTCGGCTACTCTCATCCAGCTTCTGCCAGCCACCCTGCACAGATCATCGCTCCACCTAGTCTGAGGGCGTCCCACACTACGCTTGCCGATCCGCGGTTTTTCATAGTAAAAGTCAATGATTTTATAAATAACTCCAAATGAGTCGTAGATAAAATCGTATTCAAACGAAATCTGATAAAGGTGAAATGTTACGCTATAATAGAGCAGATGTCAGAGAAAGTATAAAAATATACATATATACAAGTGACATGGATGTCAAAAAGAAAGTTGATAGAGATGAGACTGTAGATAGCCATATCTCTAATTACGTCGCTTAGGAACTTTTCGTTTAATGAAAGAGACACTATTAAAATGCAATGATAATAGGATGTTGTGTGGCGTAGTGCCGATTCAGAAGATCGTTTAAGAATATCTGTACTATGAGAAATTTCTAATTCACAGTAATCCGGTTTTATCCATGTTGACGACTGTTAACAATGAAAATAAACAATCAGAATCTAAGTAGCATATTTGCTTTTTTCCGTCTTTGAAGACTTAACCTATTTTTTACCTTTAAGGCTACAAATCTCACAGTGGTATTGAAACACTGTCTTAGTTCGTAACTAAAACTATAGGATGCATAACGGGAGTCAAATCGTGGTCCTTACTCGCATAAGAGCATTTCTCAACACACAACGGTAACAAAATAGGAAAATCATATTGGACCTTAATTTCTGTCTTAATTGTAGGCAAAATTTTTGAGAAATGCTCAAAATATGCCTTAATTCATCTTGTAACTCACACAAAGTTCGCTTCATTCTACGGGTAGATATTAGTATAATTTCTTTGGGATATTTAGATTTGTATAGAGAACAAATCACAATTTAAAAATCACCCAAGTCCTCGCTGCTGTCAACACATGAATCGTACTTAAATACTTTGTGACAAATTCCTTCAAAGGACTAATGAGCGTTAATAACATTATCGCGATCAAGTTTTTCATTTTAATTAGTTTAATCACACTTTTAACAAGCTAACGTTCTATTAGCATAGATATTTGTCACCAATAAGGTAGGTGATAATTTGTTGCAGACATTATGAGAAATGAATATGGACTAACCAGATTAAATCACGCTTGTGCCGTAGTGTGACCTTAGATTTACATTTTCTGATCTAAATGCGTGTTAAGTATCGGTACATAATTAAAGAGTCCATTAGAGACCTGCTCTGATGACGGGATCCAGTTTTTGTTGAGGTCTTATATGGCTTTTTGCAGGGTTTAATATCAGGTTCTGTAAATACTTGTAGAGCGAAAGGAAATACGAGTAGTCAATGTTTTTTTTAATCTATGTATGTCAGGATTAGATCTATTTACGTAAGAGGGAGGACATATTTATAGATTTTTTCGAAACGGCTAGACGGATTTTAACCAATTTTGGTACAGAGATGGCTGGACAGTCAAAGATGGTTATACGAAAATTCTTACCCAAATACTGTAGAAATAAAGTTTTTTACGGGATCTAAGTTGTGCGCACCTTCGTTGACTAGAAAGTCATGAACTAAATTCGAAATGCTAAGCCTTGATTGATACTTACAACATACTTTACGTCTCATACATTAATACATTGCAGTAAACTAGAGATGCGCAAATCATGACACTCAAATGAAGGAGAACGATTCCTGTAATCCTGTCTTTAGCTTCACTATACATATATATCACTCATTTCATTTAGTAAAATTATATTGGAAAAATTATAATAATCGACAAATTAAATTATTTGACGTCGTTAATCACCGCTATATGTAAGTATAACGTCATAATGTCAAATAGCAACATTCAGTTCAGTTCTTATTTACTGATGAGTGGTTGCGAATGAAAGACATACTGATATAGTGAGTTGGTTTATCCTTTAGTGAGTGAGTTACTGACATGAAAAGATATATATTTCATTTGAATCACTTGCGAACGTCACACCTCTATTACAATAAACTATTATACTTAGGCTATAATAATTACAATATCTACGAGACAAAACCGCATGATATGCAGCGACACCAAAAAGAAAACGTAGGTATCGGTTGTCAACCTGCATGTAAATTAATATAACCTGTTTTCACATTGGCACAAGGAAGATATTCCTACGAGTAGAGTAAGGCTTAAAGGAATCGGTCTTAGTATGCGAGTCGATTTGTAGGAAATAACGGAACAGTTGTCACTCAAGTTATACCTACGCAACTTTACAGGTGATGTGTCTATTTATTGATTTTGAATCGTATGTTTACGAGATAAGTTAATATACGTAGTATCGTAAGAAGATAATCCTTTTAGTATTAAAATCTCTCAGGTTAGGACCAGTTTTAGTGGCATGGCATCAAGTAAAAACTCAGGGTAAGCCGGGCTAGATTCCGGTAACATTTTCTTCAATAGCAATAGAGAATGGCGCTTAATCGTCCAGAAGAAGGCAATCCGGTGAGAATCGGGTACTATGGACACTACGCCTAATGCTCAGTATAGTCTATATATATATTACGCGAGGCCGATTTTTGTACATCCCATCAGATCTACAGTTATGGTCCGATCTTGATAAATGATATGTCATTAGATTCGTCTCATGCTGGAGAGGTGCATAAAACTCTTGGAATTTTAATTTTGTCCTGAAAAGGTACTGAAAAATGGATTTGAAAAAACTACTGTGCGCTAACCACGTGATCCCTATTTTGACATAAGATGACCAAATAATAATAAGCATGATTTGCTCACAAACCTGAGTAAGTTGTTCAGCATGATGAAATATTATTTTTGAGTCGACAACATAATATCCGCAACACTTAAAACATGTACGAATATGCAAAAATAATTTTACAGTTTGTTGACAATGAATGACAGTAACCATATTCTGACAACTTTTAATGTCTTTTTTATTGGGGGCTATTATGTCAATGCTCTAAATTGCCAGGTTGTTTTTCTTTTTAAAATGTTCATATGGAAACTTTTTTCGCATACCTGTTAAAAATGTGGAGAAAAAAGCCGGTTAAAAACTGACCGTCATTCAAGAATAGATTATTTTTATAGGCGAGTTTTACAATAAATCAAAGCAGAAAAAATGTAGTAAAACTAATTTAAACGTCATTCAAATAAGTAAATTTATTATAGATTATTATAAATATGATTATATAAGTCCATCAAAAAAATAATTCCAAGGAAAATGGCATGAGTCATGGTAAATTAAATGGTATTTTACAAGAAAAAACTAAGTCCTTCCGCTTGCATGTCGACGGGATGGTAAATGTGGTCGAGTTGAGAATATGGACGAGTTGGCACTGAAGACGACTTGGTAATACGGACGAGTTGGTGATATGGGAGATTTGGCAATAAAGACGAGCTGATAATAAGAACAAGTTGGTATTGTGTAGACGAGTTGGGTGTATCGTCGAGTTGGGAATATGGACGAGTTGGAAATGTGGATGAGTTGGCAATGTGGATGAGTTGGTAAAATTGACAAGTTGGGAACATGGACAAGTGGGCAATTTGGACGAGTTCGCATTATGGACGAGTTGGCAATGAAGACGAGTTGGTAATACGGACAAGTTGACAATGAAGACGACTTTGTAATACGGACGAGTTGGTGATATGGAAGATTTGGCAATAAAGACGAGCTGATAATAAGGACAAGTTGGTATTTGTAGACGAGTTGGGTGCATCGTCGAGTTGGGTTGGGAATATGGACGAGTTGGAAATGTGGATGAGTTGGCAATGTGGATGAGTTGGTAAAGTTGACAAGTTGGGAACATGGACAAGTGGGCAATTTGGACGAGTTCGCATTATGGATGAGTTGGCAATGAAGACGAGTTGGTAATACGGACAAGTTGGCAATGAAGACGACTTTGTAATACGGACGAGTTGGTGATATGGAAGATTTGGCAAGAAATACGAGCTGATAATAAGGACAAGTTGGTATAGTAGACGAGTTGGGTGTATCGTCGAGTTGGGTTGGGAATATGGACGAGTTGGAAATGTGGATGAGTTGGCAATGTGGATGAGTTGGTAAAATTGACAAGTTGGGAACATGTACAAGGGGACAATGTGGACGAGTTCGCATTATGGACGAGTTGGCAATGAAGACGAGTTGGTAATACGGACAAGTAGGTAATATGGACGAGTTTTCAATGTGGACGAGTTGGGAATATGGACGAGTTGGGAATGTGGATGAGTTGGCAAAATGAACATGTTGGGAACACGGACGAGTGGGCAATGAAGACGACTTGGTAATACGGACGAGTTGTCAACGTGGACGAGTTGGGAATGTGGATGAGTTGGCAAAATGAACAAGTTGGGAATATGGACGAGTTGGCAATAAAGACGGGCTGGTAATAAGGACGAGTTTGTATAGACGAGTTGGGTGTATCGTCGAGTTGGGAATATGGACGAGTTGGAAATGTGGACGACTCGGAATTGTGGACGAGTTGGGTCTATGGACAAGTTGGAAATGTGGACGAGTTAGCAATATGGACGAGTTGGCATTGTTGATGAGTTGGAAATGAAGACGAGTTGGCAATGTAGATGAGTTGGGTGTATGGACGGGTTGGTAATATAAACGACTTGGCATTGTGGACGAGGTGAGAATATGGACGAGTTGGAAATGTGGACAAGTTGGCATTGTGGACGAGCAAGTAATATGAACGCGTTGGCATTGTGGATGAGTGGGAATATAAATGAGTTAGCAATGAAGACGAGTTGGTAATACGGACGAGTTGATAATATGGACGAGATTGGCAATAAAGACGAGTTGGTATTGTAGACGAGTTGGGTGTATCGACGAGTAGGAAATGTGGACGAGTTAGCAATATGGATGAGTTGGCATTGTGGATGAGTTGGGAATATGGATGAGTTGGCAATAAAGACGAGTTGGTAATATGGACGAGTTGGCATTGTAGATGAGTTGGGTTTATGGACGAGTGGGCAATGTGGATGATTTGGCATTGTGTACGAGTTGGGAATGTGGATGAGTTGGAAATATGGACGAGTTGGAAATATGGTCGAGTTGGCATTGTGGACAAATTGGGAATATGGACGAGTTGCCAATGGAGACGAATTGGTAATATAGACGAGTTGGCAATGCAGATGAGTTGGGTGTATGAACGAGTTGGCAATGTGGACGTGTTGGGTGTGTGGACAAGTTGGCATTGGGACCCAGATGGGAATATAGACGAGCTGACATTGTGGACCAGTTGGCAATGTGGAATAATTAACATGTTACCCTAACATGCGAAACTTAGTTATTTATTTATTATTTATTTAAACTTTATTGCACAATACAAAAAAAAAGTAAGTACAAATGGCGGACTTAATGCCTTTAGGCATTCTCTACCAGTCAACCACTGGGTTAAACAGAAATATGTAGTCGGTGCAGGATCAGAGTTACAGAGAAACTTGGTGGTAGAAATAACCTACATATAATGCAAATTTCAAAAAATCGACGCGCTCAATAATAAATCATATTTGAATTAATGACGTCTGGCTGATCATTCTTATACTCATTCAAAATAAAATTTGACAAATTATGCTGTCAACAAAACAAATTGATTTTATAAGGCTTCCGTTTTTACCGACTTTAGTAAGGAACCCTAAAATTAGGTTTATATCATAGACTTGAGAGTATAGATAGCATCTCCCTCACTCTTCTGTCAGACACTATTTCAATAAGAGGAAAGACGAAAGTTTGACTTTGGAATTCGCGGGTATAAGGCCTTCAGCTCTAAATTTATTGAAAAAAATATGTCTTAATATTCTTTTTTCAACATTTTTAGCTGTTTTATATATTGGATTTTTTTTATGGTGGAGTACCTATTGTTGGTCAGTTATTTATTTAGATTAGTAAATAGGGTTTGATTAAGTATACCTAGCGTAAGAATTTCAAACACAATGTGTAATTGTTATTGAATAAATTGATTGATGATGATGACATGGCAGCACCCATATTAAGAAAATTTGCACGATATATTGAATTTCATAAAAAAAACAAGCATTGATAATAGTGGTTTTTCGTGTATCTATAAACGTTTTATACTCTCTATTTCATACAATTGAGTTTATGTAACATTTTTTATTATCACTATTTTTAATAGTGAGTGCCCAAATCTGTCGTTTCGATTCATGTGCTATTTCTGGAAATTGATAGAAATCGATCAAATCGATAAATTTATGCCCTGAAGAAAGAACAACAAATTAAATTCTACCAATCTTATGTTCGGTCCTATGAAAATATGTCAATTATTTTTTTAAGATATGGGATTATTTTTATGAATTAAATTTTTCCATAAATCGAATAATATGCATTTTATTTGTGAAACAGATCAGCAGATCACATGTCATTAATGCACAAGTTATTTTTACAAGAGTTGAAAAAGTTGGCACGATGAAGCTGGCAGTTGGCTATCAGGCCTAGCTCTAGCCTGGTATGTTTTACCGTTTTTAAAAAATAATTTTGCGCAATTGCGATGTGGTCGCTTAGCGACAATGCCCTTTAAATATATATATATATATATATATAAAAAAAAACATAGTTTTATCGTGTTTTTTTCCAGTATTTATTCTTCGTTCGCCAAAAACTTCTTATCGATAAAGTAGTTATTTTCGGTAACACTTCCGGATTTCCATATTCTAGCGGCGGTTCGACGCCGCAACGGGCCTCTAGTAATATTTAATTCGCGCTATTGAGATTTTTCTTTTATGTCTCAAATACTTTACTTTCACAACCTCAGAAGACATAGAGATCCTTTCTTATCCCCTCAATGACTAAAAGTCGTGGCTCTCGTCAACATAATCTAATAGTATTGTAAAATTCTATATTTGTAATGTTTTTTTTTTTTATTTAGACTGGGTTATTATATCAGGTAAATTTTTAACAGCGCGATGTAAGATGATTTTTAGTTATTCTGGTTCTGCTTTTTCGCTCTTTGCGACTGCAAGAAAAACAAAACAAAACCAGGAGGTACATGAGTCCTACTATATCTATCTTTACATCTTTCTGGTTGGGGATCACCCTTGAACTTGCTTGACTATTCCCAAACTTCGATTGTCTTCGAATTTATGAGTGAAATATTGCGGATCATCTCATCAAGTAAGCCTGTAATATACATTGTACAGATTTATGCGATTCAAACCGCGGGAGATCAAAGATGAATAATGAATAATACTGTTGTCTTCCGAGTTATTGACACGGTGTGCTAGATAAGTTTTTGCGGCGATAGTGTGCCAAATTCTCCAATATTGTCGACGTACGTGATTGGCGGCTGACGAAGGCGACCTCATCGGGGATTCAGGGCACAGGGCCTAGAGCTATTGCTTGCGACGGATATTGCAATACTTTAGTAGTCTTTTGGACAAGAAAGACGGAATTATCGAGAATTTTCTACTGACATACGCCTCGTTGTGGAATAGCAATGCAAGTAACGTGTCATTTGGCTAAGATGCCTCTTGATTGGGTACACGCCATGTTGAGTCACAACATAGATTTTAATCGACTTCTCAGGGCTTATGATCATCATCTCGTATATTGACATTAAACAAACGGCCTTTTTCTAGTAAGTACATATGTCATACGAAAAAAATATTTAGAAGTAGTTACTCTATTATATAGCACCATACTTTTTCATTTTATGAGCACTTCTCCATTGTTGAAACTGTCAGGGTCGTTAGAGTCGTTAAGACGTGTTAAGAATATGACAGATATTTTATACTGAAGACACAATACTAGGTACTTCGACACTGTTGACTGCTCAATGACAACTCGTCCATCATGTGAACCATCTGGCATAAAAGATCATTCACATATTGACCACTTTCAAGGACTGAGTAAAATCTCTGAACTAACATTCATTATTATCATTCTTAAGTTTTGAGGAAAGCCAGAATTTGATATCTTGATAATCTTGATATAGCCGCAAAGCGATTTCTTAGAATTATAGAAGATATCCCTAGTATGGTTGTTCGCCTTTGTACATGTTTTATTGGTAAAGTGATTACATACATACATAATATAGTTATCAGTTACCATTATCACACCTTAACTCAATTAAAACAATTTAATTGGATGCGGTAGATAACATTGCGTATAAGTATTACCTATCTCTTACAATATATTTTTAGGGTTCCGTACCTCAAAAGGAAAAAACGGAACCCTTATAGGATCACTTTGTTGTCCGTCTGTCCGTCCGTCTGTCAAGACCCTTTTTCTCAGGAACGCGTGGACGTATGAAGCTGAAATTTATATCAATTACTCAGGTCTACTGTCCCTTGAAGCTGTGAAAAAATCAAACTTCTAAGCCAACGCAATCAAAAGATACAGCCGTTTATGCCGCAAATTTTCGACACTTGCAAGGGAATCAAAACCTACAGGGTGCTTCCCGTGAACTCAGAATCTTGAAATTTGGTACGAAGCAACGTCTTATAGCATAGATAAAGGAATAATTACGAAAACCATAATTTTTTTTTTTATACCTAACTTTGCACCTAATTTGCATATTTTCGACACTTGCAAGGGAATCAAAACCTACAGGGTGCTTCCCGTGAACTCAGAATCTTGAAATTTGGTACGAAGCAACGTCTTATAGCATAGATAAAGGAATAATTACGAAAACCATAAAAAAAAAATTTAATACCTAACTTTGCACCTAATTTATATGGGGCGCTATACATACCAGGTGCAAACTTAACTTAACCACTTAGGGATGGAAAGTGTTTGTACGGAACCCTCGGTGCGCGAGTCCGACTCGCACTTGGCCGGTTTTTTATTATTTTCTATTATCTCTTTTGAGTTCCCAGCATTTTGGAAGCTTTAGAGCAGAGCTTTGCCAAACCTTTTTTTATACCTTAACCAAATTTCAAGCATTTCAACTTTATCCTATGAAACCACCGTTAATACGCAGCGGATTATATCGGCATCCATATAAGTAGAGACGAGACGCTCATAAGTTAGCGAGTAAAGGAAGGGAGCGGGTCGGGTGCAACGGCCTGCGGTGTCGGTATACTGGGCTGCATACTTAATGCATGCCCCTACTACGGTCTACACACACCTTCAATATCACTCACTTCTGTAGTGCGGAAAGATACCCATTACCGGGTTTGTACCAGATCTGACTGTTGTGTTTCTTTCGGCGTTTCTCAACAGTGTATCCTTCTTGCTATACTGTCGAGAAACGCTGTTGCTTAAACAGAGGCGCTTGCGTTGGCTGGGTCATGTGCACGGAATGGAACCTTCTCGTTTACTACGACGTGTTCTGCTTGGTGCAATAGCAAACGTAAAACGCAATGTCGGAAGGCTCTTGTTTCGATTTAAGAGCTGCATGAAGCGTAACATGATTGCCTTTAAGATCGTCCACCAAATCTGGGAAGAACTCGCGGAAAGGCGCACAGATTGGCGCAAGTGTATGGCGGACGGTCGCAGGTGGTGCGACGTTGGATAATTTTGGCGCATTGACTGACAAGAGGCAGAAACGACATTAAGGCGACCGTGCTGCATCAACAACGGCCAGTGTCTCTTGTCAAGTTTGCGGTCGGATATGATATCATTTCATTACACTAAGTCCGACCCTCTATAGTGAGATTCAACAAGGCCTGTCACGAGTCACGACTTACATAAACCTTCGCTTTTATAAAATTAGTAGGATTCAGGGTACGGGGAGTATTTCATATATTATGGCCTGTTTACGAGTAGCAGTTCAATGTCAATCATGCAGGAATGCAAGATTGACAATCAGTGGTCTATCCCGCAATAGCTAAAATATTTTATGATTCATTAGATTGACGCTAGGTATTGGCGTATTGACGGAGTATTAAATTGACAATCTGTTGCATACTTACGGCGGCGTCCCCTACTACACTTGCTATTCTACGGTCGATCGGAAAAACTTCCTTAGATTGAACTGGACTGATTGCATAGGTCATTAACGTTAATGGAGTCGTAATGGGAAACTCACACGTGAAGTACTCAGGCCGAGGTTAGGTTTAAAGGTCTCCATCGTCTTACCAGCTGCAGTTTGTAAACTATTTTATCTACGTGTTTCTCGTAACAATATGTCGTTTTCGTTGATTTCAAGGTTAAACTTTTACTTTTTGGTTGGGCTTGTATGAATAATTTAAAATTTTAATAAATTTTAGTTCGGCGAGTTAATAAACAATACTAATTACAGATTATAGGTAGGTTATTCTCTTGCTTTAATTTAATTGGTCGGCCCGGCATGCTTTTTTCTTATATTCTTCTCTATCATTCGTCATCTCGTCAATTAATTCCTTCTTTTCCATAATTATCATCCCCCACACAATACATCCAACTTTTCTTTGGTTTTCTTCTCCTTCTATTTCCCTCCACATACATCAGCAACGCTTTTTACGTCACGTTGGCTAATATATTTACGCATCGCGTCTCTAAATACTACTATAAAAAATAACACATGCAAATTTATTACTTAGACTAAGGTGAGCTGGATGGGCTAATAACATTGTAGCATAGCAGTAGACATAAACAAAAGATACGCAGCATCCGGGGCAGAATGGAAGACGTTAGGTTGCGGGAGCCATGCCCAATATTAGAAGAAGAAAATATTGCCTAAGATTAAGCCAAATAAGCTCGATACGCGCAAGAAACCACGACGGGAAGACCTGGTCCTCTAAAATCACGAAGTAAAATTGCTTAAGTTGTCTAATGATGATTAGCAAAGGCCATGGATGTAAGAATAAGAAGGATAAGTAACAAACAATGCAGTGAACCACGGCGGGTTCACTCCACGCTGCGAGCCACGCTTTTATCCTAGCCTACACACCGGCGCTAACACAAAGGTGCTAGTCTCCACTTTTCGTTTTTATTAGGCCAAAAAGAATGTAGCTGTGCGTAGGTACGCGTTAGTTTCTTGCGTCGCCACGCCCCAAGACCAATGGTGTCGCATTTTACTCAAACAACCAGTAAAATATAGTTAGCAGGTGAAATAACATTTTATAGCGTTCTAATTTGTACAAGTACAAGGAATAAGTACGGCAAATAAAAAAAAGCACTGTCAACGACACGGCTATTTTTAATTGTCCAGTAGACCAAGTGTAGACCATGGAATTTTATTAATTTCAAAGATATAAGAACTTTTCTGAATCCAAATATTTAACATATATAATTCCTATCAGGAAAATACAATACGAAGACCTCTGAAAAACTTAATAATCCCAATTTTTTACTTTATGTGTTAGTTATTAGATACACTATCTATCAATTTTATATATCCATGGTAAAGACTAAGATATCTCACGTATCTCTAGCTTTATAGTTTAGTCTAGACGCAGGCAGCTCGTATGTAACTAGTTTGCCTATGTTTGGCGAAGAATGCGCGTTAGTATGGTACAGATGAGTAGCCAATTACCGTTCAGGTTTTTCCTGTTTCTGGTTTGTTGTATGTGGATATTTAGCGGAATAGACCATATGGTTAGTTGCAAGAAAGCAAGAACAACAAATGAAAGGCATCCGTCGATTTCAAATGGCTATGATAGAATTACGATGATAGGTTTCTAGTTTTTTAGTTACAAATAGGACGCATGTCTTTTTTTTAATTTAAAAGAGTCCATCTTTTAGCCCATGTTGCTAATAAAAATTGCAATCCTTTGACATAACCCTACTTTTTTAAAAGAAATAAATAATATAAATATTACGGACCAATCATATGTATATACCGACCTTATACCAAAGAAAGCAAGTAAGCAATGCTTGTACGACGATGATATACATATATATAGCTAACATCCTATAATAAGATTGATGATGATAGGTGACATCCATAACCCAGAAAAAAAAAATAATAAAAATAATATCCACACAAATATTTGAAAAACAGAATTTATACTAGAATGCGTCTGGAACTAAGTCAGCACGTGTATGAAAAGTCATAATCCTCTTTTCACTCTACTGTAGTCGGAAACAAGTAATATAACCTATAAACATCACACTTTCATATTGCATTTCAGCAACAGCACAGCAGCAGCACGTGACAGTTCCATCTGGTGGATATTTTTTTAACAAAACGTACAACGTATCATCCCATGATTATAACGCAATCATAATATGCCTTCCTTTAATTTATGTTGCTTATGCAATAACTTACAATCTGATAAGAAAGAGCTCAAATTTTTATACGTATAAGCGGATATTTGTGCAAAAGAATTCAAATTCAAATTATATTTATTTGCAAGAATACGGTTACAAGATCTTAAGGCTACAATAAATGTACATGCGAATTCAACCTGCATGCAGGTGTGCAAATTATTTAACATTATTAAAATGTAATATAAAACAAAAACATCAGGATCTTCCAAATCTAGAATATAAATAATACATTACAGTTCAATTATTTCAAATATTCCTTAATGCTATAAAAACAATTATCTTGAAGCCATTTAGACAATTTACGTCGAAACACAATTTTATTTTCTATTTTAATGTCATCTGGCAAATTATTATATAGAAGAATACACATGTTGTAGCAATTCTTCTTGTACATGGACGTGTGACAAGGAGGCTGATATATTAGGTTTCGGTACTGAGCTCTTTGATGTCTTTTACTGGTCTCTGAACGATGACTAAAATACTGTGGATTATCCTTAACTAGTAGACAAGCGGCTTTTATGTATAGACACGGAAGTGGGAGTATATTGAATTTTTTAAATAAAGGTTTACAGCTCTCCAGGAACCAAGCATTATCCAAAGCACGAACACACCTTTTTTGGAGTCTGAAGGCTCTCTCAATGTCTACGGAGTTGCCCCACACTAGCAACCCGTAACTTAGTACCGATGCCACGTAGCCATGATATGCCGTGAGCGCTGCTTCGACTGATACCGTCTGTCTCAGTCGCTTCAGGGCAAACACGAACCGATCCAGTTTTTTACATACGTGGTCCACATGGTGTTTCCAATTTAAATTGTTGTCAATATCTAAGCCTAAAAATGTAACGATGTCAACTGAATCTACTTTTGAATTGTCATAACCTATTTCTAAGGGCTGGAAATTAGCATTATAGTGACCAAATTGCATAGCCTTTGTCTTTTCAATATTAATTTTAAGATTGTTGCTTTTCAACCAGGCAATGGCGTCCGATAACGTTTTATTAGCATTTATCTCAAGCTTATTCTGATCTTTAAGGTCGCCTTTTACTATCAGGGTAGTATCATCGGCGAAGATAATGCAAACTTGTTTAATAAAATGTGGGAAGTCATTAATAGCGAGTATAAATAGCAATGGTCCAAGAATGCTGCCTTGAGGAACACCAGTTCCATTGATCAGAAAATTTGATCAAATATTTCTCTGGTCAGACAGTTATTACTATCTCGGACAAGTTTGGTAATTTCAATACACTGCTTTCTATCTCTCAAGTAACTTTCCACCCAGTCATAGGCTTTACCTCTTATGCCATAATACTCTAGTTTTTTCATTAGAATAGCGTGGTCAACAAAGTCAAAGGCTTTGCTCATGTCGAGAAAAATTGCCATGATGGGGATTTTATGATTTAGGCTCTCTGAAATTATTTTTATAAAGTTGAAACAAGCCAACGTTGTAGATTTTCCCTTACGAAAACCAAATTGTTTAGGTGATAATATGTCAAATTTATTAAGGAAATCATTAAGCCTGTGTAATAATGCTTTTTCAAATACTTTGGATAACACTGGAATTATCGTTATTGGTCTATAATTATTTGGATCCGACTTATCCCCCTTTTTGTGGAGAGGTTTAACTATAGACAATTTTAGGTCCGTGGGAAATACCCCTTCAGTGAAAGATAGATTAATTATATGCGACAGAGGACGGCAAATAGACATAGCGCATAGTTTTAAAACTTTTGTCGTGATCTCGTCAATCCCAGATGACTTCGTATTGTTTAACGACATAATTATTTTATAAATTTCACGATCGTCAGAACTCAGAAGGTCGCAGGAAGATTGAACGAGAGTTGAATAGCGAGCCTTGTAGTTTAATTTCAGATGGATTTGAGTGTTTATTATTGGTCAAAGCTATAAGATAATTATTTAAGTGGTTGCAGATGTCATTTGGGGCAAAATAAGATTTATTTTCAAAATTTAAATGTTCTATTTCATTTTTACATGAATCATTAGATAAGGTTTTTGAGATTGTATTCCAAGTCGCTCTGGATTTGTTTTAAGAATTTTTTATGTATTTATTGTTAATTATTTGCTGCGCTTTAAGTAGGTTTGACTTAAACACCGAGTTATATTGTTTAAATTTAATTTTATTAGCTTTTTTCTTTGAACCTCTATATTTGAAGTACAAATATCGTTTGGTTTTACTAGATTTTTTCAACCCTCTAGTAATCCATTTTGTCTTTTTTGAGCGGTTCGAGATTTTGACCTTAGTTACAGGAAAACATAATTTATAAAATAAACAGAAAGTATCATAGAAACTGCTAAATGCCTCAGAGACCGTATTGGAGGAGAATACGTCACTGAAAGATAACGCTGAAATACAATTCGCAAATTTTTCTAAGTTGTTTGCGCACTAATCCCTTTTATATTCAAACCACGAGGCAAATGCCTTGTGTTTATTAGCTTTAATTTCTATAATTTGGGCTGATTCGTGATCTGAGAGTCCTAGATAGATAAGTTTGGAATCTACATCTTTAATATTACTTGCGATTTGATCAATGCACGATTTCAGTCTGGTTGGAGACTTAATATGAGCGCTGAAATTATAGTTATGTAATGTGCTTAGTAGGTTTTTCGTCGCTAAGTTATTCTTTAGCACATCTATGTTCCAGTCCTCACAGATTATGACTTTTTACGCTTGCATTTTTCCGTGACAAAAAGAAGACTTCTTCTCCATCGCTCCCTCATTGCTGAGGATCGTGATCGTGACGCCGCTTCAGCTTGTCAACTGCTTGCCTCCATCGGTTACGGTCAGCTGTTTGGTGTAGTGCGGCGTTAACTGGTCCGTTGGTCTGCTCTGATATGGTCAGATCAGCGTTTTGGGCTCCGGCCTCTAGGTCGCTTTCCTTTCACTTTTCCGGTGACCATCAGACGCTCCAAGTTATCCACATCTCGGCGGGCGATGTGGCCAAAGTAACGCATTATTCGCTGTAGACAGGCGTTGAGCGTTCTCCATTTTGACCTGTCTAGGACGGAGATGTTCCTGCGGTGGTCTGTCCATGGAATCCTTAACAAGCGGCACCAGTACCACATTTCAAAAACGTCGACTCTGTTCCGGTCAGTTGCTTTTAACGTTCAAAAAGAAGTTCAAAATATTTAAGACTTAAAAAATGATTAAACTTTGCTATCGTAAATAATAATCAAATCTCTAGTTGTCACGTGCACCGCCATCTATCGAGAGTAGGTATTGCTAACGATAATCTCGCTCCCTTACTTATTTAACTGAAATGTGTAAGAGAGGAGCGATATTGTAGCCATGTTACTTTGTCATGTACAGATTTATTTCAATCTCATCATGATTTCTCTTCTTAACTTAACACGCAATTGTTGAAGTACAAAAAGCCCGAAGACGCAAGACACAAGAAAATCT
This sequence comes from Apotomis turbidana, assembly GCA_905147355.2. Lineage (NCBI taxonomy): Eukaryota > Metazoa > Arthropoda > Insecta > Lepidoptera > Tortricidae > Apotomis > Apotomis turbidana. Next base: position 17,129,185 of record LR990285.1, on the reverse strand, counting down.
GTCTGCCGATTATGTTACAGCAAATTCCCACGACCGATTAGCAGATTGAGTTCTTCATTCGAAAAGTAATCTAGGTCCCTATACCATGAGGTCTGATTTTCAAAACGATGGCTACGCGATATACGAGGCTCGAGAAATAATCAATCGATATTGAACAATGATAGCGGTCGATTGTTTGAGCTTGACATATTGCTAATATAAATGAAATATTGACTGATATATCTTACATTGTATGTGTTGGACACATTACTCCTTAGAATTGGCTGCAAATCGTGCAAAAGTTGTCAAATGCTTTAATGATGCCATGAGGTTCAAACATCTAACTCTATCAACGTTATGTTTTCCTACTAAAAACATAATTAGTACCTATAAGTGCGACAGTGTTAGTATTATATTTTTATGCACTATGTCAGTTATAGAAAAATAAAATAAATAACTACCATAGTGACAGTCAGCATCAAAAGTAGTTGACAATTGACAACATGTCTTCAAATAGATTTTTTCTATAATTTTATTACTTTATTATCACAGAACCCAAAATTATTATTTTTATTTGGTTACTAGTTATGAAAATAAAAAGTTTCTTTCAAAACTGTCATTTTAGTGGCAAGCTGACTGTACTTTTCTTTGGATATCCATCAAATGCTCACTGAGACGATTCTAAAGAGCCCAAGCTCGGTAGGATTGCTTTTTCTATTATAGAGTTCCTATAGCCACCTTCCGGCTCCATCATCAGATCAGCCCCATGGTACCATATTATTGTATTGTCATCAAAGTTAAGTAAGTATGCAAAATTTTAGCTCAATCGGTTGACGATATCTGCTTCAAAATTGAGTTGCAAGATTTCACCCGAACAAACATACTTTAAACATACCATGCAAGCTAAATAAAAGCTTGTAAAATAGGGTGAAAGCAGCATCATCTAATAATCAGTACTCAAATGACGTCTCTATGTGGAAAACTTTCAGTCGCAAACTACAAAAAGAACAGATGGTACATACTAAATCAGCCTTAGTAATAGTCAGACTGTAAGAATTTCTGCGTGAGCGATTACTTGTCACCTATATGATCTTTTCAATATTTTAGAATGAGTACCTTTTCAAATGGATTTTTTAATCATAAATTGGAATACTTTCGAAAAAGTAAAAATGTGGTTATATTTATTTCATTATCCTTTATTATTTGATTGTATCGGAAAAAGGCCTGGTTAAAAAAAATAAAAGATGTCAATTTTAGTAAGTAATTATGCAATGTGACATAAACCAGTAGTAAAATTGACAGCTAATTTTAATTCTGACCGTATTAGTTTCAGAGTGCATAGGTGTTAAATAAGATACCTACTTAGAAGCGAATGCGCTCTACTTTTACAACGTGATTCTATTATAAAATCAATTATAAGAACAACTAAAACAAAACAGACAAGCATTATGCAATGTTTATAACGAACGTTGCATCGAATGTTGTAATCCGATCCAATGCAGGTTGCAGCATCAAGATGGCACAAAACAAATGAAAGAGCATTTTTTTAAATTAAAAGTTCTCATGCCGTGTTAAAGGCATTTAACCGGAGCATTTAAAAGGTTATTTAAAGGACACGAGACGAAATCGTACACGGTGTCGAAATAATTCGTTAGCTACGTATGCACTAACATATTTAAATAAATCATACCTCTTTAACTTTTTTAAGCAAAATGCTCTATTATATTCAAAATAAGATAAGCTGTTTATTATATTTTATGTACCTACCTATTTATGAACACAATTATACTATTGCAAGTGTTACTAGCTAGTCAGATATTACAGATTATTTGAAGACATTAATTTAAAATTAGTTATGTATAAGTACATTGTATCGAGTTTAGATATGGCATCAGAGTCTAAATTCAACATTTGTATTAACATATCCGAGATATGTCTCCTGTAGCCATTTCTCTATCAACCTTGTTTAAGCAGCTCAAGAAGCAAAAATTACTATATATGTACATATATCGAACATGCTAATACGTTATGCCCGCTGCATATACCTAGTTCGCGCAAATGGCTACATGGACATGTGTCAAGCTTTTAGTAACGCTGAGTCTAGTCTTTTGCGATGTTAAGGTCGTCATCATCATCAAACTATTACATAGGCCTCTCCAATTCTCCATCTACTCATGGCTCTTACGCACGCTCCACCACGTAGTACATAGTTGTGTTTGCCGCAGTAACCATAACCACTCAAGAATATTCCATCGGCCGACGGTTCTATAAATACGACCATCCCATCCCACGAACACTTCAATTGAAATGTTTTAATACATCAATACATTTCGAAGTTAATTAAGTGAAGTGAATTCGTTTTCATGAACTTCACGAGTTAGTATGTGTGGGTTACTTTTCCACAGTCACTGTCGGTTATGCTAAATCGGCTGATGATTCTATTCCTTTGCTTTCTTAGAGGTTCGTTATACTAGCCTTGTTTTGCTAGTAGATCCCAATTCCATTCACAAACAGTTATTGTGCAAAGCCAAGATAATCATCAGACAGGATTATCACTTTCGAAATGTCTTCGTTATGCGTAATCTTAACGCACGAATCACGATTCGCTACAATTTAATGGGTATTTTGGGACTTACCGCGCCTCAAAACGCTGTTATGTTAACTTATCGAGTTGAAATAACCAGATAAATTCGTCGTTTGATGACATCGGCCAATCGAAAACTGCAATTCGAAACATATCGAGTGATATTCGACTTCTAAGACATCCCCGTTCAGTAAACCCGCTCAGTAGTATATTTTAATATGTCTGAGTCTCACGGGAGTTTTTTTCTATATAAAACCACACTTATATGCTAATTTTTCGATGTATTTCTATTATATCACGAAGATTATGTTTGTGCGTGATATTTATGGTCAATGCATTTCTCCAAAGCATGTAGGTATGCCAATGTCGATCTTTAAAAGTTATGACCCCAGAGATAGCCTAATGAATGTTCTGAATAAACGCTTGGGAATTGTATTTTATTGGTTACTTGTGTAAAGTGCACAAATTAGCGCAGTTCGCGGCGCGTTAAGAGCCTATCTTAAATTCTCCGCCCGCCAGTTCCGTATTAAACCAATTGTATTAATACTCTTCTGTAAAGTAAGATTTATAGATTTCAAGATAACCTCAGGCGTTCGCGTACCGCGAAGTGTGACTAATTTCTTGTGGTTGACATTGACAGCCGACACGTCATTCAATACCTAACTGTATGAGATGCCAATAAGCAATAACAAAGCGATTCCGTATTCAAATCTTTCGAGGAAAGGTTCAGCGGTGAATGCAGGAAACATTGTTTTGTTTTTAAATTGTCATTTTGCATTTTTGCAAAACACTATGATTACTCGAAGCTTCTTCTTAATTTCTTACTGGTTTTCAAACAACTTTAAGGGATAAGTTCGCCTTTGTGCATACTTTCTCTTTTAAAATGACGTATTTCATGTTTTGTGCACAATAAAGTGTTTACATTAGATACTTCATAAAATACATGGAAAACATTATTCGTGCTTATAATATTTGAGGGTTGTCCTCGATTTTCCTGGCATCCCATCATCGGATCCCGTCATGGTGACAAGGGGTTACCCCATCCCAGGAGTATACTCATGCAAATAAAAAAAAAAAAGAATTTTGAGAATCGGTCCACAATTGGCGGAGAAATCGCGTAACTAACATAAGAAAAAACAAAACATACAGTCGAATTGAAAACTTACGAATTTTTGAAGTTGGTTGATTGAGGAATAACATAGGTGAATTAGGTTTCACAAACTGTAAAATTTCCCAACCTAATTATTTTCTGTAACCATAAACGTTTCGCAAATTGTATAAAACCACAAGCAACCGAACCTATGTAATTCGGTTCTGCATAAATAATAATAGTAAATGTGGAAAATTAAGCACACAAAATATAATACCGAATATGTCCTATGTATTCGTCTATGGCATTACAATGATGAAATAAACTAAAAATAAATACACAGTAAAAAAAAACTAGGTAATTTACCTTATAAACAAATGTAAATCAAGGCTTCATTAGATATTTAAGTCTGAATCAGACCATCTGAGACCATCAAGCCTTCAGCGGCATATTCGTGGGTTGGTGAAACTATAAAGTTTATAGTATCCACAACGGTGAAATCAGGTATGATATCAATTTTGGCCAATCCATCTACGGCTACTGCGATAAAAATAGATTAACGTTCACATTTAAATCAACGGTAAATCCTCAGCAACAGCACTACCTAGTTTTATCGTATCGAAATAGGTTTTTGTTATAGGTACTTAAATTTTACATCAAACCGAATACAACACTACTAAGCAGAAGGTTCTGCTTTGATTTACGTGAGCTGCATTTTATTGGTTGTTTGTGTAAAATTGAACGCAATTGGTCGTGGAGCTTGGCAACGCGAATGAACGACGCGTGCATACGGACTGGCCATGATTGCGATTTTGTTCGAGCAAAAACGGAAGGCGGAACGTGTCTTGATACTTATAGGTGAGGTAAAGGCTAAATTGTCTTAACTTTTTTTATATAGGGGGCAAACGAGCAAACGGATCGCCTGATGGAAAGCGATTACCGACCGTCACCCAAAGACACCTGCAATACCAGAGGTCACAAGCGCGTTGCCGGCCTTTCAGGTGGGAGCTATTTTCTTGAAGGTTTGAAGGTCGTATCGGTCCGGAAATACCGCAAGCGTCAATTTTATTCATTCCACAATGCATTCGTGTAACTGCATAAGAGTCCTTAACATACGATACACATTCTGTTCTTATAAGAATATTATGCTTTCTTTCACTTTAATATGCATTATTTCATATAATGTGGACCTCAAAATTTCAAATTAACATTCAATTCCGAGTAGAAGTATGTACCTACAATGTACATTAAATTACTGAAATTGAAGAAGCTTGTAGTTATGGAAGAATTTCGCATCAACTCTTACCACTACAGGTGAAAGCTTCTGACAATTTCAACCTCCAATTACTTTGAACATTTTCTTGGACAGTTACAAATGACGAAGTATGAAGATCACGTTACAAATTCCCACCAATATTTTATAACGAACGTAGTACAGACTTGCTCGACCGAATTATTTAATTGTGGAATCAGTAGAGCATGGATGTGTAGTAATTAACATGTATATACATGGTGATTTTGGATAGGCATATGTTTATGAGTTTTAGGGAAAATTGTGCAATCATCATGGATAATGAAAGAACGAAAATAAAGAGTTTAGGTACCTATACAGGTATAGACTGGTGTTGAATTATACAACATACATACGTACGTACTATAATAATGTAAATTACAAAAGCTCAATAAGTCATGAAATAATGAAAAAAAAGGACTTTTTAATATGTGACTTCAAAGGTAGGTACGCAAATTAGAAGGTTTTTTACGAACTCAAAAACAAAGAAATTGTTATCAGAATTCTCATAATGCAACAAAACAATAATTGTATGACAACTTGTACTCAACGAACTTTTTCGGTCAGAATCACTGAATTTAGTTGTTTTTCCATACATAATAATTATATTGTTAGTTTTCCGGGGTGATGACATCACGGCCTGCTCGCCATTTTTACGGAGCATTTTCACGTTTTCAGCGCTCCGTAGGTATGTCGAACTTTAACAGTAATTTCTGACTCTTAGAGCACTCTTAAGAGCCCACCAATGCATTCGGACTCAGCAATACATCGCATACATTGTATTTCGCTGCGCAGTCTCTTCATGATAATTAACTCATGTAGTATACGCAGTTTATACGGCTTTTCATCACATAATTCAGAGTACAGAAGTTTAAGCTTTCAATTCAAAAAACGCGCCAAATTTCCGAACGCAAACCCCGCTTTCCGCACTCTGACCTGTCAATCTCATTAACGCTTTTGTGCGGCCAAGATCACATTGCGATTTTTCGTTTTAATTATAATAATGTAATATGGTGTTGTGAAAGGTGTTAAATACTAATTGTTATTATAAAGACGATGTTGAAACATCGTCTAAGCGGTTTGATGGATATATCTCGACAGGAATTCCGTCGTTTGAAAAGATTCACGGCGTCATGCGCTCGAGTCGGTCGGCAAGCCGGAATCACTCAAGGGATTCGTGAGCGATATCCCGGGCATAATGATCGTCTTGTTTACGTTCTCACAAATCGTCATCACCGAACAGGCGCCATGCGGAGCGGGATTCTGGTGGCGAAGCCATTTCAACTGCTTGAGCATGAGAGATGACAGAAAAGGGAAAACATTATGCTAAGAGGATTATAACAAACAAGGTAGGACAAGAATTCTATAAGTTTGGATCGCTGCCTTGCCTGTCTTCCGGAAGGCCGTAATATGCATAACTTTAGCAGCGAGCGGCGTGTGCTGCTGGCGCATTGAAATATATTTTTGCTCGCTCGCATCTTGTAGCAATGTGGAGTGCTAACTATTGGATGGTTGGGTACTCTCTTTGCTCATTAAGCATTGTGGTGCGCTTTAGTGGATACACTTGTAGCTTTAAACTTAAGTTATATGGTGTGTTACGTGGGTTCACTCTATGCTTATTACCTTAGCAAATGTGGTGAATTAATCTGGGTGCATTTTCTGCTGGCTCTGCTGAGTAGAATGGTGTATCAGTTGGATTCACTCGTTGCTTTATATGCGCAGCATGGTTTTGGGGGCTCAGGTCACCTTAGCCCAGTTCATGCTGAAATCAGTGTGGTGGTGCACCATATTGGGCTCACATTCTGCTGTTTGTGCCATACATAACAGTCTGATATATGGCTTATTTCAGGCTCGTTAGACAGTGCGTTATAAGCGCTTCCTTATACTACAGCTGATGAATTATGAATACATCAACATAGAGACTGGCCTTACCAGCTGAAGCTCTCTAGAATTTGACACACTTGGCCCAGATCCAGTGAGTCAGATCTGCTCTTGCTGAGAATAATATGAATAAATTCCCATTATAATCAAAAATGTCATCGAAAATGGCCTACTAACAGGAAAAATTCAAAAGTATACCGTTCCGGACTATTAAAAATTGGAGGATGCCTCAAGACTACATAAAGGCCGAAGTGGCTAGTTGATAGAAAGTGAAGAGCATATGTTAAATAAATGTCAAGTAAGTACGACGAGGTCATAAACAACTATAGGAGTTGAGACCAGCGGCCAGCTGGCAGCGCTAAACACACTATATAGTATGTAAATCACTTGGGAATTCTGATTCCCATAATCACAGTCCTGAGGGATAGTGTTAAGTACTGCTTAGTACAATGGCAACTTATCATTTTATAACATGCAGCGGAGAGTAATTAAAAAATTAATTCTGAATTAGATATTCTTCAGTTGAAGAATTTGTAAATTAAATAAGTAAGATCTTTTACTATGCTGGACTACTAAATGCAAGCAGTCATTATTAAAGGCCTACCTGGCAGGGGCCAATATTTACCTATGATATTCTGTCATAAAATCTGTCTTAAGATAAGTCTTATTACAATTGAAAGGAATTAACCACTCAATTGCTTCGAATTTTGAGTTGGACTCTATTTATGTAATAAAATAAGAGCGGTGACAGGTAGCCGTAGTTACCAAAAGCAATCTAGTGGCTATATAACCATATTGCAAGGAAACACTCCAAGCAAGATATTTCTAGAACAGCCTTTAGGCTGATGCTTCCTAACTGCTATATTGGTACTATAAAATTTAAAATTTAAATCATGAATAATCTACAAATAGGCCTCAAGGACATTTTTTACATGTCTGATTCTGTCTTTGAATAACAATAATAAATATAAAATTACAATTGTAATTACATCACAACAATAGAATAGTAAATTAATGCAACAAATAAATCACAGGGCACACTTTACCCGGAGATGTATATTTTCTCCAAGTCCATTAATAGAATTCTCTAAAATTATCAGAAGATTGAACATGTCATCCTACGCTTACACAGAGTTGCTTAAACCTGTCATGCAGTTCTCTGATTGATATCAGGTTTGTGATTGATATGTGCAGTGTTTTATTTATTCATTATTATTTTTTTTGTTGGGGAAATTACATATAATGATACATAATAGATGCCTACTTCCAATATTTACTAGTAAGTATCTCGGTTTGGCCCTATGGCTAGAGGAGGCCGTTGGCATTGTGTCCGTCACTCATACTGACTTGTTTTGTGCAATAAGGCTAATAAACAAATAAGAATAAATGAATGCTTTGATAGCATACAGACAACTCTAAAGTTGTTAGAGAAGCTGGTTTTTTCAAGCTCCTTTTTTATAAGTACCAGGGTAATTTTTTATTTATTTTTTGGAAATAAAAATAAATGAATGCTTCAATAGCATACAGGCAAAGCTAAAGCTCTGTTACAGAATCTAAGTTTTCATTGTAAACTAGGAGGAAAGATCCTTTTATTTTACCATGGTCCAAATTTTTTGGATCTGTGTGGGAGTCTGACAATTATCAAGTCCCTTTAAAAGTTTAAACAACCTTTTAAAGTTTTTTTTTTTTTTAGCTAAATTATTATTATTATATACCTATATATATATTTTTTTTTAAACTAGAGCTATTAAACTATCAACATGATGAATAGGACATTTAGCCTATTCAACAGGCTTGCTTGTGCTGGTCGGTCTGCCACCGATTTTGGTTTGATGCTCGAGGTTTACAGAGTTAGAAAGGCATAATACATATTTCCGATAGAAATATTGAAACAATTATGATAAATCCAAGCAAATTTATTTAATGGTAAAGAATGAGCTATTTTGGTGGATATTATTAATCTATTATAGTACTGCCTTGTCAGCTTTTAGGGTCGTAAATCTTTTCTGCTTTGACTAAAAGAACTGTGGGATCTTTTAGAAAATTGCTTAAACCACAGATTATCTCATTCATAAACTGAATTCAGTTTTCAAATTATCCTACACCCACATTCTATTGTTACACAAATATGACAGTGGTGTGAGAAAGTAATGTTATTATTTTCTCGTTATATATATAAAATCTGAATAAAATAATATCCCTGAATAAAATCTACAAGGAATCATTCAAAAATTGAATGTGTTAGCTACCAAATAAAGATTTAAAAATATTAAATTTACTTAATGACAAGGGATTGCACTGATGATGTCACTGTGTTAGGCTAGGCATGTCATGGAAAAAGTTATATATTATAATTGATTTCTCAGACTCCGTCACATATCGAACTACTGATGTAAATAAACATCCCTCACATAAATATATTTACTAAACGTTATATGTATATGATATATATTATAGCTGGCGGGCGCTAGTGTGGTATCCCGTCTTGCTCAAGCTGGTAAGCTCTACATGTATAACAATTGGTTCTAACTTAGATTTTAGCAAGTTACCGTTGGTTGCTAGCAAAAATTCTTGGAACGCTTTATCCTAGTTACGGTGGTGCTGTGCGAAATGTGTTATATTTAACTAAGAGAAGTGTCCATCAGTCTCAGCAGACATAATGCGGGCCTGCTGGCATCACTCTCACATAGTACCGCATAGCGGTAAGACACATGCTGTAAAACTGTCATCATTTTGGTTTTGTGTCAAAACATTAACGCAATCGCTACCGCGTAGCGCTACGGGCTACGCTCGTAGCCGATATCATGGGAAAAACCGTATGTAGCGAAAACTTACCACGATCAGAGCGCCCGGCTACCGGGTTGTTGGTGTCGAAAGTGTTAATTAAACATTATTTAGATGCATCAGTCCTTCAGCACAAATGCTTTAAACTATTTAGGAAAAGCGAGCCGGAGATAGCAGTGGTAACTGCTATAGGTACATCTACAAACTCTATTCATTAAGGATGCTTTTATCCGTTAGTTTATATTAATCAAGATGTAGCGCAACTTGGGAACCATAATTAGTGCCTAAATTACTTGGCATCATTGTCTTCAAATAGTATCTAGTTTTTGCTTAGAGGAATTAAACAAGAAATAATACCTTGCTTATAAGTACTACTGTACAGTGGCTACAAACACTGTCTTTTATTAAATTATCCAATATTTTCCAATATCTGGATAAAGTTTTGAATTAAATTCCGGTTTTAATTAAGACATCTAGGCAGGTTTCGAACAAGCCTCTACTCTTGTTGCCCTTCCTTAGATATAAACCTGTAATTGGTCTAATAAAAGCCCTGTTGTCATATATATGAATAAGATTAAAATACATAACTATCATTATGTCATGTTATTTTTATTATTGTTCTAAATAATAACTTACAAGGAGACAACTTCTCAAAATGCTTAGCTGTCTTCTATATTTACCGCCCACTCGACTCGGCCTGCCCGGGTCTTGGCCATGGGCCTGCTATGTCTCAATATTGATGTTATAAGATAGACTGCAGGCACCTGCAGGTTTGAATGACACATCATAATTTCTCAATTTTATGAGAGGCCTCTAGTGCCGCGTATATCATAAATTAAGTATTGTTATGACGAGTAACACTTTACGAGTTACTCGCAAAGCTAGAAATAAACTTTGATTTGACTCTGAACATCTACATGAGTTAATTATCATGAAGAGACTGCGCAGCGAAATACAATTAGAAATTAAACGAACTTACCTGAAGTGAAGTTCTATTTTAATTGTATGAGCTGCGCAGTCTCGAAATGATAATCCCCCCCACCCTATACCCGTTTCAAAGTTTATTTTCCAGGACATTTCCATAGGCTCTGTTTTCTCAGGCGTCACGTCAGGATGGGGCAGCTGCTGTAAGCTACTAAACTCTAAACTAAATGAGATTGACAGGTCAGAGTGCGGAAAGCGGGGTTTGCGTTCGGAAATTTGGCGCGTTTTTTGAATTGAAAGCTTAAACTTCTGTACTCTGAATTATGTGATGAAAAGCCGTATAAACTGCGTATACTACATGAGTTAATTATCATTTCGAGACTGCGCAGCTCATACAATTAAAATAGAACTTCACTTCAGGTAAGTTCGTTTAATTTCTAATTATGTCTCTCACATCGCGCATAACAATGTAATGTATTTCTTGCCCCTTTTTCTAGTCTTTCCCATTATGTAAATAACTCACCAACTTTAATAAGCATGGTAAAAATCGATGAACAGAACAGAGGTGCGTCATGCGTGGCAAAGGTCCGTCGCCCAACAAGAGCAAATACTGATTGAAATAAGCAAAAGGGATAGCTCTTGTTACTTTTTATTATAAACTTAAACAATTTTAATACAAATCTTTATTATCAGATTTGTGAACTTGCTATTGTACAACAATTAAACCACAAACCAAGCAGGCATGATCTCACAGATCCAACCGAAACATCAAAAAACAAGGGTAAGTTTGAAAAATTAAGCAATCGAGAAAATTATTACGTAGTAATCACTATAGTTCTAGGCCGATGAAGATGGCGAATTTTGGATATATTATGTGAACTCTTAAATGTACATATTCAGTCCCATTTCTACACATTTTATCCAAATAAACAATAGGATCGATAGACATATTTAAGATTGTCTACACGCCTATTAGTCCATCACAATCATCGTCCTCCTATAGCGTTAGTCCTATCCGGGGACAGGGTCTGCTTTCCTGCATTTTCGCTTCCACTCAGTGGAAGTTTAGAAAAATGAATAGATTGATGACACCCGGGACAATGTCGTTTCATATTTCAGTGTCGTACCTAGCCTAGGCAGAACTGTATCAATATTCAAATCGGAGGCCCCGACTACGGACGAGAGCACAACACGTAGGGGGGCCCGTATCATTGATACGGCTGATATTATGGCGGCAGTTACGCCCCTGCTTTCACTTCGCTCTATCAATCTATAACCACAGCTTAAGGCTCAAGTCTACCACTTCGCCTATATGGTACGTATTTGGGTGTTCTAGACATCCTAAAATTATATTAGAAATTTTGTTTAACTAAAGTCAGCTGCAAAAGTATCGATCTTCTTCTTGAAGCTGGCTATACGTAAAGTTAAGGTAAGCACCTACAAACAAACAGTTTTGTCATAGTCGCTAAAACTGTAACAAATATAAACGTGACCTTTATCATTGTCCCTGAACGTAGGTAGATCATGATCAGATGTGCAAATATGTAGACCGATGCAGTCATCGTCAATAAAATACCTAATATCGTGTTGTGTATTGAATGGAGAAACACCCAGTTGTAAAAACCTTCAAGAATTTAGAAATAATTTGTTATTGTTGTTTAAATCCTGATTTAAACATTGAGGTAGAGCGACTGAGACACCTGTTTCGAAATGAAATAGACAAAGGGTTTTTTGTGCTGTTTACAGTCATGCATCCGTTACAATGATAAGAGACCCAACCCCGGTACCTGTTTAAGATACCTGCTTGTCTTATCAAGGATCAAACAAAATACCATGCCCAATGACCAAAGCCAATGCTTTTAGTTTATTTCCTAATTTATTTTAGTGATTACAACGCTTCCTTGTGATGCGAGTGCAAGCGTGTTTAGTGCAAATAGTGACGGATGCTTCGGTCTTTTCTTTTACGTGAATCTGCACCCGATTAAAAACGTTTAAGTGAACATCTATATAGTCCGACTTCTGCTATATCGGTCATTTCCCTAAAACCTAATAAAGCTAAGTAGAAGCAGATACAGATTTCATTGAATTTTGGAAAGATTAGTCATATGTATACCTATATAAGATTAATCATATCTACGAATATAACACTGCTTGGAGTAAATATCTCTACGTACCTATGTCTTTGAAAGGCCGTGTTATTAATCATGCGTTTAATTTAAAAAAGGAACCCTACACGATATTGCAGATTGCATCAAAAGTACCTAGCTCAATCAGTTTACTACTGTGACATATGAAAATCCATGCTGAAAATACTTTTCATATTGCCACTTTTCATACTGACTGTACTTTCCAGTTTCCAGTAATCCACTAGAGCTGCCAATACCTGATCGTTGCACTTTGACCTGTACACTGCAACTGACTGCAATTTCTTTACACAACAAACAATAAGTACCTGTGATGTAGCTAGGTAGCTACGTGGACGGTATAGCTATACCTATGCATGTAACTGTATTTACGATTCTTGTGAATATTAAATAAGTTTAAGGGGACATATTTTAACTGAATATGATGACGTGCTATTTAAAAATGCTAATCTGATTCTAGTAACGAGTTACGGTGAAGCGCTTTCGAGTTTCAAGTTGTTAAATGTTATAGTTAATGAATGACCTGTTCGTAATAGGATATATTATTATTATTAATAACAGTACCTACAGGCGGTACTTAGAGAGTATGTAGATAGGTACTTACTTAGGTATATTATATAGTCATAATTGGAAGTAAACGTCTTAGGTATCTGAGAAATATCAGATAAAAATGTTTCATGTTTAATAGGTATACAACTTGATAGAGTCCGTCAGCATTCAGAAAACACAAATACACAAGTACACGGAAATTTACCTGAGGATGTTCTAAAGTTCAATAAATACAACTATCGACTAACCTAATCTCCACAATCATATACTTAGAACTTGTCGGAACGGAAGAAAAAATATTCACACGCATTTAAAAAGCTTATAAACAAACTGTATACTTTTGGCGACTGCACCAGAACCTGAATTCTGGTTCTGTGATACCGCTATGCACTCAAGTATTTGAAAATAGACGTACCTGTTTAATTGTAAGAACACACACGGCACTGCAAGTCCCTAGGGAATCATAAGTATAGTTTATTTATATATAAATGTGATATTGTTCGTTAAAAGGCGTTTCGTTCGCTTCAATCGTTGTCGTTCGACCGGTAAGACAAGGCGCGCGCGATACCTGCCTTGGTCCCGTCCACTAATCGACTGTCTATAGTGTCTATGGTATACTATATTGCACGTGTACTTCAAGTTGTGTGTATATGTGTGTGTGCGAAGGCTTCAATCGCTGCGCGTGCGAGTGTGAGGTGTTGCCAGTTTATGAACGTTTCGGAAACTATTGGGACTGAGATATTATTTGTGCTACCGATTCTCTGGTTTCGGGATAACTTTAATAAAGTGAAGTGGCATTACAATTACATAGCTACATAAAAGCAAACATGAAAAATGTGTGGTGAGCATGCAAAACTAAAAAGGATTTTTTTAAACTTTTTGGCAAAATTCTATCCTAAGATAAAATAGCTGGTTTTTCTTCCTATCCTATTATGGTACCAAAATGGGTACGTAAAACGAAGAGCACACCAAAGTTCGCATTAGGAGCAGAATGAAATTTAAAAAATTATAGCCACTACTATGTACTTACAATACTTGTACCTACATAATTCCGTTGATACATGTTTTTGGGGATTATTTCAACACTTTGCACGCCGTAAGTTATAATCGGTACCGTGCTCCAACAGCTAGCTGATCACGAGCACCACTCGTGATGCTCTTTTTCCCAAGAACGCCGCGCATTTTTTAAGGCGCCACCTATGGTTCGCCGGCCATTTTCGGTGATATTGTAAGATTTATAAAATAATAATTAGCGTAGATACAGGAATAATTTATTCTTTATTTAAGAGGTGTTTTAGTATTTTATAATGATAAAAATAAAACAATGTGTTTATTATATTTATTTAATTTTAAAACTGTCGCTGAAAAGAACTCGTTTTATGAAAAAATAAAAACTCTAACATGGATTTGTTAGGTAGCCCGCGCAGCGCACTGACGATGACGAGGCAGCGCGGGCGACGCATCGTCATGCCGTTCCCCCAAGCCTCACGTTAATAAATTGTATGTGTGCGGGTAGCTTAAACGTTCTTCTACACGTTGCTATTAAGCGGATCACGAACTGTGTTCGATATTTTAATACAAACAGTATGAAATCTGATCACGAGTACTATTCGGTATCCGCGACTCTAAGAAAAAAAGTGTCACGAGTGGTACTCGTCATCGGCGAGCTAGACATGGCAGCTATTAAAATGGCCGGCGAATTAGAGAAAAAATGCGTACCGAGTGGTTCTCGTGATCGGCGTGCAAAGTGTTAATTAATTTAAAATACGGGATTTTAGTTTTTTTACACAGTTTCGTCATTGCAAAGACCGATAATACGTATGTATAATTTACTTAGTGTTATTTGCAAGTTAGAGAACTCCTAGTTATTGAATATAACTAATTGAGTTTTTGATCGATGAAATACATATCTTAAAATAGACAATACCTGGCAAAATTTTGGATGATTAAAAATCCCATCTCAAAAACCATCATTAGGACAACGTTTCCAGGTGTACTTTAGAAATGATCGTCTCTAACCTCCAGCTAAAGATACTATCTAAAACTTAAGAAGACATAAATTCTGTAGGTACACTATGTGAACGCAATAAAGAACCACCTATATATTTATAAAGGTGCGCGTCGACTGTCTCCGAACCGCGCAGCGTCCGTAACGGCGGATAGATTATCTTGCTTTGTAACTATTGATCGCGACATGACCGATCCAGTGCATGTAGTTCTATACAAAGCAAGAAGTATCTACCAGACATCATGTATTTAACATTTTGCCTCTTTTATATTAAATATCATCGAAATATGCAATAGTTACTGGCAACATTAACGGACTACGCATACTTTCGTTATACAAGTAAAGCTCGGTCTCTCGCTTTTAGAGGACTGTAGACTTATCTTTAGGTTCGGTTTTATTTTGTTATATAAATAGCCCAGGTAATAACTTGTTAGTCTTAGGTTCCACTGTAAGATTGGATCTTATAATTTTCTCAGAAATTGTTTCCTCGAGCACCTTATGGTGAATTCGAGATTATAATTATTGGACTGGTTTATCCCGTTTCTCGTGTTACTTTATACCTATCTCATATTTAAATGCAAGGTCAACGCACCTCGAAATTATTTCAAGCTATAAACTTGTGGGTTTTTGATAAAAATACCAATTCTTAATTATTTTACTTACTCTTATGTGTATTTACTTTGACAATTAAATTTAGTTATATATGTATATATTCCATTCCAAGTAATTTATTTTTTATTTTTCTAAACCCAGTGTATGATATTGATAGACAAGCAATTGGCATGCGATTAAAATTTCATTTCGATGAACCGAAAATTTGAATATAATTACAAAATAGTGAACATAAACTAAAGCTACTAATTCTAAAATTATTATATGTATTTAAGTTACTCTAGTACTAAGCTGTTAAAAGTTTAGAAGAAATAGTAATTTAGTGTTTTATTATTTTATAACATTCACAAAGTGCAAATAGAATAGAATCTTGATTCACTCGAATGTACTTGCAGCGCCATCTGTCGTCGAGTAGAATATAACGACCTATTTTCAAAGATACCCTTTAATACCAAAGGACCTTTTTTGAATTATTTTAGATTAGCAAACAAAAATGCCAACATAACATTTTGCTTTCATTCGTTCCATAATGTCCCATCCATTTCATTCAATTCGGGGTCAACGGTCAAACGTCAATGTCAATTCAATTCAAGCACTCAAGTTAGTTAACTAAAAGTGGTATCTTTAGTTTGTAACTTAATTAAACTGATCTTATTTTTATTTTTTTTATTAATAATTTAAGAAGTGCATTTTACTTACTTATACGGATTATTATGGTGAGTAACTATATTTAGCTTTTATCACAATGAATTAACAAATGAGCGCGCGTTACCTACCTATATTTAATATAAAAATATATAGTCAGTACCTACCTACAGAAGGTATTGATAGTGTATTCTACGTAGATGTGAACGCTTAGAAATTTGGGAATACAAAGCTAAAAACGCCTAATTTAATTCGTGTTTAATGTCGTAGGTATAGTTTTTTGCAAAATTAAAGTTTAGTGACTTTTCTGACTACTTTCGAGGATGCTGTTGCGTTCGAGGTACGTACATGTTTGGTATATAGTTAGGAAGGAATTTAGTATTTAGGTATTTAATGTAATGTAACTACATTATTGATATGGAACTTATTTCATTATCTTTTATGGTAAGTACCTATATCAATTTGTCTACATGTAACAAACACAGGAAATCCTTTTCTGAAGTTTTAAATTATGTTTATTTCTTTGACTCACGTTAATGCCCAAATGGTTTAATGGGTTTTACTGAGCTACCAAGGCAAACATGGAATATTCTCTAGTTATATACAAAATGTCGATCAAATCTTTCGAGCCCTTCAGAGTCAAGAGAATGGGTATATGTGGACTAGATTAGCTTTCCATTATTGCAATAGAAAACAGCTAAATCTTGATTTTATCAACCATTCCACCAATATGTTATTTGAGGAATAATTTATCTGTGAAATATTAATCGTAGAATATTTTACCTACTTGCAAAATTATTTATTTAGGAGGATTAAAATATTTTGTTAATTTCATTTGTTTTACATTTGAATAAATTTTGGCCTTCTCTAATTAGCAACAACATATTACTACCATACTCTTACTGGCTTGTTTGCTTTCACTCTGGATAAAACCATGGTTATCTTTTTTATAAATAGGTAGAGCATTTTAATATTTAGGGTGTAAGAGTTGCATGGAAATGAAAATCAATCATAATTTTTAGATTCATTTTATTTTCAATAACATAAAAATGTTATGTTTTTCATTTTACACATTTCAAAATGAATTTCAGTGGGTTCAATCTGATTGCTAAAATGTTCACATTAAATTCAAATTGTATAACTACAGTACAGTTTGGCTTTGCATGAACTTAGAGTCATGGGTTGCATATTACCTTATTTAAATCTTCTTTCACTTATTTCCAAATGTTGCATCTTACATTTGTACAAGAGCACAAAATCTACTACTTACTCCACAGCTGTTCATTATAATATTCAACAAAATATATTGTAATAATTTACTTGTTAGGGTGAATCATTCAACTAGTTTCTTGTCTTTTTAAATGTGATATGCTATACATTTTTTGTGATATTTTCCATTTTATACAAACAAATTCGTCATTTAATCACCTAAAGTAGGTAAATGTGTAAAAAAAGTGCTATTTGGTCTCACAAAAATCCTTGTGATGATCCACCCAACAGCAGTAGTCACTACAATAAATAGAACTAGCTAACTGGAATTGAAGGTCCCTTAAAAGTATGCATTAATTCTCAAAGCGGTGATCAACTAGCCATACAACATTACCATCAAATGTTTGCTCTCATCAATTACTATTAAGATTTCATGTAACAATTAAGTTAAGTCCAAAAGAGCTGGTCTGCGTGTGAATAGTTGACCACCGCCGTGTATATAATACTAATTTTATTGTTTTCCGTAATAGATGACTAACTCTAAGAGGCGTCCATATTCATAGCATGAAGTAAAGATGCGCAAATCACCAATTTTTACATAAGTTAGTGAAAGGATTGACAGATTTACATATAAACTCTAAGATATTTTATTAACTGTTTCATCAAAAATTTACTAATAGTAAGTTATATCTCTGAAAATTGACTTCTAAATTAATTATGGAGTACTTGAATATTTTATGGGAACTTAATTCCATTTAGAAATGCCGCGTCAATCGAGGCGTGCGCGTGCGCGTGCGCCTGCTGCGCCTGCGCGGAACCGCTCCGGCGCGCGACGGCCACAAGCACAACAAAACATTTGAAAATACGTGAAACAAGATCTTGTCCACTATGCTCATCTTAATTTTATCATTCAATACAACATTATATATAATTAAACTATACAACTTGACAACACCATTTATAATGTCATTAGAATTCAGTATTGCTTTTCTATTCAGATATATTGCTACGTTGAAGTGGATAAGGGGGTGGGATAAAACTCAGATGAGCACGGACATGTGACGTGTCGGTATGAGATACCTAACCGGGTTTGTGTTTGCGGGTGTGGGCGCGTGTCAGAGCACAGCTCGTGTCGACGTGTCGAGGTGCGAGGCTGCCTTGGGGTGTCACACAGAAGGCACGTGTAGTAATTTGCACTCTGAACGCTTTAACTTTTATACATATGGTATTTCGTATGTACATGTAAAACCATGTGTAGATTTTTTAAAATTTAGTAATACTATACTAAACTGGCCGTCATATAAGTATCTGCCATGTTCTCCTAAGTATAACTAGGTAATATAATATTCTTAACTAAATTCATATTTACAAATAATACAGTTCAATTTATATAGAAATTAAAATATATTTCTATCATTCTTCGATTCACATAACGCAAAATAATTTAACAGAGTTCATTTTTGCACTCACATTTACAATATAGTTTTGTAACTAATTTGTTACCATTTATTTGTTGATTTCAAACAACTCATATATCACCCAATAAGCGAGTAGCACTATACTCACGAATCCTATCATATTATCTTATCGTTTAAAAAATGCAGAATATGCGAAAAACTTCAAGGAATACTTTACAGTAAATGGCAATTGAACGTTATAGTTCGCCCGCATCCCATAGGAACTATAAGATTCAGAATGCCTCTTGGCGGAGGGGACCGCTATTCTATATGTACATGACCTCCGCCCGGCCCCGCAGACCAAAACAGCTAGCATGTAACTCCTCTATATACACCCACTCAACTATCCACAAATTATGGTCACAAATAAACTCTTAACGATTATAATTATGTCTCATCGAATAAGTTGAATTAAGTATTAATGAAAATTTGTGTTACAGTTTATGCTAGAGTTTAGAATATAAGGAGCTCAAATGCGCCACCGGTTGTGCGGCGGTGCGAGGAACTATAATACATTCAAACACCGTAGTGTCTATGGCCACGCCTCGCCTCACATACTTTACCTATATACTAAACGATCTCCAGCATCCTTGTTTCAACAACCGATGCTACCGAGGTGATTATGTTGGATATTGCAGGCTCTAGTCAATCATCTAATATGCCCGTTTAGTTTATCAATCCGTTTGATTACCTAATTTAATTCATACTTGCGATCTTGGCAATGCGATGAGCAAATTGACTTAACGTTTTGCGACATACAACATTTTCACGGATGGAGAAAGGACTAAAATCTAGTATCACAATGTCGGGCTTCGCTGGCTTGAATGCGAGTAGAATCAACGCCAAACTAGGCGAACACCGGAACACTAAAGTTCTGTTATAACGAGCCGCACCTTCTTATTCTAGTAGTATACAATGTCTGCTAGAAAACACAATTGCTACAATAGGATAATTTTCCTACACTCTACACCTAATTTCAACAACTTACGTCATTGCATTAGGTGTTATGGTGTCACAATCAAATTGTTTGCCACTGTAGGATCTAAGCGAGGTTATAGTCCAATTGCATTTTCCTTCTAACTCATTACAGGTAACAATCAACCTACACTGTCATTCCTTCCAATGCTTTTTTACTACTCATAAACCAGCTCCTTGCATGGAATGAAAGTGTAGTTTCTCCCGTAGTACTCCCGTTAGATCAGTCGTGCTCGGTGCGTCCTAGTAGAATGTTGTTCATTCGAAGAGCGCCAGGAGGTCGTCGGAGGAAGGCACGCGGGGAGGGTGCGAGCCCGCGGAGGAGGACGAGGAAGGCGGCGTGGCGAGCAGCTCGCCGAGCGCCGGCGCATCCAGGTACGACAACAGCTCCATTGGGTCCACACTCGTCTCCGGCAAAAGCTGGAATGGTATATTACATTGTACTTTCTGGTTCTGGTTGGTTAAGTTTGTTTAAGTTTTCTAGCATTGGAGTAGTGCTCCAGAACATAGACCATTTTTACCACCAGTACGCATTTTGGTTGAGTTAGCAATGGCTTAATTATCGGATGGATACCAGCTATACACCGGCTTCTAATTCCACTCCGGGGATAACGTCTATTTAGCTTAACTTCAAGTGACTACTTACGAGAGGTTCTAGTTCTAAAACTAAAAACTAGGTTACACTTAATCTACTGGTGACTTGCTAAGAACTTGACACGATGACTACAGAGATAACGTGAGTCTATCTCAATACGAAGTTGAGGGTAACTTACATTGAGATTTTCAGTGCCCTCGCCGTCGATGACCGCCGCGGGATCGAAATTCAAGTCCGACGGTATGTCGACATCGGTGAGGGAGTGGTGGCCGACGGACGGCGGGCCCGGCGTATGCGAGGAGCCAGGAGTGTGCGCGCCGCCGCCGCCGCCCGGCGTGTGCGCCGACCCGGGGGTGTGCGGCGTGTGGGGGGTGTGAGGCATCTGGGGAAACGTGGATTGGTTAGTTGTCAATCGAATGCAAAATACAGTCTAGGACATTCCACATGAACGTCAATTGCGTCGGGCACTTGACTGCTATGGAAACTACCTTAAAAACATATAAATATTGACATACCGCAAATTTACTTCATAACTTTGTTGAAAGTATGAAAAGAATGGCGTCACGTGCCTGATATTCTGGTGGAATTTATAGTGTTTCAGTTATGCGGCCTATTAAGTTTAAGTTGGACTTCGATACATTATGGTGAAGGTCAAAATTTAGAACCTAAATGGATTGTTTGTTATATACTATGTAATTTATTTATACATTCACGATAAAGGTACTTGATGACACTAGTATTATATTTTGATCTATGTTTTGATAGGAATTGTTATCACTTATCAAGCAGAGTTATAGGATAAATACGGATTGCTGGTAGATTTTATGATCGAAATAACTTACCTGATCGTTCAGACTCTTCTCCATCGCATTCAACGGGTCCAGCGAATTGACACTGTCATTCAAATGCGAAAGCGGACCGTTTCCAGCGAACTCGTTGCTCCCGGGACCGTTGCTCATCCCGAAGTCGTAGTTCGGGTTGCCGTTGGCGTTCCTGTTCTGCGTGCTCTGATTATATGTGGTGATCATGGAGCCGCTAGCGATCGTGTTCATGTCTGGGGGCAGGTACGGCGATAACGCTTGGTCCCAATTGTTCATGGTTGGCATGTTCATTGAGCCCGGTGAAACTGCTTTTCCTCGTTTACCGACGCTGTTGTCATTGCTGTCCTCATCCTGAAAGAATATGCGTGTTTATGCTATATTACCTCTAATATTCATTCGAATATCAAGTTGTCTTCACATTAGTATGTGTAATTTCCAGGAAGCAAGAGTTTTATTTACCTTTATTCCAGCGTTAGCTAGATTTTTCGCTGGTTTCCAATTCGCTCCGCCGTCAATGGTGACTTCATCAATGTCGGCATTGTTTGCGGTATTGAGGATGCCCCACATGTACTGGTCGACTTCTAGGCCTTCTAACTGCGCTGGTTTACTGGAAACAAGTTAAATCAAGTTAATTTCACCAATCAAAATTTCCCTTTGATAAAATGCTACCCAGAAATTCTTATATTGTTCGTCAGGACGCTAATGGATATTTCTATTAACACTTACTTGCAAACAGGACATCTCCACGACCCTCTTTCACAGTTGAGTTGTAGATAGGATTCCAGGTCGAAACATTGTATGTGTTTGCACTCATGCCCTCGCGCAGGTAGTGTGATCTTCTTGAACGTAATTGGACATTTTAACGATACTTTTAAAGCCGTTTGTTCTACGCTGTCCCTGTCGTTCGGGTTATTGGAGACATTATTGCCGCTAGCTGGCGATTGGTTGAAGTTCATCTTTATCTTGGCGATGCAGTGATCAGCTGTCAGCAACCGCTTTCTTAATAAACCTTGCAGCACGCTCCTAACGCTCGGCCGGTGGACTAATTGTAATACGAACAGATGCGACTGAAAAAAAATGCATATATTAACATCGTTTCAAAATTATTGGCAACGTATGGTCGCAAGTCGGCAAGAATAGGTGTGTTATGACAACTTTTAGAGACGAACCGTATTAGCACAAGTGTTTTAAGAATAAAAGGCAAATGTTTGCTCGGCTTTAAAATAATGAAGACACTTACACAACAGCAGGCGGACACGGTGATCTGTATCGTGTTTCTGCCAGGCTGGCAGACTTCTTTCAGGTACAACGGTTTGTGTGATGTTTTGTTCTCTCCTCTATCTATAACTAAAGGCGTTGCGTTGACTGAGACTTGAACACTGGCTGGCCAGTTCGTGTTCATCTGCCTGTCTTCGTGGTGGAAGCATTTAAGTTGTAACTCAAGATCCGATCTGAAACAGGAAACATGATGTTAGGTTTTCGGTCAAATGTCGTTTAGTTTTCTAACTGGTAGCAAGAAATGGAATATGTGTGATATTTACCTCCATATTAACGTAGAATGGACCGTGGCTTTTAATTGGAATACATGATTGCTAACTGCTAAATTATGTTCTAATCTAAATGGTGGTAATATAATACCATCTCTTACAGGGAATGTTAACCGGAGCTCATCATCTGAAAACAAAAACATTATGTTAGATTTAGATACAAGGCGTAAATTGAGAATTAATATTGATACAAAATTTTAGTATATTCAGATACGTACTTTGCATGCCCATAGGTTGTTTGAGCTCGTTAAAGTGGGGTTTTGCTTCGCCAGCGGAGTTCGGACTTATGTATGGCGGCATACTACTGGCTGGCGTTAAAGGCGGCGTAGGGTTCCCAGGGACAGGACTATGCTGGTAGCTCATATTAGTCCTCATTGCCACTTCCTGAGCAAACTGTCCACTGTACTGACCACCATATTGGCCGTTGCCACCTTGGTGCTGCGGGAATTGGTTAGGAACACCACCGTTGAAGTACTGTCCTTGGGTAGAGTAAGGCGGCGTCGTCTGCCTCATGCCTCCTCTCATTCCCGCTCCGAAATTCCCACTTGGTCCTAGTGGCTGCTGAGGGGGATATTGCCCTTGGAAGCCCGGTCGGCCTCCATAACCCGCCGGATACTGCCCAGGACCGAACGTGGGCTGACCGCCCATGTACTGCGTCTTGCGCTGGTTCATCAGCATTGTTCCCTGGGGATACGGCGTGTGCCGCCTCTGATACTGCGGGCCCATCTTCGCGGAGCCGGCCATCTGACCGGGTCCCATTTGCGAGGACATCATGTTAGCGTGCATACCCATATTGGCCATTTGCGCCATCGGGTTCATGCCGTTCATGCCGGCGTTGCCCATCTGACCCATGCCAGTCATGCCGTTCATACCGCCATTGCCGCCCATGCCCATCCCGGTCATGCCGGGGTTGTGGGTGCGCTGCTGGCCGTAGCCGTTCATCGCATTATACTGGGGGTTTCCCATAGTCATGTTTTGCATCTGAAATTGATAAAGCACTCGCTATAAAATGGGTCAACAAAAAACCGAAGAGGTTTCGGATGTGTGTGACGAATGTGGCTTTATTTGGGTGATGGGAAGGGTATTTTTATTACCTGCGAGAATGGCTGCGAGTCCTGCATCGCGGCCGTCGTGGCCGCGGCGACCATTGCGGCGGTGGCGCCGAACTGCGAGTTCTCGCCCCCGCCGCTCATCGCGCCCGTACCGCCGGCGCACCCATAGCCGCTGCCAACAAAAAAGACACAAAATTATAGGACACTCTGACTTTGGAATTAGTCTAAATCCAACGGGTATAGAAAATAACGGTCTTAAGTTTACAGACAATTCTCAAAACTAACAGAACCGCGCCAAGAACGCGCATAGGTACTTATTATAATGTGAAATCGGTCCAGTTAACTTTATTTCACTCACGATACGAGTAGTTTCTATTGCAAGCGGCCTTGCAGAGCCGAACATTCCACACGTTAACGCTTCGATTATTAATAAACTTAGACTCAATATTCAACCCAAATTCTATCGGTTAAAGATCTTTTTTTAATACCCGCCGAGATTTTATTATTTTACGAACAATGAGAGAAAAAATCAATATGGACGTATAGTGACGCGTTGTTACCCCTGTGTTTCTCTCGGGATGTGTTTGATTTTTTGTATAGCGCCGGAGTGGGAGCTCGATTCATGTGAACTGCTTTTGGGGCGAATTCCCGAGCCTTCCCGGAGCCCTTCCTAATAATTCCCGACAAATGCACGACAAACACTCGCACGGGCTACCCATTGTAACACCGCATCTCTGTGTAGTAGTGCACAACAATATTGGCTCTTTGTGTTGCTATTATAAAATTATTCTAATGAATACGCAAACACACACATCCAAACCGAGTGCCGGCCAAAAACGTCTAGCTATCATGTTAAATGATATTTTTGTTTGTTTTAGTTACCAAGTAAGTGTTAAAGTTAGCGAGATGAACAATTATGGTTACTAAATAAGTCATTTCGTCGACTATAAATCGCCGCAGGCTATTGTTGGTTTTCCACAACTCCTACTTAAGTATTCTTGTAAATAGCTTAACAGATACTTAGTAGCGTCATCGGAATGAGCGACAACCAATAAACACACGAGTCAACAGCGCTCAAGTCGTTGGGTCTATTCATCGAGACTGCAGATGATTTACAAGGGTCCTTCCTTAGGTAAACTCGGCTCGACCTTACACTTCTTTTTATAGTTTTGTCTGGCTTTTTTTCTTTTGCCGACCAAAATGTGTAGCCGACAAAAAAATACGTGTTCAGTTCTGTATCCTGGTGCACTTTTTGTTAAGTGGTACCACATCCGAATAATCACTTACGGTCTGCTCAAAATATTTGGGATCTTGAATGCGAGCGGCACGGTTGTCTCAGGCATTTCTTTTGAGACAATTCGTGGAACTCATTTTTTTATAAGCGTTTTGCGAGAACGCTGCGACGACTCGTCTGGTTTCAAATGTAGGTACTCTGAGGGACTTTAATTTATCTTGAGCTTAGCGAATTACTTTCATAGTTACTTCAGTATTTCGTAAACGCTGGCATTCTTCGACACACAGACCGTTTAGTTTAGATAAATCAATATGAGGGAGTGGCTATGTCGCTATTTCGAGAAACTAGAAGGTGTTTGGCATAGTATTGAGAGATGTGTGAGTAACGCGTAGGTATTTTGATACATAGGCTGCAGTTAATTTTAGATCGTTGCGCAGACGTGTCGGATTCCTAGTTAATTGGCAGTGGCGATAATCACGTATTGAATCCAATAGCTAGAAAATGTTTCAAGACCTGCAGTTAAACTGCGCGCGACTGTTGAATTAAAATAATATGAATTCGAGCGTTTTCGAATCATTCTTGATTTATATTGTCAATTTTTATTTAACACGATTTTTATTATAAGTGGAGTGTTAAATAAGGCATTAATTGTGAGCCGCGTATAGATTACTATCATGGCGGCGTGAAGCCGTGGCAAGCCCCTGTTTCGACGCCAGTTGGTCACCCCTGTTAAATACCACTTCACATTGTGGCTTGCGCGCACATTGCTGGCATTAACTATTGACGTATTGAATAAAGCGACAGTCTGTGAAGCTTCAATTACAGTTTAAACAAATTTTCTGACCATTCGTGTTTTATCTGTAAAGTCTTTGTATCAATGTAGCTCGTAGTCTTGGACGAGTCACGTTGTTTACAAACAAGTGACGTAAGGTAATTTGAAATTAATTATGCCTCGGTCTTCGTTTCGTTCGTATTGGGAAATACGGAGTAACAGTTTACGGTCTAACAATCAGGTTGTAACATCTAATCATGATTTGCTTGATAATTTTCTGCTATAAGTTACTATAAGTGAGAAATCAGTATTAGATTACGATTTCACAGGGTGGCATTTTTGAGATGGAGATATTTCGATTTCTGTCTCATTCTTGTCAATTGAAGTTGGGTCGGGATTCGGGAGAGAATGAATCATGCTTCAAGGAGCGGATTCCGAGGGTTATAAATGGAGGAGCGTTCCGGGGTAAATACGGTACAATAAGCGAAGGGTCGGGCCGTCGCCCGCTTGGGGTAAGTGGGCCCGGTCACGTCAATATGGGGCTTTATTACGACGACGCTGATAATAATTTGTTTGTCTCTGATGATATTGAACCGAAACATAAGTACGATTAACTCTTCGGAATTGGCTTCTTGAAACCAACTTTGTGTTGACTGCTCTTAAATGTATTTCACTTTTCAATTTGAAATATTTATGTATAATTTTTCCATGGATCTCATTTGGCCTATCGACAAACGTGATCCTCGTCCCATAGATCACACAGATGCATACCCAAATACCTTCTTTTTTATTGTCATGGCTGTTGAAGAATCAAAAGCCCAAAAGAAAAAGGTATAAAAGAATCCGTTCGACTCTATTGAGCACGTGGTGCTAAGCGCTCCCGAGCTTTAAAGGGAATAAGTGGTAAAAGTGTTCAAACATTCTTACTGCCTTATTCAATTGGACGGCGGATACAGTGCACGCATCCGCCCCCAACCGCCTCGCCGCTCAAAACTGACGTTTTTTCCCACGATTACTCACGAACTGTTACAAATCGCGATAATAAATCTAGTTAATGTAAAACTATCGGCGAAACGTAATTATTTTATTTCTTATAATAACAGGCGCCAATGAGGTCAAAAATCAGTTAAAACGTCTCACAATTTTGCTACCCTTAAATAGACTTCCTGTGTTCACACAATCTTGTTGCCAGGTCGCGTTATTATTATTTACTTATTGGTTTTGTATAGAGGCAGGCAGCCATCAACAATATGTCGTTTGTAAAGGTGACTACTATACTAAACAAAGCCGTTGAGCGACTTAGCACCTGCTCGATTTTTCAAATAAAAATAATAGTTGGTGATAATTATCATGCATATTTTATTAGGTGAATTTTAACTGTTCCTTTTATTTATAGAAATTTTGTAAACGCTTTAAATAATTTAAGAGATAAGTATGCGAAGCGTTCGGTTATGTTTTGCTAGTTTATAACGTTTTGTTTGTTTGTGTTTATTGTAAACGCCAAGTGCGGTGACTGCACCGCCCCGCGTGCATTCCCATCGCACGCCTGTGTGAGTGAGTCGCCGCTGTGTGCGTAAGTACGCTGGTGTGAGTGTCCTGCGCGTGTACGAGTGCTCCCGGCTTATGTGCGTGTGAATGGAGCATACATTTTATTTATAATTGCAACGATGCGCGATCCACAATGTCACACTTTGCTTGTGTACATTTAAGCCAATCGTCATTTCATTTATCGTGTAAGCGATTTAAATGCGCTCACTTAATTGGTAGGCCTTTTTGCAGTGGCAACATTTTGTGATTTTATTATTTTAGCACGTCCACACTGGCGTTATTTACGTAGACGGTATATTTTTGATTTTATTGCCTGTTAACTACGATAAGGTGGCACAGGTAAGCGAGTCACGTTTCAGCGTTTTGTTGGAAATGTAAACAAACTTGTTCCGGATAAGATAAAAACAAGTTGGTACGTGAGCGTTTTTCAAAAAAAGTGTACATGGCAAAATTTTAATGTCCCACACGTTCAACGTGTTTTGTTTTTACTTTACCTTTAGTATTTGGGTATATGAGTGGTATCATTTGATTCTGTAGATGTGGGGCATTCATTTTATATATCTAAAACGATTATATTATATTTATTACTAGATTTATTGCAAAATAAAGATATGAAAAGTGCTAAAATGGGTATGTCCCACGTCGACTCAGTCATGTTCAGAGGCTTGCAGAAACTCGAAATAAATTTGTATGAATATTGAATGTGGTCACACAGATAAAGTAATGAGTCTAGATTTTAGTCGTGTGCTTTATTTATAAACAAATACGGTTTATAATGCCGAAAAACTACTTTTTCCACTGTCCAAAGAAATCGACAGACCGGAACTTCCGGTTATAGTCACAAGCGATTTTAACATACTTGTGCAATCGATATTCCCCAAAAAGCGTTAATTTTTCAATCCTGGCAACATTTTAATGCTAAAGGCATCGGATTTCATTGCAAATAAAACGTCAGTTCCGTGAAAACGGTGACGAAAGGTGGACGCTGTGTCAGTGCGCTAAAAATAGGATTTCGAGTTAGTAACAGTTTTTTCGGTAAGTAGATTATAATTAACTTTTTAAACACAATTAGACATAGAACAAACTATCGTAGTATCCGAAACTAAACCAAAAACACATTGAATTGGTTCAGAACACGTTGAAATTTTGATTTTAAATTGTCGAGGTAGAATTCGTCACGTCCGGTTAGTGACGTGATATACTACCGGAACGATTTTGTGACGAATTGGAACTATAAAGCTTAGTACACAATCGAAATGTGACCGATGTTTTAACCGACTTCTAAAAAAGGAGTTACTTAGTTTGTCCCATATGTTTGTTATACATGCATGTTTATCCGCCATTATCTCGCATTTGTCAGAACCGATTTTGATGCGGTTTTCAGAAAAGTATTTGTTATCTCCGGAAGAAATGACTAAAAAGCAAAATAACAATTAAAACATTTGTAAAACTGGCTAAGAGCATGTCGGCTTGTCGGCCACGCTTACAGTCGAGTTTTTAATTAGGCGAACTAGCTTGACAGCTGAAAGTGTTGTCAGAAATGAAGAAAAAAAATTGTGATTGGTTTATGTAGATATAACCTTAAGTATACACCCATAAACCTTAACATATTGCAATAAGGTTTATATTCGTTTATAACTATCAAGAAAACAAAAGGCAGACAGCGTTCTAAGCGATGTCCTAAAATAAAGTTCGTTCGATGTAAGTATTTTAATTACAACCGTTTTTAGGGTTCCGTACCCAAAGGGTAAAAACGGGACCCTATTACTGAGACTTCGCTGTCCGTCCGTCCGTCTGTCACCAGGCTGTATCTCAAGAACGGTGATAGCTAGGCAGTTGAAATTTTCACAGACGATGTATTTCTATTGCCGCTAGAACAACAAATACTAAAAATAAAATAAAATAAATATTTAAGGGGCTCCCATACAACAAACTTGTAGATTATGGTACGGAACACTTGCCCAATTTTTTATCAATGAGAATTAAGACTGTTATTCTATATTTTGAAATGTTCATGTTGCTATTACTTGTTAAAGGTAATAGTAACATTGTATGTTTTATTTTAAACATTTTTAATAAAACATTATTAATAATCTATAAAAATAGATAAATAAAACTAATAAAACTTTCAATATTAAGATTGTCATTTACTCATGAAAGATTTTTATGTAATACATAATAATATACATGGTAAATATTTATTATTACTAGTTTAATAAATGTTTTATTATTACATATATAAACTAGTAATAATATATATTATACCTACCATTTTGATACCGTTGCAATAAATACGATTCATAACATAATATTTTTGTGATTTTATTTCAATATATTCAATCTATGTACACTATTCCTTACATTTTCCAGTTAGTCACATGAGATTCCGTTTAGTTACTGTCCCAAGATTTGGGATGTTGAAAATAATTATTTCTGGCTGCTGCAGTGCAACAATTCACATATTTAAGCGTTAACATTACTAAATGAATATTCCTTAATGTAATAAAAAATATTATTCGTTGATTTGTCGCATTTTAATGCAAAAAAATACATGTTTTAGCAGTCATTTGGTGGCGATTGTGACGAACTGGACCTTTATTTTATCCTCAAAGCTTGCTCGTTCCATTAATTCTATAAATTAAACCCGTTTTAAATAGTTTAGTGTCTTTATTTTAAATGTGTAAACTAAAACTGGTCCAAAAAATACTACAATCAATTTATAATGAATTTTATATTTGTGACTATCCGGAACTAGTTTCACCACAATCTGAGTTTAAAATGTCGATATTTTCTATATTTTTTAATATTTTAATGCCATTTTCTCAAATAATACACTATAACTTATGGGAAATTGAATAAGCCAAGAAAATTTAAAATCAGTGTTATAAAAAAAAACGTTTTCCGGTTCGTCACGTGTACACTTTTTTTGAAAAACGCTCACGTAGGTAAGTGTGAAGTTTTGGTAACTGATAAAGCGAAGACGCGCGTCCTCTGGGTACATATTTGTATACTTTGTTAGACAAGAAGGAAATATATTTTAAACTGCTTGAATTATGCTATTTGTTCAGATATCTTTTTTCTTATTTTTACGGACGATATTATTGAGAAATATTACGCTATCTCGTACTTTTCAGATTTTGACTTCTTGAGATGTTTTGTCGGAGTTATTATTGTTTATCGTACGATTGCTAATCTAAATTGCCAGGAGTAAATTTTGCGCAGCACTTTTATTACTATATCTGTTTTATTTTTCACATCCGTCACACTAGAAATTTTAAGTACTTACTTAAAAATATAATAGGAGGCATTTATAGACGAAGGTGTTACGATATATTTTTTTGCTACGTGTTTGATGACAGTTAGCGCCTTATTTTGCGTGTAGCAAAATCGAGCATTAGAATAGTCGTAACACCTTAGTCCACTGTCAATAATCCTCGCACGAAAAAGGCTTCACTCACCTAGGGGCGTTGACCCGGTATCCTATATTCGCTTGCAGAGGGTTGTGCTTGTCCACAGCGTGGCCCCCAAAACTGGCGGAACCCGCGTACCCGACAGTGCCAGTGGAGTGCGCCGTCCTGTCGGCCAGGGGACACCCTCTGAAACACGATGCACCTCGTTGTAGTACGAATTTGGATCCCAATTTAACCCTCTAAATCCTTTAAAGGGACTTAGGTCAAATTCTTCTTTTCCGAGCTCGAAAATCTTCGAGCGAAAATTTTCCGGCAAACGTCAAAATTGCTTTTTTTCCGCGCTCGAAAATGTTCGAGCGATTTTCCAAGCGCGCCAATACTACGTGTCAGGCGTACTTTTTATCGCGCTAAGCAGCGTAAATTTCGCTCCGGCACGTCAACAATCGAAACGTTCATCGAGTCGTGGCACTTTACATAATTCATAAACCTTTTATTCAGGTATTCCGATTGATGCACGCTCACTGACATTTTTTGGTGACTTTTCGCACGATTTAAATAGAGTATTTTCACCATTCATAATTTCTCGCACTTTTTAAAAATCACTTCGGAGTTGTCGTCAGGGTTTATATATAGGTATATTTTTTATAACCCTTTTTGTGCTCGTCACGATGAACGCTTCGTTCGTGAATCCGGGCGTACGATCAGCTGTAGCAAAATCCAACGTGCGCTCTATTTTTCGACAGGTGGTGGTCTATAGTTCAGTTTTAACAAGTTTTATTTATGCATCCAAGGAAGTATATATTTTTTTAAATCTATGGAATTTTTAATCCAACGGTTTTACGTAAAATCTAATTTTCAAACTTGTCAAAAGTTCTATAAACACCACGCAAATTTTGTAAAAATCACGTTTTAATTACTTGAATTAGCACTGTCACGTTGCACAAATCCTTTGAGGAATCACTCAGTTTTTTCTCTCCAAAATCCAATTTTTTATCACATAAACGCAATCCTTTTGGTGGTTCACTGCACTGTTTTGATGTCCAAAATCCACAAAATTCGCAAGTCACAAAACTTTTCAAACAATCCAAATCCTGTGTGTTGAGATCTTATTTTTCCACTGTGTTCCTGTTTTCGATAAGGCGCCTAAATACGGTTATCGTTCCCGTCTTTGAAATCACCGAAACATTATTGACGTGCGTTCGCGAGAGTGGACAGCGACGTCACTGACGGCGAACAACCGTGTGTTCTGCCGCCAAAGGTAACACTGGCGAGCCGGTGAGTGGATGCGGCGCGGGGCGCTTCCACCCCGCGCGGCGTTGCCAGCTCTCGGCGATAAGTGGCGCACCCCCGCGTCCCCCGCGCGTGTCGTCGTCGGCACTCGGCGTTCGGCTGCGCTCGGGCGTCGCCGTCGCTTCGTCGGCCCGCTCGCCCAGTCTCGACGTTTTCACGTAACGGTCCCCGATCGAGCGTGATACAGCGAGGATAGTTGCAACGCTCTGTTCTGTCGTCATTCGATTAGGCAGCACAATCGAAGTAGATCGCTACTGCGGGATGATACTAATTTAATGTAATTGTTATTGAACTTGAAACGATTAATTAAAATGCAATATCAATTATTATTTCTACGTCGATTAAATATAGAATAATATAAAAAAAATGCTACATCTAATCTAATGCAATATAGAATACAAACATAGGATACCTACTTAGAAAACAGAAATGCGCGTTACGTGGATATGGGTACTATGGGCACGGTACTGATAACCAAAACGATGACTCTAGCCGTCGATGGCGCCTTTTTCAAATTTGGCGCCATTTCTTAATTTTAAAACAAACTTGAAATTTGGTTATTATGTAGTCTTATCTTAGGATAGGAACTAATAAAACAAATATAATTATAAACACTGACTACGTGTTTTGATTCCTCATTATCATCAATTAAATTATTAAAACAATAGTATTAAAGTTGCCTGAACACTTTATAGTAATTCATTTAGTCTCCTGTTATTTGCAGGCATTATTGGTAGTAAAGTATTAGTGGTTGTGTGGTAGCGTGTACTACCAGCAAATTTGGCAATCCGCGACACTATCACAAGGCTACGCGCGGCTATCGAATGTTTTTGCGCTGCGCGGTCAGCGGCGGCGTTCGGGCATAATAATTAGCAACGATAAACAATAGGCATGTCTCTACCTGACGGGGACGTCACTCGTCCTGCTATGTCCTTGCCGTTCGGTCGGTCGCAGGGTTGCCAACAGTAGTGCATGGGTTTGAGGATTTATAATTGAAATGTGGGGCGAGGTAAAACGTAACGGGTTTCAGGGTCGCCGTCGTCAGAAAAGCCTGGAACCATACGGAGCTTGTGGAGTTCATTACGGAATGGGCATAAAATTGCCGCAGTCATCTGTCAAATTTCACGATTGTGAAATAGGTAGGCATTTGCTCTTAGCATGATGGAATGTAGAAATATTATGATTAGCTTTTGTTTGCAGCCTTAACACTTTGCACGCCGATCACGAGAACCACTCGGTACGCATTTTTTCTCTAATTCGCCGGCCATTTTAATAGCTGCCATGTCTAGCTTGCCGATGACGAGTACCACTCGTGACACTTTTTTTCTTAGAGTCGCGGATACCGAATAGTACTCGTGATCAGATTTCATACTGTTTGTATTAAAATATCGAACACAGTTCGTGATCCGCTTAATAGCAACGTGTAGAAGAACGTTTAAGCTACCCGCACACATACAATTTATTAACGTGAGGCTTGGGGGAACGGCATGACAATGCGTCGCCCGCGCTGCCTCGTCAGTGCGCTGCGCGGGCTACCTAACAAATCCATGTTAGAGTTTTTATTTTTTCATAAAACGAGTTCTTTTCAGTGACAGTTTTAAAATAAAATAAATATAATAAACACATTGTTTTATTTTTATCATTATAAAATACTAAAACACCTCTTAAATAAAAAATAAATTATTCCTGTATCTACGCTAATTATTATTTTATAAATCTTACAATATCACCGAAAATCGCCGGCGAACCATAGGTGGCGCCTTAAAAAATGCGCGGCGTTCTTGGGAAAAAGAGCATCACGAGTGGTGCTCGTGATCAGCTGTTGGAGTACGGTACCGATTATAACTTACGGCGTGCAAAGTGTTAAATAATCCGGCTTTGTTTTATAGGAACCGATAGGAACATACTCGTGTATTATACTAACTATTAAAATATGGATCCGAAAGGCGCGCATTGATGAGTGGCCAAATTACCGCGTTCTTTGATTAGCTCGAAGAAAGTGTAGTCCTTCACTAAAATGGGACAGTAGGGCGCGGGACGTATTCTCTAGGATCCTGAGGTGTTACCAAGAAGTTCCTAGATCGAATTAAGTGTGTATTCCACGCATCCAAATACATTTTAGCCTGGGAGAAACAGAAATTGCATGATTCGAACTTCAAAGTAACCTCTCTGGAAACGGATCGTCCGCATTCTCGTGTCAGTTGGCAACCCTAGTTTATAGTTGCAAGTGGATCGCGCTTCTTGAAAACAAACATCTGAAGAACGTGACGCACTCAAAAATTATCTTTTAATTGATATTAACCGACAGCATACCTAATATTCATATCGATACGTTACAATTTGTCAAGATAACGATAATTGACATTTTAATTACTGTAGTAATAACAAAGTCCAAGTAGAAATGAAAATTCATTGTTATTTTATTGTAAGAGTGGCATTGCACGCTTCATTTCACCGTGGTGCACTACTCCGCCATCTTTTTTGTTCGCGTAGTTCAGCTCGCGATCGTAGCCAGTCGCGTCTATACGCCCCACGAGCAAGAGCGCGTTTTACTCAAACAACCAATGTAGAACAATATGAGGCAATTTTTATTATTATATAAAGGAAAAACCTTTTGTTATATTTTTACGTTATCCTAGGCCATAAGTGGGGCGCTACACGGGGAGAAATTTCACTTCCTGGCAAAGTCAAGTAAAACTTTAGACAAACTACGAGCGGTAATTCGTAAAGCCTCAGATTGGTACATATAGATACAAACACCTGCGATCTAGGACGTTAATCATGAATTCACCGCCCTAGGTGTGTAATGTACTAATTCTGCGGTTATAGCAAACCGGAAAGTGACGGTAACAAAACTTTAACTGAAAGTCGGGCTAGCAACGCGTAACGTACGTTACGAGTACGTTTCGTAGTACGCGTGCGCGGGAAAGTCGGGAAAGCGGCGCGCGCGCATGTCTTCATCGCAACATTCAACTATAAGAAGACTCGTTAAAATCCACAATCCAATAACACACTATTTAAAGGTTTGGGTTCCTTATGATGATGATGACCTTTGCCCAACGTCCATTCAAAAAAACCACTTTGGAATCGTTCCAATTCCCACTGTTGATTAGGTTTTCTATGATGTCACAATAGAGATTATTATGGCGAAAATATAGGTATATTGTATATTGGTTCATATTGGTATTATTTATGTTGTACCGACATATTTGTTTAATGAGGGAAGACAATTCGAAGACACGGTTTCTTCTATTTGATTATACGTACGCGTTCTGCTTTATTATCATATATAAAACAATTAAACATAATTATTACGTACTCATATGTATTCAGTAGGGCATGGTATGCTTTGCTTATTGGAATTGGACAATGTATTTTTAAATACACAAGTCGATTTTCAAGGCTTTCAGCAAATAGCAGAAGCCATCTGTTTCTACTGTTTATTCTTACAGTAGCGATTAAAACGTGTTTAGTCTGATTCTTTGGGCCGAGCTAAAAATCTTATCAAAACAGATAATTTTTATGACGTTACACAGTGATAATGATTTTTTACATAAATGCACGTAGTACTATCAGTTTTCGTATTCGAAGCCATGAAGTGCTCACATTGTGTGTACGTGATGTAAAACGGTTGAAATTTGAAGGTTAAACAGCGCTGATTCGAGTGTACTTTAAAATATATCGCCAAATAAGCGATGTCTCCGGTATATCTCAGGTGTATAGCCTTCAACTGTCATTAAAACGTGATGTTTGCGATTCGAGTTTCATATAGAGACATTTCAAATTACTACCCGGTCAAGTTAAGTTTGCATCTCATACGTATCAATGGCGTTGCATATAAATGAGGCCCAAACTTAACATGACCGAGTTGGCGAAGTGGCGATATACTAGGCATATCGCCACGTCGAAGATCTCTCCGAGATATCAGAGAGATATATATGGAATTAGCGCTCTAATATTTATTTGACTCTAATGAGATTCCGCGCTAAGAATCTACATGTGAAATACTAAATGACTAGTAATGTGTCTCAACGCTCCATCCTTCAATTCAAATGAACTTGACAAAATCAAGGTCAGAAAAAATATGAATAAGGTATGCTTGGCTACTTACGTAAGTTTAGCATTTACCCGGGTAAAATGTGTTGCTTGTCATTCGATTTAAGTAGTGGTAGGTATGTAGGTCCCCAAATACAAAACAGTATGGACTGTGTATGTCTGAAACTTTGAAATCATTAGCATAATACATAATTAAATATATATTGTGCAGAAACTAATATAAACTACAAAGTTCTTTAGGTACCTTACGTAGGTACTTGATCTTTAACCATTTGACCGCCATAGGCGTCATATCATGACATCGGAAAATTGTGCCACTGAGGGCAACGTCGTCTAGTGACGTTTTTCAAACCCTGTTGACTATGAAGCATTTTTTGTTACTATGGCATTAGAGAAATGGTGAACTTTAAGGCTTGGCTTTAAAAGGTTAAAAATATCACCACAAGGTGTTCTCGTGGGAGGTGGCTTGGGTCTTATAAATTCCTAATAAAGACAAAGTAACAAGACCACACCAATCCCGAACAATAGCCGCAAACCCAGAACCCATCTTTAACATCCTATATCCTAATCAGATAATTTACCAGTTATTGAACTTTAAAGTGATAGGGATGTTGACGATAAAATAAATACCGATTACCTACGTAACACGATTGATAAACATAAACAGAGCTTGCGTTTCGTACAGATTTAGCTCACAGCCCAGTAAGGTCACGTGTTATCGTAGGTGTACCGTTTCTAGTCAGTTGCAGTTTAACAATAGCTCATCATCAAAGCATTGGAAGCGGAGAATTAAATAGTCAGTTTTTCCTCGTTGACAACGGTTATAAATCACAGTTGCTGTGTTTACTTTACGATCCAGCTATTATCGTCAAGTCGGCGGTTTTGCAACGCGCCCGCCTCGAGCTCAAGAACGCCGGAACCAGTGTTGCCAGGTGATATTTATGAAAATCTGTAGAGTAAAGACGATAATTTCTGTAGAATTCCGTAGATATCGTCGCTTGAAAAATCCGTAGTTCTACTGACTTTTTTTAAATGCTTCATTTGACTAGACTGCAGCATAAAAATCGTATTCAAAGTTAGTAACTTCTGCAAAAACTTAGGTGGAAGAGCAATAAAAATCGAATATTTTTGGACACCTAGTCCGTAGTTTATTCATCGTTTTGAGCTAGTAAGAACAGCGAACGAATAAAACATAGAAGCCTAACTAGCGTCGGAAAATGGCCCCACGGATTTTGTGTCAGTTAAGGCGGGGCGTAAATTTTGTGTCAAACGGCTGTCTAGTTTGCAAATGGCGACGCAGCCGAACAGTTGCATTACGTGACATATATGAAGTCTCAAAGTAACAAAATATGTCATAATGTTCAGTGAAATGGTGTATTAATCACTCAGAAAAACACAAAAAAAAGATGGTATCCGTTTTCATACGTAAATAAAGCCGTACACATATTAATTTAATTTATTGTACGGAACAGATTTTGTATAGGGATGGTGTTATGCCATATGACTAATTTATATACGATGTTTGAAAAAAGTAATGCAATCAGTGGCGTGCCTAGGCTTATGGGTAAATCCATTTTATTGCCGCATTACTGTTCAAAGTACAATTTCAATAATACACAGGTTGGGCGTGGGTTTTGGGGAAAATATGAGCTGTTTTTTCTGAGCGAAAGTTAGTGCCTACCTTTCCTTCGCCTATTAAAATACCTGCACACTTTAACTCATCACAATCGCACGGAACAACTCCTTCCATTGTTTAAAGCCACAGTAATCACAACAACAAACAAAATCAAAACACGATCACTATCTATAATATTACCTACTTCTACTTATTACTACGCTCAAACAAACACTACACTAACTAAATATTTCTAAACAACGTGAAGTTAAATCACTCCTGTTTACACGAAATTTGCAAGTGGCCGATCCGTACCGTATCTAACTTCACTTCACTTGAAGCAAC
This sequence comes from Apotomis turbidana, assembly GCA_905147355.2. Taxonomy (NCBI): domain Eukaryota; kingdom Metazoa; phylum Arthropoda; class Insecta; order Lepidoptera; family Tortricidae; genus Apotomis; species Apotomis turbidana. The sequence continues at coordinate 17,090,768 of LR990285.1, read as the reverse complement.
GTATAGTTATGTTGATACATAGGTTACTTCCATGTGTTAGAGTAAGCAGTATGAAGCCCGATTGCAAGCTAACGCGTGCGAGGGAGATGACTAGCGGTGACATAGAACGGCGACGAGCCATCAGCGAGCGCGGCGCGGTCTGTACGTGTGCGCGGACAAATTTTGAACCACGCGGCGTCGACAAAATTTGAAATTATGAAACACGTCACGGCGCGCAATTATATATTGTTCAAGTAAATAATTTTTTATCGTTTTTTTAATTTTACTAGGGCAAGCCGGGCTTTTGTGCTTGTATAAGACCGTCCCTAAAAGGCTATGCGTTTTCCGTCAGTCCGGTATGAAAACGTATAAGTTCCTAATTATGTTTGATATTTTTTCACTACAAAGATTGTATCGACTTTACATATAAAATATTAGTTATTACAAAGAAGGAGAAATAATAATATATACAGCAGTTACAGCACGCATTAATAATAATCATTCAAAGTATTAGTACCAACAAGGAACAAACAAGGATTCCTTAAAAGATGGATTTTTTTTTTGAAATTTGTATGTAAGCAATAACCTTAACATTCAAGATTTATAATGAAGGAAACAAAAATGGCTCTTTACTGCACTAACGATTCACCAATTATGAGTTTTCACTGTCACCGCCATATTACCATAGACAAATGTCATGCGTTTTGTCGAATCACCAGCTGGCCATTCGGAAATTGACGAATCACATTTATTTGTTATGCGTAATTGAAAACATTTGAGTGGCTGTGATTGGTACACCGGTGAGCATGCGCATTTCGACTGTTGGGCCGGTTTTTGATTGTAATTTTGTATGAAGCTCGTGTTCTATGTTTTATTCGTTCGCTGAGTAAGAAAATGAAATTAATTATACAATTTATTATTCGCAGCAAAAGTACATTCCATTTCGTTTACGTCATATTTTGGTGATAAATAAAAGTAATAGTCTGAAATTCCTTAGGTTTACCCTTAATTTCTGTAAGTCTGTGCACAAGGCCTTAAATCCATAGATCTACGGATATTCCCGTAGCTCTGGCAACGCTGGCCTGAACGGCGCAGGAGTCGTAAAAAGCAGATATAGTCGAACATGCACATCAGCTATTTCGGTATCGCTGGTACTTCCATTCTATCCATAGGTGTCGATCGTTCCCCATTGCCGGGGATTTTACGCGTTTCGACGGTGAACACAGGATTATTAATAGTTGTTAATATGGTTCTTACTCTCGTGTGCGTACTTGTCAGCGGCGGTGCGTTAAATATATCGGATAGGAGACTTGGTTTGCGTGTAATTTAGTAACATAATCTAAAATAAAAGATGGACGTCCTTATTGTGGAGTTAAATTAGCGGTATCTTCTTTTTCAGTTATTCGTTCATAATTTTTGTAAATGATTTTTAAATAACTGTTGTTATCGTGAACTGTATTTTACTTTAACAGCTGTATTATGCACTACAGCAGAAGGTTTTTTGTTGTTTATGTCTTTGAATCCCTCGCTACGCTCAGGTTCCAGTACCAACATTCGCGCAAATACCCATTTTAGCTCCACTATATTTACTGAGGTATCTACGGATGGACTGGTGAAAACATGCGTGACATAACTCGCTATGTCATACCAAAAATAAATCACCAAAAAAAATGATTTCCAGTAATAAACTATGTAAATGTCATGTTACCTATCGGTGAAAATGTGACAAAACACAGACATTGCGTACATAATGATGACTGTGAGGAATTCGCAGATAACGATTAGCGCTATCTAATCATAACGTATGTACACGTTACGTACAAGCATGAATAAAATATTAGCTCGTTTTCGAATAACTAAATAACAAATGAGCGAAATATTCGAGACGTAATAGATTTACACTACCAAATATCCAAAATCTGACTCGATTTGCCAATTCGATCATTGTTACCAAGCCTCTAATTCATAATACAAACTCGATAAGTCTAACGATAATACTGATTATACCAATATGACAAACGAGTCGAGAACCGGTAATGAGGCCTAGATTGATCAGCTCCTTATTTGAAATCGTTTAAAAACTGGAATAGAGTCAAATTGTTAGAGCGGGTGGTAAGTGGCACATAATGCAGTGTGGCAAGCGAGTATGTCGGCGCAAGCGGTTACATGCACCTCCCTTATGCGTAAACCTGTTTCGCGCTTCGCGAGCAGAAATGTCGCCAATCGCGCGTGGAGACTGCAACTCTCCAACCCAGAACTAAAAAGTCCTAAAGACATACCAAGCCTGTAAAATGTTACTACCTTTTTCTTTGTAAAGGAGGAACTGGCTTGTTTTATTCGCTTATACGAAATGTTTGTTCGTAATGTGTTTTCTGTGTATAAAGTTTGACATTTTTGTTGCATCGCTACTTAGCCTGCAAGTTATAATACTTATAATGCATATTTAAACTTTCCATAGTTGCCGCGAATTTAATATGTATGTTATTGCCTCATATGGAACCAATTCACGTGTGAAGATGCTTGTGGACAATTATAATAAATTCATGATTTAATTTTAGTGTGATAACAACTGTTCTGATGCTTTAAGATTGTCTGGTAGAGAGTGCTTTACGGTATTAACACCGCCTTTTGTACTATTTTGAAAGTGGACTACCTAAATAAAATAAAAGAACTAAAATAAAATATCATTATTGCGTAGGTCGTGAACTTAAGGACTTAAAATTATAATTTTACTTCCTATTACAGTTTCTACTCTAACACTGGCTGTTGCATGAGGTATTCTAATAATACATATGATTTCATCATCGGCGACATGTGGAGAGAGTTTAAATGGTTTTACGCGATCTGTCCTGGAAAAGTTTGTAGCTTTATCTAAAGCTGTTACTCGTATCAACCTATAACAGTTTAGACATTAGTATTTAAGGTCATCAGTATATTCATAGGGCGAAAATTCTGTTTACTTCGTTTTATTTGGAACAAAATGTTTATAAACTTGAATACATTCTTAAACTCATACATTCATATTTTAAAAACAATTTCGAAGAATTCCTTGTTACCTAGATATTTTCTTAAATTTTGCATGGTCTTTTCAGGTTATCTGTAAAAAGACATCAACAGGTTCACTTAAATATTAACAGTAGCGTCTCACTAACACCTAACACTATTCAAACCCAAGGGATGCCGGATTATTGGAATGTTCGGATTACTGAATTCTTAAGGCTCCTTATTCGGTCAAAAATTCTGTTTGTTTTAGACATTTTTCTCTATGATCAAACATGTTTCTTAACATATTATCAATTCTTAACATTACCTACAGTTTGAATATTTTCAATGATAATTTTTGGTTCAAAAACTACTTGGAATTGACAAAATTTACAGAAAAAACAATTTTTTTTCAACTTATTTTCGACTGCACGCAATGAAAGCAGGAAATAGCTATGTAACTATCTAGAACACAGGGAAAAGTATTTATTCGCTTTAAGAAGTTGATTAAAATTATCAATATATTTGTCATAAAATGAAATAAATACCTACATTGTAAAATTTATAACTTTTATAAGGCATCTTAATAAGTAAAATAATAGTGCGACGCAGGAGCAGACAAAGATACACGAAGCTAACATTGAAATGCCGAATTAGTGAGACCACTGTACCTATTTATACACGACAATAAATAAGTTTTAAAGTAAACAAACAAAAAAAAATTAAATGAAATTTTATAATTTCTATAAAATCTTTTATTTTACTTTTAATGGGATAGGAAATTGTGCGTGCCTTTGTCGAGTAAATATAAGATTATCAAGACAGCTACCACATTCTCATATAGTTTACTAAGGTGATCAGATTTTAATTGTATTACCTAGATCCTAAACTTTTGCTAACATGCATATAAATATAAAAGTCCAGCTAATGCGAAATAAAAACTTTACACGCGTCATAAATTATGGACAAAACAACCTGCCTTTTAGTTTTAAAAGTATGTTTTGTCACGTGTCTTATCAGATACTTACATCGTGTTTTCAACACTTAAAGTGGGCAAATGTATTAGTTATTTCTGTACTTGGTTCGCATTCGATTACTGGACGTGTGCGGTTAGATTTGATCGATAAGTCTGTGGAATTTTGAGTTACATTATGAAACTTTGAGTCATTTTCAGACAATTTCATTACCGTCGTTATCATATTGTAGGTATAGGATGAGATGATGTGACGTGGACGTGTGTCAAAATATCACGCTAATATTAGAAAGGCCAAAGTTTGTGAGTATGTTTATGTGTATGTTCGTTACTTCTTCACGCTCAAACGGCTGGACCAATTTTGATTAATTTTGGTATGAAGGTAGCTGACACCCTGTATTAACACATAGGCTACTTTTTATCCTGAAGAATGCAGTGTTCCCGTGGGACGAGTGGGTGACTGCGCGGCTCAGCTAATATAAATATACTATATTGATTTCATATCAAGTTTTCTGTTAAACGCAGCTTTGTATCTCACTAAAGTCTTTTACTTTACCTTATTACCAATCAAACAAACTTGCATGTAATCAGAAGTGACAAGGAGATGTCTCCAACCCTAATCAAGACCCCAGCATTCCGTACTAGTCAAATATTTGGGCTCATATTATCGTGAGTTTTTTCAGTGTTTCGGCATAGCTAAACCAGATTCTACCCCATTTTTGGTGATGATAAGTTAAATGTGTTGGCCTTATTCTATACGTACTTATAATTAAAATATTATACCTTCCTTATTTACTATTTAAAATACAATATTATTATTTTATACGTACGCTTTTGATAATTATGTTTTCTTCGAGAATAATACATACCTACGTACAAGTACGAGTACCTATTAGCCTAAATTCTTAATAGTTTGATATTAGGTTACGTTTATATTACTGTAATAGTAAAGTATCCTTTATGAAAAATTAAAATACTGATTGTTGAGTTACTTTCTGCGTTTCTTCTCAACAGTGGTCTCTTATTTATTTAATCTTTATTGCACAAAAGAAAGAACTTATCGTACAAAAGGCGGACTTAATGCCATAGGGCATTCTCTACCAGTCAACCATTGTCTCTTCTTGTTAAATGCCGCATTTAAACGTAAGAATGCCCTTGCGGCCTACTTACAGAATAAAGTTAAATATATATCTACCATTATTTATTATAATATCAGGTATAAGGATCTCTCTTTTGATATTTCGGAACATCGCCTGAAAACTTTATTTTATTTGTTGTTTGTGTGAAATGCGATTGCAATTGGTCATGGGGTGTGGCGACACGAGCGACCGACGCGCGTGTGTGCGAACGCGCGCCAAGTTTGCCCGAACAAAGGAAGGTGGGACCGGGCACCGCGGTGCGCATTTATGGTTTAGCGTGGCACGCGCCGCGTAGTAAACCCGTCTTGCTTAAATGTATTATTTATACTTATTCTGTCGCTTTATTACAATGTTAACAGTTTAATACCCGCCTGAACGAACTCTTATCGCAGTTTCGACTACGCTGTATGACGCTACAAGCCTATCGCATGTTACTAGGGTCGCCATCTCTAAAACCCGGCTTCATAAATTTTTTGTACTATACAAAGTAAAAATCAACCTTCATTCAAGGAATACAAGGAATAGAATAGAATAGAATAGAATATATTTTATAAGGAAGGAAGGAAGGAAAGTCTTTCATCATCTTATAATCATGTTGGGCTATAGGCGGATTGGTAGTTTCATTAAGATTGAATTTGCCGTCCACAAACGTGTTCCCGTATCACGAGCGACGTAATTTGCGTCTCTCGACGTACTGTGCGTCAAAGTGCTAAACCCGGACTACAAGTAAAACCCCGCCCGGACGCTCCACGAACGCCCTCTAAACTAGGACAAATCCGGGAAAACCTGGACGCATGGCAACCCTACATGTTACCCACCGCTGTATATATTTACGGCACCGATGACTTCCATTCTTCGCGCTCGATGTCGCGGCTCTGATGAGAAAGCCAGACTTTGTAGGTGAACGTAACGCATTCTTCGTCCCACAAATGCAGGCATCAAATCTTAATCGTTCAAAATACATCGTTAGAATGTTTCAATAGAACAACATTGATTGCTTTGTGAATTTAATCGGCGTGAATACTACGCAAACAAGCGTGAGCCCGTGAAACATTTATCTTTTTTGTTATGTATTGAAGACTGGTTCCTCTTGTTTAAAATTGGTTAAATAATAACAGTATTGAGTATTAATATGTTACGATTGATGCATATTGTTATGTTATTTCAGTGTTTATTGGTAGTAAATTTACAATAATCAAAATATTAATAATTAATAAGTATTAACACACTTATGGTAAAGAGAAACAATGATGCGCGGGTTAAGTGTTTTACGAAAATAAAGGCCAGAACGGGCACAATGACTCAGATGGAATTCAGCCGTGCCGCTGCTTCGTCGGAATCAGAAATACAATCCTAATTATAATCGTACGCATCCGTCCAGCTCCTCAATCGGTTCAGACCGCACCGAGCATGTTTCAGAACTCATCTTTGTCGTTAAATGCCGACGAGTCGACGATACACTTTTGTTTTTTTTTTAACTCATCACCTCTTATTATTAAATCTATATATGCTTCCTTCCGTATCAATTTAATATAATAATTTTGGAACCAAAAAGTCGGACGCCTCGTTTCCGCCCGCAGGAAGTTAGGAACCAAAGGACAGTCTACGTCGGGCAGTCTACGTCGGGCAGTCTTAACCGTTCAGCTACTGTGACAGTATTAGCGACCGGAGAGCGGTAAGTACATACAGTATTATGTACATAGGAGCAACATTGCCGCATTGCGGTGTGCGGCCATGTGTCGACACATCGCTCCTGCCCTTAATGGTGCGAATACTCGAATACATTTTAGATCAGAGGAGATTTTTTGGAAATGCGCGCGCTGTGTTGAAAATATGTTTTAGAGTAGCGTTCTCTAAAACGCAACGGTATCCCAGCTATATTATTATGACAGCTTCCGCAGAGAGCTCTTATTGAAGAGTGATCTACTATTTTGATTCTGTACTCTTAACGAGGCTATGACTATTAAAAATGTCTGATTTTGGTTTCCTACAACCGCTAACAAACAACAGAGTTGGAGTTGTAGGGATAGGGAGTACGAAAACAAAAACAAAAATATTGAGACAATATTTGGAGGCCTTAAAAATACTTATACATTTATATCGAAGTAATTTTTATTTATTTTACCAGAAGCTCCCGTTCACAATTTTCGATTTTTGATATCGATACTTAGCGATGCCTGGCGATCAACAATTATTTCTTCCTTATTCTTGCTCGACGCGAGTCCGGCCACGTAGTGTTTACGTTAAGAAAGATCTTCCGGCGGAAGATGTCGTTTTGCACTTGCAATGCTCGTCGCGTGGTTTTGTCTGTTATGCTTCTCGGGAATTTCGTCAACACTTGGTATCATGTAGAAAACTATTTCAATAATTTTGTAAAATTTACGTTAGTAAAGTCAAGTAATTCGTTTAGTTATCAAAACTGCAGTCAAGTAGACGCATGCTTATACCTCAAACTTTGAAAATAATTTTTGACCGAGCGAGCGAAGCGTCTCTGATTCAGCTTCGCCAAAATGTTCTTCGTATGTTCGGATGCGCGGATTTCTGGCTGTTCTCGTCTATAGCCCATATTCTCATGAAATTGTATGTGTAGATTCGATAAGTAGGTATATTTATTTGTATTTGTCGATTCATATTTTCAAAATGGCGTGGCGGCGATATGGGGGTTGAAAACGTAAAAAAGTCAGCCATTTCGAAACAAACGCGAGTATATTTACTCGCATAGTATATTTAGAATCAGCATTGCACCCGTGCGATGCCGGGGCGGGTCGCTAGGTAATAATATACATCACATTTTTTTTCCGTCTCAAAGTACATTTTTTTATTCTATTTTAGACGTATACTTTAATACTTAGAAAATTATACGAGCATGACCCAGAAAAAAATATAAGTACGAATTCATCACACAAATACCTATTTGCCTAAGGGCAGAAACTTTCTTCTCGCCGCAGTTTCTGAGTGATGTACGTGACATAGTAAACGACCTGTGTCGCTAAGTGTTTTCAGAGTTTTCATTTGGTCAGTGGATTTATCTAGAGTTGACGACATCAAATCCGCAATGCATGTTATGGCACAAGCTAGAAGTCTCTGTATTTCTGACAAGATTGCATCCCTTTTGATAGCATTCTCGTTTACCGCAGCCGGGATTCAAACCCTGGACCGCCAGCTCAGTAGGCAGCTGCACTGTCACTCAATTCGCACGTTTACGTTTCTTAGCAACGGTTTGTTTATGTGAAACTTTCAATTGATAAGTTAAAGAAACTTACATGAAATTTAAGAGTAAGTTTCGCTTTGGAAACGTACAGAAACTTATATAATAATAATAAATAAATTTATTGTAAAAAAAACCTAGCCTAAGTACAAAAATGAATAAAGGGAATAATAATAAATGTCAACAACCAACAACGCACACAAATCGATCTAGTCCCAAATTATGCTCAAGAAGGCTTGTGTTATGGGTACTAGACGACGATATACGTACTTATATAGATAAATATATACTTAAATACATAGAACAACAATGACCCAAGCACAAATATTCGAGTTCATCACACAAGTATTTGCCCTGGCCGGGATTTGAACCTGGGACTGCCGGCTCAGTAGGCAGGTGCCTACAAACCGAGCCAAACGCGTCGTCAAATGAAATCTAAAATAAATATGAAATCTAAGTGAAAGTAACACTTTGGAAACTTACAAGCTGCCTATCACTACTCGTGAGGTCAGGTCAGTCCATAGAGCCACTACTTCGAGTTTAGAAAAGCCGTTTTTCTCTCTAAGTAGAAATTAAAATATGAAACAATAAGACTGAAAGTGAACGGCTTTCGCTATTAAGTGTATTTCCTGGTGATTATACAAATTACATTTCCTTTAGATAGACTCGGTAGGTATTTACCATAAGTCAGTTTAAGAATAAAAAACGCTTATAAGTACCACAATATACTGTATAGGTAACAAAGTGATTAGGTAGGTAGGTAGGTAAAAAGTGCTCTACCACTTTGGACCTGCCTGTGTTTCGGATGAGTATTAACACATTTCGGATGAGTATTTACCATGAGTCAGTTTCAGAATAAAAAATGCCTATACCACAAAATACTGGATAGGTAAAAAAAATTATGGATTTGGTAGATGGGTGCCTCGAACGTATTTTTTATCGGTAGGATTTTCCCCCTAATCGCATTTTGCCACGATCGAGTTTTGTCAAGTACTGTGCTATATGTTTGATCGTATATTTTCCTATGGGTCATTTGACTTACAGCATGTTGTCTGGTTCGCTTTTTGGTATATATATAATTTGCCTAACAGCGTATAGTCCTATATGCTTATTGTTCTACCTGTAAATTGTCAGATTGAAATTTGTTTTTCTTTTTAGGTGTATCAACAGATTTACTGTCATTAAGTACAAATGGAAAATCGGCCACTTGGAACCATTTGAAATTTTAGCCAAAATATAATTCTGCTGAAAATTATTTATGACCGAAGATGTTTTTTTGTTTGCGGAACCAACGGTGCAGAGAGATGCTTTTCACGCTTCGTTTGAAGGGTCCCAAGTCATAAGAAGAAGGAGGAAACACACGAGCCGGCCAGGCGCACCATATTTTAATAGTTCGGCATATGAAGGAATTGCCAAGCTTCTTGGCTCTCCACGGTGAGGCGATGACATCGCACACCGGCACGTTGGGTTCTATGACGGAAAGGGGAGGGTGTGAAAAGAGAAAATAGCTCTTCATATCACTCACCATGGTATTAGGCGATAGAAAACGCTCAGTGACCCAATGTCCCTACGTAATTGAAGGGGTTCGAGGAACCTGGTACTTTTCTCGTCATGCGGTCCGCCCGCCGCTGCAATCTGTCAAGAGCGCCGAGTAGATATTGGGCGGAGCCATCCCAAAGATGCGAGCAGTACTCAACGCACGACCGAACTTATGAAGAAGGCAGAGCTGATTTGGCGTAAAGAACCGTTGCACCCTGTTCAGGATCCCCAGTTTTTTTGATGCTGTGGCAATCTGTGACTCAATGTATTTGTTTTGATTAAGATTGCAGCAGATATCCATGCCTAGCATATTCAGGCTATAACGCAAACCGAGAGGAGTGCTCTGGAGACTAGGGAGAAACGAAGATGTTTTGGTTGAGAACGCACACACCTGGGTTTTCTTGGGGTTGAACTCAACCAGGTTATCAGAACCCCAATTGCTAATGAGCCGCATAGCAATGAACGTTCCCTAAAGGTGGCATGCCATTGATAAGCAGAAGAAAGAGGGTGGGCGAAATTAAATAAGCTTGAATTTAATTTTGTCCATTATAAAAAAAAAGGAATATATTGCATATGCACAAAGTGAAAGTCAAAAATATTAATTAGGACCAAAATGTAAATTTAAGCTCAAAACTAATTATTGTCCACATATAAATTTTGTTGAGGATGAATATAGTACTTATGCCATCGACGCCACGTAGCTTGGCAATAGCGACCAATGACTCCTCCTACCATGAAACTCAATTTCTAATGACGACACTTTTGTTTGTTCCCCGTAACGACCATTTTTACTATTATTGCTACACCGTGGTAGCGGGTCCGCTCCCTCCACGCCCAGACACCCTCTACCACGGTGTAGCAATAAAAGTAAAAATGGTCGTTACAGGGAACAAACAAAAGTGTCGTTATTAGAAATTGAGTTTCATGGTAGGAGGAGTCATTGGTCGCTATTGCCACAGAATAGATAATAGTCTATTGCCAAGCTACGTGAAGTCGAGTATAGTATCGAATAGCTAAACTCGTTCGACAGTTCTCGACAGTTTTTTCTTGAAATGGTATATGAATATAAATATGGTGTAAATATTACTATGACATGATAAATACTTGACCATGAAGTATGAAAGTAATTATGAAGATATTACGTTGGAACTCTTTAGCAGTATTTTCTTTTGAGCAGTAGAGCCCCAAGTACTCTGTATGTGTCATGTCATGATCGAGGACTACAACGATGAAAATGTCAAAAAAAAGGTTCAATGCAATAAGAAAAAGTGAGATTAAAATTAAAGAGTTTATGACTAAATGGCGTAAATGCGGCTAGAAAAAGTGAGATAAAAAAAAAGAGTTTATGACTAAATGCGGCTAGAAAAAGTAAGATTATGATTATGGATTAGGAGACTCAGGAAAAAAAAACGATTATACATAAAGCACACGTGACAAATGCGATTAGGGGGAAAATCCTACCGATAAAAAATACGTTCGAGGTACCCATCTACCAAAACGTAAAAAGTGCACCACCACTTTTGGACCTGCCTGTGTTTCGGATGAGTATTAACTCATAAAGTAGAGTCCAAAGTGGTAGACCAATTTTTTGCCTGACTGTACTCCATTATTCAACATCGCATTGCATAGTACCCTTTTTGACAGTGAAATGTATTGAACGAGCGTCCGTCCTTTGACACGTTATTTCGTTACTTCCTCCATTGTCTAAAGAACTGTTAGGCCAATGAATTATCATCATTCGTCGCTTTAGGTAGTATGCGTCAAATTAACAATTGCCTCGAACCAACTCATTATCAGTCAATTGTAAAGAGGCAGGCGTTATCGGGTCCCCTTTCCGGGTCAGGTACGTTCCACACGGTGAACATTTCTTTAACGTGTTGCGAGGCGATTCTCATTTACAAAACTTGGATAAAATCAATAGGAATGATGGCTAATTTCTCCAATGTGTAATATTCAAATCGGTGTTTCGGTGATGTTTAAATATTTGTCTGTTTCTGGTTCCGATGGCGTGGGAATTACGAGAAATTCGAATTTATTGTTATTTTACTTTATACAGGTAAGGCTGCCATCTCTAAATGCAACGAACCCGGACAAAGACTAAAAAAAAACCCGGATATTGGGCGTAAATCACATTTTTTCCCGGACGTGTCCGAAAATAATATTATTAAAAAAACAATCGCTTTATTTTTCATTGACATAAAAAAATTCCACTCTAAAAAAAATTACAGCTTTTTGAAACCCCCCCCGGACGGCCTCCGAACTAGGACAAATCCAGGGAAACCCGGACGGATACAGGAAATCTAAGTGTCTACCTCCGAGGACGGATGGCAGCCCTATATACAGGAAACCTAAAAGTGTCTACCTCCGAGGTCGGTAGATTTGTGTCATTCAGTACTTATTCAGTTGGTCTATCTGAGTATTTAATTATAAGGTCTTAAGTAGCTCCTAATATCCAAGTATGTGTTGTAGATTTTGTAACGTGTGTCTGCACTGCATATAGATCTAAGTTACAATTAACTGTGATAGTGTTTAATTATGACTAAAGTTTTACCGAATCGGTACGCATGTTAAAGACCAAATATGAAAGTTCGAGTTGTTTTTGTTACCGCTTGAGAACGGTGTAGCGAGTTTGTAATACATTAGTCCGGCGTTGATATACACGGCCACGTATCGTGAGCGTTTCTATTCATAGTACTAATGTACTAAATATAGTACTGATTCCCTATTATTTCTCGCGACTGACTCAGTACAGTTCCGCTTTTATAAGTGACTAGCTTTCGTCAGGGATCTACTTGAAAGTAGTTTTTTAATCCCACATTAAGAACTCGACAACTTAGATTTATTTGGTTATTGCTAAATTAAGAAAATATGATTATTTTATTTGATTACATTGGCATGGGATGAAATTGGGATAAACCTAAACAAATAAAGACCCCATTTTTTTATTAAAATCGTAAAATATAGGCCAATTTAATTTTCATTCGTTTGCCAAATTGATATATTGAACGGACACTCGTTTACTGTAAATCTGAATCTTGGAAGCACTAAGTAATGTCATATATGTACATACTTAAACCTTTGTGATCTTAACTGACCGTGAAGCACTTTTGTTATTTATTAATACTTGATGAAGTATTTAAGATTGTAACAAGTTGATAAACGCGATAAACCTTACCGATCAACCATTACCTGTGCGATACATCTATCTCCATTATTTAATTTAATCCCATCTCCGCATCCTGTTATTTTAATACAATTAGCGTTTCACGACAAACGTATGTTAAAAGCATCTCAAGGATAGCAAGTACTATGTAAATAGCATACAAGCGCACATATGCAAAGTCGACGATCGCATGCAGGTAGGTGGCTGTCTGATTCCACAAGAGAACTGCAGTCGGAATTCGTCATCCATTCCGAAATTAGTCTCGCGCTCAAAGGTGACAATGATTCGTGTATTCGACTCATCTGTATTAAAAGACAAAACAAATAACAAACATTCTTCTATTACAAAGTGGGAGACATTAATAAATGAGACGGGGTAAATAACCGTGGAACACGTCATACTAATTTATTTTTAAACTACATTGGATCTGTTGAACTTTGCTTTCGCCAACGCTTACATGTCCTGCGTGAATCAGATAGGTAGTTTCGTTGCAGCTTTAGAGAATCGGGCTATGAAGGTGGTGATGGCGCTGGCGTCTGCGCTTGCGCACATCTGCCGCTGCCCGCGCCGCGCGGTGCAGACGGCGCGCGCGTGGCAACCCGCCGCACCCGCCCGACGTGGCCCGAGTCACGGGCGTAACCCCGACCGCACAATACCCTTTGGAGTTCATATTTGGAATGTAGGAAGGCGAATCTCCCAGCGTTATAACCGCGCGCTTTTAATTTCGATTTCTCACCATTATTACCAAAACACAAGATTAAGTCGCTTCAACTGTGATCAGACTCGGGAGTGCCTTTCAGATTCTTAATAAGTACCTGTCTTTGTCCTTCATCACGAAACGGAGGGACGGATTTTAACCAATTTTGGTACTACGGTAAAGAAAAAATACGCAGACGACAAATATTTTTTGAGTTGTCAATGACTATTATCACTTACAAATTTCATTTACATAATGTAACTCACTGCAGTGACCATTCAATCAAACCGTCACTTTTACTTATGATTCACGCTTTTCCCCAAGTAATAATAAGTCGCATCAAATAAAATAAATTCCATGATGCAATTTAGTTTTTAGTAAATTTAATTTCTTATCAACTAATGAAATACAAAATGCCTGAAGTTCTTCCTGTCCTTATCATTTGAATTGTGTCACGATGAGACCTAGTGGGCGGGTATTACGTCAAACAGGAAGGAAAATTGTGTTTCTAACTTGTAACTTTCCATAAAACGAATATATTCGATTAAATAAGTCTCCACCTCGTTCAAAATATCAGCAGCATAAATAAGGAAAGTGGAAGTGCTATTACTGAGTGGACCAATGATATACGCAGCATAACAGTAAAAGAGTGAAGAAGAAAAGCCGAAGATTGGGTTTAAATGGCGCTGGCGTTGTGATAGGAGAGATCCTATATGTGATAGGAGAGTTTCCAGTAGCAAAAATAATTAATATTCCTAGGCTGATAATGATGCTGATGATGAAAGTTCATTGTTAACGCCCTTATCTGTCTTGACTTGAAAATTTCAAGTTTCTACTTATGAAAGTTGCATTACGTACCTATATTACATTTGAGCAAGTCTTCAAATCGAAATACTAATCATTTCAACGCAGCGCTTGTCACTCGGGACGAACCCATCCCGCTGGTTGGGAGCGCAGCTAATTATAATCCACTAAACATCATCGAGAGCTCGTAACTTAGGGTCGCGCCTGCGCATGTATTTTTATGCGCTTTTTCTACACTTCCTATTCCTGTCGCCCGAAGCAACCGAATTGGGTAATTACGTTTCAAACGTAATCTTTTTATTACCCTTTTATGCTAATACGAAATTGGGTAAACCCCTTTCCTCATTATAGTAATAGTATCCGCTAGAGAAATTCCTGTTTTACGAGTGTGTTTATATGCGTGACCTGACTGCACCTACGCGTTGAGGTAAGGCCTCGTAAAACGCAACTAAATTGACAGGTCATAACAAATAATAAACCACGTACACTATGGTAGTAAATAACGGGTTTGGGATTTACCGCATTTAGCCTCGATCGTTGCAGCCCTAAAATCCGCGCGCCGTGGTTCAGCGCGCTCGACGCAGGTACCCTACCCATTATCATGCGTTTGCGCATCCAGTTCGCTTCGCTCTACATCGAACCTTTCGTATGTATCACGTTTCTTAGTGAAATGTATGTATACTAAATGAGAAACTTTGCAATGCTCGCTAAGCTACAGTACGTATTAATCTTCGATTATAAGTTATAGCAATATTAAACATACATTTTTAAAATATTCAATCGAATTCGTGTAAGCGGATTTCAGTAATTATTCGGTTTATCTATTCTAAAACATTGAAAAAGGAGGATCAAAGTTTTTTTTTATACAACCACATTTTGATCGGTTAATTTGAAATATTCTCGTTGCAATTACACAGCACGAATGTTGAATGTGCACGAATCATATGTCATAATAACTAATCTACCTACTCAGTTTGCGTATTTTATCCAAATCGCCTTGGTTTCTTGCCAATGTGACTCTAAATAAATGCCATACGCGGTCCGGGTGACACCGGTGACAATTAACTTTCAGCTGTCTTTGAAAACAATCGTTTATCGCGCTTTAAATATCTGTTCATTTTATCTAAATATCAGCTACAGACGTCCACTCAGTCAAGACGTACAGATTCTCCTAGCTCGCCACTAGATGCGATCCTGTGTAGACCGCATCCATCGACTCCCTGCGACCCTAACGATGTCATCATTCGACCTAGTTGGAGGCCGTCCAGTCTGCGTTTTCTTATTCGTGGTCGCCACTCCAGGACGTTCCTGTAAATTCTACTTTTGTTTGATTATAGTTTTACAATGCTGCACTGTTTGGCAAATCTTTCATTTAATGTCATACACATACGTCCTACTGTTACTAACATACCATTTTTCAAAGATTATGACCTCTTACCTTCCGATTGTCAGGAGAGCTCTAGATTCATTTAAATATTTACAAATCATGGAAGCAAAAAAACCGTTAATAATAGAAAGGTAATAAAATTCATAGCAAAATTGCATGTATTCTTATGACTGTTCCTCAAACGTGTGAGCCTATTGTTCGAGGTACGCGTGAAAATCAAACTTCCGTGATGCCATTGGGAAACTAAAAATACAATAGAGGGCAACGTCTATTAAAGATATTGCAAACAATTTGTATCTTTTGTTTTTTGTTACGATTTACACACTCCGATAGCGTAGGTATTTCAATGTTTAATCCGCTTCTTTCCCCTGCAACATGCACTTGTAACATTATCTACATGCTGCTTGAATTTTTCAAATGCTGTTTTGGTAAAAACCGGGCATTACCGTGTAATAGGGTTAAATACGTATATTCAACGCAAATTTTTATCTGTCGCGGTAATTTCTTGTAAATCTCGCCGCGTATATTCCGTTACTGTAATTCCGGAGTGAGGACACGGTCATACATATTTCTCTGGAAACGTATCACCTTGTCGCTTGGTGCTGGTTACTTACAATTAAAAAGCGAAAAGAGCGCGGATTCCGCGGTGAATTTCGAGAAATATCGACGGGGTCAACGAACTACGTCGACGCATCGCGTCCGCGTCTTCTCGCTCAATTTTTTATTGTTTTTGTATTATTGCGGAGATTTCGAAAGAGATTTTAATATAATTAAAAGGTCCGTGTGGTATGTACATTTGGTACGAGAAGATCGGTTGAGATATTGTGGGTTAAATTTATGACCATGGTGAATTAACGAGCGTGTCGTATTATGATGAGAGCAAAGGTTATTAGGAATTTTATTTTCATATCGTGCTTTTTAAAATTAAAATCGTGGAATATTTAGACTACACAAAGTGTAAAATCTTTATATTCCAATTATAACCAGCAGGTTTATTTAAAAAAGTAATATATACGAAAAAGAAGCAAAAGTTCTTAAACAAGCAGTAGTTCTATGAACGTTTGTCGTAAAAAATATCAACATGCACAATTATTTTCCTCTTCTCCAGTCAACCAAAGTCGCTAAAAGTGAAGCGAATATTTTTTTGAAAGAGTGATTGATTCCCAGTAGCGTACCTTTGGAGATAAAACCAAGATGGCCAAATAAATTACCAATTTTCCAGAATGTTTGCTTTTTAAATTCCAAATTAGCATCACATCAATTATTTATCGTGTCGTTTAAGATCCCTAATTTTCGTTTTTCTTGGAATATAAAAACTGATGAGATCAAGTAAGTATTCTGAAGACTAAATACCCGCCTTCTCTTTGTTAATTAAAGTGTTAGCATTTATAAGAATATTAGCGTTTTTATATTTTAAACTATTTACTTTACTAAAAGTTTCTGTCGTTCTGCAGTAAGGCCATGATCTGAATTTTACTAATCACCCCGCATAACTCCGACAAGCTTTTAGTCGCGAGCGCATGTCACTTTCAAACCAACATTCAACAACGCACGTCGACCCATAACATCCTTCTTTTTGTATCCAGGCTAAAAATTATCACCGGCGTAGAAATAAAATAATTTAAAAGAACAGCCGCCGCAGGTGCGGGGGCAGGTGGAATAATTGGCAATTCTTTGTCTCAACCCGTACCCATACTAACGAAAACCTATAGTCGCTTAAAGACCTTAAGTCACCGACGTCTTATTTTATTATAACTTTTTGCTCCGTTTGTCTTTTTGTTGGTGTGGGTCTACCGCGCTTGCACTCCATTCGACGACTCCTAATTTTATTGTCCTTATATTTTAAAAGTGGTTTGTCGTTTGTTGGGTTTTTGAGTGATGATTTCTACGGTTTGCTTGGGTGGATGATGACATCTAATATGATGAAATTCCAACTATTCTCCGCAATTCACATGATATACCGTGCGTGTAATGAACATTCTATAGAAATATTTAATATGAAATTACTATTTATGTTTTCAATATCCTGAGGCTATGAGCGCTAATTAAATGACTACTACCAGGTTACATTGCTGTTTCTGTAAATACATTTTCAAACTGCGATGACGGTTCATCGAATTTCGCAATAATCAATTTTCCCAGTTGACTAGTGATTTCGCCCAACATCAATGCAGTACATTGCGACTGTCACCGTGAAATTCCGGAAGGCAGGAATGTGGGTGAGGTAACCCCATTCGGTCGGTGCACATGCGCTTTGCGATTTCTGTTGCAACCCGGCCGAATCTAGACGCTTAACGAACGTCGGTGAGCGGTTCACGGTGTTTCAATCTTCAACTCGGCTGGATGCTAACCTCATTGTGAGAGTACATACGTAGCGCAACCCGGTCACTTAGCTAGTACGCATATTATCTCCATTTGCATAGTGCGGACAAGTAGCGGTGTTGACTTACGCGCCGCTGCCACATATAATGCCGTTGCGTTCAAACTGCATAAAAGTATTACAATTTCTCTTCTAGTCTAGTAGGTACGCCGTTGTCGTTGGTGAAGGTGCGTAACCAATTGTTTCCATGACAATCATGGAATAATGAGCTGACACACTGTCGGGTACTCGATCAGCGGGAGTGTTGCGTGTGTTGCCGAGGTTTTCGCACAGCTTTTCTCATCTACCGCTTAAGATACTTTTGGAAACAGTTTTTTTTTTATATTTACGCCTTGAGGAGTCTATTCCAGGATACTAAAGCCATAGGATCGATATTGCTAAGCTACGACATTTCTTCTTCAAGAGTCTTTTGGAGTGTTGTATTTAATTGACACAAAGGTTCTGTCTATTAATTAGCTCAGGTCTCGTAATTTAAAAATGGCCTCGAACAAACCTTTGTCTAAATGATTAAATTGCCTGAAAAAAAATCCAAGGTATTACGTCTTCATGTAGTATTTTACTTAAACTTCCCGAATCGTAGGTAATATATAATATAAATATTCTGAGATACCAGTAACATATATCGCTCTCCATCCCATATTCATAAAAAAAAAAACGGACATGGCAAAAACTAACATTTTCGCCTCGGTTATACCTATGGGTAAGTGCTAAGCTATTATAAGTAGTGTGCTTCATTTAAGATATTATAATTATACTATATCTATATGCCTAGTTAGGAGCTATAGTAACCGCCGGCTGATATCGTAAACGATCCCATAAAACGAATAAAAAGTTAAATACGCAGCCAGGTAGTTGAGTTGGTGCGACATTGAACAAAACACGCGATCGCAACAATGGTCATGAATGAATGTCGTTCGAGCGCATGATGTATGTACCCGGATAATGATGTTATTTGCTTTGCCTTCCGTCATCGTGGATCATTGCTGCTAATACGTAGTTTGCTTCCTCCGTGTGTCTTCAAGACGATTGTGAGCGAACATCAGCTTTTCACGCAGAATGTGGTCACGTTTTACTCCCTAGTGACGGATGATGAGTTTTGAAAATGTAGACTGTATTTTATGGAATCATATGAATTTTGTATTCCCATACGTGAGATAAGGTAGGCACTCATATAGTTTAAGATTTATAAGTGTAAAAGAAGCATTATTCCATGTTGATATTGAAGAAATAAATTGTGGAGGTTTCCACACTATTTATAAACATTTGGTAAACGCTAGGAAACGTTACTGCCTTAATAAAAATTAAAAAGCATCACTTTTAATATTAGGGATGGCATCTAACCAATACACATTTCTTAAAAAACATTTTACAACAAATGTTTATTGATTGTTGATAAAAAAAAAAATTTGTTGTATGTTTTCTGATATAATGAAATAGTCCTTCAGTTATTTTTTGTACGTAGCCTGTAATTAGCTAGTACATGTGTAGTACATGGTTCTTGAATAAATTTCTGTTTTATTTAACTACCTATGCTTTTTTTTACCATAAATAATTTATTGTCATATTGTGCATTTATAAAAGACCGCAGAAAAACATCAGAGAGCATCACAATACCGTCTTGCGGTATCCAATCGTATTATAGTACAATAGTTATAGTATAGGTATTACATCAATATGGTTGCCCGATATTTATTAATTATTATTATTTATTTATTATGTACACAGAAAATTTATTTGTCTACTACAATACATTTAATTAAAGTTTTACTTACATCGAGAAAAATACATTAGGTATTACAATTAAATCAAATTCCTGTTTTGCACAACCTTGGAGCGATGGATGCGATTTTATTTATTTATTTAAACTTTATGGCACAGATCAAGCTAGTACAAATGGCGGACTTAATGCCACAAGGCATTCTCTACCGATCAACCGTAGGGCTACACAGAATCATTGAGTTGGTGCAGGGTCTACGACTATAACGTTCGGAGATAATTTAAAAAAACAATTTTAGAAATATATAATATATACATACTTGAACTTACACAAATACACAATTATAATATACTACATACATGTAGATTCATGTACCTACCCAGTGAAAACATCATACCAATAATTCATCTTGAAACAAAGTTTTCTGTAACCGAGGTTATGATTATTATTATTTATTTTGCAGGTATTTTAAGTGCACTGATATTAGAAACGGCCGTCCTTGATCTTATCATCACTCCATTGAAATTATAGTGACGTTCGTATATACTTTGTAGCTATCACTATTTAGGTGATTCATCGTTTAAGTACTTTGTTATCGCTGATTGATTATATTCATTTTAATATTCATGCATGTCAACTTAATTGTATAAAGTATGTAGGTATGTTATTATTTTTCATTATTAAATGTCAAATAACGAAAACGAGACATACATCGAGCTCAAGTTGTTCACAAGATCACTGGAGGCATTGAAAAGTTAAGCATTTATAAATAAGCGTCGACAGTCATAATCGCACGTACCTATTATACTATAAC
Source organism: Apotomis turbidana (assembly GCA_905147355.2). Classification (NCBI taxonomy): domain Eukaryota; kingdom Metazoa; phylum Arthropoda; class Insecta; order Lepidoptera; family Tortricidae; genus Apotomis; species Apotomis turbidana. The sequence continues at coordinate 17,069,986 of LR990285.1, read as the reverse complement.
AATAGAAAAACGCAATAAGATCATACAAACCGCATACATGATCGCTGCCTTTTTAACATGACAGTATATAATCCCTGTACACATTATGCTCACGTGTTTAGGTATCGTAGGTATCGTATGTAGTTCGGTTCAATTGTTATTGTCGAGTATGTGTAAACAGCTCTGATCGTATATGCTTGGTATACTTTGTCAATCTCGTACCAATTCATGCGTGTCAATACAAAGGCACCCTCGTACTGTATGTGATAAAGATCATATTTGAAAACGTTAATACACCGAGTTCTGAGGATAGAAAATTTTCCAGTCGATATGCGAATGTTGACGGCATGTACCAAAGCAAATGAGTGTTATCTAATTAAATTAACTGGGCTTGTTTAACTGGACATTTCTAGTGAGCACTGGGTTGTCTTATTAGCGGTAAACGTTAAGTTTTTAAGGACGGTCATCTTCACGGTTTTGTTCAAAGCATGGTATAAGAAAATATGGTATGGCACTCTGGAATGACAGGCGAGACTCACGCTATGATTGGTTGATCGGTTCTGTTAAATGCATAATTATTATTTTTGTAAGACTGGCGGCAAATATTTTTTCCTTATAATTAAATTGTTACCATAAAGTGGCAACTAATCAGTGCCATACCTTATTTTCTTATACCAAGGCTCAAAGTATTTTCCAGTGAGTTTGAATCTGTCATTTGTTTACATTTCAAATCTTGTTAGGTGACTAGGTTATACATAATTTATTACAATATAATATTAACGATAAAAATTGGCTACGACTGGCCACGAACGCGCGCTGCATTTGCCAGAACATAGGCGGAAAGCGGAGCCCAACATTCAAATGTGCACTGGAGCTCAGGCTTGTGTACTCGTGGCTCGTGGCTCGTAATGGTTTGTTTAGGATTAAAGTTAGAAATAAATTATTATTCCCATTTAAAATTGTGCGGCACTCATCAGAGAAACCACACTCTAGGTAGGTATTCATACCTCAGACTAAACACAGCTATGTATTTGGTAACGTGACGATCGACATACCAGTATATAAAGGTTTAAAATAAACAACGGTTCGCCTTCAGTTCTGCGTATGCGACCGTGTGAGGTCATTTAGTCGGAAAACTTTTGGGTCCGACCCACCATGACTCAGAGGCGGGACATCAAAGTCATGACTTTGTCATACTTGATATGGATTTTACTTCTGCGGTTACGATCGTAAAGTGATGCATATCTAAACACTTTAAATGATATAATAAGCTTGTTATGTTTAAGTGTTTTGTTATTAAGCTCTTATAAGAAAGTTGCGATTAGTTTTACATATTCAGAGTTATAACTGTAGTAATTGAGTTGAGAAACGAAACGGTTTACGCTTTTGATTTCTAAAAATCCGTCTGAGAAAAAAATATTTATTTGAGAACAATTTTATTGGTTGTTTCTGTTAAATGTGACGCAATTGGCCGTGGGGCGTGGCAAGACGATTGACCTATGCGCACGCACCTCTAGTAGTCAAATTCATCATGCATTATTTGGCTACGAATACCCAAACTAAGGAAGGTGGGGCCAGGCAACGTGGTGCGCGCTGGTGGGCTGTTAGCGTGGCTGGAGGCGGATAGTGAGCTCATTTTTGTAACTGAAAGAAGTACTTTTGACTCAATAATTATGTTGTAAAGAAATTTAAGACGAGCCTCTACCTTATCTTGAAAACTGTTGAGTTTTGACTAATTAGGTTATTAATGCAACAGGGCTTCAGAGTTCAAGTGAAAGTAAATCAAGAATACAATAACAACTGTGTTATTAGCCTTTGAATGTTCAGTTTACAAGTCGGTTTAACGTCTTTGTTATCGGTTTATTTTATGTGTGCACGGCAGTTTAGTGATTTTTCCACGCTGGGCACCCACACAGACGCATCATGATCAAAGTGCTATAGACATACTTATTCACTACCACAACTGTACCTAGCCCACTCGGTAAAACACTTAAGAGCTGTTCTGATGAGGTTTAGAATAGAACGCTCAAGGTTTATTACAGGATTTCAGCTATAATATACCACGGTTGAGGGGTTACTCTCAAGTTGGAAATTCGATGTTCGTATCGTGCCGTCCTTCTAGCTCTCTTGTAAAATGTGTTTGATCAAGCGAGACAGCACGATACGAACGTCGGATTTCGAACTTAGGCGCAACCCTTCTGGTATTGCACGTGTCAATCCGCGATAAATGATTTGGTGATTTTGTATTGTTTGTAACCGTTTGCGTTAACCAAGGGCGATAAAGGAGAGTATATCACAAACTAAATATTTCGGCGGTCATGTTTTTCAATTTTTAAGACATGTCATTAAGTATTTTGTTGTCAAACACAGAGTTAGGGCCGAAAACGTCCACTGCTGGACATAGGCCTCCCTGAAAGTTCATCTCGACGACCGGTTGTGCGCCGTCCTCATCCTGCTTCTCGCGATCCCAACGAGGTTGCTCGACGTCCTGGGGGCCTATGATGGTTGCTTTTATCAGGCGATAAGTAAGTGACAAAGTACCCGACACGTTTTCACAAAATGTGTTGACGTCGGTCAACGTGCCTACCAGGACGCGGTCGCCACTGAATAACCTTTCTGCCCAACGGTCATCGGTTCTACGATTCTACTAGTATGAGTAGGTAGGTATATTTTAGCTCTAATGTCACTGCCTCATAAACGATTGTGTATTATACAATTTTAGACGGGTTTTACTGTACGCTTCATATGTTGCTTGGGCTTTGTAACAATGGTTACGTGATCTTAGCTAACAGTTACGAAACTACAGTCCGTACTAAATTGATCGGGCTTCAGCGGCGACAAGGAAACATGATTTTATAGTTTGCTAGTAGGTGCCCGCAAACTCGTCCACGTATTTATTTTCTCCTACGTTGTCGGGTAAAAAGTATACACATTATTGGATGCAGCTATTGTACCAATTTTTTAAATCTGTCTAGCCGTTTCGGTGTGATGAGTAGGCAAAGAAATGTTTACTAACAGTGGCGATGTAGGTACGGGTGGCGCCGCACGCCTATACAAATCCTGCATCGCGCTGATAGATTTTTCCTGAAACAATTATCTCTCTCTCCACAGCAAACTGTACGTCTAGCATAACTTTGTTCGCGAGAAATACTATCTGTCACTTTCTTTTCGATACTGAGCGAGCAATACAGGAGATGCTGACTCGTGCGATAAGCGAAGTCGCGGCAAGATATGCTAGCCCTGCTGCGCGTCTAGCACAAGTTGGCTTCGCGACTCTTGTCGCGCGACATAGCATCGCCCGTCGCTCTCCCACAGTACTGTGAAGAAAGAGACAGGTAATATTTCTCGCGCGAGAAAGAGGCGCGTGTTAAAGTTGTGCTAGAGGTGCTGGTATTCAATAGAATTTTATAAAAGTGTAGAAACTACACTGTAGATACTTATGCCTGCATTGTGTCTTACTTATCTGTGCTACACGTGGATGGTCATAAAACTTGGCATTGTCTCTTGTGGCTTGCCTTCAATAATAGACTGAGGTTTCATCCTATTGTCAATCTCGGATATATGTACTTTGTGATACGAATGCAAATGCAATTTGATTGGAATAGGAGAAAATTAAAGACACCGACTTCGAGTTATCACTATCATGATGGTCGCGAATTTCTACGTTGGTAAGCAACCGACTCACTCATTTATACGTGTCGGAAAGAGACGGACGCTTTATCTGTGCACAGACGAATAAATAAAGTGTCATTTTTATCACCGCTCGAGTTGCAACTTGCAACGCTCCAAAATGAGGCGTATCACGAACAACCTTCGGACATTCTTAATTTTACAACGCAATGAGCTCATTCGCCGTCGAAGGCAGGCAAAAAGGGCACCAGCCGTCTATTACGGTGTATTTGGTAAGACGCGCGGTGAAAGTGATTGCGCGAATGTCGCGTGCGCCGACCTTGCCATATAAGCGTGCCCGGGCGCATCCGCGCATCTCCTAGGGTTACCATAAATAATTACGTCGGGATACTGCGGTGAATGCAGCCTCTTCGGAACGCGACAGGTACGATAGGCTCGGGAGCTGGTTGTCAACAGGTGATGGCAGCCTATTATGTTGGTTTTGTGCTGAATCCCTGACTTTTCTGATCTCCAACCTAATGGATCTCAGAAATTATGTAAACTGCATTCTAGCTTTGATTAGTTTTTCACCCTCGTTCGTTCTAAACAACGTTTTTGACAAGTGTTTACACACAACTATAATTAGATGAATATCAGAATATTGCTAGCACATAACAATAAATACGTAGCTATATTTTTATAAATATAAATATCAGACAACCTCACACAAATCGATCGACTTAGTTCCAAATTAAGCTCAAGAAGGCTTGTGTTATGGGTACCAGACGACGATATACATACTTATATAAATAAATATATACTTAAATACATAGACAACCATGACCCAAGCACAAATATTCGAGTTCATCACACAAATATTTGCCCTGGCCGGGATTCGAACCCGGGACCGCCGGCTCAGTAGGCAAGCGCTTAGAAACTGAGCCAACCGCGTCATCGTTATGTTCTATTACTTCAAAACTTAAAGCTATACATAAGTTGTAACCTACCTATATGTTGTGAGTAAAAACAAACATTCTTATTTAGCGATTAGCGACAGATGCAAAGGTGTTCTGATTAAGTTGTTTTTGGGACTAAAATATTTCTAATTCGCAATTTCCGTTACTAACAGCTGATTTGACGGGCATTTAATACATAATAAAGTCAATGTCATGGACATCCCGCCATTACGAGGGACAGTGTCCGATGTGCAGAGTGCAGGTGGCAAGCCTAATCGCCTACATGCTGTACAAACGGTGCAGTTGCCTTGAAACGCCTGTTTGCCTGTTCTTCCATACACAGAAAGTCACTTATATGTCTCTTTCGTCTTATTATACTTATATTCGTCTTTCAAGTACGGGGCACTGTACAGGCCAGGGCCTCAATTCGACGTTTGACACTGACATCTGTCTGATATCACGCCACTACTTCTACTTACCTCTTAAGTTAGAGACTAACCTTAAATGACAAGTTTTAAAAGGTTTACTATACGCAGAATAGCATAAATTTAAATATTTGTTCATCTAAATTTAGGATATCGTTAAGTTCCGTTGCGTATGTAATACACGACGCAAAGTACTATCGATGTCTATATACATTTCCAAGTGTTCGAATTTAAAATGTTGTTAATTGGCGCCCAAAAATAGATGATCATATATAACTCTCGAAAACCTTGTCAAACATACATTACTTACATTAGATCTCGGATATTCACGTAAACGCAGCTAAATACGTTACGGAATCGACCTACGTGTCTTAAAGCGAATTCCGCGTTGTGTTTCCAATGATTGTGGCCATCGATAACGATACGTGCAAGATTCTATGAATTTATGCATGTGTCAATGAGTTTTAGTTGTAATTAGGTATCACATCCTTATATCACATACACTCGCGGTCAAATAATACGGGACAATAACCCTGTGTTTTCCGATTACACGAAGATTGATTTGGACTTTCTTTTTTAAAAGGCGGCATTTCTAGTTGGTTCCATGGTCATCAAAACCTATAGGAATTGATTATGGGATCCTGGAGAGATCAAGCGAACTTTTCTGATAATATAGCCACAAGTATCTTGATTTGTTTTTTAGTCGGTATGTTTTCTCTCGGAATGTTCTACATTTGATGACTTGAACCTTCGTTGCAGTGATTTTATGCACTTTGTTTAATTAAAATTAAATTATCCAATTTGCAGGCAATTTGCTGTGGGTAAGTAATATAAGATATAAGAACTTATGCTATAATATTCATATTATATACGCTCATATTGTATAAGCTTGTTTCGTATACCGTTCAAGGTGTATAACGAACGTTGGATATAACATCAAAATATCTATTTTTGTTAAGTATAACGTTATTTAAGTATAATATCATTGTATATAACGATCATAACGTATAACGTTCATAATATCTCAGATTCATAATGTATATTACTCAATACATCTAACACCAAAATGCATAATGCTCGTATAGAATAACCGCCTGCACATCAATTGTGTACATACTTATGCAATAGTTCGCTGTAAAATTTTAATATATGTACCTCCATGCAAGCAAGCATTTTAACGCTCCGCTCGCTTCGCTCGCTCCGCTATCCATGGTCATAAAACAAACCTAACCTAACCTACAGTTTTCGGTTTTTGACCCATATTCCATTTTGTCGCAGTTCTTCCAAACGGTATACTCGTATTCGCCAGAATTTCATCTGCCATTATAAATTGTGTACACACTTATGCAATAGTTCGCTGTTAAATTTTAATATACCTCCATGCAAGGAAGCATTTTGACGCTCCGCTATCCATGGTCATAAAACAAACCTAACCTAACCTACAGTTTTCGGATTTTGACCCATATTCTATTTTATCACAGTTCTTCCAAACGGTATACTCTTACTTGCCAGAATTTCATCAGCCATTATCAATTGTGAACATACGTATATCGTATGCAATAGTTCGCTGTTAAATTTTAATGTAGGTACCTCCATGCAAGCAAGCATTTTGACGCTCCGCTCGCTTTGCTCGCTCCGCTATCCATGGTCATAAAACAAACCTAACCTAACCTACAGTTATCGGTTTTTGACCCATGTTCCATTTTAGGGGCATAGGGGTAGCAGTTGTAACCTATTTAGTATATCATACGCTATTATATTTTCTAATCATTATACTAAAAGAAATTATATACTATGATCGATATAGGTTATGTATGTTATATCAACTGAATTTAGAGTATTTGAGTGTTATATAAAAACATATTCTACAACATGAGTATTATGCTAATTGACCGTTATTCCTAATAAACATATTGATTTTGATGTTATAGCAAAAGTTTATTATATCTTGTGAACGTTATTAATATGAAATTATATTTTATGTAGTTATATCTCATGGGACGCACCCATTTGCTGTAAGTGTAAGTTGGTTAATAATAATAAATAAATAAATAAATAAATCCTTAAGTCCAATTTATTTGAAGAAGCGAGCTGCGTTACTTTTCGTGATTAACATTTTATGTTAATACCGTTAGTTAGACCCGGAATATTTGACCTCGAGTGTAGTAGTAATTTAGGTGTGTATATGAGGATGTGCGGATCGGCAGGCGAGTACGCGAGTACGCGCGCTGTGGCGTTATTATTGTTGTTATAATTGAGCGTCATACCTGGTCACGTGCGCGAGGACGGTGCGCCCGCGCTGCGAACTATTTCGCAATAAAACTCGACTCAGAACGAGATTGAACAGTGCCGCTTTTATCGGGTAATCATGAATTAATGTAGATGGATCCGCACGAGTAGCCAACTTATTACCTACTTCCTTAATTATTGTTACGCTAAAGGGCGAGAATTACAGTGTATGAGCTGTCAGAATGCGATCCGCGTTATGTACCTGTCTCGCTCGCTCTTACGCGATCTAGATATGAACCTCTCAGGTTTCACCCAAACCCGAATCGCAATCTGAGAGCTCATGTACCTACTGTAGATTTTTGTGATAAGTATTATTAATTCCACTGTGTACAATTAATATTCATTTAATACAATGGATAATCGATTAGAAACCATTCGAGGAGATCTAGATGCATAATTTATTTTCTATCAGTATCGCTTACAAAAGAGTAGCGAACCAGCTAAACATGTTTGAGCCGCAGACGGCTTTTTATATAATGCGTCGGCATTGTGTGCCACCTGACATTTTGGACGCTCAGACCAATTTCTATTCAGAAATGATAAGAAGATTATATGGTGCATCGTCAATAGTGCCAATCTAAAAATTTTAGCATCAATAGGCGGGTATTAGCCAATAAGCGTAGGTACATTTGTTTCGGGGCCGCCCGCGCCCGTCCAGGCCGCGATAGAACGGCCGACCTCTCGCCTCCGTCCGCGTTCGCTTTACAACAACTAGCATTGAGGCATTTACCTTTCTTAGGTCGGACCTGTCCTCAATACAGCTTGAAGCGTTGATTTATTACGATGCATGGAATGCTGGCTCAATTTGGAGACAAATTTTGTGCAATATGTGCCTAATTTGCTCAAATGTTTACATTCTAGACGGCGTGTGTGGCTCGAATGGTGACCCCGTTTGCCCGGTTAGTCGATCGGTTATGATTTCGAGGTTTAAAAATACCTCTAAAATAAGTTTTTAGAGTAAATAAATTCGACCTAGTCCGTCTTATACCATATTTGTCGAAAAACAGTCGACAACTTGTTAGCCGACGCAAAACTAGCGCGAAGATTATAAGTTTGACAATATCGGTTTCGTATCTATTACTAATGAAGTGCGGGCTGTCATAAAGTTATTTGAAATTACTAAACCCAGGTGGTATTTTGAAATGAGCGATAGGCGTTTGATGCTAACTGGATCACGTGATTGTGTAACCGTATGCAGACACAATATGATTGTTTATACCTGTCCATGTCCAAGGCTTAACATTATACAGCTCGAAAACGACGCGTGGCTGTACAAGACTTGAATAGATATACGACCTTTTACACCGCAGGACAGATCGAAGGTAATGCGTCAATTGTTTCAAACTCACTTATTATTAGTAACTTGTTAATCCGGCTACTTGTACTTCTACAATTTTTCCATTACGCGGTAAACAAATAAACGGGCCTAATGTCAGTCAGATTGTTATCTTAAACCGGAAAAAAATACATTATAACAGTGACGTTAGAAAAAATATAGACGGTTGAAAATCATAAGTCAATTTAGTGGAATAATTTGTCATTACTTTAATACATTGTATCAAGTGTACCTATTGTCAGCTGTTACATTACAATGGCACTACCTGTTTAACTCGTGTGACGGAAATGATCACTACAATAACCCATTAGATCCTACTGTGTGCTTGATCATAAAACGTGTGTGTTTACGTGACCTTTATACGTATATTTTTAGATTTACAGTCGAAACCTTAAGTAGATAAATAGGATGACAAGAAAAAAACAGTGCACTAACAGCAGCGGAGATGGACAATCAAGAATAAGAATAACAAATGAGATGAAAAATTACTTTGATAAACAACGCATATGGCAAAAAAAAGTGACGAATGACGAACAAAGAATGTAAGCAAAACGATATGATAGATAATGCTGAATGAGACTGGGACTTGAAAATAAAAAAAAACAATAAATTTGGCTAAAGGAAATAATGACGACTAACCCGTCTATGACATATAAAGAAGCCGTAACGAAGACAGAATAATATGAAAAAAATTACATAAATACCCATGCCATGTCGATCTTCCAGTTTCCCAAGTTTTCTACTCATAGAAAAAGGACATGATAACGATATCAGTAAACGTAATGCTATTGCATTAGTTAGATTGGGATCTGAGGAAGCGATCTCTGCCCTTAATACTCCTGTATTTACCTGTATTATTCTTGACGATGGTATCACGCAAAAGCGATTGCGATCTATCAATATTGTTAACATTTTTATAATTACCTGCTTCTTGTTTAGCTTATTACAGTGCACTACTCGTCGTGGATGCTGCATTTAGGAACCTGAAGAAAAACTCCAAACGAGTTGAAACCTATAACTCCAGGTATGTTTTCGTACATCTAAAAAGAACACAAGAAGGAAAAGGAGAAATCCTTTTTGTTTAGCCTTGTCGAGTACTCTAGGTAATGATATTGTTACCTCGTACTCAATGAAGGCTGCGTTTTTACCTATTTGTTCTACTCTTGCGTGGAGTTGCACCTTCGGCAGACCATCACCTGGTGATTATACATTTAAGAATCAAATATACGTACTCTATTAAAACTGTTAAAGAGGGTTCTTCATCTTGATTTCTTTCTACAAAACATCCTTTATATATAATTTTGTATCATGACGCTTAATTTTGGTTTTTCTCTTCCAGGGTTGCCTTGAACTTTCCGTTCTACTATGTTATTTAAATCATCATGGACCTATATTTGTGTGTTGCTACAGTTCCTGTATCAAAATCCATATCCGTCAGCAAATTAATCGATTAACTTCCGTTTGTTTGCGGATTACACAAAACCGCTGGAGCCGGCCTCATGACGCCTTCGACATTGAACGCTCGACCCGTTTAAGCACAGCAGACGCGCGAGGCCGCCTCACTGTCACTTGGAAAACGTCCTATGTCCAGTCCAGTTTCAACTGCATTAACACCCTTTTCCAATACGAGACTGCCCGAGTGTCATTCTAGTTGAAAAGGTCCCATATATTTGCGATTCTAGGGAAGATCCGACCTTTCGGCCATGGTTTAGCGTCGGCCGCCCGTTTTCTACTGTACTGTAAGTAAAACTATAGGTATACAGTGACCATCGCAGCTCTAATTACTATAAACCATTTACGAGTTAGGAAATGTATTGTCATTAATTTAACTAAAAAACAAAGGACGATCGTTTACGTTTGGTTATTATAAAAACGATCAGATCAAAACTGTCCATGTCGATCGATTCACAATATGTGACTTTGTTTTATAGTTTTAGTTGCTATTTAAAGCAGATTTATTGTGTTGTAAATTAGCGAATCAGATTGACCTTCGGATGATTTCAGTGTTTTGACATTCGCGACCTAGATGGAATTCGATATACGCAGACTGATAAATACTGGACATTCATTTTGTTTTAAATTGACTGGTTGCATTTGACATATAGACATAAAACAGGCTTTGTAAAAAATGCTTAGTTTGATAGCCTGTTACGTGTCCCACTTAACTGCTTGGAAAAGGCTTTTCCTCGTTGTCGCTATAGCAGGTCAGATTAGGTATGTCATCGCTGTTCAAATTTCCTCAGTTCTGTCTGTCTTCTTTTTGGTCAGTCTGCTCTGAATTCTGTAAATTTTTGTTTATACTTCGTAAATTGATTCAATGCAAATTATTTATTTGTGTGTAAAAACTATTAAGGTTTCATCTTTAAATGCTATCTTTACACCTTATACCAAATATCTGTTTTGGCGTAATGACGCCACTAAAACTTGATCAGAAATGGCGTCGTAATCAATGGTGATATGAAAAAAAAAGAAATGTAACATTTGTAGAGTAAAACTAAGTAGTAGAAAATAATCCAAACAAGCATGATGCAAGCTATACTTGACCGGTTTTCAAATATTAGTTGTCGACAGGCAAGTGGGTAAATGATCCGACAAGTCGCGTCGTGAGGACCTGTTGAGTTCAAAGCATTAATCCGTAGTACAACCGGTACTTTACCGGTATCTGTGACAGCTTTCATGATGGCATTTGGTACATATTATGGACACGTGTCTAAAAAGTGCGTAATCTGCATTTAATTTGGTTGTTCATCACGCGATAAAAGTAAAGTATGATACATCAGTTATTTTGGACAAGTACAGAAATGTCGGATTTATTACCTAATGTTATTACATAAAAAGAGAAGTGTCGAAGTCATTGCGCAGTAGTCATTTATATGACGCTCTTTTTACGTGAGTTTATTTATAAATCCGACGTTTCTGAACTTGTAAAAAAACTGATGGTTTATCATTTATAATACTTGCATATTTTTACTTGTATTTAATAATAAATACAAGTAAAATAAAATAGACAATGCAACTAATATGCGTGGTAAGTATACAAAATTCAACCGGCTTGAATAAATGAGCGAGCGAGCAGCATCGACAGCAAAATGAAGTTCTATAGAAGATTCCAAATATTAATCACAATCAGCGATAACGCAATAGCTTATACAGAAAGTATAAATAATTACAGAAGTGAGGTTACCTGGGACTAGGGGAGTTTTTGCTCTGCATTCCTGTGGGGACTCGATAATTAATTGAACATAATTGCAACGGACAAAACCGACAGTATACATATGAAGTTATTATAGGTAATAGAACAAATTGGTATAATACGGTGAGCTGTCCTAAAGTAGAGCATGGAATATCGGAGCTATTTCTAATACCGGTATTCACACCGATATTGAAATCTCAAATACCGGTTTTCCGGTATTTCGATATTTTTTCGATATTAATGTAAAAAAACAAAAAATTCTAGAAAAACTTGTTTAAATACGTTGAAAGTCTAGAATAAGACTATAAACATACCGGGATGGTTTGTACAAAAAGTCGATTATGTTCTCGCTGTTGAGGTAAAAAGTTGTGTGTGCCACACGAGAGCAAAGTTGTTTGCATTTCATGCTGTTGGGTCCCTCTCTACACTCAGGATTCTAAATAAGAATCCCTCGCTACGCTCTTGATTCAAACATGGAATCCTTCGCTTGCTGAGGACTCAAAATCAGCACTCGCAAGAAAAACCAACTGCTCACTTTTTGGCCAAGTAACTATTATTCAAACGGCCTTAGTTAGTATTCGAGCGACCTCAAGCCTGCTGGAACAGGGATCACAAAAAACAGAGCCAATCTTAAGTGTAGTCTGTAAAAGACGATCTTATTTTGCTGCAGGTGTTGGAAACAGAAGAAAAACGCTCGTTCCAATTCTACACTCGTAGGCCGTGGGGAGCGATTTGTAATAATAATGTTGTTATTTTGACTTATGAATTAATGTTGTATTTATTACTTCAAAACTTCAAACAACGCATCAATATTTTAGGGAACTAATTTCATAATTATAAGAATTATTTACCTCCCCACTATTATTATTATAAGAATATTATTATATATAATATTATAAGATTAATTTGAGTCCCCAAAAAGGAAGCCCGTTCTGACCCATCTAATTACCGTCCCATTGCCGTAACCTCAGTGGTGTGCAAAGTTATGGAGCGGATCATCAACGACCAACTGATCCGATACCTTGAAGATCACTCCCTAATTAATGATTGTCAGTATGGCTTCAGACCGAAACGATCAACGGGCGATCTTCTAGCGTACGTGACACACCTCTGGGGGGAGGCTATTGATAAACACGGCGAGGCTTTGGCTTTCAGCCTTGACATTGCCAAAGCTTTCGATCGCGTCTGGCATAAAGCACTTCTTTTCCAAGCTTCCTGCGTACGGTCTGCCCATCCATCTATGTAAATGGATTGCTGACTTCCTGCATGAGCGTAGAATCCGCGTCCTCGTCGAAAGGTGCGCTTCGCGATTCATGACAGTGAATGCTGGCGTCCCACAGGGCTCTGTGTTATCGCCCACCCTCTTTCTTCTGCATATCAATGATATGCTACCATTAGGGAACATTCATTACTATGCGGATGATAGTACGGTCCATGGTCGATATATTGGTCGGCCGGGAGCTTGTAAGGCGGAAATCGGCGCGATACGTTAGAATCTTGTCGTTGAACTGGACCAGGTTCTGGATCTCATTAGCAAATGGGGTTCTGTTAACCTGGTTGAGTTCAAAGCCAAGAAAACCCAGGTGTGTGCATTCTCTACCAAGACGTCTTCGTTTCTTCCTACCCCTATCCTATTCGTCCTCTTCATCCTAGTCGTATCCTTTCCGTCATAGAACCTCACGTGCCGGTTTGCGATGTCCACACGTACCAAGAAGTTTGGCAATTCCTTCATCTGCCGAACTATTAAAATATGGAACTCCTTGCCGGCTCATGTGTTTCCTCCTTCTTATAACTTAATTGGGACTCTTCAAACGAAGCGTGAAGAAGCATCTCTCGGGCCAGCATGGCAGTGTCATCCCCTTTTTGCTTACCATCTGGCGAAGTGGAGCCACTATGTTATGCCGTTATAAAAAAATCCTCGTTCTAATATCGAAAATATCGAAATACCGATATTGGGAAAAAACAAAATCGATATCTCAATATCGCAATTTTGGTCCGATATTCCGGTTTTTCGATATTATCGAATACCGGTATCCATGCTCTAGTCCTAAAGCCTAAACATGTGCTGTCAATTGTTTTGTCAGGCTGAACTTGATGTTTCTAACGATATATATGTCTGAACTATCGTCATTTTCTGTTTACTCTCCTGCGGTGCGCGGTACGTGTGTCTCGCTCACTTCTATTGCCGCCGCGCTCGGATCTTTCACTCAACCGCTCGCCGTGCCAATTGCCGCCGAAAGTCGTGGCTTGTCCATAGGAGTTAATATTGTCTGTTATATGATGAAATCAAGATATTGTTAAATGGGGATATCGCAATGTCTCGGGGAATTTGGGCCCTATCTTACAGCCAACATGTCATGTCAAGCTGTCAAGCTGCGAATACTGTATACGCCGATAAAAAGTTGCGGATGAGCCCACCCCTTGAAGATAATTTACTGGTTCAATTAAGTTATTGTGGCAATTACTTATTATTGAGTATTTTATATTTATACTGATATGTTGAAAAATGTGTTGCAAGGTTCTAACTGATTAATTGCATCGAGTAATTTAGTTTATGTATCGTAATTAAATTTTCACCCGATTTAAAATTTTCAAACATGAAAACTAATAATATTTTATTTACATACCTAATACAGTTACAAAAGTGAGAAAAATTAAATGTTTCTACATAGAATATATTTAGAAATAAGAAGTGGAATAAGCTTCTTGGTGACCCTAAATCGGGTTTTTTTGGATTTGTTGAATATTTGTATGTTGTCGGTATAAGTATGTGTCTTTGTGTCCTCAATCATGTAAATGGTTGAATTAAATATAAAGAAAGTACAAAATTACTAAAAAAAGGCGTATCAACTGCTAAGAAACCATGCTTAGTACACAATTTATTCCTTTAGGTGAGGCAGCTCGTATTCGTGGAAAGTCAATGTAGTGAATTGTCATGTTTATTTTACGTCTATTTCGAAGGACGTCTTTCACTGGGTTAGTCATCTTCTAAGCGGTCTATTTCGCAGGACATCATTTTCTGCGTTAGTCATCAGCTAAGTAAATCTATGTAAACGAAGTACGTAATAATACTTCATTTAGTTTGAATTTTGCCGCGTACTCGCCTTGACTTGTCATTTATTTAAAAAGTGTACTGATCTGTGGAGCTGTCACAATGACAGAATGACACAGCATGAAAAGTGAGGTTATTGCTTAAGAATGCGAATATTTTAAAATTTAACGTAAAATAGGAATAAGTGTAAATAATAGCTTTAAAGGTTGTTTCTCTTTTCAGGTGAGTTTGTGATTAATGTTAAAAATGCTCAGTAAAAGTGTAAAATTAATTGTAAAAACCTTTTAAATAATAAAATAGATCTCTTTTTAGAACAACACAATTAAGTTACTTTGTTTTGCTGTTCCATCAAATTATCCAGGGATAACAATAAAACCCATTATATCTATTTCAACGAAATTCTCAAATTCTTCTGTAACTAATCTTATGCTATTTACTTTAGTAACACCTTGTTTTTTGTCCGTGAAAATTGAAATTTTATTAATATATATTAGCACGGACTGATAAGGATATTGAAAATGACAGGTTTATATAGGTTAATTCTTTAAAGTCTGCTTAAATATCTTTAATACGAAATAAAGTTGAAATTGTTAAACGAAGATGACCTACTAAGACATTGACTAGCTAAGAACATGACATCGTTCGAAATTGACAAGAAGCGAAGACGACCTGCTGAGAAGGTGACCAGCTGAGAACATGACGTCCCTCGAAATTGACACGAAACAAAGATGACCTGCTGAGAACATGACGTTCCACGAAATTGACACGAAATGTAGTTGACTTACTCAGAAACTGACTAGCTGAGAACATGACGTCCTTAGAAATTGTCAGGAAGCGAAGATGATCTGCCGAGAAGGTGACGAACCGAGAACATGACCTTGCTCGAAATTGACTCAAAACGAGGATGACCTGCCTCGCCTAAAGGAATTTATTAAATGTATTTTAAATTGACATAATCATTATGCGGCTAAAATAAATATATCACTATTATTCGCTGGTGCATTGCAGTTGGACTAAAACTGTAAGTTCCTTTTGGGTTACACAGTTACAACTTTTAGTTATACTGTTGCACGCTCATACTACTTAGTTGCTTGGAGAAAAGTTCTTTGACCTACTATCTATACTCCGTAGAGCTTCGTAGCACTGCTACGGTTGTGTAGCGAAAAAATGAATACGTTCTCTAATGTACTAGCTGTGACCCTTTTTAAAGACCATGAAATGAAATAACATTATGTAATGCACAACTGCATCGGGAGTTATTTCAAAACGTTTAATTAAGAATCCTAATAATTAAGTTTAACTCATTCATTGACCAATAAATTTTATCGATAATGATTAAAATGTGTCCCCTACTATTTGAATTTGCACCTACAAGTTTTGATTTGAAGTATGTAGCACATCTAATCTAAATGACCAATATAATCTTAAAATTGAATTATGCACCAAGTCAAACGCTTTAGAGAAGTCATCAAAGAAAATATTAGTTGGCGTGTTCATATGAATTTATGAATATTAAAGAGAACAATTTCATCCGATTACTTGGTACTTATTTAGATCAAGTTCCTTATATATTTTTCGGTGACAAATTAAAAAAAAAACGTTATTGAAACGTGACAAATTTACTAAACACATGAACATGACCTTTTGTAATCGTAAGACTTTCCTTATGTATAGATATTACCGGTTTAATAGAAAAATTATATCGATGAAATACATCGTTTGATATTTCGACACGTCTAATTCTGTGATATCCATCGCTGATCGAAACTTGTCGCCGAATTGGGTAGCTTAAACGTGGGTGGCCAATTAATTCGCAACGTAACACTAAAACAGTAATAGGTCTACAATTCTACATATACACGGCAGTAAATCAATATGACAATAGGTAAATCGTCGATCGTAATCTCGGGCCGACTGATGTCACCTCGCAGCCTTGTTCAAGTCGATAATATGACATATTATCATAAACTGTTTGTGTAGTACGTTATATAATGCGGAATTGGTATCTCCTTACCTGTATATTATAAAACAGCAGAGCTTCTAGAACAGCTGTGGCACGCGACTCATTGTTGCGACAAAGCATCATCTGTCGCTCTCTCACAGTACCGGGTGGAAAGAGATATTTCTAGTGCGAGAAAGCGTGTCAGTTACAGGGCCGCGACTTCGCTGGTTGCGCGACTCAGCATCACACGTCTTGCTCGCACGGTATTGAATGGAAAGTGACAGGTATTTGTCGCGCGACAAAGAAGTGTAGGAGCTAAACACGGCCACAAAATAAAACACTACTTGCAAAAACAGTCTGAGGAATGTATTTCGTTGATAGTTAGTGTCAAATGGTGGGACGTATTGATGCAACCGACCGACGTGTAAAATTGGTTACGAACGCGCGCCAAATTGCCCGAAGTGAAAGGCGGAGCCGCACGATATGGTGCTGACGCATTGGCTGTAAGCATGGCACGCGGCGGTGTTAGTGTTACTTGAATCTGTAACAAACAAATTTAAATATTTAACTAGCGAACGTAGGCTCATGTTACGAATCGGTTGGATTATATTGTACCTACGTGATAAAGGAAGGCACCATTCTCAATGCCATCTATTGAATGTAAACAAACTTTTTGCGGCAACTGTACAAATTACGCGTCAACTTTATCTTCATAGTTTTAATAACTACTAGCAAAACCATACCTACTAAAAACCCACTTCGTTTTTTCCGTGTTCAAGGCAAATTGGCTTTAATTTTTCGAAAAGGAGTCTCATTGTAAGTATGAGATAGTCGCCAGATGCCTTAATCACGGGTAGTTGCGTAACAACTGGTTTGGCTTGACTTTTTATAGTCATATTCTGCTTTGTTACAAGTTTTTAATGTCAAAGAACCGGGCAAAAAGCGTATGATGTATTTGTTAATCATTCTGTAATGTTGGAATTGGTGTCGCAAGATATTAGGAGATTTACGATGAGTAAATATGATGTGAGACTAGGGCTGCCAGCTCGCCAAACCTGATAGCCGGACAGACTAGCTGGCTTGGCCGGACATTTGGGTAAAAAGGCCGGACACCCTATATTATTGAGGATTTTGTGTCTGAGTAAGTATTAATAGGTACGACAAAAGCCGGACAAGCTGGACACCGTTTAAGTGTTGCCAGACACGCGAAATAAAAAGCCTAATTATGTTCGGCATTATTCAGACGCCTGGCAACGCTATGTGAGACTGAGATGTCTTCAAATATTAAAACATTTAAGCCTAGCGAAAAAAATTGTAGGTACTTTGAAATTATCCATGATTATCATTCCTTGGTGCGATATTCAAGATTTAGCAGATTATTCAATGTGTATGATGCCATCTCGGATAGTCCATCCGCCTGGTTCTGTTATCACCTATGCAGGTCAAAGGTCGTAGTCAGATCGGCTGACAAGACTTTAGGCCCCAAATCAAATTGAAGCGATGAAATCAAGGAAAAACTTAAATTTTCATTCCCACGGTATAAGAAACTTCAATTCCAATGATAATTGGCATAGTCGCCTACTGTATCTATTTATAGAAGACACGTGGACGTTACAAAATCTACAAACTAAGTATTTACCCACAACCGCCAAGTATATCAAGTCAAGTTGTTAGCTTCCAAAGCAAAATAAACTCATAACAACTAAGTTTCGCACGCTACGCGTGTTTTGTCTACCGGCTAGACGTATTAATTTATTCCCTATGATAATGTTTATGTTTATTATGGCAGCAATGACCGAGAAGTGGGGATTAACATCGTTTCGGTGCGAGTTCACAGGCTCTGGTGATAAGACGAGTGGGCGGTTCAAGAGTTCTCGACGCCGGCCGCCGCACAAATGATACCTTTTAGCTGACGAGCACATATTATCTGCTTACTGACTCAATACGAGTAGGTATGCTACAGGCGTTACTAAAAAGTAAAGAGATTATTAAACCGAGGGTTAATGCGAAATTAGCGCCACTTCCGATTTCTTTTTCATATCTTCTAAATTCGATACATTTTCAGTAATTGCCAGTCTAGCAACTGAAAAAAAACTTTCAGTATTTAATAAATGGCTGTATGCAATTCGTGTACTGAAGTTTCTCCAACAAAACTTGTTAACGTCAGAATTATCCACTTTAGTTTTGGGCGAACTTTTTGAGACACCTATAGTAAGTATAGAACATCAAATAGAAAATATTGAAGGTGTTTATCCAGTTCCTAATAATCAATTTTGAAAAGAAAAGCCGGTGTTTTGAAATCACTCGTCACTACTATGTTAGATACGATACGGCAGTAGTTATTGCTTTCTAGCAAACATAATTTACAACACTCGTAAAAAGGTTTATGTCTAGTTTTTGAAATCGCCGCAGCTTATTGATGCATCTTAAAAAAAACCGGCCAAGTGCGAGTCGGACTCGCGCACCGAGGGTTCCGTACAAACACTTTCCATCCCTAAGTGGTTAAGTTAAGTTTGCACCTGGTATGTATAGCGCCCCATATAAATTAGGTGCAAAGTTAGGTATTAAAAAAAAAAAATATGGTTTTCGTAATTATTCCTTTATCTATGCTATAAGACGTTGCTTCGTACCAAATTTCAAGATTCTGAGTTCACGGGAAGCACCCTGTAGGTTTTGATTCCCTTGCAAGTGTCGAAAATTTGCAAATTAGGTGCAAAGTTAGGTATTAAAAAAAAAATTATGGTTTTCGTAATTATTCCTTTATCTATGCTATAAGACGTTGCTTCGTACCAAATTTCAAGATTCTGAGTTCACGGGAAGCACCCTGTAGGTTTTGATTCCCTTGCAAGTGTCGAAAATTTGCGGCATAAACGGCTGTATCTTTTGATTGCGTTGGCTTAGAAGTTTGATTTTTTCACAGCTTCAAGGGACAGTAGACCTGAGTAATTGATATAAATTTCAGCTTCATACGTCCACGCGTTCCTGAGAAAAAGGGTCTTGACAGACGGACGGACAGACGGACAACAAAGTGATCCTATAAGGGTTCCGTTTTTTCCTTTTGAGGTACGGAACCCTAAAAATGAAGAAGTTATGAGTATTAATATAATAAAATATTAAAATTATCAATTTAACGCAAATAAGCAAAATAATGCAATTCATTTATACCAAGATTTCACGTCATTTAACAACTGACCCCTTAATTTTATTAAAACTTTCGTGAGACATATTTAATTATTGTATTAAGCGGTTTACACTCACGTGAAATTGTCAGGAACGGCCCGACATGTGGGCCGTTCCTGACAAATTCACGTGAGTGTAAACCGCTTAATACAATAATTAACTGACCCCTTGTTTGTTTCTGTATATAAAACAAGTTTGTACTAACCAGCTAACCTTCCTCTTGGGAATTAAGTTAAATCTTCAATTCAAATCAATTCTCTTAAGTGATTAATTCAAGTACAATCTCATTAAGTTGTGGGCGTCGATGTAAGTAATACAGTAAATGTGGCGCCTTCTCAATAGCCACGCGTTGCATCAAGTGCCCACGCGCAACATCTTCTTTGACATTAGCTGCTCAATTTAGTAGGAAAATAAGTATATCAAACTAGTAGGTGCCCGCGACCTCGTCCGCGTAAAAGTTTTGTCTACCGTAAAAGTATCCAATAAACATCTTTGGATTACATTCTAGCTATATGGTCACTAGAAGCGTAGACTAGCGAAGGTTTTACAACGCGTCGTGCTGTCAACGCCACGCAAGCGGCCAATGCAAAGTTTCATGTCAGGATACAAAGAGGCGAAAATAATAAATTATTAAAGAAGTAGGTAATGAAGATTGTTGGTCGCTAGGGCCTACGAGTTCCTGGGTGTCGACCATGCACCGAAAGATGCCTCCAGGTCCGCATATGGTCCCTCACAAGATGTATTGATGAAGGTCACTGAAGTCCGCTGAATGCGGCTGGCGATATATGTTTATCAGTCTCTTCTGGCTGATGATGACGAGGTAGGTAGGTAGGTAAAAGAGAACATAATGGTTTACCTTGTTCATCGCCCGTCATTCTCTCACAAATCACAATACTGTGAAGATAGAGACAGGTAGGTAATATATCTCGCGCGAGAAAGAGTCGCATGTCACAGTTGTGCTAGAGGTGATAGTATAGGTTGACATTTTCAAGCTTACTGAAAAATTTATGACCCGAGGAAAAAATTGTCTATGAAATGAAAATTCTATGACATAAACCATTCGGTGACGTGTTCTTCTATAAAAGAAGAGGACCCCGCAAGGAACAAGTAATTTTACAATTGATTAAATTATGAATGTGAAGCCATGGGCGAAGGCTAGTGGATTACGCTGGGACATCTTTGGTCAGAAATAATGAGTGATACAAACACGTCACAGCTTGGACGTGGGCGACATCGACAGGTAATAAAAGTGACGCCCGGCGGCGACCAGTGCGGTGCGTTGCATTGCATCAAGTGAACCACATGGAGCTAGGAAGATCTTTGGATGAACGGAGCACAAATACAAAACCGGTCAAGTGCGAGTAGGTCTCCCGTACTGTGGGTTACCTACGACTAATAGGTACAATGTCTATTTAAAAATTGTTTAGCTACTTTATTTCAATTTCTGTCATATGGTACTGCCAGGCACATATGGCACAAATTCAAAGATAAACGCTAAGAAATTAAGTTCTTTAGTGGGTTGTGGACTTACCAATACTTTCTACATACCTACTTAGTTTGAAATTCTGCTCATGATATTTTCATATAGGTATAATTGTAATTCGTAATGTTACTATAACAAAAACCCTTCTCTCTCTTCTCTTCTTCTTTTTCGAGAACCTTCGAGGCCATGAACATAACATCACGTTCGAAACGTCGTGGTAATTAATTAGATAAAAAAAAATCGAACTCGATTAAGTCCCGTTTTGTTATAATAACAGTACTTAAATTAAAATTAATCGTAGCCCTAACACGATAAAAATATCAAGCCGACAAAGTTATTTTAATTTAACAAGAAGTTACCGACTTGACATCATATGTTTTTTAGACAAATTACAGATGTTAATTTATAATATATGGTGTGATGCTATTAAATAAAAATCGCATTACGGGTCATGTTATTGATAAAAATACCAGTTTGAAAAGTTTCGCGCGAAATTTTACATATACCGTGAATACTTTCGTGACTTTTAAGCATCTTATTATAAAATAGTTAACTGTATAATTCGGTGGCATAATAAAATTTAAATAAATGTCGAGTTTATATTAGTGGAGTAACTCTTATTAAAGTGTTGCGTTATCCTTAAATGTGACAAGAAATGTATACCTATTTGTATTATTTATACTAATAATATTTTCTTCGACTTTTATAATTGCGGTAGTTACATTGAATTAGAACGGATGATATAACGTATATTAATTAATTTGATTTTCATACACGACTCCATTCGGAGGCTTTACAGCTTCTATATACCCGTGAAACTCGCATTATGGCACTTTATGGCCTGGCCATGACTTCGGTCTTACGGAGATGCCACAACTTTGCGCGGCACCGGTGCGCGGTACGTGTCTCGCTTACTCGTATTGCCGCCGCGCTCGGATCTCTCGCTCTGTCGCTCGCCGCGCCGCTGGTCGCGCAATGGCCGCCGCGCTCGGAGCTCTCCGCTCGGAGCTTGTCGCCGAAAATCGTAGCATATCCGTTAAAGGTCTAAGGCGGAGCGAAGCACCCAGTACCCTTACCGTGAGTTTACAGTGATTGTATACTTCCTAGTGACAGTGTAGACGATTTGTATGGAGAATCCCCTAGCGGTTACTCTTACATAGAATTCTCCATACAAATCCTTTACGCAGTCGCTAGCGCGTACGGTTACTGTAAACTCATGGTAAGAGTACTTAGTGTCCGCTGGGTATAACTAACTAAACTATAGCATGGATCGCGCCGCGCAGACTTAGTGGCTGTCTTGACTTTTGGTTTATTGACATGCCTGTCATGTGGATCACCTTTCCGAATAATTTTTCGTTGAATGTTTCGTTACGCCGAAGTGTTCATGTCGTAGAAAGCATTTTTCTTTGAAACCGTAAATTAAATATTTGACATTGTGATAAAACAAAACATAAGTATAGATATTTTCAAGAATTATCAAAACGCATGACTACAGAGGAATTCGGCGTAGTAAAAATTCTATGAAATGAAACAATCGACCAAAAATAATTCGGTGAAAAGGCAGAATACCTTATCATATACCTCTATGTATACCGAAAAACGAATTCGTATAAACCGTATCCACAGTTAGCAGGTCCCGCGGAGTGGGCGTGCTGGTCTACTAAGTACAAATGCGCCTGCGTTGGTTCCTCGTGCACTACCATCTCAATGGAAAAACGCAACAAGTGCATATGAACTTTAGACACACTTACACCATTCCAAGTTAAGAGCACGGGTCGTCGTAACTCGCAATATCATTTCTAGAAAGCCTCGGTAACCAATGCTTAAACTTTCGATTTGATGTCAATTTATGCGTAAGAGAGCGTCTTTTAACTGTTTTTTCTTATTTATTATTTAAATTGTTTTCTCGAGCTGATAAATCGCTTAATTATTCTGTTTTTGTTGTTCGTTAAGTGCGCTGTGGGGGTGGTTTGTGGAGGGTGGCGGTGTGGCTGAAGGAATTCTATACTTAGTAGCGCTTTGACAGTCAATTTATTTAATGCAATGCGCCTTTTCTGATTCTCGAATAAGGTTTTTTCGTCTATTTATAATTGCGAAGATAACAATATTTCATTGCTTTATTGCAGCTAACAAGTTTATTGGCCTTCAAAGCGTTATTTATCATAAATAAATATTGTATACCTATTTTCTTTTTTTCACTATATTTACCGACATCATCTTTATTTATATGCCTAGTAGAAGCATCCAGGCGCCAGTTCGAGTCATAAATATTATATGTAACGACCTTATATACGAACGTATGTGTTTATAGAAAAACGTGAATTACTTGAGCAACGTGAGATGCTTAACGAAATGAACATCGCACCGGTTACTTAAATATAAACCTTAGCGTTCACACACGCGCGATTACCCTATCTGTATACAACTCCAACTGCTTATGTGTGAGTGCACGTAACACGTAACCGTGCACACAGTATTGACCCGCCCACGATATTACCGTTTCCAGCCAACGTTCAACTAAACCCTTATTCGTACTTCAAAAAGGTTCATTTTAGTATGGTAGGATCGCTGGTGGATTAATAAATAAGTTTGTGTTACTATACCGTATTGTTTCACGTTTACGCATCTCTGTGTGGTGAGGTTAAGTAGAGCGGCGTTATCTCGGAACAGAGATTCCGTGGAGTCGGATTAAGAGACAAATCGAGTTGTACATAAATTTAAGTGGAATTAAATTATTGCACCACGATTTTAAATATGTATTTTCAGTAAAAATTGCTGTTACGGCTGAAGCATAAAATGCTCTTTTAAGTCGTATTTTATACAAGATAAAGTAGCTATCTTGTTTTTTTTACAAAAGCGTTCGTTGTGAGGAAGCGCCAACCAGTTTCATAATTGAAGGTTTAAAGTTTTGTCCGATCCGATCCCAAATGTCATCGATGCCGTTTCGCAACCGTCAATCACGGCGGTCACCTACTTTCGTTGTACGATCGGCTCCGATTAGCTGACTACATTCACCTCAACTTCTACGCAACAATTGTTTCTGTAGGAATCTTTTATTTATGGCATCACTGAGCTTGTGACAGCGCTGTGTTTGTGTGAGTGATATGACGGCGCTTGTGCCTTACCTGTTCGAAACTCGCGAACGTTTCGTTTCGAGTCTACGGATTACTAAATAGAGTTTAATTCGGGTTGGTTGAGTAGATAGAAATGCCTTACCGACAATAAGTTGACGCTCGAACGCGCCTGTCTGACAAGATTCCAACCGCGTCTGGCCTGTTTGTTTATTGTAATCGGTTTGACAATGAGCTTAAGGTGCGGTTTCGAGTGATCTCCCGGATCGCTCTCTTGTGATTGCTCCGCTGTGGTATGATACGTCATGTAATGTATACTGGCTTACTGTAGATTCGCTTCTATAATTGCTTGGTGACTGTGCTTTTTGAACGCGGTTTGTTTGTTCCGTTTGACAATTAGTATTAAAAATTTGAATATATAATTTAAAAGTTAAATTCTCTAGATAAAGTAGAGGAATGAGTTTAAAATAAATAAATAAACATTCGATCTACTAACAACGGGATTAAAATAATTCGGAAACTAAAACGGGACAAAAATCAAGGAGTGACGGTATTACAATACGATTAACAGCACTAATAGGGTGGCGGAGTAAAAAAACAACCTTTGATAAGTAGACGACAATCCCAGCGAAGATAACGGAAGGTCAATGAGACGGCGCGCGCGGCACGTAGGGGGTATGGGGGGAGGTCGGGCGGGTCGAGGGGTGGAGGGGGGCGTGGGCGAGTGGGGGGATATCGTTGGCTCTGTCTCGCGCGTGCTCGCCGACCTCCTTGGATGTGCGGCCCGCAAGGTCGGCAGCTTTAATTAATAAACTCACCGTAAAGTATTTGAGGCCGATCGGAGAAGCAACTACAATCTTACCCAGCCTTTGTCTAGTTATTGACCCGGCGCGAAGGTTATTTGTTTAATCTGTACGGTGACGATAAATGTAACCTTTTAGGGGGCGTATTTTTATGATAGCGTAAACGTAACTGTATCGCTGAGTTAGCTAATCGTGCATGTAAACTTACGTTACGCTAATTGAGAAATTGTAGGATCTATTTACACTATAATTATTTTTTATTGCTTGTGTCTGCTAGTAAGCTATTTTAATTGATACTATTTTTAGCTCTGATTGCCAGACAGCGCACAGCTTTAAGTTGTGGTTCTAGAACCATACGATTTTGCCCATGAGTTTATTTTAATTAATATACATTATACGTAAGTAAAAATATTAAACGTAAAAAAATTACGTTAAAGCGATAGAAATTTAAAACGCAGGTGCTTTTTATTACAATCCTAACTGTATGTCAAAATCAGCTTAGCTAGTGAAATTACGTCACGCCAATTAAAAATTGTAGAACCTACGCGTATTACAAGTTTCTAATTACTTACTCCTAACGAACGTATAAATAAATATTATATAAAACGTTAAAAACTCTAGCTTATCTATTTTACATTTATGCCCCTATATTACTCAATAAAAGTTCAAAATCCCATCGACATTTGTCCTTGGACAGGACACTTGGCATCGCGAGGTAAAGGACAACCCTAATTCTGTATTCATTTAGAGGACGAAGAGATTTAATATTTTTAACCGTCTCCTAAAAAATAATCCCAATTTTAATTTTATTATAAGGTTTATTTTATTACTATATATTCATATTTGACTAATGCAGTACCTAAGTAAAAAACTATTCTAACCTCAAAATAGGTTTAACCCGTATACTCATCTAAAACTGTCATGTTCTCGTAAATAATATAATTTGAGTCAATACAATCACAATTTTAACTAAATTTTCATCATCATTTCGTTATTTTTATCTACAATTTCTCGTCGCAATAAAAGTTGTGATGCCCATCTTGCGTATTGTTCCTTAAGTATTTATATGAAACGTAATGTATTTTTAACGGAAAAATGGTCTTTACAGACATTTTACTAAATGCTACATGCAAAGCTTGTTAGAGGGCATTTCTTACGTTTTTATTAAATTAAACTATATAAATACTACGTGTTTACTGTACCATATAGTTTATGATCTATAAGTTACGTCTAATGTATTATTTATAGCGGTTTGCAGGTAACTGGACCGACGCAAACCGTAGTCGCGCGTAACCTACATTTTGGAACTTATGTCTGAGGGATACGACTCAAAATTGTATACATACTTTCAAGTCTGACTGTACGCAAACGCAGATTAGCTAAACAATGGTTGTTAACATTTTGTGCCGCAGTGATTCTTCCTTACGCCTCGGCCACTTCATATGGCCGCCACTCGTCGCTGCTGCGTGCCGTCGCAGATATTGGCACGTCCGTTACATGGAAACAAAAACAGAAGGTTTGCTACAGGAGGCACTAATAATATTGTCTGTCATCATGAACAACACTACCAAGAGCGACTCACATCACTACACACCGCGTGTCGCGAAAGTAACCGACAAATTTACGATCCACCATTGGGCTCTGCATTGCTCAGTCTTCAGCTCTTGTTCAGGTCATTTGCCCTAGATGCTCTCTTTACAATCAGATGTCTGATTTGCACCAACTTCTAGTATCCCTGTTTGGCCCTATGGTTGACTGGTAGAGAATGCCATTTGGCATATTATAAAGTCCACCATTTGTAAGTACCGACTTTTGTTTTGCGCCATAACGTTTAAATAAATAAAATTAGGCCCGCGATTGCAGCCAGCCGCACGTGTCGTCGGGCACACGCCCCGTGATATTGGTGGTGTTATTACGGACAAATGTCATTAGAAAAGTCGAATTTAGCCCTTGGAATCTGTAAGTAGAGTCAAAATGTGTGATTATTTTAACAATAAATAAATACATAAAAATAAACCACGCTAACTCTTTCTTTCTACGCTAGCGTGGTTTGACTCTGAGTGGCTTTTCAAATACTTATATTTTATCATTCCCATTATACTTGTGGAGTTGGAACGCTTTGCATTAAAAATAATTGATCCAAATTATCAAATAGAATCGGCGGATTCAACTCGGATGGGCAGCGGTTGGGAAACTGCGAAGTGTCTTCTCGTCCAACATACCTCAGTGCTTGAAGACGAAAGTCTTCAACCAGTGCGTATTACCGGTGATGACCTACGGAGCCGAGACGTGGTCTCTAACTATGGGCCTTTTAAGGAAGCTCAGAGTCACTCAGCGAGCTATGGAAAGAGCTATGTTCGGGATTTATCTACGAGATCGAATCAGAAATGAGGAGATTCGTAGACGAACGAAGGTCATCGACATAGCAAACCGGGTAAGCAAGCTGAAGTGGCAATGGGCGGGGCACGTAGCTCGAAGGACCGATGGCCGTTGGGGCAGAAAGGTTCTCGAGTGGAGACCACGAACCGGCAAGCGCAGTTTAGGACGACAACCCGCAAGGTGGTCGGACGACCTGGTTAGAGTTGCGGGGACTCGCTGGATCGTCCCTGCTATCCGGCCCATGTGGAAGTCTATTGAGGAGGCCTGTGTTCAGCAGTGGACGTCCTATGGCTGAAATGATGATGATGATCAAATAGAACAGGTGGAAAATTTATTAAAAGTAACTGTTTTATGCGAAATAATATTCTAAGGGTGTTTACGCACGGCACCTGATTGGGACGCACCAATTAACACCAAAGGTGCAGACCGATTTTTAGATTCGAATCGGACAAGGTGTGCAAGCACCTTAAGCAAGTAGGATGGAAATAGTTTTATGGAATAACTGATCATCATTGCATTCAATTGAGCGTTAGGTATGTAAATGTAACAGAAATAATAGAAAATGTCAAAAATAGAAATAAAAATATAATTTTAACACGCCTACAACAGTATTGAAGTAATCAATCAGACAAAAAATTCAAATAAATTAAACCCATTCAATTGCCTCTTTTTTATTCATTTGTCTGTACCTAAGTTTCGGATGAGCACATGTATGTTTGTATGTTCCCGTTTCATACGTGGAATAAATAACTGCTTGTCACAATAGCTTACATAACAAAGCTTATACGCACTTACGTATGCTTTACGTAAACTTTACACAACCGTTTCAAATTCGATTAATGAGTGAGTCGTCTACCGATTTTTTTTTGAATAAACGATGTGCTTTCAACATTCTAAGACTAATATTTGGAAGTAGCATTTGCATTCCTTCGCTTGAACACAATATGTTTTGATAAAGTAATGCTTAACCTATAAATTAAAGAAAGTCAATGTATGAGTTTAATAAAGCACGAAAGTTATGATAGACAGAATTGGAGCTTCCTACTTCATGATTACGATCACACTAAACTGTTCCGGATGACGGTAAAGTCAAACTAACCTCGTTCTTGCCTCGCTTCTGCAGACTTTAATACCGTTTAGATAATTTTGTTTAATAAAAAGGCAAGTATTTTAAAACGTAATTTAATGTTAGTTTCATAAAAGTCACATTGAGAGTACAAAGTAGACAGGATGTGCGTATTATTGACCTTTAAAATGACGTCAATGTGAGTTTTTTTATTTAAAAACTCGGCCCGCCTTTGAATGACACTGGCTAGGCTAATCTATGTGTATTCTCGGGGCACGCTCACATTGTTGGCTGCTTATGTAAGTCGAAACGTCTTCCACTTTCGAATCAAGTTTATTGACACGAGTCGACAAAACGGCCGGTTCACAGTTACACCGCCCGGCCGCTTTGATTCAGCGTGGCGGTGAAATGCGTGATCTTGTTTCATTGTAAATTTGTTTTCATTTCACAAAGAATACTTCTGTTTAAACGGTCGAGTGCGCGCGCTATGTGGCCTGTTCTAACATTACTGCGTTAGATTTCTAGCCGGAAGACGCTTCTGCTTGAACCCGGTCGAGTTCTAAACAATTCTAGGAATGCGACTACGAAATCGGCCAATCTCTCGGCAATAATTGCCGCTGCAACGAGGTCGGTAGGCTGCAACGATACCACGATTAAAAACTATAAGCAAGACCAATCAAATAGAAACCGACAAGCGTACTAATTTAATATTTATCCAATATCATAAGCTTAACATAATTCTCTTAATCTCCGAATAGAGTCATCATTTCGCTGACAAGGTAAACAGAAACCGCGATAAATTAGTCGCGCGTACAATTTATAATAGTTGTATTAACAGGTTTTATGTTAATTTTATGTAAGGCTCCGCCTCCTACTGTATAATTCTTGAGAGTTAGTTCTCAAAGGCAGTCATTAAGTTTTTAATAGCGATAAATCTAATAGCGTAAACGGTTTTGTCGCGGCACAATCGCGGGCTCGATAAGCGGCGACTAATCGTTGCTTAAATCGCTAAGCCTTTCGTCAGCTCGCGCCACTTACGGTGCGGCTTTGTTGAGTCGAATCAGGCAAAAGACATACGCCGGATCACGAACACCTGATAGTGATACTTTATAAGCTCACTTGTGTAAATAATGTGTGATATTCAAACGGTCAGAGGGTGGTCATTGCTATGTATATTTTTCAATTAATTTCAAGCAGTATTTTAAACAATATAATGACCATAATAACATGGGAGCTGGTTACGGAGAAAGTTGACGTATCAAAATATGAAAAATAAGGGCAAGAATTGCAATGTTTCAACAAGAGCCTGGAGACTCGGTGTTTTAAGTTTCAATACTTTTACTGTATCTTCTCCAGTTTTTATAAAAAAAGTAATGTTGAGTCTCAAGAGGATTTTTTTGTCTTGAAGGGGCAAGAGCTAGCCCACTTCATCAGTCTATTCCATGTGGAAGAATAAACCCACTTACGAGTATGTATGTCTGGGGGTGAGTAGAGTAAATTCGTAGCATACAAGCGGCGCAGCGCAAACACGCGTGTGTGAGTTTGCATACGCGTTGCCGAGTGTACCGTTCCGTCATATAAAGTCATATTACACTGGAGTTAACTGTACAACACTATTATGCCGTGTGACTGTACGTCAATTGTTGCTATTGAGCTTGTTTCAGATACCTTGTTTATTTATCTAGGTAACTACTATAAAACTGAAGTGAGTGAACCCCGTTTCACCTGATAAGAGAATACAGAGCTGAAGATTAAAAGTGCTGGTTCAGTAGAATTATTACGATTTCAGTAAACCGGTAAAGTTTTATGGTTTCAACAATACGAGGTATATACATTTTGACAGCTGTGACTTTAGTGTGTATAATTTGCTGTAGGTTATTCTAGCGTTCATACAATACGAAATAGACAAATGATAAAACATTTGTTGCTTTCTAATATGAGATTCGTATATACGTGTGGGACAGTGACAGATGCCATGTCATTTGTTTATCGTGTGATAACCGTGACCATCAAAGACACGCACGATACCTAAACAATTCAAGGATTTTATGAATTGTCGCTTTTATATGAAAATGGGTCGTTTTTTTATGAGCAATATCTCTGTTTATTGTAGCAAATCCCAGTGCTAATTCCATCTCTTGCTTCATCAGCCATTTTTGAAAATGTTCAACTTGTATGTGCAGCTAGAATAGTAACTATTGTTATAAGTTTATGATTTTATTACAAATGGGTACCTAGTACCTAGTATTCAGATTTTTATAAGTATTTGTAGTATGTGACGATATTACCTACTTGCCAAATTTTATAGTTCTAGGTCATCGGGAAGTACCCTATCATTTTGATTCCCTTGAGAGTGTCAATATGTAGGTACGTTTTTTGCGACATAAAAGGCCGTTTTTTTTCACGTTAACGTAGAAGTTAGATTTTTTCACAGCTTCAATGTACCGTAGACCTGAGTATATGGTGTTAATTTCAACTCGATACCTCCACGCGTTCTCGAGATAAAGGGTCTTGACAGACCGGCGGACAACAAAGTGATCCTATAAGGGTTCCATTTTTTCCGATTGAGGTACGGAACCCTTAAAATGAATAATAATTAAATGTCTTCTATTTGTTTACATTTGATAAACGTAACTTTTGACGTCAGTTAGCTAAGAAAACTCCTTGCCAGTAAAATAAATAAGTATCACTATAAAATTGTAAATCATCGTCTAGTCTGCGTTATTTTCCATATCATTTCTTCTCGTATTGTTCTGTAATTGCGTCTTGTTTTGATTCGAGAGGTTGTCGCTTCTCCATGTTACCTATTGTTATTCTCATACTGCTCCTAATGACATTGGGAATCCACATTTATCAAAGACGAGCGTCACACCTACTGGCATTGTACAGACAACAATGATAACTCCAATCTTAAGCATAAATTGTTAATAATACTTGTCTCGTTAATCCTTAACCTGCTTTCGGTTTCTAACGTATTGCTTGGGAGTGAGATTCCCGTTTATGTGTACTTAGTTTACAAACTTTTAAAGAAAAATGTCTCTATTAAATTTTTTGTTGTCAAAAAATATAGGTAACGTTTTAGACCATATCATATTGGAATTCACTCCCTCTCTCTATCAGACAAGCCCAAAGCAAGGTAGCTTTCAAGTGTATGCTGCGTAAGCATCTGCTGGAACAAGAGCTCGAATAGTTCATCCATCATCCCATGTTGTAGACTTTCGTATATATTATATTATAGTGTGTAGGTATATGCATTTTTGTATAAACAGTAATATAATACTATTACATTCATGTTAAGTAAGAGAATTTATTTACTTCCAAAAATACAATACAAACTTTGCTATCCACAACATAGGTTTCGTCCACAGTTCCACACATAGAATTTGCATCCGCCTCAGGGTTCGTCAATAATATTGCTAGAATCTTCGTCAAATACTTACATTGAAAATCATCCACAACACGTTTCGTCATTATTAATATTAATAAAAGAAAGAAAAATGAGCACCACACAAAATTACGTCCTTATCCGAAATGTACCCGGCTCAAACGTCCCAAGAATACCTGCCGCATTCTCACGTTGGATAGCTAAAGAAATACGCTGGACTAGGTATGATCCAGACTTCGGATCCCCTCCTCGATCTCTCAAACGCTTTCCCAGAGCTCGCACAAACTGTTTCGCCTCAGAACTCCAGGGACCCGCCGTCTCCACTGCAAGCGGAACAAAATCGTACACCGGTTTCAAATTGGCATATTTGACGTGCTTCTGTTTAGCCGCATATTCCGCCGCACTACCCGCCAATCGCATTGTCTGCACGATGTGAGACGTGGCAAAAGTGCTAACGCAAGTAGCGTCCCATAACAAGCTTCGCTCTCTGGCCCAAGGAACCAGTGTAACACCGTCTGGCCTCTTTCCATCCGTCCGACTAAGACCTTGAGGCTCCAAAACACAAGGCACGTTTGCCGATACCATAGCGCGACGCACAATATCATTTATGGCATGATGCCGTGGGAGCCTACCAGCACACCTAGCACAATCTAAACCGTGGTACCCATTGCCATCTACCATGGCACCACAGACACAAAGGTGTGGCTCACACACCCGGCACCCAAGCCTTATCGCAGCCCCGATTCTCAGCGAGTCGTTATCCAGCAATGTCCCGAGATGCGACGACGGCAATGCGTGCAACCACGCTCCTGACTCTGGCTCCACGACAGCTTTAATATTTTGTATTTACTTGTACTCTAGATTCTCTCTGTACCATCAGATTTCTAATTTGCACCCACTTCTAGTATCTCTGTTTGGCCCTATGGTTGACTGGTAGAGAATGCCATTTGGCATTAAGGCCGCCATTTGTACTGACTTGTTTTGTGCAATAAAGTTTAAATAAATAAAAATAAATATATTATCCCCCCACAAAAGAAAGGGGTGTTATTAGTTTAAAATGCGTTATATCTGTGTATCTGTCTACGGTAGGTATCGTCGCTCCCAAACGGATGGCCCGAGTTGAATGCGTTTTTTTTATCGAAATACTTGTCTGTCGAGTTGGTTTTTAAGCTATCTTTGGTGAAAATAACCGCAGTCGTTTCCAAGATTTCCAAGCGTTGATTGAAACAAGTGACAGGATCTCAAGCAATATTGAAGGTAAGAATTCATAACTTTTATGGTTATGTTCAGGTCTAGTAGCGTTTGTAGGCAACTCATGATGTGGGAGTTTCACGATGACCAGCTACTTAGGTCGGGCGTTTTTTACATTTTGAATTTAGACTCTAGCAACGAAAGTTCGGTTGATTAATATGGTATTTGTGTAATAGAGTTCGGTAAATCAGAAGGTGCTCGATATAAAATAGATAAATACTAAAGTCACTATGCAAATAAATTAGCTCAAGCACGTGTTTACAACAATCGTAAAACCATTAGATGATTCGCAGTTTACCATAAATGTCACAAAGATGAAACATGTCGCGAGGAAACAGTTACTAATTAAATTATTTATTAACAACATAATGAATTTATAAACGACGCTATAAATTATGTAATCTATAAATTGTTATTAAAATATACTAATTTATACATTTCATTATGAGGTTTACGTTTCTGCTGAGCGCAAATCATTGTACACATGAATACACATTTAAACACGCGACCGATGTTACTTGGTAGATAATCACAGATATGTATAAGACATCCAAAAGAAAATGAGAACAACCATCTACGGAGCTCGCACATACTTACGAGTATTACCTTTTGTATTAGGAGGATTACGTGTTATAATATAATCGTGGCCGCTGACATCGAAGCATGCAGTGAAATCGAATAGAAATGGACCAGCTTTTGTTTTGAAGTTATTTATAATTGAACTCTAGTTACGCCCTCGATTTTCTCTAACATTTATCATTAGGTATCAGATAGTAATTATACAATTATATTAAGCGGAGGTTATTTCATAAGTGTAACATCTTCGCAGCTATGTACCGGAACTTATAGTAGATTAGTTCATACAGTCAGACAGTACAGCAGTTGCGACAGTCAGTTTCCCGTATTTTTTTGTTGAATAATCAACAAGTCTCATATTTGGGGTGCCGACCGATGCGACCTAAGTTCACGATTATAGGACCATTTTGAAAAAAAAAAAAAATATGCTGCGGCACACATCAGTCGACTATTCGAATGCCTCATTGCAGTCAAGGAGTCGAGTCGACTGGATATATAAGATATTTAACAATTTGTAGCCGTGCGAGTTTTTCGAACTACCCGCACTACATCTTCATTATTTTGTTTGTACTCTAAATCTATCACTGTAATTTGTAGTAGTTTAACAATAATTATACGCGATAAACCCCATTTTAATGTGTGAATTCATGTAAGATTAAATCAAAATCCTGTTTTGTTGTTTTGTGCGAAGTATTTAAATACGCTCTTTGTCTGTAGAATAATGAAATTGTTATGAAGTTTAAGATGATTGTCGTCCATGCTGCGAACATAAAGAGTCAGTCACAACACAGATAATATCACGAAAGCGGAGAACGTGTAGGCATTTATTTACATAGATCGCGCCCACTGCGGATCCGTCGGGTTGCCAGGGCATCAGAAATACTTGTTTATATACGTCCAGTATTGTATTATTTAGCACTTGTATAGCATGATTCTAGATATCGTAATGGGCCGATAAAAGGGCTGATAAATTTGTGTTCTGAGAATTTTATAAGTAAACATCGTTATTAATAATCGTGCAGTTTGTGGCAAAATCTTGGATGGGATAATTGGATACTTGTATAGTTTACCGCTTATATTAATAATAATAGGATTTGCGCCAGGTTCTAAATCTGGAGTTAGTCTATAATTATCGATGTCCGATAATACTTGGCACACAGAAACTTAGCCACAAAAACGTAGTTTATTAAATTACGTTCAAGGAATTTTTCAAGTTATCGATATAGGTACTCCTTTAGATATTTCCATAACGCCGCTCGAATTCTCTATATGATGGTAACCCGCAGCGATTTTTACCCAGACACAGTCAACTATTACACGGTAGAGTTAAGACGGTGATGGGATATGCGTCTTCCGCACGGGCACGGGTGCTTCTTTACTCAACTGTGTTTGATTTCACCCGCCGAAGACAGGTTCTGGCGACCGGTGTGAGCATACGACTAACGGAATGCTCCGCTCTCGTCTCTGATTAATTTGAAATTGTCCAAAAGGCTCGGAGTTAATGAGCTAAAAAACAATGAAGCCGAATGAATGTTATGCTAATAGCTTAAATGCTACGTGGGCTAGTACCGAAAGATTCTTGCCTAACGGTGACTTTTCAACTTGGAACATGTCTGTATTGATTTGAGCACTTGGATTTAGAGAAAATAATGACTTCTGAACGTAAGCTTGTTCATCAACCACTTTTCGACACCGATATATCATGGGCATTATAAACCAATCATAGCAATGCAAACATGCCCTAGGCGTTTAGTATGTAGCGTTTTTTGCACTGTGATAATTATCGAACAAAATTAATGATAGTCCGAGAAACTATCTGTCCAAATTACTAATGAGTGTCTAACGCGCGCGATAGTGCAAATAAATAAACTCTCTTTAGTCGTCAGGTTTGAAACAAATTGCAGCACAAAAATCGTTAATAATGTGTTATATATACCTAGCCATTACCAAATATTTTAATGCTGTTTGTTCTACCCGAGCGTGAGTTGTAAAAAAAGGGAAAGAAATTATATTCCGCTCATCCCACGGTAACACTAAAAAGTAACCTATGTGTTAATCCATAGTGTGGCAGCTACCTTCATACCAAAATTGATCAAAACTGGTCCAGCCGTTTGAGCATGAAGAAGTAACAAACAAATCGATAATCACACTCACAAACTTTCGCCTTTATAATATACTGTTAGTGTAGAACCTGAGATATCCTAGTCAGACTAAGAGAGTATTCTTAACTATAAATACGTCTGTGTAATATTATTGATTTATGTATATTTTAACAAGCATGTAGAATGATGTATCAGATATTTTTGTAGCATTCCTGGGACAATCTTATCCCACATTATAGTTCCATATCGCAATCACGACTGAACATGACGCACTGGCAAAGAAGGCTTTATACCCACTGAAGTTTGTTTTATAAAAAAAATCTAATGTTATATTATGATCCTATGACGAACTACTCGTGTGGTGACAAATAAGTGTTCGACCTGCCCAATAGCAACCAGCTACCGATGCATATTATTTATTTAAACGTCATTACACAGGCCTTAATGCCTTAAGGCATTCTCTACTAGTCGACCATTGGATTATATTGGTGTGGTGTAGGGCATTATGTAAAGGCTTGCAATTTTACCAGAAGCAGCACGCGCACGGACGCCAAGTTTTATAGCTTCACCGTGCACAGCAGACTTAAGTTCAGTGGCTTCTAGCGATGGGTGCAAAGTCATTGTGATCAATTATCAAAGTATAACTGCGACTTGTCACAAAGAATAATGTTACTAAACACACTCGTACATACTCGTAGATTTTTACTCTGCGTTAAGTCTCATACACGTCACTTGTAATAATTCGGATGCCATAATTTTTACTCTTCTCTTAAACCATACTTTCAGGATTGTTATAAAACAAACGTAGCGTATCGTAAGCTAATGGCTTTTACTCTCGAAGCTCTTGATAATTTCAGAATTACGGCAAAATCGTTATGTCAACAAATTCTATGACAGCCGGTATGATCCCCTAATACTGCCTGTCGCGGCGCTTCTTAGTGTTTCTTATTTGATTCAAATTATTCCTTCGATAACGTTAGCAAGAAATGTGTCAAGATATCGCCAATCAAAACCATACCACAAAAATCTTACTCGTACATTTCAGCAAGTAACATAAAAATGACGTGAGTGACAAACACAAAGTCACATTGATATTTCACAGTGATTTTTTTGGAACTGTAACGAGACAGTCACGTCGATGATAATGCAACTCTTTCCTCCTCTAGTGCAAAATTAAAATAAGTAAACGCATAAATGGGCCTATTAACCGGTACGCAGTGGAATGCGTCTGCTCTTCGTGGCGTACGGTGCGCAGAAGTTAATAAAGCGCACTTGCTCACGGGTTTATTACTTTTTGTGAGTGTTCATGTAAAAATTGACCATGTCCGACTGTGGTCCCAGGTGGATGGACCCGTATCATGTAAAATCATAACCAGATAATACTTTGTGCAAGATTCAAATGAATCGGTTCTCTATCGTTTGGCCGAATTTCTTATGCCATAATATTCATTTGCCATAAATCAATTTTTTTTTTCATGGTGCCGGGTTCGATTTCCGGTCTTCTCTACCAGGTTACGCATTAAATTTTTCTTTGAGCTTTGATTTTTGTATCAGTGATTTATTATTAAATAATAAAAAAAATAGTTTACGACATGAAATGGCATATGAAAAGGATGATAAGATAAGTGATACATTTAGGTATGGGAAATAGAATTCGGGCAAATGAAGGTATCCGTATCGAATCATACTATTACCAGAATGAATAATTGAATTAGGTTTTTTTTTCTTGTGGCTTTCACTTCTTGAATTACGTTAAGAAGTTTACGACCATTTATTGTAGGTTAAGAAGTTACGACCATTTATTGATAAAAACGTAGTTTGTCTCTAATTGAACTCGTTATTGCTTTTCTTTGTTTGTAATGATATTTAAATGCATTTATTTCTTTATGACATGCTGTAAATTCAAATCTCCGCTGAGGAATACGGTTCTAAAACCACATGTAAAGTGAAGTTAATAAAAGCGTGCTATAAATGTAAACATGCCTATTATAACATAAAAAGATATGTGAAAAGTTATTTATATTGTAATTTATTTACCTTTATTTGTCCTCGGTATTATAAATAAATACTCATCCAAATGGAAACCGGTGACATTAGTAATATACATAAAATTAAAGTAAGTACTGCTTTTTTTTACGAAATGTTTGCTGTAGCTAAATAATATTCGTAGGTAAAAGAAAAAAAACTAAGTATATTAATACATGTTCTGTGCCATACTTTAAAAAAATACTGCAGAAAAATAATATTTCTGCAGTATTTTTTTAAAGCCGAACCCTAAATGGCATTTAAAGAAAAAAAAACAGTTTACGCTTTCGAACCTATAATTTTAATGTCCGGTATTTCTTCACGTGTTTATCGGCGATACAACTTTTGTGATTCTTTCATGCTTATCGTTTGATGTACGTTTTAATGAATTAAAATAGAATTATATGGGTGTTAAAGCAAATAAAAGTTGTTTAAAGGTGTGGCGCACCTGGCTTCCATTTCTGAGCTATTTTTATACTCAAATACATAAAACAATAAGTTTAAGTATGTGCGCATAGTCTCGCATCTGCCCTCTTAAAATTGCGGTAGCCAAAGATGCACTTTATTACATTAAATGAGTAACATAATTTATTTTGAATCATTATCCTAGATCGTAGATGCAATACTTATTTATTACCTGTGTTTTATGGAGTGTTTGCTGGTACATATATAATAACAGTTTATGAATAAGTAAATATCTGTAATATTATAATACTGTTATAATGGCAAAGAATACCAGTAGACAAATATTAATAAATTGATGGATTATTATTGGGGAAATTAATCAAAAATACAAAATTAAAACACTCTATTATTGTTAATCAAAACTTGTCATATTACTAATTATAAAAACGGTATAAACTCACGTAAAAATTGTCAGGAACGGCCCGACATGTTTCGAACTCATTTGGAGCTCTTCATCAGGGGTAGCTATCCGTGCTGTTACGCGACTCGCGACCCACTGCACTTTTAATCGCTCTTCTTGCCGCCCTCTGCGCACGCGCAGATAGCGCGGCGCGGGGAGGGCAGGGCTCTTGCGCTGTCACCACTGGACTGTCTGTCACTGCATTTTCACTATTACCCACTGATACCACGCACACTTGACTTATTGTATCAACGACATTGTCTGAACGCGAGATGTTTTTTAACGCCGGAATCACAGGTGCGCAGAGGGCGGCAAGAAGAGCGATTAAAAGTGCAGTGGGTCGCGAGTCGCGTAACAGCACGGATAGCTACCCCTGATGAAGAGCTCCAAATGAGTTCGAAACATGTCGGGCCGTTCCTGACAATTTTTACGTGAGTTTATACCGTTTTTATAATTAGTAAAGATGTCTCACGATAGTTTTAATAACATTACTTGTCATATTATTTAACTTTTATTTATTTCACTACTGAAATATATTTGCTTACTTTTTTGTTAATAAAGACGTATAGGTACTACATAAACAATGCAAAGCTCAACAAAGTGAGTAACAAAGTACATAAAACATTTCAACGAATAGCCGAGTATTGTTCATATTGTGGGTGATTGTGGCGTACTATTAATAGTACGCCCACCCGCTTCCGTAGCTTTCGTAGGCGTGTGACGTCACACGCCTACGCCGCTACGAAAGCTATCTGCTACGACGCGCGAAAAGTCAAGTCTCCACTGTGGGTGAGCTCAATAGGCTAGTTTACTGACAGATTAAAGCAGCTACTTTTTATGAAACGTCAAAACGATGGAATAGGTGAAAATTTCAAATAAGAGTAACGCAAACTACGACGTGACCGTCCTTGTACGGTCAAGTGACCATATTATTTGGATTTTGGTAATTTTTAAATATTTAGGTATATATTTTATCCTCGGGTAATTATTAGCCTTTTTGGATGCCAACACCATTAGGGTGGATGATTAGGAATAGATCGGCAAAAAATAACTTAATTAGAATAAAATTGGGGATATTAATTTAAATCGAGCTATTTATTGTTATAGTTCAATTATTGGCACATGGTAGAGCTAGACATTAAAAAATGGTTATAGGATACATTTTAGCCGACTACGGTAAAAAAATAATTAAGGTCGAAGATGCGGGACACCTTGTAAATTGACCAAAAAACTTTCTTAGGTAATATTTTGGCACTACATCGTATATCTGTACCGATGCGAGCTCCCGCGGTGGGCGACTCCGAAACAAAAGATATTTTGTGAACCGATAGCGATCGCGTAATTGTATCGATTATACTGCCCATGCGCATTTACCTACTCGCTGAAATGTGGGAGAATTTTGTTAAAACTGTACCGGCTGACATTAATCGCTGCAGCTCTAAAGTCGTGTACGAACGAACCAACAAAAACATTTGTTCGTACGTGCGTACCATTAACGAACATCAAACACTGTCAAAAATGTTCGTGGCGATCCAATCCAATGTGGTTGGACGGTGTTTCTGAGAATTGACGCAGTTAAATTGGCCTGTGGGTAAGTTGCACCCAAAGAGCCCTCAACTCCTTCCGTGTTCTCTATAATAATATATTTAGAATGTTGATGGGACTACCCAAATTCTGCAGTGCATCAGGTATGTTTGCCGATGCCCGCGTAGATGATTTTCACGCCATAATGCGCAAAAAAATAGCATCCATTAAAACCAGAATACAGGGTAGTTCCAACAGTATTCTAACTACCTATATTAATTGACAGAGCCGACAGTCCTCTGCAGAGGTATTGGATATCGGCATTAATAAGCCCTCACTCTGAGCAGGTTTATTATGTCAATTAGGTAGTAGGTATTAGTGTAGTATAAGTGATTATCAAGTGGCGCAAGATCGATCGTTGTGGAGAACTTTGGGGGAGGCCTTTGTCCAGCAGCAGTGGACGTCTATAGGCTGATATGATGAAGTGATTATATAGTTAACTAACCTAGTTTTAAGTTTACTAACTATCATGGACCACTGTTGTCTCGAATAAAGTTTTTTTTTTTTTAATTAGATGACACGTTCGTACCAAATGATCCGTGATCGATGTTTGTGTTCGCGACGTTTTGTTCGTTCGTCCGTACAAGTAGCACCACTTGTCCTTCAGCAAACATTACCTTTATCTTTCTTTACAATACGGGTGATGCTGAGTTAAGTGACAAACGAAGTCGCAACAAGTTTTCCTAGCCTTGTAGATCTCGCCCGGCATATTTCTACGATTTGCTCTAATTGACTTGAGTGATCTCAATTTTTTGGACTTATTAAGCTTAATACGTAACTTTATTTGGATAGGTTTCAAATTAAAGATGCCGAAGTGATCGAATTTTATCGTGTCACCAATGAGGCACAAATCGAGGAAGTGAACATTTAGCGAATTCGCTGCGTGCTCGAGGCCAAATCGATGCGTGCTCGCGGCTATCGTACGCGTTCGCGGCGATACCGCTCGCTTTCAACTCGCCCGCAAATCGCATGTACTTAGGGCCTATAAATACTTCACCTATTGTGTTTTTGTCCCAAGCTACTTCGGAAGTATTACATATTTGAAATTTGAATGCACTAGATTTTACATTCACTGTACAAAAAACGAAATCTAATGTACACATTGCTAACAAAAATCGGTACAGTCCAAATGAAAAAGATAGTAAGTCAGTTTGCGCTTCCTCATATTCGAATGACTAAAGTTTGCACCAATTGTCTACGACGTGACATTCAAACGAGGTGCGTGTCTAACTGAACCGGTTAATAGGTTCTTACGCTATGCGCTTCCTACTCTCCGGATGGTAAAAGTTTGCATCAGTTGTCTATAACGCGACTTACAAATAAGGTGTATACTTAACTTCACCGGTTAATGCGTACGGTTCTCTACGGCGGCGTCTGTTTGGCGAACTCACGCGCATCGCGGGCGTGACGAATGGTCACATTACAAATCGCTCTCGATTGTTACGAGGCGACTTAATATTTGTGTTAGTACCAAATCTCTCTGCCCACAACGTCCATGTGTACCGTAAGTGGAATAGTTCACGCAGATACAATCAAGCGCATGCTTGCTACTTTGAACTTTCTAAACCATATTTCTACCCGCTCTCTGCGGAGCTCTCCGTAAATGAGACTATTCTTTTATTGCGCCTATACACTTCGAATATTGTGTTTAAATATTTTTTTATAAACCGATGTTGAAAATAGGAAGTTCT
Source organism: Apotomis turbidana (assembly GCA_905147355.2). Taxonomy (NCBI): domain Eukaryota; kingdom Metazoa; phylum Arthropoda; class Insecta; order Lepidoptera; family Tortricidae; genus Apotomis; species Apotomis turbidana. Next base: position 17,027,744 of record LR990285.1, on the reverse strand, counting down.
CGGGTCTTCGCGTATTGTTTTTTGTATGTTTGTTATCTCCGTCATTTATGGACAGAGTTTGGTTTATGTTCCAATTAAAATTAAAATGCATTACCTATATGTAAATGGATAGTTGATCGCAATTTGTTGATTTCCATAAACACTGCATTATTTAAAAGAGCAGCGGATCACAAAGAGTAATAATTCAATATCTGTATAATATTATCAACGCGTTAACTATAGGCAGATAAGGTTCTCGCACACTCAGTAAATATTTCCCGTGATAAATGCTTTACCTGTCGCGACTGCGGCGCGCGTTTCAATAATAACCGTGATATTGCGATGATGATACGGACTGGAAAAACTCGTTCGGCGGATGTCGATATCCTTAAAGGTTTACCAGAAAGCGGAACTTTGATACGGATTTCCGACAGAGACGAAATACAATGCTTGGTTTGAAGGTAGCGATACTATGAGTGGTCATTGCCGGCAAGTAATGTACGTTTAACTAGCTGGTATAGCCGGTGGTTATTTGATTTGTGAACAGGGCACACCGAATGTAGTGCGATGCCACTGAGCGGCTTTCATTCATGCCGCCTCGGGCCACGTTCCACACGAGATCTCATCTTCCAATTACCGACCGTCTCTGCGATTTTTGTCATTGTTGCCCAATAGTCGTAAACCGCTCACATTTAAAATATCGCGATTATATTCAAAATACCAATATCGAGGTTAGACTTGATTTCTGTTTAATCAAAATTGATTTAGATGGTAAATTATATAGGACCGGTTCATCTCGTAAATTAGTTTAAGGATAGTAAAGTTTACATTAGTAACTTTATGATTATTCATGTTTATGCTAAGATTTTACGGCGCTTTCTTTAAGTGTCTATCTTATCTTTTGGGTAGATGACCTTGAGTGGTTATATAATAAAGTAATCGTAGTTATAGAGTTATTTCGTCACAGGTGAGTTTTCGACGCGGGCGCAGTACGTTACACAAACTGCGCTGAGCAATCGTTTCACAATGACGGGTCGGCGACCGACACCAATACCTAAATTAATTTTCTTTTCGGGTCCTACGCTCATTGTCTGATTCGGGCCGATTTCGTCCGAGTGAGCCGTTTGGTGACACCGAATTCGTATTGAAAGCAATCTCTAATCTATTTACCAGCTTTGCTCTGCGAAAGTTTGCCATCCGTTGGTTTTTGTTGTTCCAACTATACATTAATTTTGTCGTTGACGTTTTAAGTGTCGCGGCGGATAGCGGCACTTTTATTAAAAGACGTTTGAACCGTGTGGTTAAAACTATGATCACTTTTAAATTTTAGTTATTTTTTACTTTAAGCACTTGCCTTATGTGTTATTTGATTAAAAACTATAGGTAAAAAAACAGGCTTCATAAAGGGTTGTACCTTGTTTTGCCTAACAAATTTTTGCTTAATTTCGGTTTGCCTAATTTCATTTACTCCGCTATACATGTTTACAATACAAACCTTAACCTAACCTACAGTTTACGGTTTTAAAACTAAATTAGAAAGTAAGTTTTTATTAAAAACGTTATTCGGCTATGTAATGATTAGTTAACAAGAATCAACAAAGTGAGTTTAATAAAAAAACATTCGACAAAACAAGAGTTACATTAAAACGAATTTCGACAAAATAGTAACTATGAAAAATGAATTTAAACCTAGATATTGACTTTAGACATAACATTCATTATAATAAAAGTGGTTAGGCAAACTGAAATGAGACAAATTATTTTTAGACAAGTCAAGGGAATACCTTCATAAAAATATTAGTTCAAACCAATTAGGACAAACCAAAAACACACTTTCACAGTCATAATATATTGCGCACTCTATATTATAGTAAGAAAGTAAACTAAAGATGAAATACATATACAAGTTTTAATACAGGTTTTTCTTTAAGACTACAAAGATACCATTTACTATAATCGTTCGTGTACGAAATATAAAAAAAATATTGACATATACAATATAAAACTGTTTACTCAACATGTTAAATGCCTGTTAATGCATATTGTGAGTTACGGCTATCGTATCAGTTTTGCGATACCCAAACACACGAACATGACATTTGGTAACTGTAACAAGGTTGTTCGTATTTAAGAATTACCATAAAGATCACTATTGTGCAGCCAGCATCAAAATATTGCCGTTATCAAGTTCCTCGGAGCAAATAAACTAGACTTTACTCACGAGGGCATTAGACCCTTGTAGAATGCTTCTGAACTCATTGTTATTTATATGTATGTTGACTGTACATGGCCAGAATGAAGCATTTTAATGGATTCGAATGTCGGGTGAAGGTCACATATCGATCTATATGCACGTCGTCTTAGTAATTCAAAGTTATACAAAACGGTATCACTCTTGGCCTTACTGGTCTGAGTCGAGTTTATTTTTGTGACTTATTATGTAAATTGGATTTTTCTTATGCATATTCTTGTATTGGACATCTGGACTATGATTTTGTTTAGAATATATTGAAGATATGGCGAGTCGAATCTTACACTGATTGTATTTTGTCGCCCATTATCATTCAAAAATCAACTTAATTTACCTAAAGCGATTTAATCAAAGTGATTAATTTAATTTTGTAAGTATTTTAATTATTATTGCCATGTAAAATGCATGTCATCACTCATGGAAAACCTAAGTTAAAGGCTTTAATAATTATTTTCTAATTTTCTTGCTGGACCCTACTTATATGTGCAACTATTAAATACTTAACACAATATAAAAGATGAATATAAAAGTATATGTACCTACTTATACCTATCCTATCCCAGCTATTAAATATTTCAAACCCACAAGAAAGACGGCTATTTTATAAAATCTGTATGATCCTATACATTTTCATCATGGCGGAAGACATTCGAATTTCGAACGGTCGGATTCCCGAGGCGAGCGAAATAGCTGGAAATTATGCTTTCCCAGCTATTTGTCGGTTGCGTCGCTCGCGCAGGAGTCGCCTACGTGAACTGCGCTTGCGACATTTTGACAATCCGTACTTCTTACGTAACGCAACGGACGGGGACTTTGGCTGCATCGTTTGTTAATACGTACTTGACGTACTGGATGTATTCATATTTCAACCAACTTTCCTATACTTATCTAACCGGACGCTTTCTGCATAAAGTACGATTTGCCACATAGCTACTAGCATCGTTGCAGTAATTGTTTTGAGATGTTAAAGGGGTTCGACGGGTGTTGAGGCTAAACTTTAGAGATGCAAACTTACACGGGACGAATAGTCGGAGCCGCTTAATTGATAAATCGAGTCTAGCAGGTATTATTATGTTTAATGATGACAGGGTTACCTAACAGTTGCGTCAATATAATTACAATAAGAATCTGCAGGAAAACGAAATGATTAACAAAGGTTATGTTATTGCAGTTTTCAAGGCAACTCGTGTTTATAATCATGCACGTGGCAAATCTCATTCAAGCACATCCGCATTCCTTAGCTGTTCATCTTAAGATTTTAGTTTATAGATGTCAAAATAGAAAACGTAATCACCAAGGTTACTCTTTGTTAGATTCGTATCTATTAAAGATTATAAGGACACTTCATTTTAGAGATAAACTAGATTGCTACGCATTACAGTGCATCAACGGGGTTTCAGTTCTACTAACTATAAAATTTGCCAATAAATTTTCACCTTTATCAGTGGAGAGTAGTGCCGTTTCTGTGATTATATTAGGCCCTGATCTTTTGATGGGGTGTATTATTCTTATAGAGGCTATTTATTTAACTCTTTGCGAATATGCACTATCTCCAATTTAAGGATGTTTTCAACACTCGGTTAAATACATTTTGACTATCATTTCGGATCTGATCGTTACAAATTCATTATTTGCGGACGAAATGTCGGGCCATTCAAGGTAATAAATACATTCCATTGGATAATGCAACGCTGAGCTCGTCCATTGTTGCGGTTACGTGTACCCGTATACCAAAACAAACGGAGAAAGTAAGGCCGTAAGTATCATCTGATATGTTCGCTTCCTAACGTGATAATGACAGGCTCTCTATGATAAACACCCGTAATACTAGGCTCAAGGTAGATTTCATTTACATGATTCTTCTACGTCACCGTACGGTTGCCGATTTCACTGTCTTGTGAAGGTGAAAGATATTTTTGATTAAGATATTTTTGGCAATCATACAAAATTCTTTGAATTATGTTTTTGTTACCTGAGTAGTTACTGGCAATATGCGTAGGTATGCAAATACATTGCACTAATTAAAAATCGTCTTTGAAGAATAATACTTTCCAGTCACGAACAAAACTTGGGTGCGATTGAGGCGTTGTCTCATCGTATCGAAGTGACCTACTATTCAATGAGAAATACATTTTCGAGAACATTACGAACAATCCTAGAACTAAACAACTGTGGTTAAATTTAAGAAGAGCTTATAAGTTATAACTGATATGATAACTATATACTGATGCAGAAGAATAAATGCAAATGACTAAGATGATAACGCAGTCAATGTAAACTCAATCCTTCATCAAAAATAATTGAGTAGGTATAAATAGTAAGAGAAAAAAAACCTGAATCTAATAGCAGCTTTCTCGCTCAACGCTTTAGCGTTGCTAACAGCGGGGAAATGCTGCCAGCGTCTTCTTCGGGAACATGCCAACGAGCTCGATTTCCAAAGTCTCATTTAATTTATTTTGACATACCTACTGCATGTATTTTTGTCAGTTTAATTTTTATGATAATTGTAGTTTAATTCTTAGATATAGATTTAATTAAACACATTTTTTAATGAAATTGTAATTTTGAATTTGATACACATAAAAAAAAAAACTAAAATATTTGTCATAATTTTACTCACAAGTGACACAAATAGGCTGAATACCGGTTACGTATGAGTCAATAAGTACATCGGACAAGTGAACTTGCTGCAGTGTCGAAGTATTGTTGTGCAACCGGCCCGATTAGATTACCTCCGCAGAGACGTTTCATAAAGCGATTGTTACTTTCATTTCACTCGCGCACTATTGGTTGGGGGCGTTTGTACTGGCGTTCCAGCCGCTGACCTAACTAACTTGCATTAGAAAAATCCACAACTTTGACGAAGACTGTTTGCGGATGACATCTTCGTCAACGGATGTCACATTATTGGTATGTTATTGGACGAAGCCTGTCGCTGCTTAGATTTTGTATTCTATAGATATATAAAAAAAATTAATGTTTTAATGTGTCATACCTAAGTGATAAAAAAAACGAATAAGTAAATTATAATAAACGAATTTTATCAGTAATCAATCTTCCTGATAAAATATTTAAAATCTTAGTAAGCCGTAAGTGAGATTTACTGCCCTGCCCGGGCTGCCAAGACGTAACAAAACTTTAGACAAACCAAGGGTGGTAAAGACCCGGATCGCGTATTTACTTATTCACTTATTTACACAAACATCTGCGATCTGGGACATTCACTAATTCACCGCTAGGCCGCTTCTAGGTATGTAATGTATTATTACAACATTGCTGAGCTTGATATGAGACGTTAAAAATATATTTTTTGCAACAGCTCCTGTCAGTTTCACTATGACCCTTGTAGAAGTATTATTTACTCGTAAGGCCAAATTTTTACAAGCCACATCGTAGCGTAGTTCATTAGTTTAGGTTGACGTCGCCTGTTTCTGGTTTTGTAAGGGTAAGGGGTTTAAGGTAAGGGCTTTTCTATTTTAAAGAATTTTCATACAAACTTTTCATCTTACGAATAATAACTTAAGTAAAAAACTAATATCGCCTAGTGAATTTGTTCACTACGTATTCGAAAGGAACACGTTTCCCGCCACATGTCCATTATATCAACTCAATTAATGTTTATAAACATTCAAAGGCAATTGGTGCCGGTCGCACCGACGTAGCTGCTTTCTTCGAGGTAGGACGTAACTAAAACACGCAACATACTACGATATAATTAGGTATATAATATAGACGATTAGGCGTTCATATGTTATACGTGCCTTTTCCGGAGAACGGATGATGATGCGGTAGCTATCCTGGAGTGGCGATCACTTATAGAAAAGTGCAGCGAAGGACTGCACCTAACTAGATGGACGGATTACCGGGAGTAGATACAGTCTGCACAGGATCGCACAGGATCAGCAATGGACATCTGTGGCTGATAAATAGATAGACGTGCATTTACAATTCTTCTACAGCTAGTTTTCTGATCGCCACCGAGAAAACGATAAGCTATGATTTTTTATCTCGCTCTACTTAGGGGAATTGCTTTAGGTGGAAATGGTACATTTATAGCAGATCATCTCATCGATCGTCATCTTCTAAGTACATAAGGTTGCGAGAATATAGTCCTTAATTTTGTCATGCTGAGCGATATAATATTTTGCTATATTCACTTAATAAACATCCAACTATGCATCTATGACATGACCGAGATATTGTTCGAATGGAGATTTTTCATGGGCACAACCAATTAGGACCCTGAATTGTTTTTAATCGTCCTGCTGATTGAAACAGATGTTCTTATGTTTTCCTGGAGGAAGGTACCGATATAAGTCGTAGTCTGAGCCTGCTTGGAGTGTCCCGCGTGTGACATGGCACTAGCCTCAGTACGCATGCGTCAATACGAGCCAACATGTACAAAATATGTTCGCGTCGCACGGTATATTCCGGTGTAAACTCACTTACAGTCTATTATATTTGTTGGAATTTCAGCAAAAAACTAATAAAATGGAAACGCTTTAGCTGCCCAACTTTGATGGCTTGGTTATAGCTACAGAATGATTTTTTGTGTATATTTTATTGGTTGTTTGTGTGTGTGCGTGCAATAAATTGTTATCAAAGTATAAGAAAGTACCATATTTTATTAAACTAGCAGCAGTAGTAGAGCAATTAAATAAAATGCAGGCTAATACCAAACGATAATTAAATCATCATTATCGCGACCTTGTCTCACTTTATTTTGCACATGGCATAGATGACAATAGTGTGGTCAAGGTGTCAAGGCGATACCGATACCAAAAAAAGGACAGATGAAGAAGTACCTAATAGACTCAGTAATAAAGATGAAGTTGTTTAGTTGAAGTCAAAGTAACGCGAAGTTCATACGAAGGCGGTAAACTGGCTCTGCTATTAGTCACTGAAAGCATTCCTAGCGTTCCGATGCACTGAGTTGATAGGGTTGACAACTTTACAAGTATCTTTAAGTGGTACGGTTTGGAACTCCGTGACAATCGATGTTAATTTTTAAAGAATAATAATACAATCTAAATAGTAATTATTGCGCACCTCAAATACACTGGAATTAAAAAAAATCTGTGCAAATAGCGGACTTAACGCTAAATTACTCTCTACTAATTAAAGATAGGTCGGGATAAACAGATATACTAGAAGTTAGTGCAGAGTAATTCACAAGAGTTGTTATTTTTAATTCATATTTATAAAAAATGGGTACTTTGCACAGATTTAACAGTGACAGAGAACATTCTTGTGTTTCTCAGTCAAGCTTTGACAACGATAACTCTAAAATTACCGAAATGTCAGGAAACGTAATGAATATACCAAAGAAAATATAATAACTATTTATTATTTATAAATGATTATTCCTTTTGGAAAGTCTTTGGTTTCAACTAGAATCTATGTCATTAAGAAAATCTACAAGATATTTTAACGCGACATTAACATTAGCATCGCCATTGGGCCTTCAGCCTATTACAGACGATTTGTGATCTTCAGTCTGCGACGGTGCGTCTTTCGTAACTGAAAAAAAAGCCATCTTATATTTTGGCAACCCTGAATTGCCTAAGACTGACTTATTGCGAATCTTTCAAGAGAAGGGACAGGTAATGCCTGCTTAATCTTATTGTCTAGTTTACGATTTATTGAAACCTGTGGCAGTGCTTTATAGATGCTTTTAAAGCGATTTGCTATTATTACCTTGTTAGTAAATATGGTTATACAATAGTTAAGTACATATTATTTTCAGAACAATATATTTATGTGCTAAAGTTAAAGCACTCGGTCAATATTGTGCTAACAAGGCTGACGTTCATTTACTATGCTAATCTTTAGATAATATGCCTTATCAACCCTCCCAGCCCCTAATCTTAAAGGAAACATGTTCAAAATACAAAAAAATCTAATTTATTGAAATGATTGATCATACACATGTTGTTTTGAAGCCGTTTAGCATGAGAATAGGATTGTTTTTCGTTCGACTTCTTTTATTTTAATAACTTGTTTCACTGAAAAAAGCAATAGAATGAGTAAAATTGGTTAAAATGTATTATAAAATATGCAAGTCATAATAGGATTAACATAATTTCATCACTTCATTATTAATTTCGGAACATTATTAGTGTTCAAGTTATTTTACAGTATAGTAACATAGATAGTGACGAATTTGTATTACGTTACGTTACGACTACATTGTAGTATACACATTTTGAAATATTTCAAGATTCATCATCATCCTCCTAGCCTTTGTCCCATTTTTTGAGAATGAATTCTCAATCGGGGTCGGCTACCTAAATCTCAAGATGTGGGTGGTGAAAAATTTCAAGATTAAGGGTCAAAAATTTCGGACGTGAACTCCGTCGAATCGAAAGGTATAGTAGCATAGTAAAGAAATTGTATTAACATGACATACTTGTTTTTTTTGAAATAGGTGCTTTGGGGTAAAGTCGAAAATGGGGATAAGTCGAAAATCACACATTTCTACTAAACTGGGAACAAATTCTACGCTGGCAACGCTTGTCAAAACGCCATGTTTATCTCCTCCCCCGCTTCAGTTCACTTCGCATCGCTAGTCGTGAGGGCACGTGTGTTGCAGTCGATTAAATAAAAGCAGTGCGATTTTTGGATCTTTGCGGGGATAAATTAGAACTAAAAAGAAATATGATTCTTAAACTCATATTGCATAAAAACCAGCTTCGAAATTACCCCACTTGCTTTCGAAATTACCCACTCCTTAAGAAATAGTATTCAAAATATTTTTTTTTATTCTAATTTGCTTCCAAATTCAAGCAACGTATTGAAACGCTGTTTTCACAAAGCGTTGATGAATATATCCAATTTCGTAAAGATCTCATTACTTGGAAGGAATACTTCTTAGGACTGACTGACTGTTCTGACTTACGAGCCCAAACCCTAACATACTCTACACTCGCCTAAAAATATGTCGAATTTACCCCAAAGCACCTTATGCCCATTTGTAAGGGTCACAGCGCGAACTCGGTCGAAAGCAAAATACTTAGTGTTGTGACAGTCAGTCGTAAAGCTGGCTGTCATAATGTTGAGAGGCGATGGTCACGAGGTCCGCGAAGCGTGTACTGCTCCATTACGTAACACGAATTGCAGTCGCCATCGCGTTTACGTTTACGTCAAATTATCGGTTATCCAGTACATAAGTCCGCGATAAATAAGCGACAGCATCTGTCACTTTTTGACAAACTGCGAGTGTGAGTGACAGATGCTGTCAGTTATTTTTCGCGTGATAAACGCAACCATTATGGGCCCGCAGGTATGACTAGGAACCTAATTCGATTGGCATGTATATCGTTATTTGAGTTGCATTAAAACGATATTGAAAGGTAGGTAGTATATCGCTAAAGTAGACATACCCATCAGAACTACACTGACTATTACAGAGGGCGTTGAACATTTTGCTGAGGTCGTGCAGGCTTTTAAACACAACACTCCGACTGTGTAACGTCTAATTTACAGCAACTTAAATGTTTATGTTAATAAACTTGTAGGTGAATAGATCTTATGACATTTAGCTGGCGCTTAGATATGTATATCTATTTAAAAGCTATAAATGTCTGTATCAATTAGCAGTGTTTTATTGCAAATAAAATACTATACATTGAAAATCATTAATGTGCATCGTTTCACTTAAAGTAAACAACACGTAAATATAAAACTTTGGAGTTTTAGGAGGCTTGCTGAAATTATGTCTTATTCATGTCTTTTATAAATTGTAATTTACTCGTATTTCCAAACAATTTTATTTATACGCGTGGAATTGGGATTTCCATACACCTACACGAATGGTTTAATAAGCCCAGTAACAAAAGAAATATATATATATACCTACTAATATTGTTATAAAAGTTGCACTAGTAATTACAATGGTATACCTAATAGTAACAGTAAAAGTACAACAGTCAGTTTAATCTACAATACAAACTGCCAATGCGTTCTAATTTGCATACGAAATGCAATAAACGAACGTGAAGCGACAGTTGATAAATATAAGTGTCGTAATGAAGAAAACAATAGCTGTGTACTTTCTATTCGCGCGTGCCTCCACCCCTCCGAGTAGTGGCAAATAACCTAGCTTACGGAGAAAGCCTTTGACCTTTCTTGACAAGCATTTGTGCTGCCCTCCAAAAGCAATTGGCTGTTGGCAAAACAAAACATAAAAAAAACACTAATTACTTAATATTTTCTTCGGTTTCCGCGATAGCTACAAATTTAAATAAAACAATTGAAACTGATTATATATAGCGGTTGCGCTAACGTAAAACATTAGAGAGGCTCAAATAATAAATTATATTTATTTGTATATTGATCACCATGTTTTATTGTAACTTTTGAGTTATTTATATCAACGTATAATTCTCTCAGTCTTAGCCTTAAACTTCTTAAGACATTCTGCATCGGATTAAATGAGCAAAGTAGTCGTATTTTATCTACAACAAATGATCAGAACTCCCTTAGAATACTGTCTTTAAGCATATAGCTGCCAAGCGATTTACCTATATAACTAACATTAGTTAATTATTACTAAAGTAAGTAACAGTATTATACCTATTTACTTCCTAATTGTTACATTAAAGTAATAGTTTTAACACGAATTATTAGAAGGCAAAATCTATTTATATTGATAAAAAAAACAATTTTAAGATTCTCCTTAATTTACCTACTCGAAAAGTCTAAAATATAATTATGAATATTATAATTATATGAGTTAGGTACCTACCGTCAATTGTTTAAGGCAGTGGTACTTTTGCATGTCCGAGCCACAACTTCAGCGTCCAATTCTATTTATAACTTGACATTTACTGGCCACGTGTGGACATAAGTGATCATTAATTCCTCCTCGAATTTTGAAACTCAACCGGTCACGAAGCTTTCGCAAAACCTAAACGACTATAAGGTATTTGTGACGTTTTAATGAGACAAAACAATTTACGGTCTGTTTCGAATACAAACATTCCTTATCAGTCAACTGGCCGATGTCGTTCGATAGATTACCTAACTTCACATATTTAAGACAGATTTGAAATCAACTTCAATAAATAAACCGGCCAAGAGCATATCGGGCCACGCTCAGTGTAGGATTCCGTAGTTGCCCATCCTTCACAATAGACGGGCTTCGAGGTTTAAATTACGAGAAAGATTTCAAGCTCTATAAAAAAGGTCGTAAACTTATTACCTTCTGGAACTTATCGATGATATGCGCCAGGGTTCACTAATATGTTGCATAAAATTGATACTCATAAATTCATTTTGTATAACAGCCTTCGACAGAATCATCATTTCTCCGAATTTTATTTTGAATATTTTTTTTCTCATACCTATTGTGATTTCACATATTTTTTTTTTATATCAGAACATTTATATGTCAGAATATGAATGAGCATAATATTTACATGTCCGAATAGTTATTTCGAAGTATCTCATAATATTTAGATTGCATAAAAATTCAAATGCATTTCGATTCTGTTGAAGTCGCAGTTCTAACCTAACCTAACCCATTAAGTTCGGTTCTAACCTAACCTACTTTACTGGCAGCAGTTCGGTTCTGTTGTGGTCGCAGTTCTAACCTAACCTAACCCGTTTTACTGGTATCAGTTTAGTTAATAATCGCCTAATCTAACCTAAAACCTAAACTAGTTTCCTAGCAACCGTCTGTTCCGTAAACTATGTCTTTATGCTATAATAAATTCGGCGATATTAATGTTGTTCTGCCATATAAAATAAAAGTCGGTGATACTAGTGTTCTGCCATTTAAAATTATGCTAAATTAATAGTATGCTAACTGACAATTATGATACATATATGATTATGCTAAATAATCATTCGGCTAAAAATGTTTCGGTGATAGCTGCTATGCGAAATGTATTTCGGAGAATCGATATATATGCAAGATAAAGGGAACCCACGCGCCAGATTGAGCGGAATGTTTTAATGCAGTATGGCACTTAACGAATATGTGAACGTTCGAAGTATAAGGACACCTCGCGGCACTTACGTCATTTTAAAGAAAATTATGAAATTTTGCGATAACTCAAAAACGGCTGGACCGATTTTATTCAATATAGTTTCCATTGAATGTAAGTACTTAACGGCCTTATTTTCATGAATTTTTCCATAATTTTTTGACCCGTAGTTGAAAAGTTAGAGGGCGGGGGGGGGGGGGGACGCTTTAGGTGTTAGAGATTAATTTTTTATTTTACCGTTTTGTCTGTGTGATACATACACATACGCATACCAAATTTCAACTTTCTAGTACTGATCACGGAGCTAAGCCGCGGACGGACGGACAGACGGACATGGCGAAACTATAAGAGTTCCTAGTTGACTACGGAACCCTACAAATGAGTGAGACTGCTTTCACCACACCACATAACTAACACACTCACATCATCATCTGAATTTGTTTGTATTTATTTCCTTTTGAGGTGTGCAATAAAGAATATTCTATTCGATTCCAAAAATGGCTTATCGAGCAAACATTCTACACAGTCGATGAATTTTAATGTAAATTGAATATTTATACAATGAGTGACATGTAATTGAAACATTATCAATAAAAGAGTTTGAGTTTATCACTAGCGAAACAAAGCACCAAAAATATTATCGATAAAAAATAGTAGGTATCGTCGTACAGTCAACAATGTCAGACTATTTCAGTATGTAATTTGGAATGGACAATAGTAAAATTAACAGCTCCTTTTGATGCTAACCGTTAGTACTCAGAAAGAGACAAAGGTAGCATGCAAAGGCCAGGGAATCTTTAAAGGAGACCATGCTCAGCTGTGACTGTAAAGGTAGAAATGATAATGATACGAATTTAAGCACCTCTTTTTTGAATTAGTTTTTAAAATACACCGCTCTTTATTACCTAATCTTCTATTAGTAGCGAAGATTACGCTACTCTCACAAGTAATTTCTGTATTTTTTTTTTTCTAACAACTAAGTTCATCTTCATGCATTTCTAGATGATCCTATGGTGTAAAGCCATAGGACATATATGCCTTTGTGACCATATAATTCCTAAATTGTATTGAAAATTAGATTAAGGGGTCAAAATTTCAGAAAACATGTTAACAGCGCGAGGCGCCAGTCGCACAGCGCCTTCTGTTTCTAATAATATATTTGTCCACTCGTCACGCCGAAACGGCTGGATGCATTTTAACCAGTTTTGGTACAGGTAGAGCTGGACATCCAACGATGGCTATAAGATACTTTTTACCGGACTACGATAAAGAAAATATTTTTACGCGGACTAAGTTATAAGGACCCTCTTGTAATTAAATAAATAAACCGCAGTAAGAAATAGCAATAAAGATCAGCGTCCAACCTTTAGTTGCCGGCCGACATCTGCATAGCTCGCAGCCCGCACTCATTAGCCGCCCGTTAGCCCGACCCGGCCAACGGGATCGCGGCCGACCTCGTAGGGATCTAGACTAAACCAGACACTACGGTCTAAATAATACACGATATTCATGTCTTTTTTTTTACTTTTTAAAACAATTCTATTGATATAACTGAACTAAGTAAAAGACGGAATGATGCTGACCATTCCGAGCTCTAGAACCAGAGATAGACCGAAGAAACGATGGAGAAATCTCAAAAAGTAGAAGAAGAAGACAAAGGAAGCAGACCCCACTATCAGATAGGAATAATAATTGCCATAATACGGAGAGCAAGAGAGAGAAAGAAAGAGAAGGTAATGCGTATTGATGTGAAATAAATTATCACTTCGATTTGTTTAATTGATACAAATCTTTGCTCGTTTTTTTTATCCACTTTATTTGGAAAACACTGCCGGTACCATAGTTTTGTGTATCGCTAGCATACAACACAATAACTTCTGTTTTTACCAATTCCTACAGAGTAGTGTGACTTGTTTATATTATCTAATGTCATGATTCCAAGACGTTTGGTGTGTTTTTAAAGTGTTTTTAAAGTGTTGGCAATCGTTAGCTCATCTCCGTTGTTCTATATTTTGGCTAAACTATACTTTATTTCTTCTTCTTCAAGTATCATGACATGACCGACCACCATCCGGAACTCTTCTCTGCTCATAGTTTTTCTACCCATCGACGCAGCGTAAATGCTTTACGTCGTATACATAGTTAAATTATCTAAAGTAGATTGTTAATCAACGGTTATTAGTATTCAAGCGCTCATGTATGAATATCTCCACTTATTTAGCTGTTACCATTGTCAGTAAAGTTAATAAAGAAGTGAAGCCCAGCTCAAAATGCTCCACATTACCATAGAATGTATTCACAATTTGTTCGTCACATGCCGTTGGCAGGCGGACCGTGACCAGAGGATTTCTCGACACATCATTCTTGCCAAACGGATTGGGTCAATTTTTTTGTCCGCATGGGAACGATGCAAATGAGCTGCTATTTCTTTGTTTGATTTCGTGAAAGTTTACACGATCGGCTAGGAAACGCGGCCGAAGAACGGCCCGATGTGAACGCCATTTTTATGTAATTGTTACGTCGCAAGACTAGAGCGGTGCAAGATGTGAGCTATGGCGGGGATGCAGTAACTAAACACTAAGGTAGAAAGGTCATTATTGGAATGTTTTTCCTACCAGCAAGCGATTTGACAGGCGTGAATAACTTGACACTGTACACTCTCGGTTTGCACACATAATTAATACAAATTATAACGGGTCAATCGCGATATTCCTTAATCACTTTCTTAATCAAACGTTTCGGCGAGGTTGCGCACGCCGTGGTCTGGTGAATCAGCGAGTTGTTACTGGAGCCGTCGGCCAAATGTAGCACTATCCGACGAAATTGTCTAATAAAATGGAAACGTTAGATCAAAAAATAATGTTTGGAGACCCCTATTATTTTTAAAAGACCTATTCAACGACACTGCACACACTAGTGTTGGAACAAAAAATAATCACCCGCACTTTAGGTGTACGAGAGGTACCCGAAAACAAAGTTTTTTTTTTAGTTTTTTTATTACCGTTTTGTCGGCGTGATATATAGTGACACATACTCATACCAAATTTCAGCTTTCTAGTACTAATGATCACGGAGCTAAGGCGCGGACGGACGGACAGACGGACATATGGAAATGTCAAAATTATAAGGGTTCCTAGTTGACTACGGAACCCTAAAACACACACCCGAAACAGAAGACTGCACCGCTTGACGGCGCAATTTTTTTCATAGTGACCGGGCGCTCTGCGACGTTGCGCGTGGCCAGCGTAAAAACGCTTCATTATGTACTTTGCGCCACAACAAGAACTGTTGCGGAGGGGAACGCCCTTTGCGATCAGCTGCACCCGAGCCGAGATTTTTGTACGTTTAAGGGGAATCAGAAATTAAACCTGTTATTATAATTATTGCATTGTCAACACGGAAGGACAGCTGGTTGCATTGGAATCCGTGTCAACGAAAAGTAGCGAACCGTGAGATGTCACGGTGCTGTGGATTATTGCTGTTGTTATGTAAGGTTTATTATGTGACGCTGACGCTGAGCTCATCTAGCCGCGAGTCTATTGTCTAGAAATTCTAGAACTAGTTACCTATCATTCGTAAATTAAAGAAAAAAAAACCAGCTCTTACAGACATGGACATATCTCTGGAGTTAATATAAATGTAATGTTTCAATATTTTTGGATAAACTCATCCTTTAACTGCTCAACCTTCGCACTTTTCTTCTATATGTATATAAATAAATAATAAATAAATATTAAGGGACAATCATACACAAATCGACCTAGTCCCAAACTAAGCAAAGCTTGTACTATGGTTACTAGACGACGATATACATAATATATAAATACATATATAGATAACATCCATGACCCAAGAACAAATATTTTGCACAAATATTTGCCCCGGCCGGGATTCGAACCCGGGACCGCCGACTCAGTAGGCAGGTGTCTACAAACCGAGCCAAACGCGTCGTCATATATATAATTATTTAAATTAATTAAGTACCTTCGAACCGAATGTAAATATTGAAACCTTATAAGATCACTTGATTTGCCTGCCACAGTTTATCAATTAAACCTAAAGTCCAACATGCGGTTATGGTCAACAGTTCAACACAAATTCTTCGAGTCGGCTTCCTATAGAAACACTGACATCGAATACTGATAAGTTTGGGTTCACTGTCATTTATCGAGGAAAACAATTGACATTATATTATGCATGATATGATGACATAATCAATAATTGAGCGACTTTAAAAATTTGCAAAGACCGTTCTGTTTCACAATAAGTATATTTCTCAACTCTGCAGAAATTCAGTTTAGCTGTATGAAACCGGACAAGTAAAGAGCATGTCGGGCCACGCTCAGTGTAGGGTTCCGTAGTTGCTCATCCTTTACAATATACGGGCTTAAAACAGCGGTTTTAAGCCCGAGGTTTAAGTTACGACTAAGATTTCAAGCTCTATAAAAAGGTCGTAAACGCCAATGTAACTGTAATTACTTATTACCTTCTGGAAGTCATCTTACGTCCTTTTAAAGAAAATTATGAAATTTTGCGATAACTCATAAACGGCTCAACCGATTTTGTTCAATATAATTTTCATTGATAGTACTTATAAGGCCTCATTTTCATGAATTTTTCAATAATTTTTTGACCCGTGGTTGAAAAGTTAGAGGGGGGGAAGCTATTTTTTTTTTCAGAGCGAATATTTACAAAACTGCTGATTTTATCAAAAAATAATGTTTGGAGACCCCTATTATTTTTAAAAGACCTATTCAACGAAACCCCACACACTAGTGTTGGAACGGACAAAAAACTCACCCCCACTTTAGGTGTTCGAGAGGTACCCGAAAAAAACATTTTTTTTAGATTTTATTTTACCGTTTTGTCGGCGTGATACATACACATACTCATACCAAATTTCAGCTTTCTAGTACTAATGATCACGGAGATAAGCCGCGGACGGACAGACGGACAGACGGACAGACGGACATGGCGAAACTATAAGAGTTCCTAAGTTGACTACGGAACCCTAAAAAGGGGGCAGCAATTAATCGAGCATCGTTGGCCGATTGCGCCACAGTGAGCGTGCTCGAGATATAGATAAGGCTGTGGCTGAACATACAGCGAGTAACGAGATGAGGCCATGCATTGCAGAATTGATTGAACTGGCTGATGTAATGACGCACGCAGACAAGAGGTGAGTGTTTCTTCTAATTTAGGATTAATAAACACTTAAATTATGTATTTATTTATTTATTCCACATTGCTGAATTATATTCTTCCACAAAGGTGGCCGATTTTCATGGTGCTTCCCTCTATGAAAATTAACAAATTCCGACACTGATTCTGTTTCCCTCCGTCAGCTGATTATTGACGAAAAATTACCATTCTTTAAAAGTGTACAGGGGATAATTTTTGCATTGTCGTACTATATTGGTCCCCAATTTGTATATTTCATTCTACTGCTACTACGATGAAGATAATAATTGTGTGGGTCTATTGGCCTGCATGTACCGCTTTACCACGCTAATCGCTCCGCGTTTCAACGACGTAACCTATCCTTGCACCATCGACCCACCCATTTTACAAAAATGCAGATCTTCTACATTTGTTTCACTGACATTACATCTTTATCAAGAATAGTAACTATAAATGTTGCCAGATGGTGGCCACTGTACCGTTAAGGTTTAGAGCCTAATTCAGACAACTGTAGTAATATTATACCTACCTAGTAGTGAAGACGAATAGATTGAGTAGGTCACGGCATTCTCTTAAAGGAGATTCTTTGCGAGTGGGTGATTGCATTGAGTTAAATGAAGTGCTTTAATCCAATTTGTTTTATGCAATGTCTTAAATTGTTTACCTTTACTAAGTAAGTACTTCTTGAATTGACCTAGATAGATTAGGAAGATTGCGTGTTGCGATGATGTAGTAAGGTTCTCTGAAATATGTACTTCATGGTATCAGGGGTCGCCATATAATAATAATAAGACGAAGGCTAGCTATATTCATCATCATTGTCAGTGATTACTACTTGCATAGGATCTTGTATGTTCAGCTGTATCTTAGTATTAGCGATGATTTCAGCAGTAATTTCTTCATTATCTTCTTTTGTTAAAGAAGGTGCCTGTAATTTCATCCACGTGAAACTTTTTTCTTTAACTTAGACGGGTGAAAAGTATCCTATAACCATCGTCGGAGGTACAGCTCTATCCCTGTATCAATATTGTTTAAAATCCGTCCAGCTGTTTCGGCGTAATGAGAGGACAAATACATTTTTACCAATAGATGACACTGATGTACAACTAGCACCGGCGACCTTACGACCCTGCATTGCATCGCACTGTTAAGGTTTTCCCAGAGATGAAATGACCCCTCTGAGTTGATTTTGAATACAATTTTAGAATTTTATAATAGTATAGAAGTTTGTATGCTGTGTTCATTGTTAAACGAAAATGTCTATCAGAAAAGAGAACATCGCCATCTGTCGCAGAATTTTTGGACGAAGTTGTAGGCATATTTTTTGATAAATGCATATTATGAATTCGGTAGAATTGCTTATCGTCACTTAAGGCTAAGACCCTATCCTTCTAATATTGTGGATCCAAAAGCAGTTTAATAGTATTTATATTCTAAAATTTTAGATGTATCGTCATTACAATGATGTGGAAACGAAATCTTTGAAAATAACTTTAAGTCCTTATTTAAATAACAATATCCAAATGGTAAATTGCAGATGGGCTTTTGAAATCGACACTGTTGTGTGTTGTGTCGCATTTATTCTCATGTGCAAATTGTTTTCGACAATTGCTCATACTCTTCTCACATCATCTAACTTGTTTATTACAGTTTGCTTATACAATTACATCGTACGTGCGACGTGCCGGTTGCGGTCAACCTTATTATGCATCGATTATTCGATAAATTCATTGTTATCACTACATAATAGGGTAGGCACGTGTGCACGTGAACGATATCAGTCCATCGTGTTATCGCGCCTGTGGCCACCAGTTGCGGTCCGACAAGGACACATTCCTCGCAGACAAATACATGTTTAGTGAACTATGATAAGATAACATGTATTACTTATAGAAAAAAAAAGACTGGTCAAATTAAAGGTTCTTGTGGTGCCGTGGCCACCAATTGCGGTATAACAAGGACATATTCTTCGCAGAGGAATATACGTTTCGTGAACTACTTATGATAAGATATGTATGCGTTGACATGTTTTCCTGATAGAAAAGAAGATTCAGGTCAAATTATACTGCTAAAGGTTCTTGTCTAATTGTTTGATTCGTGACGCGGAGGTCGTCCTTGCTTAGTGTTTACATAAATTATTTATGTGTAACTGGATCCCACGCTTACTACAGTATCCTGCGGTTAATTATCAGTCAGATTTCTAGGAATCTGCCCATGGAGTGATATGTAGAGTCTTGTTCAATGATAATAATTTGAACTTGGTATCTTATATATACTATTATAAAATTGTACCTATTGAAAATCAGTTTTCGCAGAAAAAACATAATAGCACGATGCAGGATTTGTATAAGAGCGTGTTGCCATACATACAGCACTATCTGATGGTAAATATTTTTTGAACTCTCATCACGCCGAAACGCAGGATTCATTTTGACCAATTTTGGTAAAGGGATAGCTGGACATCCAAACATGGTTATATTGGTTATAGGATACTTTTTACCTGACTACGACAAAGATTTTTTTTACGGGGACGAAGTTATGGCCTCCTTCTAATAGTCGACTTTAGAATAACGAAGGCTAATGGATTTCCTTTTGGCATCCGAAATGACTGAGATATGGTTTACCCTTGAAATGTCGACAAACGTTTCATCCAATTTTCATTTCGTAGAATTTTCATTTCATCGAAAGCATTTTTTTTCTGAAACCATAAAATATTTTTGAATGTTATTTATAACACAAACCCAACCTTACCTAATCTAAAGGTTATAATTTACAAAATGTCTGAAAAAATTATGACTTACGAGTAAAAATTTGTCGACGAAATGAAAATTCGACGAAATGAAGCATTCGGTGAAACGTTTGTCGACATTTCAAGGGTATCCGCTGAGATATTGATACCCTCAATCTGAGTCTATCTTAGCGTACTAAAATTTTCTTATCAGTTGAGTATATGTATGGCGCTGCATAGAAAGCACATATTTGACAAAATCACCCGCGAAATTGTTATTATCGTAATCGTACTTTATTGTTTGTTATCTCAAGTGAAGCAACAAGTTAAGCACTATGCGTTATCATTGCCAAGCAATTCGGCAGTAATTTCAGACGATCTTTATTTTGGTGCTTATGTGACGTATTCTCTTCTTCATCCTTATTTTCATGGTATTTTGTCACAACATTTCTTTTTATCATGGGGACTTATCGCCATAAACTGTTTTTGTTGTCACATTACTCCGGATAGTCGTAACTCCACTGCATATGATTATCTTAGTGGAGGCGTTCGGCTGGTCAAGCCATTATTGATTATCAGCACCGTGCCATACAATGAAGCATGCTCTTGTTGTAAATAGATTTGTTTAACGTCCATCAATTGAGTTTTATTAGTTGAGTGTGATCTGCGAGTAAGTGAATGGAATCAATAAGACACATTAGAGTTAACTCACTTCGTTATAGCGTAGATAACGAAATTATACAAAATAGGTCTAGGCACAAAATGGAAGGTTTTCTTTTATAATCGTCGTGGAAACCACTTGAGAGCTGTATTTTTTGGTTGTTTTTGTAACTTGCGAGTTAGTTGGCCGTGGTATGGTGACACGACCGAGCGATGCATGCGGCTGGCTACGAATGCGCGCAGGATTTCCCGGAAAAAGCGGAAGGTAGAATCGTGTACCATGGTGAGACTGGCACATCGGCTATTAGCGCGGCTCGCGGCGCGTAGTCAGTCCCTCTTGTCTATGGCATCAGCGTCTATATATGACATAGGTATGTATAGACCTCTGTATATGTATTCGTAGGTATTGAAGAAAAAAACCGATGTAATAATTAACCTACTTTCACTACGGAAATGTAAGCTATGGTTTGCTACCGAATGAATTTACAAGCCATGGACGTCTTTAAATTTCAGTTTCCACCCAACACGTAACTATTATGATATTAAGTTGTTTATTGAAAATGGAAGGTACATTGCGTAATTTGCTTTACAATTCTGAACTTATTTAATGACCGCCAACCGTTAACTCGAATATATACACGAATCCTTTGATTTCAGCCGTTAAAAGACCACCCATGATTACATTGAAATAAAGCGCGTAGCTTTACAAGTAGCAATAAATAACTGGGTAATAAAATACGTATTCGTACGTGGGAAATAGCGGTTTAACGCGTGAAGATCAGTGGGAATTAGCAGCCAAGGTGGCAGTGCTCGTGGTCGGTGCAACCTTGCGAATTAGTCGCCAGGAGCGGCGCAGGCGCATCATCGTAGCACAAAGCTGAAAAGATGTATAAGTAATATATTGAAAACTAAGAGGTACCAAAGAACTTCGTTCGAAGAAGAGTCATAACACTCTTTTTTGTCTTCTCATAGTCCTCTGTCGATGCTCATATATGTTTGGTCCAGCTGTGTAAACCGCAAAAATATTTTTAGATTCTGTGATCGTCAAATTCAAAAATATGATCGAACATACCTCTGCCTAAAAAATGGCGGCGGTGCGGTAACGCAGTCAAAATACAATTGACGCGTGACGTTTGGGTTATGTAATTTTTCGTACATTTGACTGCGTTAACGTACCGTCAACGTTTTTTGAGTAGTGGTGTGCTCGATCCTTAATTATATCATCGTGATTTAGTCTACTGTTTAAATCAGGTGTACTCGTAAGAATCATTTTGATTTTATGGTTGTACTTTCGTCGAGACTGAGCCAGCCAAGCCTTTCTCTTCTTCACCAGGTTACCATTAGCATGAATGAGACGAAATACCCACCTCGTCTGTTTTGAGCGAATGTGTACAGCGGTGTAGCTATTCAAGAAATCTGTCACTGGGCTGCTCGCCGCGCTGACAAACATTATGACATACCTGTGCTAACTCGGGACACTAAAGTAATGTAGCTAAATATTTTATCGACAAATAAATATATCGATGTTACTGTCAACATCTAAATGTTAATCAACATAAATATTTTTTTTATTTTCTTTTCAGAATGAAAACAATAAACAAATTAAAACGTGTTTTTATTTGTTTCTTTTAAATAATTTTCATAGTAAGTATATGTACAATCAATAGTCGGTATTAAAGATTGCAGTCTGGATGAAAATATCCACTTCATCAGACATGATATCGCACCGTTTTATAGTAATCGAGAACTTTCAATGAGACATATATTAATATATATCGACATCTTTTTTATCGATATCAAATGCCTAGAGATCGTGCCCCGAGTTAGCACAGGTATGATTATGACCAGATCCCTCGTCAAATATACGTAAACAAAGGTCTCTTTGGTTCGTTTCTTACTTCAGATTGGTCCCTTGCTTTAATGACCACATAGGATCTAGAAAATTTATAGCCACTTCACGTATCTAACTATATATATATATATATATATATATAAGTATATATATATAATCCGAACTAGGTGCAGCGACATGTGTTTAGTTGCGAATGCCTCTACAACTACCGCAACACGGTGACGATGACGATTGATTGACGGATGTAATTAGCTACGAATCGGATCTGCGATTGTATGTGTAATGGTCTACTATTGATTATGATGAGGCGACGTGCAGGAATTTTAATTGTTTTAGCTGCATGCGGAAAAAGTTGAGTTTAGGTTCTGGTATGACAGGTATATATTAATCCGCTCGATGCTGTGGCTTGAATGAAATTTCTTTGTGTCGTGCGAATCATATTTATTTTGGATCCATTATTTGTTTAGCAATGTCTTGTATCTACACTGAGGTATATATGAGGTACTACTTTAATACATATAATATGCATGCAAGGACATAAAATAAAACTTTTCACTATTTAGGATTCACCCTGTGTTTCTACATGCAGTTGTTTTGTGGCAGAGTGATTAAGCCATACCCTTACGTAGGTAAGTTTCTAGATAGCCTAGCCAAGGGCCTTGAGTGGTATATAAATATGAAAACACGCGACAAAAACTGTACAAGAATGGCAGCATTTTGGTTTAAGAAAGAGTCTTTGATACTTTGTACCTTCGCGTATGTAGATTAACTGGATATTTAACATCGGCGCACTGGCTGCGATCGAACAATCAAGCATGAGCTCAATCCCCGAAGCTTAGTACCTAGTTCTTTCGAATTATATTGGGTGAAGGAGTGTGTTCATATTTCACGCGCGATATAGAGACAGTATTTGAATGGAAGCATGATTTTCATTAACTGACAGCAACAAATGATATTTAAAAAGAGTTTTACTTTACTGCATTTGCGCACGGGCAGCGATCGAATAATCAAGTGGTATCCACTCAGCAATACGTCTTGGCTAAGTCTAGCTAGCAATGCCAACGACGCTCGTTTTATGTGGAGTCAGAGAGTGGTAATATTCGACTTGCTAACGTAGACGTAGTTAGACCTTTGCCAGGCAGCGTTTCGTTTTAAGAGACAGTGCCGGGAAATATTGTCATTTTATACCTCCACACAGTGATCGGCGCGATATTTACTCGAGTTTAACATCGGCGCACGGGCAGCGATCGAACAATCAAGTGTGAGCTCATCCCACAGAAACAATGAGGCGGTTCCCACGGACCCGCTCCCACACTGTTTAGTACTGATTGATTGTAACGGGGATCGTATTTATACAAGTTTAGGGACCCACTTGGAAGGGCGATGTAGTGATATGGTCTATGGAGTTAATGGGATC
The DNA here is from genome assembly GCA_905147355.2 of Apotomis turbidana. Classification (NCBI taxonomy): domain Eukaryota; kingdom Metazoa; phylum Arthropoda; class Insecta; order Lepidoptera; family Tortricidae; genus Apotomis; species Apotomis turbidana. Next base: position 17,003,687 of record LR990285.1, on the reverse strand, counting down.
ATCGAATTTGGAATTTGGACAGTGGAAGAATGTGAGAGCACTTTGACAATAGGAATTATAGACGATTTCGCACTGCTAATTTGTTGCATATATTTGAGATAGTATACTAATTTGAGAGGACATAGATAGGTTAGGCCCCACAAGGTTCACTGATGACCTGATGAAGGTCGCTGAAGTCCACTGGATGCACGCAGCATAGAACACACCTTTCTTTGGCCCATGTCCAGTAGTAGACGGATGATGAGATATGTTTTAAGGAATAGGTTGAAATTATCAATATTATTAATACGTTTATTTAAGGGAAAACGTAAAAAAAAATTATGACCTTCTTTCTAAGATATTGAAATCGCTAACTTAATCCTGCATTTATAATGTATCTTCACAGCTGCGCCTGTCATATGGTACTAGAAACAGTAACAGCTATTTCGAAAACTAATTCCATGCAGTAATTTTCAAACAAATTCACATGAACTTTAAAGACGTGCCTTTACGTAATTGTACCCCTGGTTATCTCTATTGTTCAACGTAAGACATATTGGTTTATTTTGCATCGACGGTCGAGTATTAGGGTTACCAACCTAAGTGCACAGCTTTTTGCGATCAAATTTCGGGACTTGGCCATAAAATGCGGGACTCCTCCACATGGTCTAACTAAGTAAGATATAGGCCGTCAAAATATTGAAAAGTATGCGGAGAAAAAGGAAAGAAAAGCTAAAGAAGAGGACGCAGGGCGCAGGGTAGTGCTGAGTGAGCGAGCGCGTCGTGGTATATTCAAATTAATATCATGCCCTCTCAAATTATTCAAAATTACAACTGAACGTTTGTTTCAGTGCTTATAATCTATAGTCTAGCTTGAAAATTAGACAATCGGAGGACGCATACCTTAACCCTTAAAGTCGCAAAATAAAAAAGACATCCAGGTTCAAACCTCGGTGTCGTTAAAAATGGTCAAAAAATCTGTTTAACTAAAACATACAAAAAGGTCAACAATATGTATATCTGGCTATACATAATGAAATTAAGGGCGCCAAAAACGGAACATCCAGCGTTTAGCGGGTCGGTTAGCAACCCTAGTTCTGAGTACGAAAGGATATTTGCCAACCGTTTAGCCATGAGAAACGAAACAAAACGATTGGAAACATAATGACCATTACCAAATGTTTGATGTAAAACATGTAAGACTATGTTGTGTGGTTAACAAATATAGTTGGCAATTAATCAAGCCAAGAATAAAACCAAATGACGTGTTTTCTGTCTGCATACTAATGAAATTTGTACAAAAACACTTTGACGTTAAAATATGCTACAGTATATTGACTAATTTGAAAGTCATTTTATCATTTAAAAATATCGAGAAGTTTCTTAGTCGGGTTTTAAAACATATAAAAAACAGTATTGCAAGATTTTATGCTTAAAATCTCCACCTTTAAAATAAGTGCTAGAGGTCGTTACTAACGCCGAATATCGATCGTAAAATGCGAGCAATATCGATTAGAATGAATGACGTACATATATGACAACCAGTGACGGCACTTCCCCGGCAGCTTCACTTGAGTCGCGTGTCACAGTTATGCTCACACGACACAGACATACAGTATCGTAAGAGAGTGACGGGTGATGTTATGTCGCGCGACGTGAGTTGCGAACCATAGTTGTGCTAGACCGGCTGGTTATGAATGATTGCCGATAGTGGGCAGCATTTATTTAACCCACAGTGGACAGCATAACTACAATTCGTTTGTCGCACCACACAGCGACACCGACGGGATCTTCGTATTGTACCTACTGGTCGTAAAAGCATACACATTATTTTACGCGCGACTAAGACTCGCTAGATTTATGTACGTACATATATTTTGCTAAATCTCTGACGCTCTTTTGTTTCAAACCCAACTCTCTGATACCTCAGGATTTTTTCAGATGTAGGGTAGTTCCTGTTAATGAATTCAAGGCATCTCAGCTTTATCCCTGTATCGCTTGTCTAACGAAATCAGTTCAACTACTTTCGTGTTTATAGTTTAATTATTATTGTTCCTAAAAAACAACCTTGAGTCTCAAATTTCCAGCTAAATTGTAAAAGGACAGAACACCTGGTCGCGGAAGCAAAATACAAAACGAACATATCGATCAAGGCCCAACGTTTTGCGACTAATTACTAAAACGCTTGCTCACTCGTTAGCCAGGCCCAAGTTACGAGAGCGCTCGTTCCGCTACCAAGCGAGATTAAATTTGCTATGCATCCGGAAAAACGCCTGGGTTTTGTTATTACAGACGTTAAAACCCGAGCCGTAAAATGCCTCTCGAAAAAAATTTATTGTTAGCACTTGCGCGGTTTGTAAAAAGGCATTGGAGCTATGGATTTATAATGTGAATTTCCAGGTAAATAAATGTAACAGACATAGCATTTGCAATTTCAGCTCTAGGTACATTATCCGCTTTAAATTTTTGATTGTGTTGTTATGAGTCTATAAGTATACAGGAGGTCCCAAAACTATGCCACATGGAGGTTTAAGATGCTATGTTACTTGGAAAAATAATCCTTCCTTAAAATAATTTTATTTATAAAAAAAAATGTGAGTAACTTCACCCTGTACTCGATTGAAGTAATTCAATGTTGATTTTATCTCTGAACTCTTAAAGAGACTGTATACATCTCTAAGAAACAGCTTATTGTAGAACACAGACCACCCCCACTAGACGGAGCATGTAAGGCACATGTAAGGCGACCCGCGCGCACCAACGATATGGTACGGCAAAACATTAAATTACCAACACGGCGGCCACCGTTTAGTTGCGTCCATGTTTATGAGGTCTCTGTACACCACTTAACATTACAATTTACCATGTTATTTATTTAATTTCTTTTTTCGTTGACGTACGCATGGATCATAAACAAGGACGCAACTAAACGGTGGCCGCCGTGTTCATACTTTAATGTTCTGCCGTACCATATCGTTGGTGCGCGCGGGTCGCCTTACATGCTCCGTCTAGTGGGGGTTGTCTGTGTTGTAGAATGACATTTAGAGACTTTGCACATCTCTGAGGAATTTAATTCATCAATTTTATTTTATTGCATGTTGTGGCGCCTAGAGACCATATAATCTTTAAGAAATTTATATGTAATAATTATTTTGTTGTAGTTCATTAATTTTATTTTATTTTATTGCATGTTGTGACGCCTAGAGAGCATATACATCTCTAAGAAATTTTGATTCGATAATTATTTTGTATTGTCCCTTATTCACGTTGACGCCTAGAGACTTTATACATATCTGTGGAATTAACTTCACTAAGTACATGTCAAGACGCCTGGAGACTTTATAGATCTCTGGAGAAATCATTAGTTTGAATTGAATGAAAAAAAATTGTATAAATGTAGTTACTTCCTTAACATTGATTTGGAGAATCTATACACCTTTACGTATGCCAATGTATTTAGTTATAACTAACTAACTAACTAACTATTGTGGCGCAGTGAACCAAAGAGGATCTTGGCCTCCGAAACAAGAGAACGCCGCCGGTCCCGATCCTGTGCTATTTCTTGCCAGTCATCGGCTTGAAGCTGACACAGATCCGCCTCCACACTGTCACCCCAGCGATATCTGGGTCGGCCCACTGGACGACGACCAGTCTGTCGTCCCAAATATGCCCTCTTCACCGCCCGATCCTCATCCATCCTCAGAACGTTACCAAACCAGCGAAGTCTGTGGGATTTGGTCTCGCCGATGATATTTGGTTGGGCCACTAACTCCTCGATCTCGGCGTTCTTCCGAATCCTCCAAGTGCCGTCATCACTTTTGATAGGCCCCAAGATCTTCCGCAAAACCTTTCTCTCCGCTACCAGGAGCTGACTTTCTTCTTTTAGTGTTAGTGTCCAAGCTTCACAGCCATACATAAGGATTGGTCTAATTACCGTTTTATAAATCCGTAACTTCGTACTTTTGCTGAGAAGCTTGGACACCAACACCTTATGGAGGGCAGCACTGCACTGCAGGGCATTTTGGACGCGTATGTGGATTTCCTCCCCTCTAGTGTTCGTGTCGGTAACCGTGCATCCGAGGTACCGAAACTTGTCAACTCCGTGGTATACGGTACCGCCAACATGGAGATCTTCACGCTTGACACGTGTGTTTTTATATCGTCTCATGTGGAGGTATTCCGTTTTCGACTGGTTAATCCTGAGACCTATCAACGAGGCTTCTCGGTCCAAGGTACTAGCTGCTTCCGCCACCTGTCCACGGCTTTCCCCTAATAGTAAAGCTAGGTCGTCTGCGTACCCTACCACCTTGTGCATACCGTTCAACTCTATCCCTACGTCCAACGCTAAAACTTTTCGGACAACATGTTCCAGAGCTAGGTTGAAGAGCACAGGCGATAGGGCATCCCCTTGCTTCAGGCCGGTAGTCACCGTGAATTCTTCCGACAGCTCGCCTCCTACTCTAACTCGCATTCTACTTTCTTTTGTAGCTGTGGCAATCATGGCAACTAGTTTTTTGGGGATATTAAAGCTGATGAGAATGGAATATAAAGTGCCTCTGTCTATACTGTCATAGGCCTTTGTGAAATCCACAAACAGTGCATGGATGCTTTGTGCGTACTCCCACTTCTTCTGCATCAACTGTTTGAGCAAGAAAATCTGGTCCATCGTGCTGCGATTTCTCCGGAAGCCACACTGGTAATCACCAAGGATTTTTTCAGCATATGTGTCTAGCCTGTTTAGCAACACGTTGGACAAGATTTTGTACGCTGTTGTGAGTAAAGCAATCCCTCGGTAGTTTTCGCACTTCCTTTTTGAGCCTTTCTTGTGGACAGGACAGATAACACCTACATTCCATTCATACGGTTGTTCCTCTAGTTCCCAAATTTTCAGCAGAAGTTCGTAAATTGTAGTCTGCACTACACCACCACAGTGCTTCCATATTTCTGATGGCAGCCCGTCAATGCCAGGTGCTTTATTGTTTTTTAATCGCATAATTGCTCGACGGACTTCATCAAAACTAGGGGGTCTGACTTCTGGGTCCATACTTTCGGAACTATTGCATTCAGGAGGAGCTGGAATGTCCAAAGGGGGGCAGTTTAGGAGACTTTGAAAATATTCCTTCCACATACTCTTTATTTGAGTACTGGAAGTAACTATATTTCCACTCTCGTCCTCAAGGAATTGAGAGACGGGCTGATAACCCTTTTTAAAGTTATTAAGCTCCTTATAGAACTTCCTTGAATTATCGGTTCTTATCAGCGTTTCCATCCCCCTAACTATGCCGCTCAGATGTTCCCTTTTGGCCTGTTTGATCACTCTTCTAGCTTCCACCTGAAGGTGTCTGTACGTGTCTTTAAACTGTGCACTTTGTTCAGCAAGTATTTTGTACTTTCTCCTTTCCTCTATGATGTTTTCGCACTCCTTATTCCACCATTTCTTTCTTTTCCTCTTTCTTTTACCACCAATGACCCTCCGTGCTGCTTTGATTACTGCTGTTTTTATGTCTTCCCAAGTTCTGTTAATATCATCGTCTACTTTTAAACCACTAAAACTATTGCTGAGCTCTAACTGAAACATACATTTAATATTTCGGTCTCTTAACTGTTGTGTGTCAAATTCAAAATTCTGTTTATGTGCAACCTGTTTATCTACTTTTATTTTGATTTTAATTTTGATGGCTAACATGTAGTGGTCACTGTCGCAATCAGCACCACGAAAACTCCTAACGTCTTGTATGGAGCTCTTGTGTCTGTCGTCTATAAGCACGTGATCAATCTGGTTCACGGTCTGTCCATCAGGGGATTTCCACGTACCCTTGTAAATGTCCTTATGGGGAAACATTGTGGTCTTTATTACCAAAGCCTTGGCGGCTGCAAAGCTGACTAGCCTCAGTCCATTGTCGTTAGATTGGGCGTGCTTACTATGTCACTCGATAGTCGGTACAAATAATACTTCTTCTCTCCCAACTTTTGCATTGAAATCCCCCAATACAATTTTTATATCGTAACTCGGCAGTTGATCCAATGTCATTTCTAGCTGTTGGTAAAAATCATCTTTCGCCTCATCGCTAGTCACTTCTGTAGGCGCGTAGACGCTAACAATTGAGACATTTACCAGTTTAGACCTTAAGCGTAGAACACATATTCTGTCGGAAACTGCGTCAAACCGAATCACATTACTTATAAATCTCTTTGCGACGAAAAAGCCAGTGCCACGCGAGTGATGACCAGAGTCACCACCGCTACAAAAGATGGTTCCGTTATCAACATTATTTAGTATTTAGTTATACCATACCTAAATATAAATCATGATTTTAAGTATGATTTACGAAAAATTACTTACTGTTGAGTTTCTTTCGGCTTTCTTCTCAACAGCGGTCTCCTCTTGGGAAATGCCGGTAGATTCACAATCTGACTTGTAAAAGTGGCCTTGTGGCCTACTTACTGAATAAATTATTTCATTTCATTTCATTTCACGGGTGTTAATTTTACCATGTGGTTCAGACAGGCGATATAAAAAAAAATTAACGCACTTAAAATTGTTTCCAAACTTAAAATTAAGTTTCCTTTCAGTAAAATTGTTTATCTACTTACTATATTTAAGATATTTTCCTTCCATGTGGCATAGTCTTGGGGCACCCTAAGTGATCTGATGTTGTTAGTACATGTTTAGCATGAATTGACAACACATCTTAAAGCGTCCGAAACAAGGGTATCGACTTGGCAGGGGCACTCCCGTGCCCCCAGATCCTATTATGTAAAAACTGTTCTTGAGCGAATCAAGCGCATACCTATCAAATCTTACTCAACACTTTTTACTACTACTTTTACGAGCAGTAGTAAACTAAAACACGTAGGTATACAAATTCCTCGCCAACCTTAAAAGTTCCGTTTTTCTCCGGTTGCCGAGCGTCATTTTAGTGGCGGCCCACGGCCGTGGTCACTTCTATACGCTTCGACCGTGACCGCTGCAGTCGCCTACGCTTGCAGTTTGACCTTTGCCTGCCAGTGTAGCCCATCTTCACCAGAAGTTAGTTATGATTTTGAGTATCACATTGTTGTTAAAGAATGTTACAGTGAATCTTTTGAAACTCTTATATTCTGGTGACCATGATTGCTGCAGTCGCCTACGCTTGACGTTACAGCCTGACCTTTGTCTATATTTACTAGTAGTCTTATTGTTGCTATAGTCTTCTGTGTCTTTAAAAAGTATATTCCGCCACCGTGACCGCTGCAGTCGCCTAAGCTTGCAGTATGCCTGCAGTGTTACCCATCTTTACCTTAAACTCTCATTGTTGCAAAAGAAAGTTAAATTGAATCTTCTGCAGTAGTTGCTGACTAATACGATCGTTACCGCTACGCTAGTAAATGTTTTCTCTGCATCTTGTTGCCCATCTATAGGTACTAGAAAGGTCTTAAAAATAATATTTTGCGACCTTGACCTCCGCAGTCGTGTACATTTACATCGCAGACTGACCTTTGTGTGAAGCCAGTGTTGCCCATATTTATCAGAAAGCTAGTCATAATATTGGGACTCGAATTTTGCTACGTTGTATTTTGTGTCTAATGTAATGACTAACCTTGACTGCTGAAGTCGTGTTATATCGCAGTATGACTTTTCTCCGCAACGTGTTGCCCATCTTTACCAGAAAGTGAGTCATGATAAAGAGTAACATGTTGGCTATAGTACCACCTATGTGTCTACTTTAGGGTGGCCCTTATATGGCAAAAAAAAAAAAAACTATTTTTTTAACGGGGCACCTTTTCTATTGATTATTTAACATAAGAATCGGAAACAGTTTTTTTTTCATAATTTTTGGACAAAAATTAGGGGTCGCTGCCACAGCTTAAACTTTGTGAAAAAAAACTAAACAAACATATTACATGAAAAATCAGATTAATTGAAAAAAAAAAACTTCTTCAAGTGGTAATAATTGCAGTTATATTCTCTAAAACAGATATTATTATCAACTACACAATAAGGTATCCATGACAATACATAATAAAATTACCAAAATATGATAAAAGGGTGCATTTTTGGGTGTTGGGGTACTTTTTCCGAATTGTTTTACTATTAAAAGCAAATACTGTTTCTATTTAAAAGTGAGACTGGAAGTGTTGAAGGCCCTGATTCCTGGTTCATGTCAGGTATTGTAATGGTATTTTCACTGCTAGATGTAGATGAAAACTTAGATATGATAAGATTGGAAACATCTTGAAACGGGCTTCCATTAAAACATATTTCAAGCGGATGAAGAAGATGTCTCAAATACCGGGGGCCCCTGAAGAGCAGCATCCCTCTGCAGAGTGCTGGTGGTGTTTACAAGCTGGACTGTGAGTGCGGTCTCTCATACATTGGCCAAACGAAACATAGTATAGCTACACGGGTTATGGAGCATGTAGCAGATGTCAAACACGGTTGTCGCAACAGGTCTGCAGTCTTCGGGCACGTCATGGACACACCAAACCATTAAATAAAGTTTGATAATACTTCAATCTTTGCCAGAGAGAAACTATATTTTCCTAGAATGTTGCGTGACGCTATTCAAATCAAACAATATCCCAATTTCAATAGAGAAGATGGTTAGTCATTACCGCCGGCTTGGGATCCTGTTGTACATCTTATCAAGTATCAAGCAGGAACAAGAGAGAGATGAGGTTTGGACGAGGAAAACTGCACTGAAAGGTACGTCTGTCGTTATATCCGAGTTTCTGACAAGGCAGCGACAAACGGTCTTCTTAGCAGCACGCAAACACTTTGGCATGCGCAGAGTATGGACCCGGGATGGAAATATTTACATCAAACTGCTCAATGGAAGGAAAGAGCGACTTTCAACAATTGAGCAGCTCCAAGTCCTGACTTCTAAGCATGCGCCCATCCCCGCTCATGTTGTGCCGACAAAGAGGACTGAGTCTTCGTCTGGGCCCGTTGCCTCCTCTACTCCTACGCCACCCACGACTCTTCCGTCGTCCAAACCAGCAGCAGCCTCAACTTCTGCGCCCGCGCCAACTAAGACTGCGAACGTGCCAACCAAGATTGCGCCCGCGCCAGCAGCCAGCGCAGGCACCGCGCCGCCGCCCTTGGGTAAGGGTGACGACTCGTGTGCATCCAAGAAGACGGAAGATCGACGTGGGAAGCGTACTAACTAGTGTTTTGTTTTTGTTGGCGTCGAATTTAAAACAACATTGAGTGTAGATCTTTCTTCTCCTTGTGTAAGCTTAACGTGTTTTGTCCGTTCCGTTTCCTACTTTTTCAATGTTCTATGTAAGTACCTCACAATTTTGATTTTGATAGTTTTGTTTATCTACCTGAATATGTTTTTCCTTACGAGAGGTAAATTACAAATTAAATTAGTAATCGAATCTGCGTGTCAGATAGTATCTGTCAGTTGTCAGTTGGCGCAGGGCCAACTGTCATGTCATGTCAAAGTCATTTTTTTGCGTTTTGTTAGAGCATTGAAACTGTAATGTGATGTGTGATACTGTTACCAATCAATGTTAACGTTAAACTGGTTTATTTTTCTGTGTTACTTACTTTTTCTTTTTCTGTAGTTTTGTTATGCCACTATTTTATTTACTTTTTGTTAAAATCGATTTTAAATACTTGCTTTAACTTTAATAGTGTGAACGGTTGACTGGTGGGTTAAAAGAGTTTTGGTAATTTAAATCAGAATCGTGTGCATTTTTTGCACTTATTTAGATACACAACCTATATTATATATTTATATTTATCGGTATTTCTTATATTTATGTACCTTGGTGAAATATTATGTCTGAAGATGAATCTTTTCACTCTGCTTGCAACTTCTCATCCTCTTTTCATTCACTTAGTAGCTCTGAGTCTGAACCTGATACACTTGGCAACTGTCTGACCCGTACTTTCCAATGCTTTCCCAAAAATTTCAATTTGTGTCATATTAACGCACAAAGTATTCCTTGTCACTTCACTGACTTTTTAGACACTTTCTCGTCCTGCAACGTTCACGTAATTTTTATTTCGGAAACCTGGCTTAAGCCCAATCTCGAGTCCACTTCTTTCGCCCTGCCTGGCTATGTGTTACTGCGGAACGACCGTTTAGGGAAAGGTGGCGGCGGTGTTGCCATCTACATCCGCAGTAATATTCCTCACAGTATTATTTCCTCTTCTCCAGCTGATTACTCTGGGTCTATGGAACATTTGTTCATTGAGGTGAGTGTTGGGGGGACTAAGGCAGCTCTTGGAGTTGTTTACTGTCCTCCTACCATTGATTACTTTGTTAACCTAGAATCTGTTCTGACGTCCATTAGTAGTGAGTACACACATCACATAATCATGGGTGACTTTAATACCGACCTTCTCACGGATGATCTCAGGACGAGGAAATTTAACGCGGCCGCTGATTCAAATGGTCTCACTATTCTCCCGCTTAAACCCACGCATCACAATGTTGGCACGTCGGACACCTGGCTGGATCTCATACTCACTTCTACTGTCGAACTTGTAGATTCGGTAGGTCAGTTTTCGGCTCCTTGTTTTTCGCATCATGACCTAATTTTCTTGAGCTACCGTGTGCGCTGTCTCAAGCCGCGGCCTGTCTGTATCCAACTGCGTAGCTTCGCTAGATTGGATATCGATGCGCTGAAACGTGACGCGTGTAATGAGGATTGGTCTGCTTCGTTGTCAGCTTCGACAGTTGACGAAGCCGTTGCATCTTTGAACTCGACGGTATTGCGATTGTTTGACATTCACGCGCCCATCCGAACTGTCAAGCTGAAGCGTCCTCCTGCGCCGTGGATTACAAGAGCTGTTCGGATGGCTATGACTAAACGTGATCGAGCATTCCGCATGTTTAAGCGGGATCGTTGCGTGGCAAATTGGGATAGTTTTAAGATTGCCAGGAATCGATGCAATCAAATGGTAAGAGCAGCCAAACGTAAATATATACACGAGAATATTGCTTCGTCGTCCCCAGCCGAAACATGGAAGTTCTTAAAAACTATTGGTGTGGTAAAATCTGGTAATGCTGTAACGTGCCCATCCTCCTTTTCGTTGAATGACTTAAATTCGCACTTCGCAAAATCTTCATATTTAGATCCCGCCACTTTATCTTTAACTATTTCGCACATTTCAGCCCTGCCCCGTCATTCGACTGAAATATTTTCATTTACCTCTGCTACTGATGATGATATTCGTAAAGTTATAGCTTCAGTTAAGTCAAACGCTATTGGTCCTGATCAATTGAGCAGGACCATGGTTGTTTGCATTTTGGAATGCATTCTCCCCGTTCTAACGCACGTAATTAACTTATCATTATATACTGGGGTTTTTCCTTCGTTCTGGCGGAATGCCCATGTCATCCCATTGCCTAAAGTTAATAACCCCAGTTTGCTCAAAGACTTCCGCCCCATATCCATTCTCCCATTTCTGTCAAAAGTGCTCGAAGCCATTGTTCATAAACAGCTGTCTGCTCACATTTTCTCCAACCATCTTCTCTCACCATTCCAGTCTGGTTTTCGTCCTGGCCACAGCACGTCTACTGCCCTACTTAAGGTCGTTGAAGATGTGAGACAAGGCATGGAATCTCATCAACTTACTGTTTTGGTTTTGATTGACTTTTCTAATGCCTTTAACGCCGTAAATCACGAACTTCTTCTATCTACCCTCAGTTACATGAATATATCATCATCAGCAGTTGCGTGGTTCTCTTCCTATCTTCAAGGTCGACGTCAATCTGTTCGAGCGAATGGATCCTCCTCTGACTGGTGCGATCTCACTTCTGGGGTTCCACAGGGTGGTATTCTCTCTCCTCTCCTTTTTTCTGTCTTTATTAATCTCTTAACTTCGAACATCAAATGCTCTTACCATCTTTACGCTGACGATCTACAACTCTACATCCAAACTGGTCCTAAAGATATTGACGCAGCAATCGAGACTATCAATAATGATCTCTTTCGTATTTCCGTTTGGTCGCATCGCTTCGGGATTGCTGTCAATCCAACGAAGTGTCAGGCCATCGTGCTCGGGAGCACTCGTTTGCGTGCGTCAATTGATGTGGAACTCATGAAGCCGATAGTGTACGAGGACGTAGTCATACCAATTGAATCTCAAGTGAAAAATTTGGGTCTGATTGTTGACAGTAACCTTACGTGGGATCCTCAGGTGTCTAGTGTTTGTCGCAGGGTGACATATGCGTTAAGATCGCTTTACAGGTTTAAAAATTTTCTCCCGGTGAGCACTAAGACTCTTCTCGTCCAAGCTCTTGTCCTCCCCGTTATCGACTATGCTGATGTGTGTTGCTCTAATCTCACCCAGGCCTCCCTGAATAAGCTGGAGCGTCTGCTGAACAACTGTATCAGGTTTGTTTTTGGCCTTCGTAAGTACGACCACATTTCTGACTTTCGCCGACAATTAAACTGGCTTCCTGTACGTGAACGTAGGTCTCAAAGAATTCTTTGCACTCTCTTTTCAATCTTATTCGATCCTACGACTCCAGATTATCTCAAATCTAAGTTTCAATTTGTGACTGCTCGCCCTGGTTGCACTCTCCGTACTTCTCGTAAACTTAAACTCGTTGTCCCTCTCCACCGCTCCGGTTTCATGTCCAATTCCTTCACGGTTCAGGCAATACGCCTCTGGAACGCTCTCCCACTCAACATTAGACAAGCTCAGAGCAAACTCTCCTTCAAGCGCATGTTGCGCAAGCATCTTTCGGACAATCTCTCTTCCTAACTTTCTTCGAAATATTTTACTTTGGGTACATAATATATGTATGTAAGTATATCATATAAAGTATTCGTGTACGTTTATGGCAATTATATATACATTCCTATATATATCTGATATTATTGATTTGTGTTTTAATTATTTTGTTTCTCTGTAACTCTGATCCTGCACCGACTACATATTTCTGTTTAACCCAGTGGTTGACTGGTAGAGAATGCCTAAAGGCATTAAGTCCGCCATTTGTACTTACTTTTTTTTTGTATTGTGCAATAAAGTTATGGAAACCCTGGGCCTCGAACGGTGTAAACCAAATAAGGGACAAAAGTATTATATGTAGAGTATTTGTTTAAAAGTATATGTATCATAGTAATAAGGCGATCTGGGAGTTTTCTTTCGGCGGTTCTTTCTCCTCAGTAAGCCTTATAGTGAACCGCTGGTAGATATTTAGGTATTAAGTAAAATAATTAATGCAGAAAGGCATTAATTATTTTATTTACTAAATATCTAGCACAAGTGTAACTGTCTTAACATATTAGGCCTATCTGGCAAGTATGTACACCTTTATTTTTTAATTAATATTTATAAAATGGATAGCATGCACAAATGTAACTTTGTTTGAGAAAAATTGTGTGTTTGTCAGTCAACCTTTGACAACGGTCACTGGAAAGCTACCGAAACGTCAGAGAGGCACAAATAATTCATATGCGCAACATAATCTACTTAAATTGTTTTATTTAAATGTGTGACAGTCTTGTCAATTTCCTTTTTACTTCGCGTTACCGCGTTATTGTAAGTTTTCTTCATTCTTTAAATTCTGAGCCTCTCTTTGTAAGTTTTTTTGTTGACTGTGGTCTAATAGCTGCTCCATTTTGAAGATGTGAATTGTATTTCTCGTTGACGCTCATACCAATGCTTGTAGACGCCATTCCGACACTTCGCAACGATACGCCTGAGTATGACGTGACACTCTCAGAGTAACGAAAATGTGCTGAGGATCGTTCCACGCGGTCGCGTATCGGGGGTGCGAGAAGGGGGTGGAAGTCGCGTTAGTGCATCAATATTAGGCAATAGCACTTGATTTCATTTAAAAAGTCTAAAATTAATAAAAAAGACGCGGGAATAAATCAACAGTTGGCTCGATTCATAAAATTGTTAATTTTTTATTTTTTTTCAGAACTTTGACCTTCGGTAGCGACCTCTAAAACTTGAAAAAAAAATGAAATAAAAATAATGTGGAAATAACTCATACTAAATAACGAATTGATGAGATGCCCCTTTCACTTTTCAAAAATCGAAAAATAAGGACCACCCTACTACTTACTTACTAAATATAGATTGCGACCATGGCAGAGAGTTTTGGTAGCAAAGGTGACATACGTGTCGAAGCTTTGACATAAATTTGTCTCCCCATTGCATCTTTCATCTAATAATTTTCAAATGGAAAATACTATCTTTGATCCCCTCTTTATGAAGGAATGCAATCTTCATTTAATTTTGCTAAACACCGGCCACGGTTTTAAAGCCTGTGCAATTTATGATGCTATTTGCAATAAATGTTACGCTGTAATTCACGGCTTCGTCGCAGACTGACTTCTGATAGCTTGCAAGGAGAATGGGTAATCGAAAAAGTAGCTACACGTATGTACTAAGAGTGTGTTGCATCTTGATACCTTACTACAGTGAGGGACTGGAAAACGATTTAAAGGAAAGTAATACCTAATACATGTATGTCAAAATTAGGAGACCACGGAAAACACGACGGTTGTAAAGGAAGAAGTGCTTTAAAATGTACCGCTACTAAAACATTCCAGTTATAGTATTATATAAGATCACTTTTGATTGACCTTTCATCTCTTATTATTTTCTTCTTCCCCTTATCTTCTATGACTTATTTTTACGTCACAATAGTACTAACTAATCCCATTAGTGACTTTTCCACCGCTTTCCATCACTAAGTCATATGCTTGCACGATGCCACTGAATTATTTAGTACAAAGCTGACGTACGAACTGCACCTACGCTCACAATGTTTTCATTCGCTTAATTAAAACTGTGGGTCTCTGACACGGCTTGAGTTTAACTTACGAATTAGTAAGTGCGCTCTCTTAGAACAAATATGTCTGCGATTTTCATTTATCGACATTCGAGGGGAGTCGTTGAACCCTAGGTCGGGGAGGACTTTATAGTGTTATGAATTAACACGTTTGAAACCGCGTCTATGCAGAGGCATTGTATTTTAAGTGGCTAGAGTCATCCGACATATTTTACAGGAATTTCTCATTAATAATCATTGCTCTAACATCTTCACTTTTCTTTCCAGCGATTCTCTCCAGTTCATAACGATCTAGATCGTAAGGAAGACCAACACCATTAGCACAATTGGGCCACACAACTTTTTTCCGCGACACGTGAATCCATTCTAGTCTGAAAAACGCGACAGAATGGGCATAGGTAGGTATGTTACGTGATAAGTGAAGTCGCGGCCAGTTATGCTAGACCGGCTTGAAATCGTTGGTGAACAATCATTAAACACCAACAATCTACTCTGCCTAATTACAAAAGTGACGTTATGCTCAACTTAATATTTCATGCAGTATGACCCTCAATAAACCTTCAGCGTGTCAATTTGTCAATCCTGTGGCATTCTATGTGACTACATAGTAATCACTTGAATAATGGTTGAGTTACTACTTTTCTTATTATTTTGCACAAGTATTTCACTTATACTCTTCGGGAACCGTAATTTTTTCTGGGATGAAAAGTTAAATAGCATATGACTTTCATTTAAAGAACATGAAAGTTGTGGATTTTCATAAATGCGACATGCGACAATGTGTTTATTAAGTCACGGGATATGGTAAACGTGTTTTCGCGTTGTAGATAAGTGACAAAACATCCGTCACCCTCGGACTCACATTTGTCGGAAAGTGACAGGTACTTCAAATAACATATTTATCTTACACATATGAACTAAAAATGCCCACATACTATGTACAAAGGTGGTACGAGTATGTTCAAACGTTCTAAATGAATAATGACCAATAACGTTTTACACAATTCTCAAAGTTACCTCATTATAATATTTACAATGATAATTTTATATACACACTGACGTTTGTGGTTTGCGTATGTTTGCTTCAATGATTATTTACATATCTCTGTCCGTTTATGTCTGACGAGTATGGCGTAACTCAAGATCTACGTTTACTTCAAGAACTGGAGACAAAATAAAGTTGTTTTGTGGAGAATAATCCAACTCTAGCATACGTTCTCATTGACGTTATGAACTATGCCTCAAAATTGTTACTTCAGCATCCAATAAAATAATCAATGAATTAAATAAAGCCCCGAATAGATAGACCAATGTCCTCGTAACGGTCGCGGAAAATCGATGGAAGCGAATTGCGTGGGATCGCACATTATGGCGAGCTATAGGTGAGGCCTATGTTCAGCGCATAACTAAAAAAAAAAATGCATAGAGGAAGCAGGGGAAATGACGCCCAACGGGTAATGCCGCTCACTATATATTAATAACTTATAAAACGAATGCTTAGACTTACCTAATCCTTACCTATCGGCACAAATACAACCATCACACACCTTCTGGAAGTCAATCATTCGCGTCGGATATGACTGCATCGGCCGTGACCGCAGCGAAGTAGGTGACCTTCCTTCGACCTTCGGCTTTCGGGTCTCCACTATTGACGGCAAATATAAACAACCTTATACTGAGGTTTTGTACAGGAAAATGCCCTTTTGTATAATGAATATCAATTTGTATAAGTCAGAAACAAACGCATTATGGAGCATCTTAAAGTAGCTCGTCATCGTGACATGCTGATGTCAGTAAACAACTTGCTTAGAATAGTATAGACATGCACTTGGTGCAATATTACTGGGGCCAAATTCAACGTCTACAATAATATTTTCTGTGAATATGTATACATATCTCTAGTCTACTTTAGTTATATGCTCTTACTTTTAAATGTCGAATTCTGTAGTAAAAATTATGCCATCGCTCAATGCTATATAATATGTTATGGTCAATATCAATAGAATTAGGACCCTTTCCCAAATTCGACACAATATTAATCCCTATGAAATGACGTACGCCTTACTTCTCGAGAAGGTTCAGAAAGCGTTCTTAAGGTTCCATCATAAAAAAAAAACGTAGTCTATCCGTATCTGTACCCAACAAGGTACCTACTCGGTTCCCTTGGGTACAACTCCTTAGAGGTCAGGCGGAATTGTCAGCTGATGATCACGGCATGTCAAGCCTTGCGTGGTGAGTCGGACTGTCCCGAACTTGTATAGCGTCTGGTGCGACTGTCTGTCCCTGACGTCCCAAGGATAGCCCTCAGACCTGTGTCGCTCAGAAACTCGCCGCTGCCCCGAGCCCTCTCACTTCTCAATGCGCTCCTAGCATCGACACCTGAGTGCGTTGTTTGCATGGCGATGGGTGGCTGTGCGCAGTGAATGCTTGAGATTCTGTGAGGCGATGGATGCTAGGTGCTCAACTGTTCCTATATAATTGTGTATGTTCCTTTTCACCTCACTAGCTCGGAAAGCCCAGTTTGTTTGTTTGATATCTATTGAGAAAATCGCTTTTTATCCACATGTGGAGAAAGAGTTTTGACGTTTCAACGCAGCTAAAGTAAAATTTGACATGAGCTTATTTTCTGAAAAATCCCGTTTAAAATACCTACATGAAAGCTAATTAGACCTTAGTTTTAATAGATGGCAAATTGGTTGATTATTGCAGTTATTTTTCAAAGATATAGTACAACCCCTTATTCTTTTTTCCTCGCTGTAGTGAGGTGAAAAGTTTTGTGTTATACTCGGGCGAAAAGTTATTTTACGTCTCGTGTATTGAAACACTCGCTACGCTCAGGATTCTATTTTGAACCACTCGCTTCGCTCGTGGTCAATCATAGGATCCTTTCGCTAGCTCGTGTTTCAAATAAACACTCGCGGGTAAAATACAACTTTCCCCCCTTGTATAACAAATAACTATTAATTTTTATCTAAGTTTGATGATGCATTGGTTGTACTGTAATGTCATGTAAATCTTTTTATAAAATAAATTAAAATTGAGCAGCAATTTAGGATAACACACATTAAAATATAGTAATAGTTACGGGCATATGTAGATGTAAAAGTAAACTTTGTTTCTCGACACGTTAGAAAACATATATACATATTTCATCCAAATTCGACACGTATAATTTAAATCCGTAGTCCACACTGACGAATGCCGATGTCAAATGACCTAGAATTTGGAAAAATCAACGACGGATTACTATTTACATAATAGTAAGAGTACATCCTCGTTTGTGTTACATCTCCGTCAGATGGTTGCGCACCCGTCAACGGCTGTCATTTATAAGACCGTTCCGTGTATAGTGTTGCCACATCTACAAAGCTAAAAATCGGGACTGGGGACGAAAAAAACGGGAACTCAGATTTCCATTCGCGACATTATCAGCAACTGCGTGATTCTCTTTTTATCTTCTAGGTTGACGCCAGTCCGTCCGTGCCAATGAATCCTTTTCTGGTTGGTACGATCTTACTTCTAGGGTTCCACAGGGTGGTATTCTGTCTACTCTCTTTTTTTAGTTTTAATTCATATTTTAATGTCTTAAATATTTGCTCACGTCACAAGTGTTAGCACACTAAATATCGGAACAATTGGCATTTCGATCGCGATCGACATCTGGCAACACTAGCTCCGAGCCTAGCTTGCAGTACCTACCGCGTAACAGTTTAAAATATGCAAAATGGTCGTATCGAGTACTTCCTAATGTGACGTCACTGCAACCTTGCTTGACGTCCAGTTGTCTTATTATATAACTTTGATAGTAACTTGTCCGTTTTGTCTGAAGCGATCAAAACAACCTGTGACTTTAATGACATGTCTTTGTCATGTAAACCTGTGTTGACAGCCATTTCAATAATTGCGGGCTGTTGTTAGTGTTTTTGGAGCGCGTACGTTAATGAGTGTTACTAGTTACGTTTATGATTATGACTTTGGTTGGTACTGGGAAATTAAAAATAGCATCAATTTTTCAAATTAGGACTCCGTTGTTCTAGATTTGGTGACAATTGTGTGCACCTCTGCGTTTCTCAAACAAGAAACCGGATGAAGATTGCGCAGAGTGAGGACGATCGGTCATGGTAGCCACCCTCGGAAAGGCCTTTGTTTGAGTGTGGATATGATGACAATGATATTTTGAAACATGCCTGTATGTACATGATGGAGGCGATCTGGCGGGACGACTAGGTTTACTAAGAAAAACCAATAGGTACTCAGATCTCATACATATCATAGCAATGGCCTGGTTAATTACCTATTGCTAGTATCATCCACATCGCTGCGTTTCATCGAGTGGTCCAACCTTATAACGTTTCCTGTTAGCATAACTAAGAATGCAGTTCATCCTCGGTAATGGAGTCTAAATAAAATAATTAGGAATATTTATGTTCGTTACACCGCAGTAATGTTCGAAAAAGATTATGTGGAGTATTACCTAATGGCTCGTTCAGATTGAGGCTCTGATGCCATTAAATAATTGGTGGAGTTGAATTGAAATCACACTGAATTTTGCGCAGTGCACACAATTCACAGATATTTTGGTAATTTGATATCTGATTCCGCGTAACTGCGGCAAAAACGTCAAGTTCCTGTTGACCTTGTGAATAATGTTAAATGTACATTAGATGAACAAAATGTGAACCTAGAACTATGATATGATCAAGGTCAGTTCGAAATATTATACTTATAATTCTTTTCAAGACCTAAATACTTATACTGCTTTTGATTCTGCGTTCAAATCTGTTTCTAATGATTAAGACTTCGTTAATAGGTAAGTCACTGTATTTTAAGTTACACTCCTAAATCACATAATTTGGATTGACTAGAGCGCTTCTAAATTACAAATTAGCCTCCCAGTCTGAAATGAGCTAGAATGTGTTTGTGGAACGGCAAATATTTAGACAATAATTATCAGTAGACCGCGATCCTCTCACAATGCTTCCCCCTGTATCAATATTTTGATTTCCCCAAAAGTATTGCATCCAAAGACACTGTTTCATGGACAACCTATCAAGCCTGCCTTAGTTACCGCGCGTTGGATGTCGAGTATATTAAATATTCTTCGGTTATGTTCTGTTGTGTAGTATCTTGGTAGTTGGTTTGATTACTACATAATCGGTCTGTTGCTATGATATCATTTGGTTGAGAGCGCGGTCACGCCAGAAGATCTCAAATCTGAACCCGACCATCAACGATCACCACTTAAGTAACTGTATCGTTTCAATGTTTCTAAGTCGACATAAAAACCGTTCCAGACGCCATGGGCTGGTTTCTATAATGGTTTTGTCAGAATTGAATAACATACATAGATTTTTGTTTGTAGAAACATGACATCAGTAGATAAGATACCTATTACAGTTTAATGCTTAGGTTAGTTTGCTAGTGAGCGAGAATTACAGAAAATATATATTGTAGGTATATTAAAAAACATGCGCATTGCGCTGTTATTATATCTTCAGGAAGATCCTTGTTGTTTTCTACTTCCTTATAAGGATACGTGATTGTAGACATGAAATAAGATGTGTGGAGCTTCGTATGTCACCGTATTTAAACAAACGTATACATAGTTATGATATGACGCGAAGTTTAGTTCTGTTAGAATTATGCAAATACCTTATCAACATCCTGCGTCGTGCGTGGCATTCAAAATAGTGTACGAGTATTCTAAATAAGTAGCTCAATTGTTGACGTATTATATCATCAGTGCCGGTGATCTATTTAAGTGAATTGTGATATAGGATTATGATACCTACTTAACAAAAACTGACATAATGCAGCGACGGTACAGTTTGCTCAAGTTGTTTAATAAATAAAATAGGTTTAGCACTGAGAACGTGAGAACGACTCATTCATATCATATTGCACATTTTTAATTTGATCGAAAACATTATTCCTCTAATTAACATCAAATACTCAAAAGCGGGAATTATGTTTGTTTCCTGCCAACTTTACGCTTGTAAACATTGACAAACTATTTGTTGACTGATTTTAAATTGGATCTGGTGTAGCTACGAGACCACTGGACGTATAACATATACCATAAAAGGAAACCGTGTATTATAACGATTTTAATTGTTTTTAAGGTGCCAGAATGAATTTATTTATGTATTTATTGAGTAAAAGTCAGTAATCAATTTTATTTCTTCTACTAAGTCGTCATTGTAATCTTTAATGTACCCTAAGTAATGATTTATACAGAATATTGGTGTAAGTCGTAGCAAGTTAAACAGCTGCTTTTTTTGCTATGTCAACTGACAATAAATTAAGCGTCCTTTTGATATACATATATACCTTATTGCCAGTTACTACGCATAGTTGACATAATGAGCAACTTATAAACGTGATCTAATGTAATCATTATGAAATATCGGGAACGTTGATGAGTGGCCAGTCATCAGACCACACAGGGCGCAGGTAGAGCGGGACCAGCGCCCTTTGTCGATAGACAACTTGTCAGCATGTTTGATTTATTTCCTTCATTCACTTATCAATTAATAAACAACGGAATGCTCTAGAAACATCGAATCGATCTTTATAACAAAAGAAAAAAACTGGAGACGTCAATAATGTCAGTATATTTAACTGTTTTCAACACTCGATAGGTTTTTAAATAGACATATTTAACAGTTTAAGTGTCCATCATTATAGCAAAGGTCAAGACCACCCTATAAAATATGTCACCTGGTGTAAATTTATCGCTGGAGAGAGACAATGACGCCGCGGGAAACAGGTTCCGCACGGAATGACAAGCAAACTTGCCAAATTAAGAACCCAAATCGCAGACATTCGTGGATCACACCTACCTGTACCTGTAGGCGGTTTCTTTGTCGATTCACATACAGACATACAGCTCTATAAAGTTTTAATTTTTGTATAAAGAGCAGGTAGTAATAAAAAGTTGTCTTAGTGGCGCAGCGGCGCGGCGGCGCCTTCAAACGCATCAAAAGACGCGCCTGCTCCCACGACACGATTTTAAAAATATCTACGGATTTTTTAAGAGCCCCACAACTCTTTTTGTACATGTGTTGGACCCTTCAAGCGAGTATTTATTTACTTTTTGCCTGGCTGCAGCGGAATAGCGCCGATTATGTTTTGTTTGTAAACCGCGTATAAAGCGCCTTTGTAACAATTATCAAGGCAAATGCAATGTCGAGTGGCGATAACTCGATAACGCGTTGATTGATAAAATAAAAATGTAAGTGCTTGTTTGGAACAGAAACTATACCTACGAGAGCTGAGAACCGGTCCCGATAAGGATACGGCTCATCTGAAGCATGAGCGCGAAGTTTTTGAAATAATTAATTCTTTTTGTGACATTGCGCAGCTGAGCCACCTACCGGTCAGGTGCGCGCGACCTGCTCAAAAAAGCATGACATGTAAATTCCACCGCAGGGCGGATCATCCGAGCCTACAATAAAATAAAGCGCGCTTACTAATCGTCGCAAGTTAAAACCGGCTACAAATGGTAATAAAATACATATAACGCTCAAGCCGCTCTCTCTTTCCAATATAAATAGTGCGAGGCGAGGCGAGTAAGGCGCACTGACCGAGCATTGACAGCGATCCCGATAATCGGGCGAATGTTTGAGTTTCTCTATTTTCAAATCGTGTGATTGCGAGTCGGTAGGAGGTTGCGACGGCGGTTAACGCGTACGTTAACGTTAGTGTTGTATGGGAGAGTGCGCGGCGCGGGGGGCGGAACGCGCTACCAGTGTTGCCTACTATTAAATTCATTTGGAGCTAAAAAAAGGTACAAAAATGTGCCTAAACTCATAAATAGGGGTTTATCTTAATATGATATCCAGTAATACTTTCATGGTATGGATAATATTGATGATTAGAACTATTAGAAGTCATAATCATAATTTCCACAGAATTCAAGACTTACTCGTGTCTGAGAGTTTATATTTCTTCAGGGAGTGAGAGTTTATATTTGGAAAATTGTCGTAAAGTCATAATTGGCGTGTCGAGTGTCTGGCTGTTTAGCCACGCGCTTGCGCAGCAACGGTAGGAATATAAAGACCCCAGGATGTATAACCGATTTAAAAAAAAGTGTAGATTTTTTATATATTTTCCCAGGTAACTCAGAGTTTTGTGTTTTAAAGGGTATACTTTCTACTTAGTCCTATTATCAGCAGGTCAGGGAATTAGATCTCTGAGAGTTCTTTTTATAATAAAATCGTAAAAATATGACCTTTGTGCGAATGTGATAGCAAGAATTTTGGTCTGAAATACTCGCAATTGTGCTAAAAATAAACTGGCAACACCGGCTGCGCCGGCGCACCGTGTGAACGCGCCGCGATAATTGGCGTGCCGAGTGTCCGGCTGTCTTCGCCACGCGCCTGCGCAGCGCGTCTCCAGCCGCTCTCGATTTGAATTCATGAACCGTTTAATGACAGTATTGAGATGATACATTTTTTCAATTATATTTTTTGTTTTTTATTTGTCTCAAAGGTCAACTCATCATCGGGTAAATGTGTATAGTATTTTTCACAATTATCTTAATGATGATCGTTTCAAAAGGTTTTCAGTACCTAGTGGAGAAGACTAAAGATCTCAAGAATCTCTTGTGACGTGGTTGACTGCCCGTTCATAATAATTAACAGAACCATCTATATAAGTATTTATATCGTCGTCTAGCCCCCATTACACAAGCACCATAGAACTTACGTTGGGACTAGGTAGATTTTGAGAGAAGTCTTAGGTATATTTATCATAATTTATCAACTGTCATTTTAAGTGTTTAAAATATCGCACCTAAATGCACATCGACGTCAAAATGGTGATACTGATAGACAGAATCTCCTGTAAGGTTTGTATTATTTGTATCGTGATTTTAATAGCGCTTGCGGTTTCATACTGTCAACCTCACGATTATTATTTTTCTTTAGTGGCCTCTCTTGAAACATATTGAATATAATTCTCTCTGGTCGATGTAAACAAAACAGGCGGTTTCGTCAATGTTGTTATCAACTGCAGCGTTATCGTCACCAACTCGAGCAAGGGCGATAGCAACACTTGCTCGCGGCCGCGAAATAACCTCAATAAAGGGAAGATAGTGGAGTTTTGTTGCGGTTTTGAGGGCATCGAAAGTTACGTTTTCCTCATTTTTACTTTTAACTAATGCTATTAGAAAAAACGTATACCTTCCTACATTCCTACTTTAATAGGTTTTTATACAGCCA
The DNA here is from genome assembly GCA_905147355.2 of Apotomis turbidana. Lineage (NCBI taxonomy): Eukaryota > Metazoa > Arthropoda > Insecta > Lepidoptera > Tortricidae > Apotomis > Apotomis turbidana. The sequence goes on along the minus strand of LR990285.1, from coordinate 16,979,728 downwards.
CGGGTCTAGTCACTTCACCTCACTCCACCTTTCTCCTTTTCTTAGGCAAAATCGGCGCGCGTTCAAAGTCATTCCTACGCGAGTGCGCACGTCGCGTTGGGCGCGTCGTCACGCTCCATGACTAACTGCGTCATATTTTACAGAAACAGCCAATAACATATAATTCACAGGCGATCTTCACAAACGAACAAAAACATAACCTTCTACTATCGAAAGCATAAGCACCTTCGCGCGCCAGACTCTTCAAACATGGGTCCTTAAATGTTTCGAAGGGCCAGCATTCCCTCACATACAGGTCTAGAAACTCTATGCGAGCTACTGCGTAACTTAGACACAAATCAGATTATACGTTTATCTAGACCGGCTTACTACGTGCCGTGAACTAGGGAATGCAAACCTGTAAAAATTTACTATAGGAATTACATAATTTACCGGGAATCCGGTAATTTCCTTACTAAAAATTACCAGTTTGCATTCGCTACGTGAACTGCACTAGTAGACTACACACCAGCTCTCACCTTCCCGTCTAGCACAACTATGGTTCGTGACTCTTGTCGCGCGGCATAGTCAACTGTCACTCTGTCACAGTACTGGACAGAAAGAGAGATAAATATCACGCGCAGAAAGAGTAGCATTGGTCGAGCAAATTCGGGACACCTTTCAGATCGATTTTCTCTCTGTGTTCCGGTATGAGGGATAAGAAAACTAATAAGTATTTGTAAAGGCATCTTAGGATCTTAGGTAGCCACACATTTCTAGCGATTTTCATCATATGGGTCATTCTACGAGTTCGTCCGGATTTGGTGTCAGAGTCCAAATCAAGAGTTTAAATAAACATATTTCACAGTTTATTATTTTATATAAATATCTTCACAATTTACGCAAATGGAGTATGTTTTAGAATTCAGCTAAATCTTATAATTTATAAAATATAAAAAAAAAACTTACGAAAATTTCATTTCCTTCTTACCTAAAATAGCGGACCGTAAGTTCATGAATTTGAAAAAAATATTATTTGTTATTTATCCTTTTGTTTCTTAATTGGATGTTAGAAAACACATAATTAATGTTATATTTTTACATGGTAACAGAAGTTAAAATATTTTTTTTTAGAGAAAACGCAGTTTTGTCCTTTGTCAAATGAAATACTTCATTTCCTACCGCAAAATTTGAAACGCGTCGTAAGTCTGAACGCGCCTGTATTTACCTAGAACTATAATGCCCGCACGTTTTGCCCACCTCATTCTGCCGTAACGTCTCAGAGAGGAAGATCGCGCGCGAGTGAAATAGAAAATATTGCGATTCCCTCCGCTGGATAACCATTTTGTCACAAGTACTCATTATAATCCCGTTAGTAATATGATATCCTTTATTAGGCGTCATTTCTCTGGCAAGTTATTTATTGACATTTAGGTGGATGTTCACTCTTTTAGATTTATGTCCTTGAAGCACAAAATAATGTGTAGTAATTTGGAATTAAATGGTAAAAATTCATTCCGCTCCAATGCATTTCCTTCCATTCCTTCCAATATTTTCGAGGAAGGAAATGAATCGATTTGGAAGGAAATGTTTTATTGCTTGGTGGTTAATGTATATAATATAATAGGTGATAGATACGAATTCAAATAATTTTACCAACGTATGTCGGAGGTTATTAGAAATAAAAAATATTTCATGTTTTTTGTTAAATTGACAAAAAAAAAAATATACGGGTTTTTTTGCATTTTTCGTTAGCAAATAGTCAATTATATTTGCTTGCATTGTTACTTCTTGTATTTATATTTTGATTAATACCTTTGTCATATTATCATTTATCTTTTTTCTCCAACGTGTCTAAGCTTTTTTTTAGAGTGCAGATTAATTTTCTGATTGATACCTGTCATTTTGAGATCTAGCAGCAATTACTACACCTAGCCTTGACTAGAAAGTTGCAACGTCGTTAATAAAAGCACTATACACTAAGTAATCTCACACGATTATTTAATCATACATACAAATTAGGAATTGTCATCAATATCTTGGAAACCAAGCCGAACCTAGCCGAGTTTATGCCACATTTAAATTGTATAATATCGTCAGTAATGGTAAATAATTAATATTCACAAGCACAGAGATTTAGCTCACTGACACTGATCTGTCTATAAAAAATGACACTTATTAATATAATAGACAAGTCTAATATGGCTTATTTGTATCTTGTAGGTAATGTGCTGAAAAATATGGCAAGGACAATGAAAAAATTAACAAAAGACGAAAAGTTAGCAAAGGACAGGGATCGAAAAAAGTTAAAATATGCTGAAATTAAGAGTAATCCAGAACTTTATGCCATTTTTCAAGAAAAGGAGAAACAGCGATAAGTTTTAAAAAAGGAGAGAAAGAAGTTCGTCGGAATTCAAGAAATGAGTGAAAGGGCAAAAAGGGAACAACGGCGCAGATGGAGAAAAAAATTATCTAACTTATCTGAAGAAAATAAAGGAAAAAATAAACCACACCAAATTCTCATAGAGAACTCTCCACCAGAGAGTGAGAATAAGGAAATCAGAAATCATTTATTGCCTGATTGTGCGATACAAAGCAGTTGGAACAAAACAGTTGGAGAGTGTCACAATCTACCGTCTTACGGCATACCATATTTACATTATATATCTACAAGAACCTTGCGTTGTTCAAGATGATCCTTTGGCTGAACCACCAAACTCACCTATGCCTATAGCTAATCCAGTGAATGAAAATAGCTCAAATAACGAGAATACTGACAGGGTGAATAAAACAATCAGGCGAATGAGATACAATAATAAAACATATTAAAGAAGACAAAATTCAAGAAGTAAGAAGAAAACTGTTGTTCAATGAAACAATTCCGAAGGGATTCTGTGAAAAATATACTAAACCGGAAAAAAAGATAAGAAAAATCTGGTAGAAACCGTACTACCCGGGCAGGAAAAGTTTTTAAAATATCGTATCGTGTCAAAACTTTATTAATTGTTGCAACTCGATTAAGACTAGTTCAGTTTTTAAAGCTTTATTTTGGTTAAACTTTATTATTGGGTAATTTTAAGTGTTTTTTTTTCTATTCAAGCAAAGTCAAGAAACTTTATTTCATATTATTTTATCTTCCTAGTACCATTAAGTGAGATTATGAGACTGCGAAACGATATTTAGGAATGTTGTTTATATTAAAACAGTCGTTTTTTTTTTTATTAATATGAATAAAATAGTTTTTTTTTTCGGAAGCCCTTATTCTTCCATCTATAACGTCAATGCATAGTTAATTACAAATAGTTAATAATACATTAATTCATTTCCTTCCAGGCATAGTTCATTACCTTACCTTCGTTTTTCATTTCCATCCACGCCTTCATTCCATTCCTCCTTTATTTTTCTTAAATATCAATAATTCAAAAAATAACATATAAAATATGTATACACACACACATTATGAAAATAAACATAATAGCACGTAAAAAAGAAAAAAAACTCAAAATCGCCAAATCCGGACGAAAAAATAGAACGACCCATATTTTCGACTAACAAAGATGAGAGTTTCTAATTAAAAATAAGTCTTAATCTACGCCACATTTGTAAATAAGAGTTTAATCTGAAAACCGGAGACTAAAGGTTATTGACAGGCGAGCCACGCCACTCACGCCGTCTGTATTTTCCTACTCCCAGACAACCTTTAGGTACCTATTCTAGAGAATACAAACCATACTCATAAGATCACGGGAGTAACGTCTCCATCCATAACCCGCCGAAGTCATGTGACGCTTATATTGATCAGTTTCATTTTCATCTACATATTTTGAAGTCCAAAGTTCCTCGGCAGTACGAGAGCAGGATGTATGGACGGCACTATAAGAACGTTGAAGACAGCTTGACAATCTCAAGAAAGATATGTACCTATCTTTCTACCATGGTTGAAAACGGTTAATTACGACGTTACCACGCCATTGACAGCAATAATGTCTAATTTGTTCGTAGTATCGAAGCGGTTACCTCACAGACAAGAATCTACAAATTTGAATTTCTTACTTAGTCCAGAAGTTCACGTTCGCACCTGTGGATTCCTAGGGAATTGCTATCAACATAATTATTGACAATTTCACGAGATATTGCATCCCGTGGCGTAACTTTTCTTGTTTTCATTGTGTAAAGTAGTAATGTGTAATAATGACATAGCATAATTTCAGCACAGATACCTAGAAAGGTTAAATTTTCTTGTATCTATTATAATGTTTTCTCTGGGTGCCTGATAACGAAGGTAACGCGCGAATAAGTGCCGCATAACACTAAAAAACACATTTTAGACTAATTCTTATATATTATCTTGAAAGTAGACTGACATGTTTTTGCTATACCAGTGACTAACAAAATAAACATTTAAACTCGTACGATTTTCACACGTATGAAAACAAAATGGCATGTAATCGGGTAAAAATATACAGTCAAACCTGGGTAAGTGAGAACTGGATAAGTGAGAAAACTCTATAAGTGAGAATAATAGCCAGGACCCGTCATTTTAAGCTCCCAAAACCTCTATTAGCGAGAAACAGAAACCTCTGTAAGGGAGAGTCGTTTTTGCCTCATGGACCTCCGTAAGTGAGACTGCTACTTATCTATACCTCTATAAGCGACAGTCGAGCTTTATTTATTTATATTATTTAGAAGGAACTATGACAAAACAAATTAAAAATTTAACATCTGCTATTTTATGACTCATTCTTAACTTTCGTGGAACTTCCTACCATTGTTTTTGTATTGTTTTCTCGTCAATATTGTACCTATTCTATTTCGTGGAACTAAATAACGTTGTTATTTTATCGCATTCTTTTCGAATGGACACGTGTGCCTGTGTACCGTCCTGTTTGTCGGACTTACTCAGTTAATAAGTAGTTAATCAATTGCGAAGGAGGTTCTGTTCTGCATCATGTCAAAACGGAAAATTAAAGTACTGTCATTAAGTGATAAACTTAAAATAGTGAATGCGTTTGAATCCGGAAAATCGCGAAATGAAATTCAGAGGGAGTTTAATTTACCAGAATCCACCTATTATAAAATTATAAAATCAAAAGACTCTATAAAGTCTGAGTGCTCTGATGGACATGGAAATATTAAGAGGACTAGAGTTTCTGAATTTCCCAATATCGAAAAGTGCCTTTTGGAATGGATAAAACAAACTCTCAATAAGAACATTCCCATAGATGGACCTTTGTTGAAAGAATAATCGAAAGAGTTTGCTACAAAACTGGGAATCCAGAACTTTTCTGCTAGCAACGTCTGGTTAGAGGGTTTTAAAAGGCGTCATGATATAGCTTTCAAAAAAGCAGCAGGCGAAAGTAAATCTGTGGACCAAGGTGTGTGCAACCACTGGACTGAAGATCTGCCAAATCTTTTAGAAGGGTATGAACCAGACGATATTTACAACGCGGATGAAACTGCTTTGTTTTTCAAGTGCCTTCCGGATAAAACATTCACGTTTAAAGGCGAAAAATGCCATGGAGGATAACAAAGCAAGGAACGCCTTACACTTCTCCAGTGTGTAAACATGAGTGGTACGGACAAACTCCCACTTCTCATCATCGGGAAATCAAAGCGACCTAGATGTTTTAAAGGTGTCAAGACTCTACCCGTTGATTATGCCAATAATACAAAGGCTTGGATGACCAAGATATTATTTAAAGACTGGTTGAAAAAAGTTGAAAAACAAATGAAGATAAACCGTAAAAAAAAACTGCTATTCATTGACAACTGTGCTGCCCAGGATACGGACTTACCAACACTTACAAACGTAAAAGTATTGTTTTTACCTGCTAACACCACTAGTAAACTTCAACCATTAGATCAAGGCATCATTCACACTTTTAAACGCTTTTATCGCAGAGAAGTGGTTAAACATATTCTTACCAGTCTGGAAGATAACAGTAGCCCTGACATTAACGTACTTCTAGCTATGAAATTTGCTAGAAAAGCATGGTACTTAGTCAGTGACGTTACTGTCAAAAACTGCTTCAAGAAAGCTGGGTTTTGGAAAAGTACAGATGAGCAAGACCAGCCAGAGGAAAATGATGTTGAAGTTGGACCTAGCAACGAGGAATGGACTAAGCTTGTGTCTCACGAATCCAATATGTTAATGCCGAGCTTCGAAGATTTCGTTCAAATTGACGACGACGTAACTACCGCTGGAGAACAAACCGACGACGATATCGTTAAGAATTGTGTGAACACCTGTATTGCTGGAAATGACAGTGAAGACGAGGCACAGATTCCGGAAACAGAAATAAAGATCATTCCAATGAAGCTAGCTTTAAATGCGTTGGAGACGGTCCATCAGTACTTTGAATACGTGGCGGTTGTTGATCAAGCAATATTCGACAAAATTTATGAGTTAGAGAAAAACATTCAAAATACAAAAACAGAAACCCAAACGAAATTGACGGATTTTTTTAAGTGTAAATAAGTTCTAAATAAAATAAAATTACATAGTGCATGAATTTTAGTTTTGTTTTTGTAAGCATCTTCCCTTATCAAGTAGTTATATGTCGAAATCTAATGAACGTAACCTATACACACTATTAAAAATATATATGTACATAATATATGTTGTGCATATGCACATAATTTTATCATATTACATATTTACTACATTCGTACTTGCTGTGACTTGTTATTGCTGCGTACCTCTACAAGAGAGAAACGCTACCCATGTACCTGCATTAGCGAGAAACTCGGGTACTTGAGAAACCTCTATAAGCGAGAATAAGATTGTGCTCCCTTAAACTCTCGCTTATCCAGGTTTGACTGTATTAAATATACGATATATTGAATATGTTTTTTTATTTTCATACTTCTAAGAAAGTTAGGATATAATTTATGGTATGTCAATATTTTCTAACTGGGGTTGTATTGTTTGTGAATTCTGCTTCAGGACTTCCATATAGCTGTCACGTGCCCGGCAAAATAGACGTTCTGGTGGAATGCCCGCATAGAAGATTACTTGCAGAATAAAGTGTTGAATTAAATGTTTTGCATAATTGGATACAGATCACAAAGAAATTGGTTCGCGTGAGTATAGGTACTTATGATAAATCAATATGTTTTGATTCTATTGGATACTATTTATATGACTAGGCAATCGGGAAATTGCAAAACATACCTTTCATGGGAAATTACAAGGGTAACGAGTCGGATTAAGTCGACTCGCAAGTCGCAAGTAGGCATTGTTTACAATTTGCAGAGTTACAATGTTGCATAGGTCAAAGAAATATAGGTACCGATTGTTTTCCTACGCTTATCTGGTTCTCGTCGGTCTATAAAGTTATTTATAACCGCATCGATACTACGAACAAATTAGACATTGTCACTGTCAATGACATCCTAACGTCGTAACTATAAACCGTTTTTGACCATGCTTGAGATTGTTAAGCTGTCTTATGTCCACCTAATTTGTTTTAAGACTTGAATTACATCATGCCTAATTAAGTCTAGTCGGATTCTGTGTGGGAGTACAAACTTACTAACGGGAATGTCTCTGCGCCACAGGAGTGAGTGTCGTTTTGATGCGGATCGGACGCACTAGGCGCATGGACTGCCTCCTGACTTGACGAGTATACGGGCAGCCCCGCATAAAAAACAAACTTAAAGCAAAAGTTCAATTAGAAACGTAGGTTAGGTTAGGTTAGAAAAAAAAAAGAAATAAAGAAAAAAAAAGGTTTGACTGCATCCCCCAGCTGCTACCAGAAAAATAGGTTAGGTACGAGCACTACACAAAATTAAAGAAAACTTTGGGTTAGGTAAATGAACATTATACCATATGAAATTATACTAAATGTTGTTATACCAAATGAACATTATACCGTATGAAATTATACCAAATGTTGTTATACCAAATGAACATTATATGATGGTTATAGGAAATAAGTGTTCTGCCAAATGATAAATATACTAAATAAAAATAGATATTTTAAAATTATACCAAACGTTTATTAAATCAAATGAGTGATTATACCCCTTGAAATTATATCAAATGTTGTTATATCCAACATACTTATACCATTTATTTTTATATCGATTATTACACACCCAAAATTAATCATATCAGGTAACAATATTTTTTATTACATACATACACAATTATTATTAGTGTCGTTAACGGCTTTAGGCCCGAAAAATATACAGACGGGCTTTTGTATAAGAGCTTATATACAGTGTGTATATTTGATATAACCGCATACTTAACGGGGGCTAAGTATAGGCACTTATTAATATATTTATCCATAAATTATAAAAAAAATCGAACATTTTTTTTCCATATAAAATTAATCAGTAAGCAATGTACTTGTTTGTTGTTGTTTGTTGACACATAACATTACAACGTGATGTCACAACTGTCACTAGTAATAACTACGCCATACATTGCTGCTCAGAAAATTTTCAAAAATTATATACGCTATGGTAGTTAACGCTAAGTTAATATTTGTTATAAATATCAGATTATAGCACTAAAATCTCCGTCTGGCTACAATATGCGGTTGTATGAAATATACACGCTAATATACATAATATAGAAGCCAGGGCCGCCGGCTCAGTAAGCAGGTGCATTACAAAATGCGCCAACCGCCTCATCAAAATGGGTAAGTAATATAAGATATAAGAACTTATACTATAATATTCATATTATATACGCTCATATTGTATAAGCTTGTTTGGTATACCGTTCAAGGTGTATAACGAACGTTAGATATAACATCAAAATATCTATTTTTGTTAAGTATAACTTTATTTAAGTATAATATCATTGTATATAACGATCATAACGTTCAAAATATCTCAGATTTATAATGTATATTATTCAATACATCTAACACCAAAATACATAATGCTCGTATAGAATAACCGCCTGCACATCAATTAAATAAAATAAATAAAATAAATATTAAGGGACAATCATACACAAATCGACCTAGTCCCAAACTAAGCAAAGCTTGTACTATGGGTACTAGACGACGATATACATAATATATAAATACACATATAGATAACATCCATGACCCAAGAACAAATATTTTGCACAAATATTTGCCCCGGCCGGGATTCGAACCCGGGACCGCCGACTCAGTAGGCAGGTGTCTACCAACCGAGCCAAACGCGTCGTCAAAAAACATTTCAAAACGTCGTCAAAAATTGTGTATATGCAATAGTTCGCTATACAATTGTAATATGTGTAGTTACCTCCATGCAAGCAAGCATTTTGACGCTCCGCTCGCTTCACTCGCTCCGCTATCCATGGTCATAAAACAAACCTAACCTAACCTACAGTTTTCGGTTTTTGACCCATATTCCATTTTGTCGCAGTTCTTCCAAACGGTATACTCGTATTTGCCAGAATTTCATCTGCCATTATCAATTGTGTACATACTTATGCAATAGTTCGCTGTTAAATTTTAATATACCTCCATGCAAGCAAGCATTTTGACGCTCCGCTCGCTTCGCTCGCTCCGCTATACATGGTCATAAAACAAACCTAACCTAACCTACAGTTTTCGGTTTTTGACCCATATTCCATTTTATCGCAGTTCTTCCAAACGGTATACTCTTACTTGCCAGAATTTCATCTGCTATTATCAATTGTGAACATACGTATGCATGCAATAGTTCGCTGTTAAATTTTAATGTAGGTACCTCCATGCAAGCAAGCATTTTGACGCTCCGCTCGCTTTGCTCGCTCCGCTTTCCATGGTCATAAAACAAACCTAACCTAACCTACAGTTCTCGGTTTTTGACCAATATTCCATTTTAGGGGCATATAGGGGTAGCAGTTATAACATATTTAGTATATCATACGCTATTATATTTTCTAATCATTATACTAAAAGAAAGTATATACTATGATCGATATACGTTATGAATGTTATATCAACTGAATTTAGAGTATTTGAGTGTTATATAAAAAATCATTCTACAACATGAGTATTATGCTAATTGACCGTTATTCCTAATAAAAATATTGATTTTGATGTTATATCAAAAGTTTATTATATCTTGTGAACGTTATTAATATGAAATTATATATTATGTAGTTATATCTCATGGGACGCACCCCATCAAAATGAATACAAAAACTTCTTGCAACTTTGTATCCAAGTTTTTCCCACTCCCGCGTCGCGTACTATTGGGATCGGGCGCATTTACTAAAATAGCCACCAAACAAAGGCAAGAGTAATACGTGTTCACGTGGAAAATACCCGCGTGGTCCGATGACGCAGCGTCTGTCGGGACTGAATTGCATTTCTCAATTTTGGATCAAATATTTTAGCGACATCTAAGTACGTTGCTTGGTAATGTCAATTCGGAGTGCGCAGATCCACCACGCTGTAAAGACACGTTACACAAATTTCGAAAGGAACTAACTGACCAACTGCTCTGGCACAGCATACCTAAATGAGTTTTGGCCTCCAACACAAGAGTATGTTATTTAGCCGCCACTTCCTCCCAGCTGTCGCCAGCTCGCAGCTCACGCAGATCCGCTACCACCATGTCATTTCAACGAAACTTGAGGCGAACAGACGTCGTGGAAAGGAAAGGCACGGGCGCTTTAACTTTTCTTTAACTATACCGATTAACAGTCTCCGAGTCGGCGGTCCTGGCAGGGCTAATAATGTGGTCGCTTGCAATGGACCTCATAAGAAGGTCAAACTTACTCAAAGGGCTATGAAGGGAGCTATTATACTCGGAGTTTCCTTGCGTGATGGAGAATTAAGGTGATCCGCCTGGAGAATCCACTCAGACAGTTGCCAAACTTAAGCGGCAGTAGGTGGAGCACGTTGCTCGTAGACCCGATGACCATTCCATTGGGGCAGAAATATATTTCAGTGGACGCAGAAAAGACTCAGCATGCGAAAGCCAATAAGGCGGACCGCTGATCTGGCCAGACGGAAACCCGATGGATAATGGCATGACTTGTCGATGTGAAGATCCTTATTTGTCCTTAAAAGCGAGAGGCCTTTGTTCAGCAGGATGCTTTCGCCCGATTTGATGATGTTGCAGCTCTAATGTGTTTTTTTTTCAAACAATACATTTTATCGCAAAATTGCATTTTGGTTATAAAAAGTGTCGGAAAATTACAAAATAAAATTACCTCGTACTTTATAATTACATACAAAGCATTCGATAACTGTTATCTCACCGAATGATGTTATATTTAAAACTTGCATATCGAATAATTTTCATTAGCCCCTATAACAAATTTTCCGCTCTCGTAATGTAAACTCTTTAGCATTTAGAGTAAGATTAATTTCTTCAGAGTACCATAGAAGTTATACTCGTTTGCTAAAGTTATTTTGCGCTATATTAGTTTATGTTGATATGTGATATGTGCTTATCGCAGCGTTTGATTTTAGAATCAAAAGGTCTCAAGTGTGTATGGCACTCATCTTATTAAATGTCGTTTTTTCTTAGTAGGAGCGTGCGTGAATAGAAGTGAAAAATAGTAAGTGTATATGCCGCTCATACTGTGTAACGTCTTTTTTATTTTATTTAGAGCGTACCTGAATGCATTTGTGCAACGATCTTGCGCAATAGGAATTTTACAGAGTAGAAGGAAAGTAATGGTTTGTAATCTCAATGTCGTTTGTTATCACAGTTCGTTGCATTTTGCATGGATTTAAAACCATTTTTGTTAAAGCATTTGGGCTGCACGACTTTTCATCTAATTATTATCTAATATATCCTAATTATTAGTTGCTGTTCATTTATTAGACATGTAAAGTGGTGGTACGTGTGCTAGACCACGGGTCAAAAAATGCTGGTTCGTGTAAACAATTGACAGTTTGACAAATGAAAACGAAGCCAAAGGTGACATTATGGCATCGTCTAGTCTAGCCTTTGAGACTATGCTGTATATTTTACGCGGCCTTAGTAATATACCTACTTATATTGTTGTATTTTTGTGTTGCTGTTTGTTTTGAGAGCTGGTGATATTGATATATTAATGGCAGAAAAAAACTATTCAATATTTCTAATAAGTAGAAATTGTAAATACGTTATCCAATTTTCTACAAATAATAAGTTGGTCTCGTAAAATTTACCTACAATAAAACATGGTTTATTTCTCTAATACACATATTACAACAACGCATTTGGTGACCACTAACGACATCTAGTATCAAATAGGAAGACTACGGTCCGGCCCCGACTTCGCGCAGCCAGCGGAGCGGCGAGCGGCGGCCAAAGGAGTGAGCGAGACATAGCGCTCGGACCTTCCACTCCCAGCTATAGTCTGGCTAAAATATCTTTGCCCCAGCAATTTGAGTTTATCGGTAAATCGGTACATGACAACACTCAATCTTGATACTTGTGTATTAAACTAGTATCAGATTCTAGCAAATTGAATATACACAAATAAAAAACATCTTGGTAAGCTATGCTTTAATCATGATCAGTATTGTACTTATAAAAATATTTACAAACGATATTTCGGAGGACTTTTGCGTTGTATTAGTGAAAACAGTAACTTCAGCGTTTATTGAAATTCTTACTCTCAGGGCTCTAAGGGGATTAAAACAAGATACTTAAAAGTTTGTATGGTTGAAATAAAAATATGCGAGTACTAAGATAGTTGGTTACTCTTTGGTTAATATTGCTATACTTAGTTTTTAATTTATGTGTTTGATAGTTCATTTGCTTGGAAGAGTCAGTGTGAACCGACTTTACAGCCGCCGCCCGCCGCTTCGCTGGTCGCGCGGAGCCGTGACCGGACCGTAAGCATTTCCTAATGATAATTACCGGAACTAATTGACATGTCGCAAAACAAGCTTACGAAATATATCTTCAGTAACATACGTCAATGCAGGTTCCTATCGGTAGTAATCGGACTTCTTAGTAGGTTTATCTAGACGCGATCACTACGTGTCATGCTCTGCGCTAGTAGCCTACGCACCAGCGCAAACCGCTCCGCCTTCGGCGACAGTTCATAGCCAATTGACACACGCGTTTGTCGGTGGTGTTGCCGCGCCCCGCAACCAATTATTTTGCATTTTATAGAAACTATCAATGAAATGCACTTCTTAGATGGCTTTTACGAAGATCAAAAGAGATTTGAAATCTTCTATAGTTTTATATATTGTTGTGTCCTGTAATATGTAAAGAAAGTTGTTTCTATACGGTTTTTCTCCCTATAAACAGGTTTTACGGACACTACATGGTTCCGCAAAACAGATCTAAACTGATCTAAATGGCCCACGTTTGTTTGTTTTTTTTTTTACTTTTATTGTTTTAACATAAAACATACATGTTGTCTAAACTTCAATATATTAGTATCACTCACGCATACGTAGAATCTAGTACGTGTCTTCTTAATATTTGACTAAGTCACGCGGCGTCTTTACCCAATAAGTGAAGGTCAGCCCTTAGCGGAAGACGTTCATTTAGGACGGAGTTCCATTAACAAACATCCGAGGGAAGATCGTATGAATCACTCCAATGACATATTTTGGTTCTACTCACGGAAAAACACAACCCACGTTATAGGTGGTAGGTAGTAGTCGTGGTGCTTACACAACGTCTACGCAACATGACAAACCCTTAGAATAAATATGCCTAGAACTAGAGTCTTCATATAACAGCAGGCCTATGATGGTTGTGTTAATCACGTGATAAATAAGTTACAAAGCATCTGTCACTCACATTGTGTTTGCGAAACGTGACGGATGCTTTGCCACTTATTTATCGCGAGATAAAGCAATGATCATCATCATCATCATCATCTCAGCCATAGGACGTCCACTGCTGAACATAGGCCTCCCCTTTGGACTTCCATATACACCAGTTAGAAGCGACCTGCATCCAGCGCCTTCCGGCGACCTTTATAAGGTCATCTGTCCATCTTGTAGGTGGACGTCCAACGCTGCACTTGCTGGTCCGAGGTCTCCACTCGAGCACTTTTCGGCCCCATCGGCCATCTGCTCTGCGTGCTATGTACCTAGCATGCCACTTCAACTTGCTAATCCGGTGAGCTATATCGGTCACTTTAGTTCGTCTACGGATTTCCTCATTTCTGATTCGATCACGTAGAGACACCCCGAGCATAGCCCTCTCCATTGCTCGTTGAGCGACTTTGAGCTTTGAGATGAGGCCGATAGTGAAAGACCACGTTTCGGTGCCGTAAGTCATCACTGGTAACACACATTGGTTGAAGACTTTCGTCTTGAGGCAGTGAGGTATGTCGGACGAAAAGACATTGCGTAGTTTCCCGAACGCTGCCCAGCCGAGTTGGATTCGGCGGTTGACCTCTTTCTCGAAGTTGGACCTACCTAATTGGACCACTTGTCCTAGGTAGATGTATGAGTCAACAACTTCGAGTACCGAGTTTTCAATAGAGACTGGGATGGGCACAACCTTGGCATTTGACATGAGTTTCGTCTTGTCCATGTTCATTTTTAAGCCCACCCGTTGAGAAACTCGATTGAGGTCATCGAGCATCATGCTGAGTTCCTCCATCGACTTTGCCATGACTACGATGTCGTCGGCAAACCGAAGGTGAGTGATGTATTCACCATTGATGTTGATGCCAAGTCCTTGCCATTCCAGGAGCTTGAAGGCGTCTTCCATAACGGCCGTAAACAGTTTCGGGGACACAACGTCCCCCTGTCTTAATCCTCCTCTCAATGGAATGGCCTTTGTGCTCTGCTCCTAAACTCGGACCGACATGGTGGCGTTACTATACAAACACTTCAACACTTCAATTTACCGATAGTCAATATGGCATCGCTGAAGTGACTCGAGCACCGCCCATGTTTCCACCGAATCGAAGGCTTTCTCATAGTCCACAAACGCTAAGCATAATGGCAATTATACTCTTCAGTCTTCTGTATAACTTGCCGCAGCGTATGAGCTAAGCAATCGTAAAGCAATGATAGGGCCCGCTGATTTGCGAAAAATACAGCCACATTTGGTTTTATGTGTCGCTCTACTAATATTTCGACTTTGATTACTGGCGCTGACTAGGTTTCTAGGCGTATTAATACTAAGCTTTTACCAAATCTGCGTGGAAAATTTCGCGGCATCGGGGTGTGACGTTGACTTGGCGACAACATGTTAATTATCACATTAGAGAAAAATACCTCAACAAGTGGTTTTAGAGTTATATATACCAAGATTAAAAAATAAAATAATATTTTTAACCTTACGTCGTTCGTCGTATCCAAAAGTGGAATTTTATTAGGCACAGTTGTCAAATTTATATAAAATTCTAGAAACTTACTACATAGTTAGTTAATACTTTAACTCGCAGCTTTGACCGCGTTAACGTAAATTAAGAATCCTATGACCTGGGTATCCCCCAGTCATTCGACCAATTTTAGAGAGATGATGGAGATCTCTCCATTTCATCGCCATACGTCACCTTTGGTGTGTCCCTACTTGACAAGTGGCGATATCCTTAGAACATCGTCAATCCGGTCGCGCTTAATTTGAGTTTCCTTTGTATGTGACGGCATAAATAACAGGCGCATACTTTAACTTGACCGTGTAGTCCGTGAAACCAGTCAGTTACGTTTCGTTCAAAACAGAAATTCATATGCATGAATAGCATTTTTGGCAATCATTATTTCCAAAATTGAGATGAGATATGTCACTTGAAGCTCATCGCATTTTAATGACAGTTCAAAGGCGATATCACTGCAATAAAGAATTATGAATTAATTATTATTATGAATTATCTAATAGAGTTTTGACGTTTTGCGATCTCTCAAACGGCATTCTCGAATTAGGTCCCTGTAATCAGTCGTCAAGTGCTGAGTACTTAATTCGTTCGAGAATTTCCACGTTATTGACATACCCCGGGATTTTCGATGCACCAATGATTTAACACTGGGCTAACAGTTGGCGACAAAGCGTTCAGTGCACAGCTATTGAGTAACAAAAACTATAAAACTAAACTATATCCTGTAAAACTTTCGAATTTATAATTGACTAAGCGAGCGAAGCGTCTTCGTTTCAGCTTGACCCATCTTTCACATGTCCGGATTTTCGGCTGTTCTCGCTTACAGGCATTTATCAACCAATTCCCATAAAATTTTGAGAGCAGTTACAATAAATATATACAATATTTTTATCGAGCCAGTTCTTTTTTCAAAATGGCGGAGATAGGAGAGTTGGGGAGGGGGGCCCAAAGCGAGCATAGTTCTCAAAGCGAGCACTGCTGCTCACCTTGAAAATAACAGCAATTAGCGGCTTAACAGCGTGGGGATACCCGCCCCGCCCCGCACGGCCAGCCGCGGTCGCCCATCGCCGCTGTTAGTGACCGTGCGCGTGTAAAATAGTGACAAAAATTACGATTTCATCCGTTCAGATATGAAAAATACAGGGTATGAAGAGAGTGTATTGTGGATTTGTGAGAACGTTGTTGAATAGGTAATGTTAAATGTAACATTGATTGACAGTTAATTATCTTTGCTTTAGTCAAATATTCATCAATGTGCGCGAAATATTTACAGGTTATGTTTGAGTACAATGTGGATTTGGTGGAAAAGGCAAAGCGGGCAGGGCAAAGTGATATGCCCACGTTTATTATTTTGGTATTGGGTATTTTACTGTGATACTTGTTAAGAGATATAAGATAAAATAAATGTTTGTTTGATTTAGAGTTTATGTTTCTGAAAAGAAGAAGAATTTTCGTCAAGGTTTTGATTTTAGCCAAATGTTTAGTCTATTTAAAGTAGCTATGTTATATGTTTGGTAATAAATACCACTTTTTGTTGAATTTGTTACTTTTTGATACTGATTTAAGTCTATGTTAAAACATTGGAGTATTATTGATGTCATCGATGTAGTTTCTATCCTTATCTTCAACTAAATATGAGCCTCGCCATTCACAGAGGAAACGCGGCGAGCGTGCTGGGGACGATGCCTCAGACGGCTTCAGTACTGGGGGATTCTTTTTAATTTTAAGTTTTAGAATGTATATTTTTAATTTATTTTCCATTGTAATACATAAATTCAATAAATATTGCAAACTACAATAAGTTCAGCTTTAAATAGCATACAACGTTTAAGTGTTATTAATATTTCTTCATACTTTTTCTCAGTTCCTCTTAAGGTGCTCGCTTTGGGCCACTCTCCCCTACGTAAAAAAACACTTTCGGCCATTTTGAAAAAATGATCGCTAGGTCTACAGCTAACAGAGCTGATATCATTAGTATTAGTAATACTGGTATTTATTTCGTTTCCCAAAACCCCACTTTTCTCAATACTCGGCCGGTACAACACGGCCATAGGTGTACAACTGCTAACTAGGCGAAGGCTCACCAGTATTGATATCTCTTATTAACAAGTACTGGTAGGGTGAAGTACGCATTTATAGATCTTAATCACAGAGATTAGTAGTCGGAAACTGGCGCGTTGAAAATCTGTTTAAAATGAATTTGGATCAATCAATTAGTAAACGACACTTGTATCTGATTTTTCATCGAAGGTATTTTAATGGACATGCAGTTTAGGAAATAAGTTGGACGGCTTTAGGGATAAATCCTACATATCTAATGACTGATCCAAGATATCGCTTCTATATGTGCACTATAGCGATGTGTTCTGGCTATTCAATATATTGACATTTAGTTTCGTTAAATTTAAAATGGCGAGTTATATCGGTTTACTGTATACTAAAGCGTAAAATACGTCTATGTCTAACTATTAAATCTATACAATAGCGATCAAAAGTATTTGCACAAATATTTTTTTTCCAAGATGTTGATGAATTGAGTATATATTTAATTAAAATTCTAAAAATGTACGGAAAATCAGTTTTATATGGAGTGGGGTCATTATTTCAGGAAACATCCGTTGGTAACATCTGTTGGTAAAATTCCGTTTGTTCTATCATCACACCGAAACGGCAGGACGGATTTTAACCACATTTGGTACAGGCATAACTGAGCATTCAAATACTTTTTACCAGTTTATTGCAGAGACAAAAGTACTCGGACAAAGTTGCGGTACTTCCAGTCTCTTTTAAAATATCAATCTTCCTAATGTCACTCAATTGCAAAAATTCATATCTTCAGAATTACCGCTCAGTACATAAACAATTTACCAAAAACATTATCCTCTGTGTTACGCAGTCGGGTAGAAAAGGCACCCATAATCTTAATGAGCTCATAACTACTTATAGTACTTATATAACAGCTCGTATCGAGCACTAAATATTGTTTTTGCTGACCTTACGCGTCTGATGAAAGCAATTTTCCGAAGAGCCGTTACGTTTTATTATTGAGTTCCCTTTTTATTGCCTATATAGGTTAGGATCATATCGCGTTACTTGCTTCGTTGTGTTATATTTTCCTTCATATTCTACGACTTAGAAAAACGACTGAAGGTTACAGCGGCCTACGATCGTACGCATGCATTACTTATAATAATATGTACACGTGTATGAAAATCTCTATTTTTTATGTTGCTTTGTTCCGTCATGTCGAGAAACCACTGTGTGTGATGAGTTCCATTATACTATGTTTAGAAATAATACTTTTTCTCAAACATGCAATGAAATTCCTTCATAACGTGCGTTATAAAAGAGGCTTTGAAGCTATTACGTTTCGGGCGGAACAACTCGAGAGAACTGTAAAGGAATTTCATACAAAATTGATGGCCTAAGCCGGGAAATATTTTTTTAAAACATGGCGTCCTTGTTCACGAGCAGGTTAAACAGTAGAATTATTATTTTTTGAAGTGGTGTATTTTTTTATTTCATTGCATACGTTCGAGAAAAGCACTATACATGTCTAGCCGTGAAATGTCCTTGCGGGCTTCGTATCACTAACCGTCTATATCTTCATACCGACTCACCCGACAAGCCCTTATTTCCTGACGTCTGCAGTCATGTACTGTAACACATTCATGGACACAGGGGCATTTTAAAAATTGCATGCTGCGGCACATACAAAGTCATACAAAAAAAATCTGGCCAAATCGGCGCAAGCCATTTCCCTTTCTATAAAAACGTTCGGTTATGAGAAATGTTCGGCTGTAGATGGGGTGACAGTTTTGCGAAAAAAAAATACCCCGGCCACAGACGTGGTATCACGATGGTCCTAATTTACGCTCTCTGCGTACCGTACTTGAAAGTGTTAATTAAATTCTATCCCTACTTGGGAAACATAATTTAATACATACAACTGTATATACACCTATTTCTGATCTTAACTTAGATTCAATATTGTTTTTATTATATATTTTAATTATCCCAAGTATCGCTGAAGCGATGTCGTCGAGATGAATCTGCGTAAAACAGGAAAATTGGTGCAAATTCGTGTCAGATGCCAAGACGCGTTTTGAGCCCGATTAATTCATTATTCACACTAATATTATAAAACCGAAAGTTTGTGAGTGTGTTTATGTGTATGTTTGTTACTTCTTCACGCTCAAACGGCTGAACCAATTTTGATAAAATATGGTATGACGGTAGCTGATATTTTAAATCATAGGCTTATTTTTATCCCGATAAAAGTAGTGTTCCCGTGAGAAGAGCGGATAACACCACGCGGAGCAGCTATCTATCAATTCAGAGGAGGGGTGAAAATCTAAGGCGGTTCTCACACTGCGACGGAATCCGGACGGACGAGCGGTGCTGCGGATTTTAGTTTGAGCGTAGATGCGGTGTCAGTTACCCTGCGGTTTTTGTGTACAAATCAAGATTCTACAGTTCAAATTTAAAAATTAAAAGCAAAAAAAAAAGCTTTTATTTAACCGCTCTAAAAAGAAGAAAACAATTTTTTCCATAAAAATTTCAACTATCAACTTATGACCTCATTATATATAATTGATATTATAATAAAAGCTTGTCGCGCGATTTGTAAATAAACTAGTACCAATTTAATTATGTAAATTGATCTGCTAAGTTTATTACTTACATTTTCAATTTCAATTTAATTAAATACTGATATTAGGTAAGTAAACCTCGCGACAAGCTTTTATTATCATATTAATTGTATATAATGAGGTTATAAGTTGATAGTTAAAATTTTTAAGGAAAAAAAGATTTTCTTCTTTTTAGAGCGTTTAAATAAAAGCTTTTTTTTTGCTTTTAATTTATTTTTATGTTGTTGTTATCGCTGACTAGGTTTCCCAGTCTGTTCATAATTGTGCGTGACGAAACACAGTTCCGAGTTTGATTTTGGAGTTGTCCTTCTCCTAGACAGGTTGCAGACCAATGCTGATGACGCCCATCTCGCCAAATTACACAAGTCAAACTTTTTTCAGCTTGGAGCTCTCTTTTCAATTTACTCGCAATGAGCCCTTTCATTTGATACCCATTGAAGAAAACACGTTAATTATCTCGGAGTACAATATAATCACCAAAACTAAAATTTTTACAAGTCAAACATGACACCGTCACATAATTTTTTTTTATATTACACCACACCATAAAGTTCAAAAATAAGAGTCTGCAACATCCTCCCACCTTTGGGGCGAAGACCCAAAACTACTACTGTTCCAGAACTTCACCAGGTTGCACTTCCAGTGGATACAAACGTTGATACGCTCGGGTGTACTCGCCATCCGCAAGTTCTTATTCTTGCAACTCTTGCATTGCCATCTCTGCCCGTATAAACTTCTAGTATAACTCCTAAAGGCCACTTTATACGCTTTGCATCTGTCTCTACCAATACAACATCGCCTACCTTTAAAAAAGAGTCCTTCTCCTTACCCTTCTGAATGAGCATCCCTAACTACTCGTTTCTAAAACGCTCTCGAAGATCTTCTCTTACTTTATGTAAATACCTTACATGTCTATTCAATGAGTTAGTATCGAGCTGATCTAAGTCAGGGGTCTCACTGGAAGAAAGTACGTGCAAGAAATGTCCTGGTGTTAGCGGTTTTAATTTATCAGTATCATCTGCGATGTACGTTAGAGGCCGTGCATTTGTTACGGCTTCACAGTCACAAAGCACAGTTAGCAGCTCTTCGTAGCTGACCGTTCGCTGCCCCAAGTTTCGTCGAAGAAGTTCTTTAAGCGACCTGATCAAGCGCTCCCACCATCCGCCCCACCAAGGTGCTGCCGGTGGATTAAACTTCCACTTTATGTTCCGAACGCTGGAGTAAGACGCTATCTCTTCCCAGTTCAGCGTTTTTAGGAGGTTATCGGCTCTGTGAAAATAAGTTCCATTAAAGTTCCAGTAAATAGTATCGATTCTCCCGCGCCTTGCTATAAATCTTCGTAATGCCATAAGAAACGCCTCTGTTGACCACGATTTCGTCAATTCCAGATGCACAGCGCGGTATACAGCACACGTAAACAAGATTATCCAAATCTTCCCTCCCGACCGAAGAAAAAGAGGACCTGCCAGATCGATTCCTGTCACTTCAAAGGCAGCAGCCGCTTTAACCCTGTCACGAGACAATGGTGCTTTTGGTGTTTCCGCATGTTTTGCTGTTTGACGTTTGCAGGCTACACATTTCGATATGGCTGATTTGGCGAGTCTTCTGACATCAGTAATCCAATATGTCTCTCTGTGCAGTGATTAGAGTACCTGAACTGGCGTGATTCAGCAAACGGTGTTTTGTCGCTATTAACCGTATGATTATAGGGTGCTTGCCAGGTAAGTAAATTGGACACACGAAATCGGCGGATTCATCGCTTAACGTAAGTTTAGTGCGAACTCTTAATAAGCCTTCCCCATCTTTAAATATAGTCCAATCTTTTATCCTCCTGTCAGCATCTGTAATTAGTTCATCCTGCACCAATTTTAGAATCTTCCTTTCAGCGCTCTGGAACTCTTCACAACTCAGTTCACCTATTATACTGGTATTTCCATTTTTGCAGTTGTTCGAGAATCTCATTATCCACCCAACCATTCTCACTATCATAGTGTACTTGGAGAAGTAGCTTAGTTGCGATAAGAACGTACCTGCTTCTGTAGCGTTGTTCACAAGTAACACTCTTTTCCTTTCTTTATTGACTTCCTGCTCGTCAGTTTCCAATCGAGACGTAGGCCATTCAGTTTCTTTTGCCTTCAGCCATGCGGGTCCATCCCACCATTTACTTTTCAGCGATATTTGCAGGAATGCCTTTTTAATATCCGACGTTATCCCAATTGCGTGTTTCCTGAATTTAATTAGTAGCGTAGAAATCAGTTGAAACCAATTCAAGCCCTTTTCTAGATACGAATTCAAAGAATTTCCGTTGACATCTCGAGCTGATGCATCAAACACAGGACATACTCGTGTGGTCAGGCTGGAGTTCTTGATGACAGCATGATGTGGTAAATAGTGCTTAGGCTTCACTCCGCTGTCTACTTCCTCAATTATGCCTGTATTCAACCACTCTTCGAACACTTGACCGTAGTTATCAAACTCGTTCAGCTTTAGGAGCTTTTGTGTAGTAGACATTAACCTTTTTTCAGCTAAATTCCGGTTATCGAGGAGCTCTCCATGATTTGGCTTCCATGGTAAATCTACTTCGTATCGTCCTTCGCTGTTAATCTTGATAGACTCTGTAAACTGGTCCGTTATAATTGAGTTTGTCTTATTTTTGCTCGCAACTTCAACCGGATCCTTTATACCTAGCGTTTCCAAGTCCCATAATTCTGATAGTTGGAAATTTGCTGATACTACGGTCGTTAATACGTTGCACGCGTTCACTATGGGCCCCTGGACCGCCCATCCAAGTTTGGTTTTCAGAGCTAGAACGTTATTCCCGAGTTGTATGAAACTCTCAGTGAGCAACAAGCCGGCGTAGTCAGCACCGATTAACAAACCGACTTGCGGTGTGGCCTCGTCGCTGATGTCACTCAATGTAATTTTATGTTTCTTCAACTCTTCGAAAATACTATGATTCATGTTTAAGCGAGGAATATGGCCGCAGATCGTAGACTTACCTAACGCAGTCATCTTGTACTCAAATTGTTTATCCGTACTAGCAACACAAAACTCATAAGCTTTATATGTCACTTTTGTTGTTTCTATGCCACCAAAAAGGCAGTGGGATAACAATTCCTTGTTAATTGGCGTAAGACCCAAATCCTTCACTATATCGCTCCGTATGTAGGATCGTTGAGAGCCTGAGTCAATAAAAGCTCGCACCTTAACGCATTTTTTACCATTTAAAATATTGACCATAAACGTTTGCAATAGTGTGGTACTAGCCTTATTCTGTGCTACGTAGTTATTTAAATTCGACGTTCCGACTTTAACACTATTTTCATTTTCATTTTGACTTAGCGTCTTAATGTCAGGACACATCAATACATTATGACGTTTCGAACAAAAAAGGCATTTGGTGAAATTTTTGCACTTCTTAGTACTATGTCCCATTTTTAAACAGATAAAGCAACCTCCTTTTTTAGTTAGCGCATCTTTCCTTGCTTCATATGTCATCTTGTTGGCTTTAAAGCATTCTAGGCTGCCGTGAGATGACTTATCACACCAAATACAACAAGTCTTCTTACCTGGGTCTTCGGTCGATACTAGGCATGCCGCGGTAGGTGGGTTGGCAACGCTAAACATACTGTCACCCGCTCCAATTCCACTGCGGGCGCGCTGGATTCGTTCCTCAGACTCCACTTCTTTTTTCAGGAACTGCATGAGTCGGTTCAGTTGATCTTCGTTCTTTTCCGCGTGTATTTGGGACCTCTCCCACGCTCGTAATACAGATTCGGGTAAGGCGGACTCAACTAAGGGGAAAAGTAAAGCGGCGTATTTATCAACCGTGACACCTAAGCTCTGCAAAGCTTGCAGTTGAGTGTTTAATTTGTCGTATAAGTGGCCTAAATTATAGGAAGTGTTTGGCTTGGGCTAGTACTAAGTTGAGGAGCTCACGTACATAAATTTCGATGAGTAGGTCGTCACGTGCAAACCTGGACTTCAGTTGTTCGATCGCACTCTTGTACGCTCCCGATGGAGGAAAGCTGTCAACAAGCTCTCTGGCTGGAGACTCTGAAACAGTGCACTGAAATAAATATTGAAATTTGTCATCGTCGTCCATAGTTTCATCGCAGTCAATCTTTTTAAATTGGCTCCAAAAGCCTATCCAGTTTTTGGCATTTCCGTCGAACTTCCGTAATTAAAATTTGGGTAAACGGAACCGTCTCGACTGACAGGCCGAACTGCACGTTGACTTAGTACAACCATGTTTGATGGTATTATTCGACACGTCGCTGCCGTCGGATTCGCTTGGGCGTTTTATGCGTCCATACTTCCGGGAATCGTTGTCGTACTGGACCTTCATTCGCTCCCAGTCATATTGGTACTTATCGCTGGTCAGGCAATCCTGGAGAAACTCCTCTTCGTTCATGTCGTCTGCGCTCAACCACTGCTCCTTTATACGCTCGTCGACGTTGAACGGTGCTTCAGCTCTGAGCTGCAGACGCCCGAAGGCGGCTGTCACTTCGTCGATGTGTGACTCTAAATTAATTTCGAAGTCATTTTTAGCTTTCGTGAATAAACTCCGAGTCACGCTCCTTTCTTTACGTAATCTGTCCATGTTCACGGTCGCCAGATGAAGAAAACACGTTAATTATCTCGGAGTACAATATAATCACCAAAACTAAAATTTTTACAAGTCAAACATGACACCGTCACATTATTTTTTTTTATATTACACCACACCACAAAGTTCAAAAATAAGAGTCTGCAACACCCATATTGCAGAAGTGCATTAAAAATAACTATTCTATATCCTATCTATTCTGTCTTGGATGATCCGCCATATTGGATTTAGAATGACGTCACATTATTTTTCGAGTTACTCTCAACAAGCCTTTTCATTTGATACCCATATTGTAGAAATGCATTAAAAATATCTATTCCGCCATCTTGGATTTAAAATGATGTCACACACCATATCGTGCATTGTCATCCAAACTAAACGTGTATACAAAATTTCAGCTCAATCGGTTGAAGATATCTACTTACTTCAAAATTGAGTTCAAATATTCCACCCGAACACACATACTTACATACATACATACATTGCAAGTTAAATAAAAGCTTTTAAAAACCGCAGTACTGGACGCCGCTGTGACGTGCGGAGCAGTGTGACAAACGCCTAACAATCGATTGAAAATCTTTACATTTACATCGTAGGTACCAACGTGTGAGGTACCAACCTTACACGAAACATTTTTATTGAAGTGATATAAACTCTTAGGTGGTATGTTAACGGGCATCAAGCCGTACATATAATCACCAAAGCAAACTGTTGCTCGCATTTTGTAGCATTTTTCTCACCAGGTGAGTGTCAACGAAGTTAGCCAATTAAAATTGCAGAGCAAGGCGAATTAATCAGGTCACGGTGTAATTAAGTCCACGAAACAGCTTTTGCGGATTCTCACAAAATGGCTACGTTCTATAATTTGCCACTGAATACTAAAAGAAAATATATCTTTAGTATCTACAGTGCGCGATTCCCAAACTGGTAAGTTCGGTCGCGCCAAATGCGCACTATTAATATTCCAAAGTATACTGGGAATAAATTCAATCAATAAATCATCAGGCCGAAATATTAACCCTTAGTGCATGAAGTGTCAACTGAACGTCAATTGAGACTTTGTCAAACTAAGTAACAAAGTCCTAATTGACATGGTATTGATTTTAATTTCAGTAATTTCTGAAATAAAATGTAGTATAATTTTTTACACCGTCTGAATTTAAAGGTTAAAATAGTATATATATCGACGGCCAAAAGCGAAAATGAAGTAAGCGCCAACGAACACCCTTGGCGTTACTACGTTTCCGCTTCTTGCCGTCGAAATGTATACTTTAGCGAAGTGCACTACTTGCATATAGATGACAATTTGACAATTATGGATGTTGCATATATAGCTCGAGTAGCAACAATCGATATATATAGGACATAAAGCCGTAATATGGCGGATATACCGCTCAAACAGCTATTTTTCAACGACAATTCAATCCCCTGATTTTGATGTCAGACAATATAACAATGTGATATTTGACTTTAGTGAAAATTAATTATTTTATTCAAACACACACATAAAAATACTGGCAATATAAGTCATTAGGTACTTACTACAAAATTTTGGACAATATACTATTTTTGATTAAATTTTTTAATTAAACTAGAACTGAAAAGAGGACGTGCTTTGACTACTGTTTTTATAACATCACAAGCCAGTATTTTCAAAGAAAATTCATACTCACAGATCATTTTTGACATTCCATAAAGGGTAGGTTTGAGCTGTCATCAAATACCGTATTGCTTCATAAACGTACGGTTGAACAACTTTTTGAAACTCGCTCTTAAACGATCACTAAACGCTCTTGATAAACGTTATTGAAATTAAATCATATCAATCAAACCACGCCAAAGTCATGTCAACCTGTCGAGACTCATGTTTACGACGAAGTTCGTTCACACCAAATCTTTTAACATTGCGCCGCAACGTAACCTTGTTTAGAATATTAGTATAGTTTAATTGAGGGTTAATAAATTAAAATGTTATCCATTTATACTGTCACTTGTCAGATTTCTATGTTAAATCAAGTGCGTAACTACATATTTTACATCGCATTCAACTTCCGTGCCCTAGAAAGAGACAAGTGGAAGGGAAAGTAAGAATTATTGTTTATAATATCGCCAATCTCGAGTTAGAAATGCTCTGTACAAACAGTATGTGTAAATAAACTCGTTTGAAAACGATACACGATAGATTCGCTAACCAAATATGTGCATGGAACTAGTTTTGCAACCAGTTGGGTGCAAGCGTTGCATCGTAGGACTGCACTCGTTTATTTTAATTTGTAACACATCTCACATCTGCGACTGAGAACAAGTGTGATTCAATTGATGTACCTAAATCAGAAAATAAATGTATGGCAAAGTTGCCATATATTATACATTTATTGGAAACAGGCATGGCCTAATGAAAGTCGAAAAATTTACTTATGAAATTGTTTCACATTTGTCATATTGGCACAATTTAATTGCTTATTGTTTTGTAAGAACCCTTTTTCCAGAAATGGTTCTAGAATTTACATAGGGTACGAATGGCATATCCCTATTGTAGAAACAGAAATGTTTGCCTCTTGTTTAGGCCCGTTATCGTCAATTCACTTAATTTTTTTAGTTTCAAAGTATTTAAGAACTCCGAAGGAAATACGGCATTACTGGGCCTCATTAAGCGTTAGCGAAAATCTCACCAAGTGCCTTGTTGGGATGGAATATGCAGATCGAGAAGTACATAACTGGGCCTAACTCGTCTGGACTGCTAATTGTAAGGAAATAAGTTAGATCTTAATCTCAACCGACGGAAGAAGAAAACTCGCTATTTTCTCGCTATATATAACACAGAGACCGCTATATACAACATTATTAAATGTTATTGTCTGCGTTATTCTATACAGACAATTATTTATTATAAGGTCGTACGAGGAATGCTCGTAACATAAATTCAATAAACAGCATACATTTAGCAACATAAATGATGACACAATATGAAACACTTGACCAGGGACAGCTTTTTCCAAACTCTTGTTTCCCAATTTGAGCTTCTCTCCTTGTAGAGTTTATGGACTCAGAAAAAACCTTAGGTTGGGAATTTAACACATTAGGAAACATAATTTGCGTCAATAAAATCCCATTTTGAGAGTTTCTTAATGAACATAGCTGTGAAGATAGATTAGGCACATCCTTATATCACGTAAACTGCGGTGAAGGAGTGCGTTTCACCGTCGATGCGATCTAATTCGAAAGCGATATGCCTTTCACCTTCCGACCGTGCGTTATGCTGTGTTTACTAGCCGCAGGGCATTTGTATGTTCTTGTTATGGTTCACAAATAATTTGCTGCGGTTTGACTTCTGGCGCTAGTGCAATTGCTCCTTATGAAAGTTAGGTAGTTACTAGCCGTTTTATTTATATGTTGGTTTATCATGGACTGAGGCTTGAAATGAAAGCGATATGTCTCTCACATTCCGACCGTGTGTTATGCTGTGTTTACTAGCGGGGTATATGTATGCTCTTGTTCTTGGTTAACAAAAATCCAAAGCACGAGAAGATATTGTTAATTTTTCAATAGAACGAGTCATAGAAATTGCTTGTGTAGAATTAGAGAATTATGTAATTATGTAATTATATGTGTTTACCAACCACCGGCTACTGATTTTTATTCATTTGAATCAACTATGGAAAATGTTTTAAAAATTGCATGTAAAGGTAAAAAACATGTTATAGTTTGTGGAGACTTTAATGTTAATTTACTTGAAATGACCAGTGATACTGTTAAGCTGTTAAGTTTGTTCAAATCTTTTCATTTGGTCAATATGTTCCTGGAGCCTACCCGGGTAGGTGTAACTAGTAAAACCTGTTTAGATAATATTTTTTTTAGTGATTGCGATTACTTAGAAAAGGAAATATTTAAGTGTTTTAATTCAGACCATAGAGGGCAGAAAGCTTCTCTTCCTAACACTTTACAGGAAACACTACAACCACAAACTATAACATGCAGACCCATAACTAGTTATCGTTTGGAATCATTCAAAAATTAAATTAATAATGATCTTTGTATGTTACCTCTTTCATGTAACGACGTAGATAGTACTTACAAAGATTTATTTGCCATAATAATGGATCAATTCAATTCACATTTCAAAAAGAAAACTATTTATGGGTTGACTACAAAAACAAAGTTTAGTGAATGGGCTACTGTAGGTATTCATAGAAGCAGAACCAGGCTTTATGAACTGTATTGAGAGAAGGAAGTGAACAAGGACGCAGATTTTGTAAACTATGTTAAGAACTATTCAAAATTGTTTAAGCAAGTGTGCAAAGCTGCCAAAGCAAATTATGAAGTCAAAATGTCGGACACCAAAGTGAAAACTATTTGGAACGTTATTAACAGAGAAACTGGTAAATCCAAAACTTGCAATTGCCAAGTCAACATTGTCAGAGAAAACGGGCAGACTATGTCAAATCATGATGTTGCCTCGGCATTCGAGGATTATTTTTCCACCATTGCAGTTAATACTACAAAATGTTTACAATCATCTGCATAGTGCTAATTGTAAGAAATGTGATGTTCAAAGATTCAAAGATTCAATGATTTTTATTTGCTTCGAACACAGTAAAATGTGATATACATATTATACATAAAAGTTCAGTGCGTTCAACCATGAAATAGGCATGCAAATAGTTGAGAGGGGCGACGAAATTATTTCAAATTATTATTAACTAATTTAGAAAATGTCAGAAAGAGCATAATAAAAATTAGAATATGTCAGAAAAAAAACAGTCATGATAATTAAAACAGGAAAATAACATACTATATAATAATAATAACCAAATAATCAATGTCAGTCACATGTGTGATCCAAGTAATCCTTAATCTTATAAAAGCATTTTTCTAAGAGCCATGCTGTCAAATTATTCTTAAAACTATGTAGTTCCATTAAGCAATTTTATGTCAGCAGGTAATCTATTATATATGTTGAGTTTCAATTTAGTCAAGTAAATACAGCAGATGTTATTAAAACATTCCATCATCATCATTATCAGCCTATTCTTGTCCACTGCTGGACATAGGCCTCTCCAACTGCACGCCATTGGAAGCGATCCTCGGCTACTCTCATCCAGCTTTTGCCAGCCACCCTGCACAGATCATCGCTTTTGGCGGCCTTCCGTATCCCGGGGATTCTTCGCACCCCCTACCCTGCTGTTACCGAGACCGCCGCCGTGATCTGGAATAGCAGGGCGGCCAGAAACTGGGGGCCGTGTATGGTTGGGACTTGCCATGGGAGGGTTCGCTCTAATTGCCACGCTGAGCAGGCGGGTTGGCAATCGCAGTATAGTTATTGCACTAGTGTCGCTGCTGCCCGACACCAGTCTGACCCATTATTAGCAGGTGACATTTGCACGGGTCGAAATCTCTTAGTTATTTAAATCACTCAATTTAAAGAAAACAGAGGATTTATGGGGATCATCAGTAAAAATAATTAATCATATCATAGATTCAATTGCGCCTTACCTAGGTTAATTAGGGGCTGCAATTCGAATATTCGATTAGTACGAATATTCGACTTGTTTTGATATTCGAATACTACCGTGTGTGGTATTCGAATATTCGAATATTTTTTTATTAATGAAATATGTAAGAAATTAAATGTAATCCTTTCACTTCGGCAAAATAGGGAATGTATAAAATTGTAGACTAACGTAAATAATCAATATATCCATAAAAAAAAAATTAGGACTATGTATGTATGTGAATATGAATGATAAGTCTTCTTCTCCTGGTCCGCAGAATTTGATAGGGATTGAGAAAGTTATTTCAGGGCTCCGTGGTTCTGCCTGGGCCTAAGCCTACTCTTCGGAAGGTTTCAGGATTGGAATGCCGGTTTCGAAGAGGGGGCGAGGTCATTGCTCATTTTCTGTACATTGACAACCCTAAACTAAGTTCCCCAGAAGGCTTAAACGTGGTGGAGCTAGAGAAAGTCACAGAAAGAATTAGTGGCGATAGCACCTTAGATCTCTTTCCGAAATTAAATCTAAGTATCTACTATTTGGTATTGCGGGGACAGGAGGAAGGAGCGCTTCTTTTGTCGTTTGACAAAATTACTTAATTCTTGTCGGGTGGCTACAAGGTGTGTTTGGGAGATGCCTCTGTTCACTTACTCCTTTGGCGTACTGAGGTGAACTCAGACTAAGCTAGGCGCTTTGGACAGGAAGGTGCTACTCACTACATATGGGTTAAAGCCAGGGTGTCGCTAAAACACCTTAAGAGGATCTCGTTCTCGAGCCATCTGGCTGGGTCAAAGGACGGATACAGAAAAGGTTTCACTTTTGGACACACAGGGTGTATCGTCGATTTCGCTTTGCATTGTCGTCGTCACCGTATATTTAGGTATTCACGAATTGCTGTTCGTTTAAATTTACCACTGGATTTTTAAAGAAGCGACTTTTAATACCTTTAAAAATAATTTCAACTATTCGAATAGTATTCGAATAATTCGAATATCTGCGGAAAAAAACGAATATTCGAATACTTAAAATGTTCGAATATTTGCAGGCCCTAACTAGGACACTTCAATAGAAATAAATTACTCTCTAGTAAACAGTTCGGTTTCACAAGGGGACGTTGCACGACTGATGCAGCATCTGTACTTATTAAACACATTTATGATAGCTGGGAGGAATCTTGTGATGCAATTGGGGTCTTCTGCGACCTTTCTAAGGCATTCGACTGCGGTCATCCTGGAACACTCATTTGGAAATTAGAACATTATGGTCCGTCTTCAAATGCTTTAAGCCTTATGTCTTCATATCTCAGTGATAGAATGCAAACAGTGGGTGTAAATGGAATCCAGTCCAATGGAGCTATAGTTAAGATAGGAGTGCCACAGGGCTCTATTTTAGGTCCATTTCTATTTTTGGTTTATATAAATTACTTACCATCTATAGTAGATAATCTTTGTAATATAGTACTATTTGCTGACGATACATCATTAATTTTCAAGGCTAACCGGAAATAAACGGACTATATGCGGAAATTAATTGCACACTAGATAAAGTACTTAACTGGTTTACTACTAATAATCTTCTATTAAATGCCAAGAAGACTAAATGTGTTAGATTTGCTTTACCAAATGTTACGGCGGTAGATTCTACTATATTACTAAATGGTGAATGTTTAGAAATAGTGAATAAGGCATTATTCTTAGGTATAACATTGGACAGTAATTTGAAATTGAGTCCACATACAGCAGTGCTTGCAGGTAAATTAAGTTCGGTGGCGTACGCTGTTAGGAAAATTAGACAATTGAGTAATGTTGATACAGTTCGTTTAGTTTATCATAGTTATTTACATAGTGTCATGTCATATGGTATTCTGGTTTGGGGCAAAGCAGCTGACATTCAGACTATATTTGTGCTACAAAAAAGAGCCATTAGTTCTATATATAACCTAAATTCTCGTGACTCCTTAAGAGACATTTTCAAAGATATAAACATCTTAACTGTAGCGTCCCAATATATTTATGAGAGTATTATGTATGTTATTAAAAACCTAGATTCATTTACAAAAAAATCCGATGTCCACAGTTTTAACACTAGAAATAAAAACAAAAGTGCTATCAGAAAATTTCGTGTTCGTAAAGTAAGTAAATCCTTTTTAGGCCAATGTATTCTTTTTTATAACAAGTTACTTGATCATGTTGTAAAATTAGCCTTTCCATCTCTCAAAAATTATAAAAAAAATCTCTAATGTCAAAAGCATATTATACAGTAGAGGACTATCTGACAGACAAAAATGCATGGCCTGAACCAGACCCCGCGTAGCTGACTCTATCTTAGATTGAACCTAACTAGTTTAAGGGACACAGTTCTAATAAGAAAGCATATCAAACGTACATAAATTGTGATAAGCCGTCAGGCTTTCTTGTAGTTTCTATTTTATTCTTACACTTTTCCTCACTTATATCTTTAAAAAATACACTTTTAATATGTTTTCTTGTAGAACCACGTATAGTTAAGTTCATATAATTTTAATAGTTAAGTACTTAAATGCTTTTTTTTTATTAAAGCAGTAACGTCTGCTAACGTAAACTACATGTTTACAAATGAAGCGAAAATTGAAAAATCCTGAATCCTGTCCGAATCATTAAATTTTTCAATTTTCGCTTCATTTGTAAACATTTAGGTACTTATGCTTTCTGAAAAAATGACTTACTGTTGGGTTTCTTTCGGCGTTTCTTCTCAACAGTGGTCTCCTCTTGTGAAATGCCGGTAGACTCAGACATGTAAAAGTGCCCTTGTGGCCTACTTGCAGAATAAAGTTCATTATTTCATTATTTCAAATAATTTGCAGCGGTTTGACTTCTGGCTCTAGTGCAATTGCTTCTTATGAAGGTTACATACTTACTAGCCGTTTTATTTATAATATGGTTTTCACCTTCCGACCGGGCGTTATGCTGTGTTTACTAGCCGTGGGGCATTTGTATGCTCTTGTTATGGTTCACAAATAATTTGTTGCGGTTTGACTCCTGGCACTAGTGCAATTTCTCCTTATGAAGGTTAGGTACTTACTAGCCGTTTTATTTATATGTTGTTTTATCATGGACTTAGGCTTGAAATTAAAGTGATATTATTATGCTCTTGTTCACAAATAATTTGATGCGGTTTGACTTCTGACGCTCGTCCTTTTTGAAGGTTACTTGCTTACTTACTAATGTATTTAATAAAGTTTTATTATAGATTGAGTCAAGAAAATTTACTCGAAAGCGATATGCTTTTGACCAATGTCGTGCGTTATGTACTAGCTTAAACGTTAGTAGGTCGAATCTACGTCATACATCGTCAAAATTTATGGTATTTTCAAGTTAAACGATGTGTATTTACATGAATGTTGTTGAATAGTGACGCATGATTAGGCTAGATTAGGTAGAGTTTTTACTTCATAATCAAAACATAACCCCACTAAATGCTGATGCTACTATTTGGTTAGCGACAATGAAATATGTAATCAATTATTATTTAATGACCAAGCCCACAAGTTCCGTTGTTGTAACGTTTTTCCTGTACTTGTATTACATTGAATGGCAAACTATAATTAGACGAAATGCTTGTCCGCGTTGTATTTCCCGATGTTACGCGGCGGTATTTTGACCATTACACGTAGGTGAATCGGTGAATGACAATAGTATTTTGGTTTATCCTAGGATGACTGGTCACTGGTTATTTTCGATTGGTATCTGTAGACTCACGGGGCGTATACGTATGAAGTTACCATATCGTGATGTACTATGAGCTGAAAACTTGCATGGCCTATTTATGAATGAATTCATTCATGAAATTGTGCAGCCTATAGTGCAACGTTAAAACCAGGAATTCATTGAAATGCTCGGGCCGTCACTGGTTGTCATACGTCATTTTAATCTATTTCGCTCGCATTTTACGATCCCTGGTTATAAAGAAGTGTAACATTGCGTTCTTGAGACGATGAAATATTTTTGCTGCAAGTTAAAAATGAAAATAGAATATTTTAATATTTAAAGAAAGGAGAAGAATCAAGAAATAAAATGTTAAACTAAACTACAACTTAATAGCCATATAAAAAGTAGAATCTATTAAAATGAACATAAACTAAAAGTAACTTTTTAAGAGTGCGCCACCTAGAGAAGTGCCTTTCTCGAGAACTTTTATCGATTATTATGGGAAATGTCCTCGAGAGCGTTCTTTTCCCAACGGCACATCTCCAGCTCCACCCCACGCTAACTACGTAGATGTTGGTGCCGGTAGCATTTTCTCGCTGTATCGCTATGCGTGTACGTTGTACGAGGAAGCTGTCAGCTCTTCGCTCTCCAGTAGTGTCCGCTAACCTCTGAAAATTCCTTATTGTCTTTCACCACGCCACATCGAATTTTCGGGCCACTTTATCGTACATCATGTTATCGTGCCGCAAAATTTTACGTTGTGTGACGTAGATTTCTACGTCACAGCGTTATGTCTTATTTATGTACAGACAGCATCAAAATTTGCAGTCAATTTTAACATGTAATTTGACAGTAGTAGTAAAATTGACAGATAATTTTGATGCTGACTGTTATAATTATGCATGGGTAATGGAGTTGATATGGAGACAGAATAATTTCATAATAGTGACAAACAACTTGGATACAGTGTCTCTCATAATTGAACTATTTATTTCACACCGATTATCTTCGTAGGAGACAAAGTCGCTTCAATAAACACTAGATCTATTTATAATAAGAAATACATTTAAATAACTATATAAATTTTCCAATATAATTGGCAGTCCCGTTCGTTTCAGTAGAAACGTGAACATTTTATCTGGGTTAGTTCATGATTGGCTATTACTTATACATTCGCTGCATTTTACCTCATTGTAAATAGTGGATCAATATATTTATAGCTCAGACGGATTGAACGGGATATTCAGGTCAAGAAATGTCTGCATGTTGGATTTGACGTTTCACATCGCACAATTTCGCTAAGAATAGCGCGGCACTCAATAGTCGACGGCCTTTTGCCACTTTGATGGACGAATATTGGGAGATCATATTAATAATAGCGATATTTACGTGTGCGTATAACTATTTCTCCGCAATTTCACATAAAACTATCACAATAATACAGTGACTATTTTCCTTCGGAAGCATATTTGCAAATACATTTTTAATTTAGATCACAATATCTTCGTGCAGGGGGCCTATGATGGTTGCTTTTATCACGCGATACATATGTGACAAAGCATCCGTCACGTTCAGACAAAATGCGAGTGTGAGTGACACATGCTTTGTCACTTTATTACGTGATAAACGCTCATGATCAGAACACTCATGTGTACCCGTGAGGTGTCTTTATTCTGTGCCGTGAGTTTGCTGTTTTATAGACAAAGTAGACCATAGAACCCTAACCTTGGAGTCAGGGATAAAGGATTCGTCACTTCAGTAGTATCGAATACTTATAGCTCGACATGTTTCTAATTCGTTCGTCCTTATTCTGTTCGTGAACTGTGATTATTATACTGCTAACATAGATTAAGTACCATTGTTACTAACAATTGTATGGGTCTATGACCTGAAATAAATGATTATTATTATTATTATTATTCATGATCATGATCATGAAACAAGCGTGCGGTAGCCAGCGAAGGCTTCAGCGATATTTGGCATTGTGTGACCCTTTGTAAATCTTAATTATTGTATTAAGCGGTTTACACTCACGTGAAATTGTCAGGAACGGCCCGACATGTTTCGAACTCGTAAGCAGTGACGAGTTTGCCGCGGCGGTGTACGGGCAGCCGTCCCTGATGAAGGGCTCCATACGAGTTCGAAACATGTCGGGCCGTTCCTGACAATTTCACGTGAGTGTAAACCGCTTAATACAATAATTAAATATGTCTCACGAAAGTTTTAATAAAATTTTTGTAAATCTTATTATTATTTAATGAATCTATTGATAACCAAACGTCACTTACACAAATAACTAATCATGCACATGCCCGTATTAGTAGATCAGCCCCCCACACGCGCCGATGTTCCTTTATTGCTCTTAATTCATTCGCCCTTCTTCCTTGTCTACCGCGATGATTCCGACCCATATACACGGCGGTAACGTTATAATTGTCTTCAACCTTTATCCCATTAATCTATTCCTATCTGGTAGAATTGTACCGTTCTCGAGAACGTTAGAATTATTTACTCTAGAATGACCGGCACAACACTGCTTACTAAGCAAGTCGTGTTGTATTAGAAGCTCGTTCGTTGTAGGGATCGGATACCGGTATTTGGCTCTATAAAAAATACCGGTATTAAATTTATATTTTAGTTGGCTAGTTTCGAAGTTCTATATCATTATCAATACTTACCAAAATTATATTAAATAGCATAAAAAAAAAACTCTAATTTAATACCGGTAACGATCCATGATTGCTATGTCGGTACTAAGAAAAATACAAAACTACGACTATATTAGATTAGCGAAACGTAATATGTTGGTCATAATGTTAAAGCGAACAGTTTTTTTTTTAATTTCGAGCGCTATTAATGATTGACACGTGCGATGTGATACTAACCGAATATCCAAAATCTCACTTCGGGTCAAGTAATAAAACGTTAATAATTAATTATTTATAGTGGTTATAAAGTTGTGAGCAATACTCGCGCCATAAAATGGGCCCTTAGGCTCGAATGAGGTGTGATAGACTTAGGAGCTAGCATCAGCTGGTCAAGTGAAAGTCCACTTTCTTGCTGCCTTGTCTTTGCGCCGTGGAAATCTTACTTAGTCTAGATGGTACATGTTAATGGGAAAATTGAAAATTTGAAGCGAGATCTGAAACCATGTTCCTAACAGCTTTTCGAGACAATGTGGGTTTCAACAACTAAGCTATAGCCTTGTTTTTTTTTAATTGTCGCTTCCTTTATGAAAGCCGGCAAAACACTTGTGACTCCTGGTGTAGCAGGTGTCTATGGGTGAACCGCTTTCCATTAGGCGATCCGTTTGTTTGTTCGTCCCCAATGACATAAAAAAGAACACGACTGAAGCATCGTAACTACAACACTGAAGATTGAAACTGATTGATATTTCCACGTTGCGGTCCCGGCGATAATTTTACACTGGACGACTCGAAAGAAGAAATGTAAGCTGCAAATACGTTTTAAAATATTTGATTTTGAATACATTTCGATACACCCCTCATAAACTTGTAGGTATCTGCGTATCATTCACAGATCACCTCAAATTTCTGTATCCATCTACTTCCGTATAAAGTAAGGTTGTCAGTTTCAGTTCCATTAGGTACGCTTGCAATGAAAACCTTTGACCTCACCCGTTAGGGCCATCGGATTTTCCAGTTTTTATTTCTACCAATAAATAAAGTTCAACGTTCCTACTTCTGTAGCGTGGATATCCAATTGTGCTTCTCCACTAATTCCAGCTCACTGGTAGAGAGGGCCTCGTGTCCAGTTATACTATTTTTCAACCACCTTTTTAAATATCGCTTTACCGAATACGACGGCGTGCGCACAAGCTGTTTCCATCGTCTCTATATCCGTGGCGTTCACTTTAATTGAGCAAAACTCGTGTGACGGTTTTCCCTACAAACGGCACAGTCTCACTGTAGGTTAATGCATTGTCGCTTTCTTGCCACTCCGACGCATCGCTAATTGTCCGTCTGTTAACCCACTAATTTACATACATCGGTTAGAAAGGTTTAAGATCGAAACTCTTTTAATTGTACTCGTGTTTTAATTTGAAAATTTGGGATGTAAAAGTCAGTTGACATATATAATTTGGAATTTGCATGGAGACCACATTTAAAGTACATTATGGCTTCCTCAAAGAATCGATCGTTTCAAAAACTCTTTTCCGTTCCGGGGTATAAAAAACCGGCCAAGAGCATGTCGGGCCACGCTCAGTGTAGGGTTCCGTACTTGCTCATCCTTCACAATAAACTGCTGTTTTAAGCCCGAGGTTTAAGTTGAGAAAGATTTTAAGCTCTATAAAAAGGTCGTAAACGCCCTAGAAACTGTAATCACTTATTACCTTCTGGAAGTCAACTTACGTCCTTTTAAAGAAAAAATATGAAATTTGGCGATAACTCAAAAACGGCTAGACCGATCTTGTTCAATATAGTTTTCATTGAAATCCATACTAATATTATAAATGCGAAAGTGTTTCTGTCTGTCTGTCTGTCTGTCTGTCTGTCTGTTACCTCTTCACGCTTTAACCGCTGAACCGATTTAGATGAAATTTGGTATATAGATAGTTTCAGTCCTGGGAAAGGACATAGGATACTTTTCATCCCGAATAAATGTAGTGTTCCCGTGGGATGAGCGGGTAACACAGCGGGGCACAGCTAGTTACTTATAAGGCTTCATTTACATGAATTTTTCCGAATTTTTTTGACCCGTGGAGCGAATATTTACAAAACTGCTGACTTTATCAAAAAATAATGTTAGAAGACCCCCATTATTTTTACAAGACCTATTCACCGACACCCCACACACCAGTGTTGAAAAGAAAAAAAAAATCACCCCCGCTCTAGGTGTTCGAGAGGTACCCGAAAAACATAAAATTTTTGAATTTTTATTTTACCGTTCTGTCGGCATTCTTACATATACACATACTCATACCAAATTTCAGCTTTCTAGTACTAATGATCACGGAGCAAAGCCGCGGACGGACAGACGGACAGACGGACATGGCGAAACTATAAGGGTTCCTAGTTGACTACGGAACCCTAAAAAGCCTCTGTCAATTGACCAAAATGTCACAGTTACAATAATTTATTAAATGAGTTTGAACTGACTGATTACAGTATTTAATATTTGTGTTCGTTTTCATTGAGATTTCCATATTGTCCATCATAAGTTATTTAGTCTAACTTTAACCTAAAACAATAGCAGCAAGACGCGTAGGCGACATCGTTTCGTTTCTATAATTAACGTCAACCAGGTTGACATAGCGACAAATACCTAAAAACCGCGTCCTAATTTTTTTATTAATATAAACAAGACGGAGATTTTTCATTCGATCGAACTCCGACAATTCTTGGCACGTCTTCAAGTACGTTTGTAATAAATATTTACCTGGCCGCCTGGCTTGATGTCACCCCGAGCGGAGTTTACTCACCAAAGTTAAAATGCACTAACATCGTACGAAGCTTCATACATTCTTACAACCTATATTTTTGATGGGTTGTTTTTTCTTGATACTTGCTAATTTGTTGCATCTTTATTTAGACTGCTAGGGAGAGAGTATTTTTGATCATTTATCGCTGTTGGCAGATGTTTTATTTAAAATCGTCATATTGGCCAGTGTTTTATGTATCATGAAAATCTGAATTTCGTTGGCTTACCGTGAAATTTTTACGCAGACGTTTTATCTGGGGGCGTACTATTGCCCCTGTACCTACAATTACAGAATTCTTTGTAGCGTAAGTTATAAAGGTATTTTAGGTTACAAATAAAAAACAAATTGGAACTGACAACTAATGATTTATGAACATAAATAACTAAACATTCGCGAATTTTTTAATTTAATATATTTACTGAATTAATGGTTATCATTTTTGATATAAAAAAATAAATTACGTATACACATATATGTACTTTACAATAAACATAATCGAATTTCTATATTTCTTCATTTTCATAAACTACTAAGTAACGACATTCCCTTTGATCCCTTTACTCGATTTTCTTAAAAGCCTTTCAGCAAAGTATTTCGCGATTCAGAAGAAAATTGGCATCCATTATTTTGATAAAAGTTTGTCTAAAATTATATTTGATAATTCTAAATTAATTTGAATTTTCTATTGTACTTGCCAGACTCTTTTTAGATTTTTTAAAAATACGTAAAAAGTTTTATTTATACAAATCATAATTTTGGATACCTAACCAGCTAGGCAGCGTTTGTTAGGATTTGTTGCGGCGAGCTATAAATAAGTCACAACACATCTTTTCTGAAATCGTGTACTTTTCCAGATAGAAAGTAAATATAACCTAAGCCACCAAGCTTCCCATACGGTAAAAAAAAAAATTGAAAAATGTACTAATAATTAAATGTAAAATAAAATGTAATTTTTGATCACCAGGATTGGACGGCTATGGGCGTGAAGGCCGAAAGAGACAACTTACTTGGCTCATAGGATAACTACCATGTGAGACGTTGATTCAACGGTT
Source organism: Apotomis turbidana (assembly GCA_905147355.2). Lineage (NCBI taxonomy): Eukaryota > Metazoa > Arthropoda > Insecta > Lepidoptera > Tortricidae > Apotomis > Apotomis turbidana. Next base: position 16,939,580 of record LR990285.1, on the reverse strand, counting down.
ATTGTCAGGAGAGTCGTTCCAGCGTTAATAGACTCTTGCCAGATGGCTGGATGAGGGGTCAAAAAGTGGAGTACTCAGTGACTCCAGAACACGGCGTTCATCGTCTAGAGGTTCCCCCCTGTCAGCCCTAACCACCGGTTGTGTAAATGACCTAAAAATTATGCGATAGATCTTGCAGATTGAAGCATAATGAATGTGTTTCAATATTTTTGTATTTTTTATTTTAAAAACATTGGCAGAAAGGTAAATTATAAAGGAAAAATGTAATGTGATCCACTGCAATGCAGGCAGGACTCGAACTTGCGACTTTCCAGCGTAGTGCTTCCCAACTAAGCTTTCACCTTGGAGCTTTGCCGGAAAATGCACTATACACACGCTAAAACATTGAGAATAGCGCCATCTCTCTCGCGATCCTTACACTTGCCGGGACTGGAGATATCGTTCGTGTAAACGCACATCCTAGGATATATCTAATGCGGGTAAGCATTTAAAAAACATAAGATTTTTGTTTTTGTTGAATAAAAACGCCTTGATTTGAAGAACGAATACTAAGCAACATGAACATTTCGGAAGTGACGGTAACGGTATCTTCTTTGTGAATAGCTTCGCGTTTGTCCTTTTTGACTTTCAGTATTATATGAGCGGGGTTTTTCCGCATTTCGATATTTCCCGCGGGAGCCTCTTATTTCCTTGGAATTTGAAGTTCCTTTTTAATCGATTTTCCACTTCTAAAATCTTCTACTATTTTCTAGATATCTTTGCCGGTTGCTAACTGAATATAATGTCAATTTTGTCAACAATATCATTTGCCTGTTTAATACGTAGACCAATTCCAATACATTACATAATTTAATGAGTGAATGTTCAAACGTTTCCTTTTTTCTTACTTTTCCGTTCTTTATTTTGAAAACCCGAAACGATGTCTAGAAAACTCTTTTTTGGCGAATCTTTGAAGAAAAGTTAAAGTTACAAATTAAGTTTATAATATCGTGTGTTGCCATCAAATAATTGTCATACAACAGCCAGCCGTATATATTCCCTAACTTCATAATTAGTATGAACGATTGAACGATAACGACAAAATGGACTGTATAATTAAAAGAGAGTCCACACAACTACCGTGATTTTATATGCATGAATTTATTGTGTTACGGCTTTAAGATGGGATTGCGTGTCGGCTTACCTGGCGATCTCTTAGGCGGAGCTCAGCGTCTGGGGAGGGCAGTTCCTTGGGCTTACCCAGTGCTGGATCCAGATACGGTCTTACCCTCAGTCCTACCACTAAGACGCACATACAGGTGAACAGAAGCCGAGTCGCAATCGTAACAGCTTTTAGATGGAAATTAGATGAATTATCGATGAATCTTGGGCTACTTTTCAAAAGTTCAACGTGCTCGAATCGCACGTATCGACAGACTCTCTGGGTTGCCACACTAATTCGATAGTGATGTGACAACCTGTGTTGCTAGACTAATAATTAAAATTCTACCATAAATCGGCAATATTCAACATACCGCCCACCTAAATACGACGGCATACTCAAGAATGCCGCGGTATTTAATGCGATAATACTTAAACTACGAAAAGGTGCTGTTACGAACAGTACTTTAACTAAAATACGACTACAACGAGAACTTAAAACTACTACAATTTTAAATTACCTAAACGTTATGCGCCACTGGCAAGGGACAAATCTTGACGACTGGTCTTTTGTACTGGCCAGCAGCAGTTTTAACCGTAACCACTCTACATACACCGTCTGCACCAGGGTGCAGTGCAACGATACGCCCTAACGGCCATTTAAGGGGATCTAGCGATTCACCAGCTATGAGCACCATAGATCCCTCGGTGATATTAGAATGAACCTTGTCCCACTTTGCCCTTTGTTGGAGTGTGTGTAGGTACTCAGTTTGCCATCGGTGCCAAAAGGCTTGGTGTATTTGTTGAATGAGCTTCCACCGCTGCTGGACGCTAATTTTCAAATCTACAATTTTTTCCTCGGGCATAATCGACAGAGGTTCTAAGGTTAGGAAATGACCCGGGGTTAAAGCAACGAGATCATTGGCATCTGAGCTATGAGGCGTCAAGGGGCGCGAATTTAACATTGCCTCTACTTGTGTAAGCACGGTGTAAAATTCCTCGAACGTCAATCTCTGTGCACCGACAGCACGAGCTATGTGCGTTTTTACTGACTTGATTCCCGCTTCGGCTAGACCATTAAAATGGGGACTCCCAGGAGGACTAAACGAAAACTTAATTTCTTGAGACTCCGCAGCCTTTTGCATGATAGAACCAAGATAGTTACTAGCACCGATAAAATTTCTTCCCTGGTCGGAAACAAGATGGCTACACCGGCCACGACGGGCGATAAAGCGTCGCAAGGCGGCCAAAAAGGCCTCCGTGGACAACTCGGATGCCAGTTCGATATGTATAGCTTTCGTGGAGGTACACACGAAGACACAAATGTACCCTTTAAAAGTTCTGGCACCGCGACCTCGTCCGAAAGCTATGTTGAAGGGTCCACCGTAATCGACAACTGAATTCGAAAAACATTTAAGTTGGTTTACACGATACGATGGATAATTGCCCATAAACGGGGCAGGGGCGAGTTGGGGACGAACACGAAAACATTTAACACAACCAGAGATTACCGATCGAATGGCACGTTTACACGACAATATCCAGAAATGTTGTGCAATGAGATTTTGGAGAGTTTGCGCACCAGGATGCATAAATCGAATATGATATTCCTGTATGATTAGGGACGTGAGGCGGTGGGAGCGGGGTAATAGAAGAGGGTGCTTTGTTTCAAAGCAGGTCTTGGCATTAGCCAAGCGACCGCCCACCCTGAGAAGACCCGCCTCGTCAACGAAAGGCGACAATTTGCGAAAACTCTCGGGAAGCGAGTTTGACGAACCCTTTTTAAGAAGTTCGAACTCCGACGAAAACTCATTCTCTTGCACAATTTTCACCAAAAACATGAGTGCCTTGTGAATCTCTGTTGGTTGTAAAGACCCAACGATACGATGTCCGACAATTAATTTGCAGTTCTCCGAAAAACGAAAGCAATAAGCTAATACATGTTGTAGCATTTTTAATGACGAGAACCTTTCGAGAAGAGTGTCTACTAGCTCAACCGTATTAGACACTAAGAGAACGGTAATTTTTTGCTCTTCATGGAGAACGTCACTATCTATTGATAATGCCGACTTCGGCCAATTTACTCTGGGATACCTAAGCCAAGAGGGCCCGTCCCACCAGCAAGCTTGGTTAACCAAGTCTTGAGGTAGTAACCCACGTGATCCACAATCTGATGGATTATCTGTGGTTCTGACATGATGCCAGGAGTCAGGAGGAACAATTTCTTGGATGGGGCTAACACGATTAGCCACAAACGTTTTCCACTTGGAAGGACACGATTTAATCCAAGTCAACGCGACACTTGAGTCCGACCAAGCGAACACCTCATTTACAGAGTGAAAAGGTTTCAGAGCCTCCACGACTGACGCTATCAAATCCGATAACAGAACCGCAGCAACCAGTTCAAGACGTGGCACCGATAATTTACGCAGGGGAGCGACTTTGGACTTGCCACAGACCAATTGGACGGCGATATCACCGTTCTTACCTAACGTACGACAGTAAACGACGGCACAAAAGCCTCGTTCTGACGCATCACAAAAACCATGGAGCTCTAGTATGTCAAACTCCACAACAATACGACGAGGAATAGCCACAGAGCTCAGCGACGGAAGCTGAGCTTTGAATGCTTGCCATTCAAGCCTGATGTTTTCTGGTATATCGTCATCCCATGAAACACCAGAAACCCAGAGCAACTGCATCAAATACTTGGCGAGAAAAGTTACAGGCGAAATAAAGCCCAATGGATCATGGATCCTGGCTATCTCCGAAAGGATGGTGCGCTTCGTGCATCGACCGCCATGAGAAGCCGCAATACGAAAACGAAAAGAATCTGATTGGGGTTGCCATAACAATCCCAATATCTTGAGCGAAATGTCAGACGTTTCATCGAAATGTTTAAAGTCCTGTGAGTACAGGTCCGAGGATGGAAGGTTGTCCAGGAACTCGCTACTGTTAGAGGTCCACTTCCTCAGATGAAAACCACCCGACGACAATATTTTTGTAAGTTCCATCTGAAGTGAGCGGGCCTGCTCAACAGAATTCGCCCCAGTGACGACGTCATCAATGTAAATATCGCGAGCGAGGACAGCTGAACCAGCCGGATGTTCTTCTGCAGCGTCACTGGCCAGCTGAGCCATTGTACGAAGAGCTTGGAATGGCGCAGCCGAGACTCCATATGTTACCGTTTTTAAACGATAGTCACGAACAGGACCATAATCCGAGGGGCGCCACAGAATACGCTGGAATTCAGCGTCCTCTTTAAAGACCAGAATCTGCCTATACATCTGCTTGACGTCGCCGGTGAATACGACGGCGTGCCAACGAAAGCGTATAAGCAGGTCGAAAATATTAGTCTGAAGCTTCGGCCCAGCGAGTAGGGTGGAGTTTAAAGAAACTCCTCGAGAGTCCTTAGCGCTGGCGTCGAAGACGACGCGAAGTGGAGTGGTTACTGAATCACGCAGTATACCGTGGTGAGGAATGTAATAAAACTGGCCCTCATTTGTGGAAGGAGGATCTGCTTCTTCTAAGTGACCACTCGACGCAAAGTCATCCATGAATTCGACATACGACTTTTTGAAGTCAGGGTTGCTATTTAACTTGCGTTCCAACGACTGAAATCGTTTAAGAGCGATTTCACGCGAATTGAGGAAGGTAGGTTTATTCGTAGGATCGACGAAAGGTAATGGGACTACGAATCTGCCTTCTTCATCGCGGCAGTATTTAGCACGAAAATAATCTTCGCAGCGTTGGTCCTCCTGCGATACGAAAGGTTTAGTTGGAGGACTAACATTTTCCAATTCCCAAAATTTCTTAATGGAATCATCGAGCGACAAGGTTTGCGAAGAATTCGACACGAAAAAACAATATTTGTTATTGTTACGACGAGAAACGAGAGCATTTGTTGGGAGTTGACTTTTGTCACACCCTCCCATTACCACCCATCCATAGACAGTATGTAAAAGAGTAGGTTGTCCGGGCTCCCCTCGCTGTATGCCAGGTAACAACGATGAAGCGAAAATGTCTGCATTGAGCAGCATGTCCACTGGCGCCGGGCGAGCGAAGTCAGGATCAGCAAGCGATAAATTCTTTAGGTGCGACCAACTTGACGGATCGACAGGTTGTGTAGGTTGGTCGGCACATATCGACGACAAAACGAAAGCTTCAAATTTAATATTCGACGACAAGGTTTTATTACCGAACGGCTTAATTTCGCACGATAGCGAACCGAGCGGTTGAGCGACAGAATTGCCAATGCCGTAAACGGCGTGTTGGCCACGAGAAATGTTAAATCCTAGCTTTTTCAAGCAGGATTTCGATATAAAATTACAAGCACTAGCACAATCGAGAAGCGCGCGCACTGGTCGGAATTGACCCAAACTATCCCGAATTAAAACTTTTATAGTCGAAAATAAAATAGTACTTTCCCCAGTCAATGTAGTTAAAACCGTATTGCTATTATTATTGCTACTGGGATTACTAGGCGAAGCGTGATCAGCCACCATGGCCGCGGGCGATTGTATATTCTGAGTGAAATGTAACAAAGTGTGAATGCGAACGGCTACACACACTGCAACGAGAAGCGCGACAAGTTTTCACCCTATGAGCATTCGAGAAACATAAAATACACAATCCCTTTTCCTTCACAAAATTAAAACGACCATGGACGTCAAGTTTTAAAAATTCACTACATTTGGCAAGACCGTGCTGACCAGTACAAAAACCACAAGTTGGACCTGAAACTACAAATGCTGTTTTATTTTTAGTCAACAGCTTAATATTTGGAACCTTTATGCTTGAATTTTCTAATGCTTTGCTTCGCTTCTCAATAAAGCTTTTCAAATCATCAAAATTTGGAATATCAACATTTGAAGTAAGTTGTAGTTCAAATGCTTCACGAGTAGCGACATCTAACTTCGACCACAACAAATAATACAGCATAAAGTTCCGGTCAGGAAGGTCAAATTTTGATAAGATATTTAAGTTCTCATTAAATGTGCGAAAAACCCTTTCTAAATCATTCTTGTTTTTAACTATTTCACAATTCAACAACTTTTCATAATAAATAACAGCAATTTGTCTTTTCCTGTCATAATAACTGGACAGCGTCTCATAAGCGTTAACATAATTGTCACCGGACAAAGGGAAACTTTTTATTAATTCATAGGCGGAACCCTGTACACTCGATAAAAGGTAATGTAATTTTTCAACATTACTAATAGTGTTCCGATTATGTATTAGCGAGTCAAAAAGATCTTTGAAGGACACCCAGTTCTCCAATTTTCCATCGAAAGGTTTAATTGATATCTTAGGCAATTTGGCTAAGTTATTTTCTACTATTAAAGGTTTAATTTCCACTTGATCACTTGGAGCACTTGGTGGACTTTGCCTCAGTCGACTTTTCACTAACTTTAAACGATTTTCAAATTCTCGTGTAATATTGTATTCGTTAAGACGTTGTTCCCTTGACAGCGGCCGTAAAATTCGGATTTGCGCTTCATGAAAATCTTTTTCTATGTCTTTAAAGTCCGATTCATTATAACCGTGCAAATCTGAACTTTCGATATGTTCTAAACGCATAATACAATAATCCCGTGCGACACGGTAAGCATCCACAGTTGCCGGTTCTAATTCACTACTATTGTGTTCATCCATTTTATTATAAATACAAACCAAGACACTAAATAAGTAAATATCATACAACACCGCGTAACATAAACAACAATGTAATATAACCTGCAAACTCCAAACGTCAATGCCAATCGAAAGTCGAACTGACGTTTAAGGTTAAGGTTGTACAGATAAGGCTATTTTCACGAAAAACGTTCCGTTGTACGCTTAAAATATATTGAGTCTATGAGTAGGAAATTGTACTGCCAACATAAACGAACGAAAGCGACAAAAGATGGCGTACAATTAACACGACAAATTATTAGCCAAGGCAATTTCTCAAGTACCTACGAAAGTTAAAAATAATCAAATTATTTTATAAAATCACGGAAAATTGCATGAAAACTCACGACAAAAGGTACTTTTCAACAATATTCGGTGAGATGGACCAAAAAATGAACGATAACGACAAAATGGACTGTATAATTAAAAGAGAGTCCACACAACTACCGTGATTTTATATGCATGAATTTATTGTGTTACGGCTTTAAGATGGGATTGCGTGTCGGCTTACCTGGCGATCTCTTAGGCGGAGCTCAGCGTCTGGGGAGGGCAGTTCCTTGGGCTTACCCAGTGCTGGATCCAGATACGGTCTTACCCTCAGTCCTACCACTAAGACGCACATACAGGTGAACAGAAGCCGAGTCGCAATCGTAACAGCTTTTAGATGGAAATTAGATGACTTGATGCACTGCCTTGGCTCGCGAAGCCCGAATTATCGATAAATCTTGGGCTACTTTTCAAAAGTTCAACGTGCTCGAATCGCACGTATCGACAGACTCTCTGGGTTGCCACACTAATTCGATAGTGATGTGACAACCTGTGTTGCTAGACTAATAATTAAAATTCTACCATAAATCGGCAATATTCAACAACGATAAATACGCACAATCTTTTTATTAAACCTGGTGATGTATGTGAGGTTGGTCTCTATTTTAGAGTAGACTATCCGATAATCTTTTAAAGAAACATGTCCCAAATTAGGTTTAGAGTGTGCTGCCATCAAAATCTCGTCATTTAACAGTCGTACAGTTTTTCCAACTTTATAATAAAGATGTATAGGATCAGGACGAAAAATAATAATAAATTTATTAGACCTGGTGATGCCTGTGGGCATTGAGGTCGTGTCCCTCGCAAGCGGTATTAAGGTCAGGCGGCGGCGCGGCGCCGTCGCACCTAGCTACTGTACGAGTGTACTGATATTGTGGGCTTATCATAACCTACTGCACAAGTAACGATTGCATATTGCGGAAACAATATGCAATGGTTATATATTCTGGATACTGGGACCTAATTCGAGACATTTTTTTATTTCTTGACATTTGAGTGAACGCCAAACGTCAAATCTCTATTAGATAACAGTTATATCGCCATTGAACTGTCATTTAAATGCGATGAGCTTAAAAGTGACATATCTCATCTATATTTTGGAAATACGAAGGCGATAATGATTGTCAAAAATGTTATTCATGTATATAAATTTCTGTTTTGAACGAAACGTAACGGACTAATTTCACGTAGGTACTACGCGGTCAATTTAAAGTAAGTATGCGCCTGTTATTTATGCCGTCACATACAAAGGAAGCGAAAATTTTGCGCGTCCGAATTGACGAAGTTGCGATGTTCTAGGGATATCGCCACTTGTCAAGTAGGCACACGTCAAAAGTGACGGATGGCAATGAAAAGGAGAGATCTCCATTATATCTCTAAAATTGGTCGAATACCCCCCCTGGGCTTATGATGGAGTTTATCACGTGATAATGATAAAATTAATAAAGGATCATCAGCGGAGATACAACGCGTCTTAATCGCCTCGCTCGCTCATACTATTATAAAAACTCTGAAATTGTATTGCAAGTCAGTTTTCCATGGAGAGGGCTTTATTTCAGGAAAAATCTTAACACCGCGATACAGCAGTGTGGCAAAAGCTGTACAGCGCCAACTGTGGTAATTTTTTTTGTCCTGGCATCACACGGATTTTAACCAATTTAGAGGAATAAGCTGGACATCCAAATATCGTTATAGATAAGTAGAGAATACTTTGTGCTCGACTATGATTTTTTTATCGATTATTCGGATGCCTCATAATTCTCATAAAACCTATTTGCCATCTAGATCCATTGGGCTTGGTCTGGGCATTGATTTGATTGAAGCTCGAAATAGTACATTACTGCAAACGCCGGGAAATAAGGGCGTGCCGGGTGAGTAGGTATAGACAGATAGTGATACGAAGCCGGCAAGCCCTTTCACGGCTAAGGTATGTGTAAGTAGTGCTTTTCTCAAACATATGCAATGAAAAAAAAAACACCACTCCAAAAAAAACATATAATTCAGCTGTTAAGCCTGTTCATGACCACAGACGCATTGTTAACGTTATTTTTATTAATTAATGATACCTAATTGCAAAATACTTAGTAATATTAAAGAATATTTATTACTAATCATTTTCGGTAATATTTTATTTAGGTTAGCGATAGAAGAAGTATTAAAACATACCTATCCATAAATCTGTAGAAAAAACATGAAGCTAAGCAAGTATATGACAGTTACTTAAGTGGCTGTAGAATATTATGTTATTTTTAATCAACTTTAAAAAAAAGGAGGTTCTATGTTCGATTGTATATTTTTTTATGTAATTATGTCTATCGATACGATATTTTATACACACAACGTAGAATTAAAACAAGTTAGTTATAAAGATAAAGGTTGTACAAAATAATACACCACATACAAAACAAAACACGTTGTTTCTTCGTATTCAATACATCCTTTGAACAAAGGGCTTTAATTCTTTCACTATCCACTAGCTAAACAAACCCTACAACTGGGGCACACCGTGTCCGTCCACAAAACTGTGCCGCGAAAGTATGGAAACGGGGTTATTGTCTTCAACCAGTTTCATTGAAATTCAATGGCGGACACTTAGGGAAATAGAACAACAATAATCACTGTGGTTATTTACGCAAACAAGACGGTATGTGATAGACGTTAGACGTGGTGTGGGTCCTTCAGCTTATCACGAACACTTGAAGAAGTAAGAAAAACTGCAGTTTTTTATTTATTTTATACATTCATTCCCGGTGCTGTTACTTATTAACGCTGAACTGCTGATCCCTGGGCTTTGGACTTTTCAAGTACGGGAGAGAGCAATGGAGCCGATATTATCATTAAAATGAAACTCATGTGTGTAATAAAGTCCGCAAAATTTAAATTTTATTGTCGAAGACATAGTTAACAATATTCCAGTTTTGGTGGCATTGTTTCTTTCGTTATTAATATTATATAGTATGAATTGGGTTCAATGTTAACGTCCTACCTTGCTTTGAAATGTCCAAATGGTTTATAATTCTAATTATTATAGGGAAACATGATCTACCATGAAATGAGTTTGAATCATTATACAACGTAATTATAAATCCTTCCGAGTTCGAAGCTTGAAGGCAAATGTAAAATGGTGTTAGTATCTCCTGGGACAGTGTTATACCGGGTGTGGCCTGTAACAGGAGCAATAAATTAAAACATAAATCCTCCTCTTTAAACTGAACAACATTTGTTTAGCAACTTTGAAAAGTACCTTGCATAATTTAATAACAATAAAGCAATGTTGGATGGGGTACATTGAAAATATGGTCATTGTTTCTAAGAAATTAAATAGTTTCTTGGAAATAACGATCATCTGGAAACTGACTTTTTTAAAGTTGGTGAAACAAATGGTTAACCATTGATACAAAGCACAAAGAAAAAATTAAATGCGTAACCTGGCGAATAGACCGGGAATCGAACCCGGTATTTCTGGATTACCGGTCCAGCGTGTTAACTTCTCCACCACCCTAACGCCAGATAACCTTTCGAATTTTTCCTTATGCTTTGTGTCGATCTTTGCATTATTTATTTGAAAGGCTTTCTTCAATGTTTCTTTATGCTTTGATCTTGGTATCAGGGGTTTAAAATTAAAATTGTGGCGTGTAGGTACCGACATTAAAAATGATGAGACATTGCATGTTTCATAAATTTAAAAACAAATGTTGAACGAAAATGTCTGCAAACCCGAAATAGGTCTTCTTCACTTCCATCAAAGTCACACTACGGTACTTAATTGCACATCGTGCCGACCTTGGATAAATAGGCGGCTCTCAGACTATCACAAGCGATCTCAAGGGTTCAGTTTGGAGAGTAAAATCTATGTTCAAAAATATTGCTCCTATTAACAGGTCACACCCGGAATAAGTCTTGTTTACTTCCATCACAGTCACACTAAGGCAATTGCGCACGCGCATCGTACTGACCTTGAATAACTAGGCGGCTCTCGAGCCATCACAAGCGATCTCAAGTACAGTGCACGTGTTTAATTATACTCCGTAGATATGCTGGCCAATCATGAACTGATAAATTTCATTATAATTTCAATAAAGAAAACCTCTTTAACTAATTGCACCTTTATACATTTGTGAAATATGTAATAAAATAAATAAATAAATAAATATTAAGGGACAATCTTACACAAATCGACCTAGTCCCAAACTAAGCAAAGCTTGTACTATGGGTACTAGACGACGATATACATAATATATAAATACATATATAGATAACATCCATGACCCAAGAACAAATATTTTGCACAAATATTTGCCCCGGCCGGGATTCGAACCCGGGACCGCCGACTCAGTAGGCAGGTGTCTACAAACCGAGCCAAACGCGTCGTCAAATGTTTGATTATTTTAATGTGCATGGGTACAGTCAACCAATTTGATTTCTAGGCCGCTATAGAACCTTGTCACAATGACAATGATATTGAGATCTCAAGCAGATTTTATATTGGCCTTCACTGTGACAAGGTACGAAATGGCCTAGGAATCAAATTGGTTGACTGTACCTCACATTTTTTTTAATTGCACGATTGATACTAAAATCAAAGCACAAATAAAAATGTTTGTGTGTTACCTCCTTTACCCTTACCTACTATAGTGCATACTTACTAAGGTACCTAGGCATTGTTGAGGTGAATAGAAATCGACGATTGATACTTTTGAAAATATTATACTTATTCTATTAAGAAAAAATATTGTAACATGAACGTTCCGTGTGTATTTTCGGAAATTATATTTAGTGGTTGATGTCAATTCATATGTTGACTTCCCGTTTAATAACCGATTTTTAATTGATATTTTTTTATTGTTATATACTTTTATTTATTAGTTATTAATAAAGGTCACGTACATGCCTTTACTCGCATCTTACGCGCGGGGTCCATGACCTGCATAAGTGGATGGGACTTCCGGACGCGGCGCGTGCGCCGGCGGCGAGGTCACTTCCGCTCACTTGCTTATGCGCCGATAAACTGGGGCGTATAGACGAACTGCGTTTTCTACTACGAGTAGCTTTTCTAGTTATTATTTACTCATCTATTTTAGATTTTAGGCCGACCGGTGTTCGGTCTTGTTGAACTGCATCAAAAAAGAATTTGATGCCTGTTTCAATTTGAGGAAAGTACAAGACAGGGTTAAAACTAAATTCAGCGACTGGGCTACACCTGATATTCATGAAAAAAGACGTCGTCTCTACGATCTTTATGAACAAAGGACAATCGATAAGAGACCGGAGTTCCTAGAGTACGTGAAAATGTTTTCCAAATCTTTTAAGCAAATGTGTGCCGCCGCTAAAGCTGATTACTTGTCTAAAAAGATCACAAATTCCAGTGATAAAGTGAAAACTATTTGGAAGGTAATCTATGATGAAACTGGGAAATCGAAACCAAAAGATCGCCATTACACTCTTCGAATCGACGATACTGTAATAAGTTCCGATGTTGAAATTGCCCATCACTTTGAGCAATTCTTCTGCAATATACCTGTAGAGACAACAAAGTCTTTAAATTCATCGCCCGATGTCGCTGAATTACTATTGAAAACGAATGTAACAGAATGTACAACTATCTTTAAATTCATTTATGTAACCCCTACCAATATTATTAAAGCGTTTAAATCGCTAAATTTAAAGAAGACTGAGGATCTGTGGGGCCTATCTGTGAAAGTGTTACATTCAATTGTTGAATCTATTGCACCATATTTAGCTGATATCTTTAATAAATGTATTGATACTGGAGTATTTCCTGATTTGATGAAGCATAGCAAAATTATTCCCTTATTCAAATCAGGTACAAAATCGGACCCCACAAATTTTAGACCAATATCAATACTACCAGCATTAAGCAAAGTTTTCGAGAAGATTATTCTAAATCAACTTATATCTCATTTCAATCGGAATAACCTACTCCACAGCAATCAATTCGGGTTCACCAAGGGTCGCTCTACCACTGACGCTGGCGTGGTACTAGTTAAACATATCTTTGATGCCTGGGAGAAAGCTCAAGATGCTATTGGAGTTTTTTGTGATCTATCCAAAGCATTTGATTGCGTTGATCATGAGAATTTAATACGTAAGCTAGAACACTACGGAGTCAAAAACAATGCCCTTGACCTTGTCTCGTCATATCTTTCAGGCAGAACGCAACGGGTAGATATCAATGGGACTCAATCGACTGGGTCAGCTGTTGCTATGGGGGTACCTCAGGGTTCAATTCTGGGTCCCTTTCTTTTTCTAGTGTATATTAACGATTTACCAAAGCTTGTGCGAGATAAACATGATATAGTACTATTTGCAGATGACACATCTCTTCTTTTTAAAGTAAAAAGGCAAGAAAACAACTTTGATGTGATTAATGATGCACTGTCCTCTATTGTGGATTGGTTTACTGCAAATAATTTACTTTTAAATGCCAAGAAAACTAAGTGCATTAAATTTACATTACCAAATGTGAAACATGTAAATTGTGCCAAGGTAAAACTGAAAGGCGAAGTACTGGAATTTGAAGAAAAAACAGTATTCCTGGGTGTTACTGTAGACTCTAAACTGCAATGGAGTGCGCATATAGCCACTCTTGCAGGTAAGCTTAGCTCTGCGGCCTATGCAGTTAGGCGAATCAGGCAGCTGACAAACGTCGAGACGGCAAAGATTGTATATTTCAGTTATTTCCATAGTGTTATGTCGTATGGAATTTTATTATGGGGAAGAGCGGCGGACATCCAAACCATCTTTGTGCTACAAAAACGAGCTGTACGCGCAATTTATGCACTAGGAGGTCGTACGTCACTAAGAGAGAAATTCAAGGAAACAAACATTCTCACCGTAGCATCTCAATACATTCTTGAGAATATCATGTATGTGCGGAAAAATCTCCATGAATTCAAGCTCAACAGTGACATTCACCACTACAATACGAGAAGTAAGGACAAGCTCGCAATACCTGCCCACCGTCTCCGTAAGGTTAGCTCGTCGTTCGTGGGGAACTGTGTACGCTTCTACAATAAAATACCAATTGATGTAATAAAATTGCCCTGTAGCAAATTTAAAGCGCAAATAAAACGTCACTTATTGAATAAAGCTTATTATACGGTTAATGACTTTTTAAACGACAGTGATGCCTTTAAGCCAGTAGTTTAGTATTGTGTGTCAATAGTAAATTTTTAAATAAGCATTATTTTGGTGGGTAATTTTTAATGTAACATGAGAGCACAATTTGTTGTTTCTCACCGGGCAAACAGTATTAGTCAAGTATGCCCGGCAGCTTGAGCATGTCATGCTCGCTTAAAGGTCTTTGCTTACGGTGGCGTCGTTGATCGGGTCGCAGCCTTCCCTATAATATGGTTGAGGGAGGCGATGGCTGAGATATGCGTCATACTCGTGAACGGGTGCCGTTTGTGGGGTCCGGTCTGTTCATGCCAGCAAGGGCCAAATTAAATATGTAGCAACCGCATACTAGTGTTAAATTAAGTAAACGTGAGAAACTTCATCCTGTACTCGATTGAAGTTATTATATGTTGATTTTTACTTTTTGAACTCTTAGTGACTGTATACATCTCTAAGAAACAGCTTAGTGTAGTATGACACTCAGAGACTTTATACATCTCTGAGGAAATTTAATAATTTTAAATCTTTTTATTGCATGTTATGACGCCTAGAGACCATATACATCTCTAAGAAATTTAGGTTTAATAATTATTTTCTATTGTAAATTATTCACGTTGACGCCTAGAGACCTTATACATCTCTGTGGAATTAAATAATTAAGTTATTTTATTTTATTGCATGTTGTGACACCCAGAGACTTTATACATCTCTGGGTATATTTAATATTTAATATTTTAAATTTATCGTTATAATTTTATTTTAATGTTCCTACTTAACATTGATTTGGAGTATCTTACATCTCCTTTACGTGTACCAGTGTAATTAGTTATAACACTTCAAATGTATCATGTAATTGTTTTAAGTATTATTTACGAAAAAATGACTTACTGTTGAGTTTCTTTCGGCTTTCTTCTCAACAGCGGTCTCCTCTTGCGAAATGCCGGTAGATTCACAATTTGACTTGTAAAAGTGCCCCTGTGGCCTACTTACTGAATAAATTATTTCATTTCATTTCATTTCATTTCATTTCAGTGGTGACTGATGAAGCGGTCTACAGTGATCTTCATCAGGTCATCAGCCCAGCATGTGTTGTTAAATAAATAAATAAATTATTAAATAAAAAATTGGGCAATTGCGAGTCCGACTCGCGCATGAAGGGTTCCGTACCATAATCTATAACAAGTTTGTTGTATGGGAGCCCCCCTTAAATATTTATTTTACCTATATTATTTTTAGTATTTGTTGTTATAGCGGCAATAGAAATACGTACATCATCTGTGAAAATTTAACTGTCTAGCTATCACCGTTCTTGAGATACAGCCTGGTGACAGACGGACGGACGGACAGCGAAGTCTCAGTAATAGGGTCCCGTTTTTACCCTTTGGGTACGGAACCCTAAAAACAATCGCTTTATTAGTCATTCACATAAAACCGGGGAAAACCTGGACTTTTCGAAAACCCCACCGGAAGGCCCCCGGACAGCCTCTAAACTAGGACAAATCCGGGGAAACCCGGACAGATGGCAGCCCTAGGTGCGGCTAACAATCTGCGTCTTCCAGTGCTATCTAGAATGCAGCGTGATGATCTGGTGACGGCCGCTAGAACAGAGCATACTGGATGCGAAAGACCAATAATGGTAGTATCTAGCAGTGGGGACGTCTTTTGGAGGTCACTTCCGCTCGTGGGGGCGTAGAGACGAACTGCAGTTTCTACTACAATTGTAGATTGATCTTGTTATTAATCACTCATTTATTTCAGATCTTAGCCCGCTGTGGTGGAGTTACCATGATGCTTCTCCCAAGAAAGTTTTTGACAAGAATGTGAGTGTGAGACTGACCGATGCTTTATCATTTGTATATCGCGCGATAAAAGCTACCATCATAGGCTCGGAGTGAGCATCAAACGAGTGGGGTCAAACATTGGTAGGTTTTGAATAAAAGACGTGACATTGTGTTTACTTACTCGTGCACGTGTACCTAATTCCTTAAAATTGAAGGGTTTCGCGGACTTAAAACTGTGACTTAGCTGTTTGAAGCGTGTGTAAGTAATATAATTAAATGAAACAAACACTTGAGTGCGACTTTTGTGTTTGACAAGAAGGCGTGACGTCGGTTCACGTATGAAGCGCAGGGGCGAGTAAAGACGCCAAGGACTGATTATGTTGACGACTCCTCGATAGAATTTTTTTTAAGCCCTGACTGTTTGTTACGCATTAAGCCTATGTAAATTAGGTATATTTAAAAAAGTTCTTTTGTTCATGTCAAGTTCATGACAGTAAGTGACAGTAATATTTTTGAAATGTAAATTATATGAACAATTCTAATATTAATAATAAATAGTATGTACCTACACTTTAAAATTTTATTAAAGTATCTTCTTTAGAAAAGGTTTTTTTTTCTCCTTAGTTGGGCAAGAAGAATTTTATATTCATGGCAGCCTAGCGTACCGAAAATAGTTGATATCGGTGCAATCGTAAAATTACACAAACAGCAACATATTATTTCTTTATTCCGTGCTCTCCAATACCCTATTTTACTTTACGAATACTGAACATAGCTCTCTAATTGGCACTGCCAGCTTGGTACTCAGACTGACAAATAGACGAATATGCAGGCTATGTAATGGGTACCTATTCCTAATCGGAATGTTAAAAAGTCATGGGAATTTCTGAAGTAATCTTGTTTTAATGTAGGTATGTGAGTCATACAGTACGCTCATTATTTAATATATCACGATGACCTGATTCATGGAGTTCCCAATGACTTGGTTAGTCGAAGTAGATATTGAATATTCACACCCAATTAATTAATATTGTCTATTTGAATTTCCAAGAATTTAAAATATTGTTTATTATCACACAAATATTATAAAGGCGAAAGTTTGTGAGTGTTTATGTGTATGTTCGTTACTTCTTCACGCTCAAACGGTTGAACCAATTTCGACAAATTTTGGTATGAAGGTAGCTGACAGCCTGAATTAATACATAGGCTACTTTTACTCCGCAAAATGTAGTGGGATGAGTGGGTAACACCGCGCGGCGTAGCTAGTATATTACATATTATAAAACTGGAAAAAATGTCTGTTTATGAAAAAAAAACCGGCCAAGTGTGAGTCGGACTCGCGCCCGATGGGTTAATGTGCTTTGATTAATGGAATTTTAATATGCGTGTATATATTTTTTTATTGGTTTTAACTTAGGTTTGATGAGGATGACGTTGTTTTCCCATTTAATGAAATATCACTGCCTTCGCCTTATTGTATTGTAGCCTATAATTATTTATGTAAATGTTTTTTTTAATGTTATTTTGAATCTGACATGTAAAAGAGCTCTTGTAGCCTACTCGCAGAATAAGTAAAGTTTTGAATTTTGATGGTAACAATTCAACATGGAAGTATTTATGTAATTAGCCGCACAGAGTAATATCTAATCTCGTGTATCTCATTTTATTATGTAAAGGCTGACGTCATTGGAGTGACCTCATGTATCGCTCAGACGGTGTGGTTCATGTCATTTAATGTTTGTTACCTATGGACTCACTTCTCGTAGGTACTTTAACCAATTTACAGTGTATATAATAATTGTCTGAGCGAACGCAGCGTCTTCGTTTTCAGCTTGACTCAAAATATCCGGATGTTTGAGATGGATGGATGGATGATTCTGTTTTTAGAATATTTTCAAAATGGCGGAGGGATGGGGGTTGAAAACGTAAAAAGCCGTCAAGTGCGAGTGAAACTCAAGCACCGAGGGTTTCGTATGAACTATGCTCTCCTCTCCATATTGCTCTAACGAAAAGATTAACTCTAAGTACTGAGCGAAAAACTTAACTTTACGTTGGAAAACTGTTTTACGTACTTTAAATAAAGATTTCTTATGATTTTATCACAATTGTATGCTTTTAAGATTTTTCACAATATTTGTAGTATAAGACGGTATTACTTCAAAATTTTACACTGTAGTAGGAGCAATAAATAAAAACATACATTCTACTCTTCAAACTGAATACCATTTGACCAGCAACTTAAAAAAAAAAACAGTTTTCGGAATTTCATTATTTTAAACAAATTAAATAGTATTTTCAATGTACGTCGTCCAACATTGACATTCCTTGACTACTGACATAGCTGTCAGCCTGTCACTCTCTACACATATCGCAATACATTGCTTTCTTGTCTAAACATTAATCTAAAAATTATCATTTAAGACACGTTATTTTCAGAAGTAAGGTTTCCGTTTTTCCTATTGAAGTACGGAATCCTAAAAATTAACATTTTGAAACAAACTCGCGAGGTCTACATCTCGCAGAGCCACAAGTAATATGTGGCACTGTTAATGTATACTTAGCAGTATTCCTCTTAGTAATATGTGTGGAGATATGAGTGGGTCAGGAGCATACTCCCGCCCCGACAGTCAGTGACCTCACCTTGACATTAATACAAGAGAAGACCAGCTAATATAGGGCTTACATAGATAATATTTCCAGTGAGTTGTTTTACATACTTAACCGTCTCTGTGTTACTTATAGGCGTGAGATTATGTACGTTTTTGTGACGAAATAAATCAGCAATTAGTATGATATAAATATGGAACACGTCGTTTATTGCCCACATTTTATTTACCCAAGTTTGATTATAGTGAATGTTTTAGCAATTAGGTTCTGACAAATAATTCTGTCAGATAATAATCGAGTGGCTCTTACCTATAATATGCTACGAGGGATTCTCCAATACTTTGTGTATGGAATATGATCTGAGCACCACCTCGAAGCAATCATTGTGCAGAGCCAAGTCGAACAAAGGTACCAAAGGCCGAATCCCGACGTGGTGGTCTCCTTTATCCTTTTAAGACAACGAAGAAGATTTTTAAGCGTATTACTTTTGTAAGACTCAGGAACTCTTAAGAAAAATCGTTCTGAAACTCATTATACTCGGTCGCTTCGCTCGCTCGTCCAAATAATCAGTTTGTCGAACAACCTACTATAGTAACGTGTCACCCGTGAGTGGACTCATACACGGTCCTTCCAAACTCTACTTTGGAGGTTAGTGTTGACGAGAGAATTAACCGATTTCTAAAATTGAGGAGAGTCTCAATTCGTCGGGATCTTTTTTTGCTACTGATGAAACTGAGGGTTACACCCTGCATGTGATAAAGACTAAAGAGGAAGCACTTAAATGAATAATCTTATCATTATATATGTGATCGTATATTGCCATAGCTAGCTTTTCTGGCTCTCTTCTTAAAACTAAATTAGCTAAACAGTGTACCAAGTTATCGCTAAAAGTGCTTACTGTATGTTGCACATATAACAAAGTAACTCGCTAAGTACTTACGCAACTGTATCGTAATATAGTTTTAACCATAGGATGTTTAAAATCCTTTGTTTAAGGACTGCATGACGTAGTTCTATTGCGAAACGATGACGTACTTGAATTGGCGTCAGTTTTCCTTATCTGCGCCGTCGGACCGTTGATAATTTGTATGATTTCAGCTCGTTTTGAAGTAAGTTATAGCAATTAGGTCAACATCGAGACAAATTTTCTAGCGAAATTAATCGCATTACTTTCAGCAGGTTTTATCACGCGATAAATAAGTGACAAAGCATTCGTCACGTTTTTGTTGTTCATGTTGGCCGATAACGGCCAACATACGCAAAAAAGTTAACTTTTAAATAATACGAACGTGTATCATCAAGCTAATTGATTGTAAAGTTGAATAATTGTCAAAATCAAAATCCTATTCTTATCGGGAATTAAAAACAGAGAGTTCAATACAGAATTAATCTGAAAAGGATTCAAAACGGCTCTTTTCTTCTGCGTAGGTTACAAAAGCCTTATTTTAGAAGCAAAGAGATCCTTGTAGACGCAGTGACGCACTGAGTCGTCACTCGCATCCTATAGCGAAATAGTGACGTACTCGTATTTGACGTTGGGTTTCCTCAATTCCGCAATTTAAGCTGTACGTGTTTGTTTCAGAGAACTTTGATGTACGTGCCTGATAAGGTTTTGAGAAAACAATAAGTCAGTTGTTTTTTTTGGGTTACGTAACTATCTGTTCTCCGAATAAACATTCGCCAATAATGCATAAAGATAATCCTAGACAACGTATTCTTCACTTGCAAAGATTACTTGGGACTGGTGTTTAAGTTATTTTCGGGGTTCCGTACCCAAAGGGTAAAAAACGGGACCCTATTACTAAGACTCCGCTGTCCATCTGTCTGTCCGTCTGTCGCCTGTATTTCATGAACCGTGATAGTTAGATAGTTGAAATTTTTACAGATGATGTATTTATGTTGCCGCTTTAACAACAAGTACTAAAAAACAGAATAAAATAAATATTTCAGGGGGCTCCTATACAAGAAACGTGATCGGTAGCGTTAGCTCATTTGTATCCGGCGCCATACCTGGTGCACACTTTACTTAACCCGGCCAGTTAAAATGGGATAAGTATTTGTACTGAACCCTCGGTTCGGATTCGCGTCCGACTCGCACTCGGCTGGATTTTTCCTTCTCTTCGTGGCAATCGCGAAGATGACCTATATACCTTTCTTGGGAATAGGTCATTGCCATTACTAATACTGCTCGGTGGTTACCACCAACCAGGGTGTACTTATATTTGTTTGTCACCATTGTATTATAAAAATGATCAATGGAATCCAGTGAATACTTAGTTTGTAAATGGTTGGCAAATTTTAAAGATTACATGTTACTGAATATACCAACTTTTTGTATAAAAATTCTAAATGGAAGACTTCAAAGTCAGTCGGAACACAAAATCCCCTTGGATATATAAATTTCCTCAAACCGCGTCTTATTTATTTTATCGAATCCATGTAGCAGAAAGCATCCTATTGGGGCATTTTTACGAATGAGTACTCGTATTTAAGTAATTAAACGTAAAACTATCGGGTTTAGGTTTGGAGGTGATGAACTATGAAATAATTGAAAAATTGTTCACAAATTACTATCAGCAGCAAAAGTAACTACTTAAGCATAATAACATGCTTACAATGATCTGTACAACCCTTATTCTCTAGATAAATAAAATAAAATAAATAGATAAATTTCGGATAACCTCACACAAACCGATGTAGTCCCAAATTAAGCTCAAGAAGGCTTGTGTTATGGGTACAAGACGACGATATACATACTTAAATAGATAAATATATACTTAAATACATAGAACAACCATGACCCATGCACAAATATTCGAGATAATAGGATCCGTGTGCATATCATTTTGAGTACTTAAGTACCTTTCATGCGTAGCGAGTTCTGCTGCTGACAGCTCCTCTAGCACAACTGTGTCACGTGACTCTTCTCGCGCGAGAAATATTACCATTTCTTTTTTCGCAGTACTGTGAGAGAGTGACGGGCGATACTATGTCGCGCGACAAGAGGCTCACAGTGTGACAAGAACCGCATTTTTTTAGATGTTCTACTGATGATGAAAATCCTTAGTCTAGACCAATTTAAATCTGAGACTAAAACTCCCGGTTGCCAATTTCAACTAGTTTTTGAATAATAAAAATAATAAAAAACGTACTTTTTTATCCGGTTTTCAGTAAGCGTAATAATAATTAGCAATTAGCAAATATTAGCCGAATGGCGAAATATATCTCACATTCGACTATTAAAAGAGTACATTTTTCAATGATTAAAGCAGTAATTTATTCATTACTTTCGGAGCTATTAACTTTTTTTTAAAATAAGTTTTTATTTTATTTTTAAAAAAGTTCTTGACATTATAAATTGTTTGTTATACACAAAAATAGCTGACAATTTCTTCTACACGATATAAAAATATTGCGTCTCTATTGCGTGGACTAATGGAGTTATCAACAAAGATATGTTACACCCGGAATACCCGGATCCAGGGTTGACACTTACAAGTACCGAAATAAATAAATTTACTATCTGTTTACTCCTATTTATGTATGTTTATTGTCTTTACTTTCTAGTGTTGTCGGTTATTTGGTTTCTGTTACTAAAAGTATTTTGCACCACCTACTAAATTCAAATTTCGATTTTTTTGTACTCCGCTACCTAAAGGTTGTCTGGAAGAGATCGCTATTTAGCGATAAGACCGCCTGTTGTTTACTTCTGCTTATTATTTTTTAATGTGTTCCGTATTATTTTTTTACTTTGTATTTGAAGTGTACAATAAAGGGTATTTGTATTTTGTATTTGTATTTATTTGCCTTTTACTGAAGATGGTTTTTACAATACTGTTGTACTGTCTATCTTTCTCCCTCATCTGGACGTATTCCTGATTGCATTTATTGAGAGCGTAGGGCCTTTTTCTCTACTTCTCTTAGTCAAGATATGTGTTTGTGTCGGCTTTTATGAGAGTGATGCCACCTGACTCTGCACTGACACTGACCTGATATGTCCCCTCTATCTGGCTAGAAGCCTTCGTCAAAACTTCACTAGTGCTACATAAAGTGCATCATCACAGGTTAGGTTGGCTCAGTCTTAGCCCTAAATGTGGAGCCCCAAACACCCATACTTATGGTGTGTTGCATTCCAATGAAAGGCTACAAGTGGCATGGGAAGCGGTCCACCCTCGTTAGGTTTAACTAAAACCCCATGCCTATACTTGTAGTCTGGAGGAACGGGGGCGAGGCATTATGGAGCCGCTACAGACCCATAATGCCACTTTGCCTCAGCAGGAATTGACCCACCCTGCTGGGGGATGTCCTTCCGGGCTCCGACCGGGGGACTTAGTGCAAGGAGGACATGAGGGCGCCAACCCTCATGTTGGTCCACAAGTGGCAGACGGAGTTGTGGATAACGCCACAACCGGCACTTTTCACCCTCCGGAAGTGTCCGCAAATAAGTTAGGAGATGCATCGGCGAGTACAAGTAGATCAAAGAGTTTGTCTAGGTTGGACATCTATAAACTTTTATCCGGAAAGTACAAAACATTACCACTGACTGAGCGAGTAGATACCATAATTAGTCACTTTGGAAATGACTACCAACTGTCACTATCTAGGGACGAAATAACATCCACTCTTCCTAGTATACTTGCTAAATGTGGAACCTTTTTAAAAAAATGTAGTAATAACATGGCTTATTTCATAAAAAAACACAATGACTGGCTAAATGTCACTTACATTAGTGGTAAATTTAAAAGGCACAAAGATAATGACCAGCATGAGAACGATATTATAGATGCGGTTGCGGAAGAAATACAGAGACCTGAAAATCAACAGGAACCTGAAAATCAACAGAGCCCTAAAAATCATATACAGAAACGAA
The DNA here is from genome assembly GCA_905147355.2 of Apotomis turbidana. NCBI lineage: Eukaryota > Metazoa > Arthropoda > Insecta > Lepidoptera > Tortricidae > Apotomis > Apotomis turbidana. The sequence goes on along the minus strand of LR990285.1, from coordinate 16,916,045 downwards.
ACTCGGAGACAGACTTGGAAAATGAAGTGCAACGTAAAAAAATTAAAGAGTTTACTAATTCTTTGACACTCGGCGGACAAGAAATTACAAGGACGATCTCGAAACGAATAGAATCGCTAATAAATTCCTGTTTAGAGTCAAAAACTGCTGCCAAGGATATATGTAACAAAATTGATGCATGTCCTCAGCCATATACTGCAGAAGAAGCTTTGGCTCGTGTTATCGACAGTAAAATGTCAGTAGAGACATATCAGTCACTCCGTATGGATATGGTTGAACGCAAATGTCCCCTGTTTCCTCCATATTATAAGGTAAAAACAGCAAAATTAGCGTGCTACCCCAAAGGCGTAGTTGTCTCAGAGAGGGATGCATATGTAGGAATGCAATCGCTTCTTCAACATACTTTTGATCGCATTGTATCTCTAAATGATGAGGTTTTCAAACAATACTGCGAAACCCAAAATATACAAGAGTTAGAAGTAAGTCTTGAAGGCTCTTGGGGTTTCGACGGAACTACCGGACAGTCTTTATATAAACAAATATTCTGCGACGGAGACAGTGATGAAAGATCTTTGTTTGCTACTACTTTTACTCCCCTGAGAATAATTGTAAAGAGAGAAGGCTCTCCTTTAGTTTTATGGATGAATTCAACTCCCCAATCTTATCGATATTGTCGCCCAATAAGTATCAATTACGAAAAGGAAACCGCAGATTTAATATGGTCACAAAAACAGAGCGTGGAAGACCAAATAAATAACTTAACACCACTTTTAACTCAGACGTCTGCACTACATATCATTAAAGCAGAATGTGTTCTGTATTTAGCTGCTATAGACGGCAAAGTCTTAAATGTTGTCCTTAACACGCCATCACAAATGCGATGCCCATACTGCCACTTGACGGCAACGAACTTTAATAACCTGGAAGCAGCTTTCGAAATCACTGTAGATACACAAATATTCAAACATGGGATCAGCCCACTTCACGCGTGGATTAGATTTTTGGAGTTTTTGCTCAGATTAGGCTACAAAGTTGAGGTCAAAAAATGGCGTATAGCACAAAAATCTAACGAAAACAACCTTGTCAAAGCAAGGACAAAAAGAATTCAGGAGGAAATTCGCAGAAAAATAGGAGTCCTCGTTGATGTTGTTCGGCCCAACAGTGGCACCACAAACGATGGTAACACAGCCCGCACTGTGCTCTCGGAAGAGTACCGTCATGTTTTTGCACAAATCATCGGCATTGAAAAATGGCTTCTTGATGGGCTACATACGATTTTAATCGTTTTATCCAGTTGCCTTCCCATCGATTCAGTTAAATTTGCGTACTTTTGCAAGCAACTTGCCTATAAATACGTTCAAGAATACAATTGGCATCCAATGACGGTGACTCTACATAAAATCTTAGTTCACGGAGCCGCTATCATAGAAAACTCTTCAGTGCCAGTCGGAATGCTTTCTGAGCAAGCGGCAGAGTCCCGAAATAAGTTTTGGGGACACAATCGCGAACACCACACGCGAAAATCAGAAAGGACAAAAACCATGTTTGACCTTTTTCACAGGGCATTATTGGTATCTTCCGATCCGGTAATTTCTACCCAAAGACAAAACCAGAGGCAAAAGAAGCTACACAAACAATCACTCCCTACTGCCGCGTTAGCCTTGCTTAAAGTACCTAATGTGGAAGTTGAATCTACTCCAAAGACGGCCTCAGAAAAATGTGATGATATCGATATGGCACATTTAAATGCCCAAACAGTTGTACTTACCGTGGAAATGGAGGAGTAGTAAAACACGAATAAAACTGAAAGTTTGCGAAATACACCGAGTCGTAAAATATAAAGTAAAGGAATGCAGGGACTCCAACTTACTTTAACGATCTTTTTTTATACAGGTCAATAAGGAGTCGATACCACATTACACGATTGGCGTCATCGACTCTAAAATAACATAAATTGCATAGATTTTTACACCTAACTTTTCTTATCCGGATAGAGTGACAACCCTATCACAAAATTTTAAAATTCCCTTATTCCTTTAGTCCACGGAATTATGCAATGAAAATTTTATGGTGTATATAACTTACCTTACAAGTTTAATAAAAAAATCTTTATAATATGGCGGATTAAAAATAAAAAAATAAAAACCAAATTTGCTTAATTAGGTTATGATTTCGGAACGGACGGTATTTGGACTATACTGATTACTCAATCTTACGCTATTTTTATAGCTCTAAAAGTTTTTTCTAAACTTTTTCTCTGTATTTTCTATACTTTTTGGATTATCAGCAAATTATTAGTATATCCGGGTATATTTGTCGTGACTTATAAAAAATCATTTTTCGGAAACTATAAGGATTTGGCAACCGGGAGTTTTAGTCTCAGATTTGAATTGGTCTAGACTATCGTTTTTCATCATCAGTAGAACATCTAAAAAAATGCGGTTCTTGTCACACTGTCGTAGTTGTGCTAGACGCTCTGTTCCTAGTTGCTAGTCTGACTTTGAACAGATTTGAGTAATTCCAGTAGTTACAAATAACTGCGTAAGTCGTTACTTCAATAAATTATAGAAATAATCGCAGAGTCTATATTTATACAAACTTGGGTGAAGTTTGTATAAATATAAATTTGCCTAGATAAACTTGAACACAAATAGCGGCGTAGCAGGTAGGTACGTAGTAAATATAGCGTATCATTGGAGGGTCGATAAACGAGCTATGTGTATCAAGGATAGTGCTTTCGTCACGCTCATACGAGTTAGGACCAAGGTGAGTGATTCGAATATTCATTTGTTTTGTCAAATATGTAGGTTGTCTGGAAGAGATCGCTCTTTAGCGATAATACCACCTGTTGTTTACCTCTATTGAATGTTAAGTGTAATCTGAATTTGTTTGTATTTATTTCATGTTGAGGTGTGCAATAAAGAATATACTATTCTATGTTTTAGTCAGTCGCATTTTTGAAGTGAAAACTTCTTTAGCGGCGCTTGGCAATTTTTAGATGGGTAAAAAATGTTAAACTCGCGACAGATCCGCGCGACAGATAACAGTCAGTCGGTAACCTAGCAACCGTGTCTGTTTCGAAGAAAGGGGGCCTTCGAACAACAAAATGTTGTAAGTGACAGATGGTGAAGCGTAATCATAAACATACATTAGTAAGAAATAGAGATTAAAATAGAAATCTAGTGTCAGTGTGATATAATAAAATCGGAGCTTTCACTCTGCCGGCACTCCCAGAGTGCAACCCGTCCTTTTTTTATTATTATTTACGGCGGTTAATTCGAAATTGTTAGTTATACAATACAATACAAATACTTTTTTTGCACACCTCAAACATCTAGGAATGTACAACACAACATCAAGAGAAACATTTATTTGGTTTCATGAGTGATATCAGATATGATATATTTTTCTGCTGTTAGTGACATTGAGTGACATGTTGACATTTTACAGGAGATAGAAGTATTGTTCTCCTGCCAATAATGTGCGCCGGTAAAACTGGTACAGTCGAGTATGTAATTAAAGTAATTATGTAATTTTTTTGCGCAAAAATTTGTGAATTCACCTCTATTGTTAAAGGCGTATTCAGATATTTTTTATCACATTTAAGAACTCGACTGTATGTTGCACTTGTCAGAACTCGCCTAAAATGAGTAGAAAGAAAAAATGTTGAAAAATTGGGCAAGTCTGACTCGCGCATGAAGGGTTCTGTACCATAATCTATAACAAGTTTGTTGTATGGGAGCCCCCCTCAAATATTTGTTTTATTTTATTTTTAGTATTTGTTGTTAAAGCGGCAATAGAAATACATCATATGTGAAAATTTCAACTGTCTAGCTATCACCGTTCTTGAGATACAGCCTGGTGACAGACGGACGGACGGACGGACAGCGAAGTCTCAGTAATAGGGTCCCGTTATTACCCTTTGGGTACGGAACCCTAAAAAGTACAAATCAAGGATTGGTTGATTCAATTACAATAATTAAAGTAATTCATCGACATAGTGGAAAAATTGTGCCGTATTGATAAATGTATTGAGGTTATTGGCCACGTTATGTTGTGATAAATTGATGATATTTTTAATTGCAATATATTTACTTAATATGAACATGTGTGAGTGAAGTTGAGATATACTGCATTACGGTCTATTTCCGTTTATTGTTTTTTATCACTTTTATTCAGTCTTTACTTTATAATATGGACGCTCCAAATACGTTTCTGCTGGTCAAAGAAAATGTCATAAGAAACTTTCTGACTTACCTATATAATTAATTAATTATTTACCTATTCATTTTATAAAAATGGCTTTTGCAATTGTTTCTGGACACCAATAACTGGACCAAAATGTTTGGCCCACGCAAGGGTGTTGTGACAACAATACAAAATGTCACTTCAAAGCAATTATTTTGTCAATTTCCTTCTTCGCTTTCACATTACGTCCTCTATTTTGAAATTTGCCATTTTTATCCCCTTTTAAATGGCAACTAGTGTTGACTGTCGTGTTAAAGCCAGGATTTTATCTAAATTAGGGAATAATGAAATAATGAACTATAATAATCTGTATGTACACACAAGTGCCCATACAGTTGCCTTTTACGAGTGCCCTTTTACGAATCTGAGTCTACCGGCGTTTCCCAAGATTAGACCACTGTTACTTAGAAAGGGAAGATGCTAAGAATTGTTATTTTATTTATTTAAACTTTATTGCACAAAACAATGTGTACAAATGGCTGACTTAATGCCATAAGGCGTTCTCTACCAGTTAACCATTGGGCTAAACAGAAACATTTTATGGTGCATTTGGTGGTGGTTATTTTCATTGTCGTGTAATGTATATTTAGTATAATATGAATCATATAGGGAATAAATATGATTGCTTCTCCTTAACGCAAAGCTGCTTTGAACAAACATGATACCGCGACGCAGTGCGAACTCCTGACTTTGTCATTCGATTCTAGTCTCTGTTAATATTTCCTGAAAAGGAGGCAGGAGGGTATTTATAGATGTTTTCGGCGAGATTCCGGGTGGCGGCCGAGGGTCCCAAGATTTATGGTTGAGCGGGAGAGACCCATCCACTGGGCGTCTCTGCTCTGAGCCTTAAGTGATGAGAAATGGCGAGCTTGGCGGGGGAAGAAATCAATAACGTCGACAGCCCAAAAAAGGCTACTTGTTTAAAAGACAGACGATTACCTACGTTGAGCAATATGTCGAGAGCAAGTCCGAAATTGAACCTGATGATGATGCCCTAAATTTGGCACGTTATACAATGTTCCCCCGCCATGATTTACCGGGGCTAAATTTACCGTGCTTGGCGCCATTTAAGAATTATCCGCTATATTATTCGCGCGTCTTGGAAAATCTGGTCTGGCCCAGTCAGTCCTAGGTTAACCGTTGGCTGGATTGTTAGATGCTTTTTTCTTTCGCGGGCAGTATGGTGACCTGGTGACCCCTACACTAAATCTTAAAAATAATATTACAACTTAAACGACAACAGTGAGACCTACAAAGAAAAAAAATAATACATAATTGTCTTCCAACATTTGTAGGTAAGTAGGTCATTCCATTACGGATTTACATTGATCAAATATCGTACTTTTTATTATATACACGTAAAGTAAAACAAATAATAATAATAAAATAAATAAATATTAAGGGACAATCATACACAAATTGACCTAGTCCCAAACTAAGCAAAGCTTGTACTATGGGTACTAGACGACGATATACATAATATATAAATACATTATATAGATAACATCCATGACCCAAGAATAAATATTTGCCCCGGCCGGGATTCGAAACCGGGGCTGCCGACTCAGTAGGCAGGTGTCTACAAACCGAGCCAAACGCGTCGTCAAAATGACGCTAAATCTAGACAATGGCATTTGTAGCACTTTATGGTTGAAAACAGATTTTAGACAATTAAGATACCCGCTCCCTCTTGTGTCTCGCGCCCGCCCCCGATCTCGAACGCCTCACACCCTTGCAGACAGACTGAGGGCAACTCATTTCGCCGCTCGGTACCTATCCGCGCTTACGATATTTTTCTTTCTAATACAACCAAAATTCTCCCACCCACCTTTTCTGCGGAGGTTTGCTTCATTTTGTCTTATTTTAAAACAAATCTAGCTTTGTAATTGTAAGACACTCTTATGGTTATTACAGTTAATTTACCATTTTGTTATTTCAATTTGTTACTTTATCTGTTATGTGCTCTTATTGTTTGCCCTCTGTTTGAATTGAACGTCTATTTAAGTGTGATCAAATAAGTTAATTTTGCTAAAATGCCTAAAATAGACATAAGCTGAACGTATTTGATTTATTGAAAGATTCTAACGAGACTGGAAATTCATTTTTTTGGTCTGAACGATGATTTATTTATAGAACGAATCTCACTAATATTATATATAAGCATCATTTTTTGTGTGAGTTCGTATTACTTCTACACGACGAAACGGCTGAATGGGATTGCTTGAAATTTGGAACCGAGATAGTTTATATCATAACTTAACACATAGGCTTCTTAATATTCTGCCGTAGGTTAGTGACTTTGCTTTTACGCGAGCGAAGTGCGCTAAGCGACAAAATCCTTGATGTAGCGGAGTACGCAGAGAGTATCACAATTCATACTTCATTAACCAAAGTACCCTGTGCTTAAAAGGAACTAAACGCAAAGGTTATTCCTAATTATATCTCTAATGCCATGGAATTAATCATTTCGTAATATCGCAAATCATTTCTCAATAGCCCTAAAAAGGATCAAACCGCAATAATCGGTAAAATGGCAATAATGTTGGCTAATCAGAAATGTCACATGTTAAACGTGTAGATAAATAGCAAGAAGCGACAATAATTTACAAGGGAATTGGCACTTAGGTAGCAAATGTTTGGTTTAAAGCGACGCAGTTAATAAGTGTTTGGACACATAAAACATTATCGGTAGAGGTACGCTTACGGTGAATACAGATGTATATTTTTTTTATAAAACCAGCCCCTTTTTATGCTACGCAGCTGGTCATTTTGGTATATAACTTGATACAGCATTAGGTAAATTCCTCTCAACACATACAGCAGTAAATTCTTATTATACTTATCTATTTCATGATTTGCGATTGCTTACTTGTACAGTGAAACTTGGATAAGTGGGACCTGGATAAGTGAGAAACCTCCATAGCTGGAACTCGTGCTGCTGTCCCGACACTTTACCACTGAATTACCTCTGTTAGTGACAAAACAGACCTCTATAACTGGGATCCGTTTTTTCGATTATGTCTTCATAATTACCTCCATAACTGAGACAGCGGGCGTATTTTACCTCTATTATTGAGACTACATTTTAAGGTTATACTTTTAATAAATGGTTATGTTTGAATTTACAGATTTCGACCTCTATAACTGCGATAACGTCAATCCATTACCTCTCTCTAACTGGGACTTTATTTCATTTCAAAACGCGAGATAGTAAAAGCACACTTGTTTTGCACACCAATTTTGAAATGCCAACAAATTGTAACCAACATTATACCTAAAATTAAATTTATATTAATTTAAAAATAATACCTATCTTAATAGAGGACAATAAAAAATGTCAGATATATTTAATTGACGCATTCTGTTGTCATATTTAAAGGAAAGTGTTAATGACTTTTGTTTATGAGGTACCTTTTTATTACTGCCAACGATTATAATTCATGTATAATTTTTATGAAATACATCACCTACCTACCTATTTTATTTGATAACCGCACCTCTTTAACTGAAATATCCTCTTTTTTACCTCTATTAATGGAACCCTACGTAAATGAGACAGACATTAATCTATACCTGTATATCTGAGACACTGGGTAAGTGGAATACCTCTTTAAGTGAGACAAATTTGCTGGTCCCTTCAAGTTCCAGTTATCCAGGTTTCACTGTATTTATATGGATCTACGCGGACTCCAAGCCTCCAACTGGAAAGAGCTGGAGCAGGATTGAGAAAAGTGGCGTGATCTCGTGTTGGAGGCCAAGATTCGCTTCGGGTCGCTGAGCCATCGTAGTAAGTAAGTTAGTAAGTAATTATGTGTTATGGTGGTTATGGAATGATTGTAGACGAAAGTTTAAAGCAGCAAGTATGCTTAAAGCATTGCGTGCTCGTAACGCCCTACCCTAACGTCTCAATTTTTCGTCAATATTTTATAAAATTTTGTTTACTTAAAAATAGCAGCTTTACATTAAAAATAAGAAACAAAACAAGCGCACATTTTTTAAATTATTTCAATTGATATATCTATTACAACGTAATACTTAGTCATCCTTTAGGTAACAGATGAATTCCAACAAAACGTCTATTTTAGTGGTATCTAATTGTTTTGGAAGCAGCGCAAGCGCACCGTGCCTTCTAAGCGAAAAAAGTAGTAAGTCACTCTGAGATTTTATACGTTCTTACTACGTTTCTTCTCTAGCTGCGACCGTAATGGTAGCACAAGCTGCGAGACGCGTCGCACGTGGCAATGGTCCTTTCCGCTATTTATCAGCAGGTAAACGTTTTTTACTACGCGTCCAAATTAGAAGACCTTTGTGGAATATTCCAGCCCCTTTCTGCGGTACTTGGGTTCATTCAAGTACCTTCCCACGGTAGGACTTATCCCGTCGATACTATCTGCCATCCTCATTCATTAAGTTGTTCATTTACATTTTAAATTATAACTTGTCATTTTATGGGGTTTTTCAGTGTTACGGTTTGGAGCGGTGTGTAACCACGTGTAAATGTTATCGCGTTGCTAATTATCGGTAGTTAGCTTTAATTTTGCATTCTTCGGTACTAAAGACGATGGTATTTCAATTATTAAACTTTGCATCACGATTTTATATACGTACAATAAGATACCAATGATTCATAATAATGGAGCGTTCGATAATACTTATTCTCACGAAGTTTTACATGTTTTCGTTTTATTATTAATGTCTAAAGAGCTTCTCTATTTTCTTTATTATTTTTAGTAATTAACAACTCATGACATTTATATTTGCGTATTATTTTTTACGACATTACATAGGATGAACCAAGCTAGTTAGAATTACGAGTTTAGGTACAACATTGCTGTTATCTGTGACTGAATATTTTCAAACTATAACAGTGGCTTTAAACAAACTTATTTTAATATGATACAAATCACTAACTTTACAATCGTTTAGGTAGCTCAAAAGGTATCCTTAACACGTGTGATATATCAACAAAACATAAAACCCGGCCTTTAGTTAAATTTTAGTGTCTAAATGGCCCTCTGCAACCGATGAACATAAACAATTATCTAAACGACAGTTCATTGTCTATCACCATAAACTCACAAATGGTAACAAACAGAGTTCATATCGTCGGTAACATTCCGGATTCCTAATTTGTGCCTGTTTTACTTTTTTGCCTGTTTTCGGGGGTGTCGGTGAGCCCAAAAGAGTTTTTTTGTGGGACAAAAGGCTGCCCTAACGGTATCTTGCTGTGTAGGTACAAGGCGCATCCTGGCCTCATAAGAATGGTTAACAATAGTGTTGTCGTTAAACATTATTTGGAGATATATATTTAAGGGACTGACGATGCTCTATCTGAAAAATCTCAAGTCAAGTGATCGTGGGCTATTTAGCAGCAGAATGTTAAGGAAAGAATACGAATGTTCCTAACAAGTTTACAGAAGCTCGGCGCTGTTAGTATTCTCATCATAGTAGTTACTCAGTTTGGAGACAATCTCGGTTGCGTAAATGTCAATATCCTTTTTTCTCATATATTTTGTCTAATTCATCCATTTTATTTTTAACTATGACAGCAAATCTTGAAAGTAAGTTCTGAAGGAACTTTAATTAAATAATCTGAGAGCAAAAAACAATAAATGAAACTCAATTTTATTGAACCATGGCTTCATATTTAGTATATTTGACTTCCAATCAACACGTCCTTTTATTCGATTATTTTTCTTTAATTTTTCGCTTTCATATAAACATTAAGTCCTTCTATTTCTTTGTTCCCTAAAATCCGACACCAATCAATTTGAATAGACGCCGTTAAACAAGATCGGGGCTTGTACGAATTTAAAAATAAGCAAGTAGCATTAATTTATTTACCTGGGGGAGGATTGCCATCCGAGGCGTCCCCTAGGAACCCAGTGAGTCTAGACATTGAACGATACTCTCTCTTCCACATTGAGAGCCTTTATTTAACTGCTAGCAAAAAGCGGGATGAAAATGGCGACGTAATAAGTAACCCTAATTGCTTTAGCATGTAGTATTTATAGTGATAGTTTGCGATGAAGTAGCGAGAAACTTGGCAAAAATAATACTCAATCAAGTGTACCTAATGATATTGGTCTCGATTAAATTCTCGCTCTAAATGTAGTAATCGTAGGATAATAAGGGGTGCTGAGTGAGGAAATCGAAGGGGGGCAAAGTAGCGTTCAATGAGGAAGGCCTATGTCCAGTCAGCCAGAAGCTATTTCCAGTCTTTTCTGTGATGATGATAAATAAAATATGCGTTCAGAAGAAGAAAAAATTATCATTTCTTTCATTTACGAGTAGATATAATTAAAACGAGGTTTTATGGATGATGAGATGTCAGTTGAATAGATGAGGTCCATTCAAATTTGTTCTTGGGGATGAGATGAGAAGCATATGTGACTGCCTGCTTGATCATCCTCTTGGAAGGAAGGAAGAAAGAATTCAGAAAGAAATATACAAATCTAAATGAACTCTAAAGTGTCTGCATATAAAAACTTGTACTCTTTTAAACTCATACTTCCACGTGTTTCTTTTCCTCTTCGTTTAAAGGCATATTTGTCTAGCCTGGAAATGTAAACTTTTAACGAGATCGAGAGATTTGTGGCTCGTTTTAAATAGTTTTATTGTACCGCAAATAGAGCAGCCGGCTCGTAACTAACTTTCGAATTAGAGTTTATAGTTTTTACACCATGCATTTCTTTCTAAAACCACGGCATTTTCACTATTCTTAACTATAATAATATATGTGCCAGTAAAAGATACGAATGTAATTCTAAAAAGTATTATGCTATCATTGTGTTTACAGTACCGTTTTAAAGAGTTAAGAAATCCTTAATCTCCTCGTACCTATGTACTACATATTACAAAATTCTAAAATTGTATATGTAATTGTATTATTGTATGCTTCACTATACATTAAGTTGTTTCGACACGCAGCTACACTTCGTAATAATATGTGAAGTTCCCGCAAACTTTACAGGATTCACCTACAAACCAAATCCTAAACAAACAGCGTGGGTATTGGGGAGATTTATCCCTCCACGCTAAAGCGTTTAATTAGTTTAATTCATGTTAAACTACACTTTCAAGAGCCGTGTAATATTTATTGAGGGATTTATTTTGGGCGTACCTATAGAAAATCTTATCAATCCTATATTTGTAGTTTGCAAGTGCTATGTCACTCATTTGAGGACAAGGACAATCCAAAAATTCTCAGTTTCCGTTAGTAGTGTAAAACTAGTGATGTGTCGTTTCTGTAAACGGAGAACGTTTTGTATCGCTAAACGTTCTCGCGAACGGTAAATATCTATCTTTATTTAAAACTCGATGCGTTGCCACGCTCTAAATCAAGTAGATCATACCCATGTAGCACACATGCTATATAAGGCTTATAGAGCCCTTACACAGCTGAAATAAGCTGTATAAGGGTTGTATAAACGCTTATGCAACCTGTGTGCTACGTGGGATATACTCGTATTTCAGACTTATTTTCAAGGTTGATATTTTTACTACTCTGTTGCTGCTGTCTACTTATACTTATTGCTGTCTATGACAATCATATTCAGGAGTCTGTACCCTTACCGATTTAATTTTAAAATATAAAATGAATGTGCCGATATGATTTCCGTCAGCAAAACTAATTACAAAGTTCAATTGTGCAGGCGTACAGAAATTATAAAACGACACAGCTACCGCGGTCAATACGAGCAAACCATGTGGATTGTGGCGTGAACAATCCCATCCGTTTCCAGAAACTTCTCAAAGCTAATAAATAAGGGTTTTCGTCAACAGTGTCACCACTTGCTGGGAGGTTGTAAAAAATGTTGTAAAACTGGATAATTAGTCGAGTCGCCGATTGTCACAATATGTATGTCTGACAATTGTGTGACGCCGGCGGCGATTGATTTACTTGTTCCAAGTTAGGGTCTGGGTGACTGTGTCACGTTTGTGTAGGTCTGTTGGGATAAATACTTTTATTTTATCCGTAACTCTTTCATAGAATATTTAATTTTCCTGGATTTTTAGAGAAATAATAGTTAAGATGTTGTCATATAAAAAAAATGGTTATATTATTAACAATTCCAGAAGTCAACGGTTTAAGAAAATAAAAAAGAAACGGTTTATGAATTCGTACTTTGATCACATAACAAATTATTTAAAACATTTGTCTACAAAGAATTGCAAACCAATAATACATATATCCGGAGAAACTTTTCTACAATCGACCATATTCACGTTGTGACGCAACTCGTGGAGAAAAGTAATGAGTTTGGGAGGACTCTGTATATATGCTTTATTGACTTTACCAAGGCTTTCGACTCTCTAGAACACGATGCCATATGGGAGGCCCTAAGACACCAAAATTGGTCTACACCAAGAGTACCTGGAGATTTTACACAGCATCTACTCTAAGATTTTGTCTAGGATACGATTGGAAAGAGTAGGATCAGAATTTCCCATAAGAAAAGGAGTCAGACAGGGTGACCCACTTTCGCCTAAAATATTTTCAGCAGTCCTCGAGATGGTATTTCGCAATATAAACTGGATTGAAAAAGGAATAAAAATTAATGGAGAATACCTAAGCCACCTCCGATTCGCTGACGATATTGCTATATTTGCCGAGGATAGTACGCAACTAGAAAGCATGATCAATGATCTAGCGAAGGAGAGTAAGAAAGTGGGTTTGTTGCTAAACGCTTCAAAGACAAAAATAATAACAAATGGTAGAGATCAAGCTATTACAGTACACGGAAAAAACATAGAGTACGTCACAGAATACATTTACTTAGGGCAGTCAATTTCCTTTATAGGCCAAACAGAAAAAGAAATAAACAGGCGAATTGCAATAGCTTGGAAAAAATATTGGAATTTAAAAGAAATAATGAAAAATAGAGATATAAATATAAAAATCAAGAGTAAACTTTTCGATATTGTGATCTTACCATGTCTAACGTATGGCTGCCAGACCTGGTCCTTGCGGAAGAAGGACGAAAACAAAGTAGCTGTACATCAACAAAAAATGGAGAGGAGTATGTTGGGCATTAGAATATCGGACAAAATTAAAAATGAACATATAAGGAACAAAACGAAATTAACAGACGTCATAGAAAAAATAAGAACTCTTAAGTGGAAATGGGCAGGTCATGTGATCAGAATGGACAACGAGAGATGGACTAACATAATTACAGAATGGCAACCAAGAGAAGGACAAAGAAAAAGAGGTAGACCGAAAAAAACATGGGAAGACGTATTTAAAGAAAGATGTGGATTAGACTGGAGAAAGCGAGCTAAAGACAAAGATACCTGGAGGAAGCTGGGGGAGGCCTACGCCAAAGGCGACTTCCACAAGTTAGAATAATAATACTTAAAATTTTTAATAATGTAAAGCATGAATGATGAAATGAAATTAATGTAAAAAAAAAAATATATAATTACCTATATGTAATCAAATGCATGTATTATATTGTGGTAGAATAAAGGCTATTTTTATTTTATTTTATTTTATTTAATACATATATCGTGTATAACTAACATAAAATGACCATGCAGTACCAACTAACCTTCAGTGAATATATTTATTAAAAAACCGTACAAAACGTGAACATCAAATTTCAGTGAATAGGTATCTGTATGAGGATGCTAAAAATTCTAAATATTTAAGTCTTATAATTATCACAGAACAGCTAGATATAATTATCATAATGTTAAATGGGATGCCATATAGCAAACGGCCAACCTTGATTAAATTTCTGTAGTAAACTCTGGCTAAGTTCTTCCATATTACTGTTCTACATTTCGCCATTGATACTCCTGACCATCAGGTCATGTCGAGGGATTTATGCCTCGCAGGCGTTTTATCTGTAGTGGGACAGTACCTAATAGGAATTTAGCGCGAAAAGGTCAAGTAAGGGTAATTTGAGTGGGCAATTACCTTTTCTTAATTTCAGTATAAAAATAACTAACACATTTCAGTGTCTTTTTACCCCATTTATGTAAAAAGTACTAATTGCGGCGACCGTGACCCATTGCATTCATACTTGGATCCACGAAAGACCTGCTGCGACTAACCTAACACTTTCGCAATTTGACTTCTTATTTTAATTTTATTTTGTGATATTGCAATTGAAACTATCTTTTTTGTAAAGCCTCACAATTACATAAATACCACCGTCAACTGCAAATCTTCTATTTTCGGACAATGGCATCCCCTAGAGTATAAATAACAACCAGTCGTGCCACGCCTTCAGCCAAAGATTTTCTTCTAATTTACCAGATTTTCCGAATTTCCTACCCACAGACTTTAAAGTAACTAGATTACCAAAACTTTCTTTAATAATCTCTTTGATTAACTGGAACATACGATAAATAAATTTTAATTACAAACTGTGGCCGCGGCTGCCGGAAAAACGAGAGCTAAATAGGGCAGAGAAATGGGAAGCTACCTAATTGTAAATTAAAAAGTTCTCGGAGTTACGACACCACAGTCCACAATGACGCCAGAGCGGGGTGAGGGCCCCTCGCCCCCACAGGGAGGCCGGGAGGGCCCGTGGAAAGCGTGTGACATTTTGTTTTAAAATATTGTCCGCGCGAATACATTCACGCGGATCATTTTTTTAATCATGTTTGTTTTATTTTCACTAAAATCCCCAGCTTTTTGTTTTTCCAACATGGCGCTTAGGTAAATTGTAATTCGAAACGTCGATAAATTTATCACCGGATCACAGATAGAGGCGTCTTAATTACCATGTAGCGGTTAGAAACGCTAGCGCAATAGGCGTGAAAGCTCAATAAGACTTCCCTATCACAAACATTCACAGAGTAAAGACAGCACCGAGAGCATTTTTGGATGCGTCGAGTTTTCTATCGGAAGAAGAAGGGATGTCATTTAGCTGTGGCAGTAAGGTAAGCGCACCAAATATTGTTGTGTCAAGGCCGACAGCTTTCCTCCGCATTCCGTCCCAGCCGCCCACAGGGATATCTCACGGTACATTACGTAACATTTAGACCAACTTTCGGCTGCGATTGACACATTACATTTCTTTTTAAGGTTCCGTCAAACGCTTTAGGCTTCCGTTGTTATGTTTGCGGTCGGTAAATTATAAATATTACCTCGTTTAGTGTTAGCTATGCTATCCAAAATTCAACACTACGTTACGAATTTATAGAATAGTATAAAATGTGATTATCGATTCTAAGCTTGTACCTAAGTTGACGTTGATACGGTATATCTACGTATATATATGTGGTTCATTCAAACAACTTCGTTATAATAAGTTGACAGACAGTTTTTTATGTCATCCGCCAAGTTTTTCGACATTGATTCTAAATTTCAAATGTTACAAAGCGTTCATTTACATACTAATGAATATTAAAAAAACACAAGGTCAATTTAAAATAGTTAACGGATCTCGCTTGATTGATAAAAGCTCGCGCGGAATTGACGAATAAATAAGTGAGAATTGGGTTGATAAACTTTACCGAGTTGACTTTGAATATTAACGGTATGTATTTGACGAATAAAATATAAACGTAATCTGTATTTGACATTTTGGGTGTTTTGTTTTTAGAAAAGACAACCGAAACTGTATTATTAAGTAAGTTAAAATCGTGCAGAAACAAGACGTTAAAACTGCTAGCTCCATCTGTTATGGGTACCTGGAAGCTAAGTATTGATAGTTTTTATTCTCGTATGTGAATGAATGAATTGTAGCTATATTTCTCATTCCGTTATTTTTTTAAATATTTATATTTATTAAGTACAATTACGTATATGTTTTCAATGTATCCTATCTTTAAGGTTATGTACATAGCCATCTACATTATATATATCATAGTAACTTTTAGAGGTATTAAAGTTTGTACCTAAGTTAATACAAATTATAACTGTCTGTATTCTTTTAACGTTAATACAGGATAAAACATGTTTAAAGTATTGTATTAAGCGGTTTACACTCACGTGAAATTGGGTACACTACATTAATACGAAAAACTTAATTCCGATATTTATAATCACGAATTTCAAAATACCGATTTTTACATTTCCGAATGGATCAAAATTCCGAATATGATTATTCCGATATTTCATAAATCCGATTTTTACATTCCCGAAATTACAAAAATCCTAATGGTTATAATAACGAATTTCAAAATTCCGAATCTTTGTACACCGAAGTATAAAAAGTCCGAACTATTAATATTCCGATTTATCACAAGTACGAATTCCGATTGCTAAAAAACCGATTTTCAAAATTCCGAATTTTAATACACCGAAAAATGAAAAGTCCGAGTCAATATTAATACGAAACATCAAAATACGGAATTCTAATATTAATAATAAGTATAAATATGTATTAGAGTCCGAAATTAAAACTCACATAAACCTGCAAAGGTAATTCTTATGTGAAGCCGATTTGAGTCGGACCTGCCTTAAGCTAAAATAGGTAATGTTAGGATTTTTCGAACACTCGATATAGATCTCCGCGGCTCGCTCGCTTCGCTCGCTCGTTAGGAACGTAGTTCAACCTAACACTCCTCCTCGCTTCGCTCGCCGTCGTACCTAACCTAAGCCAATTTTACTTACAATTTGTAATTTTTTTTATTTTGGTTGGTATACAAACGTAACCTAACCTATAGTTTTCGGGGTTCAGCCAATAACCTAACCTATAGTTTTCGGGGTTCAGCAAGTCTGACGCTCCGCTCGCTTCGCTCGCTCCGCTATACGTGGTCACAATACAAACCTAACCTAACCTACAGTTTTCGGGGTCCAGCCAATAACCAAACCTATAGTTTTCGGGGTTCAGCAAGTCTTTTGACGCTCCGCTCGCTTCGCTCGCTCCGCTATACGTGGTCACAATACAAACCTAACCTAACCTACAGTTTTCGGGGTTCAGCCAATAACCTAACCTATAGTTTTCGGGGTTCAGCAAGTCTGACGCTCCGCTCGCTTCGCTCGCTCCGCTATACGTGGTCACAATTCAAACCTAACCTAACCTACAGTTTTCGGAGTCCAGCCAATAACCTAACCTATAGTTTTCGGGGTTCAGCAAGTCTTTTGACGCTCCGCTCGCTCCGCTATACGTGGTCACAATACGAACCTAACCTAACCTACAGTTTTCGGGGTTCAGCCAATTCGATATTTGTCCAAATCCGGGTACCTAATTTACTAATTCCGATTTTTAAAACTCCGAATTTCATAATTCCTAAGAAAGAAATTTCCGATTATTGAATACACGAATGTCATTATCCCGAATATCAAATTTCCGAATAAGTAATGAAGTTTCGGAAAATTAATAATCGGAATTTTGTTTTTCAGGCCAATGACACTTCGGGCTTTTCATTATTCGGAGTTATAAAAATCGGAATAATATACAATCGGAATTTTGAAATTCGGCTAAATAAATTTCGTGTTTTTTAGTAATCGGAATTTTATTTCCTAGGAATTATGAAATTCGGAGTTTTGAAAATCGGAATAAGCAAAATCGGAATAAAGTATTTCGGAGTATTTGGGTGTTCCCCGTGAAATTGTCAGGAACGGCCCGACATGTTTCGAACTCGTATGGAGCCCTTCATGTCGGGCCGTTAATGACAATTTCACGTGAGTGTAAACCGCTTAATAGGTACAATAATTAAATATGTCTCACGAAAGTTTTAATAAAATTAATGTTTAAAGTAGTTTAAACACGAAAGGCCTTTAGAAAAAGGATTCTTCTTTTTCTTCAACACAGGGAAGTTCAATGGCAAATGTCTCTCGATACCGATCTACTGGGATTACACGAAGTGTTAATTAAGTGTAAATAAAACCATTATCTCAGCGATGAGCGGCTTAAGTGCATTCCTATTCACTCGATTGCATCTCTGAATAGCCGGCTGTACTTGAGTTGAGAAAAACTTCTTTAACTGCAAGTCTTTGGAAACTCTCAACTACTAAGTCAATTGTTATTTTTGTGTACCTAATACTTTTATTTTACAAAGTAAAGAGTTAAAATAAAATACATAATGATACATATTAATTACGTCATTCAGGTCGAATATTGCTGAGTTACAACCGGAACTGATGACTATGAATGGCGAATCGATTCGAAACTTGTTGAGCCATATCCGAGTTGAACGTGAATAAAACTACATATGGCGAACTTACTGCCTGAAACATACAAAGTAAGGATAGAAATATTTCAGTCTCGTCTTGAATGTTGCCTCTACTCATAAAGAAGAAATATACAATAGGTAGAAAACGATACAATAATACTTTATTGCACACCAATAAAAGCTTACAAAAGGAAACAAAACAAATATAAATTTTAACTAACGGTAAACAACAGACAGTCTTGTCGCTAAAAAGCGATCTCCTTCAGACAACCTTTATAGATTATACAGGGAATTAGATACCAACAGCATATACTGATCTGTGTTGTACCTCCGCTATTTAAATTCAGAAAGGTACTAAAATTACGATCTTATTAAAAGAAAGCGGTTAAGAGAAACTACAAACAATATAAACAGCGAAACAATATTAACTACAGAGTAAATTACGGCAGCAAAAGTTGGTAGTCGTGACCAATAGCCAGTTTATTTTAAAGTTCATTAAATACAATGATCACGACAGACAAAGGCTGTTAGTGCTCCCGAACTTTCCCCATTTTGAGGTAAATTCCGTAAACTGGTATCCCTGGTTTAGAACGAGGCAATGCACTTAATACCAGTTTATGTTCTCCCGAGATTCTCAGAACACGTAACCTCGAGAATTCAAGCAATATGCCACTCATATAAAAAAAAAATCAGAGTATTTAGATGTCTAAATGGAATCACAAATACGAGAGAGCTCGAGTTCTTTATGAGGATTCTAAAAGAAATTATATTTTTGAGTGAAGCCAAGAACTGAAAAATCAAGAAGGCATTTCTATTTTTTGTCTGTTTCTGTAAATAAATAAATAAATATTAAGGGACAATCATACACAAATCGACCTAGTCCCAAACTAAGCAAAGCTTGTACTATGGTTACTAGACGACTATATACATAATATATAAATACATATATAGATAACATCCATGACCCAAGAACAAATATTTTGCACAAATATTTGCCCCGGCCGGGATTCGAACCCGGGACCGCCGACTCAGTAGGCAGGTGTCTACAAACCGAGCCAAACGCGTCGTCAAAATCGCGCGTGTTAAATGTACCTAAATTACCGTTTTTTTTCAAAAGCCGGAAGTCGAAACATTTCCCAGTATCTATTAATATAAGGGAGTTTCATCAATATTATATGAGAATATGCATCAGCGCACTTAATGCCACCAAAAGATTATAAGTACATAAATACAGAAACTGTATTCTGTCCCGCGTCATCATGATAATTTCAGCTATAGGACATCCACTGCTGGACACAGGCCTCCTTAATAGACTTCCACAAGGGCGGGATAGCAGCGACCCGGATCCAGCGAGTCCCCGCATCTCTAACCAGGTCGTCCGACCTCCTTGCGGGTGGCCGTCCTACACTGCGCTTGCCGATACGTGGTCTCAACTCGAGAACCTTTCTGCCCAAACGGCCATCGGTTCTTCGAGCTACGTGTCCCGCCCATTGCCATTCAGCTTGCTTAACCAGTTTGCTTTGTCGATGACCTTGGTTCGTCTACGAATCTCCTCATTTCTGATTCGATCTGTACCGTCGACATAATTATTATTACCAAAATAACCCCGCAAGAACGTTAATTGAAACCATAAAGTGATTGTTCAACGCTCGTTTGCTATGAAGATATACCCCATCTGAAAAGCCGGCAACGCACTTGTGACTCCTCTGGTGTTGCACCCCGGCCTATGATTATTGCGTTTATCACGTGATAAATACACTTATTTGTCACTACAAAGCATCTGTCACTCACACTCTCCTTGTGTTAAAACGTGACGAATGTTCTGTAACTTATTTATCGCGTGATAAAAGCAACTATCACAGGCCCGCAGGTGTTCACCGGAGTCGGTAATCGTACTCGTCTGTTTATTTAATGTCATTAAATCAATAGCGCGTCAATCTATGCCAACAGGCCTCTTGCTTGAGGCCACCAGGGTGGAGTCTTTGCTGCGAAGATACCGCGAAGTGAGCCGCGTCTGCACGTCTGTTATGGCTGATGAGTAGGTATAGTGATGTCTGATGAGCTGCCTAATCGTAGGTAATCCTTATTTGCGTGAAACGTTCTTACCGTTATTTTCTCATGAAGAAACGCCACGGCGTCTATTCGCCAGTAGAATGCGTCGCTTCTCTACGTAATAAAAGCTTGTATTGTTAGACTAAAAACGGGCTAGTAACAGCCAGGGAGCTAAATTTAGGCAACTATTTGAAAACTTCGCCGTGGTCGTGGTGAATGAATTAGAATAACGTTGTCTATTTTTGTGGACGTAGTAACTTGGATTGGTTTCGAATTGAAGAAGTTGGGACCTTTTTAATTAAATTTATATTTGATTTAATATTTTTTATATTTTAGTTTTTTACAACTATTTTGCATTAAAATTAAACTTAATATAATGATGATGATTTTATACATATGAATATCATATTGTACTTCACACTACATGCACTCGACATGATCACAGGGCAGGGTAAACGAAAAAATAATAACGGCATACCCTCTAATGTTGCGAAACTTATTAACACAATTTAAATAGACAATAATC
The DNA here is from genome assembly GCA_905147355.2 of Apotomis turbidana. NCBI lineage: Eukaryota > Metazoa > Arthropoda > Insecta > Lepidoptera > Tortricidae > Apotomis > Apotomis turbidana. The sequence continues at coordinate 16,895,140 of LR990285.1, read as the reverse complement.
TTGCTTGTAACATACAATTTGAATGGTAGATGATTTGTCTGAAATTAGTATCATACACAAGATAATATTTTCATACTTTTATCCTTAATAAAATATCAATATCTAAATAAGAAAATTAAACATTTCCTCAACACCCTTTTACACCAGCCGATACTTAATTGTAATTGAAGTTTCATAAATGCGGCTTTTCTTCATAAAAAGTTCCTTTAGAATGTAGTAATTTTAGGGGGTGGCCCCCTCCCCGCGGCTGGCCTCTTAGCGCCCGGGATATTGTCTTTGGATCTGTGTTTACTGCAGTATACGTAAAATCTCAAAATGAAACTGAATTAGGTTGAAGCCAGACGAGCGTAATTTGAGTTGCGTAATTTCGGTCGTGCTAATCATGTCACGTGATCACGTCACACCGACCGAATATACGTATGGTGCGACCGAAATTACGCCCGTCTGGCTTCACCCTTAGCTGGTAACTTCATTGGCATAATAAGTTTTGGTCGAAAATTCATATTTGTGACAAGCTTTTTATAGCCGACTGTATTTTTCTTTGAACATCAATCAATTGCTCACTGAGACGATTCTAAGGACCCTAAAGTCGCTAGGATTACTTTATTTACTATGGAGTTTCTAGGGCCAACTTCCGGCTCCATCATCAGACCAGCCCCATGGTACCATATTATTGGGAGCGCATTTTTTCGCATAATGATTGATTGAAATAACGTATTGTTTGTCATAAAATCGTTACTCATAACTCTGAAATTATGAACTTTACAAGAGTTTTGAGAGTGAAACGCATTTGCTTAGGTTAGGTTAGGTTTGTATCATAACAATCCTGAAAAGTTACAGAAAAAAAGTAGAAATTATGACTACGGAATTGATGACTAATGACAATTATGAATAAGAATTTTATGCGAGCCAATATGGACCCCATATTATTATATTGTCATCAAAGTCAAGCAGGTATGCAAAATTTCAGTTCAATCGGTTGAAGATTCAAAATTGAGTTGCAAGATTTCACCCGAACCGAACAAACAGAATTATAGTTATTAGTTACATAGTTATTACATAGTTAGGCACATCCAAACGCTGCAAGTTAAATAAAAGCTTGTAAGATTAAACAACTTTGGAATCTCAAAGGGTTATTTATACTTAGGTACATTTTTGTGTTTTTCTTTTTTTTAATAGTGTGTGAAGGAATAATATTTTATACGTTTACTTGATTTTTATGGATCCATATTCTATGAGACAAAAAAAAAACAATTAGTAGTGGGTAAAGAGATACGATTTTACAGCACTCACACAAATAAGCAAAGATGGAAAATAATAGACGTGTAGACTATAGAAAATATAGGCCATATACTCGTATCACCATGATTTAAATATATTGCAGAATAAGCCTCAAGTTAGATTTATAGCCGTATATTTAATCCCTACGAGTATGTATTTTAGTAACAATTTGCGAATATTCAAAGTTGTCATTATTACTATTTTAAGTTATCATTAATAAGTTATTAATTCAGTAAGTTTAATGTCTCATATGCTAACTAAAATCTCGTTTATTATAAATCAGTCGAATAATCACTTCTAATAAAACCTCGAATGGCTGACGTAGCGTGTGCTGAAAATAAATGTTTCAAGCAACAAGTTCGAAGTCTAACTTTGTATTGAAGGATAGTGGAAGGACAACAAGCAACACACAGTTACTGCGTTTAGTGAGCGCAGTGGATTTACCCCGGCCACACACAGTTTGAATTCTGATCCGATTTCCGAACGGAATAACGTCAGAAAGTGTCTCTGTCTGTCATATGGTGATGTCTCGCTTACTGATGTCATTTCGTTCTGTAACCGGACCGGAAATCAGACTGTGTGGCCGGCCTTAGTGTGGATTTGACATATGCTGAAGGACTATTCCGATGCTCAAAATTCAATCGACGTATAACGCCGTCCCTGTTGGTCTCCTGTCAAAGTATAATTGAGTGAGCGGGACGGCACTATACGACGGTCGAATTTGGAACATCGGATTAGCCCTTCTGAACCGCTACTCCACTAGTTTACCGAGCGATCCAGTATTCCGAAATCTTACGTATGTCCGAATGTTCGGATGTCCTATTCGGCTGTTCTCGTCTATAAGTCGCACTTTGTAGCAGATTCTCGTGAAATTTTGTGAACAATTTGAAAATGTTCTAATGAAATGTGGGTCAACGTAAAATATGTCAAATTTCAGCCGTTTCAAAAAACAAACTCGCGATATGAAGTTCTAGAATTGTCTTGAAAATCAGTTTCTATGAAGGGATTTGTCATAATTTATGCAGGATTTGTATGGACGCGCGGCGTACGAAGCACCAAAAAAAAAAACATTATTTACCTATCCATTCATCACGCCGAAACGGCTAGAGCTAGAAGGATTTTAACCAATTTGCTACAGGGATGGATGGACATTCAAATATGGTTATTGGATACTTTTTGCCCGATTATGGTAAAGAAAGTGCTGAACAGACATCGTGTGGAAACCACAAACGTTCAATTTTGGACGCCGTAACAGTCGTTATTTTTGCTCCCGTGGTGTTTCTTAGTACATAACAATTACTTAGGTATACCTAATCTTACTATAAAAGAGCGGTATATAAATAGTATAAATACCTAGTAGTAGCGGAGTATAAATTAATGAGTTTGACACCGCTCTATTGACGAGAGAATACGTATAGCTACACCTGTATTTTGCTCTGTCTTATACACACAATTAAAAAAAGGAAGAAGAAAAAAATGAAATACTTATTTATTTGCACATACGAATAAAGTTGTAGTACAGACAAAATCAAAAACATTCAGGGCCGTAAAACAGGTGTAATTTGTGTAATAGCTAATACCTGCTATGAATATTATTTAGCTGGTTGATCATGGTGGCTGTGTGTCACAAGGTTGCAAGAGCGTACTGTCTGGAGTGAGCAGAGTTCATGACTTTACAACTTATTACAAGTTAATAAACCTTTCAATTTTACTATTGTCTAAATTAAATTATAATGGTAAAAATCTATTAGTAATTAATCGCTAATAAAGGTTATAATATAAATGAAAAATATAATCAAGTTTTGTTATGGTTTCGCACATCGCTTAATAACTTAGGTTGATTTTGTACGAGTAAATCGATTGGTAGATGAGCTTTTAACAACAGAAGACATTGTTTCGTTCCTAGACCTGGGCGTCTAACGATTGATAATTTGTAAAATTAAATACCCATATTTTGAACGAGTGACTTATTTATTTATCTGAGATAAGAAAATATATATTGCAGAAAAGCCTAACCCTGGTTAGTAGTAGAAGTCTTAATATTCTGTCACATATTGTTAAGTACCTAAGTCTTTTACAACTGTCTTTCCAAGCAATTGTATAAAGTGGATAGGAAGAAAAAAAATACTATGCTTTTATATTTACAATGAAAGTCAACGGCCGTCAAAAATTTCAAAATAGTAAATATAATAGTTATCAATAATTTCAAATCCATGCTAAGTCTATAATTTAAAACTCTTGATCTGTTTGACATGTTTCAATTAGTTATATTGAAACTGTTTGAGTGATATTTGAAGGACAGGGAAATTTTACTATGGCGGTACCGGAAATTTCCGGAACTTAGTAAAATTTCGCGGTTCCGCAGGCCCTAGTATTTGGAAACGTAATTTTTTTTACTAGAAGTTGCAATCCCTGGCATGATATTTAATGTTTTTATTGAGGTAAATATAACCGGTTGAATTTGAGTGACATAGTGAAAATGAGATCGTGCAAAGTGGAGGAAAGCCAATATGAAAGCGGACCCTGGCAAGAGCAATAGCTAGGTAGAAGAAAAAGATAGTGAAATAGAATAAAAAATATACTTAATATCCAATTTAATTATTTTAAGTGTCGAATAAGCGCGATGGTACAAAAGGGCTGAGTTAGCTAAGTGGGCGTAACTTTGACAAATGGTTTGAATAAGTTGTAACAATTGTGTACAAGTTGACACCAGTCATAGTGTAAACAAAAACAGCAGGTAAGGACTATAAAAGTTGTTAGTCGGAGTTTCTGTCATTATCTCCTATGAGCACCTCTTTTTACGTGACGATGACGAGGTTCTTTGTTTCTAGATAGTTTAAGGTAAACTTTACTTGAAGAATGAAGAATGTGAGATCTTTTGTATTTTATATAAAATAATTACAGCCAATTTCATAATGGGCTACATAACTCGTACGGTAACAGCTGATTACGTTTCAATGTTGATAATTTGACAGGTTTAATCAACCGCTAATAACTAAAGAGTTTTGATATTGTAACCTAATCCGTTTAAGAGTAATTAAGTAGTTTACATTTCAATCAAGAATCACATCAAGTCATCAAACACTCAACATCATAATTGACTTTTTGTGGCTTAAGTCATATCAACAATAAATGCCGCGATAACTCTTTTAAAAACGCGTCGTTTACCATTTAAATCTGTTAGACGCCGGTAATACGTTATTGATATTTGTGAACAGCCTGGATAATAATATTTGTGTTCCGATTGCCACTATAAAGTAATCCGCCGTGCCTCTACATTTAGTATGAGCAGCGCACGTGGGGTAACAGCGGGGGGAGGTTGGAAGAGGTCAACTTATGTTGGCTTTTGGCATAGTGCTGTCCACAATAGGGTAGGTAGGGTCGTTCACAATGAGCCCCGTCGCGTAATTGTTAAGCTGAACGGGGGTTGAACGGCTGTCAACTGCTCTGTCAGACTGAATAGTAAGACTGTTTGTTTTTACACACATTATGAACCTAATTAGAGCTAAAGATTTATAAAAGTAAAACTACGTATTAGGTTACGTGGTACGTATTATGTAAAGAGTTAATATCAATATTAGTTGATACCAAAACTGTGACATTATAAATCGTGTAGATAATGAGTAATGACGGTTCATTCATGAACTTGATATCGCATAATATGGAAATGCGGCCGTATTTAAATGAGTGTTTTATTTTAATTACATTTAATGTTCATTAGCACCGATGACCTATGTCAACAAATAGATAAACAAGCCAAGTAGGTATATACGTCTCGGCGCAATCCACTTGACTGTGAAGTGCTCAAGTCGAACCCTGAGCTGAGTTGTTAAGATGTTGTGATAAATAAATAGCTCACTAAGTAGTGAATAATAGCGCATTACAATAACCGTCTAATAAACTTATCGTACAACCAAAGCGTGAATGAAGGTAAGTGCCCTGATACCGATCACGAGAATACAATTCATCCTCTTATTAATTATTTTATTGTAAGCATAAAGGATGTCGTAATCGTCAGAATAATAATATCACCGCGCAAAGAACCCCAAGTAACAACACAAGCGTAAAAATTACACGCCATGCCACCAATATGTTTGTGTGTATTACGTTAGATTTATATGAGTGGGTCACACACAGGGACACGGCTACCCCGAAACAGGGGCGCGTAGTGTGGGGGCAGCATTAGGGTTGCCAACAACGCCAGCCGTCTCAAGAGCGACGTTTTAGTTTGTCTTTTAGAAGATTTGTTCTTCGAAGGACACATATGGGACGTTATTTTACGGAACGGCAAAATATTTATAGGTGAAACATGAACGTTTGGACCTATAGCGAACACTGTGCTCTCAATCCAAGTATCTTCACTTTCACGGCTGGGTAATTTAAGTTATAGTGGCTTCGAGACAGGATTTTATCACTCAACTGACAGAGACGCAGCTAGAAACTGACTAGTCATCGTGTCCTCAAATAGAGCGGCATCATTTGAAAAGTCTCACGCTGGTAACACGAAATGTGACAGCTAGTTAGATAGATATGATTGTTGCATATAAGGAATTTAAATACACCACTCACTGGTCTGACTCTATTCGTTTGTCTGGAAATTACCTAAGCTTGTATGGGTTTTTCGAGCAAGTTCCGTAGTAGTGCAAATACAAGGCCGCAAATCCGCGCGGAAATATTGACAACCCTAGGCAGCACACTCGTACCACCCAACAGATGGCCACACACACACACACAACCGAAAGGGAAAGCTACACTCTGTAAACAAATCGCAGGGCGAGTGCTATCCCTCTCACAAATGTATGTGTGTGTGTTCTGTGAAATTGCCAGGTAATAGGCCGACGGCTATAGCATTACACCTACTTATTGGTGGGTTTAGGCGCTCAACGGCCTAATCGAATTGAATATTGGCAACAGATTGATGCGATGACTTTTGCATTGAAATTCATTACAAGGGTTGAATAAATGACCGCTGCACATGAAACAGTTCCATAGTGTGTTTCGGTGCTATAAGGCTGGCTTTATCATTAACATTTATGGAATATCAGATCGCTGGTAACAGGAAATTTCATTATTAAAATTACCGATATAATACGCTAATTATATTTATTGTAAACGGTGGTTGATTACATTACCGTTGTTATTAAAATGTCATTCCTCGCTTTCGATATCGATTTAATCATCTCGGCTTTAAAAGACCAGTAATTTAATATAGGCATTTTATGTCTAGTTACATCAATTTTATGAAAAACATAAACAAATATAAAATCTCGAAGAGATTGCTTTTACTACAGTTAACACGCGTTAAAAACCAATTGATGATCGAATTAAATCGCTCAGCCGAGCCGTCAGAAATAGCAGTCAACGAATACAAGAGTCAGTGACAACAAATGAATTAAGTGTGGAATTAGTATAAAGACAAAGCTTATGATTAGATGACGTCACGGCTGACGGAGGGCGTGACGGCACAGATTAGAATTGATCCGTCGATCCGAGTAAGACGGTACCCGGCCGCCGCCTACCTACGTCTGTCTCTACTATGCCTAGTGCTGTTTTCATACTCCAGTCGATGAGTGTTTCGAGCCCCGGCGGCTGATGGTTGCGTTTATCACTTGATAAATAATTGACAAAGCATCCCGTCACTCACACTCGCATTTTGTCAAAACGTGACGGATGCTTTGTCACTTATTTATCCGGTGATAAAAGCAACCATCATAAGCCAGCTGTGTTTGAAATTGACCATATATCGCTATTTCTTATCATTATGTGGGTTAAGTTTTTTTTGATCTGTGAGATAAAAATGATCTAAGTAAATCACCGAAATGACAGTCAATAAACAATAGAAGAGTAAGTTTTAACAAATGGATTCAGTGTCGAAGTAGTATCAATACAAATCTTATGATTAGTTGACGTCACGGCTGACGGCTTGACGGCACAGATTATAATTGATCCGTAAGACGGCCGCGCCGCCGCCGCCTGCCTGCGTTTGTCTTTTGATACTCCAATCGTTGAGTGCTTGTGCAACCGGGGCTAAATTCCACGGACTTTCAACGTTTGTACAATTACGGTGAGCATCATATAGTAGTAGAGAATGTGGCCAAATATACCTTAACTACATTCTTACTGCTATGCAAATAAATATCTGTTCCTATGGCGATATGATTGTACGAGATGGACCTAATTACCACCACTATCCAACCAGTTTTGTGGGACATATCAATTATATTTTTCATATAGGTACTGAAGGATGAACTCTATGTACTTACCAAATTTCACTTAAATCGGAAGAAATAAGAATAGACAACAAATAATTATGTGTTGTTAGGTTGTTATTTATGTGTAAGATAGTGACCGCCTACAATTTTTCTGCTTTGCCCTAAGGTATATGGTAATAATTCCGTTTTTTGTACGATAACTTTTCTGTTGTCATGTTGTGCAATAAAAAATAAATAAATAAACAAAATAAAAATTTTCTCGTTTACTACTCACTGATTGGACTAAACATTGGTATACTCGGTAAGTATAAGTGTCGCGTATCCGTAACTGCCGTCTGCAACCACTCCTGCCTGAATTGGGAGACATTATCGACCACTCAATACAAACTCACAACTCTATTCTATCGGTTTAATGAAAGTCAACTCAAAAACGAACTAAAGAAAGTGCATTTTAAATGCAAGCCATTGAATAAGATAAGAGTTTTAGAAAGTAAGGAACAATAGCCGATATCAAGGGGGTTTCACTCTGCGCCGCATGTCAAAAATATACCTACAAAATTCGGGTCACAATTGTGACCCGGCCCGCCCATCGATCCGCCTTTATTCGGCTAGGGTAGGCTCGTTCCAAGCAAAGTCAACAACACATCAATTATATTTTTATTATTTATATGTTTTTATGATTATTTATTATTTTTAACCGACTTTTAAAAGGAAGAGATTCAAAGTTCGTCGGGTTTGAATATTTTCACCGACTTTCTGCGTAAAATAAAAACAGATTTATTTTCTTTTTTTAATAAGAGTATACAACTATTGTGGCAATGGGAAAGCCAGAATTAAGTCAGAATCTGAAGATGGGGACACTTGCCTACTAGATCTCAGGATTGGTTTAACGCAGACATGTGTGATTTTCGTTTTTCTACTCACCTCAATGAGCATTTAGAGCCAGTATCATAAAATTGACCGAATGATGGACCCTGAAAATATCCACTGGATCTCAAGGTTACTTCAACGCAGAGATGTGCGGTTTTCACAATTCGATTAACCTCAATGAACATTTAGACCCCGTGTTATAAAATTGATCTGATGTTGGACCCTAGAAATATCTACAGGATCTCAAGATTACTTCAACGCAGACATGTGCGGTTTTCAAATTTCGATTCACCGCAGTAAACATTTGGCCCAGTAGGTATCATAAAAATTACCTGATGATGGATCATGCAAGTGCTAACTAGTTCAACGTCGAAAAGTGTGGTTTTCGTTTTTCTACTTACTTTAATGAACATTCACAACTAGTAATCATAAAATTTACCTGATGATATTGACCTTTTGTCGTAATACTGGGCAAACAAGCATGCGGCCCACCTGATGTTAAGCAGTCACTGCCGCCTAAGAACGCTTGCGATGCCAGAAGCATCACACGCGTTTCCAAGAACCTATTTACTCTCCTCCTTAAGAACCGCATGATGCAGACCAGAATAGTCGAATTCTTCGAACAGAATCACCTATTCTCCCATAGCCAATACGGTTTCCGAAAGGAAAAATCCACCGCTATGGCTATTAGAACAGTTGTGGATTTCGCACTCGAGTCTTTGGATGGGTCACAGAAATGCGCAAGCATGTTCTGTGACCTGTCGAAAGCATTTGACTGCATACGCCACGAAATTCTCCTGCTTAAACTGCGCCACTATGGGTTTGATGACATCGCACTCAGAATGATGACGAGTTACATGGAAAACCGGATGCAAGTCGTCGAAGTCAATAATGCCTTATCACCACCAGAAAAAAATAATATAGGCGTGCCACAAGGATCCATTCTAGGCCCGGTATTGTTCCTGATCTATATCAACGACCTGCCATCAAACTTACCAGAGTGGGCACAGATCAGCCTCTTTGCAGATGACACACATGTAGGGGTTAGACACAAAGACCAATCGGAAATGGAAATACGTCTGAGCCATGTAACAGACATTTTGATGAAATGGTTCGAATGCAATGGCATAGTCTTAAATAAGGAAAAAAGTACATTTCTCACATATAAGGTTTCATCGAGAAAAAACAACGATGATTCCAAAATAGAGTATAAAGAAAACACCTGTTTTTTAGGCTATGAGCTTGATAGTAGACTATCACACAGCGGGCATATTGACAAACTCTGTAACAAGTTAGCAACTGCAAATTACGCGTTATTAAAACTAAAGCCCTTAGTTAACCCTAGGACATTAAAAAGTGTGTATTATGCTTATGTTCAGAGTTTACTCACCTATGCCATAAATATCTGGGGAAATGCTGCTGAAATAAACCGAGTATTGGTTCTTCAAAAACGCTCGATAAGAATCATTTGCGGAATCAACCAGCGCACGTCGGCCAGATGTTATTTTGAAAAACTTGAAATAATGACGGTCATTTCATTATTCATTTACAACTCGGTGCTCGAAATTCACAAAATGGCAAACACACTAATTAAACGCTCTGATTGTAATAATTACAACACCAGGAACAAGAACAAGCTTGTACTTCCGAGAATACGCTTAAAAAAATGTCAAAAGCAGGGGATATTCATAAAAATTAAACTTTTTAATAAATTGCCGGTAGACATTTGTGATTTGGCTCATTGCTCCTTTAAACGCGTAGTAAAAGCGTTCTTTCAAAAACATGCCTTCTACTCTATTACTGAATATCTATCGTTCAAGGACATGACACTGTGTATTAAAAAATGATATTAATGATTTACAAGTAATGACTGTTTTTATTTTTGGAATTTAATGTTTTTTAAATATTATTACGAAATGTTATCGTTAATTATAAATGTATACTGACTTACCATGTAATGAACATATTACTGTATGGTTAATAAATGAAACTGAAACTGAAACTGATGTAGCTTCTGGGGAAAACCTAGGCTGGCAGTGTCCTCCGCGTGCATTATTTGTCTCATCATCAAATCAGCTGATAGATGTTCACTGCTGGACAAAGGCAAAGTTCTCCATAGATCGGTTTTGCGACACCCTCATCCGATTTCGACCCGCGATCCTAACCAGGTCGTCGGTCCACCTTGTTGGGGGCTTCCCCATGCTGCGTCGTCCGGTGCGTGGTTGCCACTCAAGAACCTTTCTGCCCAACGGCCATCGGTTCTATGAGCAATGTGCCCTGCCCACTGTTATTTGTCTACTTACTATAATTTCTGCATTGATTAGTAATAGTCTATGTTATATACTTACAATAAATACTTTCGATATTTTTTTATGAATGTGCACCGCACAATATTTACGTTAAACCAATGCAAAAATCCAGTAGGAAGGCCCTATTGTATCCCATCATCATAAAGATCGCGCCAAGTCTGTTTTATTTTGGGCGTACCTATTAATTAAAATAGCTTGTAAATCGAGTACAAATACCGAGAAGAAGTTTCCCTTTTGTTGGTGTAGGCAACCCTAGGAGTATGGCACGCCCCACAGAAGCTACAACCAACAGCGTCGCACGTCACTAAAAGTAGCCAATCGGATACGAGTAGGCTAATTATTTTGCAAAAGCGGCAAATAACAAAAGAGTGCGGCATCTGTAGTGTCTTTATTCTGTGCCGATATCGATAAAATATACGCAAGGCTACAATAACATTGGTAACTAATTAGTGATATTAACGTATCGGCGTGTATTTGTTACCTAAATATGTATTATAATTGCTCATTTATGTCCATAGGATTTTACAAGTACGTTTTAATTTGATACAATGTTTCATATCAGTTAAACAATGTTTGTTTTAAACATGGCGTGTGTGAAAGTTTAAAGAAGAGACTCGAAGCAATATGCTTTATGATATTAATAGGCCTTATTCCTTTTAAAATGCTGATTGTTTTAGACATTTTGCTCTACGATCAAACATGTTTCTTAACATATTATTGATGTCACTACCTAGAACAGGGCTATTGGGATTTAGGTATTGGTATATATTTAAAACCAACAGATTGATGTTCTCATTGATAATTTTTGTTTCAAAAACTACTCGAAATTGACAAAATTTACGCGGAAAATTAGTTTTTTCAACTTATTTTCGACTGCACGCAATGAAAGCATGAAATAGCTATGTTGCTACCTAGAACTCGGGGAAAAGTATAATTCACTTCAAAAAGTTGGTTAAAATTACCAATATATTTGTCATAATATGAAAAAAATAAATTTTAAAAGGAATAAGGCCTCTTAGTAGCTAACTAGCTACCATATATAATGGATGCACCTTTCAGCCGTTTGGGGTTGAGTTGAGACTCTGGGACTCTGGAAAGCGCCCACCTGTAGGTACCTCTAGCACTACTATGCTACCTACGAGACTAATCGCGCGGTTTAGCATCGCCCGTCACTCTCTCACAGTACTGCTTAGAAAGGGATAGGTAATGTATCTCGTGCGAGAAACAATCGCGTATCACAGCTGTGCTAGAGGTGCTGATCTTCAAACAGTGTAGCCGTAGACTAGTTACCACAGAGGGCTGTGTCATAATAAGATAAGATAAGATAATATTTTATTCATCACACAATGTGTAATACATTTTATGTATGTATTTCTGTATCCATGAACACTGCTATACTATTGCAGGTGATAATAGCACAGTGTTTCATCATTGCCATACCACATGGCAATGCCACCTTCCGTCTCTATCATCAGATCAGCTACAAGATACCAAACTATTGAATTGTCACGTACCTAAACAACATTATGAATGCAAAGTTTCATTTCGTAACCACAGTAAGAAGGAGATAGGTTTAAATTGACTGCCATATTTAGATACATTGCTACACACTCATGAACTAACAAACTTAGTTACAAATGATGCTAATAAGGTACAAATATTTGATTTCTTTACACAAATATTTGCCCTTGCCGGGATTCGAACCCAGGACCGCCGGCTCGGTATTAGGCATCCGCTTTACCACTGCGCCAACCGTCCTCAGAATACAACAATACATATTTATGTATTATTTGATTTTTAACCCCCGACGAAAAAAGAGGGGTGTTATAAGTTTAACATGTGTATCTGTGTATCTGTGTATCTGTGTATCTGTGTGTCTGTCTGTGGCATCGTAGCGCCCAAGCGGATGGACCAATTTAAGTGCGGTTTTTTTAATCGAAAGATTTTTCCGTCGAGATGGTTCTTAGCTATGTTTGGTGGAAATAGGACCAGTAGTTTCCAAGATATTCAGCTTTAATTGGAACAAGTGACGAGATCTCAGCCAATAATAAAGTCAATAATTCGAAATATTGGCTAAATGTTAAGTTTTATTAGCATTTTCTATATGACTCACTAATTGAGGGTCTCATGATGACCAGGTAGTTGCTAATGGATGTCAGCCAATATTGAAGCCATGAATTCAAAATTTTGGATAAATGATAAGTTTTATTAGCATTTTCTATATCACTCAATAAATGAAGGTCTCATGATGACCAGCTAGTTGTTAATGGATCTCAGCCCATATTGAAACTAAGGATTCCAAATTTTAGTTAAATGTTAAGTATTATTAGCATTTTCTATATCACTCAATAAATGAAGGTCTCATGATGACCAGCTAGTTGTTAATGGATCTCAGCCAATATTGAAGCCATGAATTCAAAATTTTGGATAAATGATAAGTTTTATTAGCATTTTCTATATCACTTAATAAATGAAGGTCTCATGATGACCAGCTAGTTGTTAATGGATCTCAGCCCATATTGAAACTAAGGATTCCAAATTTTAGTTAAATGTTAAGTATTATTAGCATTTTCTATATCACTCAATAAATTAAGGTCTCATGATGACCAGCTAGTTGTGACAGGATCTAAGCCAAGAATGTCTAATGTTGGTTAAATGTAAAGTTTTATTAGCGTAATCAACAGATTAATAAATTTTTGACAGTACAATAATTTGGTTCCTTGGAGCTGAAGATGGCCGTAGGAACTCCTAAACAAAACAAGATAAATCCATGGTTTTTGGGCTCGTCTAATTGTTTTTGATGAGCAATTAACATTTGTGTAAGAAAGTACAGTCAATAATAAAACCGAGTCTCAAAAAAACTTTTTGACCAAAAAAACTCATTATAATTCTTCTCTATAATATTCTTTTTAAACCTACAACTCCCCGCTGCCTTAAAGATCGTTTTAGTTACCTCAAATCTGCAAGGTCCGCTCAAAATTGTATACTCACTGTTCCGGCATCGAAGTCAAAATTTTATTCTAATTCTTTTACTGTGCAAGCTATTTTACTGTGGAACTCGCTTCCGCTGGATCTAAGGCAAGCTAAAACTTTGGCAATTTTTAAACATAAACTAAAAGATCACTATTTGTCTCTACCGTAGCCTAATCCTTTTATAATTCTATGCTGTCGTTTTTCATTATAAGTCTAATGTTAGCTGTGATATTCTTTTCATTCTTCCCTTTTGTATGTATGTACGTTTATGTATGTTTATATATATAGATACTTATTTGTGTAAGTGTATGACCTATCTGTCTAATATTTTGCATGTATAATTTACTTGAAGTTCTTATCTCACCACCTACTATTTTCTGTTTAATTTTGTTTTCTCCGCTACCCAAAGGTTGTCTGGAAGAGATCGCTCTTTAGCGAAAAGACCGCCTATTGTCTACCATTGTTTAATTTAAGATTTCTCATTTAATATTTTTCTTGTTGGTGTGCAATAAAATGTTGTTGTATAGTATTGTTGTATAATTTCTGTTTTGTTTAAAAAATATGAAATAAAAATAAAATTAAAAATTTAAAAAACCCCCGACATGACCACCAATAAAAAGAAAGAAATAAAATCTACGAAATGTGCCTATACAATGAACAGTAGAAAAAGAATCCAAGCTTTGTTGCGTCGGGGGACCGCTAAGTAGATGAAATGCAATGTACTGAAAATCGTAAAGTGGGAAGCCCAAATGCATACATGCAATTTTGCGTTGAAAAATATATTTCATTTCATTTAGGTACTTAGCGGTCCCCCGATCGCAACGAAGCTTGGATTCTTTTTCTACTGTTCATTGTATAGGCACATTTCGTAGATTTTATTTCTTTCTTTTTATTGGTGGTCATGTTGGGGGTTTCTAAATTTTTAATTTTTAACAAAATAACATTTATACCAATATTTTAAACTAAGTTTAGAATTGAAAAAAGTCAAAAGAAAAAAAACCGTGGAAGTTAAATAAAAGCTTATCTTATATGTCGGTGATATGGCTGATCCAAAGCTGAACCGAAATTAAATCCCAGTCTGCTTAAAAACCTATTCAAAGTTTTATTACAACTCCGATGCGGAGAAACAAACACAGCTTTTCATTCGTATTAGGTATTTTTGATTCATATTTTTAGCCATAAAACTAAAGAGTTCACCCTTCCAGTCGTAAAAACATCTCGACAGACCCCGCAACAGGCTGGCAAATTATGACTACGACTATGGTATTGTTAATTCGAAGTCACCCCAAAATTTATTAAAGGTCGCGGGAGCGAGACGGCACTTCGCGCCGCGACGCGATGAGAGAGATAAAAAAACCTCTAAATGAGGGGGTGTCGTAAATAATTTCTGTATTTACACTTACAAGGTCTTAAATCCTTGCGTTTGCCCAGCAATGTAAATGATACCTTGACATTTGTCAATAGGGTCGTTTCTCGTTTTTTGATTTTGTGTCAGAAGAACAATGTGGTCGAGAATGAGGAAAGCGATTACGACGCGGGTGTCGGATGCTTTCATCGTATTTAACTAAGATTACAATACTTTCGACGTAAGTTAATTGATTATTAGAAATTGATCTTGCCGTTGCCCTTTTGTTATGTTGGTTTCGACTAGAAGTGTCATTTTGGGAGTCTTTTCGCCAGGAGCGGCTCACTACGCGCCCCGAGTGTCACTAATTGCCTACGTACCGAGGCGCACCGTGGTGCCCGACTCTGCCTCCTACATTGCTTCGGACGCGCGTTTATAGCCATTCGCAGTGGCGCACACCCATCAGTCGGTCGCTTGCCACACCCAACGACCAATTGCGTAACATTTTACAGAAACAACCAATAAAATACAATTCTCAGACGGCTTTTGCGAAAATGTAAAGGGATAGAGAACCTTCTGTAGTGTTTTATTTTGTGCTAATGATGATTCCATAAAAATCATTTGTCATAATTACGTAAGCGTTAAGTTCGTCATCTAATAATACCCAATAATCGATTTGTAACTAACTAGTCGCAATATGCGAATGACATTTGTGTAAGTATATCATATTTCCTCACATTACTAAGCACTAGATAACAAATAAAATACGGGGATTCCCGTTAAAATGAATGCTGGCAATTCCTGGGATTCCACTTGAATACCTGATATGACATCATCCGAGGGTTTCTTTAATCTAAGGATAGTGTGGGGAAATTCTGAAGTTAGTGAGTTAGGAGAAAAAGTAACGTGTGGGCGGATTCCGTTTTTCCATACAAATTAAATAAGTAACAAGCTTACTGGTCTCTTTGCTATTGTAATCTATTGTAATCATCTATTGTAATCAATGTTGTAATCTATTGTAATCATATTAATAATAAATCGACATTTAATAGGTATAGAATTGTGCCTAATGTCTAAGTTATGTTCTTCATAATATTGTAAACAGCGAACAAAATATAATTATATTGTTTGCCTATTTTAGGTCGAACATGAACTTCCTGTGTGTTATCAACATCCATTGTAGCTACACTGTTCTTGCAATAAATATCTTTATCTTTATTGTAAATCAGATGATCTTACCAGGTTTCATCGAGAGATCAACAACTGTCATGTCAAAATGGCAATCAGATGGTACAAATAAAGTTTACTGACGTCGTTTATCATTTAAGGATCTAAGTAGACTTTTAGTTATTTAAAAACGCAAACTTTACCAAACTGATCGTTTACAAGGGGTGAAAAACTGCATCCCCTAAGTGTGGCAAGTGCTTACTTATCATAATAAAATCTGCAGCGGATTCAAATTAGTCGATCCATCAACGTCCCGGGACTTAGTGACAGTGCGAACAGAACACTTCATTTATACGAGAATCTGATTAACAGAATGAGTAAACAATGTTTAATAGGAATTTCAGTTCTTTATGGCATTGTTCAATAATTTTGGACCTATTAAACGGCAATTACTAAGATGTTTAGACGTACCTATAGACTTCATTATATTTTCTTGCTTTTGTTGTATTATACCGTTTTGTATACTTTCAACACACTGTTTCTGTCCAGTTCTCCTATATGTGCAAAGCCTTCTACACTAAAACTAAAATAATTGGCTGCAGTCAATTCTAATTGACTCGTCTATTCACCGATGTTTCATCACAAACGAAGGCGAAAATCAATGAACTCTGAAGTTCCCACACTCGTGTCGCTTTCGTTTCAATTGTGGGAAACAATCGGAAAGAATGGACATGCATTGCTGAACCCGTGTCCGAAGAGAAAGGAATCTAAAGTTAGATTATAATTTAAATATATTACAATACAATTTAAATTACATTTATATAGTTTTCAGATCATTTGTGCCAAATCGAAGCTAGCTTCGAATTTATCCAGGAATAATAGGTTGATATTCTGGTGTAGACTCCAGGATAAGTTGGTTCCGCGCAACGTTCTCCCCAGGAGACTACTCCGACTAGGAGGTTGTTGGAGACGAGAGGACCGCCAGAGTCCCCTTGGCAGGCATCTCGAGCTGGTGATGACGCGTTTGCGCAGAGCATCCCTGAAGTGATGGTTGCAATCCGCAGGTAAGCGCGAGAACATGTGGTTTGCTCGACTGTGTTCACCCAAGCTGCTAGCAGGACTGATGATGCTGACCCCTCAAACTTTAAGTTGAAAACGATACAAATTAATAAACGTTCTTCATAACGTAGAGCACTTCCATTCTCGTGTTTAGCAATGGTTCACAAACTATAGACAGCTTGTACGTATCTACATATTTATGACGCATTTACTTCTGAATTACAATGATAGCGGTTCCGAAACTACAATTTTCGAAAAAAGAAGTAGATGTGTATGGTATCATATCTGGGTCGAAGTGTATCCGTAAGGACCCCCATAATAAGATAAGATAAGATAAGATGGTATCATATCTACTGCTTTATAGGTGCCATTAATGTTATTACATCTACATCTACTGATGAAACGATTACTGAATGCGCCAATGTGGCACTTCAAAAATGCCAAGAATATCCCAGGAACTGCTTATGTTTAAGGCATGGACACTTACTTACTACCCTAGATCAATGACCCAAAGAGGATCTTGGCATCTGACAGAAGAGAACTCCATTCTCCCCTATTTGGCCCTACTATTATTTTAAGTATTTCAAGAAGACATGAATAAACTGACAATAAATACGATAACATGACTTACAGAGGTCGTTCCAAATCCAGAGACCAGCGCCTCGCTACCCGCTGGCAAGTTATAGTTTGGTGGTGCCAAAGATACACTCTGAACATTCTTCCCGAAGCTCATCTTCTTGGACGTGACTATGACAGCAATGTCATTTTCCAGAGTCGTGGCGGAATATTCCTCGTGGACGTGGACCGAGGAGATGTCGTAAGTAGAACCACCGGAGAGGCGTTGTGAGGTGCCAACGACAAGCCGGAGATTCGCAGGGGTTGATACATAACTGCAAAAGAAAAATGTCATCAATGTACAATTTACAAATGCAAATTCTAAGACATATCAGCAATCCATAGAGCATTTAGTGGACAGGCTGAGGCCGAGGGCGGTCTCTGACGCGGTGAACAAATAATATTTCCAAATAAAATCATGCTTTTCCATATATATTTGCTACCAGAATGCATGAATGAAGTGGAACTAATAAGAAAGACTACTGGAATTCTTCGTGTTTTGACTGGCGCAAAATTTAAAATTGTTTAGTACCTTATAACATAGTCTTCTTTTTCTTCTTCATTTAATAATGGGATACATTAATGAAGAATCAACGAAACTTCTTCCTTTTTAAGCGACTAAATAATACAATTCTTAGGTTAGAAAAAACTTACGAGACTCCGCAATGAGCAGCACTAAGCGCAGCCCTGACATTAATGATGACGGCCCCACACATATGCGCCCAGCCTGAGACAGCTCGTCGCCGCAACGCCGCTTGGTACGGCACCTCTGATATGTTCACTGTGAAACCGTTCACTATTCGCGCCGTCTCTTTAGCATCTTCTAAGGGTACCGATGAGACTGAGGCTAGTAGGACTGAAATAAAGGCGGAACAGTTATCAGCAGTTCTCTTCAATACAAATATATCCATTGATATAGTGAGCGCATCATCAAACGATGATGTGTAGGTACCTAATCGTGCGATTAAATTTGGACGTCGCTACGAGATCTGGGAACCGAAACGGAACATTAGAATACAAGCGTGGGGATGGGTCTGTTACATTTACATTATGATAATTAAGATACTACCACAGAATAAAGACACTACAGAAGCCGCACTCCTTTGTTATTTGCCGCTTTTGCAAAAGCATTAGCCTACTCGTATCTGATTGGCCATTTTTAATGACGTACGATGCTGTTGGTTCTAGCTTCTTTGGGGCGTGTCATACTCCTAGGGTTGCCTACATTAGCAAAAGGGAAAATACTTTTCTGTGTTTGTAATTATTTTAAAAGCTACTTTTAACAAAATACGTTCAAAATAAGAGGGACCTAGCGCGATCTTTAAAATGATGGGCTCTAAGAGTGCCTACTGGATCTTTGGATTGGTTTAACGTAAACATGTGCGGTTTTTGCTTTTCCAACCATTTTGATTAGCATTAAGATCCAGTATTATAAAATTGACCGGATTTTGTATCCTGGAAGTGCTTACTAGATCTCAGGACTGGTTCAACGCAGTCACGTGCAGTTTTCGTATTCTGATTCACTTTGATGAGCAAGTAGAGAATGTGTTTATATTATGTAAATGCATTTTTAATTTTTTTATTTGCCTTGCATGCCTTTGGAAGTTTGTAGAATCGAAACATTTTTATTTATTTTAGTATCGGTTTTACACCCGTTTACATAACATTTCATTTTTATGCACACTTGACATCAATGATTGATTCAATCGACGACGATCAATGACAATATGGTTTATATTTGTATCCATAGAAATAAGCCCGTTTCTAGCTTTATGTTCTGGGATAATTACATTTTGTTTGTTCGATATTTTCCAAGGTTGAGCGAATTTTGAAAATCCAATTTCATATTCTGACGGATGACCCAAAATCCCCCCGATACCGAGTTTTAACCCCCTAGAACTAATTAGAAAAAAAAAAGTCACCATTTTGTTTTTTTATCCACTACTGTACTCGGTTGGGAGTCCCCTAGGACATTCGTTCGAGCACCCCCTATCTATTTTCAGCCGTTTACGAGAAACAGGACCCTTAAAAAAAATCTCCATACAAATCTTGTAGTTTCGATATTTTCCGACTTTGACTGAATTTTTGGACACCGATTTCAGATTCATATTCGTGAGCCCCAAATGCCCCCGATACCGAGTTTCAGCCCCCTAGCACCAATTTGAAATTTTGAAAAAAAAGCCATTCGCCATTTTGAATTTAAATTGGTTCGCTAATTTTCACATAATAATAAGCGAAGTCGAAAAAGACACGGCGCGCACCCTGTGCGCTAAACGCAGCAATGCGGTCTAAATCTGTTTGTTCGTGTACGTGATGTGGAGCTTGTGGACACGTCCACACGCGCATTGCGTTTGTAGTAGTGTACCTATCGCAGCGCGGTTGTATGAAGCTTAGTCTCTGTTCCGTGTCTTTACTCATGTGGAACCAGTCCTGAGATCCAGTAGGTACTTCCATGATCCATCATCAGGTCAATTTTATGATACTGAGTCCAAATGTTCATTGTGGTGAATCGAAATGTAAAAACCGCACATGTCTGCGTTGAACGAATCTTGAGATCCAGTCCCTATTTCCAGGGTCCATCATCAGGTCAATTTTATGATACTGCCACATACTGGCTGTAAATGTTCAGTAAAGTGAGCAGAAAAACCACACTTGGCTACGTTGAACTAGTCCCGAGATCTAGTAGGTAAATGTTCCATCATCAGATCATGACTTAATGTCAATTGCAAAACCGTAACAGTAGGTAACCGTATTCTCTTACTAATAATTAAAATAATTATATATTTACACTTTACGGAGTTAATCGGTGAACTTACGTTCAAAACGATTCTATGCAGCGAACACTGAATCTCTTCCTTTTTAAAGTCGGTTAAAAATAATAAAAAATCACAATAATATGCAAATAATAAAAATGTAATCGATGCATTGTCTTCGCTTCGAACGTGCCGACCCTAGCCGAATAAAGGCGGGACGATGGGCGGGCCGGGTCACAATTGTGACCCGAAATTAGTAGGTATAATTTTTGACACTTCAGCTGAGTGAAACCCCCTTGATACTACCAAGACTTATGGATATTTCTATTGTACATAATGTATCAAGTAATAGATCAAAAATAACCATCATCACGCTGACAAAGGTATACAACTCTTAATGTGTTAATGTACTTCAGATCGATAAAAAAAACACAAGTCTGTTAGCATAGTATAATATGCTAACTTGTGTTGACTTGTGTTTTTTTTTCCAGGATATCTAAAGCGAAGAATACCTGTAGCACGATCAAAATGTGTAGGAGGTATAACTTTTGATTCGTTAAGAAATAAAATAATAATATAACTCACCAAAGAATATACAGGTTTGTGTAGCTATCCGCATTTTGGCAAGTAAAACAATCGACTAAACCAAAGAATTGGCATCTCTCTCTCGACAGTTGCAGATACGTTATCGGCAGTAGTTCACTTCACACCACTCGAGAATACTTATCTGCGGCATTACTTAATATCGAGGCGGGTAATCTAATACTTATAATCTATTTTTATATACTAAAACGTCCAGGCTGTTGTAGGGATGTTGAATCTTTAACAAATTCAAAGTTGAATATAAAGAAAGCCTTGCCTATGGATACGTGAAAGGTAATTTCAAAATGAAAGAAATATTAAAATTAATATCCTAAATAGAAACTGAGACGACCAAATGTTTGCAAACAAATAAAATTTAAGAGACATGTGACGACTAATGATAGAGAAGAATGAGATGAAAAATGTTTAAAATAAAACAATAATAAGTTTTTTTACAGGACATTTACGTTATTTTTTCCACATTTATTGCTAGACATATTTTAGTTATCTCATCTCAAAGTTTGGGGAAATACGTGATTATTGGAAGCTGATTTTATCATGAGTTTTTACTTCGAGTCATCTGGATTTTCCCAACGACGTGCACGTTTGAAATTTAAATAAAATAACAATTTCCTTTTGATAAAAAGAGTTTTCTATGTTAGTATTAATCTACCTACGTGTAATACGTGTGACGTGGTCTCGTACCTATAGCACAAGCCTTTTTAGGACCGCCGTGTAATCCGCCCTGGTATTGTATGTGAAGTATGTAGGGAAGACCGAGTAGTTGTGAAACAGAGGTGAGTTGAAATAACGTAAACATCCGTTAGCGAAGCAAAGATGAACACGGGCCCACGGGCGGTGCCGGTGGGGCACGTCTAATCTCACTTGTTTCCATTCACCTCTGTCTCCTCTACTTAATTTTTAACGATACAACGACGATAATAAAACCACGAATTACAGTGTTGCGGTATTAAGAGATCAATTACAAAATGCACTTAATTAAGCTTATGAGTGCATAAATATCTTTGTGACCATAAAAAAGGTGGTAAATATTCGGAAAGCTTTATTTTATTGTTTCGTTATATGAAGTACACCGGTGATTATTATCGCCAATTTTATGGGCAGTTATTTATTCAACCACCAATATACTGTCATATTATTATTGTGTCAGCCGACAAAACATATAATATTAATGCATTTAATACGTTAAATACCTTTTCGCAGTACCATAATGTTAGGTATAAAGAGCAACCAGCCAGTGAACGGATAGTGTTCCCTCCTAATCGACAACTATTTTTTATTTTTAAACGATACCTAAATATAATAATATCCTTACTATTCTTACATCCTTACTTAATAATATAAAAAAATACGAAAGTAACTTCGTTTGTTGGTCACCTTTTCATGGCCAAACTACTGAACCGCCTTCGATGAAATTTGACACGTAGACATAGACGTAGAAATAGGCTTAGTACCTTATGTTTTGTAGTCTACTGTCTGAAGGGTGTTAAAAAAGGATAAAAGTGGTATTAACAAAGTAGGACAACTAGTTTCTTATCTCCGCAGTTGCAGTTCTCTAAGGATAAATAAAATACGTTGTTCACGCGAGCGAAACCGCGGGAAACGCCTACTCAAAACCACACACAGCGTGTATCACTATAAATGTCAGCGCACGCGCTTCACTGCAGGTAACGTCATTCGTAACATGTTGAAGCCGCCGTTTATGACTGTTAGCGCCATCTGTTGAGGGCAAATGATACTACTCTGGTTTAAATTATTCGCGTCTTAATTATCCCTACTACACGATAAAAAAATCAAAAACTCCAGTCTCATGACTACAATGCGTTAAATTTGTATTATTCTATTATTATTTAGAAAATAGAAGAAATAGATCAGGTAGGGTAAAACATAACTTGAATCTAAAACTAAAGATAAAAATCAAGTCACTGAGCCATTAAGTATACATAGAGCCATTAAATATTACAGAGCAATAATATTCATTATGTGAATATGCAATAATAGAAATCAACACATTTAATTTGCACGACATCACTTTATTAAACTTCTGCCGTTTTACCACATATTTTGGTCCTAACTTAGCCTTCAGGCTAATAAAGTCGTAATACTAGTAATTAGTATATTCCAATAAAATTTCCCTATTTTTCATCAGCTACCTAGTACCTACTCACCAGTAAAAAAATCTGGGTTAAGATTAATTAAAAATAAGATGAGGTTGACATTTGTTTCATACCACTTTATACCAGTATTTTATAGTAAAAAAAACAATACCTACATAATTTATCTAATCTACTTTAATTACAACTAGATCTACTTTAATTACAACTAGTGTTGCCATCTATGTCCACCGCGCTACAACGAATGCACTTGAAGCATCGTTCTCGGAATCGACATAATCCAACTAATTATTTTCCAAACCTCGCACTTCTCTTCCACGCTGTTTCGAATACTCTACTTTATGCTGTACGTTTCAAGATTGTCTTTTCAATAATACGAATGAGTATAGATTCTATTTTAAAATAGTAGGTCTCTAATCATGTTTAGTATGCACCGGTCAAGGGTCAGAACAATGGGGACAGAATGAAAAATTCTTAAGGCTAAAAGTTATTGTGAAATGTTGTGTCTGACTGAATGTTATTGAAATGGATGTTTGTCTGAACGCTGAAAAGCGTTTAAAATAGGCGTGAACAGCCTGCATACCAACCTTATTGGTACCAAGGCCAAGGTTACGCAAATATTTAACGTAGAATATTTACATTGGTCAGATCAGAATAAGTATATGAAATATTTATTGTAGGTACTTATATTTTCACGAGAGTAATTACTTATGTACGATAATGAATTGAAAGCGACTAGATGCAGTTTTCTATTCAGTGCTCCAGATTATAAAATAATTTCTCTAGATTTATAGCTAAAAGTAGAAGGTAACAACATTAATCATTAAATTAGACATTTTTACCAACATATGGCGTTTTGTCGCTGATATCGCGCGCCCATATCTGTACAAATCATGCATCGCACATGTTAAGATTTTTCGTGAAACAATGACCCCTCTCGATAAAAAACATCGATACAATTTTAGAATTCTATAAAATAGAATAGATCACTTAATATGAAACATTCAATTGTTTCTAAGCTCCGCGCACCCAAATTGAGTCACAAGGAAGGATAATAGATTAGATGGTTGTCCATTGCATCAATAGAAAGCGCATGGGAGCAGCGCCTACGCAAATTCCAAGCAGCCAAAGACCCCTGGCTTCCTGGTCGGTGTACCCTATATAACGGGCATTATACACGTAATCTTTATTGCCATTCCTAGTCTGATTCCTTCTAATGGTCCGGGTAGGTTTAGGTGATCTACATAGGATTTCTTTGGTCTCATTTTTACCTTTTCGTGTAGGCGAGTATCTATGGAAAATGGGCTTTAGACAAAAAAAATAGGGTCAGTACCCTTGGAGTTAGTTCCATTCCATATTTCGAACATCCAAAGACTCTATTTCCTTCTTATTCTAGGTCAGGTTAGGTTTAAATTGAAATAATCAAATTTTTATTTCGGTAATCTCGTACAAAGTACTAGCCATTTTTTAAACGAATTAATCTTTTATCGATTCTGTTTAATGTGGAAATGCCACATTTTTTACGTTTATAAATATCGACACAAAGATAAATTATAAAAGAACACATTGCAGTGGATCACATTACGTTTTTCTTTCATAATTTACCTTTGTGTCAATATTTACAAAGTACTAGGTTAAAAAAAAGACATTTAACCTAACTTTTACTTTGTTGTTTTATCCGGTACTCCCGTAAGTTTTACATTAGTAACTTAATTCAAAGTAATCTCAGATTTGACACTCTTTTGATTAATATAGTGAGTGGTTCATAATGGTTCGTAATGTTTCAGTTAAGAACCATGAAATTGTAAATCCAAGTATTCTCGTCATCTCATACGTTACGTCTTCGTGTGAAAACACATGAAAATGATATGTGAACATTTGTGTGACTTGAATGTTTCTAATGTGATGTGATAGAATCGAATCATGTTATATGCGCATACATTGTTTTGTACGTACAGTTGTACAGGATAGTTTCAAACCTGATACTGTTAGTATCTTCTTCTTCTTCTTTGGCGGTACACTCTTGCCAGAGTGGTCGTGGCCGTCACGTCGTTGATTTTGTGGCCTGCTTTACAATGCGACGCCATTCTTCTCGTACTGCTGCCCTCCTGGTACATTCGTGTAGAGGACCGTTGACGGCGGTTTTTATTTTTACTTGATCCGTCCACCTCATCGGTGATCTTCCGCGTGTTACTACTACTGTTACTATCACACTTTATTAAATTGAAACAATTGCCCACAAGATTATAAAGTAAAATCCCAGTAACTGTGATCATAACTAAGTGTGTCACCGCTTTTATTAGTGAGTGTGGCGTTGAATAATGAAGTCCTATATCTGCGAACCGCGTGTATGCGCACGCGACGCAATAAGTGACGTTTGACAAAATATAACCTAAAATAATAAAAAAAATGCTACAGAAACGAGAACATTTTATAAAATGGATCAAATGTGTGTAAATATCAATTCATTTGGCATACAAAAATATCACCAATGCCTTGATCACACGTATCAAGACACAACTGCCAGTTTTTCTAGAGCTGTTTTGATTTCTAAAAGTGCAGGTAGGTATATTACATATTTTATTTTGATAATCTTTCTTGATCGTGTGGTTGGAAAATATTTTGGGAAATGGAGCGTTTAGAACATTAATATTCATTTAATATTATTTATTTACAATTGTCACAGGATTGTCTTCAACATGTGATTTCTCAACAGTAACTAGGTAAGTATGTGGCAAACTTATCGTGAGACATTAATACATTATGAAATCAGAATCAATGCCGTCAAGTAAAAAAGAAAATCAATAAAAGATGCAGTGATGAAAATAATCACACCTACCACGAGATGGTTATTCGATACTTACTTATTTGATTGAGGTTTAAGTGATGGACTGTAGCGTTTTTTTAATCACAGTAGCGAAAAACTACGATTCTAAGATTAATACTAAGATTAATGGGATCCAAGGATAGGATATAGGCCGATCACGCTTCTGAGCCACGTCTATAAGCTGTTCTCGAGAGTCGTCACGAATCGTCTGGCATCAAGATTTGATGCCTTTCAGCCACCGGAACAGGCTGGGTTTCGTAAAGGCTATAGCACCGTGGACCACATCCATACTGTTCGGCAGGTTATACAGAAGTCCGAGGAGTATAACCAACCGCTGTGTATGGCGTTTGTGGACTACGAGAAGGCCTTCGACTCCATCGAGACCTGGGCCGTTCTGGAGTCTTTGCAGCGATGCCAAGTCGACTGGCGGTACGTGGAGGTGTTGAGAAGTCTCTACCAAATGGCGACTATGTCCGTCCAAGTGCAGAACCACCAAACAAGACCCATCCAGTTGCTCAGAGGTGTAAGACAGGGTGACGTTATTTCCCCGAAACTCTTCACCAATGCTCTGGAGGATGTCTTCAAGACCCTGCGGTGGAATGGAATGGGCATCAATGTCAATGGTGAATATCTCACACACCTCCGCTTTGCTGACGACATAGTTATAATGGCAGAATCGCTGCAAAAGCTGCAGGAAATGCTGTCCGGTCTTAATGCTGCCTCGAGACGCGTTGGGCTAGGGATGAACTTGGACAAGACTAAGGTCATGTTCAACGAGCACATCGTCCCTGTGCCCGTTTCCGTCGAAGGTGTAGCCATTGAAGTTGTTCAGGAGTACGTCTACCTAGGACAAAAGTTACAGCTGGGTAGAGACAACTTTGAAAGTGAAATCACCAGAAGAGTGCAGCTTGGCTGGGCAGCATTTGGAAAGCTGCGTCACATCTTCGAGTCACCCTTGCCACAATGCCTGAAGACCAAGGTATTCAATCAGTGCGTCCTGCCGGTCATGACATACGGAGCCGAGACGTGGAACCTGACAGTGAAACTAGCCCACCGACTACACGTCACACAGCGAGCTATGGAAATGGGTATGCTCGGAATCTCGTTAAGGGACAAAGTCCGGAACGAGATTATTCGACAAAAAACCAAAGTCACTGACGTAGTTCAGAAGTGTAGCAGACTGAAGTGGCAGTGGGCTGGTCACATCTGTCGCAGAACCGATGATCGGTGGAGTAGACGGGTTCTCGAGTGGAGACCACGACTCGGCGAGCGTAGTGTAGGACGCCCTCCGGCCAGATGGACCGACGACCTGAAAAAAGTGGCTGGTGGTGACTGGATGGCGAAAACGGGAGATAAGGCCATGTGGCGAACCCTGGGGGAGGCTTACGTCCAGCAGTGGACTGCAATAGGCTGAAATGATGATGATGATGAAGGATAGGATCCCAATGAAAATTCCTAATAGCGCATACAAAAATATTTATTTAGTTTAGTTTAAATTATTATCATATTGGAAAATTCAATATGATATAAAAAAAACGCGTTTTTATTTTTGACAACACAGACATTGTTGACGACATTACTTTATACAACTGTTTGTATGTAGAGTGAAATGGCAAGTTATTATTATTTTTAAACCCTTTGCGATTGTAACAGTGTAGCATCTTTCATAAAAAAAAATATTTTAGTGTAGCGGCAAAAAATCTATCATATCACAAATATATATCTGTTTATCCGCTTCACTACTGTATAAAATATCGCTGAAAAAAATAAACCTCCTGCAAGATAAACATTAATGAAAGAGTAGTGCTGTCTGCTACTATAATATTACATAGACAAGTTACGACAATCTGGCATGATCGCAGGATAAGTTGATGAGAGTAGTTTGCGGTCCGGTCGGTGCAGTGGACGTCTTTCGCCTGGTACGATGATAAAGTACCTAACATATTGTCTATTGCTACTGTACAAAAAATAAGCGAAATCTACCCCTGAGAAGTATAAATAGATACAATAACAGGCATTAGAACGACGAATCAGATAAAGATTCTTTGATTCCCATTGTCGTCAACCTTTGCTTTCGATATTATATTAGCTATAATACAGAAAGTAAAGGTGGGTGTTGACAATAAGAAGAGAATCGAATAATCTTTATCTGATTCATCATTTTGTATATCCTATCTTTTCTCTCTCATGCAATTGTCAATCTCATATTGATGGTGGTTGTTTACATAAAGTTATAGTTCCTTTACTTCCTTTTCTTGATTAGGACAATCGCTTATCATTCGTACCACCGCCTGTCTCATGTCAGACAGAGAGTGGTTAGAAGTCGGCCGTCAAATCGCGGCGCGCTCAGCCACAGAAGACTTATCACATACAGTAGTAACCTTAACTTCGATCAAACACACCCAGTCAAAGTACAGTACATCACTCACCAACAATCGCATATGACAACCAAGAAAATGTTGATGGATTCAGTGAGAAGTCCTGTTCTAACTTTTTGTTCTTGAAATTGAATAACAATTGGATGATAATTGAATGCAGTAATAGCTCGAAATATATCAGGACCAATTTTTGTGATGAACTCGAATATTTGGTTCCTGGGTCATAGATGTGTTTTTATTTATGTCTATATCAGTATATGTAAGTATATTGTCATCTAGAGCCCATAACACAAGATTATTAGCCTTACTCTGGGAGTCTGGGACAAGATCTATTTGTGCCAGGTTGACTGATATTTATTAATTTTATTAAGTGAGCAAGCGATCGAATTGCCTCCGTTTCAGCTTAGCTTAAAACTCCTAAAGACTGTATTTCCCTTCAATAATACACAATTTTTGTTTATACAGTTTTTAGAAAATGTTCATATGGTGATAGTGGGATTGAAAGCGTATAAAAGTTATAGGTATTTCAACCATTTTGAAAAATTATTGCAAGGTCTACAGCTCACACAGTTCAGCTCACACTAAAGTTTATTTTTTATCTCTACTTACTGTTACTGATACATATACTGCGGTGCACCGTCCTTCACGCTCGCGCTGCGCGGGCGCGAAACTCGCGCGCATATATTGCAATCACTCGATACTCCTGTTTCCGACTCGCTTCTGCCATTGCGTCCTTGTTCGTAAGATTCTTGCATGATTGCGTGTAAAGCTGTGACATGAATGCAAACAAATTATTTACTCATTGATTTTAATATATTATCGATGTCCTAAACACTTTTTGGATCCAAATTAAACGGCAATGTACGTCTCACTTCGTTGACAATTCAGAGGTGTTTTTCTTTGCTGATTATGATGCGATTATACGGATTAAGGATTGTTTAAATACAGTATTTTTAATTTTAACGGATTATTGTGGCATATAGGTGATATAATTTTGATTAGACGCAACGATTCAAATACTTATTCACGTAGGTTGGCAAATTGTAATGTATTAATTTTTGCCTGTGGTTTTACCCACAAATATAGGGTCGTTATACAAGAACCTTATATATCACAGGATACATAATAGTTTACAAATATCATTCTGCGGTATATGTCGGAACCGTATGCAGAAAATCACCTTGATTTATTGGATAGACGGACCAACAAACATACTTACGCATTTATAGTAAACCAAAAGGTTCACAAGACAATTAACTTGTTGAAAAACTGTACTAATCACCTGACCAATTACACGGTTGGGCATCGCTATAAATAGTTATCTGGCATCGTGGTGTTTGTCGCGCGGACATGACTCGCATTTTAAACAACCTTTGTCTTCGGTTCGTTTCCGAGTAGGTACGTAGTTTCCGAGATCTTCGTATTGTAATGTAGCGTAATATTCCGTTCTTATTCGAATTTCTAGGCCTTATTTTTCCCTTATTTTTGTCTACCTCCCTCATGGTTGTCTGCCTCACCTAATGAAATGCCTGAGAAACGTAATTACATCAGGACGGGCTCATAACCTGTACGCCAGCGACACCTATGCACCAGCTCCGCCGTCCGCTTTTTTCAGCGCACGTTGGTAGCCAGTCGTAACAGTGCGGTCCCAGCGTTAATTTGTTCTAGAAAATGAAGAAGGCAGAATCGGATCATTCACCAGAATGTTGCACGATTAGCAGTATTTAATTTAAATACTGCTAATCGTGCAACTTTTCACTGATGCTCCAAACTATGCCTTTGCGAACACTTTTAAGAGTACACATTTAATGTACAATATAAATACATAGAAAACTAACGTAAGTCTCAGACATATAGAGCACCGTGCTCGGTTGGCCATCGCGCGACTGATCGGCTTTTTTCTCTTCTCCTGTAGATGAATCGCGTGTCGAGCGATATTCTACTTCTACGACGTAAACCCGTTTTGTATTTTAATATATTTAATGTTCAATTCAAATAAGTTCAATTCAGCGTCCATTTCTCTCTTAGGATTGCAAATACCCACACAAGCACACGACGCCAACTCGTCTGATTCTATACACCCATATATCGACAAATTCAAATGACCTTACACTGACCGACGGGAGCGGTCGAGTTTATGTCACCTCAACCTCAGTTTTGGAGGTTTGAAAAATCTGATTCACTTGATAAACGACATTATGTCTCAGGGTCATTGTTCACTGGGCTCTTTTTTAGGCATTGTATTGTTTAATACGCAGTAATATTACTTTAGACGGGACATGCACGTAGGGACCCAAATATTAGTCATAGTATTTGCTTAAAAATATATTATGTATAAGTAAATGTTGGTTATTTATAACTAGCTGCGGCCCACAGTGTTACCCGTTTATCCCACGGGATCACGGGTTTAAAAGTAGCCTATGTGTTATTCCAGAGTATCAGCTACCTCCATACCAAATATCATCAAATCAAAAGTGGTCCGGCCATTTAAGCGTGAAGAAGTAACAAACATACAAATAAACACACAAAAATATTCCCAAACGTTCGCCTTTATAATAAAAGTGTTATTAGTCTTTACTAAAAATGTTGGTAGCGAGTTAATTTTTTAATTAGTAAGTCCAGAGACTCCAGAGCAAGGTATGATGTAATTGATGTACTATAGGTAAATACATCACACTAAATTTCTGTGTAAAAGAGAACAATCATTATTTGTTACTGTAGTCTTGTAAATGAGCTTCTTCTGAGTTTGTCACGTTTGGAAACCTTATTTGTATAACATTCTGGGAAAATATCGTTTCTCTCTGGCTTATTTGTATGGTTTGTATTTGTATTATTTGTATAATCTAGCCTAGGTTATTTAATCAAATTCTACTTAAATTTATACTGAATTATATTTAATTTACTATTGAGAGAAATAGGGATATTGGATTCTACACAAATACTTTGTGTATATTTTTAACTATTTATTGTTTACTCTCTACCCTAAGGTTGTCTGGAAGAGATCGGTTTTTAGCGATAAGACCGCCTGTTGTTACCAACTGTAATGTATTTTTATTTCTTTTGTTTTCTGTTTGTTATTTTGTGGTGCACGATAAAGAGTATCATTATTATTTTTTGTTTTTTAAAAGGCACTGTTCTTCCGGGCTTCAAACAGGCAATAACAGTCAAGCAGTTGGCAGTTGGATTTAAGAATCGAAGAGAAGGGTGAGATCTACCCAGTAGCACACAGGCTGCCTAACCGCTTGAACAGCCTCTGTACTGCTTAAATTAGAGTTGTAATGGTTGTATAATATACAGCCTGTTTGCTACCTTTCTTGGCATCATACTACGATAGCGGCGACGTTATCCGCGCTGCTCTAGCTCTGTCAATTAATATTAAAAAATATTTAGAATATGTTAGGTTGACAACCAAAGCAATTCACACAAATGTATTTAGAATTTCTCAACGTGGGCACTGGCAATTGACTCTGACATCCCACTGGGAAATATAATCGTGATCAACCATCATGTTTGTAGCTTCGCAATGTATGGTACGTGTCGATTTGAAAGGTAAAAGGACGTCACTGCTATCTGAATCATCAACAGTTGCCACTCGCGAGTGTGTAAACTAAAGGTTAATCTCCCCGTTTTAACAGTAACTTCAATTTGCATACGAAATTACAATTTTCATGTGCAACTAAGAGTCTTGAAGAATTATCCGAGCCACTGGAGCGGCGATTTCCTATTTGTGCCTCTGCTTTTGTGTCTTTAGTTGTATCAAGGTAGTAAGAGAACACTGTTGCATTATTGCGGTAACATTGATGATGAGGGTTGGTTTGCATTTCGTTCCTACTAAAAGTTCATTATTTTAACTTTTAAGTATTGCATCATGTTTTGCTATGGAACCCTAAAAACTAGTGTGGGGGCATCATCTACATAGTTACCTGACAACGACACTAAACTTGACTTAAAGGTCCATACTAATCCGCCAGTTTTTTTTCTGAGAGTTGGGAGCTCTGTACTTTGACCCCTCCCCCCCCCACCTGGCACGAGGTCCAACTGGCTACCGGGCGTTTTGGGCTCAGGTGTAAGTGTATAATACCCGTACCAAATGGCATTGCTGTACTCAAAATTGTACTTAATACCTCTCCATACAAGCATTCCTAATAGAAAACGGACAATATTGGAGACCGTAAGCTGCTTACTCAGTTTCACTACCAAATAAATGTTTATACCTACCTAGTATTATTTACTAGGTGGATACTTATACGAATAACTCTGTCATAACTCTATCAAGTGACGTACTTGCCTATCAATAAGAAGTGAGTTATCTGTTGTATCATTGTTATAACACGAGATCTTACTGGAAATCACTAGTATGGACTAGTTTAGTCCCTTAATATTTATTTATTTATTAGTCTTAATAATAATGAAATATTAAACAAATCTGAAAATTTACAAGGAAACTATCATGGACGCCGCGTTTGGCGCAGTTTGTAGTCACCTGCCTACTGAGCCGGCGGTCCCGGGTTCGAATCCCGGCCGGGGCAAATATTTGTGTGATGAACTCGAATATTTGTTCTTGGGTCATTTGAATGTTATCTATTTATTATATATATCGTCGTCTAGTACCCATAGTACAAGCTTTGCTTAGTTTGGGACTAGGTCGATTTGTGTATGTCCCTTAATATTTATTTATTTTATTTATTAGCGCCAAAAAAAGGTTTCTTCTGTCACCCAAATAATGTAACTTTGTAATGAAACTTCCCTCATCGCTTCCTAACTGCTTGTGACTGCGGAATTTACATATAGAACAACGTAAGCGTATAACAACACGTTTTCTATTTTTCATTTCAATCGCGTCGTTCCGCCTTTCGATACTTTCCTATACTAATACGCAGCGAAAACCAGCTGTAGCTGAGCTCCCTCACCCCCCGAGGCAGTTAGCCGGTTATACTCGGTGACGGGTTTGGAGTGTAAATCTGGAGGTCCATATTAAGTGGGTGGTGGGAAGCGGAAGGCGCCGGGAGCGGACAATGCCCGACCGGCGATCACCGCTACGTTCCCAGCTCATTACGTATTTACTATAAAACTTCTATTACTTTAGACTTAGGAGGTACTTTGTTAGGATTGGCGTTTTGTTTTTAAATTATCTCACACAATGGCTCGGGTCGTGAAAGTCTAATGGCGTCAACCAACAGGGTTACTGGACATCTAGGTCGCGCGTTATTATGATGAGACCTTGCGCATACTATGATTTTTCAATTAAAATCTGTTTGCTATGCGTGGCACGATTTTCGCAGAGCAAATCAAGGATAAACTGCGATTACTAGGATTTCTCAATTCTTTTAAATGTTAATAGTGAGTAGTAACAATTTAATTAAAAATAGGATTTAAAATTTCATCAACAGCTTGATTGAATCATAAGTTTATCGTGGCTAGGCGGATGTTTATTGATACTTTCGTCATAAACAAATTGGTTGGTTTGACATTATCTCACGACACATTCAAGGCTGGCGAACTTCATAGTGTACGTAACGGTCCGGTATTCTATGGTCGAAAAGGAGTGTACCAGTTAGCGCGACGAATATATATACATGTACCGTAACCCGGGGTTACTTTAGGAAATTTTGGGGCTACTTTGATAGATTTAAAATGGTTATAAAAAAGCAAATGTTCATAGGTCGATTAAGCAAGAATAGAAAAAGGTTAGGTCATTTATTAAGGTAGGTATTTCATTGCCACAGATGGTCAGAAATAATAAGGACATGGCGTAAAAACTTTTTTCCAGTCACCACGTTTTACGGTCTGGTCTGTGAGTTCTCAGATTGTGATTCAGGTTTGGGTGAAACTCGAGAGGTTCCTATCTGGATCACGTAAGAGCGAGCAGGATATAAAACGCGACTCGCATTCTGACAGCTCACGCACTGTACTGTTTTGGTTTGCGTATTTAGGCTGGTAGTGTTGCCAGCTTGTGCGGCTGACTCTTTATCAACATACGATTACTTCATAACAGTGCTCCGGAATTCGGAGTTAAATCGATTAATAGACTAATCTATAACCCAGTAATATGTTGCAACATCAGGGACGACTCGAGTCGGCTTCTGAATTATTAGTCATTTGATCAGTAGGCACTCTTATTTAGCTTTGCTCTTCTTTGTGCTCTTATTATTACCAAAACCAGGTAATAATTGGGGCTTTTGACGTCTCCTTATCACGTCTGTTTGAGATCTCACCACAAGACTTTTGAGAGTTGTGCTCTATTCGAAGTCACCGTAATTAAATTTTCTTTCTCATTGAGATGAATATACTTTCTTACCTGCCTACTTTACTTTGATATAGGTGCAAAATTCAATACGGCGAGCCATATCGCTTAAGTACAAATAAGAGTAATATTTAATAAATTGCGTAATGTTTTCCTATTAAAATTGTGAACACATTGATTTTGCAATCATCATCAGCCCGTATCAGTCCACTGCTGGACATAGGCCTCTCCCATGGCACGCCACTGAGCTCGATTTTCAGCTCTCTTCCTCCAGTTATCACCCGCTGTCCTACGAATGTCGTCGCTCCACCTTGTTACAGGGCGCCCTACACTACGATACGATTCGTGGCCTCCACTCCAGAACTCGTTTGCCCCGGTGGTCTTCGGTTCTACGACTGGATATGACCACTCCACTGCCACTTCAGCTTACTTATTATTGTATCAATAACAATAAATGGAGATTTTTGGATAGAGATGTTAATTAAATGACCGTACAGACAGCAGTAACAGCAGCTTAGCTGATGATCTGAACAAAATGGCAGAAAATAGATGAAGACAGTGTACGACTATAGTAGATATCGTTACGCGCGCCGTTGTCCACCAATAGTTCCAACTGCACTCAGCCCATTGTCTTCTTTATAACATTATAACAGAACTGCATCTGATGTTCATCTATCTCTTTCTGTACAGTACTGTGGGAGAGTGACAGCCCGCGCGACAAGAGTCACGAAGCACAGTTGTGCTAGGCTGGCTGTTTTTCCTCGTCAACTCTTCGCCCCAGTCGTCACACTTCAAACTATTCTAGCATTGTTATATACCTATACGAGTCGCCACTAATGACGTCAATCCATGTAAATCAGTTTATTTCTGAACTTTCTTTCATAAATACGGTTGT
Source organism: Apotomis turbidana (assembly GCA_905147355.2). Taxonomy (NCBI): domain Eukaryota; kingdom Metazoa; phylum Arthropoda; class Insecta; order Lepidoptera; family Tortricidae; genus Apotomis; species Apotomis turbidana. The sequence goes on along the minus strand of LR990285.1, from coordinate 16,859,495 downwards.
ATTCGAGCTAGGTCGTCAATTCGACGTGTTTTAACGACATGCAATCGATATATATCTAATATATCGCTGGTACATGTATTTTTTAGCGAGATTACTATTCGGGACAACCGTAATTTGACTTTTGACTGTTATCGACCATATACAGTATTTTTTATAAGCATATCACCATCGTATATCCATATATGTCTCTTAATGCAGCTCGAATCGGGAACATCGCAATTTAAATTAAATACAATAAATGTATAGCCGAGATATTGCTAATTTGGCAATATATCAAAGCACTCCCGAATTAGCGCCCGGTCTCCACCGGTCTATAGCACGTAGTGATTGTATTGCATAGTCATTATATGAATTGACATACGTCATATACCACGCAGCTCGATCCGAGAACCCCGCGATGCGATATCGAGCCGAGATATTGCTCATTTGGTGATATATCAAAGCACACTCGAATTAGAGCCCGATTTCTACCGGTTCTAACACAGTGATTGTATTTCAATGCTTGCTTACATAACGGTTGCACGTGATGTATGACATTTCAAGGTCGGCCGACGCAATTGGAAAATAATATAGGAGTAGGTTAAAGTTAGAACTAAACGGTGGAATGAAACTGTTTGTACAATACGATACCATTACGTAACGTTATCATAGACAATATAATTTAAATGAGGATGGAGAACAATGTAAATCTATGTTTAGAATCATATCGCATTAGGTACATAGCTGTTTTACTTGATACCCCTTACATTACGTTGTTCTAGGTATGGTTATGTGTAGGTAATGTCATATTTAACACTAGAAGATGCAAGTTCGTCCGCAAATTAGGTTTTAAACACCCATTAGGTTAACTTGTAACTTGAGTTTGTTAGTTTGTAACAAACAATGTAATTCAATCTTGGTAGTAAAAACTGGTCAGACTCGGAGGCCAAGACTCGCTTTGGATCTTTGAGTCATTACTAGTACAGTCTGCATCATATACGATATATGCTACTAAGTTAGTAGCAGTCAAAGTGGCAAAATATATCGTAACTTAACAGACCCTTCATCATCATCATCATATCAGGCGATAGACGTCCACTGCTGGACAAAGGCCTCTCCCAAAGTTCTCCACAACGGTCGGTCTTGCACCGCCCTCATCCAATTTCTGCCCGCGATCCTAACCAACCTTGTTGGGGGCATTCCCACGCTGCGTCTCCCGGTCCACGGTAGTCACTCAGAACCTTTCTGCCCTAACGGCCACCGGTTCTATGAGCAATGTGCCCCGCCCACTACCACTTAAGTTTGGCGGCTGTCTGAGCTATAACTACAATTTTCTGATTCGATCCCAAGGAAACTCCGAGCATAGCTCGCTCCATTGCCCTTTGAGTAATTTTGAGCCTTCTTATGAAGCCCATTGTGAGCGATCACGTTTCAGTGCCGTATATCATAACTGGCAACACACATTTCTTAAATAAAACCTTCATCTTAAGACCCTTGCTGCTTTGTAATTAAATATTTGTGTTTCAATATATTTTAATTTGGATATTAACTTGTTAAAACTATTGGACTGCACATAAAAGTCTTCATCATTTGACGGCAAATATCCAGATTCATGTTAATTCAGTAGTAGGTACGTTTCGGCAGATGTTAGAAGTATTTCAAAAGGAATCGCTCAATTGCTCCAAGTGTGTCAGATGCAGTAATTTGAGTGCGTCAGACTAGCGAGTAAACAACCAGGCCCTGACACAAATGCCTATAGCTATGAATACGCATTTTCCTTCACTTATGATGGTACTGTGTCCACTTCTGTATTTCAAACCAAAATGACTATAGACGTATCATACCTGCATTGCTGTGTCCTGTTTGATAACAATTTAAAGTTGAATAGGGTAATTACCTGCAAGCACACAAATCAGCGTCTTCATTCTTAGTCCTTTCAAGGTGCGCGTCTGCAACTTTTAGGTAGACCTGCGGTGGCTATTGCTTGTGATGGTCGCATTTATACGTCGCATCGATAGATAAATGGCAATGCATCCGTCACTCTCTTTTACGTATCGAAAAGTGAACAATGCTTTATTCATTTACCTACGTCGCAACAAACAGTGCATTAGAGATTGTTAGTGCTTTTTCGTATGGTTATATATTCTATTCAGTCAGTCTTCGTACTCTAGAATGACTAATATACTTAGTTGAGGGCAGTGCACGACCGGTGGTTGTGGAGATCTTTGGGGAAGGCCTTTCCCCAGTTGTGGGCGGTTTTTCTACCGACATTAGGAGGTATGGTCTAAGTCAAAGCACAGAATGAGACATTGCCGAAGGTTCTCTTTTATCTTTGCCAAAACCACCTGAGATATTATTGTTTGTTTGTGTAAAGCCCGACACTGTTGATCGTTAGGACATGGCGATGCGCCCGATCGAGATGTGCGAAAGTCTGTAATCACACGCCAAAGTGCTTGAACAAAAGCGGAAGATGGAGCAGGGCACCATAGTGCGCTGAAAAACGATAGGTTATTATGACGACACGCGTTGCGTAGGTAGTGCCTCTCATGCCCAAGATATAGTTCCCACGAGCACACTTCGCATAGAAAACTCATTAGAACTTCGCAACAAAAATATTTTCATTATACTCAAAGAAGACGTTACATAACTCATCCAGAAAGTGAAGTGATCTCATCACTCGTACATCTATGGTTATTATGCAAGTCGGTCAGTCGCACAATAGCTGGCTATTATAGGTAAATCTATTGGCATTTAGGCGAAGTCACAACACACGGTGTTGCATTAGTGGGGCCTACACTGACATTTTGACTTTAAGTATTGGTCAATTGGTTAAGGTTCGTTCAAGTGTTGGCTCGGTATAGTTCGCGTTATTACGCCTAATTGTATTAGACGGTTTTGGTATTTGGAATATGGTTAGTATATTATATCAGCTCAGTAATTGTGTCTCATGTAGCCTGGAGAATGGACGGCCGCTGGGGCAGCAAAGTGGCGACCACGTATAGGAAAGCGCAGCTTGGATTGACCCCCGACTAGATGGACGGATGACCTCATGAGGGTAGCGGGGAATCAATGGATGCGGTCTGCACAGGATCGCATTTGGTGGCGAATCATGGGGGAGGCCTATGTTCAGCAGTGGACGTCTGTGGCTGATAGATAGATGGATATTGTCTCAAAATGAACCTACTTTACTACTACTATACTATCGTTATATGAACTATCACCCTGTTTTCAGTGATGCACTCTCACGATTTAGAGCACTATTGAATTCGATTCATTTATTGCACAATAAGCACAAGGAAAAAATTAAAGGTCTCCTGGCATAGGGGTGGTGAAGTGGTTGACCCGTTGGACCGATAACCTAGAGGTATCGGGTTCGTTTAACGGTCTCTTCAGCCAGGTTACGCATTAAAATTTTTCTTCGTGCTTTTTTTATGTATCAATGGTTCAAAAGAATAGTAGATTGTTTGACAAGGGGCTAAAAGACTCAGATATATTTGGCCTCGGTCACTTCGTTCGCTCGTCCAAATAATTACCTCGTGTCATATACTGGCTTGTAGCCCCGTGTTAAACACTCTGCTTTTCACTTCGCCTGAAAAAAAAAACGACTGAAATAATTTATTTTATTTTATCATTTAATATTCTTAGCCAAGATGAAATGTTTAAGATTAAATTTCTTTTCGTTGATTATAAAACGTGATAAAATAAAATTTCAGTTAATATTCCAGTACATTGTAAATAAAAACTTATAAGTTTATTTTTTTAATTGGGTCGATCTGATCAGGTAGGTATGTAGCTGGCCGGTAACAAATTTATTTTTTCAGTGTCATAGAAATTTGTATGGGATTATATGGTTTCCTTTTAAACCCTAGGGGCTAAATGTACTATTTTAGCCCCGCTTCGCGAACTTAAAACGACGTACTTTTTGAGCAGGAGAAGTGAAAAGGAAATACCGCATCCTCTTCAAGTTGAAGCTGATGAAAGTTGGTGGATACTGTCACATATGACAACGTGAAATCAAGTTTGTTAATCAACAAAGAGTATAACGCAGCAATGCCGAGGCCGGCAGAGCCACCCGACCACCTTGCGGCGCTTGTAAATATTTAACGCGATGCAGACAAGGTCTTCCGTATTTTTGGAAAAAGGGCAAGCATAATTGACTACTGTTGGTTCGCGTCATAAATCTACCTTGTTTAATATGACCGTCATGAGGTTATTGGCAATATTATGGATCAATAATTCAAAAGGACTGCTAATGTCTAGGTTTGCCTGTTATCATCTGTGTTCGGGGTGACGGCATTCGCGACATCGTACTTGGTTGGAGTATCATTATTAAACATAAAGCTAATATAAATTCTACATTTACATTTAATCTTTCACCTAGTATGGACCTGAAACTATCGAGTTTGTCTTGAGAAGGTTTCTGAATGGAACTCCTTCTATACTCATGTACAAATTTAAAATCATAAGGTATTGTTTGTCATAAATTCATAATTCCGAAATAATTAAGTCTATAAGAGTTTGGAGTCCATTGTTTTAGGTTAGATTAAGTGAAGTTTGTTATATAATAACTCTGAAATATTAACTGTTTGAGACAAATATAAAATTATGACAAACATTACATTACGACTATGAATCTTATGCCAGTCAATTGGGATCCCTTCTAAATAGATCAATACTATGGCTATCTAGGGTTTGAATTTAAGCGCCATAGGAATTATATGGGACCGAAACCTTGCCACCACTACAATAAGTTGGTAGAAAACGCGATTTGAAAAATTAGCAGTCTTCTTATATTATTGTTCATGGTTTACGGTACTTACGATATAATACATACGATAAAAACCTAGGTGTTCAGTTGTCATATTCATTGGCATTTCTGCGTGGGCAGCCGTTTAAAAAAAGGTTTTCTATATATGTTTGTATATCACCAGATTCTGCTGATTTAAACTCTGTCCTAAAACCGGTTTGGACATATGGCATTCCACTTTGGAGTACTGCTAGCAAAACCAACATATTATGATTGAAAAGTGCACAAATTATTAGTATTCTGCGCAACATTGTAAAAGCTCTATGGTTCTCCAAAAAATATGACTACACATCTTGAAGTCGCAACAGTTCAGGCTGAAGTAGAAAAGTAGGTACAACAAAAATGGGTTGGCCTTTCACTTCATCCCAGACCTCTGACAACACAACTTCTCAAACCTTCTATTCCTGTAAAAAAAACTAAAAAGGAAGGATGTCTTATAAAGGGATAGTAGACGTGCTGGCCTACCAGTCCACAAATCAGCTTATAGTCTTCCAAATGATCGCCGGTTAACCAAGAGACTATAATATATTATACACATATGTTTGTATTTCAAGTATTAGTTATACTCATTATTCTAAATAACTAGTAGCAGATTAAGGTGCTGTGGCGCGGAGATAGTCCCATTAGCGGGTTATAATACCACACAAATTTCGACACACTGGTAGTGAGGGCTAAACAGCCCTGATACAGTTCAAGTCATCACTGAAAAAAATAGCCAGTGGAGCCTACTGACATTACAGTAAGACTTACTGCAATAACAGTTAGGCCTACTGACATTTCAGTAAACCTAACTGCAATAACGGTTACGCTTACTGTAATGTCAGTAGGCTCTACTGGATTGTAAAAAAAGAGTACATTACTAATTTTATCAGAGCTAGAGGAAAAATGGGATAGGTTACTCTTGTTCTCCCACTACAATAAATGATCTCAGGATTCTGAGTATAGGAAAAAACTAAAACAAAATGCATTCGAGACGCGTTTATTTTTAAAATTGGTTTGTCTTTATGAAACTCTTCTGTCTCTTGCATGATACACGATTGAGCAACCCAGCGCACAGGTTAATGTAAAATTCAGAGTGCACTCTCATTATTTATTTATTCGTTCGTTATTATTTACACTATTATGTCCGCCGGGCGATTGTTTTCGGCTCCTGATGTCTAACCACTAACTGCAGATCATCACATGTCATTATGGCATCGTTCCGTAATGTGTACTTTATTGTATCATTGTGTTAAGTTGCTTTTAATGTGAGGAGCAATTGTATGAAAGAGCGAGGAAATAGCTCGGTTAGTGATATTTCGAGTCGTATGCGGACGCATTGTGGTGACAGTGCATATCATTTCGATATTTATGTGCATAATGTGCATAAAACAGCATGAGATTTAATTGATCGCTTACAATAGGGTTATAAATGTAATCTCGCATACCTGTTCGTTAAATACAGATTTGGTTGTAGTGTAGGGTTGTGAATTAGTGGATGAATGCGATATACGAATGTTATTGTAAAGTGTGTGGCGAGCTTATTTGTTATTGTTTGTTATATTTGTCTAACTAATCTAAAAGGTACTTACATTCTTTAGTTGATAACATGTTTTAGTAGTACTTCAAAATGTATGTTAGAAAATGTTGTTGCATGTAAAAAAAAACTAGCACCTACGTCTAGTACACGTTACTGAAGCCCAGTTTCTCTAAGGAAATATAGCGTAAGCCCTATTGGTCCTAGAGCCTAGTGTTCCGTTGACCATATACAGTGCGTGAGCTGTGAGAATGCGATTTGCGTTTTATACCTCTTACGCGATCCAGATAATAACCTCTCAGTTTTCATATAAACCCAAATCGCAATCTGAAAGCTCACGGACTGGAAGAAGGTACCTCCTACCTAAGGTTCCTGATACCATTTATCTTCTATCTATACTTGTAATAAAGCTGAAGAGGGTATAAAGTCTGTACATGGAAGATATTCGAAAAAAAGTTGGCGGGGGGATACTACTTAGAATCGATAACAGAACACGTTCTAACAGTTTTTGGAATTTTTGTGTGTGGTATGATTATCTGTTTGTCTGTTTATTTGACCGCGCATCACGTTAAAACGGGTGAACGGAATTTGATGAAAACTTCTATAATCTATATCGAGAAAATCCCCAGCCAGAGTAAACCGCTGCGGAAGGATTTTACCAAATTAATTCTAAGTTTAGAGGAGGGGTACGTTGCTGCCTGGTGCAAAACGGCTCGCACAACTTTATAGATCCCAATGGATTTGGACAGCGCGGAAAGTCCTGTCAAGAAACTGTGATAAAGCAAAATTGACACAGCCCGATTTCCACGCGTGCGGAGCCGCGGGCACAGCTAGTGAGTTTATAGTGACCTTACTCGCTCTCGCTAGCGACTGCGTAAACGATTTGTATAGAGAATTGTAGTTCTACAAAGTAACCGTCTACTAAACTAGCGAGTACCGTCACGTTAACTCATGGTAAGGTCTTCATAGCTGGAAGGGATACAACGTTCAGTTCAGTAACGGCCTGTGAGTACGGGCCGGTCCTTTTACGGGCGTAATCACTACTCACACAGCTAGTGTAGGTAAATATTGTATAGGTGATTCGGTCAGCAGCAGAAAAGTTAGTTTAATGATCGAAATAAAAAAAAAACAAATCGCACCGTCCCGTTTATTCAAATGTAGTTTTACATGAGAGTGAGATGAATGATGCGATACAATTCTGAACAGAGACAGTAAAAAAATGTATTTTGCCGTCAATAATTCAGACTAAGGAGTTTGATTCCCGCGAACGTAAAGATTACTTGTCACTTTCAGATTCAATGTCCTCATCTAATACTTAAGAGTTTTTTTTGCCGGTGGAAAAGAGACTTTACTAAATGCCTGGTAGTTCAGAAAAAAGTAGAAGTCCAATGAGACCAATAGACTACTTGGCAGGTCACCCATGCGATGGAGTAACCGAAATGTCTGGCCGAAATCACTCAGATTTAACAGATGTACTAAGAAATGCTATCAATTATGCAAGATGGCGAGACTTCGTAAAGTGACCGAATGCAGATGCTCTTAAAGAAGAACAGCCTCATGATGATTAAGATAAAATAAAATGTATAGCAGTGCCCGAACTTCATATACAATTTGTTCAATCGTTGCGAATGTTAAAATAATCGCGATACCTACTCGTAACTGTTAAAGTAGGATATAATGAAGCTAACTTACAAATACCTACACAGATGACTAATAGTCTGACCAATAGAGACGTTAGATACCTACGGTTTATTGAACTCGGGCAGAAAGTCAACTATAATTGAATTCAGTGAACTGTTTTGATTAGTTTTCATTAAACTAATTGTGGGCAATAAATTATGGTTTAGATAACGCTAATTTGTTGGTGCGTTTCGTAAACTAATGAATCAAATGCTACGGGTAAGATTTTGATAAAAAGTTTACGATCCATGTCTTCTAGTTCCAGAATTTTATGACATGTCGTTACAGTTGCCGAGAAACTTCTTGAGCCTAACCTTGACTGCGCAGTAGCCGATTTACGTACAAATATGCATGCGCAGATCCGCCATTTTGGGTCAAGAAGTTTCTCGGCAACTGTAATCAAGTTACCTTAAATATTTAAGTAATAATATTATCTTGTTTGAAAAAAAATCTCATCAGAATGTTGAAATTGTAAAATAAAATTCAATGTGTGTCTAAGTTATTGCCCTATGTCACATCAGCACATCGAAAGGTATTCTTTAAAATATCGCCAAATAAGCGATGTCTTAGGTATATGTCGTTTTGGTAGACATATCGCGTTTAAGTGTCATTAAAACGTGATGTTTGCGATTTGAGGTTAAAGTGATACTTGACATCTCAACGCGATCAAGTTATGTTTGCGCCTGATACCTATGGCATTGCATTTAAATATGGCGCACTCTTAACGCGACCGGGTTGGCGAAATGGCGGGTTAGATCTCTCCTAGATATCAGAGGGATATAATTGTAGAATTAGGGTCCTAATGCAAGAAACTGAGCATAAAAATATCAATTTGTTAAGACGAGAGTCAAAATTACCTAGCTTGCCATACTCCATTATCAGCTACAACTACAACGTCTAATGTTTTACACAAATTTTCATTTGAATTAAGGATAAGTGTAGGCATATCGCCAATGTCACTTTACATCCTGTTGCCGCCTTCATGTCTACATATAACATGTGTTACAATTAACTAGAACAACATAGACTTTTAATTTAGAGGACTTGCGGCCATGGTCGGCTGATTGGCCAAACTGAGACCTAGCCTTGAAATCAGTCAAATATTGAGACGTAAAGTTTTCTTAAAACAAGAAGTTGCCGCACGTGGGCGAGGATTTAATGAACCACATTGTCTTATTGCCATAAATGGCTATGCGAGTTTTTTTCTCATCTGAACTGGACACATGTAAATAATACGGTGGGCGGATGGTTTCCGCTATCTCGTAGGTACATTTTTCTTGACAGAGGTTATGGAGTTTTTGCGATTGTGGCCGAGGTCGCTTTATGGGAAAAGTTTTGATGATGTCACAATATTTGCCGTAAAAGAGAGGTTGTAGGTTTTAGAAAGTAAGGCGTTAAGAATGATTAAAGGAACTTTGCAACAGACAGAAAATGTTATGATAAAAACTCTAAATGATGTAGGTAGTTAGTACAAAGAAGGCCAATTTTTTTTTGTGTCGATTTCTTTTTTTGCTCAGATTTCATTAAAAATTGGTGAGTTGGTAAAGTTGTTTAAAAAAATTTTAGGACGTTGCGTGAAAATGGGCTGGCCATGGTCAGAAGAAGCAACTTTACCAACAAAGAAATCTACAAAAACAATTAAAATTAGGCGAACAATATTTAGTCCTGTTTCCTCCTTTCACTGTCTTTCAAAGTCAGTTACCAAAAAATTGACATGCTAGTAAAATAAATGAGTACCACCAAAAATCCGCAATATGGCGTAAGCATAAAAACCAACTTGGTAGGCTATATACAAGTAATGATTTCAATACCGTAACCGTGTAAACCAAAATTTAAGTAATTGGCCAAAATATTGCACATCGCTAATTTCGGCTAAGTAGAGCGTGGAAAATATATAATATATTGCTGTTGAACCCCCCACAATTAATTATTCAATTAAAAAATAATTCAAACTTTATGGTATTCCTATCATTTTTTTGTAGTTGCAATACTAACAATAGCTCTCTATAATATATCAAAATTTGCAAACATGTCATCGAGTAGACAGACACTAATATTTACAGTTCTAAAAGTTCATATTTCTTTCATGAAATGATACAAATAACACAATTGCTTCGAATTTTGAGTTGGACTCTATTTATATAATAAAATATGAGCGATGACAGGTAGCCGTAGTTACCAAAAGAAATTGAGTGGATATACGATAATTGGTGTATGGTCACTACTTTGCCAGTGTTCGGAAATAATTGTAAACAGCCAATACGGTATTTTGATGACTATAGTGAAAATTAATTATGTCATTAAACCACTAAACATACATTCAAAAATACATGACACCAAATAAACTACCATCAACTTTGGGACATCTTACTAATTTTAATTGGACAGAAACTATAAAGAAGACTTGTTTTGACTACTGATTTGTATGACGTCACAAGGCAGTATCTTAATAGAACCTACAAAACGTTTTTGACATTTCATAAAAAGTAGCAGATTAGAGCTGTCACCAAATATCGTTTTGTCTCCTTTCAAAGACTGATGTGCAATATTTTTGTCCGGGTACTGTACTATGTCTTTGATATTAAAGACAAAAGAAACATCCTTTTTATTCAAATGACAAGAGAATGAACAGCCTGAAGTAGTAAGAAAGCTATAAATTATACAAAGTGTTCAGTCTGAAGACTATACTCAACACATTTGATTAAACGTTAATCTAGTAGCAGGTCGTAATAAGAAATAACGATGTAATGTCCGATTACATCAGGCAACAATGTTGCGTACTGCAACATTGATCTACTATTTACGTGCAAGAGAACTTTCTTAGTCTGTATTTCTTGTTTATCATTCTTCGTCATAAAAGCTCTATTAAAAACAACAAATAAGCGCACTACTTATACATTTTACTTTAAAATATAAAACGCAAACTAAAAAAAGGCGTTCTTAAAAACATTCTAACCTACTACCTATAATCATCTGTCGGTTTCGAAAAGTTCTATTGACATTTAATCATTAAAATACTGCCGGTAGTTGAGGAAATTCGAGGAAATTCTCTCGTATCTGCACATCCTACCATTCGAGCGCATTTTCGAATCTTAGCCAATTTTCGGCACTAAGCCAATTTTTTATACATTTTTTTGTTTATAAAGCGACCATTGTGACGTCATAAGTATTAATTGGCATATGGTAAGATTAAAAAAAAGGACGGGTTGCACTCCGGGAGTGCCGACAGAAGTGAAAACCTAAACATCAACGTTGTGCATTTTTCAATATTTTGGAATGTTTAGGGAATAATCTCGCACAAATTGTAAGTAAGTAAGTAAGTAAGTAAACACTTTATTACACAAAAACAGTTAAAAATACATCTATAACAAATAACATATAGGTACAAAGGCGAACTTGTAAGTAAGTAAGTAAGTAAACACTTTATTGTTCACAAAAACAGTTAAAAAATATATCTATTACAAATAACATGGTACAAACTCCCACCACCTACTATTTTCTGTTTAAATTTGTTTTCTACGCTACCCAAAGGTTGTCTGGAAGAGATCGCTCTTTAGCGATAAGACCGCCTATTGCCTACCATTGTTTAATTTAAGATTTCTCATGTAATATTTTTCTTGTTGGTGTGCAATAAAGTATTGTTATATTGTATTGTACAAAGGCGAACTTATCCCTATAAGGGATCTCTTCCAGTTAACCTTTGAGCAGAGTGAGTACGAGAAGAAGATAGACAAACTAACACCGTGTACAAAAAGGTATTAAAAAAATAATAAGACTACTAATAATTACATATATAAAATATTAATACATGTTATAATGTGGATGTATCACAATTGATACTCCTATAATATCAAGAACCAATGAGTCACGCGCGCATTTCTTTAATGTATTATTGAAAAATAAACGATTTCCCTCGAATATGTCGCACTTCTGCTGCACCTACTCTGTATTAAGTTAAAATTTTCATCAATTTCACTACCCAAAGGTTGTCTGGAAGAGATCGCTTTTCAGCGATAAGACCGCCTGTTGTCTACCGTTATTTATAAATTGTATTTGTCTTGTTTCCTTTCGTAAACTTTTATTGGTGTGCAATAAAGTATTGTTGTATTGTATTTCGCTAAAATTTGCCGCGCGTATATATAGATTAACGCTATAAAGTATGAAACATATTACAAGTGCTAGCTGTGCCCCGCGGTGCTACCCGCTGTTAAAAAGTAGCCTATGTGTTAATCCAGGGTGTCAGCTACCTCCATACCGCATTTCATGAAAATTGGTCCAGCCGTTTGAGAGCGAAGAAATAACAAACATACACTCACACACACCCACACACACTCACAAACTTTCGTCTATATAATATTAGTGAGATAATTAAAACCTGTTTTTTCACCGCCTACAACTTATCTGCTTTGCTCAAAGGTTGACTGGTATTGATGCCCAATGGCATTAAGTCCGCCTTGTGTGCGTTTGAACTATCCGATTTTATTTTATCTCACTGACACTTGATTTCTATTTTAATCTGTATTTCTTACTAATGTAAGTTTATGATTACGCTTCACCATCTGTCACTTACAACATTTTGTTGTTCGAAGGCCCCCTTTCTTTGAAACAGACACGGTTGCTAGGTTACCAATTGTTTATACATTATTTAGAAATTAAAATGTCACAATGAATAAAAAGTGGTGTTTTGTATGGTTTTCCATTTATTGTTAAATAAACCCTTTTATGAATGAATGCCCTCAAAATTTGTAGCCTATGTCCTATTCAGATATCTAAGCTACATTACTGCAGAATTTTACGCAAATCTTTTGTGTAGTTTTTGCGCAATAGTGGAACGTAAAGTCACCGTCAATTGAAATTGCAAATGTAGCGACTTTACATACAAACATTCACGTATTGTAATATATTTGTATTACATCTATTATGTGTATGTGTAGGTACATATGTATATTTTTATAAATTACTCACTTATTTTCTTCCGCTACTTCTTCGTTAATAAATGGACTTTCTTCCATTTCCATCTTTGAATTCTTTGTCCCTTTTTTCCATAATAAATACACTTTCTTCCATTTTCATCTTTGAAGCACTTTATTTATATACACGAATTTCTCAAGTATACAAGCGATTGACACATGAGCAGTCAACACACACGCGCAGGCGCTAAGTATATTACCCCATCTCTATCCGTCAAATCCGTCCTACGAGCTAAGCTTTTCGATCAGCACGTGTATCACAACTTTGACACGCGACTCTTTTTCGCCCGACATATACTATACCTGTCACTTTCCTGTCAATACTGTGTAAAAAAGACAGGCGACGCTAAGTCGCGCGTCAAGCAAAGTCGCGCCATGTTGTACTAGCCCCGGATCTGACGATTGACATTTCGTTGCTTATCAAGAACAACGGCACAATCCGAAATGTGCCGTTATTCAAATAAAAACTATTTTTCAACAATTTAAGGTTTATAATCGAATAACGTCACAGTTCAAATTGTGCCGTTCTTGATAATCATCGATTTGTCTGTCGCGAGTTTAACATTTTTTACCCATCTAAAAAAGTGCCAAGCGCCGCTAAAGAAGTTTTCACTTCAAAAAAGCGTTTGTTCGTGTACTTTTTTTTTAAAAGGCTCTGGTACTTTTATTAAACGATTTCAAGTGTTGAAAGTTATTATTAAACTATTGCTACTTATGGATACAATCAACAATTTATAAGATCTTGATAATGGAGTGATCATTACATCAACTACATAATAAACGTGTTACTCATAACTGATCCTTTGTATCCTTTAAAATGATTGCTCTGGGCCTATAAAACACATTCTATACACAATGATGTCATCGCGGTTGTGATTTAATTTTCTGGTTTTATGCCTAGCCCATGTATGTCATCGCTTGTCTGATCCAATATAACTGTTTGGAATACACAAGTGTGAGGAGGCCATTAGGTACTGAAACATATGCAACTTGTTCGTAAAACTGAAAAGTCAAGGAACATTTCGCGGCCGTTAAGAACCAAAACCATAATTTGCAGAGATCAGGACTAAACCACTAGATTGAGCTTCACAATAGCAAGATTTTTCCTACTCGGTGTTATCGGATTTCAATCGCTTGACGTACGATTCTACACCTAGGACAATCGGAATATTAATGTAATATTAATTGCAACGGGGGACAATTGTTACTCGCGTCCGCAGGATCTTACCCACCGAAGCCCTGCACGTGTCCCCTGGGTGGTGCTAAAGAGTAACGCCTTTCGAGGGGGACAATTGTTACTCGCGTCCGCAGGATCTTACCCACCGAAGCCCTGCACGTGTCCCCTGGGTGGTGCTAAAGAGTAACGCCTTTCGAAGGCAACAGGCAATCAGAGAGATTAATATATGTACAAGATGGCGATCACAAATGTTTCACGGAGTTCATCCGAGACAGATCCTTCCTGGAGTCCCCGTACAAAGGATTTCGGACCTTCTGTCCGCATCCTGCAAATAAACATAGAAGGTATAAGTCTAGCTAAGAGTGATTTTCTGACCAAACTGTTAAAAATTCATAACATTGACGTGGTCAATATCCAGGAAACCCACACACGGGATGCAGCGGATTTAGAAAGACGGGGAAAGCTACCAGGATACACTTTGGTAAAAGCCATTCACCACCCTAAATATGGCATAGCCACATTTGTCAAGTCAAACATCATAAAGGTACAGCTCGTCGCTTCCAATGACAAGGACTGTGTCTTCTCCATCGTAGCTCAAGTGGATAACATCTTCGTAACGAACATCTACAAGCCCCCAAGTGTACACTGGCCTGCAGAGGTACTTCCGACTCAACAACATCCGAGTATTTATATCGGGGATTTCAACAGCCATCACACAAACTGGAAATATACAGCGACAGATGCAAACGGGGAGGTACTATCTCAGTGGGCAGAAATGCACAACTTGCACTTGTTTTTCGATGCCAAAGATAAGGGCACTTTCCATTCAGCCAGGTGGAAAAAAGACTATAACCCTGACCTCGCATTCGTGTCTAGAGACCACGCCGATCGACCGCTCCCCTGCAGTCGCTCCGTGCTACCAAACTTCCCAAACAGCCAGCACCGACCGGTCTTCGTGGAAATAGGCATTAAGATCCCCTTAAAGAATTCGATGCCGTTACCGAGGTGGAACTTTAGCCGAGCTGATTGGAACGGATACAAAGAATACTTGGATCAGAACCTGTCAGCAGCCCAATTAGATCCAATAGCCTCCAATTATGGAAAGTTCTGCGAAATGATCCTGCAAGCAGCAAAACACAGCATCCCAAGAGGCTTCAGGAAAGATTATATACCAGGCTGGACCAGCAAAAGTGAGGATCTTTTCAAGGAATACCAAAGCTCTGGGGACCCTGACATTGGCACTGAACTCCTTGCCTCCCTCGACGAAAACCGAAAAGCAAAGTGGGAAGCATCTGTCGAAGAAATGGACTTCAAACATTCTAGTAGAAAGGCCTGGAGAACTCTCAACAGTCTTACTGGAAAGCAGATGCCCAGAACGCAGTGCACTAGCGTTAACCCAGATGCCATAGCTACTAGAATGGTTGAACTTACAAGAGCGAAAAGGGACAAAAACTTCACAAAACAAGTAAAAAAGAACCTTACGACACTTAGACTGAGTTCTCCAACGAATGACGGCCTGGCTAGAGCTTTCAATGTAGGTGAAGTCATAAAAGCTATAAAACAGCTCAAAAACAATAAAGCTGCCGGCCCTGATAACATTTTCAACGAGTTTATCAAGTACATGGGCCCAGTTGCAGTCAGCTGGCTTACAGCCTTCTTCTCTGACATCTTAGCTAACAATAAACTTCCCAAGCAGTTTAAGCTGGCTAAAGTAGTCGCTGTACTGAAACCAGGAAAGCCGGATCACCTACCAGAAAGTTACCGTCCTATTGCACTCCTCAGCTGTATGCACAAACTGCTTGAACGCCTTGTCCTGGAGCGGATCGAGCCATTCATAGAGGCCGTAATTCCACCTGAGCAAGCTGGTTTTCGCAAGGGCAGAAACTGTGCTGATCAGGTCTTAGCCCTCACTAACCATATAGAAGCCGGATTCCAAAAACGCCTCAAATCCACAGCCGTGTTTATCGACCTGACGGCTGCCTGTGACACAGTTTGGAGACATGGTCTGATCCAAAAGATGCATTCAGCAATACCAAGTCGGGAACTAGTGGACCTCATCTCCAACATGCTGTCTGAAAGGGTTTTTGAGGTTTCCTTGGGATGCGAAAAGAGCAGAAAACGCAAGTTGAACAACGGCCTTCCACAAGGCTCTGTACTCGCCCCTATGCTCTTTAACTTGTATATATCCGACCTTCCACGTACCGAAGCTAATAAATTCATATATGCTGATGATATTGCGCTCATAGCTCAGAGTCAAGATTTTGAATCTGGAGCACAGATGCTGACATCAGACTTAAAAGCTTTGGCCACATATTTCGGCCTGTGGAGACTCATATCCAGCTCAAGTAAGACTGAAATCTGCTGTTTTCATCTTAACAACCAGATGGCTGACCACAAGCCAGTTATTCTTTTTAATGGTGAAGTACTGAGATACAACCCTCTGCCGAAATATCTCGGAGTTACATTAGATAGGTCCCTAACCTATAGAGAACACCTCTCGAAACTCTCACAGAAGATTGCTACTAGAAATAATCTTCTTCACAAACTCTGTGGCACAAGCTGGGGCGCTTCAGCCGACTGCCTACGTACGTCAGGCTTATCCCTCGTCTACTCGGCAGCCGAATATTGTGCACCAGTGTGGCTCGAAAGTGCACATACAAACAAAGTGGACGTAAAACTAAATGACACCATGCGATGTATCTCTGGCACTATTAAATCTACCCCCGTCCACTGGCTACCTGCCTTAAGTCACATTGCCCCTCCCCAACTGCGACGACTCCACGCCTTAAAGAGAGAAACCGAGAAGATATCAAGCAACCCCTCACTACCCGTCCACGATCAATTTCGCTATCCACCTCCACAGCGACTTAAATCACGGAAACCCGCCTATGCTACAGCCCAGAATCTGAAGAGCTTCGATGTTGCGGAAAGCTGGAAAGCCGAATGGACTGCTGCTACCCAGGGGAAATCTGTTCAATACATTGACCCGACGGTAAAGCCAAAGGGATTCGACCTTCCTCGTAAGCTCTGGTGCCGTCTGAACAGATTAAGAACTGGGCACGGTCGTTGCAAATATCACCAACACAAATGGGGATGGAAAGACTCTCCACTCTGCGAGTGCGGCGAGGAAGAGCAGACTACCGAACATATTATCCAGCGCTGCCCCCTTCACTCTTACCCCGGCCCTGCTGACGACCTGGACGACTTGACGCCTGACGCAGCTGCCTGGCTTAAAGATCTGAGAGCCATACTTTGATTGCTTTACTTATAATGCCATACGATTAATAATAATAATTAATTGCAACAAAAAATCTTACTTAAACTGATGGTGATGACGCAAAGTGGAAAGGCAACGTACACAAATAGGTGGATCTTATCAGGATCCAGGATCAAGGGAAGCCGTTTGATGAGATCGAGGAAAAAATTGGGGAGGCATTTGGTCCGCAATGTGAATAAGAGTGTAGGAATTATATTTTAGACAGCGATTCTGTCTCATGAATTGTCATTGTAGGTGGGTCAGTTAACATACCAAATCATCAAGTCAGTTAAAATTCTTCTTTCATTAGCTGCTGCGTCACACCCAACGAAACCTTGTACAGTCGGACCAAAAAGAGTAGAAATTAAAAAGTGGCAATACTGTAATGTCCTCCCTTTCTAATCAATATAAGAAAACGGGGACGACACTACAGTATTGCCACTTTTTAATTTCTACTCTTTTTAGTCGGACTGTAACTGAGTGAACTTAATTCGCTAAGACGAGCCACAAATTAGTTCGATCAGTCCGTAGGCGGCGTTGGTTCACAATTCTTAATAAAATCGCAATTACCCGCATTAAAACTACCAATACGACGATACGTGGGCGCAAGGACTGTCCTTGTATGGAAGAAATGTCTCATGCTCATACACATGAACCTCTTTACAAAGTGGCGTAACTTCTGTTGATTTCCTATCAATATGCCTCTTTTTGCAGAAGACTGATAAGTTCCTGGACGGGAAATCATCATGGTTTTGCAACGGCATTGGGATTTGCATACAGGAGTAATCAATGCTAGTTTATAGTAGGTACTCAAGCGGATGCAGCAGATATTAAATCTATTGTTCCTTATTTTACATGTACCTTTTCAATACTGCTACTATACACACAGAAACCCGGGTAGGTAGTCGAGTGATGGTTGGAGGAAACTGGCAACACAGAAAAAAAGTGGTTTGCCATTTGGGCTGATTTGAAACTCTCGTAAGTGGCATTATGCTTAGTAAGTAGTTAGTAAACGCATTCATGCTAAGAAGAAATATTCGATTTTTTTTTCTTCTTGTTCTTCTCAGTGATATCAATGCATCGTTTTCAAAACTCTATTGTCATACTTAATAAATAAATCGTTTAATTTGCCTGTCATTCATATCCTATTCCTACATAAACTAGTTTAATATTACTGCTCTGCGTATTATTCAAAATTGTTCAATACGCCGTGGCTAGATGGAATACTAATGCCTCCCTAATTTGTAATCATTACGAACCCTAGATTAAACGGGTGGCCTAGAATAGCTAAGCGGAATATCCTGGGGCGAGTGATGTCATACAATGCGCCATGGTCTCCCTAATTGATCAATATTGCTTTATGACTACAGAGCTTAGTGATTTTGTCTTAAGCATTATTATACAGAAGTATAAGTTGTTAATCTAAACCAACACGGGTTCATTACGCGCCGCCAGACGCACTAATAGCCTACTCATCGGCTCGCACCACGGTGCCACCATTAGCTCCGCATTTCGCACACGCGCATCGTTCGATCGCATCGTCTTGTCAAACATAAGGTAATAAGGTAGAGAGAGACTTGAAATTTACTCATAAAGTGTAGTAGTATGGCCGCCGCAACAAATACAGGACTAAAAAGAGAAAAATCTCCTTACAAAAACATGTTTCTTAGAGTTATTTTACGTTTTTTGCTATAACGGATAAATGGTAAGGTAGACACTTTGTGCTTATTGTTGCTATAATTATGCGTATTGTTGTTTTGTTTTTTTAAATGAAAAATTAATACATCAAATGTTGTAATATTTAGTAAATTTATATGAAACGTTCTAATATTCATCATTACACTATAACAGCAAGAATAAATAATTAAAAAAAGGTTAAGTCAATCCAAAGATACCGGGTTCGAGTCCCGGTGTGGACTACGAATGAACGCAATTTAGTTTTTCTTTGCTTGATGATCTTTGTAT
Source organism: Apotomis turbidana (assembly GCA_905147355.2). NCBI lineage: Eukaryota > Metazoa > Arthropoda > Insecta > Lepidoptera > Tortricidae > Apotomis > Apotomis turbidana. Next base: position 16,840,145 of record LR990285.1, on the reverse strand, counting down.
CTATATAGTAATCCTTACATTATCCATACATTAAAAAAATATTCCGAAAAACTTATTTGTTTTAAAATAAAATTACACAAAAATATTTACCTATGCAGTTTCTATATTTGTATCTCAAAGTTTTCAACGAATTTCATAGCGCAAGCATACCATAGCGAACTTTTCCGACAAAATACGATGGCAAAACAATATTCGCTACATGTGTACCTACCTAAATAGGTATTTATGTCAAAACACAATCTCAGAATTGTCTCTTATTTGGATGATGAACAACAAAGGCATTCCACGAAGTACCCGTCTCGACTTGCTCGTCCCATTGACTCATCTTTACATGTAATTTAATAATAACCTTCCTTCCACACCACTTTAAATGGCGATCACCGAACTTCCAGATCGACCACCAAAAGTAGAACCCTTCGGTCAAAACATTAGTGACATAGGAGGTCCTCACCGTAACTGGTCATCTACAGTAAATAACACGGACCCCAAACCGTTTTAATTTCAATAGTTAGTTTAATTGGCTTTCAATTATTATGATTTTCACATTCCAAGTTTTCAATTATTAATTAATATGTTATGTTACGATTGTGCTTGGAAAGGCGCTAAGAGCTATTCAATTAATTTCATAGTTTTTGAATACGTAATTACCCATAGGATTATTTATTAAAACATAATAATATGTATTATGTATATCGTCGATTGCTTAGTATGGGACTAGGTCTATTTGTCAAGTGTAAGATTGTCCCTTAATATTTATTTACTTATGTTTGTTGTTATATAGTAGGACCTATACTTACTCTATGACAATTATAATAACATTTTACAAATCAGTTCCGTGATAATAAAAAGACATGAAAGCCGGCTTCAGAACCTCCTCTTCGTCTGTTGTCTAAGTCGGTTAGTTGTTATATGGGAAACACGTGAAATGCAAATGAAGAACGATTTTAACTTAAGTACTCAATACTACTTCCTCCGCCATAGTCCAGTTAATTTGAGTTAATCAAGCAAGCACGTGATTTGCGGTAGCTATACGGCGCCCTTATGCAACCGCTTTCACCATACGTTGGCTCGAGGAGAGAGTCCCTAGATTACCTTCCACTAGATTACCTTGTGAAGTTGAGAAATAAGAAAGTCTATCGGTCAAGTAATGTGTGAACAACTGTGCGAAAATGTTAAAATAGAAGTACCTATACTACACTTATACCGACGTAACCAGTAGCTAGCAATTGGCAAAATTAACCAAACCGCCAACAAATTAATACTCGTTTTTTCGTCAAAGGGAGCACACTGCGAACATTCGCCTGTAATATAACAAAGAATTATATGAAAATGACATGACATTACAGGAGTGAGGACGCTCCCTAATTTAAACTTTTTTTTGAACGGCGCAACATAATAGCTCCACTTCGCCTGATGGTAAGCAAAAAGGGGAGCTCAAGTCGCAATGGCAACTGACAAGAAACCAACGGTACCATGTTAGTTGACACTGCCATGCTGGCCCAATGAGATGCTTCTTCATGCTTCGTTTGAAGGGTCCCATGTTATAAGGAGGAAAAACATGAGCCAGCATAGAGTTCTATTTTTTAATAGATCAGCAGATGAAGGAATTGCCAAAATTCTTGGTACGTGTGAGAATATTTTCCACGGTGAAGTGATGACATCGCAAATCGGCACGTAACGTTACGTTATGTTACGTTACGTTTACCGGTACGTTTATTTATAAATCCGGGCTTAATTTCTATTGAACATGTGGATATTGCAAACTCGGATCAAAACGGTTTCGCTACAAGCTTCACTCACCGGTGCTAACAATGCTACAAAGCTCCGCTTTCTGCTCTTGTTCGCAAAAAAATGTCGCACTTTCATAGCCACTCGCAGTGGCGTATACCTTCAGTTCTCGTGCGGCTTTGTATGACGCATGACAATTGGAATATATAATAGTTTTACGACCTGTGTTAATTCAGAAACCATTTCCGCTAATAGGGCTCTTATACACAATCAGACTGTGCGCCATATGACACCTGCAATAAGTTATTCATATTTAATTTTTCGACTTTCACTTGCTCTTGCTGTTTCGCAATACAAGCCAACAGTGAAGTGACGTCATCATAAAATACTTACCTACTAAGAAGAAAAACAATTAAACGTATTTAATTGGCAAACGGATGAATCTATTATTAAGAAATATTCTGGGCCATATTCTACGATTTTAATAAAAAAACGATTCTTACTTTTCTAGGTATACTCGTATCCCACTTCAAATATCCGATATATCCGTGATTTATTCGGTGTCGACCTCCCGACAAGGCCGTTTCGCAGGAAAGAGGAAGAATCGTCACCTTGCCACGCTCGTTATAATCGATTATTTATAGATGGAAAAAGTGCATCAAAATGCATCCAACTTATGAGCAGATTATACCGTGTTACTTATGATATGAGGCAGTGAGAACAACTGATTCGTTTAACCTTCGATTGGCATTGTGTATGTATTATACGTGAGTATATGTATGTACTTGGTGTACTTAAGTCGCTTCTAATGTTAAATAAGTACAATAAGACAAAAAAAGTTAGATTTTTATAAAAATGGATGTTGTGGCTATTGGTTTTGGTAGAACAATTGGTAGATCACCCGTCTTGCCCGGAAAGCCGTGGAGACGTGGCGTGGATCCAAAACCCCCTAAAAACTTTTTTTTGCTTCAATATTACAACACACGCCACGAAATAGACATTTTCTTTATATTTCCGATATTAAATACTAACAAGTAGCACACAAGAATGAAACCAATGTGTAACATAACCTACAACTATAAACTACATGAAACATTATCTGAAATAGTTTGCATGTGAATACGTAGTCACTTAGAATGACTAAGATATTATGTATGTAATTAGTAATTACCCTAATGCATCATGCAGACGATCGACTGTCAGCCGATTTCAAACCATTCAGTTTTATGTACCTAAGTACATGCCCTAAGTTTCACCGGTCGAGAATGCCTCGTGCATTAAGTTCGCACATAGTACGATAAGATTTCTTGTGCAATGAAGATTACATAAATGAAATACACGTGTAGCTCCACCACATTTTATTAGTCATTTCATTTGACTAAAATCGGTGACATACAATCACACGATACATTCCGGGCTTTACTTGATACTGCCACCAATATTCAGCAATATCGTTTTGGTACAATAGGTTTACACTATAGTGGGTATAAACAGCTGTATTTTTTTTATTAGTGCGAAATCTATAGTCCATGGTTATTAAGTAGTTAGCGTTGGAAACAAAGCAGTGTCCCGGTCTCATTACGCACGGTGCGAGATCGCATTCTCACGCCCATGCCGGTATTAGCGGCCGCATACCGCGATGCAAGAAACCGGCGCCTATGGATAAGGTATCAAAAACGAAATCTAGAGAAGCATTGGAAAAAAAAAACATCTATGGGGAACATCACTAAATATATTCCTTGTCGCGAATATTCTAGGGAAGGGATCACAAGTATCACAACTAAAACTGCAGACGCTACAATAATGTTAGGTGTTATCAGGGCTTTCAAAACTCATCTGAAAAAACTCACTCCTGTGGTGTGGAGACATTCCAGTTAGTGGGTTTGTACTCCCTCACAAAGCCCGACTCACTGTGGTAGGGGGGGCTAACCAGCTCTGATCAATTCATGTTTAAAAAAATGCTTTAAACACGCTAAGTAGGGGAGAATGTAATATTCATAGGCAGGGAAATAAGTCGAAGGAAAGCTAAGGATAAAGCAAAATGGAATAAGATTGTTGAGGAGGATAGGTATCTACATGGGTTGTAGTGTCGTAGAAGAAAGTAACTAAGTGAGATTATATTTTTCTATTTACATAGAAAAATGCTTTTGTTTATTGCTGTCTCGCCGTCCAGTATTTACATTAAAGATATACTTACGTAAAAAACAATACATATATTTAACAGCCAATAACAAGTATGTAAATTATCCGCCACTTGTTGTTCGTACATCCCTGACCCACGTTCACAATGCTCTAGCCAAGTTTATTTATTTAAACATGCGTGAACTCTGGTGGCCGCTTCTTTGTCTCTAACTGGCTAACTCGGCTCCAATGTTTAGGTATCCACGCTTTTTATAAGCCTCAATCAATCTATATTAAATACGGATGTGCTCGGACGCTGCGTTGTCTACTTTTTTGTTATTTTGACTTTGGGTGGCTCTGGGTTTTTGGCAGTGAATATGACAAATTAATAAAGAACTGTTGTGTTTCTGATTTTCCTTTTTATACTTCTGAGAATATTAAACGTACCACCATTAAGGACCAGGACACCCAATGTGTTTAAAAATGCCATAACATGCGTGAAACCTTGGCGTCCTGTGACACGGTATTAAGGTTCACACTTGTGATGAAATCATTCGTCATTGACGTCAACATTGTCGGTAACATTCACGGTAAAGTTATGCGTTTAAGAGTTTTCTCCAGAAACGTCCCGTAAATTAATCAGGAGCGAGTACAATGAAGCAATACCGCAATACAGAGAACCGAGTTTTTAGGAACAACTGGAGAGGTCGTAATGCTTTATGAAGAAGGTTGTTTCGATCTGATTTTTAAGTCATATCGGTTGGTCAGTAACTCATCGCTGACCAATCATAAACTGGCAAAGTCCATGCGCGTGAGGCAACTTTGTAATTAAACCTTTCTTTTTCGTTACGGTCATTTCTCTAAATGCTGCATCTACGGATTGGATAAATAAGGCACGACCTTGCCATCATTTTCACGAAGCCCTTCAAGACATTTTCGACACCCTTTTGTGTAGTTTTTTTGAAGATCAGTCCAACAAGCTGACGTTTTCCTTATTATGATAAGAAAAAATTAAAGCGTTTTCTATGGAGAGGGATAATTATTTCAGGGGAAATCTTCACAGCGCGATGCAAGATATGTATGGTAGTGCAGCGCTAACCGTACGTCGCCATCTGTCGGAAGAAATGTCTCTGTCCGCTCATCAGGCTGAAACGGCTGGAATTTTCGGTTAACGTTAACTATAATACTGATATTCATCATCATCATCTGTTTAGTACATCGGGACAGATAATCACGGTTAATACTGACGTTTCCAATACAGTTACCTTTTGAGACAATTCAAGCAGCTAATTCGATCAAAAGTAGACCACTGAGTAACAATGATCGTATAAAATAAACTGTCTTACGAACCGGTAAAAAATCACCTATTTATAATATTGTAGTCGGGTTTTTGTGTTTTTCGTCGACCGTTTTACTTCACCGATCGAATAAAGTCATTAGTGATTACGATTGTAAAAGGCGGTTATGACCTTCTTGCTCCGATGCTGCGCATGATTCACTGGCAATCTGTCTCCGGGTCATAAACCGCGGCGCGTTTGGCTGTCTTCAAATTTAAATACCATTGTTGTAAGATACTCAAGTATGGAATGTAAAACGCTTACAGCTTTTACACTTTTTAGTCTTCGAGAAATCGTTTGAGACTTTCATCGGTCGAATATTTTCTTACTTTCTTCGCGAGATAGTTGTTACTTACAACTTACAAGTTAACATGACAAAGAAATGCTCGGTGCAGTCAAAAAGTTTTGCTTCATTTTCAAGATTTAATAATTATTTTGACCTTGTATTTAAAATTGTATCATAAATTGTGGTACAATTTTACCCATAAGGTTATTAGACATGTTTGTCAACAATTGTTTTTATTTAAAATAGTATGCAAAGGCAAACACTGAAACGCGTATTAAACAAATACTATGAAATCAATGTCTGAGCTTTGCACTCAACTTGTTACAATTTAAAATATCGATCTGGTTCCCGACATCTATAAGCGCGTTTAAAAATAAAAAGTCAATGTTTTTATTTAATGGCGGCATACTTTATGGGCTGAGAACCTTCAGCATTTAAATCCACCCGTCGTCGGCATTCCGGACTTACAGTTCGCGTATCGTCAGCGTCAGTTATATGAGCGCGAGAAAGGGCGTAAGCGACAAAAGTATTACCTTTTTATCGAACAGGAGGGTTACTCCGATGTTCGATATCCAAAAAATCGTATCGTGCCGTCCCACTCATTCAGAGAGATGGAACATACTTCGAATTTCAATCTTCGGAGTAGCCCTCCAGGGGTTCGATGAGGTTTTGGGTTATCTTCGCTTTATCATGGCTTTGTAATTTCACAAATATATCAATTTTTGATTCATTCCATCGGAATAAAAATACGGTGAAGGATGATATTGCTATAATAAGAATTTTGATCTCAGTGTCAAACGTCTAATTGAGGGCCCAGTTTGTACTTTACTCACACTTGAAGGAGTTGGTGTTATATTCTCAAATTTCACTAATGTTTTTTACACTTTGTTATTGGTTTTTGGACGTATATCGTCACTTGTAATATGAATTAAGGTAACCGCCAAATGACGATTTTTCAGGAGAAGCCAAAAACGAAATTGCAAATTATAAAAAGTGCAGTAACATTTTATTTACTAATCCGATTAAAATGATGTATAGTAGTTATAGCTTTATTTGGTGAGATCTTTCAGTTGATAATGGTCTCAAAAAGGCTGCTATTATAGTTTAGAAAATAGCGTGGCTCTTACGTTATTTTTTTTCCAAAAATGAGGAGTTACGTTAACACAACACAACATTGATTTCAAAAAATGAAGAACTATTTAAAGTAAGTCACAAAAAGGTAAAAAAATCTAACGTAAGGGATACACATTTTAAAAACGTGGACTTACATTAGCGGAATTCAGCTATGGAATTTTTAAACTTATCCAATTGTAATAAGGTTTAACATAGTTATTTCTTGTTTTTCAGTTAGTTAGTGGCAGGATAGTAAGTCGTGATAAAAATCGGCTTATAAGCGGGAAACAGTTTCTTTTTTGTTTATAAAAACCAAAATTGGTAAAGGCACCTTTAGATTTAAAGAGTATTAAAACAACAGTTAATTTTCTTTCCAATCTGATACTTTTCCTTACTGTTTTTCCTCACTTTGCTTTTCTTTCTCCCTTTCCTACAATATTTATGTATCTTTTTTACCTACGACTTTTACTGCACATTCTGCTTTCCCTTTTTCTCATTCTATTTTATTTCTTTCTATATCGTTTTCTTCATATTTATTACTTTCTTTCTGTGCCATTCATCAACTCCCTCCTTTTGATTTTAGTGACTAAGTTTAAACTTCAGCTTTACGTTGTATAATTTCGTTTAAATAATCAATTTTATCTTTACAAAGCCTAAGTCCTATTTTCAGTGTAAGGCTTGTCCCTGTCTGAAACTAGCCGAATGATCTTTATTTGATGCTTCATTAGTAATTTGACCATTTCCTGGCAAACTGGTGACTAAATGTTTCGTCTCATAGTTAGTAACTCACTCTCACATCACTATTATGAACTTGAACGTCAAGAGGTAAATTTACTACTGAAATGCTTCGAATACCTTCGCTATTGGGCTTGGACATCTTTCTTATAGAGCTGAAACGGATTTAGAGATTTTCTTATATCTTGTAAGCTGCTGTTTTCTCGCGAACTACTTATTTGAAGCATCATTGGTGTCCCGATATTAGTAGAAAGTATGGCCCAGCTCAACGCCTTTCTCTGGTTGAAAAAAATAATGGTCAAGGGGCAAGCAAATAGTTAACGTATTCTATTGAATCATCGCATCAATACAATGACATTACGTTGGATACGTAGGCTACTGAAAAAAATGATTGAATGAAGGGAGTATCTCAATGTCACTAACCTCCACCATATCAATTTTACTAGGATTCATTCCTGTCTCTTGTTTTCTAAAATTAATATACAAGTATATACATTTTATTATGCCTACATGTTGCTACACGGTAGTGGCAGTGACTGATTTTGGCAGAAAAAGTTTTCAGTCCGTTTAACCAGACATTTAAGGGATTCCCTAAAAACGAAATGCATTAAGCCAGATTGTTTCAATTGAAAGTACCTAATTCGAGAATTAGACATGGTATAAATATACATAATAGCTAATTAATAAATAACTTAACTTTAAAAAGTTTAAAACATCAATTTGATACTGCAACAATATTTGATACTGGAAATCCCGACTAACTTCATTCCGCCTTAGAAATACGACTCCCTTTGGAGGTAATAACAATTTCTATAGTACTCACATAGCACTTATCTTTTTCAAATTTCCCTTTATTTTTTAAAGTTTTTTTTTTGTGTAGTATTATTATTTTTATGTCGTAGAGGGCAAACGAGAAAATGGATTGCCTGTTTTAAATCGATTAATGTTCTTAACTCGTAATTTTTAACTGTACTTATTGATGTATAATAACGCAATGGCACAATACTGTCCTTATCACGAATTGTTGGAACCAGGGATCGTTACCGGTATTCATAAAAATTACAAAAAAAATATTACAGATTTTATTTCAAATGCCATTACATATAATTAAAGTATGGGTACAGAACTTTGAAATTAGCTCAGTAAAATAAAGAAATGTGTAATAATAAGCGAAATTGAATACCGGTATTTGTATGGAGTCGAATACCGGCATCCGATCGCTGGTCGGTACAAACTAAAGTGGCTATCATATCCATCACAACACCAAATCGTAAACAGACACATGCGGTATTGTTCGTAATTGCTTCCTACAGGCAAATGTATGGTCGTCTCACCAGTATCTACTCATTAACACTGCAAAGGAAAGAGATGGTCGCAAAGTTCCTGGTTACCAAAATAACGTAAGCACCAGGTTCGTCTAAATTAAGTACATAATTTTAATGTAACCGTCATCATTCGAGGCTTGGGAAGACAAATAATAATGTAAGAGGCATTAATTGCTTTAAAAACTACGAAAACTTTAATTTTACTGACTAAATTATATATTCACCCAGCTTGCAGTAAGCACAATTTGTGACAAGATAAGACTATAATTGACTTTAAATGGTTGCTTTCGTATAATTTCGTTTTTTACCTATCTAATCTGAGCATGTAAATCATGAATGTACCTTATTATTTACATGATTTGATTAAAAAACTAAAAGTATAACCCATTTAATGTAAGAACCATTTTATATTTTTTATCTAGCTTTGAAGCTGACGTAACAGTCAATCGGTAATAAAGTGCTATAAATTGAGTAATGTAAGAGTCGTTTATTTACCGATGAGTCTTACATTAATGACTTTTGTTCAACTTTGGCCAATACTTGTGGTTACGTTTATCTGATATTAAGTAATTTACAAATAATGTGCCATACACCAAAATAAATACAGAAAACTAAAAAAAATGCTCAATTTTTGTTTAATGTAACCAACATTTTTTTCAAGATATCGTAATTTTAATAACAGCAATGGATAGATCGTCAAATTTACAGACGAACTGTATACTTAACTCGATTTCGTCATTTTGGCGGTTACATTAATTCATATTACAGGTGACGATATGATAAGTGAAATTTTGAAGCAGTTGGTTAAGATTTGCATGAGTAAGTTTTTCTGAAGAGTTGATGTACGTTTACAAACGATATACCTATCCATAAATGCTACAAGCCTTATATTCTATAATTTGCCGCGATAACGCGTATCGTATGATGTCACACGATCCTCACTCATCTCTAAACTTGTCCACCGTATGAAATAAAAAAGGACACTTAATTTGTCGCGTGATAAAGTCGTGTAGCGTTGTTGTAGTAGGTAAAAGTATTGATTCCGTATTATAGTAGGTATCAATAATTGAGCGATATTATTAGATCTAGGAAAAAACATCCCACAGAAACTAAATTAAGTCCAATACAAGATACAAGTATGTTCTCCGTAAAGGACGGAAAATAAAATACAACGCAAACACATTTGATTAGTTTGATAGTCTTCCTGTAAAATAATTGTAATGGCGTTTACGTCATTACTGGAATCCGTATCGTCCACGCACTTATACCGCAGGTATATGTGTGTGTGTGAATATTATTGGCAGGTTCCCGACACGCCAAACAAACTTAAAGCCGCCTATTCATTATACGGCCGCCGCTTCCTCCGCATTCGGTTAAGCGTAATCCCCGAGAAGCAGAGATTTTCAGCCGGCCACTCGCGCGTGGCGGGCTTTAGTGGATGCAAGAAGTAGGGCTGGCGATCGAGCGGGACATCCAGTTTCTAAGGTTTTAAAGGATGTCCGCGAACGACACGTGCCCAGTTTTTCTCGTCTTACGATACGGCTAAAAACACATTCAGTCATACTGCCCAAAAACCGTTTATACTACGGCCGTCTACAACTATGAGGAAGCTCTCACGGGGGAAGACTGTTTTGTAAATTGAACAGACTACAACTCAACTAAAACAACAAGTTCAGACTTTAGGTATAAACTCAGAGATATAGCCGATAAACCGGTGTGTGTGCGGTCTACGGTGGCGCGTGGTGCATGGGAAGTGCTACTCGCCCGATAAAAATAGAACAAAACATGTTGACTCGACTAAATTCTTTTTTAAATTTGTGGTTTTCAGACACGTTGTGTAGTAAAAAAATACTCGCCACTGTACTCTCTATTAACGTGCATGGAGCAGTGCTACCAAGTGGGCAACACGAAATTCCTCGGCGTGACCTTGGACGTGGCTCTAAAATGGGACGCGCACATTAAGTCACCTGCGGAAAATTATCTGGTGAATGCTTTGCTCTGAGCAGACTATCAAGAGTGCTACCCGATCAACAGCTAAGAACAAGCTATTTTTTTTTCTCTCTTTCACTCTGTGATGTGCTATGGGCTCGAGCTCTGGGGCACGGCAGCGGAATGCCAGCGAGTGTTCGTACTCCAAAAGCGAGCCGTGAGAATCATTTCTCACGCCGCACCAGGAACTCCTGCCCAACAACTATTTATAGAAAAACATATTATGACATTGCCATCTCAGTACATTTATTATATAATTAAGTATGTAAGAATGAATATTCATCTTTTTCCTCCAATGACATCACACAGCATGCGTCTAAGTAATAGAAATAAAAGTAAACTGGCCACCCCATGTCCTCGTTTAGCTAAAGCAAGAAAAACAATGTCTATTGTGGGGCCACGTATCTACAATAAAGTACCTGATTATATAAGAGAAATAGAGAACGACGTTACATTCCTATATAAAATTAAAAAAATAGCTCATATCTAGAGCTTTTTATAGCCTTGAGGAATTTTATAATATATCATACTAATTCTGACTATAAATTATTATTGTTGATTATTGTACTGAAATTATAAATTGTTAATGTTATTTAAATTTTGTATTGTATTTTAATGATTGATTATTTGAAATGTGTAATTGAATGGAATAATGTAACCTAATATAAATTAATAATTCAATATGTGACATGTAAAATTGAAAAACATTTTATAAATAAATGAGTATGAGTACAAAAGCCATGTCCAAAATAGGTTTAAAGCTGGCTACTTAGGGTCCAGCTTTTTCAGGTCAAGTTTCGGAGTTCAGTTCAGATACATATATCCCGAAAATCTTATAATTTTGGTAACACTAGCACGACGCCACAAATAAAATATGTGACTGGAAGGCGACGGCTAGGTACTCGTACCGGCAGTTGAGGCTGCCTAGAACCGCCGTGAGAACTCACGTTGTAGCAAGGCTCCCACTTCACGATGATTCCGGAAGAATCCGGACTCCAAAGATTGGCAACCCTACCAAGAAGGCTCCACAAATAAAATATGTGACTGGAAGGCGACGGCGAGGTGCCGGCAGATGAGGCTGCGCAGACCCGAGAGAGAGGGACAGAGATGGCAAACCCACTGGGTGCGAGGGAGACGGAGCACTTGGGGCTATCTGGAGAAACGCGAGCACCTCATTTAATCGGTACGCGCTTCGTTTTACAGGATAAGTAGAATATTCCGATGGTTTTATTTTCACTTGGAAATAAGTTTTGCAATGAATCTCAGGTTATATCAAGTCCTTTGCTGTTATTTCTATGTATCCTGAATACTATTTATGATACAATCGTATTATTCGTTTTAATGGTCGCTTGATTGATGATCACTATGATAGTGACCTACTGCAGCATTAACGTCCTTGTCTTACTTCTAAATAATAATAATTAATATGATTAGGTAGGTATAAGATGCAAGGTTTTTATGTTCGTGTTTTAATCAAAATTAAAACCATCTACTAATGAGCCACATCAAACAAGAGACCGCCAGGTCTGAATTAATATGGATTTTTAATGGATTGGTATAATTATTTTCATTCGTTTATGATCATAGATATGCGTCACGAATTTCTAAGTACTTTATAGTAATTTTATTAACACTAATATTTAACATAGCAGCGCATATATTGAGTCCCAAAGTTTATTTCTATTACTCAAATTAATAACCAACTTGCATGGTCATTTATTAGGCAGAATGTAAAACTTTGAAGTGGTCTATAGTTTTAAACGCTTACAAACAAAAGTAACTTATTGCCCGATGCCAACGGCTCAGAGGCTACACTTACATATTGTCATAAACCCACTCGCTTGGTGCGTATTACCCGGCCGAATCACAAATCAAGGAAACCCTGTCAAACCGCACAAGACACCACAACTCCCCAACTCAAACGGGTTATCCTTAACCCTGCATTATGTACTCTGCGACCGCCGTAGTCTGATCTCCTCTTATTTTGAAGACTTTCTTTAAGTACTTTCTAGAAAGTACAGAAGTGCATGCAGACACATTTAATATTATGAATGTCCTTTTATTCCGCCGGCAAAGTTAAAAGCTTTCAGGGAAATTTGGAAAAAATGGCGCCGGTTTGAAAGGACCATTCATTCATACGGCGAATGGAAAATGGTGCGCTTTATATTTTCGCTTTATAAAAAGTAATTGTATTTATTGAAAAAGGTATTGTTTAAAACCATGGAACCGAATATTCCGGTGATTGTTTGCTGATGATTTCGTTGTATTATTATTACTTATACCATGAATAGTACTTTTTAAATATATTCAAAGAATAACATAAAACTGATAGAATGACTTTTTATGGGAATAACCAGCTAAATTGAATTGGCTGAAATTTATAATTTGCGCAATACATATATATTAGTACCTACTGCTACGTCAGAAGTTTTTTGTTATAGTTTCCCTAAAAATGATTCTCCTCAGTGAGGTGAGGACTGACATGAATCAAACATATTTTTTAAATTACTTGTATTTGTAGCGCAAGAATAAATAAAGACTGCTTTATCGTTGTCATTAACTATAGTTTTTTTTATGGATTAAAAAATACATTCTAAACATTTAAACGAAAATATAAACAAATTTATTTAATTACACCATAACATCACATGTAAGTACACTCGTACCATAAGAGTAAGATGTAGTGCGATTTTGGTAATCAACTCTTAAATTACCTTTTCTCAAACATCCAAGGAAATGTCGTTCTTATGATCGTGGTAATAGCACGCGAAATACGTCTTTGTATAGCAATTGTTGACCATTCGTTCTAATTTCAAATTAGAGGTCAATAAACGAATTTCATACAGCATTATTGGCCGTGGCCAACAAAGAGATTGTCTTTTGTTTCAGTGGGTTTTATTTCTTTTATTGATAATCTATTTATCCTCGTTATCACTCGTTATCACTCGGCCATCTATTACTACTCGGCCAACAATTCCCTATTTCGCGGCCTCAGCAGTAATGTACTATTAAGTAGGTATGTATTTTCATAAGAACCGCAATCTGTTGCTTCTGTAACCGCAAAGTAAGAAGGCTCAATTTAATAATCAGTATATTATCACATCGGTTCAGTTAACAGTAAAGTACAGTTAAGTAATTTCTCCAAAATGTTACCACAAGTCCACAACTGTGTTTCGTAGAGCGATACTGCTTTCAATAGGTATTTTTATAATTACTGTCATGTTAAAAATCCGATAAGTCCATACAAAATATTAAATAGCACCTAATCTAACAATCAATCAAAAAGTGCGCGCCGCTACGACTGGCAGGGAACGCGTGCCGACCATAAGGAGAAGGTGGATCTGGTAAACTAGTGTAGACATACAGGCAACTAGCGCGGTTCGTGGGTAATAATTCATTTTGATATTTTTTTCTTAAACATAATAACTATAATAAGATAACGATCTTATTATAATTATTAAATTTAGTTGCTTTGGGCCTTTTATGTTCCACATCGACCAGTGTTGATCTCTAAGATAAACTATTACACACAGTTACATTATGCAAAACCTTACAGTACTTCCCAAAACATTATATCAACCGTCGCATCAGAAACCGGTAGAACATAATGTTATTTTAAACTGTAATCGCTTTTCGGGGATTTGCCAAATAAAGGGTTTTGGGTTTGGACAAAGAGGTCGGATCAATGGAACGGATGCATGCTAATGTGGGATAAATACCGACACATCGGTGGCCGCAACCACCCACACTCGTACATGAGACGGCACACAGCTATGCGGTAGGGTTGAACGTTTGCTTTCAGTTTAAGTAATACATTTCAAGTAAAAAAATCTACTATCAAAGGCATTCAAAATGTAATTTAGAAAAAAAGAATATGATCCAATTTGACAAATTTGTTTTCTTCCTTCGCGCGGCTGCCGCCTACATTTACTGTCCGCCCGCCTCCTAAGATGACTCAAACTGCAGCTTAATTCAATCACGACTATTTTTTTCTATTTCTTAAATATCGACCTCAAAAAAAGTTACTGGAAAAATCTCGAACAAAGTCAGCGAAAAAATTATGAAGTTTTGAATTTTTTTAGAAAATCTCAAAAAGATACCGGCCGATTTTAGGAACTCAAATTGCACTTTGAAGCCCTCCGGCAGACGCACATTTTGACATATGGCCCTTCGGCGTACCCCTCATATTATCTGCGAAACTACACTCGGGTGCAAAGAAATCGGACCACCCCAGCATTTTTAGCAGTTTTCCATTTTCTATTAAAACTGTAAGCTCACCCGTAACAATTTAAATACCACGTGATAGATAATTTTCTGCCCTATCAAATGACACCAATATTCAAGGGCGGGAATGGATATTGTGCAAAATGTGGGCGTGGAAATCACCCCCCTCCAACTGCCTCGTTAACGCATGCACTAATTGGCCACTTACCATTAGGCATAAAACCAGTAATTATCATTGTTTATGCATCATTCGTAATTGATACGTCTTCCTGAATATTGCTCTCATCGATTCTACCCTGAAAAACTGAAGAAACATGGATACTACCCCAAATGAAGCCGCCCAAGCAGTTGCCCTGTTGCAGAGTGGGCTTAGTCAACGTGAAGTGGCTCGACAACTGAACCTATCGAAGTTATCAGTTCAACGTGTGTACCAGAGGTTCCGCGAAGATCAGACGTTCTCCAGAAGACCCGGAACAGGCAGAACTCGCAGTACTTCAGAGAGAGATGACCGTTTTATCGCTGTTTCCTCGCTACGAAATCGTCGATTGAATGCTGTTCAGCTTCAGCAGAAGCTCCGAGAGACCCGGAATGTGTCTATCAGCCGATGGACTGTCAGAAGAAGACTGAAGGAGAGGGAATTGACAGCTCACAGGGCTGCCAAAGGCCCAAAACTTACCCCAGGACACCGCGGTGCACGACGTGTCTTCGCTCGCGAACATGAAGATTGGACCCTTTAGCAATGGAGGTCCGTACTTTTCTCCGACGAGTGCAGGATAACTTTGTTCGGTAATGATGGACGAGCACGAGTTTACCGGAGGCCTGGGGAGCGGTTTTCTCAATGCTGCATCGAGGAACGTGTTGCAATCATGATCTGGGCTGGCATTTCTATGGAAGCGAAGACGGACATTGTGTTCATCACAGGGCCAGGTACAAGGCGAAATGCGGGCGGTTTGACTGCTCCTCGATACGTAGAGGAAATCCTGGCTGATCATGTGGTTCCATTTAAGGGTTTTATCGACGATGACTTCATCCTCATGCAAGACAACGCACGGCCGCATACAGCCCGGACCACTACGGACTACCTGGAGGAGGTGGGCATCAGCGTTATGGAGTGTCCAGCACGAAGTCCTGACCTGAATCCAATCGAGCACATTTGGGACTAGCTGAAAAGAAGAATCCGAGCCAGAAATCCCGCCCCTGAAACTTTATTGGAGCTTAGGTATGCGATCGAAGAAGAATGGGCGGGCATCCCTCAATATACCGTAAGAAAATTAATACGGTCGATGAAAAACCGTATGACGGCCTGTCGTAGGGCTAGAGGAGGCAATATACGATATGAAATTGCTGAAAATTGTTTTAATTTTTCCTCGATTTCCTTAAAACCACAGATTTTCCCTTAGGCAAAAGTTTTACTCCAGTACGCATTTTTAGGGCAGTAACGTTCTAAGCCCTGAAAATCTGAAGGTATTGGCAGCACACCTTCGAAAATCAGATGAATTTATAGAGGAAAAGCTTACCATTCATATGGTATATAATATTTATGTTTTTACAGAAATTGGAAAATTGTTAAAAATGCTGGGGTGGTCCGATTTCTTTGCACCCGAGTGTACATGCAAACGTTACAATTTGATAAATCGGGGCACTAATACTCGATCAGGAAAACATAAACATTTTCAATGTTAAAATAAACATCAAAATGGATGAAAATTAAATGCGTCTGTCGTTGGACTGGCAGTCCAACCAAAGGTACCAGGTTCCAATGCACACCGACACCAGCATATGTACCAATGTGGGTACATTGGTACATATGCCGGGCACACAACTACGCGACAAGTTAAGTAAATATGTTCCATTCAAATAAAAAAATGGTTGGTACTAGGTTGGATTCTTTGGGAGCGCAATTTGGTAATTAAAAAAGCCGAAATGTTTTTTTTAACAGGGGTATCTAGACTTAGGAAAGGTTATGATAAGTAAACAGGCAACTATGATTTTTTCTTCGTGAATTATGGATGATCTGAGAAAACAGGACTTTACTCCGGCTTTTTCTCAGGTGGATGTGCCTATATTTTCGTGATATTTGTTTTTTAGGATTGTCAATCCTGAGAATAATATGAAGTCTATCAGAGCTTGACGTTTCTGAGTTCATTCTACTCACAATTGATAATATTTTCGATGTGAATAATAAAAAGATTGGGCAAGTGCGAGTCCGACTGGCGCATGAAGGGTTCCGTACCATAATCTATAACAAGTTTGTTGTATGGGAGCCCCCCTTAAATAATAATTTTATTTTATTTTTAGTATTTGTTGTTATAGCAGCAATAGAAATACATCATCTGTGAAAATTTCAACTGTCTAGCTATCACCTTTCTTGAGATACAGCCTGGTGACAGACGGACGGACGGACGGACGGACGGACGGACAGCGAAGTCTCAGTAATAGGGTCCCATTTTTACCCTTTGGGTACGGAACCCTAAAAAAGAGAATTTTAGTTTCAATTCCAACGCTCGTACAAATCAAATTATGATCATACTCAAACGTAATAATGGAATGGACAAATTTAGGACACTTTTTTGTTATTCACATCGAAAATATAGACGTTTCTGAACAGAATGAATTTAAAATCGTCAAGTTCTGAAAAAGAAACGGGATTTCATTTTTTTTTTACATACCCATGAGCACTGCGCCTTAGGGCATGCCCCGATATTAACGCCACCGTTCCATTCTATTGTGTCATTGTAAGGCAACGGCAATAGCACATTAAATATTCAGCCAGTTTTCCTGTAGAGGCAACCCTAGCGGCTGGCTGATGTGTGTAACAGGGATTATGTGCAATTCCTTTCGGCGAGACCAACACTGTCAACATTATTATTATAGTGGCAATTTAATGGGCATTATTAAAATTAAATCAACGCGCGCTTAATAAACCTAATATTTAATGCAATGCGTTTCGTGGAAATGTCATCCCTACAGGTTCAATAACTACTCATCAGAATGGGTAAAATGTGATGAAATGGACTATAAAGCTTTCCTATGACTTCGCGTAATAAAGTCTTCGCGCTGATGTGAATGATTTCAAGTTTGATGTTTTGGTTATTAATTTAGCTAAGTTACTTATTTAGAGTTTAGTAATTATGAACGTTTAATAATGAGCTCATATTTTAGTTGCGTATCGTTTCGCTTTATTCATTTACTTACTTCATAAATTTATTAGTGACATATGGTAAACGCTTAAACAGAAGAATGCGTGAGTGATTAAATGCACCTGACGCGGTAAATTTATCTGCAAACTATACAACGCGTCTTCAACCGGAAGGCTATTCGAAACGCAGAGCGAAAGTAGCAATGTAAAACAAAAAGCTCAAAACGTCGTCATGTATGATTTTTATCGTGATTTTTTGGTAGTGTTAGTAGCGCACGTCGCCTTGCGCTCGCGCTTTTTTTTTATTTTTGAGGACACATTGCCATTTAACGAAATCAAGGGACCTCTTGTCATTCATTTTTTTATTGTTACCTGCGGACTCGTTTGGCATGATTGTGCGACCTTGGCTCTTCTCTGAGGTGACAACGCCTATATCCATTATTCCATTATATCATGAGATTAAGCGTTTTTTACGAAAATGAGACATCCATAGATAATTAGACTAATATTATGGCAGTTAAAGAACGTCTAGAGGTCAAAAGTGCGTTTAAATTTATCGGATCAGGCAAACAGAAGTATATTGATATCAGTTATATTATACTTAATCTACTTATGTATGGTATGTATTATCTATCTATCAGCCACAGACGTCCACTGCTGAACATAGGCCTCCCCCATGACTCGCCACAAAGTGCGATCCTGTGCAGACCGCATCCAATGATTCCCCGCTATCCTCACGAGGTCATCCGTCCATCTAGTCGGGGGCCGACCCACGCTGCGCTTTCCTATACGTGGTCGCCACTCTAGGACTTTGCTGCCCCAACGGTCATCCGTTCTCCGGGCTACATGGCCTGCCCATTGCCACTTCAACCGGGCAATCCTGTGCACTATGTCGGTTACCTTGGTTCTTCTGCGGATATCCTCATTTCTGATTCTGTCGCGCAAAGAAACTCCGAGCATTGCCCTTTCCATTGCACGTTGCGTGACTCTTAGCCGCCTTATGAGTCCCATTGTGAACGACCAGGTCTCAGTTCCGTAAGTCATCACTGGCAACACGCACTGTTCGAAGACTTTCGTCTTCAGGCACTGGGGAATTTTCGACGAGAAGATATGACGTAGCTTCCCGAACGCTGCCCAGCCGAGTTGAATTCGTCGATTAACCTCCTTCTCGAAGTTGGACTTACCTAGCTGGACAATTTGTATTATAGAGTTGTTTAAATGACTACAAATGAAATAAGCGATTAGAAAAGCCTCAGAGCTGAAAAATATTTTGTAATTTTTTAATGTAAGGCCGTATAAATAACGGCGAAAGCGGCTGGACGGATTTGGAAAAAAAAGGTACCGTAAGCTTTTTAGAATTAGAGCCCAGGGTTATTTGGCACTAAGGAAAAAAGTTTTAAGGCCGATTGTTTTTTACCATTGCAATATTATGGACATATACATGTTGCAGAACCTAAAAGCCTTTGTAGATAATTTGTATTTTAGCAAAAGGCCTCTCGGATCCTAAATAGTCCTATCTTAAAGCTTAAGGATAAGCGAGTATAGGATACCTTTGCCAATTGCAGCATCAGAAATGAGGTGGGTAATAAAAACATACGCAGAATATGTAGCTAACTGCAGGATCTTGCGTCTTGCAATGATATCTCTTCTTAACTTCTAAGAACTGCATTACCATTCCATGCATCTCACACAATATTCGCCGACGAAAACAATAAATAGTGGTCGGCGCCGCTACTAATTCCCTATGCCTGCAGACAGGGTTACCAGATACAAATCTGAACAGTGTTGACAAATTTAATCTTATTAAAACTTTCGTGAGACATGTGATATAATAACTAGCTTTGCCCCGCGGTGCTACCCGCGGTTAATCAGATAAAAAAGTAGGCTATATGTCACCTATGTGTTCATTCAGGGTGTCATCTACCTCCGTGTATCCAGATTGGTCCCAACCGTTTGAGCGTGAAGAACTAATATATAGTACAATTTTTTTAAACTAAGCTCATCTACTTACCTGCATTCACAATGGCATTGTGTCTAATACAATCCTATGTGCTTTTGTTCTCGCAAGCGCCAACCAGTTACAAAAAAAGGTTAGAACTACCTTATTCCTTGTTGAATAGGTTTAAAATGGTTGGTGAGAGTTCATATTCCTTTTTCAAGACAATACGTTCTTGTGGCGAGTCGGACGGTTGTAAAACTCCAAAAAAGTTATGATTAACATTATTCTGTTAGTGTATTTTGTAGTTTTATGTATAAGGAAATAGAATCGATAATCTATATTAACCTTCCAAGGTGGTTACAATCTGCTTTTACTACGAGCTCGTTATCTTAATTTGTGGTTTACCACTCAATGGTATTCAGTTCTTAAGTGGATAAGCTTAGCTTAGAAAATTTGTACTATACAAACACACTCCCAAATTTTTACCTTTATAATATTAGTGTGATTTTAATATGTGCTTAATTCTCGCTACTATACAGGTATTGCTGTCCCTGAAGAAGTACTCCATACGAGTTAGAAACATGTCGGGCCGTTCCTGACAATTTCATGTGCGTGTGAACCGCATATTAAAATTATGTCCCTACAAATTCTTGTACTGCGAAAACTTTTTAAGTAAAACCCAAGTGTCCTAGGTTCTTTGTCGTGTCTACCACGACATTCCATTATAGAATTTTTCATGCTATCGCTTAATTTCTGATAAGTATGCGGTAGCCATTTCTGATGAGATTTGTAGGAAGAAGATTCATTCGTAATATGATATTTGTATAAATGTTTATATTATGGACCAGATTGCAAGTGATTATTGTATGGAGAACTATGTATTTAAGTATATAAGCATCGATGGCTGCTGGTGCAGAACGTACTGAAAGACGTAGAAGGGCTCCAGCCTCAGAGGTAACCAACTCGATCAAGGTAGCAGGAAACCGTAAGATAGAGCAACACAAGACCCGTCGCTTTTGTGTGCATGCTTAATATCAATGGCTGTATCATCTAAGCCTTCTAATACCAGACGTTGATGATGACTTAATTTTGGACTAAACTTAGTTCGGCCCTACTCGTATGTCTTTGACATTTAGAACAAAACATCACGTGCACCTTTTTCGTCTAAAAATCACTAAGCCTGGTAACCCTATTGTCGACTACATAGCATTATATACCTAGAATACCTGTATTCAGAATGCTGTAGGAATAGATCCTAAGGCGCGATTCTGTATTCCCTAGCAGTCTGCGCGGGGTCACTGCGTTCCATTGCATGCCCGGCGGCAAACCAGTTCCAGCATTTCAATATTACGCCGATATAAGCAATATAGGCAACCTGTTTATACTGCACTTATCGTCACCAATTGCTAATAAATAGAAAAGGACTGAAAATGTCAGGCGCCCGATTGCGCGCCACTCAAAATACTTCAGGGTCAAGTGATAGTTTTTTTCCTAAATGGTTTTATTTGCAAGATTGTTGTTTCCCAACGGAAATTCTGCATACAATTATTTCAAAACTTTTATGAAAACGAACCACATCGAATGATTCATAAATAAATGGAAAGTTAATGATACAGCATCATTAACATTAACATAGTAAATTTATTTATTTATTTAGCCCATATATGCGTGTCCTACTCTGGGCTGGGGAAAAGCCTCCCCTCTTTCTCATCAGTCGTCCGGTGAAGTTGTTCATGTTTATCCCGCGATCTCCTATTTGGCCTGCTTCGGTAGCCATCCTGCGGTAACCACAAAGTGGATAATTTGGTCCAAAGTTGTATTGGCAGAGGTGTCCTGCTCAGTACCACTTGAGTAAAAAAAAATTACCATTGTGAAAGTAATTTTTGAGGTTAAGTGAGGATCCTTAATATACGATATTATCAATCTTTGTAGCAACGCGCACTAAACGTGCATATCCGTTCTGCAAAAAACTTTTTAGCTAGAGTACCTATATTTTTAGGATTCCGTAAATTCGCGCCTAAAGGGCGTCAACCAATGGTCCTGCTTTTCTATCATCTTATTACTAAGGCTACTGACTGCTGTCTTTGCATCCGTCGGTATGTATGTATAACCTTTATAGTGCTATATCTTTGGAACTATAAATGCAGGAAGTGGTAACGGAATATAAGTAATAAATAACACTAAGGCTAGATTTAACCCATTTAGATTAAGGTTTATTCTTGGAATTAATGTCACGTTTATATGGCACTTTGTCACTTAATATTCGACTAAAGTAATATTCCAGTTAGGTTGAATCCAGTCTAGATAATATAACCTACATTCAATTTATAAAACTCCCGACCCAACTAGGTAAATATATCTAAGAACCATCTCGACAGGCAAGCGCATTCAAATTGGACCATCTGTTTGGGAGCTAAGATACCACTGAGAGACACACAGATACCTATGTTAAACGTATAATGCTCCTCTTTTTGTCGGGGGCTGAAAAATAAAAGTAAGTGCTAAGTGAAGTACATATATGTACTGTACTTACTTCAGTAATTCAAGTAAAAACTTTTATTAGTTTCCGAAGATTAAAAGCAAAGTAGGATTTGTGAAAATCAAATTGTGATATGCTAAGAATTATAGGAAAATTTTGTTGCCTGTTTGACTATCCATCTGTCAACCCGCTTTTCTCAAGAACGCGTATAAATATATGGCTGTAATTAATTTAATATGAAATACTCAAATCTTCTACTCTTTAAAGCCGTGAAATAGTTAGGACTTTATAGGACAACACCAATATTTGTGTCATTAAGGCATGAGCCTTGCCACACTTGTTACTTAGGTGGACTAGAGTTGAAAACGCCCGGGAGACGAGCGCGGACGACCCGCTGGTGGGGAGGGGGAGGGGGGGAAGTTACGTTCCGCCTTGCGTTCTTTCGGTCCTCCTATCATCGTATTTATAGAGACTATGGCATGCTTGGTATCGTTTTCGGATAAATTGAAGACGGCCAATCATTTTCTGGGACATTAATAACATGTTTTTATAGAAAAAAATAGAAATAAAGGCAAAAGTCAGAAATTCTTAGTTAAAAAAAATCCTTTCTGCACCGATTACGTTAAAATGAGCAACGATATGGGCATGAAAAAAATATTATTAGAAAGCCACATTTATGTAGATTCAAAAAACATATAATTTATTAGAACTATTATGTATAACAAGTACTAAAAAAATTTTTTTTTGAACATTAGACTCCTCAAAATTTTACTTTTTATAAATAAGGACCCAACAACAAATTTTATAAATGTTGGAATATGTAACGTAAAATACGTAACGCACCTTTTGAGCCACCCTTCTGCTGCTGTTGCGTATACGCCCTCCAGTGCTGCCACTGCGTGAACGCCCTCCTGCTGTCACTGCACATACGCCTTCCTGCGACCACCTGTGTGATCACCTGTTACGGACTGATACCAGGCTACACGGTCATCGCCTCATCTGCAACCCACCTGCTACGGACTGATATCAGGCTACACGGACATCGCCTCATCTGCAACCGCCCGGACCTAGGACTTCCAACCTCCCCTGTACTCCGTTATCCCACTGCCTTGGTGACTTGAGTGAAAATAAAGAACCCTAACCCTGAATTTACTGTTTTTCTCTTTCTAATTCTTTTCTCCTCTTATCTTTCTCTCTTTCACGTCTGTTATCCTGTCCTTCGACTCCTCGGAGGACCGGGTAACACGACAGTTAAATATAATTAAAATTGGTGCCATGGAAGCTTGGAAAGACCTTAGTGTGGGATGCGACATGCGTCGACACGTTTGCCGCATCGCACATCCAGCTAACTCGCACACAGGCTGGTGCGGCGGCTGACCAGGCCCAGATCCTAAAGCGCCGAAAATATTCATGCCTTTTAAAGGATCATGTGTTTGCGGCGCTGGCAGTAGAGACTTTAGGACCTTGGTCAGCCGACATGAAAAGCTTCTTGAAGGCCCTGTCGTCGCGGTTGGTCGACGCCACGGGGGATCCAAAAGCTGGCGCTTACCTCTCGCAAAGGATCAGCCTTGCAGTTCAGAGAGGTAACGCCGCCAGTGTAATGGGGACCATGCCACAGGCAGAGCTGCTGGAGGGGGTGTTCTTTTTATAATACTATTATTTTTAATTTAGCATTAGTAGTTTATTTAGTATTTATCAACTCTTTTAGCACTTATCATTTGTATATTGTAAAGATGTTTTTTTTTTTATTTGTTTATTTGAAAATAAACTGTTAAACCATGTAACGTAAGTAGCTTAATTGTATATTACGTAGTTTATAGCTGTATTTACGGTTGTTAGCATGTGTATTATATTTTAAATTGCGAATAATATAACCGCTTGATGACTTCAATTGACTGGTTCAAAATAAAACTAACAAGTCACAGATCCGATTATATATTATTGTTAATCTGTATATAAGTACTTAAATTCATGCATATATTTATGTGTAACATGATCCATCACATGCACACAACTCGGTGCACTTGAATTTTTGTTGGATACACCTGCATCTAGCAGCGCATTTCTTTTTGCTGCACCTGATCATTCCCATGCAAGCTTTGGGCTCGAAACCTAATGGCAAGCTATTCCATGTAGGTTCCCATCTTTCATAAACTTTTGTACATCCCCAATCAGATGGACTAGGAATATTTTGGATCGTTTATATTTGACCCCATACATGAACTGCTTGAAAAAGTGCCCGCAGGAAATGCTGGTACAATGTAGCATTCGTTGGTGGAATATTTCCAACTGGCGGTATTTTTTCGTAAACAACTGCTTTGGGCAAACGTTTACAGGCGCTGAAACTGAGCTATATTTAAAACTAAAATGTTAAATATGCACAACTACCCTAAATTATTCATAGGTTTATGTCTACAATATTTTTTTCCGCAGTCTCCCTTGCATCTTGAATTCTGCCGGTCCTTGGCCGCCTTGACCGCGTCGTGAAAGTTGGAGTCAAGTGCAGTGCGGATTTGGTCGGACCAACGCATCGGCTGCGGCCCCAAGGCCTCTTCCCCTGGTCTTTTCGGTGACCAATAGTTTTTTCCAGATTATCATTTTCTCTTCTGGAAATGTGCCCAAAGAAATCCAGCACTCTTTGTGAGACGATGGTCGATAATCTGGTAGTCAATTTTTGTTTCTTAAGAATGGAAGCATTGGTCTTGTGCGCAGTCCAGGGGATGCGAAACATCTTCTTCCAGCACCACATCTCGAAAGTGTCAACACGGTAACGGTCCGCTGCTCTGAGGATCCACATTTCATCGTCCATATAGGAAGATGGATGATATCAGTGTGCGCACAAGCCTTGTCTTCGTTCGTAGTGTGATTCTCCGATCTCTCCATATCTTGTGCAACTGAGTTATGGTATCTTTGGATATCCCGATACGTCGCCGAATCTCCATTTGGCAAGAGCCGTTATCAGCTTTAAGGGAACCCAGGTAGTTGAAAGTCTGGACCGTGTCAACATTTAATCTCCCAATGAGTTTCAGTTTCTGACTTCGGTTCACCACCATTATTTTAGTCTTAGACCTGTTTATGAAGATACCAAGCCTGTTGCCAATCCACTCCATTCTTGCCAAGAAGTTTACCATTTCAGCTGCGATTGCCGCTATAATGGTGGTGTTGCCGGCATACCGCAGATTAATGAGCTTCACTCCTCCTGCTGACGCCTCCCTCCCATTGGTCACATGTTTGCCGTATGATGCATTCTTCGTAGGCATTAAAGAGAATAGGGGATGGAATACAGCCCCTGAATGTCACCCCTTTTTGATAAATGAAAGGCGCAGATAGCGTATCCTCAACTCGAACAACTTCCTGACTGCCATAGTATAAACTCTGCTCTGCACAAGCGCTGTCAAGAGGGCGGACACGCCACGAAAAGCATGTCTAGTCAACACAGTCAAAGGCTTTGTTGTAATCTATGAAGCACATAGGCGTGTCTTTGTAAGCCTTCTCAATCAGTTGTCTAACATTAAGGATTTGCTCACGAGTGCCTCTACCTTTAACAAAACCTGCCTGTCCCTGTGGAATTTACCAATCCAGGAAAGGCCGGATGTGACGGTTGACTATGTGGGGCAGTATCTTGCTAGCATGTGAGAGTAGCGCGAGTGTGCGGTAGTTATCACATTTGACAGTCGATCCCTTTTTATAAAGAGGCAGAACGACAGAATGCGTCCAATCTTTGGGCCACTCTCCAGTACGCCAGATGTTTGCATATCATGTGTAATGCGTCTATGCCATTGTCACACAATGACTCAAACACTTCTGCCGTTATTTGATCGGGTCCGGGGGCTTTTTTGACCTTAAGTGATCTTAGAGCGGAGCTTCCGATCGGATTATGTCCGGTTCCTAATCAAGTAGTTGCCAGTCGCCGGAGGGCAAGTCTCCGAGGTGGATTTTGTGTACCCCTTAAATGGAAAAAAAGAGTGCCTTCGAAGCCTCAAATGCAGTCCCTAATGCCACAGCAAGTTTCCTCACAGCATACGACGGCAGAATTCAAGATGCAATGGCGATCGTGGAAAAGTTTATTGTAGACATGTATTTACTTTATTCATAAAACAATGAGTCACTTGAAGGGTAATAGTGCATATTTAACATTTTTGTTTTAGATCCAGCTCAGTTTCTTCTGTAAATGATTGCAGAAAGCAGATGTTTACGAAAACATACCGCCAGTTGGAAATATTCCACCAACGAATGCTGCATTGCACCAGCATTTCCTGCGGGCCGTTTTTCAAGCAGTTCATGTATGGGGTCAAAAATGTTACCGATCCAAAATACTCCTAGTCCATCTGATTGGGGATGTACAAAAGTTGATGAGATAAGGGAACCTACATGGACTAGCTTGTCAGTAGGTGTCGAGCCCAAAGCCTGCATGGAAATGATCAGGTGCAGCAAAAAGAAATGCGCTGCTAGATGCAGGTGTATCCAACAAAAATTCAAGTGCACCGAGTTGTGTGCATGTGATGGAGCATGTTACACATAAATATATGCATGAATTTAAGTATTTATATACAGATTAACAATAATATATAATCGGATCTGTGACTTGTTAGTTTTATTTTGAACCAGTCAATTGAAGTCATCAAGCGGTTATATTATTCGCAATTTAAAATATAATACACATGCTTACAAACGTAAATACAGCTATAAACTACGTAATATACAATTAAGCTACTTACGTTACATATTCCAACATTTATAAAATTTGTTGTTGGGTCCTTATTTATAAAAAGTAAAATTTTGAGGAGTCTGTTGTTCAAAAAAAATTTTTTTTAGTACTTGTTATACATAATAGTTCTAATAAATTATATGTTTTTTGAATCTACATAAATGTGGCTTTCTAATAATATTTTTTTCATGCCCATATCGTTGCTCATTTTAACGTAATCGGTGCAGAAAGGATTTTTTTTAACTAAGAATTTCTGACTTTTGCCTTTATTTCTATTTTTTTCTATGAAAACATGTTATTAATGTCCCAGAAAATGATTGGCCGTCTTCAATTTATCCGAAAACGATACCAAACATGCCATAGTCTCTATAAATACGATGATAGGAGGACCGAAAGAACGCAAGGCGGAACGTAACTTTCCCCCCCCTCCCCCTCCCCACCAGCGGGTCGTCCGCGCTCGGCTCCCGGGCGTTTTCAACTCTAGTCTACCAAGGTAACAAGTGTGCCAAGGCTCATGCTTTAATGACAAAAATATTGGTTCCCATACATTGAATGTCCTATAAAGTCCTAACTAAAAAAAATTAATTCCTAAGTTAACGCAATCAAAAGCATTTAGCAAGGTAATAAAACCTATAGCGTACTTCCTGTTGACCTAAAATTATGAAATTTGGCAAGATGTAACATCATGTAGCACAAGTAAATAAAAACATTCCGAAACTTCCGAAATGTTTGTGATTACAAACTTTTGTCGATATCTCGAGACAATAGTTTTGCAACGGCTAAGTTTGTCGCTCAGCACAGTTTATCTTTCCGTTGGAGTAATATAAAGCTTTCATTGTTTGTACGGAACCCTCGGTGCGCGAGTCCGACTCGCACTTGACCGGCTTCTTTATGAACAGTTACGATATACCGTAGAACGGAAAGCGCGTTTTCCGATCGACCCGTCTAATTACCCTTATGATTAACACCAAATGAGTGTTTGAATTGAACAACCGATGATACTGTTATGGAATGTTGTTATTTATTGCCTAAGTTGTCGGTATCAGAACCTGTTTTGCTCTTTGTTAAAACTTGAAAGCAACTCAACCGTCTCAGGAACGTTTATTACACCATACCATAAGTAAGTATGCGACTAATAAAGTCTTAATTGATAAGCGACGTCAATAAAGAAATGTCGAAGTCGCGACTTCTTTAACACATTAATAAGCTGCATACGTATTTAAGGTGCTTAATTGTGTTATTTTGCAATAATACGGGCATTATGCTAAAATAACTGATAATTGGGTATGTGACCATAAACTCTAAATAACGAGTGGCTCTATGAGCTATAAACCTATAGCGAGTTTCGAAATCGATGAATTTTTGATTTTTTATGTTTTCGAACCGCACATCTCCACCAATTTGAAAAAAATGAAATTGCTATCGACAAAAAAAACTATTATACTTATCGATCCTACAAACATAATTTCATGAGAATTTCGGGCATGTTGGTGAAAACAGCAGGAAATTCGAACATCTGATCATCCGGGTATGAAAGAAATTTTAGCGAAGCTGAAATAGAGATGCTTCGCTCGGTCGGTCAAAATGGACACATTTTTTTTCCTTTATATTTTCGCTAGAACGAATGTGCCACTCTTCCTATTCTTCCTTCTCGATTTAAAAGAAACCAAGTAAGTTATGTTGACAGAAATGTTTTATTATATATTTTTCTAACATCCTTCTGAATTTTTACCCCACTTAAAAAAAGGAGGTTCACATTTGGTCAGGAGGTTTGTTTATAAGATTGATAAGTGGCAAAATGACTCAACCATCTAGAACGAATATTTTATAAAACTAAATAATATATTTTCGATCCCTAACTTTGTCTACCTTAGATAGCGCTAGTGTTATAGAAATATTACCTAGAATTTACGAACTTAATCCTGCCCATCACTATCAAGATTAAAGTGATCGTTTATGATTCCCCGAGCCATTTTTTGCTTAAACTATTTATTTAAACTACTTTAATTTTAATTGGCTATTAATTAAGAGACCTAAATGGTGTAAAAACTCGATGACATTAAGCATCTGTAAATAAATTTTACGCTTCATTACTTTTCTGTCGACAACTTCAGCAAATGGAATGACAAAAAAGGCAATATGTTCCAGATCGGTGTAAGTCTCTCATACGTATTGCTTCATTAAGTTTTAATTTGTCTTGATACTTTACAGTGTGATATACTATACCGGGTGGTCAATCCAAATGGGTTAGTAGGGAGTAGTCACAAAATATAAGAGATAGGGACATCTGGTCTTAGGAACCATGGCGACGATTTTAAATTGAATAAAAACGGTATTTTTTGTTTTTATAAATTTCATACATAACCCGTTCAAAACCTCTGTAAAGAATGTTACAATATATGACATATATGACAATATATGACATGCGATTACTTACAGAATTGTAATCAGGTTCGATTCCCAGTTATGTATGAGATTTATAAAAAAAATGCAGTTTCTATTAAATCTAAAATCGATGTAATATGTAATCGATGTACTTAATAACAGATTTTCCTATTTCTTTTAGTTTTTGTTTTCTTCCTACTGACACATTTGGATTGATCACCCTGTTACTAGGGGAGTTTATTTTAGAATGTGTTATATGTGATACACTGTGCTATATAAGTATCAATCGTAACTTGAGTAACTACTGCGAAGATTGAAATTAGTTAGAATTTAGTAGTGGCATGTGTTTGGCCTAAAAAAATAAAAAATGGTCTAACCTTAATCTAACCTACAAAAATAATAACTTGACATCTAAATTTGTAAGTAGGCATCTATTCCGAGGGCATCGATGCCAAGTTGTTATTTAAGCGGCTAAGGTAATTATTTTAGATACCAAGTTATTATGTTAGGTGCCCTAAAAATAATAATCCTTTAGTTATGTGCCATCTGCACGTCTCTCTTGCTCTCCAGTTAAACAAAATTTGAATTAGAGGAACACCACATCGCGAATGTCAAACTTCCGTGTCCTTCTGAACCTACTACCAAAATGGTTCAGTTACGCTAAGGCAAGGCTACGTAAAGAAATTGTCGATGGTTGACACTTGTCAATATCAAAATTTCAACGGTTTGACACTGATAAGTGCCAACCATCAACATTTTTTTTTTATTAAGTTTCAAAGGAATTAGTCCTTTCAGCCACTATTATTAATAATAACTATCAAATTGACAAAAAATATTTTTTTTCGAAAAACATTGTAAAGGAAAATTAATGACCTGCATTTTGTAGATCCTTATAGCAAGGACTAACGAAATAAATAATAGTATAATGGTCGTCTGAAAATTGTACTATGCCTATTGTTACAGGACTGTATTTTCAACTGCAAGACTACTATTTACAACTGATGTAACAACAAATAGACCACGCATCGTCACTCACGACATAACCTTACAATTCATTTCTTTTATTCGGGAGAAAATATTCTTGGGATAGACCAGTTTATTATTCAGCCCTTTTACCATAAATAGTAGTTTTCAAAAAGACGTTTTTCTCAGCGGTTTTTATTATGTTTTTGTTGTGCTAGAAGTGTAGCCTTATATAAAGTTTCAGTTATGCCTTATGTAATGTAAACAGGGCCAGGTTTCGCGACGAAAATGTTAACGAGCGTCTTGAAAGCAAACACGGAAAAAGATTCAAACGCAAGCCTGAAGAAAAGCCTGCTCCATTATGTTATGGTACCTGTTGTAACAGGTAATAGTGGCACATGTCCCAACTCATCCCGAACATTCCACGGTGCGCACGATTCGGTAATAGTGAATAAATACGGCGATGAGTTATCGGCCATCTCGGGTCGTCGCCCGCGGTACCGTTCCACTTGCCTCTGAACGACCAAACTAATTCTAAGAGCAGGGAGGGGAGGTGTGCTTTTGGATGAGGTAATGTTTGTCATAGGTCTCTTCCTCTCTTTTATCGATCACTTTCGACTAAAAATTGTGGTCATCATTATACTTCTGGTACCTAGGTTATACTTCGAGTGGATAATTTAAAATAAAAAATAAAATAAAAATAAAAAGCATTTATTTCAGACAAATTAATCCATATATTATTAGTATTACAAAAATAACTTAAATAACTATGTTAGTGCCTAAACTAATGTGTTGAGAGGTCCAGTGCCTGATCAGGGCACTGTCCCATCTCTCCGCCATTTAGCTCCCTGTGTTTATGTCCATTGTGTGCCATATGAATGAGCAAACCTTGGAGGTAAATGAACACATAAGTGTAAGAGGATCAGTCGACAGACTGATCTAATTGAACCAGTTGTTTTCGGAGAGAGAGTTCGAGATATCGTGATGGTTTCCCAGATCCCATGAACAGTTAACATCTCTATTCACTTTCATATCTTCTACATGGGTTACCCTCATCTGGCAGAATAATATTGGTCAGAAATACACTTCGCATAACACGTTTCGCAGAAACGCTTTCGGTCGAATCGTAAGATGGCATAAAGGTATAGTTGGCATTACTACTACCTCGCATACGACACATTTTGTAGCACTTTGTTTTGTAGAATATCTCTGTGGCCGACTTTGGTTTAGTATAATTTTATGTACCATAATAATCCTATAGCATACGATTACAATAGCATAATTATTTTCTACAAGCAGAAAATTGCGTTAAGTAAACTTTACGTAATAGAATGTAAGTACCGTTAGGTACGACGACGAGCGGTTCGAGGAGCAGTGAGGTATCTTGCCGCCGCGGGGCAATTGCCACTAAATTTTTAATCACAACAATTGTAATGCATAAATTAGGTCGTGATTCCACCTTAGGGCAGGTCCGACTTGGATTAGGTTAGGTACGACGACGAGCGAAGCGAGGAGGAGTGTTAGGTTGAACTGAGACCCTAACGAGCGAGCGAGCCGCGCGGCATCGGCCGGCTACTATACCACTCCATGGACAAAATGTGTTATCACAACAATTTGTAATGCATAAATAAGGTACTGATTGTACCTTAGGGCAGGTCCGACTTGGATTAGGTTAGGTATTCCGCATATGTCCTGTACAACAAGATAAGACAATGAAGTCTATCTTGGAATCAAATGGTCTTCGGCTTGACAACTACTCGTATATGCCGCCTAAAATATTATGCAAAAAAATTATCTGCGAAAGTACTATTCGTTTAGAAGACTGTTATGCTCATTAACATTATGCCAATATAAGATTCGGTATTATAAAAATCTGCGAAATGATTTATGCCAAAGCATACTCTGCGTAAGATGTTTCTGCCAAACGTTACTTCTGCCAAGTATCGTTATGCAAAACAAATGTATGTCAAAAAAGTTTCTACAAGATAATAGTGAACCCTTCTATATACTTATATTTTCCGCAAAGACGATAAAACAACACCCTATTTATAAAGAAGTATTTTTTTTTCTTGTTGCAAGTAAATTTTGCCTGCGTTTACATAATTGAATTGGTTTAGTTGGAAACATTCTCAGTGTAATGTTTGTACTTACCTACTTGATTTAAGCATAGCTTATACCTTGTTATGATTATTTATTTATGATGCTAAGTATGCATCAATAAAAACGCATGTCATAAAATAAGTTATAAATTTACTAAACTGTACAATCCAAAATAGGTACGTATTTAAAACGAGAAATACCACATCCAAATCATCGCTTCGCGCATGCGCGCCCATAGACGAATTCCGACGTGACCATTCCGCTAATCAAATTTTGTAACTGCGGTATTGTAACCATTACATTTCGATCTCGGTTTTCCCAACCTCATATCTCCTCATCACATTCACATCAAATAACAACCTTATATCGAATCGTTCAACGTTACTTTTGCGGCAATATATATTACTTAAAGAAGAGATCTAAACAGTTAGTAGTCGATTTTCTCAGACGATCGAGTATATTCCCGTTAAGTAGTTACCTACAAACTATTGATGTGCTCTTTGATTGCTATTTTGCTAGGTGATAAATTGCAATGATTATGAACCCAGTGGTTAGATAAATGTTGGACTTGTAACGCCATCTAGATGTCTTCCGGTGACATTTATGGTTATTATAGCAATATAAAGTAAATAATTCTGAAGCAATCTTATTTTACATTTAAATAAAACAATTTAAACGGATTATATCGCGTATATTAATTATTTGAGCCTCCCTGACGTTACAGTACCTTTACAGATACCGTTGTCAAAGGTTGAAAACAAATTGAGTTGAAATTGTTTTATTTAAATGTTTGACAGTCGCGGAAACCGAAGAAAATATTATTTTACTTTATTATATACGGCAATATATAGAATATCAGTTGAAAGAACCATAAATAGGCGTTAACTAGAAAAAAATGTGAACATTACACCATGGTCTGTGGCTCCTTCAGCGGGCAACTCGGCGTGCGATCGCAACCAGTCACACGCATCTTCACGCCCCACATCATTGTGTCGCACTCTTTTAGGTGAAAAGAAAAGAAAACACTGTAGTGCCTTTTAATGTGTCATTACGCAGAGCCTTTCGTCAATCGTGTTATCCATGCATCCTCACCTTTGTCATTTATAGATGTCCAGCTAGTACCAAAATTTGTTAAAATCCGCTCAGCCGTTTCGGCGTGATTAGAGGACAAAGAAAATTATAACCAACAGATCGCCCATACAAAACAAAAGACGATCCTGCATCACGCTATTAATATGTTTCCTGAAATCATGACCCCCTCTCCATAGAAAACTGATTTTCATACAAATCAAGAATTTTATAATATATTATGTAGTTCGTAGCATAGATGTAATTCGCGGAAAAGTCCAAGTCATGAGGCGCGAAGGTAGACCTTCGCCTTTTATCTGATCTGTCATTGTCATACATGATCGTAAAGTACCCTCGTACGATCGTACGTCACCCTACATAAATTCACGAAGCAGTTGTAAAATGTGTCTTAAAAATATGCAATCTGCTTCGAGTGACGCCTATCTGTCAACTAGTAACAAAGATTTGCATGACATGAATTGAAATAATTATACTCCACCGGGTAGACGTTCCATGACAACAATGAAGCAACAAAGTATTATTTCAATTGAAATCTGCATAATAAGTTACTTATTGACGGACTATCTGCGCCTGCGCCGGGAATGTCATGTTTCCCCGCCGGCTAGCGGCCGCGTCCACCGTACACCTTTACAAAGGTACTTATATTAGGTGCAGGTAAATCAGATGATCCTAAGTTCCAAGTTCCAACTGAGGTAGGCATTTCTCTAATTTACTACTAATACCCTACTAACGAGCTCGAATAATCCTAGGGCATAATTTAATTGCTATTGACATATAACCAATTGGGAGACGTGTCAGCCATATAACGGATTTATATGGCCTGGATATAATTCCGATGTTTACATTTAGTAACATTGACAAGGAGTAACTTAAAGGTATGTAATTTGTTCTAACACTTACGTAACTAACGTAATCGTAACTTTAATGTGACTGAAACGTCTTTATGTCAAATGTCAAGGTTTGATCATTTTATAAACTTGGGTATGTCTGCATTTTTATCTCTCAGAGTAGCATATGAGTCCGATCTCACACCATGCAAAAAAAAACAACAAATGTATTTTTTTTGTAACGTGACTAAAACAAACGGAATTCTGCAAGGATTACCTACTCTACGTTTTCGAAATAACTAGGTAGGTACATTTATTTTTATCCAAGCAAAGGGTTTGAATTTTAAGTCTGACTTTTAACGTCTGCATAGGTCAACGTTATCAGCCGTATACTAAGTGCAAGGTCAATGAACTGCTAATATTTTTCAAGCACATTGAAAAAGTATTTTTGCTGAAACGTATTTTGAGATAGAGTGGAATTAAGTTCTAAGTGAATACATGATGAGAATGAAATGGAATCGGTGTTATATTTTTGAGACGGATTGGTGACAAAAGATTACTTTCATACTGAGTTATTGTAGGTGGATTTCAATACCCTGGAGCTATTTTTAGCTACTTTGGGCGAGACTCTTATACATTATATACAGTTCAAATATATAATTTATATAAATGGATGCAAAATCAGTGGTAACCGTACGCGATTTACATAATATCGTCTTTGTTATTTTTGTCTTATCAGAGCGGTTGTGGTCATCATTAAGCAGATCTTATGTCTGTAAAATGTATGTAAAATGTGAATGTGAGGTTCTAGTAAAAACTCGGTAGATTTAAATCTGATATTTATCATAGACCTATATAGATAGCTTGTCATCATATTCAGTTAAGTTGGATTCAATTTGATTCATAGACCAACAATTTAAAAAGACTTCCAATCCAAATGTCTATACAAAGTGTCTACGAGTATTTACGAGCACCTTACTTTTCGCTACTATTTGCCTAAGTGCTTATCGTACAAATACCAGGCGAATACGTTATGGTTACGTAGTTTCCATAGTATTGTTACATTAGAAGTAGTTCTAGGTAAGCTGGAGCAAACGTGGCTCAGATTTTCTTCAAGGGCAGTATAAGGCATTGATTTGCCTATTTTAGATAAACGAAAATCGGGTTTTATATGGATGCCTCACCAAATCCTTGGTCTTCTATTAGCGTTAACTTTGTTGATTCGATGGGAATCAGCTATCGGTATAAAGGCTTTAAAGCCAGATGGCGTTGGAACCTGAATCCCGTTGCCACCCGTGGGCATGGGCCCTAAAAATCATAAATACAATTATGAACGGGGTCGTATTGACGCTACCGACACGAGTTATTCGCACGCGACGCTCGGGGCGCCCGGATAGCGCAATTGATTTCCGCGTTGCGCTCATCTGATTGAGCCAACCGTTACTTACGATCCATGGTCGTGGATTAACAGGGATTTGAATTCACCTTTTTGCTTTATAAGTTGTTTCAGTCCTATATTGTTTCTTCAACTACACCTCACACTCGTTTATTATTGAGATGTAGATTCGCGATGACCTTCAAGATGGGCTTTCTCTTTATACTATACGGTCTTCGAGCGGTCTTCAGCATTACAGTTGCATTGGTCTATGGTGGTTTCTTCGATTTATTTTATTTATTTAGATGAAAATTGGATTTGGAGATTGCTTAAGGCCCGGAGAAGGAAACCAATGGTTTGGTTTATTGCGGAAATCATCTCTTAAAGGGGTGAAAATGAGGGTCAAATTTACTATTGACGCCTTATCACCTAAGGGGTTCAAGATGTACTCTAGTTGAATGTTTGCCACATGATTGTATTAATATCTTATAGAGAGATATACGCAAACAATGTCACGCTAATAAATAAATAAAAACTATAAGTTTTTGCAAGTGTGACTTAGTAAATTCATCCCCTTAGCCCTTCATTCACTAACCGCGTAATAAAGTTAAATAACATAATATAGTTAACACGATTAAACAACAATTAACAATATGACCCAGCTAATTCATATGATATAAACACTCTTTATAAATGCAGATTAGATTAACATCAGCGTGTACAATTAGCTCATTGTTAGTGCAACCACTACTACCATAAATTAAATGAATCGAGCTCGCGCGGAAATTAATATTTCAGTTAAAATTATCGCTATGCAGCTAAAACCAGTTTTGCGTGTTAGAAACTATGTTGTGATTGGAAGAGAATTTAGGAAAAGCGCCAGGGCACTAATTCGAGTGTACTTTTAAATATCATCAAATAAGCGATGTCTCGGGTACATCACGAGTATTGCCCCGGTATGTCTTGTAGGGTAAAAAACTGCACTAGTTAACTTGAATATCTTCATCGCGATAATCACTACTTCACTAGTTCAAGTTTTGCAACTATAGTGTAACTTACAGTGTGTTTGCCTCGAGGCAAAGATACCGCATTAAAATAAAGCCATAAATAATTAGATCACCCAATAAGCAACCCCGTAGCAGCTACGCGCCGTAGCTACGTGGTTGCGTAACCGCGTAACGGACCGGTCGTTGACCCCGCGACCTGCGCGCGCGCTGTCGTCGCCCTACTCGAGCGACCTGCTGAGATTACGAGCGCAGAGGCGACAGGTAGGTAGGCATTATGTTGGTTTTACTTTGTAGGGTAGTGTCACTATTACTAAGGCCGCACTATCAGTCACCATGGAAAAAATTGGTGCTAAACATTTTTGCAGAATATGTTTTACTATAGTAATAGACACTGAAACGGAAAAGGAAAGATGTAAAGAAAAGACGATGCAAAGATAAGCGCAGTAAAAAAATACAACCACACCATAATTTACCTATGACGATAATGGAAGTAAAACACTACGTTTTTTATAATTAAATTAAACCTGAATTGGTTCTGCCGTTGCTACCTTATTTCAAGGATATAATAGGTATGCTTTGAATAACCGTGCATTTATAAGATCGATTACAACTTCATGGGATTGAGCAGTGATGTGACCTTTTAACAGAAAAAACGTTATTTGCTTATTTAACTCATATTGTTGTGATATTTGAAATTCATGAGCGTAAAAGTGGCTTTAATTAAGCGATTAAGATTGTACCTAAAAATCATATTCACATTCTTACGTGGTTTTATGTCTAAACTAATTGCATGTCATTGTTACACATATCAAATAACGGCTTTAAAATTTCACTTGGAACTATAAATACCCAGGAACTGATCCCCGACTTTAACGCTTGTGCTCTATGGCATCCAAATGCACCCAAACGATGAAGTCTCTCTGAGAACCCAATACGACGTGTCGCGTCTGTTCTTCTCGCTCTTCGCAATGCCCCTAGGACGTGTTTGCTCGTTAACTGACCAGCCCCGTGCTCCATGGGACGCCGCCGTGTGACGTTTATAGGCTTTACTACCATCATTGTGACTTCTTCCTGATAATTGGCTTTGGAGTCACTTCGATTTTTGATTAAGAGCACGCCTTCGAGAATACGTGTATAAGGTGAGTCGGGGCTATTGTAGCTATGGGGTTATTGTATCTTATTACCATTATAATGGTCGGTGACCATTATAATGGTCTGTGTATATATAGGATACACAGACCAATGGTATATATACACAATCCTATATATACACAGACCATTTTAAGGGTCACAGACCATTATAATGGTAAGAAGATACAATAACCCCATATAGCTACAATAGCCCCGACTCACCTTATACGACTTTTTATACCCGGGTAGGATGAGTATAAATATGTATATTTTGTTACTTTTTCTAGTAATAAGGGGGGCTATTCATACGCATAAAAAAATCAAGCGTTTTGTTTTTAGAATAGAATAGAATAGAATATTCTTTATTTATTGCGCACCTCAACAGGAAATAAATACAAACAAATTTAGATTACCCGTAACATTCAATAGAGGTACTTAAACAACAGGCAACAGACAGGCGTTTTTTTTTAAACGCTTTATTTTTGAAATTCTTTTTAATTTCTCAATGTTATCTTTGCATCAATTCGATATTTAAAATATTATTTAAATTACTTCTATATGCATTTCAATAATGTATCGCTATACTAAATAATTATGTCTTCAGTGCAAGATTTTTTCAGATTAAAATGCCGATAATAATGACGAAGCCATATGTTGTTTATTCTCCGACCATCCGCCCACGTTTCGCACTCGTATTAATGAAATGTGGATCAATATTCCTTCTATTTTTTTCACTTTTTGTACGAGTAACTGATTTGACCATAAGTGTGTACTAACAAGGAGTGCTTCCTACTACAGGTGAGTCATACTGGATGAAATACGTTCTGAGCCGTCAAAATATGCATTGAACTGATGGACAGACAGAAACTCGAAAAAAAAACGGATAGACAGAATGGACAGACTCGAGAAAACTGACAGACAGAATTACTTTCGCGTCTTACATATACCTAAAGAAAAAGGTACCTTTTTTGCCATAACGCGGATAAAACCATAAAAGATATAACTGCCGCTGTGTTCGCTCAGTTAAATATTGAAAACATTATCAATTAAAATCATATTATTAATGATAAATCATAAGGTTAACGCCTCAATACTTGACATTGTCATTATAATATTAGTAGATTTGGAGACCATTTTAGGGATCTATTTATGAATTACACGTAAGTGCAAATTACAGAGGACATGCGTCGTGATTTTGAACGATACTGGGTTTACAGTGAATTATTTGTCTATATGACATCTTATACTCTCGCGGTTTGTAGACATAATTAACGGCAACCACGCCAAAATGTTAGATTATGAAGGTAAATAAGGAATATCGCGATAGGCCCGTTATAATTCGTGTTAGTTATTCTTTGTCTATATATGTATACCACATTATGCACATTATGTGTTCCGATAGCAAAAAAGTTGTGAAAGTAGTGTGGTTCAATATGTGATGTGCTTCTCAATCAAGCGGCGCGGTGATGCAGAAGACAAGGTCAAAAAGGTCAAATCAAAATTTAAAAGCTCTTTTGTATTTACTGATTTGTAATTTTAAAGTTTACTACGAAGATTGATAATAATTATAATATTTCAACGTTTTTAAATAGGTATAATATTTTCATTGATTCTGTTTTAATGTGAAAATACCACCTTTTTATTTTTATAGATATTGACACAAAGGTAAATTATGAAACAAAAATGTAATGTGATCTTACTGCAATGTACCTAAGCAGGACTCGAACCTGCGACCCTGCGTTTCCAGCGTAGTGCTCTCCCAACTGAGCTGTCACGTCATCATATAATATTTAACAATGCAGTTCGCAAAAGTCATCATCATCATGTTAGCCGAAACATTCCTCAACTTGGACAAAGACTTAATTCAGCGATCGTCATGAGCCACCCTTATTTCCCATATTGTCAGTACAGTAGCCGGCAAACAACTTGAACCAAAATGGCGGATCTGCGCATGTAAATTTGTACGTAAATCGGCTACTGCGCAGTCAAGGTCACGCTCAAGTTGTTTGCCGGCTACTGTACCTCACCTCATGTGGGCCTTCCGCCACTGCATTGTCCGGTTCGCGGTTAGTAAAGATGGATTTTTTTAAATAAAAAAATGCACTGCGTGTATGTTTGTTTATTTGTCGACGCGTTTGGCTCGGTTTGTAGACACCTGCCTACTGAGCCGGCGGTCCCGGGTTCGAATCCCGGCCGGGGCAAATATTTGTGTGATGAACTCGAATATTTGTGCTTGGGTCATGGTTGTTCTATGTATTTAAGTATATATTTATCTATATAAGTACCTACGTATATCGTCGTCTAGTACCCATAACACAAGCCTTCTTGAGCTTAATTTGGGACTAGATCGATTTGTGTGAGGTTGTCCGATATTTATTTTATTTATTTATTTACTCAATTCTATAGAACAGATTTTAGTTAGGTACATATATATATATTCTAGTTGTCTGCTTTGCTTGCAATTGTAGATACGTGAATCTGACGGATGTTGGATCCACAAAATTGTGGTTTTAACCCTTTCACGGACAGTATGTTGAGTTGAGACACGCAAATTAGAACCGTAGTGACACGGCATCACGTCTGTGGACTTCGAATTATATCTTCCCAAAGCTACCACTCCGACTTTTCTCATAGTTTTTATATTAAGGCAAATTTGCTTAGTACCGTTTTTGGCTAGGACTTTTTTTTATTGAGCTTTGTCTGTGCCGTAGCATGCAATTTTCGAATGGTTCTAGTATCCTTGAACGTGTTAAACAAGTAGTAGATGAAGTAGAATCTTCGACATGACGTCACTTTTTCCCATCAAAATAGTGGCGAATATTATAAAATTATAAGCGCATAAATCACGAGGGCGAGTGTGGGAGCGTTCTTTATTATCCCCCATATTAAGACCCAGCGAGGACCAGCGACTCAAACTATTATGAGGATCAATATCGGATACAATAGGATTGTAAAAGGGGGCTCATATTTTGATATTCACAAAAAAACTAACTCTTCCACAGTATCCTATCCAACCGAAACCGAACCATTCTACTTGGTGGTAAGACAACGTTTTGCATGGAAAAGTATTTGTTTGTTCACATTGTCTGGGAGGAAAATCCATTCAATACAAACATGGGAAGTAAACTTTCCGTGTGTGGTAATAAAGGTTTTTCTTGCTTGTTTTTGGAAGAAGAAAGCTTTTATATCATCTAGTAGCGTGTATTGATTGAAGTGACTCCCGTTAGGTTTTTACATATCTGTCTTTCATCGAGGGTGGGTTTTTACCTATAGGTATAGGTATGTAGATAGATTTCTATATTTATTTCCGACGACGTTTTATGGGTGTTGAGAACTACTAGGTATTCTGAAAGGGTAAAGTAAGTTTCTCAGAAACATCTCTTTCATGAATTGTTACTGAATAATATAGTGTGTGTTAATGTAGTGTGTGTTTATATTGAGAATAAAGTAAGATTTTTTATCCGTCAGTAAAGATTCCCACCAACCATAGCTTTACAAGATCATTATTTGACCTTGTACCATCAACTTTTAACCCTCAACTGCGTGTCAATGCTTGTTTCGCATAACAATTGTTCCCAATAGTTTAACTTTTCATTTCCGAACTCACGTTTTATCTAAAATCGATTTTTAACAATTTTTTATTGATAAAATGAAGGCCAGGTTAGCTTTGTATCATAAAAGTTGGTTGGTTCCTTGGTTTGGTCTACTGTTTTAGAGAAAAGTGTAGCATAATAAATAATAAATAAATAAATATCGGACAACCTCACACAAATCGATCCAGTCCCAAATTAAGCTCAAGAAGGCTGTGTTATGGTTATGGGTACTAGACGACGATATACGTACTTATATAGATAAATATATACTTAAATACATAGAACAACCATGACCCAAGCACAAATATTTGAGATCATCACACAAATATTTGCCCCGGCCGGGATTCGAACCCGGAACCGCCGGCTCAGTAGGCAGGTGTCTACAAACCGAGCCAAACGCGTCGTCAACTAGTTGACGGAATAATAAACTAGTTGGAAAATGAAGCAGTTTGTAAAACATGAGAAATAATAAAAGTCCAAGCGTAAGTAAACCTATGATTATTATTACGCGATAAATAAGTGACAAAGGATCCGTCACTCACAATCACATTTTGTCAAAACGTGACAGATGATTGGTCACTTATTTATCGTGTGATAAAGGCAACCAAAATATGCCCTGATGTACATAAATGAGAGATTACTTTCCTAAATATAGTCCAAAAACTAGCAGTTCAACCTTCCAAATACTATGTGACTACTTGCATCTTTGCGAGACGATAACAGACTGAACCTGATTTTTCCTCAAGCTTTAAATTAGATTTCCGATTTTCCCTACAAGCAATCAGATAGGTAATGGTAAACTAATCGCTCTCAGCGGGTAAACAATCAGGCAGGTATTCGATAACCAACACTGTTGTTTGTGGCTTGCAGTTTGGTAAAGGCTGGCCAGTGTAATTGTAGCTACAGTGGGGTTGACCTGATCATTCATCGAGTTATGGAATGTAGTCAAAAGTTTTGACTCAAAACATGCTGAAACCGTTGGTGTTATTAGCATAGGTCGGACTAGTCATAGCAAAACAAGAATTAGGAAAAGAAAATAACGGAAATACTCACAAACTGTGGGCCAATTTTGGGTTTCATTTATAAATATGAATATAAATTATATTCATATTCCAACCGACCAAAATAAAATAAATTATTTTAAGCATATTTTTAAACCAATTTTGGCCAAAAGTTCATGAGGATTTCCTTTAATTTTGTTTTAACCCTTGTGTTGCTATGATTTGTCCGACCTATGGTTATTAGATTAGTAAATTAGGTATCTGCCTCGCACTTTTATTATCTGTGGTTGAGCTGGTCAAAAGTTATCATTATGGTCCACGAGGACTATAGGAAAAACAATCTAAGTGTTCAAAAAGTTAGTATATAAATTCCACCCTTTTGGGTAATTTTACTTTTGTAGTTACTATTTGTAAATTAACTAACTGCACGCCGCGGAGTTACCCGCTCGTCCCACGGGAACACAACATTTTTTCGGGTTAAAAAGTAGCCTATGTGTTATTCAGGGTGTCAGCTACCTTCAATCAAACTTTATTAAACTTGGTCTAGCCGTTTGAGTTTAAAAGTTCCGCTAGTATAATCAGTAATTTCCTGAATTTGCTCTTGTATGGTCGTGTAAAAGACGTCACAGTTATAAAGTAGAATGACGAAACAAAAAACGCATCATAAGAAGTAGTAAACATTAGTTGACAAGGGGGCGCCATTTTTTATAGTCCTTTATTTATTAGAGTGAAGATTGAAAGGGGACGCGGCGTCCCGTACGACCCCACAATTGCAAGTGCAATAAAATGGACATGATGAAATACCCCAAGATTCATAAATCATTTTCAGTTAGGACTCCAAGATGAAGTTAGAGTCTAAAGATATCTCCATGGTTAACGCAATAGTTTTTATCTTTAATTAACCGACTTCAAAAAAGGAGGAGGTTCTCAATTCGAACATTTTTTTTTTTTTTATGTATGTTACTCGATATCTCCGAGAACCGTGAACCGATTTTCAATTTTTTTTTTTAGTCGAAAGGGTATAACTTCGAGTTGGTCCCGTTGGCACTAAGTCGGGATCTGATGATGGAATCTTCGAGCAATCGAGGGAATTCTTCAAATGTTATAGGGACATGTACGGCGCTTTCGGTAATTTATTGATAAAGTCAAGAATTTACGTTCAGTAAATAGGATTTGGTGTAAGGAAACTGATGATGAACACCACAGATGGCCACTAGAACTTTTATATGAATCACTAAAAAGAAAAAAAAAAAAATAACAGAAAAAGAACCGACTTCAGTAAAACTAAAAAGCCAAAAAATAACCCGTTCAAGTACAGATTACATTTGACTCACCCTTCGAAGTCGGTGCCAAACCTCGCGTAAACTATAATATATAAATATAAGAACTGAGTGGTTTGGGATCGACTTCGAAGGGTGAGTCAAATAAATATAATCTGTACTTGATCGGGTTATTTTTTGGCTTTTTAGTTTTACTGAAGTCGGTTCTTTTTTTTTATGAACCAGTTACCAATTGTAACACCTTTGTCTTTTGAAGTTAAAAATAAAAGCAGATTCTCATTTCATTGTACTTTGATTTTGATGATAAGTATTTTTAATAATTATGTATTTCCTTGTGCCGTCATTATTAATTAAGTTAGAGTAGAAATTATTGCCCAAAATCATCGCTTAAGTGTTAGCTTATTTTACGAGTAATGAGCATTTTTCCTACTAACCATTTAACTTATATTATTATCATCTTATTATTTCTATTGTAATGTTAAGTGTCATTTGTATTTGTATTTCTTTCTTCTTGAGGTGTGCAATAAAGAGTATTCTATTCTATTCTATTCTTACCGAAAAATATATTCAGAACTGTTAACCAATATTAATGGCTATTGAAAACATATAAGCTGTACTATGAACAGAAATGCTCTCAAAATTGTAAACACAGAAACCGTGCGTCAATTTATAAAATCAATACGTTATAGTGAAACATTTCACCTTTCCATAAAACCAGTGCACTTCTCCAAATTTATGTACCGGGGGTGTCTCCCCATAAAGTTCGGATGTGCAATAACGACGGGGCCGGTTTAAACCGCCGATATTGCCCGCCCTGCTATGAAATATTGATGCTTTGTAAGTACGTCCTACGCGGCCAATAGTTTTAGGCTAGGCTTGTCACTATGTGGTTGGATTGGGTTATCAGACCCGTAACTGTTGTG
The DNA here is from genome assembly GCA_905147355.2 of Apotomis turbidana. Lineage (NCBI taxonomy): Eukaryota > Metazoa > Arthropoda > Insecta > Lepidoptera > Tortricidae > Apotomis > Apotomis turbidana. The sequence continues at coordinate 16,795,348 of LR990285.1, read as the reverse complement.
GAATTCACTGGGAAATGAAGAGATTGGTTTCTACAAAAAGAAACTTAACAGTGTGGAATATCTTATATAAATATCTGGACAAGCCGTAACCTAAATATGTGGCTTACTTTCTTCCAAAAACAATAGGCATATGTTCAAGCTGGCGGGAATCGGTTTCTATGTACGCCACGCCACTGAAGCCTAATAGTAGCCTTTTTAGGAGTTTCGAGATTCTATCAGTTCATTAGGTATATTTAAGGAGCGAAATCCAATAGATTTTTTTAGACATTCGCTCAATACGCATCAGTTACGTTCTCAAAAGTAAATAAATAAATCTCCATCCACCTATTTTGCAATCTCACTCTGCGATGTCTCTAAAAGGGCCTGCTCTTAATTTTCCTCCATACTCAAGTTTTTCGTTTTTGCTTCCTCAAAAAGCTATTAACAATATACATGCACGTTTCGGTAGACAACATGTTTCACGCGAGCGGGGGCAGGTTCCAAATGCCAATACGTACTGCCCGCATGAAACATGGATGCAATGCATGCAAAGATTTGAAACACAGAATGTACACTTACTCCATGGACATCGATGTTCGCTTCGATGATTTTGAATAACATCGCATTATATCGTCGGGGATAGTGTAACACCGCGTAAATAACAGCTGTCGATAAAGTTCTCATTTCAATAAAAACATTTGTTTGAATATTGATTCGTATCTACACTTGTTACTTACGCGGTATTGCACTATCCCCGACGATATACAGTTCTAATCAAACAGTTAAGGTAAGAAACACTACCTAATATTTTTTCGATATATCAGGTTCAATATTTAAATAATATTGATCTTATAATATAGCGTCGTAAAGGTCACAACTAGTCGTGATTATAGAGTGCATTTTGTTAACCCTTTGAACACCAAGAGCCACTAAAGTGGTCGTGTGCTGTCGTGCCTACCACGGCAACGACCACTAAAGGGGTAATGGGGGACGCTGTCAAAGTAATTTTCGTCAGCAGGAAAAGGATAAGGTATATTTTCGCTCTTTCTTGACAAGCCACATTTTGACATGGGAGGGAAAGTGTTCTAAAGGGTAAAGATAAAATTGAGGGCATCAGATCACAGACGGACAAACTGGCCGGATAAAACAGGAGTAAAATTCGCTGGGTCTCAATTTTTTTTAAATACATATAGTTATACAGCCGTTGATGCCAGTCTGTACTGTAAGATTTTGTAGATGTGTTTGTTCAATTCAATTATAAAAATTCATGTAAAAAAGCAAATCTTTCCCGTCTGCACTACTACTCTTTGGCATCTATAACTGGATTAGCGTCCGGCGCGCGTATCGGCGCAATATATCGTTTCGATTGAGCTTTTGGTGTATCATTCGCGGGCTGATTTCGTCCCCATACTTTGACTACCCTAGGGGCGACAGACGGTCTTGTAGGGTTATTTGCGGCGCTTATGATTCGCTGTCGAGTCTGTAATTTTGTTTGATTTGAGAGTTTTGAAACCGTTGATGGCTTTTTGAGGTTAGATTTGAGCTTCGTACGGTGTTTGTGTGGGGTTGATGAAAGGTGGATTTGGGGTGGAGATGGATTTGGTTGTTGTGATTCATTTGGAAAATTTAATTAACATTGGACACGGTGTTTATAACCTCTGTCAAATTGTAAATCGTTTTCAACTTTCTTTCATTACTACAATTTATTTTATAACGAAATATTAATTCGTTCGTTGGTAGCCACAATTTACTGTCGTAGCTGATAAGTCATAAGGGTATCGATTTGCGTTACTTCATTTTGTGCAACATTGACAACTATTGTGCAAATGCAAAGTCGCTAATACCTACCCTGATAACAAGGACATGTAGTTGAAGGTACGTCATGATTTAATAACCATGGTTTTATCAAATACAGAGAAATGATTCTGATATACTTTATCAGCTGTTAGTGCTCAGATAGTAGCCATCAATATCGACCCAGTTAATGTGTAAATACGTAGTTCCGACGAATCATGGCCATTTAACTGGAGCTCCAAATAAATATGTAATTTCTATTGATTTATAGGGAATGACTCATGACATGCTTGAGTCCAATGTCATATTACTTACTTAATATAGTAAAGTAATGGAAAAACATAGGTAGTGCACTTTAAGTCCAAACGACGTTATATCTGGACTCTAAAATAGGCAAGTCGTTTTGTTCCTTTATTAAAGTGTTTTATAATTAAAATGTGACCGTTAATGCGTACATGCCCTTACTCGCCAAGTGCATATATTTATTATTACTGATATGGGATGTAATACCAAGGGATGTAGAAAATATTGAAAACATTTATGCCGGTTGTACACACTCGCCGAGACAGGGCGAGACCAGCATGCCGTCACGTCACTTTGGAACTCTATGAGTAAATGAAGGACGGCATGCTTGTCTCGCCCTGTCTCGGCGAGTGTGTACCGTAACCGGCATTACAAGTCTTCTGCTATCTTAGAAGGAAAACGGGAGAAATTTTGTAGGCAATTGAGTGTCAATTGAATATTGATAAGCTAGACTTCAGATATTTTAGGGTTCCGTACCTCAATTGGCAAAAACGAAACCCTTATAAGATCACTTAATTTGTTGTCCGTCTGTCCGTCTGTAAGTATGTCAAGATCTTTTTATCAGGAACGCGTGTACGTATCAAGCTGAAATGAGTACCAAAATACTCAAGTCTACTACCCCTTAAAGCTTTAAAAATAAATAAAAAATCAAATGATACGAGCTAAGTATCTCGAGTAAATTTTCATCACACTCATCTGTATGTGAATTTATGTTGTCTTAAGGGTATGTCTTAGGATAAAGAGCGCCACGCCAACACGTGAATTCCGTTCGTCAATTCGTTTTCTCGTGGACCTATTCTTCTATTACAAGTGGATCACAAATTTCCTGGTTGTCTTTACTCGTCTCCATCTGGGAACAAAGAACACCAAAAAGCAATTAGCCCGTCAATAATTCTCACTTCGGACAGCATGTCATTGGGTAATTCACAAGTAGGTACTCTACTCGTACAAGTGATCTAAAAATTACTTGACTGTCTCAATAAAATCCGACATGAAACAAAAAGCGTCGAGACGCAAATAGTCCGTCATAAGTCTCGCCTCGGACAGCATGTAATCTGTAAATGATAAATAAGAACTCTCCTACACCTACGAGCGGTTACTCATGCAAGTGGTTTAAAAATGAAGTGATTGTCTCAATGATATCAGTCTTGGAACAAAGAGCGGCGAAACGTGAACAGTCCGTCAATAAGTCTCGCCTCGGACAGCATATAATCGGTAAATGATAAGTCAGAACTCTCCTACCCCTACAAGCGGTTACTCATGCAAGTGGTCTAAAAATGAAGTGATTGTCTCAATGATATCGGTCTTGGAACAAAGAGCGGCGAAACGTGAACAGTCCGTCAATAAGTCTCGCCTCGGACAGCATATAATCGGTAAATGATAAGTCAGAACTCTCCTACCCCTACAAGCGGTTACTCATGCAAGTGGTCTAAAAATGAAGTGATTGTCTCAATGATATCGGTCTTGGAACAAAGAGCGGCGAAACGCGAACAGTCCGTCAAAAGTCTCGCCTCGGACGGCATGTTATCGGTAAATGACAAGTTAGAACTCTCCTACACCTACAAGCGGTTACTCATGCAAGTGGTCTAAAAATGAAGTGATTGTCTCAACGATATCGGTCTTGGAACAAAAAGCGCCGAGACGCGAACAGTCCGTCAATAAGTTTCGCTTCGGACAGCATGTAATCTGTGAATGATAAGTAAGAACTCTCCTACACCTAAGAGCGGTTACTCATGCAAGTGGTCTAAGAATGAAGTGATTGTCTCAATGATATCGGTCTTGGAACAAAGAGCGGCGAAACGCGAACAGTCCGTCAATAAGTCTCGCCTCGGTCCAGGGCTGGTAATTGACGGGGGCGAGTGGGGACAGGGTTGCCGCTCGGAGGGAAACAATATTGATATTCATTGGGGTTTAGCTGTAGTGTTATATTGTGTATAATTATTGGGTTCAAAGAGTATTGCAGTTTCTAACTCGTTATTTAATAAATTAGAAAGTCAATAGGTACAAAACTACGTACTGTTTATTACTTGTAGTGTTTTAAAAGTAATAGTATTTTAACACGTTGAAAAATCCAGCAGAAGGATGCGTAAGTTATAGGGTAGAAAGGGGTAATGGGGATCACTTAAGCAAGAATTAAAATAAAAAAATTAAAATAAACAAAATCTTTATTGCAACCGCCTTATAACATAATATACTTAATTGCCTATCATTTGAGATCAGTAATTATCACATTAATAATCATCTTTGGGAAATCTGAAAGTTAAAAAAAAAACTGTTTTTGACTCCCATTGCACTGAGGTAAGGGTAATTGTGGTCACCTTGTGGGCAATAAGAATCATCAAAAAATCTAACACAAACCGCAAGTATCAGTTGACCAGGAAGCTTTTGTGGTAGTTCTTTGTCGTACTTTCGGCATCTAAAAGCAAAATAACAAAATTATCTTATGCCTTTTACATTTTGGGAAATCGTGGTCACTAGCGGGCAATGGGGGTCAGGCCCGTTCGGGTTTGACCCTCATTACCCACAAGCACTTTCTGAAGAAAAAAAAATTAACACAAAACAAATACTGACAATACTCGTGATTTAAGTATAAAATCGTTACACTGAATGCATGAGTAAACGCGTAAAAAAATGTGATACAAGTAGATCAATAATTATAATACTTACCGTTTATTTTGCGTCTGTGAAAATTTACATCGGCGTGCCGCAAAAACAAAACACACCTCTCGTTCCAAAGGCCGTCGCCATACTGGCGCGGAACGCTCGCTGCGATAGCGGGGGGTCAAAGCGGGGCGGGGACGGCCGTAAACGCGTTTCTAGTAGTTGTAGTTTTTGAGATGTGTGGGTGACCATCATTGCCCGCTGACTCCCATTACCCGGTCTTCCCCTACACCGTGGCCGTTAATAACCCGAAAGATTTAAACCACGTATTTTTCACGACAATACGAGTAAATAATGTTATATCAACATGGGTCTAATTATGTGTCTTAATTAAATTACTATTTCAGTACAAATTAAATCATATTAATTGCCCGCTTCTTTGTGAACAAGTCTTTAGTTGAAGAAGAGTGAGCAAGCATGACACTTCACGAATCGCTCCGAAATCATACGACGAACGGGGAATGCCGTGACTTGTGTTCTATGACAAGAAGTGTCAAGTTATCGCTGTCTCAATTTTACTGTTTCACTTTTGACGAGTTCGAACATTGGCATAATGACATGAATTCTAATTTTAATATTTTCGATAGTAAAACCTTTTTGTAGATAGATAGGTACCAAACTTCATTATGAAACTGGCTAACAACCGCCGTGCAGTTAGTGCGTCTACGTGTAAAAGAAGTAGGTGGCTACGTCATGCTCACGCCTTTAGGGTGTGTTCGACTGGAGAGTTTTTAACTTTTGATTTGTTTTAAACAATTTATATCTCCTTAATTATAACTTTTTGGACTATATGTTACATAAGTTTATATACTCTAATTAGGCTCTAGTATCGTTAGCTTAAATCTTTCGGGTTATTAACGGTCACGGTGTATACTGGAACTAGAGCATCTAACAAAATTATTTGTAGTAGATTAAATGCCCTATGATGATTTGAAACACAAAAATGGCCGTATTAGTTTATCTATTAGCGCCAACCCTACACCAATGAATAGTTCATTCTCCATAGCTCATTTCCCTAAAATATCTCATTGTAATTTAAAATTTGTGAGCGGAGTAAATAAAAGCCCCGGGAAGTCTCTACAGACTCCAAACTAAAAAAAATCTTGATGCACCTAATTTTTCCGAAATGAATGACGTTTATTCGGTCGCAGCAACAACACGGGCAGTTACGCAGCTCCTTCCCCTTAAACATTGTCATCTTAATTTGTGCACGGAATAAATAAGTCCCGTGAAATCTCTAAACGCTCTAAACACAAACCAAATTTTTCTTTAATAAATATCGTCTATCCGTTCGTGACAACCCTACGCCAACCAAAGGCAGTTACACAGCTCCTTCCCCTAAAACATTGTCATCTGAATTTGTGCACGGAGTAAATAAGAGTCCCGGGGAGTCTCTAATGGCGGCAGATTTATAGATTTTCCCGCTGCCCCGCCGTGCCGGGATTAAATTACGCGAGCGTATTGGCCGGGTGGAATATTAGCACTTCCATTTGTCTCCGCAATTCGGTTTCAACTGCTTCGAATGGTCACTTCAAGATTTTGGGTCTCCAAGTTGCGGGACCGTTATGACTGTATGGGATCGAAACTGGTCTCAGATGACTTGAACTATTGTAACTGAATTATTTAAACCCATTATCATCACCAAAAATATTTTGTTTAATAAAACACTACCTGTGTGTGTCTTAACCAAAAATGCAAGTAAACAGTCTAATCAAATTGTCATGTAATTTGACTAAATTCTTACAAAGTTGTGTAGACTTATTATCGACCTGCAGGCTGCTGACTTAAAAAATAGTGTACCTAGTTGTCTAACTAATTGTACCCAACCAATTCATCCAAATGAACCAATTAAAATGAAAAAAATACCTTCTAAGTTTAAGAATAAATATAAGATGCTCCTAAATATTGATGAAAACAAAAAGAGCATTTTTAAAAAGGTTGTAACTAATCTCTTTTGTTTTAATAACAGCTCCCCCCGCCTTAGGGTGGGTCGCCGCACTCGCCCGACGTCCTTTTACTGATTTTTAAAATCGGAGAAGGGTTAACTCGGAGCGTTGTCACCCTGGCTTCGGACGATTAGGACGTTTTTTTGTACATGCGTGACGTAACACATTGGATTTGATGCAGGACTAAGGCCACATTTTACCCTGCAATATTCTAAGAAACGCGAACGCGAAAAAAAAAACTTCTGTTTTTTTTTCTCTCATTTATTTAGTTAAATATAATAAATAAATATCGGACAACCTCACACAAATCAATCTAGTCCCACAGTAAAATAACTAGTAGTAATAGTATAATATATATAAAGACATACATTACGTAAAATTCTAGTCTACTGCCATTGCAACTCCTATTGTTGAGGTAGAAATGTTCTTGAGAGGCCACCGTGTACCGGCTGAAGCAGCGTGGATTCAGTATCGTGGGAAATAATTAGATGAGCGGCCGTAGTGGTTGCCTTTTCGCAGAATAATTTTTCATCGAATGTTCAATTTCGCCGAAGTGTCATTTTGTAGAAAACAGTTCTCTTTAAAACCGTAAACTATTTGGGATTGTTATAAAACAAACCTAACAATGATTGAAAAATAAAGTGAAATTCGATGAAATTAAACCTTTGATGAAAAATAATTCGGCGAAAAGGCAGAACTCCATAGTAGTGGAGATCCTTGTGGGGAGACAACCAGCACTGATCTCCTTCTGATATGATGATACCTAGCGAAGTTCTTTAGCACTAAATTGAAGTCTTGCTTAGAGACCCGCCATCAAATGTCGCCAGTCAAAACATAGGTTATTCGTAACCTCTACGCCTACTTATAGTTAACACGCAATTTATACATAAAACTCTGTTTAAACACACAATTAAGTCAAAATTACAAAAACGTTGACAGCTTAAAATATTTACGTTGAGTGCCTACAAATTAATTGTAACTTTACCTTTGACATGATGACATAATACAAAATTCATTAACTAAGTGGAATAACTTAGGCTCTATACACAGAAATAGAACGCCTCCATGCTAAATGGAATTAAACTAAAGGAAATAAACAATTAAACTGGTATAAATAAAATATCTATAAGTACGTAAGATATTTGATAATTATTTAATACAATAGGTACAATACAACAATACTTTATTGCACACCAATAAAAAATTACAAAATGAAACAAGACAAATACAATTTATTTATAAGGTCTCTTAATCGATTTTTACAGGTTCTTTGCCTTTGCCGACTATTGTTTCATTTCTTTAATTTCATCGAAGGGTAATTTCGTAGAAAAAAAAATCTCTAAAAACGTAAACTTTTGGGATCGTTATAAAATAAACCAATACGACGATAATTTCAAGAATTTTGAAAGATGTATGAGTTCAAAGGAAAAGAATCGGTGAAGTGAAAATTCTATGAAATGAAACATTCGACACCAAAATAATTCGGCGAAAAGGCAGAACACCATATTTTTTATCCAACTGCGAAGAAGCAAGAAAAACATATGTTTTTCACCGTCTTGACCGAAATTGCGGGAAATTTCTAGACTGATATAGAATCGAAATCTGAATGTCATGACTTCGTAACCTTAACCTTGACACGTATCAGTGACTATACAAGTCTAGGCTAGTTATCCTCATGCATCTATAATGTTTTAGTTCTGACACAGTTTTACACTATTGATTTTATGTTAAAGTAGGTAGCTTCAAATTTAATACAAAGTTTCTAGACGAGGGGCGGAAAATTTAGCGGAATAATTTTTTCGTCGTGACCCTTCTAACCATCTGAAAGTTTGATTTTGTTTCGAGTGACAAGACATATACTTAAATATTATTTTCTAAAATTATATTTTAATCGACTGACGCGACGTGAATATCGAAAGAGCTAAGATTTCAAAAAAAAAGTGTGTGTGTCAGCTCCGACGCACGACTGGAGTTTACTCTTCAGGCCAGGCGCGCACCACTTTTTTGTCGCAGAAATAAGCGTACTTATGGGTTTATGAAAATCGTGGTGCGCGCACTCTCATATAAACCCATATCTTGCATTTATGTGACAAAATTATCGTGCGACTAAAATCTTGGTGCGCGCCTGGCCTTAAGAACGTTTATAAAATATATACTCAATACGTTTATTGCACATAATGATTATACAGGTGAAAGTAAATAGTTTAAGTATCACATTATGTACCCTGTTGGGCGCTGCAAACAAGAACGAAAAGGTAGGCACACTTTTTGTGCAACCTGAATTCGAGCGCTGCGAGGAATTCGTTTGACCACTGGAATTGAATGTTTAAGCTCACTGATTTTTTCAGAAAAAGGCCTGATCTGACTTGGTTGTGAATTGTTTGCCTGGTGGCGACGTAATTGCGCCAGCACGAATGCCATGGGTTCTACTGATGTGTATATTAAGTCCTTTCTGACCTTTAAAGAAACGAATCTGGGAGCAATGTGGGCACTGTACGGAATTCTCCAGCGACAGCGACACAGACCTGGAAGCGACATTCTGAGAGGAGCCCGTGCTATTAGGATTCATCAAGTAAACTATTAAAAAACGCAATAGATAAAAACTTACGGCTACGATAACAAATAAAGTATTTAAAAAAACCGCTCCAAGTTTCGGCATACAAATTGCCCCATAAAGTTCCTGGGGGAAGCGGTGGTTTATAATTGCACATATAACTATATAGTACTCATGCACTGATAGCAATCACGCTCGTAACATGATAGAGATTCACGCAAAATATTAGCAAAAACTTGAAAACAAAAACACATTTCTCAGCTGTTGTAGATTGACAACTGTCAGTCAAGCTGCCCGATGCGCACTTGCGCAGCAACGCGCCGCCGTGTAGGCCGCCGGCCGCCGCCGCAGTCTCCGCGGAGAAATTATGAATATGTTTCTTGTCTATGTTATATGTTAAGCCTCTTGTGGTAATTTAAAATAAATAAATGGCAGAGAACAATTAATATTAATTTTATCTAACGGGAGCCATGTTTTCCCGTTGCTAAGTACATTTAAAATACATTTCATGAAATAAACATCTCGGTGAAGGTCATTTTATATAGGGATCTTAGTCTATAACGCTTAACGTAACGCATAACCTGCTAAATTAAGAAGTCGTATTTTTACCCCGATCGTATACTGAGATACGACTTTTTAAATTAGCACGGCAGATACGTTCGATTTTATACCCCATAATTTTCATACCCCGGGCTTATATATGAAAATCGATTCTTAAGGAGTAAACTCCAATATGTAAAACAATTTTTGTCATGAACCGTAAAAAAAACATTTTAGGAATTTTCCATTGCTTTGTCCTGTCAGATATTATTACAGGTGATTGCAACTAAATCATTAATCAAACTCAAGCATCGGTTCCCAATCTTGTGTCGTTATTACAGAGAGGTAGACGCATTAATCATTCACAATTACGTTAAACGGCTCCAGGACCAGTCGGGCAGACTCTGGCCGCATTGTGAATACTCCACTGACAGTGGACAAATAACAAAACTGGGTTAATCTTTCACCCCCCGCAGAGTCAGGAGGAGGGGGCTCACCCCTCGTGCCCTCTCTTTCTTTACCCACTGAAACTGAAAAGGACCGACGCGACCAGATCGCTCCAAAACGCTCTAAAACCAGAAAGCCGACAGCCCGCTTCGCCTTTATCAACCCTCGGTAAGGTGACAATTGGATCGCACTCGAAATTTTTCACCTTAGGAATTCAAAAAAGGATTTCCCAAGCTATAACAATCTGCACTCTGTTTTACGTTCGATTAAGTCCCGTTTCCAACGGAATCGTAGAAATTCTAGATTTTAGTACCTATTATATTCATGTGTTTGTGCCATCACGTCTGTGTTGAGATGAAAATGCCATGAATATTTTTGTCTTTGTTAGACCCATCAGATTGGAAAAGGAGGGAGTTTAGCTACATTAAGTCACAATGCAGGGTTTTGCTAGCATTTACTTTGTTTGCTCGAGGTCTTAGCACTCGAATTTTCGTATCAAACTAACTGAGTTTTTGTTCACCTTCAAGAGTCCAGACGATCATTCAGTGCGTAAGCGACGTAGGCTCTCAAAGTTATTTGGATGTTACAATAAATTAAGTTCATTGTTACGATTTTGCTTTTATTCGCTTATTGAAAATTACAGTAAACTAATTGAAATTGTGGTTAGGTTGTAGAAATGGTTCAATAAAACCTTTAATGAAGAAAAATAAAATAAACATTTATTTTGCTATTTTAGTGAAGGATTAAAATATATATGTGATTATTTTGTATTCAAATTATCATCTTTTTATAGACGATCATCATAAATCTATATAAATAGTTTTTTATTTATCTCTTTTAATTTCAAAAAAGGTATGGTATTCACAACATCGCACGTTAAGCTGTCTTTAGTTTACTGAACCAGCGGTACGTGTTCCAAATCATAGGTCACAATATACTGGTCCCTCAAACAGACTGTCAAGCTTGACGTAGGACGCGAAGATAGGTGCGAGACCTATGATTGCGAATTGACAACATTTAAAACTTTCTAATAGTGTTAAGTTTAAACTAATTTCATTACTTTATTATCAGTTATCACAGAACGCAAAACTATTATCGTTATTTGGTTATACACACTAGTTTTGAGAATATTAAGACAAAGGAGAAAACGGCGTCGTCTAAAAATCAACACTCAATGACGTAATTTCGTGGAAAAATTACAGTCGCAAACTACAAAAAGAACACGCTACAATTTCCATGCTAAATCCGTCTTAGTAATAGTCCGACTCTAAGATTTTCTGCGCTTTGGCAAATTACTTGTCACCTACGCTCTTTTAGAATTAGGAACTTTGCAAATGGATTTTTTAATCATAGAATGGGATATTTTCGAAAATGTAAAAATGTGGTATTATTTAATTCTTTATTCTTATTTATATTTATATATTATTTATATTTATTTATATCGAAAAACAGCCTCGTTAAAAAAATGAAATGTTGTCAATTAGTTACTTTTTGTATTAAATATACGCTTGTAAAGGCCTTATTATAGCGGCAAGTAGCCTCTCCTCGCTGTGTTCAGCGCTGCACCGGTCTTCGAGACCAAATTATGTCAATTCGGTGACATTAGGGTGAAACTAGTGACTGACAACCTCATGCTTGGATTAGTCGAGTCGTTTTTCACGTGTGCCACTTTGATCTTCTCGGGCCTACTGAACTTGCATAATTAATACAAAATATCAAAATCGAAACAGAGATTGATAATAATGACCATAAGAAACTTTTCCGCAAGCTTTTTTTATCCGTCTAGACTCGAAAATTGCCGAGAATCAAACAATAAAAGGCTAAAATTCCTCAAACGGTGCCGGTATTGAAATATTATAATCTTCAACCTATAATTTGATTAAATTCAAGGCGAAAAAGAAAAGAAGCCGAATCAAGTGGGTCATTAGAATTCGGGTTCGGTAATGATCGGGCGAGCTTCTCCAGTTTTGTTTGTTATGTTAGCTCGAGCGCAGTATAACTATTAAAAGCAGCACCTTAAGTTTACATAAGCGTCGACATCGGCGTTTTGATGCTCCCGCGCCGCGCCTGTCGGAATGAAAGCGTTTCGGCGCATACCACTATGAAATATTGCGCTACTGGGCGAAGTTAATCGCGTAACTTGTGCCCCTAAGCGCCGATTAGGTTGTTTGTATGAAGTTAAAATACTGCATGTAATACTTATCGACTCGAATATTCAGGTAAATTAAATAACTACGCGCAGCCGTCATCGGCAACCTGCTTTCGTTCACATTCCCTTGCCCTTGGTGAACTTGATTTAGTTTAACAAAAACAAAGGGATTTACTTTGATATGTATACTTAGTTTATGTGTGATCAATCGTGTGGAAGCAGGTATTTAAAATGAATCCAATATTGTTAAAAACAACTTATCGTAGGTGATTTACTCATGAAACTGGAGCTAAATTATGTTTCTCATGAAATCTGTCTGAAATATCACCAATATTCGTCTACTTTAGCAATGTGCTAAACTGACTTTTTAATGACAACTTATTATTAATGTCACTTAAGGTTTCCTAAGGTTTCGCAGAAAATTGTTTTACCGAACGAAATGATAATTTTTCATTGAATTTACTGAAAAGTTAGTTAACACCAACGCGTTTAAAAATATATTTCTCAAATGTTTACAATGAAGCGAAAAGTTGAAAAATTTAACGGTTCAGGCACGATTCGAACCTGCTTCTCCAACCAACGTTGGTAGCGCCCGTGTTGGCCCGGAAAACAGTTTGGTTTAATAAAAATAATTAATAAATTTCTCGTTTCAGCTACAGATAATTTCTCCGAAATGAGTATTAGGCTGCCCGTGCATTGGAGCCACCAGTCATGTGACCAATCACAGTCCTAAGATTTAAATGCACCTCTTTTTTGGGCTCACAAAGACGCAGGCTGATTGGTTAGTTCTGTCTACTCCGCTTCAGTGGACAGGCGGCCTTGTGCGAAGCATTATGTTCAGTAAAGCAATTTACAGCCAGATGAGAGTAACTTGTCACTTAACGCATTCACGGCCAAGAAGGGGCCTGGCCTAGGAAAAAACTTGTATGACGGTGAACGCATATATGAGTCGCTGGCTGGGTATCTTAATCAATATGGCTCGACTAGCAAATGTAATGACACATTCACCAAAATCATTTGAAGTACATTCATTGAAGTGTAACCTTTCACAGCTATCGATGCTCAGACTTTTAGTAAAATGTTTAAAGCCGTGGCAAATACTGAAATACTTAAAGCTGGAAAAGCAAAGTTTCCATTGTGTCGCGAGCATTATTCGCAGTTTCTTGGAAGCGTTCTGACTCGCTCTACCAGGGGGTCTGTTACGCGTTACAGCGCTCATGAAACCATCCACAAAGGTTTAATTCTATACCACCAAGGCTAAATACGACGTCTCTATCGGCGACTTCGGGGCCGTTGAGTAGACACCAAGAAGTTGCGCCTCAGGTCGTCTATTTAACGTGTTTTTTTATACTACGACGGTGACAGACAAGCATACGGCCCGCCTGATGTTAAGCAGTTACCGCCGCCTATGGACGCTTGCGACGCCATTAGCATCACACGCGCGGTGCCGACCATTTAACAACAATTAAATTATTTTTTTAGATTTGTTGTATTGTGTTTAATATGTATGTTTAGTTTTAAGGTATGGGGGGCGAAATAGCGAGAAAAAATTATTTGATTAAATAATATATTGAATCCCTTCTTTTTAAGCAGCTTGAATTGCAAAAATCGATATTATTGCCGTTGATTGACCGGGATAAAGCCTAAATACCTATTACAAAATTGGAGATATCGAAATATTTCAGAAAATTAGGGCTAAAATAAAAATTATGTGAATTACTCAAATGTTTGCCCTTGCCGGTGATTCGAACCCAGGACCGTCGACGAAGTAGGCAGGTACCAGGCGCCAACCGCGTCGTAACATGCAAATTACCAGTAGCAATTATCTTCACCTTCCGGTATTCAATGTATTACTAGTCAATTGCAAGTCAGAGTCTTCGTTAGTAACACTCGATTAATACCTTTCTACTCTTAGCTAATCCAATAACAGCTGTAGCGAATGCCCAATTCTTGCTATATCGCGTATCGGTGCTAAATACTGAAAAAAATATCGTAACAGACGAGAAAATCATATTAAAATACGACCTTTTTATAAGTGAGATATCATGCGTGTCCAAACAAGCTTCTGCAGAAGCCGAAGGCGAAGTGCGTTTATGAAACTGCATATTTAAAAGCGAAAGCATACCTAAAACACAATTAAATGATTATCATGATTGCATTGAATAGGTAATGTGAGATCAGAATGTGATTTTGGAAATACTTTAAATTGCTACCACATTTCGTATAGATATCGTTGTGTATTGAAGCTATTAAATGCATTTAACATATTTTAAAGAAACCGTTTGAGATTTTGCAAAATGCCCCTCGTTTAAATTCGTGTTATAAAATGTTTTCAATGGGAATTCATCTGAAGAAATATTACAAAGAAATATTAAATTCACGTCAAAAAGTTAAATGCTATCGAATGTTTGCTGTCATAAAAGATAAATTCCTACACACATTATCGTAGATAGATCTTGTAAATCTGAAATGATACAATGCATTTAAATAAAATAAAATAAATAAAATCACATGTAATTTATCTATTACCTTTTTACCCCTATTTCCTTTTGAACTCGCTGAGCTGAAAATTGTGATATGTAAAACCTATGAAAATCTAAGGAGTGAGTTTAACCCGTAATCTTTAGTCACTGTCCAAGCTGTTATTAATAAACCTGTGGTCTATCTGATAGATAGAGATCCAAATAAAACACCAAAACGTTAATTTGACTTGACACACTTGAAAGTTGGTGAAACGGAAAGGGTGTTAAAAGTTATGCGATGATACGAGCTCTTATCTGCGATGCCTAACATTGTCGTAACCCCCAGACCCGAGGTTGGCATAGCGCCAGACAACTTTGGTTTAAATTGCTTAAACCTAGCTCATATGATTTTTGGAGAGAAAATTCTAAAAACTGATGTTTGAAGGAAGCAAACTAATTAAGTATAAAAGTTATTTTTTATACTTATTTACTGGTTATACTAGCATGTAATTGGTAGAAAGCGGGCAATGCCAGCATGAAACACAGACACCGTTTAAAATATTGTAACCCAAAGTTTAAAACTCTTATTCAATTGGTGGATAATTTGAATGATGCATTATGCTCAATGGTGTAGGTATGGATGTTTTAGCCAAATAACACATATTAAATAAGCAATTGGCAGGCAAGTGGACCTCACCAAGAAGATCAGCTACAGACGTCGTTTTCCGCGCATGAGGACCAAGCCAATAAGGACTAGAAGTTGTCATCATGGATGTAGTTGTCTATTGGACTGAGTAAGTACAGAACTACTAAGTACAATAAAAATTGGATACGCTGATGAAATGTTGAATCATCTCAATAACATAGTTGCCTCAAAATTTCAACCACATGACCTTCCGCGCCTATATCAAGCCGGTCTATGCATCGTATCATTGCTACAATGTACGGCAAAAGCAATTCCAGCGCAGCCTGCTGGCAGCGGGCCAGTGGAAATAAGCAGCACGACACTCGGGCTGCCGAGCTACTATTAAATGACGTATCTTCATATGAATTTCATTGTAGGATATGACTTTTTATCGTAGCAGGGCAACGGGGAGCCAATACGAGCTGCGCGCTCTTACTCACTTAATTTATGAATTTCAAAAAGAAAACACCAAATTGGTGCGGAGATTTTCTTGAGTTCGAAGTAGCCAGAGGATTTTTATTGTTTTACTTTTGCAACAACTATGTATCAGAAGTTTCTGCGTTCTGAGGTCAAAATGTGTATCTAATATTTTGTGTTTAAGACACAACTCCAATCTACACAAGAAAATAAAATAATGTCTAGTAAGAAAAACGAGATGCGAAGCGTACATCCACTGGCTTGAAATATTTGTGAAATGGCATGTGGAAAATCTCTCTTCACAGCGACCGGTTCCAAGATCTTCCCGCCATCCTGAAAAGATCGTCAGTACAGTACAGTTTATTGAGTTGGTCTTGCTACTTGCACTTGCTTCGTTTTGCAAACCTTTCTGTCCGAAGGCTGCCAGTCCACAGAAGCGGAGGGAAGCGGAGATGTGTAAATGGATCAATCACATTCCTCAGATTTAGATGCACTTCTTTTAGGCCTCACAAATAGGCAGCCTGATTGGTTTATTTTCTCCGTGCGGCTTCAGACATGCGCCCGGGCGCACGGAGGGCGCGCCCTAACGGTCAATGATTCTAAGAGCAATATGCTTTGATCGCTGCAAGTCTGGCAACTCTCTGAGCTACGTCAACGACGTTGGATGCGGAAACATTACGCTTGATAATATGGCAAATCAATTATGTCTCTTCGAAACCATGGACGATTAAAACGTCGAGGTAATTAAAACTAAACTAAACATATTGCACTAGAAAGAGGCGCGTAGTTTTGCTAAAGGTGCAGCTTTATTACTCTCTCTTACCACAAAGAGTGGGTAGTACCCTACTACTACTACCCACAAACATTTTTACTATTTCGAATTATATCAATCTAGAAAAGCCAAAAAGTAAGAAACTAATGAGTGTAGGAGGAACTGAGGCGGTACCTTCTGCCCACGCAGGACTTCAACCCTGTAACGAAATGTTGCAAAATCTCTTTTTAAGGTAACGCCACACGTTTCACTACTACAAATAGATATTACTTTTATTTCTTTACCCAAAAAGTAACCCAGTGAACAGTCAAAGTAACCCGATGAGTGTCCATAGTAACTCGGCAAGTAAATATCCAAAGAAACCCGACCGATTACCAAAGAATAAATATAAATACTAACTTACGATAGCTTCAATGTACAAGAAGATCCACCAACACATGTTTGTTTGGATCATATAAAATGGACGTTAACCTGCATTGCACTATTAAGATTTTTCCTCAAATACCTATCTCTATAGAAAACTGATGAACCGCACGAAGTTGCGGTTACGTGCTAGTACTCCATATAACTATCCGATCTGCTTACAAAATTTCACGAGAATCCTTTGAGGAAACGGACTTGATGACGAGAACACACTGACGTCTGGACGACGCGCTTCAATTGTTGTTCAGAGACAAACTTATTTTATATAATGCGTTTACAAAATGTCACAATCATAATAATCTTTTGAGAAATACTACCCGTAGACGAAAACAGCCGGACTGGACATCGGAACATCCGGACATATGAAAATATTTGCACAAGCTGCTACGAAGATGCCTCCGTTTAAAGAAACTTTACTGTCTAAAAAAATTACAAGACAACTTAATGAATATTTAACATATCTAAAATAATTTTAATTTTACGCAGTAAGCAAGCATTTATGACAATTGTTACACAAAACACACGTATCTAAAATGAACTAATAAGTAAGAGAGAATATTAAATTTAGGAATCGACCCTATTGAAATAAATAAACTTCTAGTACAGATTTCCTAATGAGGCACGTAGCATTTCCCGGCATCAATGAGCTGACGTCTGAGCCGCGTGGGCGCGGCCTCCATTCGTCCCGCGCTTGAAACCAATATCTTCAGCTGCTATATATAATTATTATACCTGTTGCTGATTAAAGTTCTAGGAAAGTCTTCATTTACCCTTATTTTAATAGGACCCTGCGCCTGTATTTCGGGGTCCACTTATTGTGAGTCATCGGGTATTTCCTTTTTGTTTTCATCAAAGACAGCATAAAACCGCACTAGTATTTAGAAAAGGTTATTTCTGCTGAAAAGTTATCGTCTGTGGTTCTACAAAAATTGTGTCACATACATACAACTTGTTTCAGAACGCCTGTAACAAAATTAAACGGCTTATGATGAAGCCTACTTTTATAATGTCCCTCTGCTGGACACAGAACTTCTTCTTTGGACAAAGATTCTATGTTTTTTTTTAAGTATTTCGTTGTTGGTCTCAAAGTCGATTGTAAATGTGAGTGGATTCGGGGGGGTAGCAGGAAAAATCCTCGTTCTGTCCCAACCAGTACAGAGTTGCCGTGCAACCTTTGCTTGCATGAAGTCCAAAAATGCTTATATTTATTGCATGGTTTACGCTGCTAATAATGCTGAGAGCTAAAGAGTTTTGGAGCATGGACGGAATCAATTTGAGGCCAAAGTATTGGCGGAGGGCCAGCGCGGCCGATGTCCGTAACCTGCGTTATTATACCGCAATAGTTACATCAATCATGTGGTAATTAAATTGCGTAATGCGCGTTACTTTTGCACCTACGTATTTCTATTTATTAATATTTTCAATTTATATATTGGCTGAAAGACGTTCACTGCTGGACAAAGCCTTCCCATAAGGTTCTTCACAACGACCGGTCGTACCCCAGTTTCCTACGATCCTAATCAGGTCGTCCATTCACCAAAAAATCGTTGAAAGGATAAAAACACCATGCATACCTATAAATTAGATGTTTATTATATTTAAAAGGTTGAACTGATTATCTTAATTTATAGCTAAGGGCACTCGGTCGTCTTTCGGACCATTAATTCTGAAACAACAATGTCCTAGACTCACAAATTCACAAATTAACATCGTATGGTACACCGTACATTCCCCTACTAAATAAACCTAAAACTGAAAAGTGATAAACTTCTAACACCCTCTCTTTTGTTTACGAACCTAATTGATGAACACCTAACTATACAAAATATAATACAAAACCAAATAAAAATATTTATATCCGATTTTGTATTCAAAAAGTGAGATTTTGCATTCATCTATTTACTAATTCCCACAACGCATTCCATAAATTTGTTTCTATATAAACAAAAATGATGATTACATAGTTATAAAACTAAAAGAAACCATTTGCATGATCGCACAACAGTGTAATTGAGGTTCGATACGTTAATTTTTTGGAAAGAATTTCACTTTCCCTTAAGGCATGTCTGGCATTCATTAGACTCGGGCGCATGCGTGCTTGTGCGATATGCGTGCCGCAGATGAGCTTCTGTAGAAGCCACGGGGCTAGTCTCTCTCAAATACAGGGTGGGCCATTTTTATCAGCACAACTAGTGATTCGACTTCGCTTGGCAACAGAGAGGCAACCAAAAAATAATGTCAGTTGACACTGACATGCCGGCGCGAGATGCTGAAAGATGCATTTGTTCGGTGTGTCAATATTTATTGACAAGATTTACAAAGAATAAGTGACAAGAAAAAAATATACATAGATTTTTAGTAAAACTTGTAGGTAACTAGAACCTGGACGTATTGAAAAATAAAACGTTTTTTATTTTGATATCGAATTTGTAGGATATATTTGTAGGATATATATAAAGCAGTAAACTATGTATACTATGAAGCATCATATCTAAGATTAATAAAATTCATTGTTTTTCATGTAATCTAATGTAATTAAGTGGGTGTTCGGAATAACAATCATTATTTTTTTCAATACAAAATTCAACAAATTTTCTTGTTTTATCTACTTATTTATGATTTAAAAATTTTAATGTGTCAAAAATCAATAAGACGTTTCCTAAGAACAGATATTTGTAAGTTTTATATTTTTCAGACTTTCCCATATTGACCCATCTAAATAGACCACACTGTATAGTAAGATACAGGTCATGTTTTTTCCAAAAGGGACTATGAACATAAGAGTTTCTAACAAACATTCGTCTTTTTAAAATAACTATTAAACTGCATTCAAATTTATCTCTTTTTCGTTTCGATGCAATTTGTAATTGCCTAATCGCATTCTGTTGTTTTGGTAATGTGGGAATCTCAATGGAATTTGAATTCTTGAGATTGCTATAATTTCTTTGGAGATTTCGACAAATCATTCGAATTGGTATGTGATTTAGATTTCGTTTTTTAATGAGGAGCGTGTGAAAATGTGGCAAGCTTAGAGTTGAAAATAAAATGTATCAAGCGTCACATCTTTGCTACTGCGTGAGCTTTCCTGTAGATAAGTCGACAGATAATAGATCAAAATATACGTACGTAAGTATTATAAAACTAAAAGAACCAAAGCGTAAATAGAGACGGCTTTTGACTGGACAGACACACAGACAATTTTAATGTTAAAATATGGGAATCTGCATTAAGTAGGGCATCATGAATATCATGATCAATCTGAGGCAAGCTCCAAATACGTTAAATTTACTACCTATAACAGCCTCACCCTACCCTCTATCACGCCATACTGTCTCCGATTCCGAAATTACTCTCCAGTGCTGCTATAAAAAATTGAAGCAACAACGTTTACCGATAACGGCGCACATCTCCCAATAGGTACCTACTTGCGCACATTTATAACCCCATATTCACACTGAGAACATCGATTCAAATCGTTCCGGCACTTTATGACTTTATTTCGGTCTGACGTTCTTTAACTGCGTCAGTTAGCTTTGGGACGGTATCGGATAAATATTAATAAAGCGGCCGGCCTCGTTTCTGGGAA
Organism: Apotomis turbidana; assembly: GCA_905147355.2. Taxonomy (NCBI): domain Eukaryota; kingdom Metazoa; phylum Arthropoda; class Insecta; order Lepidoptera; family Tortricidae; genus Apotomis; species Apotomis turbidana. Next base: position 16,774,630 of record LR990285.1, on the reverse strand, counting down.
GTTGAGAGGATCTTATTATAACCGCAATAGCACCTATAATTAGCATCCAAATTACTCGTGGCGTGTACATGCGCGTACGCAAACTTCTAGACTAACGCTAGCGAGCTGCGCATTACCGCAGAGATTTGTGCATTGATATTCCCTAACAATATTCCCGAACTTTGGAATGTAACAGTTTTAGGACTGGACTGAATTAGGCACGGTATAGTTTGGCAATGGCATGGCCAGACATTAAGAAAACGTTATACGCGTGTTATAAAACTTTCTTATATGCACTGGGAATTGCGAAAAGATTGTTGATACCTTTTATGGATTTTGGTATTCTATGATATTTTTAGGTTATGTTCATATCACATCGTACCAAGGAAAGTACCTACCATTGTAAGTAGTGCTTACCTCACGTATAATATGTGGCATGGATGTACATATTTTCATTAAAAATTACAATCGCAGTAAGCAATCATGTATTTACTCACTGACATCGGATCACCGCCCGCGTGATTGCGATTGGTTTATCATATAGCATATCCCAATATAAGTATTTAATCCTTCCAATTCTCATATAAGTGGTCAAGACAAAAACAAAAGAGAGCTGCAGTCAACGACCGACAGCTCAAGGGTGATCCGAAATTCCCGAAGTATTCCCTTTCCGAAGCGACGAAAATAACGCAGTCGTTCCCCTTGCGAACAAATTAATTTTATTTTTATATTGATGAATGGACTTATTTGTTTCTTGTAGACTCTCTGTTTAAGTGCTGTCTGGAGTCTGGAGCTAGGCCAACATCCTCTATTACCTTATGTGGCTGGGTATAAGTAAATTCTAGGTATGTACCGTTATGTCTATTCCAATTTGATAATATGCAAATATGTTTTTAGGAAAGTATTTATGAAGTAAATAATACGTATTGAACCTGAAACAAAATAAGCTGCAATGCTCTTCTGAAAGACAAAGTTACTAAATTAATCGCTAATGCAAAAAAATAATACTAAGTTAAACTTAATCTAAATAAAAACTGAACTTTATAATTATCTTCAATGTACTTACTTACTTTAACTAAAAAAACAGTGATATAAGTTGATTCGCTAGAAATTTTGACAGCTTTCGAAAAAAAATACAGCAATTGCAATAAGTGCGTGTGTTACGTAAATAGCTTCGGAGGGTTAACAAAATATGAAGCAACGGGAAGTTATAAATAACAGACGCCTATGAAATATTGAAGAATTTTTATACCCCCGACAATGATCTAGTCGGCTAGGTATTGCGGGAGGCGTTCTCGCAATAAATATGAAAGTGTAATGTCGCCGGAGTGTGCGGCTGCTTTGAATACTAAACCCGTAGTGAGCGCAAACCGGGAGGGGGAGGAGGGGCACAGGAACGAGTGGTGCAGTAGCTTAATACTCGTGTTGTGTCGTGACGCTAGATGTTGTGTTGTGACGCAGTTTCGTGTCGTAGCGCGTCAGATGGTCTGAAATAAGTATAGTGCTAGTTTTATACCCGCGACAATGGTAATACAGAGCGACTAGGTGAAGGTGTTCTCGCAATAAATATGAAAGTGTATGTCGCCGGAGTGTGCGGCTGCTTTGAATTCTAAACCCGTAGTGAGCGCTAACCGGGACGGGCAGGAGGGGCACAGGTGCGAGTGGTACAGTAGCGTAATACTCGTGTGGTGTCGTGACGCAAGGTTTCGTGTCGTAGTGCGTCAGGCAATCAGAGGAGTATAGTCCTAGTTTTATACCGCCGACAATGATAATAGAGAGCGACTAGGTGAAGGAGGTATTCTCGCAATACATATGAAAGTGTATGTCACCCGAGTATGCGGCTGCTTTCAATACTAAACACGTAGTGAGCTAGTGAGTGCAAACCGGGAGGGGAACGAGGAGCACAGATGCGTAGCATAGTGGTGCAGTAGCATAATACTCGTGTTGTGACGCGAGTCGTGTCGTAACGTCACGTCAGAAGCTTAGTCAGAGTTACAGATACAAAATTATTATTGCGGGGTATTGAGATGATGAGATGTATCTTTCTCTTTAACTATAGTACCTAAATATTAAAACAATGACAAACAACACTACAGTATCACAGTTTGATCCGACCGTATCTATTAGGACGGATTTAAACTTTGATTTGAGGTGTTCTGACTGAAGATAAATATAGAATTATTATTGGGGTGTATATTGACAACACGATGTAACTCTAGTTACAGTAATATTAGAATGCGGACGACACGACAAAAAAAATATGTATCTCGCTAAGACTGTTTCAGGAAATCGTGAAATACTATTAGGCGAGAGATTAACATAATTCAGTCCGAGTTTAGATACGGAAAGAAGATAATTCAGTCCAATATGCTGATAAAGTGGGCCCCAAATATGAATTTGTCGCTTAATAAATATGCCTGTATCTTTATTTTCACTAAGTACATTATAAGCAAGACGGGTGAAGTCACGCGATAAGCGAACTCGCCATGTCACGCTAGTCTGGTTAGCATCAAGTACTACTACTTACATCCCTTCTGCCTTCTCTTATTCTATGACGCGGGCAGTAAGCGTGGGAAAAGCCTGCGTATATGGTGCGAACGGTACAACCAGTACCAGTCTCACTATATTGTATCATTTCGATTATTTTCAATAATTATCGAATTTAGATAATCATAATAAAGACATTTTCTATACGCCAGGCGCAAAAATAGCGTCAGTTGTAATCAGCCAAAGTAAAAGTTGCGAAATAACCTTAACAAAGGTCACATTATCTCTAGATAATTTCAGCGGATTAATTCATTAATACAAACCGTATTCATACCCATAATTCCAGCGTCCGAATCGAGGTTACACACAAACGTCAACGTTCATGGCAACAACAAACATAGCCGGCCAGTTTAGCTTAAACTCCGAGTTAACATTTTCTTTACCCGTTAGCTCCATTAATATTGGTGGGAGTGGGCGGTGGGGGAGGTCTGTGTTGGCTGGGTGGTTTGAGGACGCGCGGCAGACGTCACTCGCACACATAGACGTTGCGCACACTTGGCCGCTCGCATTCCATCAGTACGCGTACATGCACACAGCTACCTTATTAAAACGAGACGGGAATCGACGACTTATCGGGCAATTAGTCGTGCCCTGCCGGCAGACAATGCACTGCGGTGACGTGTTTTGCGTACATTGACTTTCGGACTTTGTGACGGAGTTGTTGATCGATTTCGTTTGCTTGTGTTGTGCTAAGTCAATAGTAATATCAATGTGATATTCCTATCCCTTAATAAATCGCCTCTGAAAATAATTCTTCGGTACAGTCATAGTCAGCTCCAAAAGTAGCAACGACAAATTAAGAATTTGATATATGCCGGCAGCTACTTTTGATGCAGACCGTATCTACCTAATGCGCAACAAAGGATTGTTTAAGTTGTACATACTGATCTAGTATTTAGGTGACTGACAAGATTAGTACTACTTATTTAACTAAACACTTAAACATAATTTTAATAAATGCTTTAGACGAAGCCTAATCGAATCAAACGTATAAATTAAAATTAGTAACGGTATTTATTCGCAATACTGCTAATCAAATCAAAGAGCTAAAGAGCCCCTTTTCAGATAAGTAAAAGATTTGCGCCAAAATTTGGGTAAATCTTATAAGTAACTGCACCTTCTTTACACACATTTTCATAGAGAGCAGGGTGCAAACCCAACTCAATCAGCATAGCTATATCCGCGCTGAGCGCCGTCTTCAAGAGCTCGTCGCCACTTTAAATGACTCCTAGACCTGGCCTTTGTTTGATTGGTTAATAAAATTTACCATTTCTTTGTAGGACCAGTATAATTTGACCTGTGCTCTAGAACACGTGCCACTACTTGACGGATCTAATTATTTCAGGTCCTAATCACAACTTGTGAACCTCCACAATATGAAGCAGCAATGTACGCTGCGCTTCTGAAAACAGTCGCGCGCTACCACGGTTATCCACGCTTTTCTCACTCGAGCGGTCGAGTGAGATAGCTCACCGATAGCACTTGCGAATTATTCACATGTCGTCAACTTATAATTACGAATTCAGTTAACAACGCGACGGCTATTATAAAACAGTGGTTTGTTAACACGTTTATAAATAATAGTTTCATTATATCTTTCGGGTGGTTTTAATTTTGTTATTAATTAACTGGATCAAAATAAAATGAAATACTTTGACATTGTTCGCGTAGGTAGTCCAGGTGGATGTGGAAACGTTATTAGGGTACATGTTTGCTTTATAAAGCCTTAAATTGTATTACTGTATCTAAAATCATAATCGATCATTGAAGCGTAGCCATAGTTAGAGCCCGAAACAGTCAGTTGGGCAAGCAAAACACATAAACTTTGCTCTTTTCTGTACAACCGAAATTTCCTAGCATTATTCTCATTGCAAGCTATTTACAATGACAAAGTCATTTGTTGTGACTACAGACTTCATGAAAATTAACATAACAAGCTTACATGTTATATAAATATTTCTTGTGTAATTGATTAATATCTTTCTGGTAGCAACCTCCTTATTTCTGAATTCAACTGTATTTGACAGAAATAGTGAAATTTATAGGAATTTTGATTCCGCGATCATAGCTCCAAACACTCCTAGGTCAAGTTCAAAGCGACGAATCATGTGTCATCAAATTACTCACACACAGGAAGCGATCGCTGATCCGGAGGCCGGGAGCGCATTATGCATCTATTAACATGCATAATTCCGATACGGATTCACTGCTCAGCAAACGGATTAACGGGCCCTAATTAAATGCCGGTTGAGCATTGAGTATCTGCATGATGGCGCTCAGACTCAGTAGTTTCAATGAGAGATTATGGACTCGGGATTAAGCGTCGAATAACACGGAATATCTAATGTTGTGAGTTCTCAAATCTTTATATTTTACGGATATGTCTACCTACATGTGCCGACCAGTTGGGTAACTACTTTATTAGATTATGATCGACAATCTTGCTCTTGTAAGTGTATACGAGAGTATTCTGTGCTTTTGGGAGCATATTCTTTAACATGGGAAATATTATTTACTAACCCATTAAAAATATATTTTTGACACGTCCTTATAGGAGACCGCATTAGCCAATTTTGCTCGTAACAATAACTTGCATAATTCTATCAGCTTGTTGGTGCTCAATATCTTCAATGGGAGAATTATCACACTAATATTATAAAAGCAAAATATTTGTGAGTGTGTTTATGTGTGTGTTTGTTACTTCTTCACGCTCAAACTCCTGGACCAATTTTGAACATTTTGGGTAAGAAAGTAGCTGACACTAGATTAACACATAGGTAGTCTACTATTTATCCCGAAAAAATTTAGTGTTCCCTCGGGATGAGCGGGTAATACCTCGACGCAGCTAGTTTTTAATAAAATGCTAACAAATTACTCGCTGTAATATACATTGTACAATGTACATAGTACTTACACTTTATAGAACGCTATAAAACAGATTAATTAAAGCTCGCTGGAAATTATAATATGACTGACTGCAAACAATAAAATGTACATATATACGATCAGATTCGTGACAGGTATTGACGTTTTATTAGGGTAATGAATAATGTACAAATTGTTGTGAACATCGTAAATTAATTGGCGCTTACTCGTGTATTATTTTAATATAGGTGTGTAAAACGTCATTCATTCTTGCATTTGACGTAAATCATGTTAAGTTAATTGAGATTTAAACACTGTTGGATAACCTACCTGTTTACCTACATAATCGTTTATCACAGGATTAAAAGTCATTTTATTAAAAAATTAAGAAAATTTGTGTACATTATGTTTGTGACGGTGGGCTGCATAGTTTAGGATTTGTTCTCATTATTTCTTTAATAATCGATGATTTTATTGTCTTTATTTTCCTACATGTTGAAAAATTAATTCGATGAGTTCTAGGTCTAGGCGAAAGCCTCTCTGGCGTTGAACTTTTAACTCGAACGAACTCTTTTAAACTATTTAAGAGGACATTCAGAAATTGCATCATGGTTTTTTTCATGACACTTCTGAATCCCCACCCTAATCTTGTCAATTTTCACACATAGTCATCAATATGATGTAAATCATGTTTTTATAACTAAATCTAACTCCCTCAATCTGTGTCATAACACACATACACAGACAGAGAATCCCAAGCCAATGCCGGTAACTCTTGATATTTTGCCTCCCCTTTTTGTACTACTTACACAAATAAAACTTACCCAAAAAATAATATGACTTGCCCACGTTATATTGCCAGAATAAATCAAAAGCCCTCCACATTACTCTGAGAGACAAGTTCGGCAAAATGACGTTAACCTACATTTGTAAAATTCTGGAAATTTGTAATCAGACACGTTCACTCAGAGAAAGTCTAATGTTTCTAAAGATTGTCCTTATTTATTACTCCTATACACGTGTTGCCAAGGTTGTTCTCAATACTTGAAGTAAATGTGAGCGTTTTAATCAAAGATTAGCGGAGTCGAGGGTCCTAAGTAGGTATACGAATTTCACAAAGAATATTAACTAATTTACCAAGCAAACTGATTGCTTTGTATTAAACCTAATTACTAATGTTCAGCTCTAATGTAAGTACAGCCAATTTAATGTAAGTACATTCTTATTTTACCCACTTTTGGTATCTATAGATAAAAATCAAAAAAATCTCCGTTTCGGTCAAGTGTCGGTCTACGTATTTGTATCGCTGCGACCCTAACGACGTCATCAGTCCACCTAGTCGGAGGCTGTCTCAAGCTTCGCTTTCCTATACGTGGTCGCCATTCCAGGACTTTGCTGCCCCATCACCCATTCATTTTCCGGGCTACATGGCCCGCCCATTGCCAGTTCAACCGTGTAATCCTGTGAGCTATATCGGTTACTTTGATTCTTCTGCGAATATCCTAGTTTCTGATTTTATCACGCAAATAAACTCCGGGCCTAGCCCAATAAATCAATGTTTGACACATTATTAAAATTCACTAAACTATGATGATAGGTAAGTACATTTTATTAAAATTCACATTGAAAGATTATGAGATCAAAATGAACATGTAAACAATTAATAAAGAGGGCTACCGCCTCCACTGTTGTGTTGTTCTGAACCATTATTAACATTCATATGTACGTAGACTATGCTGAGTATACTAAAACGCCAAAAATATCAGAATGCGAAATGTAAATCGCATTTAATTTGTAAACAAGTTTTGGTGTGAATTAAATTTCTCCGTTTTACATCAAGCAAAGCAAACCGGGAAATATGTATTTTAATATTCCCCATGTATGGCGCGGCTCTGTTTTATTACTACGGAACTCACGGCTTGAGATAAAGAGCAGCGCTCTCGCACAGAATAGCGACTGGACCAGATAATTCACTTCTATTAATGCCGACGTAGACGACAGGAATTCCGGATTAAAATTGATTTATTGGAGACATAAATAGATAGGTGCCTAACTAACTGCGTGGCGTGGCGTCCATAGAACCCGATTCCCACAGGCTTGCCCACTTCAAAAGATTGAGCACCATGCGGCTTAATGCCCACCGAATCCTGTAAACCACAGTTTATAAATCTAAAACTTCTAACACTTCCGTGCTTATATATCTATGAAGTTGCTATATTTGTAAGAGACAATAATACAAGATTTATGTGCTACAACAGCAAGCGGCAACATAACAAATTGTTTGCACATCCATCAAAAACAGCTCTTCTCTCTAAAGGTATTTTGGGGATGGCTCCAAAAATTTACAACAAACTACCGAAAACTGTTACAGAACAAAATACTGCTATGGGATTTAAAAAATGTTTAAAAACCTTTTTGATCGGAAAAGCTTACTATAATATTGATGAATACTTTAGTGATAATATTGATTGATCTTATTGTGATAATATATGAATTAATAATAATTTTATTGTATGTAACGACTGTATATGTATAATATAAGAATTTATAAAATATACGATCAGATTAATAAAATAACAGTAAGTACATAATAATAATAAATTAATTTTATATGGTATGGATCTAGCCTGGCTGATCCACACATTTTATTTTTACTTTGCATGCCACATGTGGGCAAATTGTGCCGTTCTGAAAACATGCTTGTATCATCTCTAAATGTAACATGTACCACAATTTCAGCAAATAAATAATTTGAATTTGACCATTGAAACTGAAGAAAAAGTAAACGAAACTAGTCTGGCTTACCTAGTTCTTTTTGCCGCCAAGCCACTGCTGCTAACTAATTGATAAAAAAGTTGTAAATATACGTAAGTAAGCAACCATATTTGCCATTACAGTCGTCTATCGGTCCTGTGGTCCAGTCTAAGCAGCAATCGTAAACGGATGAGTATTAAAGTGATGTCCTCCACATCACTTTTATACTCTTCCGCCAAAAAGCAAAATGGATTTCATTTCTGAAATCTGTAGGTACTGATAAAACCTAAAAAAATATACCTATGATGATTTTTCTACAAAGTGATGGACGTCACTTTGAACTACTTTGAACTTTGCGCTTTTTTAACTCGCACCCTCAAAAAACATGGGGTGACTCTGTTTTATTACTACGGAACTCACGGCTCGAGATAACGAGCAGTACTCTTGCGCAGAATAGCAACTGCACCAGATAATTCACTTCTATTGATGTGCCAACCTCTGTCCGCCACCTTACGCAATTTCATAATTCGCACCTTCAAAAACAATAGGGCGACTGTTTGTATTAGTTATTATAACTCGTGGATCGAGATAACGAGCAGTTCTCTCGCGCAGAATCGCGAGTGAACCAAATTTCATCGTGTTTATATAGTGATTCTAAGTTACAGTACTATAATTATATTCAGATGGATCGATTCAGCGTGCGTCTCGAAAATGTTATGGATGGATGGTCTCCAGGACCTATTTTAGTCATGTATTGATCAAGTATACCTACTAGCCTTCGAGGTTATCGCAGAAACATCCACACCCAGTGAAGGCTTACCACTGCTCATTTTTCCATACAATACAAATCGAGGTTTTGTTCTCGTCTGTTTCCTCCTCCAATACTTAACCAATCTTTACGAAACTTTGGGAAGGAAATGTTCTGTGTCGGACTGTTTCGGTTTATGTGTTTCTTACTTATTTATTATGGAATTTGTGTACCAGGCGTCTATTTTTGGCCAAAATTCCGCCGCAAACGGCCGCTTAGTACACAAATTCTATAATCATTTCAGAAAAAAACGAAATGGTCTGACACAGAACATTTCCTTCCTTCTGTGATCTGTAGCACACTTTTTGCCTTGCACCAGATAACTAGTGACATCGCCACACACCACCGTAGAGCACAGACCATCCGAAATAATTAAGATTAATTTATTAGCAAAATGAACACGTAATAGCTACATGCATTTATTTATTTACTTAAACTTTATTGCACAGATCGACCTAGTACCTACAAATGGCGGACTTACTCGTAATATATGCGGATTTATATATGTGGTATTCTGCGATTTCATCTGATAATATTCGATGTGAACTGTGTGAAAGTGTTATGTTATGATACTATGAGAAGAACATCACTTATCATCATCTAAGTAGTTAATATAATAAAAAATAATTAATAATAAAAAAAAAATATTTTATACCTTACTTATTACGGCTTCGCCAATGTAGCTGTAGCTACCGTATAGATTTCCTATCTCGTACCTATTAGGTGTGTAGCATAAATTATTGAAAGTTATTACAGATTTAATACAGAATTTTAAGTACCCATTTAGGTAGGTACTCGTACTTGAGTATGGGGATTACTTTGTAACTATCGTTGGAACGATGGTTACAAAGTTATCACCGCAATATTATGTTTAACTTTATTCGTGCTTGTGACAAAATGGTTGTAATGGATTTTGGATTACATACAATTAAATCGGAACATAAGTAAAGCTTGGCCACAATATTTTTTTTTCCGTCTACAAGCAAATTAGAATCGGAAGAAACTAGCAGTTCTTATTTTTATTTTTAATTTAAGAAGAAAAGAGGCATATCATCATCAGAAGTGGTAAAAAGAAAGCGTGAACAAAGTTCAAAAACTTATCAAGTCTATGCCAAATAGGATAAAACAAAAAAAGTGGGTCAAAATTGTAAATTCAGGCATTTTGAGATAGTCAAAAATTCAAAAAATAATAATAATTATGGATCCACTGCAAACCTAAATACGCCTTGAAGTAGCGAGTATGAAACATCCAAAGGTGGATCGTGAGTCTTTGCTAGCCCTGGGTGCGATGGTGCATCGCTCGTAAACCGCCGAGACAGTGCGCAGTATCTCGGTGGTTTACCGGCCGGAATTCCGGATCCGGTGGACTGGATTGCAATCCCTAGTCGCCGCGCAAATGACTTGGAGTCTAGGGAGCCTAACCAATGATACCAAATGAGACTTAAGTGCCGAATTCGTGAGTTATCCAGAGCTCGATTTTGGCGAGGCCTTACAAATCTTATAACATCCTCAGTTTAGAAATATCTGGGCAATATTAGTACCGTATAAAATGTCAAAACAGTTATTTCGAATATCGCTAAAATAGACATCCTGTATTAGTGAATCCCTTTGAAGAGATAAAATAATTTCTAGTAGTTTCCCTGATAGCCAGGGAAAATAAAACAGAACTAGTGGATCCACTGCAAACCTAAATACATCTTGACGTGGCGAAGTAGGATCTAGAATCTCCGCTAGCCGCGGACGCGATAGCGCATCGCTCGTAAACCGCCGGGACACTGCGCAGTGCGCAGTCGCAGCGCAAATGAGTCCTGCGCAAGGCAGGCGGTGCGCTAGGTGCTCTGGTCATTGTTTAGAATATTTGACTCTCTAAGCAACAAAGACAAACGAAGCTATTCTGAAATTCCTTCCCTTTACGAGTATAAGTTATTTGTATCTATTGACTTCCCGCCATTGAAGGACACTGCCGTATTTTGCGAATGTGATTCAATTGTAGTGTTTCTACCTTAAATTTTCTTTGCCAATTTTAGTGAATTATTCGTGATCACTTCCAATATACACTCGTATGTAGATTTTAGACGAACTGTTGGTAGTACTGCTTCTACCCCGAATCCCACTTTTTGGTCAAAGGAATATCTATGGTTGAGTACTGTATGCATCAGATCCGCAAATAATAAGTGTTAAATATCATTGTTATTGCCTTAAAATTTGGTTTGCCTTTAATACTTTACATTCCTACGCATTTCACGGATTAATTTTTGGAACGAGATAATATCAGCATTAATATTTAGAAACGTCATAATCTAGGAGTATAATTTCTTACAATGATACCATCACGTGGCGTCAGCACTTGTTAATGACCCCGCTCGTATGCATGTTAATATTCAAAACTACTGGCCGCTGATCGTGAACGAAAGTATGCGATTGCTCATTTAGATCTGACTCAAAAAGTTAACTTTTACTCCGCGTAGACTTTACTTAATTTGTCGAATAGAAACCGCTTTCTTCTTGTACCCATCTACTTTATCTGCGGATGACGTAGTTTGCGCCGTTGGTATAGCCATTATTGTGTGCATGTGGTTGACATTTATAGCAGACTGGATCCTGTAGTTTGATAAGAAAACTAATTTATAGAATTATTTTTTACCTAGTGTTTGAACAGCGAGTGAGATGGCGCTATTGTCAATATTTGTCAAAATTCTGTATACTTTTGTGGAAACACCACATTTACTATTATTTTTAAGAATATTGTTACTGAGGTGAAATATAAATACAAAATTTAACGCGATCTGCTACATTGCTGGATCGAACTTCCAACCTCTACATACCTGCAGCAGTGCTCTGACCCCCTGAGCTACCGCGAAGGTAAATCAATTATCTAGCATAACTTTTTGCAGTGCTAACGTACTCTCTCTGAAATGTATCTGTAAGTAGAATACCGCTATTCGCTATGTAGACATGTTGCGTAAATAGGTAACTTTTGTGGTATTCTAGGTTTGATACTTTGCATTCATTACATTACAGGATCGCGATTTTTATTGAATCTAAAGCGGTTATGAGTATTTGTCTTTTTCACCCAAAAGTAGTGTGATCATTAGTAGTTTTGTATTAGTATTATTGTCAACGTTGAATTTTAATGTTTAGTACCAAGAGTCATGGAGATAGAAAGACATGAGATATGAGACAGACCGGCAAACCTATAATAGATCCACAGTAAGATCCCTTAAACGAAACAAAAGAATCGCTGACACATTCTACGGTATGGTCAATTCGTTAAACATTTTAAGCAAAAAGATGCTGAGAATGAGGCGAGAGCTTGCATTTCTCGTAGTTAAGACATTCTACAGGAAAACAAGTAACAATTTTACGTTTATCGTGTATATCTGCAAACCGATATCCAATGAGAACTATAAACAGTGTGGGTGGTGGGACCAAGACGCACTGAAAGCAAATACCTATATGTTTATAAATATTTATGTCAATTTTGAAATTATTTTTATTGTAATATGTATGTGTATGGGTTTATTTACCTAGAAAATCGAAGAATGACCAATAAGATCGGTAAGAATGGCATGCAAATAACTAAAGAAGATTCATGACAGCACAAAAGAAATCTGAAAAGAAAACGTAGGTACCTATCTAGAAAAAGCGGAGCTATATAATTGAAATTTGGGATTTAATTAAGGGTATTGAAAAGAGTTCGTTAGTTATGTATTTGACAGCTAGCCATATATGTACAATGATTAACTATTGTCAATTCATATCAGACGAAAAAAGGCGTCCTTCAAAGATCTCCGTAACAACCCACCGTGCTCCTGCCGTCCAACGGTTTCCGGAATCTTCGTTTTTCCGGAATTTTTGGTTGACATTGTCACAAGCGTTCCCACGGTTCCCAAGAACCCCAACGAAATGATAACAAAATCAGTTACGCTGCATCGTTTCATAAAGTGACTTACTTCATACTAATACCATACACAACATACCTAGGCACAGATTGCATGTTTTCTCATTCAAAAATTGAAAAATGAGAACAAGATACTAAAAATTATTGTTATAAGATAAGCACCACGAAATCTGATACAATAATACGGATAAGATGCTCATCTTATGATTATACATATAGTTACATAGAATAACAGGATAATGGTGGTCCCCACATAGAGATGTGCTGTTCTCGACGACATACTTTCCCCATACAATCGGCAAACGTTCTCGAGAACGGCACATTTATATTATATCCCCACACTAGACAAACCTGGACGCAGGGGCCAACGCATTAAAGGTTTCATGTAGATTTAAAAAACACATACAATTTATTTTATTATTAAGCATTCCTATATGGTAAATCGCACAACGTACTCACTTGCCAACACTCCTCTTTCTAAAACTATCTCCCATAAAGAGCGAATGTCACAACAGTAACTCAGTTGTTCCCAAATACTTGAGCATCAAAACACGAGATAAAACAGTATCCGGCCATTGTGAGTCAGATGTCGCGTAGGGCGGTCCAAACGAGATAATTTCACCTGACCTCTGTGGTTCAATGACTGCGGCCTGCATAGACATATGCATGTCTATCTCGGAGGTGGTGCAAGCTGCAAGCGACAAGCGGTTAAAGATGTACTAATTGAGAGTTAGATATCGCATAGGGCGGTCCGAACGAGATAGTTCCACCTGACCTCTGCGGTTCAATGACTACGGCCTGCAAGGAATTTCTCTTCCACATAAAAACAACGGATCGGTTGAAATTTTGCAACATTTAGTTTGAGCGCAGTTTCACACGCGCATAAGCATGAGTTCAGATATCGCCTTGACATGATATAGTTACGCTGGTAACCTACACACTTTAAAAATTCAAAATTCCTTAACTGACAACTGGTAATAAAAATAAATTCCAATTTTTGAGATTAAAACCCTTTTAATGTTCATAATTGTAAATTATTCAAATAAGGTATTTAAACACATATAATGGATCTGTCAAAATAGTAAAATAACCGTTGAGAACTTTTTCATCCTAGGTTTTTTTTTTCAGAAACTTAGTAAATTATTCTTATTCTTTTAATTTAATTACAGTCTACAAAGAAATGATCTTAGCAATAATTAACTAGAAAACCACTGAGAGATGCGTGTATATTTATTTAATAGAACGCTTATGTCATTAAATACGTTAATAATTCGTAATCCTTTTACTTGAGGAGCCGTTAAGTATGTAATAAAAATATGTTAGCAATAGTAATAATACATTCTTCGGTACAAAGTGGGATGTGCTCTCGCCGAGACCAAGCCAAGTAGCCGTCCTTTCGTCCTTCGTCCTCCAACTGGGACACGTCGAAAAAGGTAGTAGACCATAAGAAATTGAAATGGGCAATTTCAACGTTCCAGCCGTACAAGGCGCCGGGACCAGATGGAATCTACCCAGTACTACTACAAGAAGGCGCAAATGTACTCATTCCTCACCTGAGTAGACTGTACAGAGCATTTGGACACATACCACGAGTATGGAGAATGGTAAAGGTAATATACCTGCCTAAACCAGGTAAGGCAGATTACGGAGAAGCTAAATCATACAGGCCTATAAGTCTGTCTTCATTTTTCCTCAAAACATTGGAAAAATTGGTGGACAGACACATAAGGGACGGTCCATTAAAAAGACGTCCGTTGCACAAACTACAATGTGCGTACCAACCGGGGAAGTCGACCGATACCGCGTTGCACCTGGTAACAAACAGAGCTGAACGGGCCATAGAAAATAAAGAACTATGTCTGGCGGCTTTTCTAGACGTGGCAGGAGCGTTTGATCGCACCACGTATCAAGCTATCAGCGAAGCAGCTGCAAGACATGGCATAGAACCGACCATTTGCAAATGGATAGGCAACATGTTAAACGCCAGGCTAATAAAGTCGTCTCTGATGGGGGATGAAATACTAGCTACGGCTACAAAAGGGTGTCCACAAGGAGGAATACTCTCACCTACTCTATGGAGTTTGGTGGTGAACTCCCTAATGGAGGAACTCAACAATGGTCCTATCTTTACGGTAGGATACGCAGATGATTTGGTGATTCTTGTCAATGGGAAATTTCCCAGTACGGTCTCAGCAATCATGAGTGAAGCACTGAGGAAAGTGGAGAAATGGTGTAACAATCACCAATTATCCATCAACCCAGGCAAAACAGTGGTAATACCATTCACGAGAAAGAGGGTCCTTAAGGACATGCAGGAACTAAAACTGTATGGACAGGTACTCGAAATGTCCAGTGAGGTGAAATATCTGTGTCTAGATAAGGAACTCAATTGGAAAAAGCATGTCGATCACACCATAACAAAGGCTCTCAGAGTATTTGGGATGTGTAGATCAGCGTATGGTAAGACTTGGGCATTAAGTCCTAAGGTACTAAAGTGGATTTATACCATGATGGTACGACCGATCATCCTATATGGCAGCCTCGTGTGGTGGCCAAGGACGTTGAGGAGCATATGCAGAGACGCCTTAACGAAGGTGCAAAGAACGGCGTGCATGGCTATAACAGGGGCGTTTAGAACTACGCCAACCGCGGCGCTAGAGATATTGCTAGATCTACAACCGCTACATAATAGTGATACAGTCCGAAGCGCGGAAATCACTGAACAGGTTAAAAGCAATGGACCTGTGGAGTTACTGCACGCCGAAGACTAAGCACACTAACATGGTAAGCAACAATTTTCTTGACAGAATAACAGCCATGAGCTGCGATAAAATGCAGCCTAAGTTTGTATTTAATAGGAACTTCAAGGTACAAGTTCCAACGAGGGCAGAATGGGCCGAGGGTCGCGAGCCACCTACAGCAGATGGTGAGGACATTATTTGGTACACTGATGGATCAAAAATGGGATCAGGTACGGGAGCAGGCATTCATGCAAACGACTTCAATGCAAGTACAAGTATGGGAGGTTATGCGACTGTCTTCCAAGCGGAGACATACGCTTTAATCGCCTGTGCCCAGGAGAACATAGATAGATTTACCAGAAGGAAGCACATCTACATACTCAGTGACAGTCAAGCGGCACTTAAAGCGCTAGGTGCGCCTAAAGTGGATTCTAGACTTGTGTATAATGGCGTCCTAGCTTTGAACAAGCTTGGAAGGCACAATAATGTGCAACTGGTATGGATCCCAGGGCATGAAGGCTTCATCGGTAATGAAATTGCAGATGAACTTGCTAGAAAAGGGTCTGCGACAAGTTTCATAGGACCTGAACCATGTGTGGGTCTCTCGCAGGGAACCATAGCAACAGCCATCAAGGACTATGCCAAAAACCAGCACCAACAAGAATGGAGGAAAATGGCAGGCTTGAGGCACTCAAAGCTATTTATGGAATGTATAGAATCAGGCTGGACCAAGAAATTATGGAAGTACAGCAAAAGACAACTCCGAATCATAACGGGGGTGTTTACTGGTCACTTTGGGGTCAAAGGACTATTGGCCAAGTTGGGACTGTCTGACAATACAGATTGTAGAATGTGTGGCGAGGAAGCAGAGACAATGAAGCACATACTGTGTGGATGTCATGCCCTCGCCAGACTTAGAATGAAGGAATTCGGTATTGATTACCCAGAACCGAAGGAATTCCAGGCACTACCAACTGGTTCCATCATCCGATATATGGAGGTGGTGGAACAATCCTTTGAGTAGGTGCAACAAGGGGTAACTACACAAAAGATCCCATTGGGTCGAAGTGTATCCGTAAGGACCCCCATAATAAGATAAGATAAGATAAGCCGTCCTTTTCTGTTGCAGTTCTTCTGGTTTGAATGCGTCGGTATACCTGCCTTGTCAGATTTCAGTGAAAGTATTCAGCTGGAACAAACTCAGAAGTGTTTTATAAGAGGCCCCGATTGGCCATTTGTACTTTATTGGGGGGAAGACGAGAGGACTTTCGCACATCAAAGAATAAGGAGGCGCAATTTTGAAAGATTTTAAGACAACATTTTATCGCTGATACCTTGGGCCGTCACTGACCAGCCACCTAGTGCACGTAGAGCCTACTGCGTATAAAGTGCTTCGATGTAAAAAGGAGACATAGAAACAAGGAGGAAATTTATCGGCGCGTGGGCGTGATGCTCGCATTGTTTCGGGGTCCCAGCGCTGCCGTGTTGCGGTAAAAGGTCGTATCTTTATATGGATCTCATAGTAAGATACGGCTTATTGCTATAATACACGGCAGAGCTTGTGCGTTGATATTCGCCGTGTCCATACAATGTTTATTTAATTTTACCACATTCCTGTGTGCGATACTGCTGACATCTAGATTTTAGAGATAAGAACTAAAAAAATCTTAGAACAAATGTTCGAGTGGGAAATCTTTAATTTTTTTTAAGCTTATTAAAATCTTAGTTCTTATTTGGGTCTTTTTTGAGTGAGTGACGTAATATTTTATCTGTCATTATGTCATTAATTCATAATCCATAGTAAAATAAAAACATTGTGGCAACGTTGTTGACAAGAAAATTTAAAGCTAAAAATTCTCTATTAGATTCCAAATCATCAAACTCCTGAATTAAGAAATAGTAGAATTAGATCTAGGAAGCTTAGCATCTAATATATTATATGCTTCAAGCCGTTCAATGACTCGGCGACGGTGCGGTGCCGACATCTCGCTATCCCGAGATCTGTCCACATACCCATGTATGTAGCTAGAGTGGTCTATCTGTGAGTAGAACATTTTGGTGTGACTCCAAGGAATTGCATAGAATTAGATCTAGGAAGCTTCGCATCGAATTTATTTCCTCAAGGTGTTCAATGACTCGACGGTATCATCATCATCATCATCATCTCAGCCATAGGACGTCCATTGCTGAACATAGGCCTCCCCTTTAAACCTCCATATATACCGGTTGGAAGCGACCTGCATCCAGCGCTTTCCGGCGACCTTTATAAGGTCATCTGTCCATCTTGTAGGTGGACGTCCTACGCTGCGCTTGCTGGTCCGTGGTCTCCACTCGAGCAATTTTCGGCCCCATCGGCCATCTGCTCTGCGTGCAATGTGGCCTGCCCATTGCCACTTCAACTTGCTAATCCGGTGAGCTATATCGGTCACTTTAGTTCGTCTACGGATTTCCTCATTTCTGATTCGATCACGTAGAGACACCCCGAGCATAGCCCTTTCCATTGCTCGTTGAGCGACTTTGAGCTTTGAAATGAGGCCGATAGTGAAAGACCACGTTTCGGTGCCGTAAGTCATCACTGGTAACACACATTGGTTGAAGACTTTCGTCTTGAGGCACTGAGGTATGTCGGACGAAAAGACATTGCGTAGTTTCCCGAGCGCTGCCCAGCCGAGTTGGATTCGGCGGTTGACCTCTTTCTCGAAGTTGGACCTACCTAATTGGACCACTTGTCCTAGGTAGATGTATGAGTCAACAACTTCGAGTACCGAGTTTTCAACAGAGACTGGGATGGGCACAACCTTGGCATTTGACATGAGTTTCGTCTTGTTCATGTTCATTTTTAAGCCCACCCGTTGAGAAACTCGATTGAGGTCATCGAACATCATGCTGAGTTCCTCCATCGACTTTGCCATGACTACGATGTCGTCGGCAAACCGAAGGTGAGTGATGTATTCGCCATTGATGTTGATGCCAAGTCCTTGCCATTCCAGGAGCTTGAAGGCGTCTTCCATAACGGCCGTAAACAGTATCGGGGATATAACGTCCCCCTGTCTTACGCCTCTTCTCAATGGAATGGCCTTTGTGCTCTGCTCCTGAACTCGGACCGACATGGTGGCGTTACTATACAAACACTTCAACACTTCAATGTACCGATAGTCAATATGGCATCGCTGAAGTGACTCGAGCACCGTCCATGTTTCCACCGAATCGAAGGCTTTCTCATAGTCCACAAACGCTAAGCATAATGGCAAGTTATACTCTTCAGTCTTCTGTATAACTTGCCGCAGCGTATGTATGTGGTCTATGGTACTATAGCTTCTTCGGAAACCGGCTTGTTCGGGAGGCTGGAAGTCATCAAGTCTATGTTCGAGACGGTTCGTGATGACCCTTGAAAACAACTTATAAACATGGCTTAGAAGCGTGATGGGCCTGTAGTTCTTCAATAGGCTGTTATCACCTTTCTTGAAGAACAGTACCACCTCGCCTCTATTCCATGCTTCAGGCGTTTTACCCTCGGACAAGACATCCCTCGACGGTGTAGACATCTGAAAATAAAGCATTATTTAAAGTGTAGTGTATAAAGTGGTAGTGGTGGGTAGTAAATAAATATATGTTCCGGTTCATTGGCCGAGTCTACTAACGCGCCCGAGTTACGACTTGCTTAAACATTCCTGCACCACGTCGGCCAGCAACCCTATATAAAAAGCTTTGCATGATAAAGAGTGGTGAATGTTACTCTATAGATGTCCCAGTTAATCGGCGTATACCGCCCGGGCCGGCGAGTCGACAAACGCGCCCGAGCCTCCTGTTACGACTTACTTAAACAAGCCTGCACTGCGTTTGCCAGCAAAACTATATACTCAAGTTTTGATAAGTATAGCATCCCTTTATTAATTCCCCCACCACTTATGTAAAAAGCTTTGTCTTTTAAAGTATGGTGAATACTACTCTATAGATGTCCCGGTTATTCGGCCTACCGCGTAGGCCGGCGAGTCGATAAACGCGCCCAAAACCTTCTGTTACTAAAACTGGCCTGCGCCACGTCGGCTAGCAAGCCTAAACGAAAGGCACTCATAAACGAAAAGCTTTGTCATTTAAATGTTACTCTATAGATGTCTCGGTTGATCGACGTATACAACCCGAGTCGACAAAGGTGCCCCATGTGCTTCGGTTACGATACGACTAGCTTAAACAAACCTGCGCCACAACACTGGCCAGCAGGCGCATACTCGCGTTGTCGTGTTTGTCACACTAATGTGACAGAAACCCATTTTTTATCGTGTGATACCTATACTTCCGGGACTAATCGACCATCATCTAGTCATTTAATTGTCCAGGGGTTGGGGTTGTTAGGACTACGATTTTTGTTATGTTTGTTAGAATGGCTTTTGTTATGAAAAATATAGCAGTGTAAGGTAGTCGTAACCTTATAAGAAATGTTTTCGTTATTTGTACAGTTACGTGAGACAATCGAGCTATCCAATTACGTAATATGCGAAACTAATTAACAGAATTTCACGTAGTCCACAAACTCCATGCACAACGCTGAAGTGGATCAAAATAAAAAAGGATATGCCGACCAAAAATGCACATAAAAATAAACGGCAAAGGTTTTACGGAGTGAAATCTACGTGGAAATATCAACGCGGCTACGCTTGATGACGACTAGTCAGAGATGCGCCGGCTCTACCGCTTATCGATAAAAAATACGCAGAGTAAATTGAAATTGAATTGTTTAGTTGTTATTTTTTAGATAGTTGTAATTTTTTTAGGGCGCCTTTTTTGTACAAGGAGTTTATTCAAATTCAAATTCAAATTCAAATCATTTATTTCTCGACCAACATGGATCAGTTTTGTTAGTAATGAAATTAAATAAGTACTTATAAACTACTGTTACTGTGTTTATGAATTCCGACGTTTTTGTTGTAAAAAATTTAGCTACTGTCACTTCCACAACTTTAAGAAAGTGTAAGTTCTATTTTGTTATGTAATAAATAGAAGAATCTACGACTCCTCGTATATTCTAGTATATTACCGTTATTTTACCCTTTCTTCTAAACTTAAGAACAGAGATTCTTGAGCAGAAAAATCAGGAAATTGGGTAGTACACCCATTCTTGAAAATTGTCTGGAAAAACAAAACATGTTTATCTAATCGATTGGTGCCATAACAATGTATTTAAATTTTACATTTTCAAAGTTCGCGCCTAGTTTTGGACTATAACGCTGGACACAGTGGACGCAATATTGCTATATTCATGACGTCAGTTGGCTGTGTAAACAAATGCGCCGATACGCTGATCAGTTGACAGTTAAGACTGACATTATTTAGCTTGCACAGCAGCATATGACGTAATAACATGGCGGCTACTTCGTGATGTTAAAAAGCAGATTAAAAAGCTGAATTGAAGATTAACAATTTATGTTGTTATTTTACTAACTAATATTTTCCGACTGTTTTTAATCATAGTTGCCTGATAATCTTTCTAAGAAAAATATTGTTAGATTCTTTCCCATATAATTATGTAGAGTCAAATATGTTATTTCGAACATAGTTATTTAATGGGTGGAGTGGGTGGATTACTACCCGATACGTTACTTTATTTACTTCCCATGCAGAACAATGTCAATGTTGCCATTATAATCGACCTGACACATTAACACCGAACGTTAACTTATAACGACATAATTCTAAGTAATATTGACGGCAATGTGTCATGCTAATTACTATTGTCCGTATGTGTATCGTTAGAGTTGTCAGCCATAAGCCACGACGGGGTTAAGTTTACATCATACCGATCGATACGTGATCTGTAATTAAACGAAACGATATGACTCAAAACGAGACCTTTAAAACTGTATTATTATGTCTTAGATCACCTATGAAAACAGTGTTGAGTAACAATGAGTCAAGTTGAGGAGTGGCTAAAAATTGTTTCACTGATAAAATTGATTTCATGCTGTAACTTTCAAAATAGGTAATACTGACGACTAGGGCATGAATATCGAAATTCCAGAATCTTAATATACTGGAATCTCGTCTTATTTTTTACGGTTCCCGGAATAGTCTGGATGGAATTGGATGATCTACTGACAACGGATGTATGACGAATACGATGTTGACTTATGTATCAGTGCTAACACGTAGAACGTGGGATTCCTGAATTTCAGAACAAACATACGAGTCTTTGCGTCATTCCCGCAACGTTCTCGTTCAAAGGTCCATTATCAAGCAAATACAGCCAGACAAAAATATATCTACTACTATTCGTCTCTATTTCAGTCCAAAAGTTTAGACTTGTTTTAAGACGGTCGCGTTGACGTTGTCAAAAGGCGGATCTATTGATCTTTGGTCATGTCATATGACCCTCGGTCACTAGCGAAAGACATTGAAAAAGAAAAGGACTGTAGTTACATCTCACTTATTCATCGTCAAAAAGATATTGCGATAAGTACTTTAATAGCGATCTTACAGTTGACAAACGTGTCTAAGCACACCAATCCCGCTACGATTTCCCCTCACTAGCGCCGGTTGAGTTCTCCGTTGTTGCTTTTTTCCCATTTACGAGTTTCACGGCGACCGTTGCCTGAAACTTACACGTACCCAGAATATAAATGCTGTATCTTGCTATCCCTGTCATACCCACGCTTCTAACCGGCACGCGTCCCTTTCTGGCCACAAATAAAAATGTCTAGCCACCTCAAAGTTCAAATAGAAATTGCAATATCCATTTTCTACTATTATTCGAAAATGAGCTCTAGATATAAGACTCAGAGGTTAAATATTCCTTGGATTTTATGTTGTATTTAATACAGTTTTGCTTCAAAAATAGGAAAATGTTGTCTTTTTCGAACCAGTTGTATTTAAAATGCTGCGTCCCTGTTGCCTGGACTGCGCCTACATATCTAAAATCATCTGGACGAAGTAAAGCGATTACTTCTGAGGGAACTTTATGAAAATGTACAAACTTATTAATTCCATCGTTTAGATGGGAAATCCCGTCCAAAATAATCTCGTAGATTACAATTTTAAATTCCATTTCAGGAAAGATCACGGTTGCGTATCAAGAAAAAAATTATGAGATTATGAACTTTGACGTTAGCGGTAGGTATGTATACTAATAATTTTTTCTCAAACATGCTCGAAAATGTTTAGTTTTCTATTTGAAAATAGGATACGCAAAAAGACCTGAATTTGAATGTTGCGAATATTTTTATTTTATTTAATATCTGGTTTTTGCGTATTCTTCCTAACTGTCCAAATATGTCAAACGTTACATTTAAATATTCATCAATTGAAATAACTTCCTTTTTCTTGTTAATCCTATTAAATTACTTGTTATTTTGCAAGTTTATTTTTATTATTTCCTCACATCGTTTGAAAAAAGCACTATATAATAAATACCTCGGCGGAACGGGGTTAGCCTGACTCGCATCTTTTGCAAGCCCTGCGATGCTCGGCTTGCTAAGCACCACATCAGGCAACTAGGGGTACTTTGGGGTCATCCACATATTACGTCACGCAAAATGTCGACTTTTTTAACCCCCCCTATGTCACGCTTTTTTGCTATACCTTTAACATGTACTGTCACGTTTGGTATGACCCCCCCCTCCCCCTTAACGTGTGACGTAATTTATGGATGACCCCTTTCCGGGCCTCGGCAAAATAATGTACTATTAATTTGCCTTAATTTAGCGCGGTAAATGTTTTAAGGGGCAGGTAAGTTTTGACTTATCCAAATCAAAAAGTAATATCCTAAAGGAGATTAGACTTAGTTCTAAAGGTACGTGAGTGGTGACCACGTACTGGAAACCAAACAGAATGGTACTCCACAAAAAGGAGGATAGATGAACAAGATTCTTGGAGTTTGTTGGATAAGATCAGCGCATAATTGGTGCCTGGTGGTTACCTATGAAAATTGGTGCCTGGTGGTTACCTATGAAAATGGGTGCCTGGTGGTTACCTATGAAAATGGGTGCCTGGTGGTTACCTATGAAAATTGGTGCCTGGTGGTTACCTATGAAAATTGGTGCCTGGTGGTTACCTATGAAAATGGGTGCCTGGTGGTTACCTATGAAAATTGGTGCCTGGTGGTTACCTATGAAAATTGGTGCCTGGTGGTTACCTATGAAAATGGGTGCCTGGTGGTTACCTATGAAAATTGGTGCCTGGTGGTTACCTATGAAAATTGGTGCCTGGTGGTTACCTATGAAAATCCTTGAAAGGCTTTTGTTTTTGTGTTGAGAAGATTAAAAAAAAATCCATACTAACATTATAAATGCGAAAGTGTGTCTGTCTGTCTGTTACCTCTTCACGCTTAAACCCCTGAACCGACTTAGATGAAATTTGGTATGGAGATAGTTTGAGACCCGGGGAAGGACATAGGATACTTTTCATCCCGAAAAAAAAATGTGTTCCCGTGGGATGAGCGGGTAACACCGCGGGGCACAGCTAGTAGTATTATATATTTTTTAATTGTAGGAATTGAATATTAGTTTTCTGTGGAGGGGAGTTATTATTTTAGGAAAAATCTTAACAGCGCATTGCAAGAATTGTAAGGGCGCGCGGCTACTGCCGTACAGCGCCAGCAGTTGGAAAAAAATAATATGAATGAAACAGCGAGAGTATAAAGTGTCATCTTTATACTCTCGCTGTTTGTACACATAATTAAAACAAATTATCTTTATAATTTGTCTATCGCGATTTTAATTTATCGCACACCAGTGATTCAAAAATTTAAACCGCGGGATATATCTTCGAATCTTTGCGCGGATGTTCTGAGTGTTGTGTGTCGGGCCGGTGACAATAATTAGTAAACAAATGGGTGGTAGTCGAACATTTATGTCCCTAGCCATCCATTTTATTAGACAATTTCGGCGGGTAGTACTTACTACATTTGGCCGACAGCTCCAGTAACAACTCGCTGTTTTACCAGTTCATCTGAGACCACGGCGTGTGCAACCCCGACGAAACGTATGATTATGAAGGTAAATAAGGAATATCGCGATAGACTCGTTATAATTTGTGTTAATTATGGTAAAATAATATTTTTTCGCTCATAACGTTGAAGCGATAACGATTTAGATACATTCCTAGGCAACTGGCCGGAAGCAGCAGCCAATAGGGAGTTGTGGAGATCTAACAGAGAGGCCTTTGCCCAGCAGTGGGACACTCCAACGGGCTAATAAAAAAAAAAAAAAAAAAACGTTGAAGCGGCTTAACGGATTTTGAGCAATTTTGGTACAAGGATAGCTGGACATCCAAAGATAATTATAGGATACCTTATACCCGACCACGGTATATAAATAAGTTTTACGCGGGCGAAGTTGCGGGCATCTTCTCTATATAGTTTTGTATACTTAACAATAATATTCAATAAAGTATTTGATATTTCGCCACAAATCAGATGTTGTACCTATATACGAATTAATTATACGAATAACAATCGTTTGTCTGGCCATGGTCAAAAACAATGAAATGAAATGAAAATTATTTATTCCAGAATTCAAGAGATTCCATAATAATTACAATTATATAAAATTTAAATTAAAACACAAAATACAATAAGAATATTCTACATTTTTACAACAATAGCTGCAGCTCTGTAAGTACATAAATTGCAAAACTATTAAACCCTATGTAATTTTATTAAAGCTTCCTGCAGGTATAGCTCGTATCCATTATCCGGCTATGTATCACTTCGGTGGCAAACATTATTTAACGTAATGAGGTTCGGTAATTAAGCATTTATTACAATGCCGTTCACCGGAATAGTGTGCATAATCCCTTACATAAACAACCACCACAGCTGTTCTATACCTATACAATGTTGTACTGTGTCCGTAGACCCATAGCCAAATGGACAGTGCGTAGATCTGCACCAATTCGAAAGCCAAAGAATTTCAAAATCAATAAGAACTAAGCATCGTGTTTTTTTTTTTATTAAACAAGTATAAAGCAACAATAACTATCTTAAACTATCCTAAGAGATCCTTATTAAAAGCCAAGATCACGGCTCTGCGGCAGGATTCCCCTAATGAATAGCCATGCTAATCCTTTGGCCGAGGAATGAGCCAGCTCTGTGGTCAGAAGAACACTCCGACAGTTTTTTTTATTGTCTGTTTAGCCTGTGGGCGTCTGGGCTCCACGGCCCGTAAGTTTCATTGACATGTAGAAAGTTTCCTTGGTCAAAACTTTGGAGTAAGGCAAGTCAAGGTTTAGAAGTGAAGTGTCTGTAAACGTCACAGATAATAAACACTAAAAAAACATCCTGTAAGGTCATCAAAGAATTCTGAGGTAAAAACATAATAATAAATCATACGCATTGACTTGAGAGCCTTCTCTTTTTGAAGTCAGTTAATATTAAAATAGGTATGACGTGAAAGAAACGACAATATATTTATTCTAAACTGTAACGCCAATATTGCACGGCAATCTTAATTGAGGCTAAAATATGGGATAAGTTGGAAACTTTAAGCCTTATGAAAACCTGTGGATCCATACTTATAGCTAAGACCACGCTTCATAATACCTTGTCTTTCCGCCCGCGGCCATTTTAATCTACCGCTTCTGTACGGTAGTTGTGACTCTAGCGTTCTTAGATGCAACAACTCAGAGTAATAATGAATAAGATTGGTTACTTGTTACTTTGTGACATAGGCCGTCGCCCCTTTTAGTATAAATGGAAAATAACGTCATACCAAGACGGAGATACCGTGATGACCTAGACGAGTTCCGAAGGAGTTGGTCGATTGTCACATTAAATAAGGATTAGTAGTAGAAATATAAGCGACTCCGGTTCATGCGAAATGGAGATTAGGAGACGGATAGGGATGGCCGATCACCGCTGAGATGCTCTGACCAAATCCGCTCATTGTTGGATATCAAGCTGCACAACGCACTGCCTGAAGCCATGATCTAAGTGGCGAAACATTGTCAGACGTATGATGACCTTGCAACGGGGGAATCACTGCCCTCAGCAATGAGGAAATCGACGCGAGGAAGGGGTGGGACGAGTAGTAGAAACAAAGGCAATTCTTTACCCAGCAGTGGCTACAGGCTGATGAAATAAATACTTGGTTATAGCAACTTAAGGCAACGCTCAATTACTGTATCTTTCTGCGGTCAGTTTAATATTTTTAATCGACCGCTTCTGTACTGTAGTGGTGACTACGAAGAAAAAGATTGGTCACTTTGCCGTGTAGCCGTATTTTCAGTTAAGTAAATTATAAGTAAAATTGTTATTTTAATAAGAATTAGATATTTATAAACATTTGACCTCGTTCTCGTCTGGTATAAATCTCGTCTGGTATAAAATTAGCATCAAATCAAATAGTTTTGAATTAAAATAGCCACTGACACTGAGCCTGTAAACGACAGCCGATTCTCTGCCCCACTCTATGCTGTGAAACTTTCAGGACTCTTACATACGATAAACAGACTATACAGGTTTTCAGAGAAAATGGCCAGAAAATGTAGGCATTTATAAATCACACTAGCTTCTACCCCTGACTTTTGTCACGTATAATCGTCATAAGGGATTAATCAAACGCTTTCAGCCTGCTCAGCGCAACTGCTCTCTCTTTAATAGAGTATGAGAGAAACAGGGATAAAAGACCTGTGTCGCGAGATAAACAAAGTCGCTGCCAGTTAAATATGTTACCGCGGAAAAGTCACTTTTTTATAATATACGTATAGGTCAGCGACGTAATGACCTAATTTGTTATTCAATTCAGCGCAACTGCATTCTCTCTCTCTCTCTCTTTAGTAGAGTATAAGAGCAACAGAGATAAAGCACCTATGCTGCGCAACTTCAAAGAACCCCCTTATACAAAAAGCTATTGATTATACCCCACCAGTAAATGTGCCTGCCAGACCTCGACGCCCCAGACACGTACTGACTGACAGACCGAACAAGCTATCCCTTGAATTTGCCACCAATCCCCCACAAATTATGCGTCGCACCCACTGGACGGATGAGGAGTCGGACTTTGCCACCGACGACTCGAACTCGAGTTCGCAAAACGGCACACATAAAACCCCAACTCACACACAACCAGCTACACAAAACCACAGAGACACGCACGCACGTGCTCCACGCACCACCACCACCAACACTGCCAGAGACTCCATCAGGAAGCACACCAGGTGGAAGCCCCTGTCGCGACAGAAACCCGGCGCCCCCGCGTTCAACGTGGCGAGGGCGCATTACCACTCAAGGGTCCCCCATTGGGAGGCAAAACGCAGGAATAACCCAGGTGATTCGGACGAGGTGATCGCAGCCGCGGCTGCTGCCCGACAAGGGCATCCACATGCCCGTCACCTACCGAAACCCCAATCCGAGATCCCTATGGATAAGGTTAGCAGTTAAGTTAGTTTTTTTTATTAGGTTAAGTGACTTCTCGCCAGCGCCAAGACAAGCAAAGGCCCCCCATGGACCCGCAGTAATTATATAAACAAAAAAAAAAACCTATGTTGCGCGATCAAAGTCGCTGCCAGTTAGGTATGTTAGCGCAGAGGAGTCACTGTTTTATAGCATAGGTAATACCTATGCTCATTCAATTCGGCGCTACTGCGCTCTCTCTCTCTCTCTCTCTCTCTCTCTCTCTTTCTCTCTCCATCTCTCTCTCTCTCTATAGTAGAGTATGAGAAACAGGGAAACAGGGATAATACACCTATGTTGCGCGATAAACAAAGTCACTGCCAGTTAGGTATGGTATATAGTATAGGTATAGGTTGGCGTAAGGACCTTATTTTGTTATTCAATTCAGCGCAACTGCACTTTCTCTCTCTCTCTCTCTCTCTCTTTAGTAGAGCATGAGAGAAACAGGGATAAAACACATATTTTGCGCGATAAACAAAGTCGCTGTTAAGTATGTTAGCGCAGAGATGTCACTGTTTTATAGTATAGGTATAGGTCGGCGTAATGACCTAATTTGTTATTCATACCTGTAACCCGGCTGCCTACTAAAATGAATGGATTATACCGGTGCGTTGCTGCGAAATTGGATTTGAATTAACTAAATAATTACTGTTATGATTAAAGTACATTTTTTAATACTAACGTATATGCCTCAATGCATTTATTGTATTTTTTTGGGTTTAATAATGAAATAATGAACGTTATTCTGCAAGTAGGCCACAAGGGCACTTTTACATGTCTGAGTCTACCGGCATTTAACAAGAGGAGACCACTGTTGAGAAGAAACGCCGAAAGAAACTCAACAGTCAGTTATTTTTTCATAAAGGATAAGTACCTTAACTATACGTGACTATACGTAGTTCTCGAAGAAAACACATTAAAAGTGTATTCTAAGATATAAATGAGGACTAGTTTAAGAATAAAATATAGAAACTACAAGAAAGTATGACGGTTTAACACAATTTATGTACGTTTGATATGCTTTCTTATTAGAACTGTGTCCCTTAAACTAGTCAGGTACAATCTAAGGAGTCAGTTACTCGGTTTCTGGTTCAGGCCATGCATTTTTGTCTGTCAGATAGTCCTCTACTGTATAATATGCTTTTGACATTAGAGATCTTTTTAAATAATTTTTAAGAGATGGAAAGGCTAATTTTAAAATATGATCAGGTAACTTGTTATAAAAATGAATACATTGGCCTAAAAATGATTTATATACTTTACGAACACGAAACTTTCTAAAAGCAATTTTTTTTTCTAGTTTTAAAATTGTGGACATCGGATTTTTTCGTAAATGAATGTGTGTTCTTAATAACATACATAATACTCTCATAAATATATTGGGACGCTACAGTTAAGATGTTTATATCTTTGAAAATGTCTCTTAAGGAGTCACGAGAATTCAGGTTATATATAGAACGAATCACTCTTTTTTGTAGCACAAATATAGTCTGAATGTCAGCTGCTTTGCCCCAAACCAGAATACCATAAGACATACTATGAAAATAACTATGATAAACTAAGCGAGCTGTATCAACATCACTCAATTGTCTAATTTTCCTAACAGCGTACGCCGCTGAACTTAATTTACCTGCAAGCACTGCTATATGTGGACTCCATTGCAAATGACTGTCCAATGTTATACCTAAGAATAATATAATTTAAAACCCGCAAGTTAATGTTTATACAAAATACAAATTGTGTAAATTAAAAGGTAAAAGTCTGCATGCGTCATTTTCATGGAAAAAAATCGTTATATACCAAATTAACTAAGCAACAATACATATAATTACTTAAAGAAGATTTGACACCGCATTAGCACGCCTGTAAACTCTCATGCGTTTTTAATTCATCTTAGAATTCCAATTATAACCGACTGGCCGGCCAGTACGCAAGTGATCAATAAAACAATTTGCGCGGCTCGCCCGCTCTTCCCTGGTGAAGTGGGGTAAGTACAAGACATCCGTTTTAGTGCCCCGCTGCGAACCAACGCCCGCACCACATAAATACTAAACTGGGAAAATTAATGTTTATTCATTACTAGCTTCTGCCTATGGCTGCGCTCCCGTAGGATCTCGGGTAAATCCGGTATCATCCTTAGTTTACATCTAATGGCAACCTCTAATGTTCATTCCTACTCTAAGTATTTCAGTGATTTCTAAGTGTTTGGCTGAATTTGCATGACTACACATTTTACCTTTTTTGATGACATGTTGCATTCAACTAAGCTTGTCGTGTGACTTGCTGTCCTTTGGACGACCTTATCTGTCTGCGAAGCGGTGGTCCCAGGTTCAAATCCCGAGAGAGACTAGAATTGGTGGGTTGAGCACAGTCCCTGGGTCTTAGATGTTTTAAACTAAATTTTATGTTAATCAAGTGTGATGAACAACCATGACAACAAATTCATAATCAATATAATTATGTCACACAAATAGAAAACATAACCGCAACAAACTAGCCCACCATTCTCATTATTAACTAATTAATATCCCGAATGATGAAGGAGTAGCCATTTTTATGTAAATCCTCGGTTTAATACGCCATAAACACTCCAGGTTTCTCGTTACGGGCGTACACTTGGTTTATGACTGCATCAATTATGCCTAAGCATATCCTAATTACTATAATGGCATGAGGGGGAGGGTCAAGGGAGGTTCACGTGCCCTGAAACACTGATGTACTGAACTATATGTACGGCTACTTAAGTATTGTGGAGACAGGGCGAGTAAGCGATCGAGTCGACTAGCATACGTACCTACTGGAGTACTGGCATCTCTTGCATAACTACGCCATATATGACTTTCTCACGGAATAAGTATTTCCCATCTCTTTATTCCGGTTACCTATCGTAAGTTCTAATTCGTCAAATTTTCATTTGTCCGAAAGCCATTTTTTTTTTTTATAAATATGTACGACTACTTTTAGTTTTATGCCGCAATGCTTTTTGTCCAGGCTGAATAACATCGCTGTGCAGCTGACCCAGCTCACACCGTACGCTGTGCCTGAGCCTTTTGCCACTTACTGAGATGTATGTAGCATAATTCTGTAGTGTACTATAACTGCTGTTGTATTCTCTTTTTTTGTGTCAATAAATCTTATAGATGCGAGTCAAGCCGATACATTTGCTGCTAAACGCAAGTAGGAACTAATTGTATAAACTCGCATTATAATTCAGTGAATAAAGGATTTTGACCTTACAAACGGTCCGGTAGTTTTGAATTTTTGATATGTTGTCTAGGATGGTTAGAGAATGTTTAATTGCAAAATGCACAATTCCCCCCCCCCCCTCCGCGCCCGCCGCCATATTGGAAAAACCGGGGACTTCTTCACATTTTTGCTTAATTCTTCGTCTAGGAGCATTTGAGCTAGATAAAAGCTTAGACAATGTTGAAGAGGATAAAATTTACCATAATTTACATTTTAAATTTTGTTTCAAAAACTGATAGGTACAGAGATATGCACATTTAAAAAAACGTAAAAAATCGCAATTTCCTACTCAAAAACCAACTTCTGGATTATATCTTCGTTTAGGAGCATTTTAGCTAGAACAGTGCTTGGGCAATTTTGTAGAAAATTCAATTTACTATATTTCACATTTTAAATTTTGTTTCAAGGACGGTTAGTTACGGAGATATGCACATTAAAAAAACAGGAAAAGTCGAATTTTCCGAAAATTTCTCAAAATTCTTGGTTTAGAACGCTGTCATTCAGTTACGGACTAGTCTAGGACAAATTAAAACATGTAGGAAATATAATTGCTTATAAAACTCATGTCCATTTTTACATACATTTTCGGAAAATGTGACTTTATTTTTTACATATCTCCGTAATTATCTGTCCTTGAAACAAAATTTGAAATGTAAAATATAGGAAATTTAATTATCATTTTAGCTAGAACATTGCCCAAGCACTGTTCTAGCTAAAATGCTCCTAAACGAAGATATAATCCAGAAGTTTGTTTTTGAGTTGGAAATTGCGATTTTTTACGTTTTTTTAAATGTGCATATCTCTGTAACTATCAGTTTTTGAAACAAAATTTAAAATGTAAATTATAGTAAATTTTATCCTCTTCAAGATTGTCTAAGCTTTTATCTAGCTCAAATGCTCCTAGACGAAGAATTAAGCAAAAATGTGAAGAAGTTCCCGGTTTTTTCAATATGGCGGCGGGCGCGGAGGGGGGGGAATTGTGCATTTTGCAATTAAACATTCACTAACCATCCTAGACAACATATCAAAAATTCAAAACTACCGGACCGTTTGTAAGGTCTCCCCTAGTACTTTAGTCTCTATTCACCGTATTATTAATTACGAATCAAAATGTAAACAGGGTCTTTTGGAAACGGATCAAGTAGACTAAATTGTCTCTTATTTGATTGGTTGATATATTTAACTCAACCTCAGACATAACGGACAGCAATAAAATTTCGCTTGTCGCACGACTGTCAACCGTATTAAATTTCTTGCACTGTACCTACTCATTTGACGCGCGACAAAAACTCGCCAGTCACAGTTGTGTGAGAAGTACTGGAACTAAGTTACTTATGAAAATCGACGTTGCAAAGTCATATTAGTACTGAAGTAGGCTCTTTTCAATGAATACTTAGTGCCGAAAACTCTCGGCAAAAAACGTAATGAAAGAAAAAGTTGCCTTAACGCCCGATTTATAAACTCGAGGTATAAACTTAAAAGTTTAGTTTGAAAGTAAGTTTCAATTATGAATTCTGTTCGGTTTGGAAATGTTGTCGTTCCTGAACTTTGCTCGCAAGTGAAACCTAACACTCATATTGTTGGTTCAGTGAAAATCTAAGATACATCACTACATAGTGTAAGACAAAGTCGCTTCCTGGTGTCTGTCTGTCCCTATGTATGCTTAGATCTTTAAAACTACGCAACGGACTTTGATGCAGGTTTTTTAATAGATAGAGTGATTCAATTCAAGAGGAAGGTTTATATGTATGATAGCATTGATAGCATTGCACTCGTGCGAATCCAGGGCGGGTCACTAGTGTAGTATAAGCTCAAAATAGATTACTACTTTCCAATTAAAGTTAATATGCATTATATTGTACTTTACCTGTCTATCATGAATTGTATGAACATTATATATTGAATGAATATTACGAAGATACGTAAGGCAAACGTTTCGTGGAGCTTCTATTTCTGATGCACAGGGTGTACCTAGTGCTGCGACCAACTAAAGACCTACACAAATTAAAGTAGCTCAAGTTAACAGGCATTCCATACACTGACTAGGTAGTGTACAAAATGAGAACGAGAAATAAATTAGCCTATACTTGCTTAGGTGGAAGTTAACTAGTTAAAAAAATTAAACATTTCTTTGCCAGTAGCATCTGCATAGATATCTGTTAGTCTGAATCGAATTAGTAGCAGTCAAAGTGGCCCATTACAAACTGCTAATAACATACTGGTAATTACATACTGCTATGCAAATAGAGATCTGTTCCTGTATAGATGGCTACTTTGGAGAAGAGTTGTTGGATTTGAGGGCACGCCAGTGCTATTTTGTGGTTTTCGCTATGTTGACAACACTGTACTCTTTGTCAATTTTTAAGATAGTGAATGTCCTGCATATTTATGTAAATGAATATATTTTGAATGAAATATACTTAATGACTTTGTTTTGGAGACTAATTAATTAGGGGGATTATTAAATAAGTAATAACTATTGATGGATACCGTGAGCAACGTGTTATGCGCTTACGCGTTTTAGGGAATAATTCATATTCAATACAACATAAATACCCGTAGCGGACACACGTTCTGTGACTTTTTGTAAGTCAATAGTGGTGCTATTAGCCGCTTTTCCCGGTGAATAATAGAATAAAAAATATATAATTTCCCGACAGAAGTTTGTTTATTCTTTTATAAGTCAGGTGTCTAAAGTATTGCCATGTAAAATTCATAATGTTAAGTAGTTCCCGTTTCTGTCACGACTCTTCTATTTCCGCACGGATTCTAGGCTGCTGAATTAGGGCTTGTAGTTCCGGAATTGTATGGCCAGTATCGATAATCCCGGAACTTCCGATACTGCCCATACTAACCGATTCGAGAATTGCAAGCCCTGTGCTGGATGTATTGCGGTGCCGAGCTACCTCTAACCGTGTACACCGTCCTTTACCGTGAATCGAGTTGCATTACTGTGTGTGATCCGTTACTATGCCGTATACTAGGAATCCGTGATTAAATCTGTTACGCTGGCAATAATGTAACACTATGTGTTGAGACATATTAGTGTACCGTGCTATGGATAATGTTTGCGGGAGCTGTGTACTCAGATAATTAAATTTTAAGAGTAGGTATTATAATCACTGTTTCGATTAAATAGCTATTTTCCGTGTACGATCTCGTGTTTAAGTAGATGATAACAATATATCAAACAGAAATAACAGTGACTACAATCATTTAAAACAATAAAATAAATACTAAAGAGACAATAACAATTGCAATGTGACATTATCCGGTCAACCCTTGTCAGTGAGCAGTAAATACTACAAGAGACAATAACACTTGCAATGTGACATTATCCGGTCAACCCTTGTCAGTGAGCAGTTGAGCTTGACACAAAACCAAGAGCATGTACTTACACAAACTTCATCATAATCAGCCAAAAGATGTCTACCGCTGATCATATAAACCTCCGCCAAAGAACCGCCAGCATAACTCGCGGAAACAGACACGCGCCTATTTGTCGCAAGACGGCAACATAAGCTAGCCCACACCCACAGAGTCCAACTCCAACGACCCTTTATATTATCATCCGTCCATTTGCGTCTTTTGCAGACTACCTTATTTTATTAACAAGGTTTATAATATTTGTATAGAATCTTTTTTTTTATCGATTCATATTTTTTATGTGGTAATATCACATTTTTTATTTATCCTAGGGTATGGCTAATGCGCATTAAGCATTTCAAAAACATATATGACGCAGAGGGCGCTCCAGTAGCGTAAAGAATTAAGGGATGAAAGATTTGGTGTGATTGACGTACCGATCGGATAGTTCAGTTGGGAGAGCAATGCGCCGGAAACGCAGAGGTCGCGGGTTCAAACCCCGCCTCGATTGTAAGTAGATCGCATTCAATTTTTCTTTCTTAATTTACCTTTTTGTCATTATTTGAGTTTCAGGTATATTAAAATCCATATGGAACGGTGCTCCTGATGATGAATAGCGAATCAAATTATTTGACTTAAATTACTTGAGTAAACTCGTTTCATATGGATTTTAATTTGTAATGTTATAATTTTGTATTTATAACCTATTTTGCATGTCGCATCATTTCTTTATGTCTTAAGCAAGGGCTTTACTACTGCAGAACTATTCCGTAATGAAGAAGTGTTAATGATGTCATAAGGATTTAACAGTGTAATTAAGTCAGCTATGACATGCGTTGATTGGGCTATTAGGCAAATTAGTTCTCTGATCACGTGTATAAGCTACACACTCACACTCAGATGTAATTAACAGGGTATCGATGTGCGTATGCCTTTATGATTATTGAATCTCGGAAATTTGAATGTGATTTGGTTGTGTACTTTGAGATGGTAAGGGTTGTCAATACCTAACGTAATAAATAGTGTTATTAATATTAAAATTAAATAGTAAATAAGTAATGTAATTTGGTTATACAAATGTATATCCAAATTACGTTATTTATATTATATTAATAAGAAATAGTCGTGTATAAATAGTGTTATTAAAATTACATACCTAGTAAGTAAATAAATGTGATTTGGTTATACACATGTATAAATATGGAAGAGCGGGACCTCCTGACACAAGTATTTACAAATACTTAATAGGAGATCCCAAACCTGTAATATGTAAATTTATGTAAACCAATAAACATTTTCATTTTTTTCATTTTCATTTTCAATACCGAAATTTCTTTGTTTTTTGGGTACCTTCCGGCCTTTCTGGGAATACCCGGCACTTAAACTTTTTAAAATTACTTTTATATGACGTCAAACCCCACTTCCGCACGACACTCTGTTCATAGATAAACTTATTTTATTAAAGACTACTATTTTTACGTCACTCTGGGCCTTAATATATATGATATATCAAATATGGGAAGAATATCTCGCTTCCTGGCCAAGGCAAGACGTAAAACTTCAGACAAGCGATAGGCGGTAATTGGTGAAGCCCCAAATCACAGATTAATATAATAGTTCTTCGAACAGATACCCATGTCTGAATAAAAAGGCAAATACCTACTGCTTTTCATGCCTACTCAATTTAACAATGGAGCGACCTTGAACGCGCGGGTCGTTGGCCGCACGTGCCGGCAAAACGAGGCTAGGGTTGACACCGCTTAGAAACGATTTTATAAAAAGTCAAGATAAATGAAAATACGATCGATTTATTTAAATTTATTAGTCAAATTTAATTATCATTAGGAACCTACTAGAAATAGGTATTCACATGCGCTGCGGGCGCTGCGGCACACCATCAAAATCGTTTTAATTTCCGAGTAGGTATATCGGAATCTTACCTACCTATTCTATCTGAACATACCAGAAACCTGAAACAAAAACAACTCTCCGTGTAGGTACCTAAGTAACCTAAATATATCCCGACGACAGTAGGTACTTACTAAATAAAGTTTGGTAGGTGCCTATATATAATGTGTTACATATTGTATAATACTAGCATTACAAGCTTCGAAACAGTCACTAAGTACAAGTTGTTTTATAATAATCTGATCACGCGTTTCATCTTTGCGAATGCATTCCTTGCAAAAGGTCTTAAGTGTAAGGAACAACGCCGACGTTTACGCCCTTTTTAGGCCGTGCAATGCACTCTCCCGCCACACGCACTAAACTGATTTGGTAAATCTTAGTGAGTAAATTATTGTCACTTGTTGATATAGGTAGTGGATGTTTTCTATGAATTTAAGTATATTAAGTAGGTAGGTTTATTTATTCAACATTACATGTATCTATTATAACAGTGTATGCAATGCGTTTCTAGGTAGGTGCTTATTAAGTTCTAAGAATTTTTAGTAACATTTCATCGTCTGTCGGCAAAGAAAAAAAGGATAAATGTCTGTTGCTTTTATGTTTTTACACCCCGCACCAATCCAGCGCGTTGGTCTCATTCGCGACGAAGCCATTTTTTTGGTGATTTTATAGCGCGACCGGCGGCGTCCGGCCGTGAGCGCGTGTGGCAACCGACTGGCTAAGCGTGTCGGCCACGACAGGCGACGTGTAGGTATCGTTCTGGGTTCCCACGGTACAGATGGGGGGCACTGCCCAAATCGCATAGTTATGGCCACACAAACACCTGTGATCTGGGACGTTAACGAATTCACCGCCTCAGTTATGTATATATGTAATTGTCCTAAAATCTCCATACAGTCCTGACACCCTAGCCATAAGCACGCTCGGTGTAATTAGAGCATAGCTCCAGGAGTGAGAAGACGCTGCGCCGAGACTGTCCCGCACTCATTTACATGCAAATGAGGATTGTGGACTTCTGTATCTCCAATTTAGCAAAATGTAGGGTCCATATTACGTAAGTATATATGGTGGTTTGTGCTAATCAAGCCCGAATCGATTTATGTTATTAATTTCTAATAGAAAAACTGTAACAAATCTATGATATCATTAAAAAACGACCATAGGAAAAACAAAAAATATCCGTACACCTCTGTCCCCTCGCCATAAGCACGCTCGGTGTAATTAGAGTAAGCGCCAGGAGTGAGAAGACGCTGCGCTAAGACTGCTATTTTGTGATATCTCCAATTTAGCAAAATGTCGGCTCTATATGGCCATATTACGTACATGTGGCGATTTTAGCTAATCAAGCCCGAATCGGTTTTTGGTATTCATTTCTAATAAAAAAAAACTGTTCTTAACA
The DNA here is from genome assembly GCA_905147355.2 of Apotomis turbidana. Lineage (NCBI taxonomy): Eukaryota > Metazoa > Arthropoda > Insecta > Lepidoptera > Tortricidae > Apotomis > Apotomis turbidana. The sequence continues at coordinate 16,736,734 of LR990285.1, read as the reverse complement.
ATTCTATGATCTCATCTAAAAACGCCTTTACTTCGGAATTACTAAAATCGTAAACTTTCGTCAACTCGCCGTAAGCATGCTCGGTGTAATTAGAGCAAGCGCCAGAAGTGAGAAGATGTTACGCCGAGACCGTCCCGCGCTCATTTACATGCAAATAAGGGGTTGTAGGGCTCCTGCCAGCTCATACGACAAAATCGTGGTAAAATTACTCAATTTCAACGAGGTATAGTGATATCTTCAATTTACCATATGTCGGCTATATCATGGCCATACTATGTGGCGGTTTTTGCTAATCAAGCCCGAATCGATTTGTTATTAATTTCTATTAAAAATCTGTAACAATTATAATTATGATATCTTAAAAAAACACACTTACTTGGGAAATACTAAATTATCCGTACACTCCTGTCCCCTCGCCGTAAGCATGCTCGGTGTAATTAGAGCAGGCGCCAGGAGTGAGAAGACGCTGCGCCGAGACTGTTCCACGCTCATTTACATGCAAATGAGGGCAATGGGGCTGCTGCCAGCTTATACAGCAAAATCGTCATAAAATATATATTCTAATACAAATAAGAAGTTGTGAAATTCGTTGAAAAACTGAATTTTGAATGGATCATCAACACTATGTGCCGCGCTCATTTACATGCAAATGAGAGTTAGGCTTCTGCTGCCAGCTCATAGGTCAAAATCGTTGTAAAATATACATCTATTCGTCTGTTATGAAAAACAAAAAGGACAAGTTGTAAGATTCATGAAAAACGAAATGTTGAGTGGATTATCCAAGGATCGCTTTTAACCAGGCTATAGTTATCTGAGCCATAAACTAACGAAGTATTGTGATTTAAAAACAAAAGCTATACACTTATGTTGACCTTCGCCATGGGTATACTCGGTGTAATTAGAGCAAGCACCATAAGAGGCGCTGAGACAGTTCCGCGCTCATTTACATGCAAATGAGAGTTGTGGGTCATACGACAAATCGTTGTAAATAAAATATGCGTCGTCTCAAATAAAAAACAAACAGGACATGCTGTGAAATGTCTTTTTCTATCTAATCTGGGGGCACGGCAGTGCCCCCGCCAAGTCGAGCAAATGCGCTTGCCGGCACGCCGTAACATCCTTTTCTCGAAGCCATTCAGACCATTTTCAAACTCCCAGTATTTCATTACGGACAAAGCTAGAAGCCTGATTTTTTAATGACCAGGAGAGCATGATATAACCTAGGCATATTCTAAATTTCATTCAATTTGAACCAGTAGTTTAGAAATTATTGCCAGTCAAAGTTCCTTAATTTTGTCACTCACTGATTCACTGACTCACTCATGATCATACGAATTCTAAGTTACTTCTAGAAGACGCACAAGCTTGAAATTTCGTGCTCTATTACGGTTTGGTGTACAAATCATTAAAAAACCTAAACATTACAAAATTTCCGTGTAGTTTTCCAGTTATGCGAGCTGCATAGATAAATTTGTATTTCCTTATGAACCCTATAAAAAATACACGATTACAAAGTTAACTTTGCGGTTCATATAACCTTCGGTTTAGACACTAAGACCTCAGGCACAGAATACTTGTTACCTAATACATACAGAATGGACACGCTCATCGCCGTACCGAATTGAGTTACCTCACCCCGCAGGGGCAGTGAGTTGGAATCGTGATGGTAGCGATGATGATGATGATGATGATGATGGTGGTACCTGGTGGCGGTGATGGGGGTGCTGGTGATGATGATGATGATGATGAAGCTGGGGACTGGTGTTGGTAATGAGGGTGTTGGATTGTTCAGATGATGATGGTGACTGGTGGTGGCGATGGGCGTGTTGGTGATGATAATGGTGGTGACTGATTCTGATGAAGGTGGTATTGGTGATGATGATGATTATGATGAAGACGATGGTGGTGACTGTTGGTGATGATGATGATGGTGGAGTGGAGGTGAGGGAGGTGTTGGTAATGATGATGATGATGATGATGATGGTGGTGATTGGTGATGATGATAATTAAAATTAAATTAAATTAAATCATTTATTTCTCGACCAACATGGATCAGTTTTGTTAGTAATGAAATTAAATAAGTACTTATAAACTACTGTTAGTAACATATTTAATTATAATTATATATAACAGCTTTGTTTATGTGCATCATACAACAATGGTTTACATAAACACAGTCTAAGCGCTCAGCAAACATCTTCAGGACGCTGTTGGCGCTGGCCCGAATCCTGCGCACCAGGGATGTACATCGCTTGCGCATAGTCGCGTGAAAACAATCCACTTGCGCTTCTGCGAACATTCCTGATGCACTGCAGTATCGTGGCAGCCCCATCAGCACCCTGAACGCATTACGACGATGGTGGTTATGATGACGACGATGGTGGTGACTGTTGGTGATGATGATGGAGTGGAGGTGACCGGTGGTGATGATGGGGGTATTGATAGTAATGAAGATGGTGGTGAGGGAGGTGTTGGTAATGATGATGATGATGATGATGATGATGATGATGATGATGGTGGTGATTGGTGACGATGATGATGGTGTTGTTGTAGATGATTAATGATGATAATGATGATGACGATGACGATGATGATGCCGATGATGGTGATTAGGTATGATGATGGGGGTGTTGATTCAGATGGTGATGGTCGTAGTGGTGATGGATGATGACGATTGTGATGGTTATAAAATCAACATCATCACCACATTACCACCACGACCATTACCACAACCACATCCCCAACACAATAACCACTACCATTACCACTACCACCATCATCGCCGCCATCATCACCACCCTCATCATCACCATCGTCATGAGAGGAATCAGGAGAAGGATCATTATCTATAATGAGAGGGGTCATTATGGATCATGAGAGGGAGTGACAAGTCTGTGTGGTTTACATTTAGTTAATGTCAACTTCAGTAGTGTTAAAGTGCAAAACTCCGCAATTTCGGAGTATAATAGACTAAGAAGTAATTACCGTCCTGGCTTGTCAAAAATCGCTTCATCAAAACTTTCGAGAAAAGCCCACAGAGACAGAGAGTGGGCTTTAAGAAAGACAGTTGCGGATACACAGCTAGTAGTCCTTAAAGGAAAAATAAGGACGACCTGCACTTACAAAAAGAAATGAGATCCCATCAAAAACATTACATGTAAAAAAATTGCAAGTCTCGCAACCTTCTACCGACAAAAGTTGTGAGATACAATATAAAACCAAGTCGGTTAATTTAATTTATTCAGTACCTATCAAAGTGACCCTTCGCCTATATGACAACTTTGACATACATTTTCACCTGATTACATAACTAAAAGCATTACCATGACCGTGTTAGATTAATATTAAACATATTTATCTTTATCATAAATGTAATGACTTGGCCATCGCACACGATAATACATTCTACATTATAATGATAATAAAATCTACCAAATTTTATTAACGCTTTGAATGTCACGCATACAAACATAAATTCCTACTCATTGTTTCATCTTGGCCGTCCTTAAATAAAAGATGCATCTGGCCCGACCGGCAAAAGAGGACGGCAGAAGAAAATATAGGCAGACGAGATAGTAAAAACAGCTGAAAAGAACTGGATACGCACCGCTCCATACCGATCTATTGGTATGGATAAATAAAGCAAAAAATATAATAATCACTTTAATAAAAGGAGATTTATTCGTATTCTTATATACTTATGTTGTCGTGCGATGGCCACGTCATTACATTTATGATAAAGATAAATATGTTTTAATATTAATCTAACACGGTCATGGTAATGCTTTTAGTTATGTAATCTGGTGAAAATGTATGTCAAAGTTGTCATATAGGCGAAGGGTCACTTTGATAGGTACTGAATAAATTAACCGACTTGGTTTTATATTGTATCTCACAACTTTTGTCGGTAGAAGGTTGCGAGACTTGCAATTTTTTTACATGTAATGTTTTTGATGGGATTATTTCTTTCTCTATCTATTTTGAGAAATCATGAAAAAAATACTGATACTAATCCATTTGTATTTCTCGCTTCGAAGATTACTTACATTAAAATCTCCATACACTTAAATTCTGTCCCGTCGGTGTAAATAGAGCAAGCGCCAGAAGACGCTACTGCACAAGACTGTCCCGCGCTCATTTACAGTAAAAGAATCTAAAACTCGTACCTTTTTGACGCTCATTGTTATTGAGACAAGAGCGAAATACCTAAGTTTAAATTTTCTTGACTGTAGAAACAAATGAGAGTTAGGCTTATGCTGACAGCTCATACTACAAAATCGCCGTAAAATAGAGCTATACTTACATCGTCTGATATAAAGAACAAGGCGGGCATGTTGTCAAATTCCTGAAAAGCAATTTTGTGTGAATTTGCCAAGCCTAGTTAGGATTGATAACTTGGCTATTTTATCAAATAATTTGGACCCTAATTTGACAATGCATCTATCCAATTTTGTATCTAATTTATCACTGCCATTTAATGGGCATCCATGTGTATTATCAAATGTCTCTAAGAAATTGCGTAATAAAGCAGTTCACTAGTAATGTTAAATAAAAAACTATACATCGCATGACGTAAGCATGTCCTTAACGTAATTAGCACAGAAGCGTCAGAACAGAAGACGCTGCACCGACTGTTCCGCGCTCATTTACATGCAAATGAGTTGCTAGGCGCAGCCAGCTCTTATTGGAAATTTGTTGAAATATTTACACCTATTACAAACAATTAGGAAATAGAGTCACGAAATAATGAAATAATTAACTTTATTCTGTAAATAGGCCACAAGAGCACTTTTACATGTCTGAGTCTACCGGCATTTCACAAGAGGAGACCACTGTTGAGAGGAAACGCCGAAAGAAACTCAACAGTCAGTATTTTTTTCAGAAAGAAACTTTAACTATTACAGTATTATAAACTTAACTTAATTTTTACCTATCTTAAGAATTAAGGCGTACGTATAGGTACGTAGTTCTCTAAGATATAAATAAGGAAAAAAATAGGAATAAAATGGAAACAACAAGTATGACGAAAACCAATAAGTACATTTATTTTCACGGAAGCCATTGAGAGGTACTTTTCTGCCAAACCTGCAAAATGTATGTGAAGAAATGCATGAAACTGTATTAATCAGTTAATAATCATTTAATTCAGACCAAAGATCCATAAGTAAAGTACGTACGTAGTAAGATCCAAATGTAATTGAAATTGTTTATTGATAATTTAATAAAGTGTTCTAATTCTTACATCGCAAAATACTTAAACACATCAGATAGTTTTGCTGTTAATAATTGCATATCGCTATTTAAAAGTTCGAGTTGGAATTAGAAACACTGGATACTTTGTATCGAACATCCCGCCGACTAGATCCAATTTCATCAATCAGCTTCAATACGCCTATTTTGAATCTCCTCTTTTCGTGTTTTGTGAAATGGTCGATATCAGGCAATATACTTTTGAAAAATTGCAAGTCTGTACATTCTTCTTCTTTTTTTTGTATCTTAGAAGTGGTGGGTTCATATGCAATAGTGTTAACTGATTTACGTTTTGAAGAGCGGCTCTTGTCAGGCTTGTCATTGTCTTCATTTAGTATATCTGTATCAGAATGGTATTCCTCTGTCGGTTCTATTTTTACCTCAGGGTATACAAGACTGTCAGTATTGTAAGGCATACCCAAGGAATCGCTGGTGCTACTGTTTTGGTCGACACCATCTTCGTTTAATATATGCTGCGGAACCTCTGAATCGGATTCGTCGCTGCTTTGATCATCGTTTCTCACCAAATCCGTGGGCCTGGACAAAATAAGGCAATTTTATTGTTTATTTTAAATCGTACGCCCAATATCATTTATGATAGGTATGGAAAGAAGCAAAATGTATACAAAATGATTAGGTTACCTTCGTCTATTTTTAGTATGAGGAAGCAGAAATTTTAAATGTTCATAAAGATAATATTGTTTGCTGCCGTCGTTCGGGTATCTTTCCGTTTTTCTTTTGAACCTGGAGAAAGACGATCGTATTCCTTTCCATTTAGTCTTTAATTCGTCAACTGAAAAGGTAATTTCGTTTGTAACACCAATAATAAACGAAACAGATTTCAACCTGGTTCCGTCGATGCTTAGTATCCCATCAACAGATTTGAAACACAACCCATGTTTTTATTGAATAAAGAATTAATGAATGCAATAGTCTGAATTCTGACAAGAATGGACCATTAGAGGTTTCTAGATTTTACATAAAAAAAAACTAAATTAGGCACATAATTACGAAGTTCCGAGGTAACGTCATAGCACGTGGCTAATTTTAAAGAACACCTAAGTCATTTGTCCGATTGCGGCTTTCATCGACTCTGATTGACCGAGTGAGTGAAGCGAGCGAGCGAAACGTCTCCATTTCAGCTTGGCACAAAACTCTTTTGTATGTCCCGATGTTTAGATGTCCAGATGCTACCCTTCTGTTCAAGCCTACAGACCGCATTTCTCAACGTATTCTCGTGAAATTTCGTGAGCCGGTTCAATAAATACATAGACTCTTTTATAGAGTGTGTTTTTCGATTTTTTTAAAACATAAAAAAGTCTTATCTCAGCCATTTCAAAAGATGATCGCGAGGCCAGTTCACTAGTGTTATGGCTAGTTTGTTTTAATTACCGGAAACCTCTTCATGCAACTCGGTTCTCACTTGTTCAGCCACCTTTTCCCATGTCAAGCTGCAAAGGTGGGGGGGGGGGTGCGCGCGGGCATCTTTGGGTCGTACAGCACGGGATACTTATAAACTTTTGGCTATCCATTCTTCTGAAACAAAAGTGTAGCTTAGAATATTTTGTGACTGATATATAAATATCATCACCATCGTCATGAGAGGAATCAGGAGAAGGATCATCATCTATAATGAGAGGGGTCATTATGGATCATGAGAGGGAGTGACAAGTCTGTGTGGTTTACATTTAGTTAATGTCAACTTCAGTAGTGTTAAAGTGCAAAACTCCGCAATTTCGGAGTATAATAGACTAAGAAGTAATTACCGTCCTGGCTTGTCAAAAATCGCTTCATCAAAACTTTCGAGAAAAGCCCACAGAGACAGAGAGTGGGCTTTAAGAAAGACAGTTGCATCACCATCGTCATGAGAGGAATCAGGAGAAGGATCATTATCTATAATGAGAGGGGTCATTATGGATCATGAGAGGGAGTGACTAGTCTGTGTGGTTTACATTTAGTTAATGTCAACTTCAGTAGTGTTAAAGTGCAAAACTCCGCAATTTCGGAGTATAATAGACTAAGAAGTAATTACCGTCCTGGCTTGTCAAAAATCGCTTCATCAAAACTTTCGAGAAAAGCCCACAGAGACAGAGAGTGGGCTTTAAGAAAGACAGTTGCGGATACACAGCTAGTAGTCCTTAAAGGAAAAATAAGGACGACCTGCACTTACAAAAAGAAATGAGATCCCATCAAAAACATTACATGTAAAAAAATTGCAAGTCTCGCAACCTTCTACCGACAAAAGTTGTGAGATACAATATAAAACCAAGTCGGTTAATTTAATTTATTCAGTACCTATCAAAGTGACCCTTCGCCTATATGACAACTTTGACATACATTTTCACCTGATTACATAACTAAAAGCATTACCATGACCGTGTTAGATTAATATTAAACATATTTATCTTTATCATAAATGTAATGACTTGGCCATCGCACACGATAATACATTCTACATTATAATGATAATAAAATCTACCAAATTTTATTAACGCTTTGAATGTCACGCATACAAACATAAATTCCTACTCATTGTTTCATCTTGGCCGTCCTTAAATAAAAGATGCATCTGGCCCGACCGGCAAAAGAGGACGGCAGAAGAAAATATAGGCAGACGAGATAGTAAAAACAGCTGAAAAGAACTGGATACGCACCGCTCCATACCGATCTATTGGTATGGATAAATAAAGCAAAAAATATAATAATCACTTTAATAAAAGGAGATTTATTCGTATTCTTATATACTTATGTTGTCGTGCGATGGCCACGTCATTACATTTATGATAAAGATAAATATGTTTTAATATTAATCTAACACGGTCATGGTAATGCTTTTAGTTATGTAATCCGGTGAAAATGTATGTCAAAGTTGTCATATAGGCGAAGGGTCACTTTGATAGGTACTGAATAAATTAACCGACTTGGTTTTATATTGTATCTCACAACTTTTGTCGGTAGAAGGTTGCGAGACTTGCAATTTTTTTACATGTAATGTTTTTGATGGGATTATTTCTTTCTCTATCTATTTTGAGAAATCATGAAAAAAATACTGATACTAATCCATTTGTATTTCTCGCTTCGAAGATTACTTACATTAAAATCTCCATACACTTAAATTCTGTCCCGTCGGTGTAAATAGAGCAAGCGCCAGAAGATGCTACTGCACAAGACTGTCCCGCGCTCATTTACAGTAAAAGAATCTAAAACTCGTACCTTTTTGACGCTCATTGTTATTGAGACAAGAGCGAAATACCTAAGTTTAAATTTTCTTGACTGTAGAAACAAATGAGAGTTAGGCTTATGCTGACAGCTCATACTACAAAATCGCCGTAAAATAGAGCTATACTTACATCGTCTGATATAAAGAACAAGGCGGGCATGTTGTCAAATTCCTGAAAAGCAATTTTGTGTGAATTTGCCAAGCCTAGTTAGGATTGATAACTTGGCTATTTTATCAAATAATTTGGACCCTAATTTGACAATGCATCTATCCAATTTTGTATCTAATTTATCACTGCCATTTAATGGGCATCCATGTGTATTATCAAATGTCTCTAAGAAATTGCGTAATAAAGCAGTTCACTAGTAATGTTAAATAAAAAACTATACATCGCATGACGTAAGCATGTCCTTAACGTAATTAGCACAGAAGCGTCAGAACAGAAGACGCTGCACCGACTGTTCCGCGCTCATTTACATGCAAATGAGTTGCTAGGCGCAGCCAGCTCTTATTGGAAATTTGTTGAAATATTTACACCTATTACAAACAATTAGGAAATAGAGTCACGAAATAATGAAATAATTAACTTTATTCTGTAAATAGGCCACAAGAGCACTTTTACATGTCTGAGTCTACCGGCATTTCACAAGAGGAGACCACTGTTGAGAGGAAACGCCGAAAGAAACTCAACAGTCAGTATTTTTTTCAGAAAGGAACTTTAACTATTACAGTATTATAAACTTAACTTAATTTTTACCTATCTTAAGAATTAAGGCGTACGTATAGGTACGTAGTTCTCTAAGATATAAATAAGGAAAAAAATAGGAATAAAATGGAAACAACAAGTATGACGAAAACCAATAAGTACATTTATTTTCACGGAAGCCATTGAGAGGTACTTTTCTGCCAAACCTGCAAAATGTATGTGAAGAAATGCATGAAACTGTATTAATCAGTTAATAATCATTTAATTCAGACCAAAGATCCATAAGTAAAGTACGTACGTAGTAAGATCCAAATGTAATTGAAATTGTTTATTGATAATTTAATAAAGTGTTCTAATTCTTACATCGCAAAATACTTAAACACATCAGATAGTTTTGCTGTTAATAATTGCATATCGCTATTTAAAAGTTCGAGTTGGAATTAGAAACACTGGATACTTTGTATCGAACATCCCGCCGACTAGATTCAATTTCATCAATCAGCTTCAATACGCCTATTTTGAATCTCCTCTTTTCGTGTTTTGTGAAATGGTCGATATCAGGCAATATACTTTTGAAAAATTGCAAGTCTGTACATTCTTCTTCTTTTTTTTGTATCTTAGAAGTGGTGGGTTCATATGCAATAGTGTTAACTGATTTACGTTTTGAAGAGCGGCTCTTGTCAGGCTTGTCATTGTCTTCATTTAGTATATCTGTATCAGAATGGTATTCCTCTGTCGGTTCTATTTTTACCTCAGGGTATACAAGACTGTCAGTATTGTAAGGCATACCCAAGGAATCGCTGGTGCTACTGTTTTGGTCGACACCATCTTCGTTTAATATATGCTGCGGAACCTCTGAATCGGATTCGTCGCTGCTTTGATCATCGTTTCTCACCAAATCCGTGGGCCTGGACAAAATAAGGCAATTTTATTGTTTATTTTAAATCGTACGCCCAATATCATTTATGATAGGTATGGAAAGAAGCAAAATGTATACAAAATGATTAGGTTACCTTCGTCTATTTTTAGTATGAGGAAGCAGAAATTTTAAATGTTCATAAAGATAATATTGTTTGCTGCCGTCGTTCGGGTATCTTTCCGTTTTTCTTTTGAACCTGGAGAAAGACGATCGTATTCCTTTCCATTTAGTCTTTAATTCGTCAACTGAAAAGGTAATTTCGTTTGTAACACCAATAATAAACGAAACAGATTTCAACCTGGTTCCGTCGATGCTTAGTATCCCATCAACAGATTTGAAACACAACCCATGTTTTTATTGAATAAAGAATTAATGAATGCAATAGTCTGAATTCTGACAAGAATGGACCATTAGAGGTTTCTAGATTTTACATAAAAAAAAACTAAATTAGGCACATAATTACGAAGTTCCGAGGTAACGTCATAGCACGTGGCTAATTTTGAAGAACACCTAAGTCATTTGTCCGATTGCGGCTTTCATCGACTCTGATTGACCGAGTGAGTGAAGCGAGCGAGCGAAACGTCTCCATTTCAGCTTGGCACAAAACTCTTTTGTATGTCCCGATGTTTAGATGTCCAGATGCTACCCTTCTGTTCACGCCTACAGACCGCATTTCTCAACGTATTCTCGTGAAATTTCGTGAGCCGGTTCAATAAATACATAGACTCTTTTATAGAGTGTGTTTTTCGATTTTTTTAAAACATAAAAAAGTCTTATCTCAGCCATTTCAAAAGATGATCGCGAGGCCAGTTCACTAGTGTTATGGCTAGTTTGTTTTAATTACCGGAAACCTCTTCATGCAACTCGGTTCTCACTTGTTCAGCCACCTTTTCCCATGTCAAGCTGCAAAGGTGGGGGGTGCGCGCGGGCATCTTTGGGTCGTACAGCACGGGATACTTCTCGACAATCTTGATGAAACCTATTATAAACTTTTGGCTATCCATTCTTCTGAAACAAAAGTGTAGCTTAGAATATTTTGTGACTGATATATAAATAAGAAAGAGTTCTATCTATAGTTGGTAAGTAGATAAGGATAACCGATGACCGTTATTGAGGTTTTCCAGTAAAATCACGAATGGGCGGGGCCAGGTGAAATGTGGCCGTCACCAACATACATTTTGCGAGGTTCTGTTTTGTTTTCGGTTGCCAATTTTGGCCATTATTTTTTATTTCCTTAGAACAAATACGCCAAGAAAATAGTTAGCGCTAAAGTAAAGCCAGTTTTGGTTAGCCTCGGACTAAATTTCGCCCGTGTGCGCATTTGTCACAACGTCAATGTCACAAGAAAAACTTCTCTATGAGTCCCTAACCCAAAAAAATATGCATGTATGTGTCATTGTGCGTTCATCTCGCCTAAACTTACACTTTTGGTATATACCGATAGCTGAGCATCCACAGATGGTTTTAGGATGCGTTGTACCCGACTAAGAAGAAGCAAAAAAGGGTTATGGCTTTCTTCGTGCGTACCTTCTGGTTTGATATAAAATTAAGTTAAAAAGAATAGGTAGGTTAAGATTTACACGTGGCAACAAGTATTTACAATAGAGATGTTTTCTTTGTAGGTAATAATTAGGCTTAGGTAAGTAGTTTAAGGAAAACAAACAAACCATTTAAGTGTATTTACTTGAACGTAAAAACATTATCTGAAAAAAACATCGTATATTTTCCAGTAAGGAGTTTCTCAGCAATAGGCACAATCAGCATCAAAAGTAACTGACAATTTAACCACTGGCTTATGTCAAATTGAATACAAAAATTGTCACTACAATTGAGGCTCACTGTACCACGAGTACATTAATTATTTATAGGTTATAGGTAAAACAGTCCATCGTGTGAGAACGGGTAGTTATTACGTTTTTCATCATTTGTAATGTTTCACAAGTATCATACTGATAACATTGGAATTTACAACTTAATTCTTATATAATAATTGCACTTGCAGATAACACCTTTTTGTACACAAATGTGGTTTTAAAATAGCTCTTATCGTATTGACACGAAGTCTCATTACCGCATAAGCTATGTTTAATATCAATACGAATTAATTATGGCATGCGTACGCTACTACAATTCTAGGCAAATTAAAAGGGAGTATCAACAACATAAACTAGTAGTTCTTACTACCTTTCGGTTTTGAATAGCTGAATAGGTTTTAGACGCTAAACTTACTTGTGTAATTCCCGTGTAGTCGATCTGAGCGGCGATGTGGCCTCCTATCGACTTCTCGTGGTCCACTGACACGCCACAGCGACGCGACAGTCACGCGACCCGTGCGAACGAGCGGGACAACACGCTCGCCACATGCGTTGTTGCCACATCGCCGACCACAAACCGCTGATCTTCGATATCGCCATCCCTTTTGCTCGCGTGTTAATCTGCAATTGAGTAAGGGACGCTCGCGGAGTTCGAATTTCGAATTGGAATAGCCGCTTAAGTTCAACGGTCGGAACGATCAAAAACCAACCTGAATTATGGAACGTAAGGACGATTTTTAAAAAATGGCGTTTCTGTCGGCTGATTTTTCGCAACCACGGACTGGTTCGACTTTAACTGTTTGTATCAAAGTTCCGTTCAGAATAAACTGTAGTTTTGGCGGGAATCCGAGTCGTCGTTCAGTTCGCTCAATACAAGCTGTGTTTCCAATAAGGTTTCGAATGTATGAAGTTAAAACAACTTTACTGCCATTTGGTTCTAGTATAGAACTTGTCAACAGGTTTTTGTGGTAATTATACGCTCGTGAATCATTGCAATTAGTGTAAAATACTGTAAAAATGTAGATTTATCGGTTTTTAAAGTGTAATTTTCGTAAGTTGCCCGATTTAGAAATGATTTGGGTTTATTGCTGCTTTAAAAAGCAAATAAATACCGACCGACATTGCTAAAGAGGGAAAAGGACTGAAAATCTACCGGAATACCTACCTAATAAGTAAATAATAGACACTGATTCCCGATTCGATTGCGATGTGTTTGTTGTTGTAGTGACTGACACTACCTATGCGACATGACTTGGTAATGACGAATATAAAAGTCATTAAATCAAATATGAATAATTTTTCTCAGAGGGGTCATGTTGACATAATTTAGTTTTTATTGCGGTATAAGAACCCTATCCTCAGAAATAGTTTATTATAAATAATAAGTAAGTAGGTAATAAATATCGGACAACCTCACAGAAATCGATCTAGTCCCAAATATTAAGCTCAAGAAGGCTTGTGTTATGGGTACTAGACGACGATATACGTAGGTACTTATATAGATAAATAAATGCTTAAAAATACATAGAACAACATGACCCAAGCACAAGTATTCGAGTTCATCACACAAATATTTGCCCTGGCCGGGGTTCGAACCCAGGACCGCCGGCTCAGTAGGCAGGTGACTACAAACCGAGCCAACCGCTTCGTCAAAAGTTTATGATTTTACATAGGTCGAAAAAAAAAACTACTAATTTTTTCTGTTTCTGAATTTACCTAGGTATAAAAAAAATAGTAAGTATATTAATCTAATAAATATGGGCATAAAATTAAATATATTACATGCCGCAAATCGCGCTACTATAATTATATTATAGCCTACGCGCCAGCACATAACTGGGCTGCTATGCTTCGCTTCCCACATTTCGACGGCAAAAATCTAATTTCAACAATCATCATTTAACAATAACGCAGTAAAAATACGCGCAGTACTCTAAATAAGACCGCCTTTCTGCATTTGCGTCAGCTCACCTGCCGTAATCACCTGTCCGCAAATTCGTACGCACGTGCTGTATAATGATTGATCACTTTGATGATAAGTCTATGTTAAGCACCTTTTTAATGGGTGGCCACTCTTAAAGGTACCGACTCATCTTGATCACTGTATTAAGTGTCGTTCCATAAAGGTACCTACCAATACGGTTTGCAATTAAAGTCGAACGTTTGAATCTTTATGCGACTAACCTGTCAATGCGTCCTTTGTCGTATGCGACATATTGTACTCTTTTGTTTAACTAGTGTCTCTGTGAGCTGACCTCGCGAGTCTCTTTCGAAATAACTGAATGCTGTTTTGCGTAACTCAACCATTTTGATAATTTTAGAAAAATTCAATCGACTTAAAAAAAAAATACTTATATATAATTTTCGAACCCGAAAATTTCACGAGAATCGGTTGAGATATGCGACCTGTAGGCGAGAACAGCCGGACAACTGGTTATCCGTACATCCGGAATACGGAAATAAGAATATTTGTGGCCAAGCTGAAAGAAAGACGTATCTCTAGCTTCACTCGCTCGGTCAAAAACGTCACATATGCTTGCCTGCTTAAAGTAAGTATTCGCATCTTGTAAACCTTCGTCTCTGAAGTAACCCGTCTAGCACAACTAACGTCGCGCGACATAGCGCTACCCGTCACTCTCTCACATTACTGCATAGAAAGAGACGGGTAATTATCTCGCGCGAGAAATAGTCGCGTATGACAGTTATGCTATTGGTGCAAGACTCGTTACGCGCCGCAAACCGTGCTTGTAGCATACGAGCCAGCGTGCACCAGGGCGCTCAGCTTCGCATGTGTTCGTAGCTAGTCCCAGTGGCAAATGTGTTGCCTAATCCGAAGACAAATGACGTCGTAGTTTATAGGTACACAAGAATCCAATAGTAAGTTTGTACTCTCACACAAAGACCGACTCACTGGTAGTGATGGCTAAACAACCCTGATACAGTTCAAGTTGCTCAAAAAAACAATAAAATACAATTCCCAGGCGGCTTTTGCTATGATCAAAACAGAAAACCTGTAGTCTATTATTTTGTCTTTGATGCTAACGTCACCACCCACCGTCAAACCGCTTTAACACTAAAACAATTAACCAACTATTTGTGCGCAACCAAACCACCTCAGTGGATCTTTGCCTCCAACACCTGTCCAAGCCTCGCTTCACGATCCTGCCCGTCTAGCACAACTATGCTTCACGACTCTTGTCGCGTGACATAGCGCTACCCGTCACTCTCTAACATTACTGCACAGAAACAGACGGATAATTATCTCGCGCGAGAAATGGTCGCGTATGACAGTTATGATCGAGGTGCTGAGCTAGCCCTCGCCAGTTACGGACGCCTGGCACTTTAAAACAATTACTGAATATTAATTAATGATAGAGAATCATAAATACTGATCATAGTGTTAGCGGACGCACTTTGTCGCTGTATCGTCACATACGAACCGCGGTGCAAAACTATAACTGGAATTAATATGACAAGGTGCTAACGCGTGCAGATGTTTATGGAGCCCCTGTGCTTCTTAATTTTCATAACGCCGCTAACTAGATGCTCCACACATAAAGAAAAAATGGTTTAAAAATAGCACAACTGTGCTGGTTTAAAAATAGATCCACCGGTAAAAAGTGGCTAAGCGCGAGTCGTCCCCATGTAAAAGGTTTAATGAAATGTTTAAATTTTTAATGACGTCTACAACTAATAACTATCAAACAAATATATAATCTTACAATTTTAACTACTAAAATGCGCCCGAAACTCCATTCGGCTAAAAAGTATCCTATCACCATTTTTGGGTGTCTTCATATTATATTATCGTTACAGCACACCCCAGTGGTTTTAGTTTGTACGAAAAGCTTCGAAGAAAGAGAATATAAACACTACGGCTTCGAACACTCGCTCTTGACCGGCTTTTATATGATATGGGAAGCAAACGAGCTGGCAGATCGTCTGATAGTAAAGTTAATCTGTTAAAAGGTGGCCGATCGGAGAAGAATTGACAACATTTCATATATCTTACAGATGAAAATTTATTAATATTATAGGGATCGAAGATCGAAAGAGCTTTGCGTCGTGTAGGTAGGTAAAATATTTATTTGAATTTTTTTTTATGTATGTAAAACAATACAGAAATATATACATAACCGACATCTGCGGCAACTAAGCCTGGGTAGAGTTGTAGTCTTCGAACTATCCGCGAAAAAAAAATAAGCTGTCTACAATGTCAACCAAAACGTCATAATTTTTTTTAATAGACACCAGACTGAATTACCCTTCTTGTCATAGTTTGGGAGTTACTACATTTTAGAATGAGTACATTTTTGTAAATTAATAATAAAATCATTACTTGGTAATCGTAGCGAAAATATAAAAACAGTGATTTACATCCTCTTTCTAAGTGCAGGTAATACGGAAAATTAATAAAATTGTAGTCTCAAAAATATGAAATGTGGTTAATTGCACGTTAGCCATAAGAACCTCTTCTCGCGGAACCCTATAAAGGCGTTTGCATCGGCACCGGGAACAAAAGGTGCGCGGACACGTGCCCGGCATGTGCTCCTGCGCAGCGCATGTGTGTTTCGGGGTTAATAGGCTAATGCTAGCCCATGTGCCTTAGCGTGCCTAGACATCTTTTGTTTATTACAATCTTTAGTCCAGTTTATATTATATTTATAGTTTATAGTGTAGCTAGATAATCAAAGGGTAAAAGAAAATAATAAGGCCTAATACCAGTTGTCTGGAAGAGAGTTTTTCTGTGTTTGTGTTTCGTTCTTGTCGAGGTGTGCATAAAGATTACTCTATCTATTAGTCGAAGGCTGGGCTGGTATGGCAAGGCCTCTTAGTGCTCCGATGGACATATCAATATAAAAAAATGCATTAGACATATTTTTGTATGACCAGATTCTACCCGATTTCGTCTGCGTAGAATTATTTAAGAAATGTCAGAAGGTATCACCACGAAGGTATCACGTCTGAAAAAAAATCCTTCCCCGGTATGCAAAATTCAAAATTCAAAATTCAAAATTCTTTATTGCATGTCACATTACAAATATAGTTGGAATTAAAAATAAATAGGTCTACATGTGACGCCCTGCAAAGGGCACAGCAATATCAGAGGGCTAGAAGTAGTTAATTTAATTACAATTATTTTATTATTTTCTTTAAATATCACACTAAATTCATAAATTATTACTACGCATTAATTTCAATTCTGATTATTCATGTTATTTACTTATTACTAAGCATAATAACTCACATACTAACATGGTTAAAAAATTCATTTAAATTATAAAAACAAGCATTAACTAAATACAATTTCAATTGTTTTTGGAACAATCTAGGGTCCTCTAGATCTTTTATAGAGTTTGGAAGGTGATTATAAATTTTGATAGTCATATAATGGGGGCCACGCGTAATAAGTTTTAATTTTGAGAAGGGCATTTGAAGTTGATTTACGTTTCGTTTATTTCTTTTAATTTGTTTTGTTGCTTTAGGGGAATATAAATCAAAGTGTTTCCTTAGGAATTTGCACGATTCAAATATATACATAGAAGCAACAGTTAGAATTTGGTGTTTGATGTAATAGGGTTTGCAAACTATCTCCATGCGTAATTTCATCTAAATTGATTTAACAGACAGACAGGCAGAGTTACTTTCGCATTTATAATATTATTAGGGATAATGTGTACAAACTGCCAGAGTATCTTTATTAACTGTATTGTTTAAGAAATAATTATTTTTTAAACGAAATTGTTAATGTGTAATGTATTCGATGTACGTTAATAAAGTTGTTGCTTACTGACTTAGATACTACTGTACTATTATCTATTCTGTGATACTACCAAATTTTTCGAAAGATATTTTTTTTCTAACAACTCTTTTATTCAGCCTCGTTAGTCTTCGTCAGGTACCGTAACCTATAATACCCTTGGAGTAAGGAAAAAGTATTTCTTTGTGAATTTAACATAGGCCGCTGTCAACAAAAGCGGAGCGGCGCAGAGTTGTGTAAAATGAACCAATCACATGCCTCAGATTTAAATGTACCTACTTTCTTTGGGCTTCACAAAGAAATAAAAAAATTTGTTTAGTGCGAGTCGGACTCGCGCACCGAGGGTTCTGTACAAACACTTTCCCTCCTTAAGTGGTTAAGTTAAGTTTGCACCTGGTATGTATAGCACTCCATACAAATGAGGTGCAAAGTTAACGCAACCAATCCCGTTTGTTGTATGGGAGCCCCCCTTAAATATTTATATTATTTTATTTTTTAGTATTTGTTGTTATAGCGGCAATAGAAATACATCATCTGTGAAAATTTCAACTGTATAGCTATCACCCTTCTTGAGATACAGCCTGGTGACAGACGGACGGACGGACGGACGGACGGACAGCGAAGTCTCAGTAATAGGGTCCCGTTTTTATCTTTCGGGTATGGAACCCTAAAAAGGGTTCGAAGAGGTTCATTTTCTCTGAACCACTTCTGTGTAAAGAAAGCCTTAGGGTGCATCTCCACTGAAGCAGAGTGGCGACGCCGACGTGCGGAATCGACCAATCACAAAAGTGAAGTGGACCTGAGATACAGATTTCAACTCAGGTCAGTTTACCACTCATTCGCACGAAGCGATTTGCTTCATCACTTTTAATGCGAACCGCTAAGGAATTGAACTCGCTCCCATCGTAAAATATATAATTTATAAGTACTCGGATTTCTAATTCAAGACCAAAAAAACTACGACAGATACGCTGTCAAAATTGACAACATTTAAATGACATCTGAGTTTGTTTCTTGGCTTGCACCAAATGCTCAAGTGTTACAAGTACAATACCAGATTTTGTACCAAAAATCTGCGATGTTTAAGTTTTTATTATCTCCTCTCGTAATTATGTAATAATAAATATAATTAGTTATTTTGTTAAAACAAAGAGTTAAAGTTACCAATAAATAAATTATCTTAGCGTGTTTAAAAAAGAAAAAGGATTTTACTATTGTAAAAATATTTTATTGTAGTGGCAACCTTGTGGAAGTTTTTTTGGTCTTGAATTAGAAATCGTAGTATAGGTATCTTCAAGTTAAGATTGAATAGGGTATTACTGAACCAGCGAGCTACATCCTCGACCCCGAAGTCACTTTCCATCAGGTGATACTGAGGTCAATCGCCGGTCAGTCTGTGAATAAAAAAAAAGGTGATTGGTCTATTCTATTATACCTACTCAATAATTCGATGCACGTTAACAACAGTCGGTCAAATCACCCCTCGCACCAGTTAGAATCCCAGACATATGTTCAACACCTTTCATAACCGGTCGATTGAAGGACATCCGCTTTTTCGTAAAAAAACGGCCCCGATATTCTCACAGGAAAGGAACTGCGTCGTATCCGGTGCGCAAGCGCAAAAACAATCGTTTATTCAGAGCTCGTTCGGGAGTCGCGCGAAATTCAATCGCCTTATTCTAAAACGAAGTAAACGCCATCGAATTCTAAATGCACTTCATCTCTTTTGTTAGGATACACAAAATCTGCTGTTGTGAAGCTAAAAGGGAGTAAGTATGAAGGAGTTTTGAATGCACATAAGTTATTTTGGTTTGGTTGGAAATTTAACTCAGGTAAAGCGACGAGATCAGGTAATCGGTTGGCTATTGTGATTCGATAGGTTCTCGTTCGTCAAATAAGTTCAGTGAGAATGATACCTACTATATGCAACCACAATTTCTTTGGAAGTAAACTCAAATTCAATGCAATTGCATACATGGAATATAAGTCGTCTAAGTATACATACTTATAATATTATTATGCATATCGTCGTCTAGTACCCATAGTACGTTACAGGCTTTGCTTAGTTTGGGACTAAGCTGATTTATATAAGATTGTCTCTCAATATTAATTAATTTATTTACTTTTATTAAATAAATAGACAGACCCAGAAATAAAATATGAACTTTAAATAATAAGCACAATTCTCACTAAAATATACAGTGACACCAAAAAATATATTCATTTAAAATGTTATGGTGGAGTAAGTAGAACTTTTGACAGAACGGTATGATGACCTTTCAACTTGAAAACAAAATTGCCGCCACGCGTGGACAACAACAATAAACTCATAAGTCCGCAAACAACCGATATTTCTCACGTACGGCATTCGAAACTCCACGACATAAGGTTCATTGCTCAATTTTAAAATTTCGGTAGTTCATGAGGTAAGTGAAAGGCATTCGTGAGAATAGTAACGCTATAACAATAACATATTTGCAGTCACCTGCGTCAGTGATCGATCTGCGGAAATGCCATGGAAATGCAATGCAGATTTCTTTTTAATTGTATCTGTGTGTTGAATGGACGTTACGTAACAATTGACGTTTTTGCGAAAAGAACAGTTAACAGTAAAAATAATCCTTAAAATATTGTTACCACCCATATTGTTAAATTACTACAAAAAGTTTAGATACTAGGAAAAATAGCTATAATATTACTATGTGGCGACGGCGGTAGGCATGAGGAAATCAGTGATGTTACATCACAACACAGTTGCTTAAATATTTTTTGTTTGTTTTTCTGATCATAATAATGAAAAATAGCTAGCTTGAATGACGATGTGGCTTCCTGTGTCCGTTGACCTCTGATCACGTCTATACTCAGTTAGTCAGACTAAGTCACCTACATACTCTGGAGCACAGCCAAGATTACGTAACACCAAAGGCAAAGCAATATTTTAAACTAGGACTATAAAGACGATTAAAAATGATTCGTTACCGTGTGATAAAGTTGAATAATTACCTATCCTCCTTTTCTAAATACAAACACAAAATTAACATAAAATTAAGTAGTTACACGGTCATGTGACCATTTACAAAATAATGGACTAGCCAATACACATTCGGAAATACAGGATTTGTCTTTCATTTGTTTGCATTTACCTATTTTTTTTGTGAGATAGGATTATAGAGAGGCACCGTTTATTTGGAAACGAGTCTAATCAGAAAATTAGGCCCTAGGATCCTGTGGAGTACGCAGGGATGGCCTTTGACCAGCAGTGGACGTCTATAGGCTGATATGATGATGATGATGAATCCTTGACTTTGTATTATGTATACAGGAAAGATACAAACCTGTGTAATGTAGTTTATTTCCCAAATAGTTATGTAGTAACTCAAATTAGTAGTATATTTTCAATGAAATCGCAGCTTTTTACATAGCCAGTTTTATTCGTATTGAATAGTAAAAGGACAATAGCGTAACAGACAAACTGGCTCCGTACGAGCCGGTATAAACCTGTCGGGCCATGCGGACTTGCCAGCAAATAGTTCCCGTCGCCTAATAAATGCAACTTACCCGGAAATTTGTTTACCAACCGAGGAGCTGCAGTGCGGGACACTATTTCAGCTTCTACGTAGTCTTCTTCAGTGCGATGTTGCTGTATTTATAATAATAAATAATAATAAATAATAAATATCAGACAACCTCACACAAATCAACCTAGTCCCAAATTAAGCTCAAGAAGGCTTGTGTTATGGGTACTAGGCGACGATATACATACTTATATAGATAAATAAATACTTAAATACATATATAACATCCATGACCCAGGCACAAATATTCGTGTTCATCACACAAATATTTGCCCTTGCCGGGATTCGAACCCGGGACCGTCGGCTCAGTAGGCAGTTGCTTAACCACTGCGCCAACCGCGTCGTCAATAATAAACTCCGCCAAAGTCGTTCCCTTCTTTAAAAGACGGCCTAACATCCTGGGCTGCAAATAATATCGATGTTTGATACTGGCATCTATCCAATATGTCGCCACTCGTATCTGTATGCGCTATTTGATCATAACCGTAATGAAATGACATTTTCTTTTTCATTTACCTACATTAATAATTGACGAGTCATCGCAAAAATACATTCATGTACTATAATAGGTACTTGTGATATGTACATATTTCTGTTTTACTGTAAGTATCTTATTTAAACTGACAATTCCTAAATTTCACTCAATAACAATAACATCTCTAAGGGCTCATCGCGGTGAGTCAAAAAGTGAAAAGTTAGCATTTCCAGAGTCCATCATAAAGATCATATTATTAAAAGTGGTGTATAAAACAGTTACATATACCAAGATGTTGTTTCCGTATTGTTGGTGTAGGCAACCCTAGGATTACATGCCCTATAACGTGCCACAACCAGTAGTGTCGGACGTCAATACAAGCATCCAACTAGATACTCGTAGGCTAATTCCTTTGTCGGCTTTTGCGAAGAACAAAGAAGTGAATATGTGGTATATTATTTTGTAACGGTACCCCAATTACAGGGCTAACAAACAGCTACGTGTAAACCTTGTACCAACTAACAATTCTATAGGTACCTTTGAATTACTTTAACTGCCCAAATGTTTGCTTAATAAGCAAGGCTGTGTCAGCTGAGGTCAAACAGTGAAATGTTAAATATACTATCGCGTGACCGTTGCGGTAGACACAATGCAAAGTTGGCTTCCGGAACTTCTTGTTCAACACTCCAATTTTATTACTATTTAGTACCAAAATAATTTCTTCCATATTCTACACAATTATTATGACTGAAAGTCGAGCACGGTGGCGTGCCATGGGAGAGGTCTAGTCTATGTTCACCAGTGGACTGATACAGGCTGATGATCGTAAATATATACCTTCATTAAAAGTTATTTTTTTTATTGAAAAACTGTTTCATATGGACAGGACAGAGGTGATAATTACGGGGAAAATCTCAGCGCGTGCAACTTTTGTACTATTTTGGATAGATAGGTATTGATTACATCATCTATTGGTCGAACTATTTGTGTGGTCTTATCCGCTGAACGGTGATACAGTTAATACAGTACCATTCGACATTCAGAGTTAGGATACTTTTTACACGATTAAGCTAAAGAAAAAAGGGAACCGTTGCATAAAAATAGATTTATTTAAATTGTACATAATTACACAACACCCAAAAAGCATCACAAGCCAAAATATGAGTCGTATCGTATTCTTTTATCAACTGTCATTTTATAAACCACTAACAGATATTAGATCGGAAGCGGAAATGGAGCCCCGCCGAGCGGGCATGTGGCCCCGAACAAAGGATGAGCCTTCGTTATCAGAGACTACTTAAATCACAGATACTGTCGATTTATGCGATCTTAACATCTTAGGGTTTTGAAGGCTTTATGTGACGATTTCACGACTGATCTGAAGGTTTTGTAGGTTTGTGGTTTTGTGAAGGTAGATCACGGCCAGATTTTACCCGCTGTTTCGTGTGTTTACTGATTAGTTTTGATAATCACATAACACGATATCTATGCAATAAGTCACGTCGACTCGTTGCTGCGTTGTGGCGTGAAAGAATTTCAAACCAAGAAACACACTTTTGCATAGGTATTTATAATATAAGTAAAAGTAATCACATTTTTTTTGGCTTCTGGCCCCCAAAGTCTAAGATATTATCCATCAACAAACTTTCCTAGTCCAGAAATAAATATCACGAAAATGAAGATTATGATGAAACTATGTGCTTTGCCTGTTGTTGCATGTTCCGGCCAGGCTACTTTTATAATCTGACCAAACGAGCGTAGCGTATCGGTTCCTGCCCAAGAATGCCATACGTCCGCCCGAATTCTGAATGTTTGGATGTCCCGATTTCCGGCTGTTTTCACCTACATGTCGTATTTCTCAACCGACTCTCTTGAAATGTTATGAGCAGGGTTCAATAATTATATTGAATTTTTTTATCTGTTCAGTATTTCGAACATTTTCAAAATACGGACATATTTGGTTACCTATCTCCTTTCTATTTACTGTACGGGTACCTACAGTACTCTTGAAAGAGTAAAAAAAGTGGTCACGAGAAAGCAAACCAAGCCGTTTTTTTCTTACAGTACTTAATAGTAGTAGGGATTCGCCGATTCTAGACACTGGGCGGACGGGCCTGATGGGCGGCATCCAGGGCGGATTTGGCGGACCACCAAACCTAAAAAAAAAAAAAAAAAAAAAAAAAAAAAAAAAAAAAAAAAAAAAACAAATAGCCCCCTACTTAGAGCGTTTGGAATAGGTCCCAGGACGCTCAGACAGCTCTGTCAGGACTTACAGAACGCCCTACGCTAACAATGCAACACCTTCCCCGACCCATCGACCCTTTTCTATTGTCTACCCGAGCTCGGGTTTTATTGCCCTCTCGGACGCCGAGCTCACTTTTATTACGGTCTACTATTGTTTCCCTCTTTTATATTTCTCTTTGGTTACAACTGTCTACAACTTTTAAGGCAAACGGTATACATCTTTTAAGAACATTCTTTAGGTAAAGCTGGACAAATACCTAAACATCTCATACCTAAACTATCAGACTAGGTCTGCCACCTTGGTTCTTATTGGAATCGCTGTTTCAACCCAGCCTGTCTCACATCGTCTCTTTACTCCAAGGTTTCTTACTACGTGATGTGTGCTACGGTGTACGTATCACTAATCTAAGCTAACCTATGCTAGATCACAATTCTAACCTAACCTAACCTAAGCTACAGGACTACGCCCAGCTAACGCAGGATACGTTACTTGACTACTTAACTTCAGGTAGCCTTACTTCAAAGTATGTCTTTTGTTACTCACTACATATGCTGCATTTGGAACGTTGTTCTATTCATATATTTTATCTTGTTCAACTTAACATTACTTCTAACCTAACCTAACCTAACTTCGAAAACTAATTTTGAAGAACTGCTTTATATACTTACCTACTTAAAACTAGCTACGAGCACAGCACAGTTGTTTTGGTCTTAAGAACGCTGTTCTAACCTAACCTAACCTTGCATAAATTTGACTACGTACTCAATGTTACTTTCATCTCTTTTTTGTAATAACCGACTTCAAAAAGGAGGAAGTTCTATGTAAAAATATTGCATGCAGCATAAGGATAATACGAATCTAATCTTACAATAGTAATGCGGTATTTTATACAGTAATAACTGCTTCAAAACTATACTAACTTAATTTAGCTGTAAGTTAAAAATACGAGTTCTATTTTTGCATATTTATTTATTTCGCCAAATATTATGTTCTTGAATAGATGCTTAAGAAAATACCTGAATAAACTTTTTAACTTGTACTAACGTGTATTTGTAGTAGGCTGAACTAAACTCGTTGATTTTTTAATTTGTTTGTTGGGTCCATATTGTTTGTAAAGATTTATGACAGGTTTCTTCCCCGAATCATCAAAAGATTCGAAAGTCTATTATAAATTTTATTACTGTTTGTTGGTGGCTGTTGAGCGCGGTACAAACTAGTCGAAACGTGATTTTAACGGTAATCTATTGTCGCATCCTTATAAAAGCCGATGGACAGTGACGATCAATAAGTATTCCGAACCGAGTCGTGCTTGTTACCAGAGCTCTCTCAGTATACAGTGACATAGTGTTGAATCGTGCTACAGTGCTTATAAAAAATGGCAAATGTAAGTATGTACTATTTTTTATAAAATATGTATGTAGTATTTTTATGTACTATTTGTTTAACAGTGTTTTTTTCTGTAACTTGCGTTCATCGTGTTACTTGTTAAGTGTGTTAATCGGATGTATAACTTATTGTTGAATATTGTTACAGTTCACGGAAAACACTTTCAAGAATTTTTATTACCCTGAACCTGAACATGATGATTCAGGGAGTGATGAAGAAGGCACACTCGGTTTTAAAGTGAAACAAGCCATAGCGAAGAAACGTCCTGCAAATATTATCGAGAGTTTCTTTGAAAAACCGCAGAAAAAAGTGAAACCAGTGAAGAGATCTTCCAGTGTGTCGCAAAGTTCCCATACCGGTGTTGCTTACCTATCTTCGGGTAAAGACGATGCTGCGTATGCATCACACCTTATTAAAATAGAAATATACGATCTTGAAAAAGTTAGGAACATCGCACCAGAAGAGCACTGGAAGCACGCCGATGTGAGATTAAAATCTTACATCTCAACTGAGCAAGATCCACAGCTTGAGACTGTCCGTGATGTTATATACAACATGACGAAAGACATAGCTTCGAAGGACACGTGCGTGAAATATTTTATAAACAATACGAAAAAGTAAACTAAGTGTTTGTGTAGTTTTAATACTAGGTTAAAACTTTATTTATTATATAAGACATTAGATAATATTTTATAACATACCCTTGTGTACTACTAGTGTTATATATTTCTTACTGCTTAAACAACAACTTTTTGTTATTCAAAATTGTTAAGACTCGTTTCATAACCACATGTTGTAATTTGTTTTGTAGCCTAATCATATTGATCTATTTCCCTTTGCAAATGTATAAATACCCTTTAATATAAAATCACTAAGCTACGTTTGTTATTTTAAGGAGAAAGTTTGTTGTAATGTAATCACTATTTTCTTAGACACATCTCACGATGGACTGTTTAAGCTGTGATGTTTACGATTCTGAGCTCGTCAGGCTATGCGAAGAAATTGAAAATGATCACGAAATGTATGAGATCGGGGAATTACTAAGCCAGCTGCATAGTCAAGGGTGAGTATTCTTGTTCCAACCTGTTATATTGTTTATTGATATTGTACTTGTATATTTAGACATGCAATTTAAACAGTTTATTCTTGTTCAAACTTGTACAAAACCATTGACCAGTGTCATTGGGTTGTTGCCTTTTTATGGCTCAGTTTCATTGTTCTCTGTTGGGTGGGGATCCTGGAAGGTTCTTTATAAGCGTCGTCTCTGGTGTAGTAATCATTCATTGTTCCAGTTACTGTGTTTGTGCTAGTACTGTGTCTGTGTATTGTACAAAATACTGTTTTAAAAATGGTGCTTGGATACTTTCATATGGGAACTAGTTTAACCCACGACAAAATTGCAGTTTTAAGCAAAGGATTCATTTTAAAAGTATTTCATAGAAACATAAGATTGTGGTATATTGACAATCAATTACCTCAGGCGCTTTTGGAAGATGAAGATATTATACCCTATTACACACCATGTGATGGGCATATCAATAAGTCGATGCATAACTTGTCATCAGATGTCATTGATGGGGTTTTAACAATGCAGGCATATTGCCAGCAATGTCGAAAAAACTTAAGTTAGTATAATGATAATAATTTGATCATTGTATTGAAGTTTTAAATCTTGTATTAAATACTAACGTTTTACTTTTTCTATTACAGATCTAACCAAGTAGGACGGGGGAGAAAAAGGGCAGCTACAAGTACGGGTGCAGAAGTACCAGTGAAGAGAAACTACCCTTCCAACAGTCGTGATATGTCTACATCCTCAAGCGAAGAACCATTATCCGATGTCAATGTAAGTACAAAAAATAATTCTGAAATAGAATGTTCGGTGTGTAAAAAGTTCGTGTCAAAAAGATATTTTGGTAACCATTTAAATAGTAATATTCACAAAAATAATGTGTTGAGATCCGATAGTGAATATGTTAATGTTCAATTAATTGAAAATGCATTCAAAAACAGAGTCGCTACTTACAGAATATTATTTAATGAAATGGATCACCAACCTCTTGATCCCGAAACTATTTTACAAAAACACAAGGATAAGATCTTTACATTATTAGATCGTTCACTTAACAAACATCACGCTTTAAAAGTAAATTTTATTCTTAATGCAAATTTTACACAAGATACCAAACAATTAAATAATACATTTGATTTCCAATTAAGTAATAATATTGTTGATATCAGCACTGATAAAGCTGCTGTTTTTACGTCCCTAGTAAATGAAATTGTGATAAGGTTGTCAAACTTTGAAAGAAAAGATAGTGGGTGGAGTTTAGTAACATTTAATCATATCGATCTCAATATTAACAAATATAATCCATTACGCGGCTCTTCTTTTATCGAATTACCTCGTGATATAAAGAATAAAAAAGCGGTTATTAATGTAAAAAACAATGACCATGAGTGTTTTCGATGGGCTGTATTGTCTGGTTTATACGAACCCAAAAGTCATTCAAATATGGTCAGTTCATACATATTACATAAGAATAAATTGAACTTTGAAAATTTAACTTTTCCATTTAAATTGGGAGATATCCATAAATTTGAAAAAAATAATGATATTAGCATTAATGTATTTGGTCTCGAGTACAACTCTCAAAACAAGAAACACGATGTTATAGGCCCACTACACTTAACTAAATTAAAAAAGTCTAATCACTTAAACTTGTTGTATATAACTAAAGATAACCAAGGACATTATTGTTTTATCAAAAATTTATCGAGGTTAGTGTCTAAGCAATTATCAAATGCACAACATGCTGTTCATATTTGTGATGGATGCTTAATTAATTTTACATCACACGAGAGACTAAACCAGCATCAAAAAAACGACTGCTTCCACGTATGCACAAACTTACCATCCGAAAAAGAAGACACAAGAAATTGGTTTAACGAATATGTTCCATCGAATCAAGTTACTTTTAATAATTATGAACGACAATTAAGAGTACCTTTTGTTGTATACGCTGATTTTGAGGCATTTTTAAATCCAATTCAATCCTGTTCTAACAACCCCAGTACATCTTCTACTACCAATATTCAAAAACATGAAGTTTATAGCTTCGGTTACTATATTAAATGTTCTTATAATGACAAGTTATCTGTGTACAGAACATATACAGGAGAAGACTGTGCAAAAACATTTATGAAAGTCATAAAAGAAGATTTAGAAACTATTTGTAAAAGTAATGCGTTTGCTAAAACTTCTTTCCCTCTAACAGATGCTAATAAGGTAGACATTATGCAAAGCCAAGCTTGTTATATTTGTGATAGAAATTTGAATGATGACTCAACCGTTTCTTATAATTATCATACTGGACTTTACGAAGGCGTTGCACATAAATTTTGTTCTGAAAAATACAAACCACCCAATTTTGTACCTGTATTTTTCCATAATTTGAGCAATTACGATAGTCATTTTATTGTACATGGACTTGGTCTTGAAGATGGTGACATAGAACTAATCCCACAAAATAAAGAAAAGTATATTTCGTTTTCTAAGTCTTTACAAGTGAATAATCGTGTTGTAAAATTGAGATTTGTCGATTCTCTTAAATTTATGTCGAGTAGCTTGGATAAATTAGCTAAAAACTTGACTACTGACCAATTTTACGAATTGAAATTGAACTTTCCTCGTGAAGAAGACTTTAAACGTCTAATACGGAAGGGAGTCTATCCATATGAGTACATGACTTCGTATGATTCACTGAAATTAACTTCGCTTCCTACACAGGATCAATTCTATAGTTCTCTGACTGACAGTCACATTTCCGAAAACGATTTCCTACATGCTCAAGATATTTGGTCTCATTTCCAATGCAAAAATATGGGGGATTATTCCAATCTTTATCTGAAAACAGATGTTTTATTACTAACTGACATATTTGAAAATTTTAGAAATGTGTGTCTTAAGACATATGGTTTAGATCCCGCCCATTATTATACCGCGCCTGGAATTTCCTTTGATTCGATGTTGAGGACTACCAAAATAAGCTTAGAACTTTTAACAGATGTCGACAAAATAGCTTTTATAGCGAAAAACATTCGAGGAGGGATTTCCCAATGTAGCAACAGACATGCAAAAGCAAATAATAAATTTATGGAAGACTATGATCCAAATATTCCTTCATCTTTTCTCATGTACTTAGACGCAAATAATCTCTATGGGTGGGCTATGTCACAATGTCTTCCGTCTGGCAAATTTGAATGGGTAAATAAAGATACCGATTTCAATGTTTCAGACGATGCTGATTATGGGTTTATATTAGAAGTTGATCTAGAGTACCCCAAGGAATTACATGACTCTCATTCAGATTTGCCGTTCTGTCCAGAAAATGTATGTCTAGGTGATTCTAAAGAAAAAAAGTTGATTCCCAATTTAAATAATAAATATAATTATGTATTACATTACAGAAATCTTAAACAATGTTTAAAAAATGGGTTGCGTTTAGTGAAAATCCATCGTGTGTTGAAGTTCAAACAATCTACTTGGTTAAAAAGTTACATAGATTTGAATACCCGAATGCGTTCGCTGGCGACGTCTGATTTTGAAAAAGATTTCTTTAAACTTATGAATAATTCTGTTTTTGGTAAAACAATGGAAAATGTCACGAAACGTGTGAATGTTAAATTATTAAGTCACTGGGAAAATCGCGGAAAATCCCAAGGGGTACAGTCCTTAATATCTAAACCTGAATTTCATAGTTTATCAATATTTTCTGAGAATTTAGCTGCTGTGCAATTGAAAAAAACAAAAATCTTTTATAACAAACCAATTTACCTTGGATTCTGCATTTTAGATCTATCGAAAACTTTAATGTACGAATTCCACTACAATTATATGAAATACAAATATACGGAAAATCTCAAGCTCCTTTACACGGATACTGATAGCTTAATATATGAAATAAACACTGTTGACTTTTATGAGGACATTAAATCTGACCTGAACTTGTATTATGATACATCTGATTACCCACCCAACAATGCATATGGTTTACCATTACTAAATAAAAAGAGGTTAGGTTTTTTTAAAGACGAAAATAATGGCAAAATTTTGAAAGAGTTTGTTGGTCTTAGATCAAAAATGTATGCCTTAGATGTTCAAAATAGTGGTATTATATCCAAAGCTAAAGGAATAAACAAGTGTGTTACCAAAAAATTAACCCTTAACGACTATAAAAGTTGTTTATTTGATAGAAATATACAACATGCTCAAATGTTACGATTTCGATCAATAAAGCATGTTTTATTTACGCAAAATGTCAATAAAATATCATTATCTTACAACGACACAAAACGATATTTATTGAAAAACACTTCGGATACTCTTGCGTGGGGTCATTATAAAATACCTCATAATTCTTAAAAAATAAATAAATACACGGAACATTCAATTTTCATATTTATTTTTTGTACATAATATTGTATTTTAAGTTTTTTTATTTTTTTTTTATTTTTTAAGTTTTGACAATAAAATTATTGGCAAAATATATGTTTTTGTAAATTTTTATGTGATTTATCTAGAGTAATATAAATATTAAAAAATATTTAGCAAAATTTTTGTTTTTTTTTTTCATTTGTTATCCCATTTTTTTACCAAATTTATTTAAAAAGCTATGGTCTAGAAATTTTCTCATTTGAAGTCAATCCGTTAACATATGAACACACATATTTGAAAATTTATAATGATTCATTTTAACCACCCTTTCACTACAATAGTAGCGGGTCCAAGTGGGTGTGGTAAAACTCAGTTTGTTACCAATTTTTTAAACAATGCAAAAGAAATATGTAATGTTGAATTTGATGAAATTATTTGGTGTTATGATGAAATGCAACCTTTATACAATCTGGAAAATGTAAATTATAACCAAGGAATACCAGATTTTACTTTATTTGATGGAAAAAAGCCCAAGCTTCTCATAATTGATGACTTGATGAGAGAATCGGATGGACGAATCGTTGATATTTTTACAAAAGGAAGTCACCATAGAAACTTAAGTGTTTTTTATATTACTCAAAACATATTTCATCAAGGCAAAGGACAACGTGATATTTCATTGAATACCAGCTATATTGTATACTTCAAAAACCCGAGGGATAAAACACAAATTCGCTACTTGTCACGACAAGTTTATCCGGAGAACCCAAAATTTGTAGATGAAGCCTACAAAGATGCCACTAAAGATGCTCATGGTTACCTTATGATTGATCTGAAGCAAAATACCGATGACATATGTCGTTTTAAAACTAAAATATTTCCTTTTGATGGGCATTGTACCGTATATGTTCCCAAGAAAGGGTTTAAATACGACAAGAATCAACACGTTTTAATCAGTTCCAAATAATGCATCCAAGAGTACACACATATAAACATTTACTTGAAGCACTGCAGTTACTTAAACCAAAGTATCGCACAGCGTTGCTAAAATCTTGTGAAGATGAAGAAATTAATATTATTTGTGAGTGTATTTATAACGTTTTAAAAGGGAAAATACCACTGGAATCTAAAGATAAATCAAAACTAAACAAATATAAAGACACATTACGAAAACTAGTTTCGAAAGGGAAACACAAATTGAGGAAAACTGTTATTATTCAAAAAGGAGGTGCATTTCTACCTATTATATTAGGTGCAGTTTTAAGTGCCTTAGTAAGCTCCATAACATAAAATAAAATGGAAAACACAAAAAAAATGCTGTTAGTTGAACCAGACTTTATTGAAAGACTCAAACGAAATGATAGCCAACCCGAAAATGTATCATCTCGCCTAGACGGAGAGATGCAAAAAATCCTGAAGAGTAAAATTAATGATCGTGAAAAGTGGGCATTATATTCTCAAGCACTACAACGATTTTTGCACTTTATTGAATCAGATCGAAAACCATTTAAAATACCAATAGTGATGGAGGGGTTTGATCAACTCAACGATGAAAGTAAAGATTTAAACTTAAAAGTAAACAAAAAGGAGGAGGATGAAAATTATGAATCAGTTGCAAATAAAACACTACCAGATGGTGATGTTTCTGCAGTTACTGCAGCTACACCGTCTGGTACAAAAAATCCAGAAACTGTACTATTCAGTCCATCTCGTATTGTAGATAATTTACCAAAATCATATGAGAAAAAAACCAGAACATTATTGAATTGTATTGTGTCAAGCAGACCAAAAATATGGTGGAAAACAAATGGTGAAGTTGTAATACACAATCGAACTATTCCAAACAGCAATATTCTCGATCTGGTAAGCGATACGGTTAGATCTCTTAAACGCCCTAAGCCAACAGGATGGGAAGAGTTTGCTTTATTTTTAAGAGATATAAAAGTTCCTACGTCTTGTATAGGTAATCCTACTAATCTAGAATTTATAAATAAACCTCAATCGAGTGAACCTCACGCATCATCTGCTCCGTCAAGTGCTCGATCGTCATCATCATTTAAAGACACAAGCGCCAGTACACCTCTTTCAAGTGTTCTGCTCAAGGCAAACAAAAAGAAATTAGATTGGGAAAGATGGAGCCCTTATTAGACATTCATGCAATATACTACGATGTATCTAATCCAGCAGGCTAC
This sequence comes from Apotomis turbidana, assembly GCA_905147355.2. Lineage (NCBI taxonomy): Eukaryota > Metazoa > Arthropoda > Insecta > Lepidoptera > Tortricidae > Apotomis > Apotomis turbidana. The sequence goes on along the minus strand of LR990285.1, from coordinate 16,703,754 downwards.
AGTAGTTTAAATAAATTAAGTAAACAAATGAAAGGACGAATGAACAAAGACGAAGTAAATAACTGGTTACAATCTCAAGAAACGTACACACTGCATAAACCGGTTCAAAGGCGATTCACAAGAAATAGATACGTCTTATCTAACTTTAATGAACTCTGGCAAGCTGATCTGAGTGATATGGGTACTTACAGTCAATATAATGATGGATACAAATATATTCTGTGTGTTATTGATGTGTTCAGTAAATATGCTTTTGCGAGAGCTATGAAAAAGAAAGATGCCACAACCGTTATAAATTGTTTTGAAAGCATATTTACTGAAGCCAATTCTACTCCTCGTCACATCCAATCTGATAAAGGCACTGAATTTGTTTCAAAGGCAGCAAGGGATTACTTTAGGAGCAAAAACATTAACTACTATACTACTAACAATCCTGACATTAAAGCAAGTATAGTAGAAAGGTTTCAAAGAACTCTTAAAATGAAAATGTGGCGTTACTTTACTCATAAGAATACATACAAATATATAGATATTTTGCAAGAACTTCTTTATTCTTATAATCACAGTTATCATTCTAGTATTAAAATGCGCCCTATCGATGTAAATTTTGATAATATCATGACTGTTTGGTGTAATTTGTATAACAGAAAAAAGGATAGACAACTTAATTTGGAAATCACAAAACTAAATGTTGGTGATCATGTTAGAATTACTAAATATAAACATATATTTCAAAAGGGTTACGAAACTAATTGGAGTGACGAAATATTTAGAATTGATTCAATAATAAACCGCTTTCCACGAGTTGTGTATACGTTAAGAGATTTAGAAGGTGAGCCTATCGTTGGTACATTTTATTCTAAGGAATTACAAAAAGTGACTTATCTCCCCTCCATTGATTATAAAATTGATAAAATAATACGCTCACGTGGGGTTGGTGCCAGAAAAGAAGTACTAGTGAAGTGGCGAGGTTATCCTAACAAATTTGATTCTTGGATACTCGCTTCAAGCTTAGAAAAAATATGAGTGAAAACAGCTTTTATATTACATTGTTAAGTAACAGTTCCTCGAACTACTATACCGATAATACGACTGCACACTTCTTAACCAAATTACCCAGGAGTATAAAGTTGGAAGGAGAATGGGTAGTTGGCTTAGTAGAATTTCAATACCCTTGTTCAATGTACAATGTTCAAGATCATGAAAATATGATTTATTTAAAAAAGAAAGTAGTGTCACCCACTGACAAGATAGCCAAAATTGTAGATATAAAAACTCATATACCAGCAACTACATATGACAACGTTGACCATTTTATTCAAGCTTTTAATGACAACCCACAACTGAAAAATAATGTAAAGTTTAGATATGATAATCTAACCAAAATGGTTGGGGTAACAACAATTAATAACGATATAACTTCTCTTATAACAACCCCAATACTAAGTCTACAGTTAGGTTTTAAACCGAAAACAAATTTACGGCAAGTTTCATTTGGTAAAAATCCTGTTAATTTGTATTTGGGCTTACCATCACAATTATTTGTTTATACAGACATCATACAACCACAGGTAGTTGGTGATGTTATAACTACGTTGCTTAGAATAATACCATTAGATCCAACAGAATTCCATTATGGAGCATATAAAACACACATTTTCTCACCCGCTCATTATGTACCTGTTTTACGTAGAGAATTTGATACTATGGAAATAGATATAAGAACAACTACCGGTGCAAGAGTGCCATTTCAATTCGGAATTTCCTGCGTGAAACTACACTTTCAACGGCTAAGATGAATTATAAAAGATCATCTCACTCTTGTCCCTACGATCATTATTATACCCATCAAGCTGGTTCTGGTATAGGAATTGTCTATAAAGGTGTTCCGTTTCAGCGAGGGCATGGGATTGGAAGTTTTTTGGGGGGACTGTTTAGGTCAGTAATTCCTTTGTTGTCTAGTGGTTTTAAAACTGTGGGAAAAGAAGCGTTAGATGCGGGGGTTGGTTTGTTATCTGATATGGTAAATTCACGCCCTATAGATAGTTCAGTTAGGTCTCGATTTAAAGAAGCTAGTTCTAACTTAAAAAGAAAAGCTGATGAAAAGATCGATTCTCTGATGTCGGGATCTGGGTATAAAATGTCAACTAAAAGACGAGAACCTCTCATTACCTTGAAAGCATCGCGCCGAAGAGGAGCTAAGAGAAATAAATATAGTGACGATATATTTTCAAAGTAAATCATGTCATTCCTACACAATCATTCGTGTGAATGTGCAAAATCTGAGTTAGATATATTTGCCCTACCTTCGACACAGACAAGTATTGAGAGTGGACAGTGGGTTCATTATAAACCAATTTCATCTTTAAGTGATGATGGTCCTATTGAGTTTCAAGTCCCCGGTTCAGGTGATGACTACATTGACTTATCACATACATTATTACATATAAACGCCAAAATATTAAACCAGGATGGTACAAAGTTAAAGCCTGATACTCAAGTTGCCCCCGTTAATAATTGGTTGCACTCCCTTTTTAATCAACTTGACGTATATTTAAATCAAAAACTAATCTCGCCACCAAACAACACATATGCTTACCGTGCTTACATGGAAAATCTACTTAACTATGGACCAGCCGCTAAAAATACTCACCTTACTTGTGGGTTATGGTATGAAGACACAGCACATTATATGGACACCGTTGACGCAAATAACAAAGGATTTCACAAAAGGATGGAATTTGTTACAGATAGTAAACAAGTTGAAATGATTGGACATTTACATGGTGATATGTTTAACCAAGAGAAATTTCTAGTGAATGGTGTAGAAATGCGTGTTAAGTTAGTGCGATCAAAAGAATCGTTTAATCTTATTTGTCACCAAGATAAGAAATTTAAGGTACAAATAATGGACGCTAGTCTCATAATAAGAAGAGCTAGAATCAGTCCAAGTGTTTTGTTAGCTCATCAGAAAGTGCTAGCATCAACAACTGCAAAATACCCTATCACAAGAGCAGAAGTAAAGGTACTTACAATACCGTCAGGAATACAGGGTAAAACTTTAGATAACATATTTCTTGGACAAGTACCTAAAAGATGTATAATTGGTTTTGTATCAAATTCATCGTTTAATGGTAATTTTGCATTGAACCCTTTCAATTTTCAACATTATAATATGAATTCTTTTAGTTTATTTGTAGACGGTCATGAAATTCCTTCTAGAACATTACAACCATCATTTAGTTCTGGTTTAATAGCATCAACATATCATACTCTATTTTCTGGGACTGGTATTCACTTCCACAATGAAGGCAATGCAATAAGCAGAACTGATTACGGGGACGGTTACTGTTTGTTATGTTTTGATTTGACGCCTGACCTGTCAGCCAGTTCTACCTCACACTGGAACCTTGTAAGACACGGAAGTGTTCGGATAGAAGTTCGTTTTGATAATGCCTTGAGCACTACTATTAACTGTATTGTGTACGCTGAATTTGATAATGTTATTGAAATAAACAAAAATCGTGATGTATCTGTAGATTACAACAGTTAAAATAAATATAAATACAGTGAAATTAACAATTAATCTCATTTCTTCTTAATCTGTGTTTGTAACATCATCGATTAATGTATACATGTTTTATTTATTATGGATACTAATGAAATTCAATATTGTATGAAAAAAATTTACCCTAGATTTAAATCAAATGTTTTTGCTGCTAACCGAATCCCTATTTGGGTTGCTCGTCCCGTTTTTATTGTAAGCAATTTGGACCCTGATTCGAAACCAGGTTCCCACTGGGTTGCAATGCATATTGATGCTAAAGGTGTAGGGGAATACTTTGACTCATTTGGTCAGAAACCTACTGGTTATCATAAGTTATTTTTGAATAGAAATGCAAAACGGTGGTTTTATAACCAAAGACCACTTCAAAATCATTTCACTTCAGTTTGTGGTGAATATTGTTTAGTTTATTTATATTTTAAGTATCAAGGAAAAACTATGACCGATTTTTTGAGTTTGTTTTCTGAGAATTCTCTTTATAACGATTTAATTTTAAGAAATATGTTTAAGTCAATTTTTTATTTATAAATAATACCTTAATTATACCTTATTTACCTAAAAATAGTTATTGATTACATTACAACAAACTTTCTCCTTAAAATAACAAACGTAGCTTAGTGATTTTATATTAAAGGGTATTTATACATTTGCAAAGGGAAATAGATCAATATGATTAGGCTACAAAACAAATTACAACATGTGGTTATGAAACGAGTCTTAACAATTTTGAATAACAAAAAGTTGTTGTTTAAGCAGTAAGAAATATATAACACTAGTAGTACACAAGGGTATGTTATAAAATATTATCTAATGTCTTATATAATAAATAAAGTTTTAACCTAGTATTAAAACTACACAAACACTTAGTTTACTTTTTCGTATTGTTTATAAAATATTTCACGCACGTGTCCTTCGAAGCTATGTCTTTCGTCATGTTGTATATAACATCACGGACAGTCTCAAGCTGTGGATCTTGCTCAGTTGAGATGTAAGATTTTAATCTCACATCGGCGTGCTTCCAGTGCTCTTCTGGTGCGATGTTCCTAACTTTTTCAAGATCGTATATTTCTATTTTAATAAGGTGTGATGCATACGCAGCATCGTCTTTACCCGAAGATAGGTAAGCAACACCGGTATGGGAACTTTGCGACACACTGGAAGATCTCTTCACTGGTTTCACTTTTTTCTGCGGTTTTTCAAAGAAACTCTCGATACTATTTGCAGGACGTTTCTTCGCTATGGCTTGTTTCACTTTAAAACCGAGTGTGCCTTCTTCATCACTCCCTGAATCATCATGTTCAGGTTCAGGGTAATAAAAATTCTTGAAAGTGTTTTCCGTGAACTGTAACAATATTCAACAATAAGTTATACATCCGATTAACACACTTAACAAGTAACACGATGAACGCAAGTTACAGAAAAAAACACTGTTAAACAAATAGTACATAAAAATACTACATACATATTTTATAAAAAATAGTACATACTTACATTTGCCATTTTTTATAAGCACTGTAGCACGATTCAACACTATGTCACTGTATACTGAGAGAGCTCTGGTAACAAGCACGACTCGGTTCGGAATACTTATTGATCGTCACTGTCCATCGGCTTTTATAAGGATGCGACAATAGATTACCGTTAAAATCACGTTTCGACTAGTTTGTACCGCGCTCAACAGCCACCAACAAACAGTAATAAAATTTATAATAGACTTTCGAATCTTTTGATGATTCGGGGAAGAAACCTGTCATAAATCTTTACAAACAATATGGACCCAACAAACAAATTAAAAAATCAACGAGTTTAGTTCAGCCTACTACAAATACACGTTAGTACAAGTTAAAAAGTTTATTCAGGTATTTTCTTAAGCATCTATTCAAGAACATAATATTTGGCGAAATAAATAAATATGCAAAAATAGAACTCGTATTTTTAACTTACAGCTAAATTAAGTTAGTATAGTTTTGAAGCAGTTATTACTGTATAAAATACCGCATTACTATTGTAAGATTAGATTCGTATTATCCTTATGCTGCATGCAATATTTTTACATAGAACTTCCTCCTTTTTGAAGTCGGTTATTACAAAAAAGAGATGAAAGTAACATTGAGTACGTAGTCAAATTTATGCAAGGTTAGGTTAGGTTAGAACAGCGTTCTTAAGACCAAAACAACTGTGCTGTGCTCGTAGCTAGTTTTAAGTAGGTAAGTATATAAAGCAGTTCTTCAAAATTAGTTTTCGAAGTTAGGTTAGGTTAGGTTAGAAGTAATGTTAAGTTGAACAAGATAAAATATATGAATAGAACAACGTTCCAAATGCAGCATATGTAGTGAGTAACAAAAGACATACTTTGAAGTAAGGCTACCTGAAGTTAAGTAGTCAAGTAACGTATCCTGCGTTAGCTGGGCGTAGTCCTGTAGCTTAGGTTAGGTTAGGTTAGAATTGTGATCTAGCATAGGTTAGCTTAGATTAGTGATACGTACACCGTAGCACACATCACGTAGTAAGAAACCTTGGAGTAAAGAGACGATGTGAGACAGGCTGGGTTGAAACAGCGATTCCAATAAGAACCAAGGTGGCAGACCTAGTCTGATAGTTTAGGTATGAGATGTTTAGGTATTTGTCCAGCTTTACCTAAAGAATGTTCTTAAAAGATGTATACCGTTTGCCTTAAAAGTTGTAGACAGTTGTAACCAAAGAGAAATATAAAAGAGGGAAACAATAGTAGACCGTAATAAAAGTGAGCTCGGCGTCCGAGAGGGCAATAAAACCCGAGCTCGGGTAGACAATAGAAAAGGGTCGATGGGTCGGGGAAGGTGTTGCATTGTTAGCGTAGGGCGTTCTGTAAGTCCTGACAGAGCTGTCTGAGCGTCCTGGGACCTATTCCAAACGCTCTAAGTAGGGGGCTATTTGTTTTTTTTTTTTTTTTTTTTTTTTTTTTTTTTTTTTTTTTTTTAGGTTTGGTGGTCCGCCAAATCCGCCCTGGATGCCGCCCATCAGGCCCGTCCGCCCAGTGTCTAGAATCGGCGAATCCCTACTACTCTTAATGCTAAAACGGTAGCATACTTAAAAAACTATCACTGTACAATACCAACCGAAAGACCAATCAACTGTAAGTCAATCAAAAATTTGTTTTATTGTTATTAACTCTAACAAACAGTGTGTACGTATGTCCGCGCGGGGTGAGATCGAAAATAAAAACCCCCTTAAGGGGTGGGTTCATCCCCAAACATATTACGGGAATGTCGGCAGGTCGGGTTGTCCCGATTTTTTGCGATAACCGCATCCCGAATATTACAAAATGTTAGTTACATCGCGATAAGTTTTGATATCGATATGGTTTGTTTATGAGATTATATTGGCGGTAGATACTGACTCTTTTTCCCGAGTTGTATTTGCGTTGGTCAAGTTGCGCGTGTATTCTGTTAATAAAGGATTTTTTTTAAACCTTTAGAGAAGCTGTCTTGAAATGTTAAGTAAAAGTGTTACAAAAGGCAGTCAGCGAGTTTCTTCTCGCTTCGTATCGTATCGTGTCGTGTGTATCGTGTTATTTCCGAATCACTGAAGAATCGTATATGTCGGCCGAGTAATTTTTAAATTTAACATTTAAAATTTGGATAACGTTATATCTACTACCATTCAGTTACCTACTCAGTGCTGCATTAACTTTGCAAGTAGACTATCGACATGTATATTTACCTATAGTGTTGGGATGTGTTCAAGAATTTTGACTGTGATACGCGATTCTTACTAGCGCGACAAATATTGTCTCTCCCCTTCCTTTCACTACTGTAGAAAGAGACGGATGATGAGAGTAGCCGCGATTAGCTGCATTAGCCCGACAGTAAATATACCTAAGTACACTTTATGATTTGGCATTGGGATTGAAAGGTTGACGGTATTAACTTATATACGGTATTTTGGCTGCGCCCGTTCAGGTAAATAAAACGAAGATAGCCGAAAAGCGGGCATATCAGCACTCGGCGGTAGCGGCCTCTGAAATGGCTTTTCTATTCAATTTTCGATAGAGATTTTTTACCTATCCGCAGTTTTGCGTACGGCGGAACCAATAAATCTCCTCTTGAGGTAAGGGGCGAATTAATCACCTGACTGGTCTGCGGACCGATCCGACGACTGATCATACAGTCACTGAAAAATCGACCCCATACCGTACGCTGCTGCGTCCAAGTTCTCTCGGTGTTTACATTTTTATTTACCATTTGCAAGGTGAAAATAAGAAGAGGGAATAAATAGTAGGGCCTTCTTCGCCGATACACTCGTAGGAGATTAAAGTGTTCGGGGTTTACCGTGAAAAATACACGGCGTTTTTTAGTTCTTAGTTATCTGTAAATTGGATTTGCGTTCCAGCGTTTAATAGACTTTTTCGCGGTTAAACAATAATGATAAATTTTCTTGATTAAATTTAAAATCAGGGTGGAATTTAAAAGCTGTGCTGTAACCCGCCTATTAAGGTTAGGGCGGGCGGTGGGTCGCCGGGAGGGCATCAGGCACGAATTAATAAACAAGCCGGCCAAGGCCACGGGTCATAAGGCCTTTGGGGTCCGACCCACCCCCCTAAAAGCCACTTTCTTGAAGCGAACAATCACAAATTATTATCATCGCTAAATACTCAATCTCCTCACTCATACACCTTTTTTTAAATTAAACCAGTCAACCCAAAATACACTGGGGAATACTAAGCAGAGGCACTGAGAGAAAATTGTAAAATATAGTAAAAAAATGGGATGATCATTACGGCGAGCAAATCCTCAATTCGCTATAAACCGTCGCGCTGAAAGTAGCTCCCGTGCGGCCGAGGAAAACGTTGTCATTCAAAATCAGACCACGTGTACAATATTTCATCATCAGGAAGGGTGGAACCCCCCTACACCCCGCCCCTCCCACGTCCCGCGCCCGACCCAAAAAGTCTATCTGCACTTGACACGGGAGGAAACGGGACAGATTAACCGTAGTGAAAGGAACAAAGCTAAATATGTTTCAAGCTGATACTTACCCCAGGACAGTATAACGGAAATTCGCAGAGGCTCCGTGAACATTGTTGAATATTCATATGTCATTTTATGAGAGATTTGCTGCGTTTACTATGTTGGTTCCGATATAAGTGAATAATTTTAAAGCCACTTTGGTGTGATTTTAATTACCTTTTACAGGTTCAATTAAGGGGTTGGATATTAATTCGGAAAGAACATCGTGCTATTTAAATAAATCGACATAATATGAGACTTATTGATACTTACGCATTATTAAATTTATTTACCATCTTGCCTTTTTTGTTGCCTTTTTTTCTTTAGATCTGTTTTTTTTTCAGACGTTCCGTAAAACACGTTGTATAATTTTGCAAACATAAGTACAATACAGATTGCCTCTGCGTTCGTATTAAAAAGGTGCAGTTTTTAATCTGCAACACAACATGTACTACGTAACATGGAAGTTATACAATGCTGAAAAAGGATGGAGGAATGAAATGATGGAACCATTTTCAGTCTACGTCGAGATACCCACTCACACAGGGTGTACGTATACGAATTTACGCACACAGATACACGACCTCGGGCGTGAAAAGTTTGAACAGTAATTTATATGACGGTTTAAATAATTACTGTACGTTTTCGGTTCAATTTGTAGATGAGCCGCCGTATCAGCGCTGTGGTGACATTTATACGTTCCGGGTTGCGTTTTTCGGGTGACTTTGCTTTGTTTAGTGGAGTCGCTTTAATGGTAGGGTACAAATGGACCTTTATATTTAGATAAGTTAACGCTTGTATGTTTTATGATGAAGATACTGTTGTGTGCGACGGGGGAAACTCTTATATATTGTAATGGTTGTTATAATTGTTCTGTGATCTATATTTACGCGCTATTATTAGGTTCACTTGTAACTAAGTTTGTTAATTAGTTTGTAATAAACAATGTAATAAAAAATATTTTTTATTACGAAACACAATTATTTTTTCGCAATGTTTTTTTTTTATGTGGGTAAATTAACACCACATTTTAATGACTATGTCCCGGTGTGCACTGTATATGAGCGCATTTGTCTTTGTACCTATATCACAATGTAATCAAATCCTGGAACTGAAATGGTATCGAAATGAAACTTAACCTGTTAATACAATAATTTGGTATCTTGAAGCTGACCTGATGATAAAGACGGAAGGTGGACGTAGGAACTCCTATGCAACTCAAGATGAACCCATCGTGTTTGGGCTCATTTCAGTACTCTTGGTTAGAAATTAACGTTTGTGTAAGAAAGTACTGTCAGCAACAAAAGCATGTTTTAATAGAATCTGTTTGACATAAAATCAATTAAGTATACCGATACCCAAATTCACATGTAGGTATAGGTAATCACAAAAAATATGACGGCAAAACCATAAAAAGTAAAAACATTAAAAATATGTTGATGAAACATTAGAAACATTCATGAAAAATGAAACTACCCACACGAAAAAATTGCTAAGTTTGCAGGGTAGCAGAAAAAAATATTACGTGATTATGGCGTAAAAAAGAAACGTACCTACGTTGAAATTCACTGTAGATTCAAGGCTCATGTATAATGATACTCTAACTAAGCACGATGTCACGTATCTAACTCCCGCCCCAGAGACCAATATTATCTTTGAAGTCAGGCCCACCTAACCGAAACGCACCGCTCTAGGGATATCCGCTTTTTCTTATTGCCCAAGTTTATTTAGCCCGAATATTACAGGTAACCGTGGTATATCATATAAGCCCTATACAGATACCTACTACATATTAGGGTTAAATGAGCAGGAAACGCAATTTTTCGTTCGACGGATGATAATCTTTAGTCTCATGTTTTTTTTTTACGAGAATAATGGAAAAAAATTAAGCATTAATTCGAAACATCTTCTGCTTTAGACCCCATAAATTAAGGCGTACCTTTTTAATCATACGTCACTGAAGGGCTTTTAAAAGGTTCAACAAATGTGACAGTATTATTCACGCGGCGATCCCCAAATTCCCATCGCTCTATTAACCCTTCACATATTTTCCGCTACATAAAAGATTCTTAACTTCAATTGCCGTGCTTGGGAAATAGATTGCTTGTCAATAAAAATGTAAATTCGTCGCTTCGGCTCTCAGCTAATTCATTTCCCAATGGAAAATCCGGCAGCGCGCCACCGGAGATCGATCGTCCGTTCATTTCGACCAAGTTTTTTTTTTATTTTTTACATTTCATATTGACCAGACGCTCAGTTAGTTTGCATACAGCCAGTCAGTTTGCGCGAATGTTTGCTAACGACAATGCGCGCAATTGTCCCCCGCCTACTCTAAACGCGTTATTTCAACGAGCGCTTTTTTGTATTATCAACGTCTTTTTACATGATTTATAGAGGTCCCCATGAAAGAGATGAAGGGCTTCTAGCGGACTCGATATGAATTCTAATACGGGCCTACGATAACAATTCAGTATTCACGATATAAGTAACTTCGAAGACAAACGCCGCGAAAAGGTAAACAAGACGCGTGGAAAACATTCACTTCGATTCTGTAAAGGGTGCGTTATAACAGAAAAAAATCGAAATACGCAAATTTGATCCAAAACCTCGGTCTCGACGCTCACACTCTCGCGGTGATACGCCTGACACCCTAATCAAATAAGTACCTTTAACCGGGACCGTTTTTCAGTCAAGCTAAACTGAATCTTAACCTTCTGAAAGTACGTCGTATCTCCCTACGCTCGAGTCGCCTTGGTGGCTTCCGCGTAAAACGTATTTGTAGGAAGGACGACCCAGAAAATGGGTATAATATACTCACACTACCGTTCCTCTTCGCCTTATTCTCCCGTCCCCCAGGAGTCGGAGAAATTTATATAACAAGCTATCTCGGGCTCGGTTATTGTGAGGAAACAGTGGCTGAGGCATTATTTTTAATTAATCCCAAGTATGGCCGCTAACGGCCGCGATCCGAAACCCGCAGTGGACAGCGAATTGAAAACGCTAAATGGCACGTGTAAAATGTTCGTATCGGATAAGCATTTTATTTAAATTGACAATTATACCATAAAATATGATCCTATTACAATCCCATGCCATTTAACTACAAATATAAGTTTTTATATTGTGTAAAGAATGACCTTAGTAACGAATTTGAAGTCTTTGTAGAAATTTAATGTGAGCACTCGGGTCAAGCTAAATATTAGCTTCTTAAAGTAAAGTAAAAATGCGTCAGTTAAAGAAAAATCAAACAAAAACATTAAAATAAGACTCAAAAAAGTAAATCAGCTTAAATGTGCACTTTAAAAGTTTACAAACAAGTCTATACCTTTAAACCACTTTTAAACAAAATTTCACATTCAATCACGTGAAATTAGTAGGGGCGGCCTCCCCTGGATGCTCACGCTGGCGCTACTACGGAATTTTACGTCGACATTTTCTCGCACATTCGCGATTCTCGGGGATTACTAAGTATCTCGATTCGTGGAATCACAATGGTACGAGTACTTTGAGGGAATTATGAGGTACATTTCTTTTTGGTACTAATTCGAATGGCTTCTTGATTTTGAATATATATTTTATCGTGATATTTTAAGAAACACAGGCAGGGCCGCGCTGTATTTGTCTGTCCCTGATTTCAGTCATATCATTCACGACTGCAACATATAACATGATGTGATGATATTTCTATTATTCAAGCAAGAAAACCATCTGCACCCGCGTTAGACATGCGGTGGGCTAAGGAATGCCACCTGTGCAATGCAACTTAGGCTGTAGTGTGGCGAATAGTTAACATAAAACAAAGTCAAGCCTGATAACAAATCGGTCCCTGTGAGCAGGGCTTAAGACTAATTTTAATTGACTGTACCTATATGTGTAAAAGTAGATTAAGGGTGCGTCTCCATTGAATCGGAGCGGAGCGGCGACGTGCGGAATAGACCAACGATCTGAGTTGAAATCTGTATCTCAGCTCCACTTCACCACAGAAATATATCAAGATAGAAGGAAAGAGTGGACGTACCTAGCGTGGCGAAATGTTGACACGGTGTCAACTTTGCTCGCCGCGAACATTAGTCAGCTCCCGACCGCGGTCTGTGTGCGACGTCAGGTCTTAAAAACAAAATGGCTTGTTGCGCAATAATTAATTGTTGAAACACTTCCAATAAAATTGGAACTGTTAATCGAGATATTTCCTTTCATTGGTATGTACAATTTGTCCTTAAATATCTGTTATTAATTACAAAACTATTTATTTTATTATTTTCATCAAAACAGAGGCGGGCGATTGTGTCCAACGCTAGCTTTCCATTGCGGCTTTAATTTGACGAGCCAACCTTGGCGTGCATTCAAAGCCAGCTATGTAAAAATAAGCTATTCAAACTGTCGAGTCACGTTCAAGGTCGATTTCTCATTTTTTCTGTCAAAAGTAAGAATAGTGCTGCCATGTGCTGCTGTACACTGCGATTTTTTTATTCGATTAAAATCGATTTTGAGAACAAAGGAAATGATAATTACGTTCTTATTTATTATGCAGCTACATAATGTAAGTAAATAGTGCAAAGCAAATATTATTGTGACTGTTTTTGTTTGTGACGGCGGCTGGGCCGCGGCGCGGTGCGGTGTGGGTGGCGATGCATAGAATCGGTGCCGTGTTCGAATCGATCTGTGCATCGATGTTTCTGAATCATTTTCGCGCGGCTTATGTTTCCCATCACTAAATTACGCTCGTGACGTCAAAGTACCTACGCAAAATGTTACACGCTCGGTCTCCCTACAAATTGCTGAACTCTTTCCTTCTATCTTGATATATTTCTGTGCACTTCACTTTTGTGAAGCTCGCTCTGCTCCGCTTTAGTGGAAACGACCCTAAAATGTTTATTGTATCTCCTAAGTCCTAAGGAACTTAATGTTAGCATCTATAAAGTGCAGTGAAAGTCAAAAACAGTTCACGTACCCGCACCCCGTCCCAGACGCCCGCGCGACCTGCAGACGTTCCGAACAAAGTGTCAAAATAACAATTAATAGAACATCTACTGACTTTTATTGCGTTTGGGATGATTAAACGTGTTCTTATTATTCTTTACTAAGTGCTCCAAAAACTTGAACTTGGCAGCTTGATAGTAGGATTCTTCACAGTGAATTTATTGTGTATGTTACCGAGTGCGAACTCCAACTATTTTGTGAATGGATAAGCAGACTGACGTCACTTTCCTTGTCAAGATCCGCAGCCAACGCAGCGTGGCACGGAACCCGACGAGGTGGACGGATGACCTCGTGAGGGTCGCGGATAGTCGATGGATGCGGTGCACAGGATTGCACTTAATGGCGAGCCAAGGGAGGCCTATGTTCAGCTCTGTAGCTCTTCGGGAAAAAAGTACAACAAGCACTTTTTTCCCATTACTTTTAAGTTGTTTTTGATTACTTATAGCAAAACATTATTTATCTTACAGCATTTGCTATCTGAATTATAATCACTGGGAAAGATTAGAATCATAGTAACACACGCATGGTTGTATAAGTATTTGGCAATATTCATAATGGTCAATCAAAGCATGAAGGTTACCCTAATCCCCGATATAAAATCAATAGTTTAATAGCCACTTGCTATCATTATTACACTGCATGTTCATTCGTAAAGCGTATCGCTTATTGATTTTGCTATCAGTACAGACTACACTACAAATTGAAACGTCGTTAGTGCCTTCACTCCACGTTCGTCTATACGCTCTTTTATAATCGCTATCAGTACAGCACTACAACGACGTAAGTGTAGTAACTCTACTTACAGCTATACGCTCTTTTGTGATATCTCATGAATATAATAAAATATCTATCTAAAGCAAACAAGTTCGGGCTGTACGCAGATTACCAGTTTTGTGGGTTATATTAAAAGCTTTCAAATAAATTAAATAACGTTACGGGCGTGCCGCTGTTACGTACTTATTACCTTTTAGTAGATGCTGATGTATTCCAAGGGTAACGATAAGTAAAAAAAATATGTAATTTTGCTACTCGAATTTCATTAATGTTTTTTTCTTCCATTTATTCCCATACATGCTATAAACATCGTTAGAGATCAACCTATATAAGAATAAACGCGATCTCGATAAATTTACGTTTTTTTAATAAAGTAGAAGTTAGGAATTAGACACGACCTTCACCCATCTGTTTAATGGATAATATATTTAACTCATATCTCAATGTGTAATCTTTCACTGTAAATAAAACCCTTAATTATGACGACTGCTTTATTAATAAAGATATATTACAAAATCACACTGTTTCATTACTTCACACATTATTGTACTTAACTTCTAATCGATGATTGCTCTCCTAAAATTATATCAAAAGTGAGCTCGAGCGGGTAGACGTCCCTATTTATAAACTTCTTTTCCCGCGCGCGCCACGAAGCTGTAGTCCATAGGGGGCGCTGGTGTTGCACCTTCACAGCCGGATGTCCGTTATGAAGGTGTTGCCAACACGGCCATGCTGCAAGGCGCCTGCCCCAGGCGCCCCAGGAGTCCAGGTGAAATGCTGAAACGTGCCAAAACACCAGATTAATATATAATATAGCTGCCAAATCAATATTGTTCACAAATGTTGCACATTGTCAACCGCTAGTATTTACACCTAAATATCATAATAATAATGAGTGCTAGTAAACTATTATTTATAGGAATCCATGAACGCCTGTACACCCAATGACAAATATCACTTGGCCTGCACTACGGTCATAACGTTCCTCCAAATACCACCATGAATAACCCTTTGCACTCAAAGAGATCTACTGCATTGAGCATACAAAGTTCATCCATATACTGTGGCTACAACTGTAAAAGACACGAATAATGTGCAATATTTGTGATAAAGTTAGTTTCAGCATTTTATCTAGACTCACTGTTGTTGAAAGATTAATATTTGAAGGGAATAAGTTGTTAGTGCAAACTAAAGGGGCTTAGATTTAAAATGTAATTGCGTACCTTGCCAACACGGTTATTATATTATTAATAGTTTCATTATTATTCTATATCCCAATCAGAAATATGTATCCAAGGTTTCATGTTTTCAGCAGCAGCAGTCCCAGTGTAGCGTTTGTGGCTTCTCTCAGCGCCTTTTACGTCCATCACCTCATACCTGTCATTGCCAAGTACTTTTTTTACTCTAAATGGTCCTTTGTACGTAGGCATTAGTTTCCTGCTCTGTCCATCGTTACTTTGGCTTTGTATCTTGATTAGTACCAAATCGCCAATATCGTAAGTCCTGGCTCTTGTTCGGGTAGCGTCAAATCTTTGTTTTTGTTGTTCTGCACTTGCCTTGATATTATAGTCTACTTTTTTGCGTAACATCGTGACGTCTATATTTTCGTTGTCGGCGACCTCGGGAGCCACGTTATCGCTATCTGTACGCAATCTATAGCCGAGGAAAACTTCACATGGTACAGCTTTAATTGTCTTGTGAATAGTACTGTTCATACCTTGTTGTAACACTGTCACACATTGGTCCCATTGATCGTCTGTGGTATCGGCTCCTAACGCTTTCAAGGCTTCTAGAATAGTTTTATTAAAGCGTTCTACCTGGCCATTGGATCGTGGCATTCCTGTGGCAACAATATGCAGCCTAATATTTTTCTTGGTACAATATTGGGCAAACTCTTTCGATGTAAAACAAGCACCGGTGTCGGCAATGATTCTTTTCGGGTTTCCAAATGTTTTAGAAAGTATATCGAGTTCTTTTATCGTGCACAGTGCATTCGTTGAAGGGACGGCAGATATAAAAACAAATTTCGTAAATGCATCTACTGTCACCAGTAAGTGGGTATTTTTACTCTGTGTTTTGACAAATGGACCCAAATGGTCCAAATGGAGCGTATGGTATGGTTGTGCATATTTGGGCAGAGGGTAAAGTTGACCTTCTTTAGGACCGCCTTTATTTTTATAATAAATGCAATTCAAGCAGTTATTTATATATTTTCTTACAGTTTTGCGCATTCGGGAAAACCAATAAAGTTTTTGGATACGTTCTATGGTTTTATCTAGGGAAAAATGTCCTATGTCGTCATGATTGCATTTAATTATTTGCCAAATGCATTTTTTTGGCACTACCCATCTACGACCGTATTGAGTACGTCTGTAAACTTTATTTCCTAGGAGTTCATAGTCATTAAAAATTGATTTATGTTCCTCGGCCTGTCCTGACTCTAACAAATTTCTAATTTTAATTATCTCTTCATCCTGCATTTGGACAGAAAGTAACCAATCGGCTTCTGTAATTGACATGACTATTTCGTGTTCCGGTTTTTCTCCGCACTGCACAGGGTTCCTACTTAGTGCGTCAACGTGTTGCATACGTGTCCCTTCCCTATGAGTTATGTCAAACGAGAATTCTTGCGTTGAAAGTTCCCACCTAGCAATACGAGGGATAATATCTTTTTTTGTTAAAGCGAACCGTACTGCGCTACAATCAGTCACTATTTTGAATGTAGATCCTAACAAATAAAGACGAAACTTTTGAAGTGAGCTAACGATTGCCAACAGTTCAAGTTCGAATGAATGATATTTTTTTTCGACTTCAGTTGTTTGACGGCTATAGTAGTGAATAGGCTTTTCACCCTCTGGGGTAACTTGCATAAGTATCCCGGCTAATCCATCCCTGCACGCGTCAGTATAAAGTATAGTTTCTTTATTAGGGTCGAATATAGTCAACACGGTACCGGACACTAACTTGTTTTTTAAAGCTTGAAAGGCTTGATCGTGCAATTGTTCCCATTTCCAAGCAGTGTCTTTCTTTAACAGTTTCGTGAGGGGTGCAGATAGCATAGCACAGTTTTGGATGAATTTACGAAAGTAACTTATTAAACCCAGAAACTGTCGAAGCTGGTGCACTGTCTTGGGAGTGGGAAATTCTTTTACGGCAGTAATTTTTGCCTCATTGGGCATGACACAATTATGCTTAATTTTATAGCCGAGAAAATCAATTTCGCTTTTGAAGAAATGACATTTTTTTAGATTTAGAGTGAGGCCATTTTCTCGGAATAAATGCAATACTTTTTCTAACAATGCAATATTCTGCTCGTATGTTTCTGTGACTAAATATACGTCATCTAAGTACACAATTACATCACCAAACCGTAGGTTACCCAAAACATTATTCATGGTTTGTTGAAAAACACTTGGCCCATTTACGAGACCAAATGGGAGCCTTAAATGTTCATAATGTCCGTCCTCTGTTATGAAAGCAGTCTTTGGTATAGATTCCTCACTCATTTTGATTTGGTAGTAGCCGCTTTTTAGGTCTAAACTGGTGAAACATTTTTTTCCTTGGAGTTTGTCAACTAGTTCTTCAATGCGTGGCATGGGGTATTTGTTTTTAACGGTAATTTTATTCAGGGCCCTATAATCAATGCATAATCTTTTTTCTCCATTTTTTTTTATTTACAAGAAGTGCTGGGCTAGCATATGGGGAGTTGCTTTCGCGAATAATATTATTTTCTAGCAATTCATTAACCATTTCACGTATTATTGCTCTGTCTGAATTGGACGCCCGAAAAGGACGAGTTTGAATTGGTTCCGGAGTCGTTAAATTTATAGTAATTTCCTGATTTTTAACTTGTTTTAACTCTTTAATATTTAATGCTACACAGTCGCGATATTTACGGAACAAAGAAATCAGTTCGCTCGTGTGGATGTCTGCATCCAATTCCAATTCATCTATACTATTGCAGAATTCTTTAAAATCTTTAGCGTAATCAAACTGCAAAACGTCGCCTATTCTCGAGTACATCAAATCAGGTCGCTCAGTTACATTCCGTCCAATCAAAATGTCGCATTCAACTATATCTTCTATTACGTAAAAAATTACATCCTTCAAAATAACGGAGTCAATTTTCAAGTCAACTTTTATGGCCTGAGTAACAGTGATTACATTTGTTTTAGAAAATCCTTGTATTAATACCGGTGTGGGCAAGAGGGTAGTTTGAAAACCGTTGTTCTTAACTATAGATTCTGATATCAGAGAACAACTGCTACCGATGTCTATAAAAGCATCACTGCAAAAATGATTTAGATATACGCTTTTGACAATTTTATTTTTGGAATTTGTACTTAGGTTAGATATAAATTTGGTTTCCTCCTTTTCAATTTTAGTAGTCTTTTTTAGAAAACAATAAATTTCCAAATGCCCCTTTTTCCCACAAAAATTACATTTATTTAATTCACATTGATATTTTTTGTGACCACCTCCGCAAATAAAACATTTTATTGGTTTACGATTCGGATTATGATTACTATGGGCGGGACCGCTCGGATTTGATACTTCTGTTATTTGAGTTGAATGCACATTATTAGATGTTGTTAGATGAGTGGAAAGAGATTCCCGAAAGCTTGACTTCACTGGATTTTCAGACGAGTTATTTGTACCTAATGTTTTGGTGGCGATACCCTTTGCCTTAAAGGTACGACCATGCAAGAAACTTGCGAAATTATCACACGAGTGGAAACTGCTAGCTTCAACAGATGCACTTATGCTGTCGTCATTAATATTGCCTAATATTATGGATATTATGTCCTGATCATTAAAATTTAAGGCCAAACGATCTATTTTACTTTTTTGCTCAAAATAGAACTCATAAGGAGACTGGTTATCCGTTGGTTTCTTGTCAATAATTTCCTTTATCAAACTGTACATATTCCTTTGTATTTGAAAAGTGGCAGTTAATTTCACTTTCCAGTCATTCCATTTCCATGAAGGCCAGTTGATCTCAGTGCGTAACAAAGATTCATACCACAATCTAGATGGTCCTTTTAATTTATTTAAGGCTTGATAACGTACCATTTCATCGGGCCACTTAAATGTTTCTGCGTATGTTTGGACAATATTCAGCCAGGCATTTACATTGTCTTTTACGGGGTCAAATTCGGGTATCATGTTGTTAAGTATAACAGAGCTAGTACTACTCACATTTGGATCATTGCGTTGAGTTACCGTTCTTCCACGTGGTCGAGGTGACGGTGTCTGGGCGCTAGAACCGCTACTGGAACTGCTGCTGGAACTGCTGCTGGATGACCGGCCTCGTCTCCGGGACGTTCTACTTTGCCTCGGAGTACGGCTGGGTGATTGCTGCCGTTTGCGTCTTTTGGACCTTGGGCTGCTGACGGGGGACCGCGATCGTCTATTCTTGCTTCTGCTACGCCTTCCCATGTTGCGTAGGTCGTTGAACCACTCCTGATGTAATCTTTCACTGTAAATAAAACCCTTAATTATGACGACTGCTTTATTAATAAAGATATATTACAAAATCACACTGTTTCATTACTTCACACATTATTGTACTTAACTTCTAATCGATGATTGCTCTCCTAAAATTATATCAAAAGTGAGCTCGAGCGGGTAGACGTCCCTATTTATAAACTTCTTTTCCCGCGCGCGCCACGAAGCTGTAGTCCATAGGGGGCGCTGGTGTTGCACCTTCACAGCCGGATGTCCGTTATGAAGGTGTTGCCAACAAATGTAAGATCGACGCAACGCAACTTTTTGCGCGTATAACTTTCTTTACCGTAGTTGTATAAAAAGTATCATAATAACCATTTTTGGACGTTCAGCTATTCAGCGTGATGCATCGCGTTGTTAAGTTTTTTTCTGAAAAACGGATTTGCTATATAATTTCTGAATTGTATGATATTTATTTATTTATTTAATCTTTATTGCGTAAAACAAAATTTATCGAACACCAGTCAACCTTAGGGCAAAATACTTTCTAGTTATATAAATTTATACATACCTACATCTTATATAATATAAATAAATATAGGCTAAATAAATAACTATACAGCGATGAAACATACTAAGAAGATAGACTACAGAATTTAATTTCTGCTAGCAAAAAAGCTGCACACTGACTTTTATGGTATTATTATGTATATAGATTTAGAATTTTAATAAAAATACCTAGGCCATTTCACGTTGTCGAAACGTCTCACGTTACGTCATCGTGCTGTATTTTTAGGGTTCCGTAGTCAACTAGGAACCCTTATAGTTTCGCCATGTCCGTCTGTCCGTCTGTCCGTCTGTCCGTCTGTCCGTCCGTCCGCGGCTTAGCTCCGTGATCATTAGTACTAGAAAGCTGAAATTTGGTATGAGTATGTGTATGTATCACGCCGACAAAACGGTAAAATAAAAACTAAAAAAAAAATTTTTTTTCGGGTACCTCTCGAACACCTAAAGTGGGGGTGATTTTTTTTTTTCGTTTCAACCCTAGTGTGTGGGGTGTCGTTGAATAGGTCTCTTGAAAATAATAGGGGTTTTCAAACATTACTTTTTGATAAAGTCAGTAGTTTTGTAAATATTCGCTCCGAAAATAAAAAAAATTGTGTCCCCCCCCCTCTAACTTTTGAACCACAAGTCAAAAAAATATGGAAAAATTCATGTTAATGCGGCCTTATAAGTACTTTCAATGAAAACTATATTGAACAAAATCGGTCAAGCCGTTTTTGAGTTATCGCCAAATTTCATATTTTTTCTTTAAAAGGTCGTAAGTTGACTTCCAGAAGGTAATAAGTGATTACAGTTTCTAGGGCGTTTACGACCTTTTTATAGAGCTTAAAATCTGTCTTAACTTAAACCTCGGGCTTAAAACAGCAGTTTATTGTGAAGGATGAGCAACTACGGAACCCTACACTGAGCGTGGCCCGACATGCTCTTGGCCGGTTTTTTAAAGTTACACGACGTAAAATTTTCCACGTCAGTTCGACACAACGTTACATTACACCTTATATAGCTATGCTCAAAGTCACTCGTCGTCGAACTAGTCAATGTTTGTATATGTATAGCCTCTCTTTTGATTTTCGGAAGACGGAGCCGTACGTTATGGCGCGTTGGTTATATGCGCGGCTCGCAACGCTAAGTGACCCCTCTGTAGTACCACTAGTACCATAGGAGGCAATAATCAGCTCTGACAGCTATAATATCTATTATTTGTAAATGTGAGAGATAAACTGATAGCGGGCATCGACAATTACCAACACGAGCCATAGATAAATGGCTACTCCAATTGGCCTTAACGCTTATTAAAAAGGCTCTTAGCATTTAAAACACGAGTGTCAATTCGTCGTGATCGTATAGTGGCCCAGCCAGCCTAGGAGCCCAGCCAGCCTAGGGGCCCAGCCAGCCTAGAGGCCCAGCCAGCCTAGGGGCCCAGCCAGCCTAGTGGCCCAGCTAGTCTAGGGGCCCAGCCAGCCTAGTGGCCCAGCCAGTCTAGGGGCCCAGCCAGCCTAGGGGCCTAGCCAGCCTAGGGGCCCAGCCAGGCTAGTGGCCCAGCCAGTCTAGGGGCCCAGCCATCCTAGGGGCCTAGCCAGCCTTAGGGGCCCAGCCAGGCTAGTGGCCCAGCCAGTCTAGGGGCCCAGCTAGCCTAGGGGCCCCAGTTCCAGAAGTAGGACTTGCACCATGCGCCATACTTACATTTTCCTTATATTATCACTGAAAATACTAACTGCCTACTATTTAATTTGCTGAAAAGTGTTTTGAGATACCCTCTAAATCCGGGCCTGATCTTACGGCGTCGCATCGTAGCACGATACAAAGTAGTATATTGTAATTGTCTTTTAGCCCTTATGCGCTTATCAACTTCATTCCGTGCAATGAGGATGAAAAGCGATGGAAAAACTGGCAGACAGATTAACAGTCGTTAATAGAGCTTCCGTTTTAGGTAAATGAAAACGGCGCATTCGTGCACGTTCGGTATTTATCGACGAGTATTGAAGTCGATAATGTCGTTGGTCTCATCGGGAGCTATTCTGTTACCTTTACCATACCTAGTTTATTAGCTACCGTGAAACTACTCAACTATAATTCAATCACCCAACTATAATCCAAAACAAAACTTATTATTTTTTTATCAAAATCTATATTCTATTAGGTTCTATACATTTTAATTTTAATTTGTTTAACTAAGCCGGTCAATGTTCATCTTAGATTTTCGAGTTTATTTGGACCATATTTCTGTGGACTGGATTATAGTTGGGTACCTAGTTGTACGGTACTTATTTATTTATTAAAGAGTTTGGGTAGGTTTTCGACTTTGTAAGTTTTTGACAAAGCAGCTATTTTTTTTGAGAAACGCTTCTATCGACGACTGTACTTTCTTACATAAACGTTAATTGCTCGTCAAGATCAATTCAATGAGCCCAAACACGATTCAGGTAGGTATACTGTGCTGTTCAGGAGTTGCTACGGCCGCCTTCCGTCTCCATCATGAAATCAGCTCCAAGATACCAAATTATTGTATTGTCACGTAAAGTACAGTAGCCGGCAAACAACTTGAACCAAAATGGCGGATCTGCGCATGTAAATTTGTACGTAAATCGGCTACTGCGCAGTCAAGGTCACGCTCAAGTTGTTTGCCGGCTACTGTACAAATTAATGCCCAGCTTCATTTCGATATGACAATTATAAGTAAGGTTAAAAGAGTACAGTCGGCTATAAAAGCGCTTCTAAATTATTGTCTTTGACAAATCCTTATTCGTATTTTAAAGACATTGAGTCTCTTATCTTTCAGTACTAATTCAATTTATTATTGCTATGCTGCAAAAATAAGTAAGTAACTGAGACCCTGATCGATCTTCATAAAAATCGCCTTATAAATAAAACCTTTCATCACTTGTTAAAAAAGTAGATTTTTCTAATACTTCCATACATCTTGTCCCCACGACGGCCTGTAATACTAAATTTCCTTAACTACATAACGAAGTGCGGTTCGCAATAATAGCAGTAGGATCGTATCACAGGAATACGTGAGTTGCAACCCTAAACTGGCAGGATGTTCAACCCTCACTACTTTATATATTATGTTCCCTTCTTCGTTGGGTATTTTACTGTTTTCTGCTCTTAGAAAATTAGGAGAACTTCCTTTAAGATTACCGGGACTGTATTATTGGTATTGCATACCTGTAAAAATAGAAAATAGGTTCGCCAGTTTACGATGTGATGATTTATTGGGCGCATGTTAGAATTAAAAAGCGGTTAAGAGCATGGCTATTCCGAGTGTTCACAAGACTGGCTTGACTTACGCCCGCAAACCGCGCCAGTAGCCTACGCTTGAGTAAAATTACTATACGTTCGTAGCCAGTTGTAGCGGCACACACTCGTCGATTGGTAATACTGCCGCGACACATCCCCAAAATTTTATCTTATTTTACTTAAGTTTTCAGGTGTCTTTTGCGAGGATCTTCTAAATCAAGACCAAAAAACTAGGTGTTCCTGTAGGGTATCGTGATTCGACCAATAAAATATAAATATAAAGGTACAAATCAGAATTGTATTATTTTAAATCCGCATTCACAGCTGTAACAATGGCCGATGAACCATGTTGCTATGTTTAGCTTATGTAAAAATTCGCAGTAAAAGGTTAAACGTCAGCTACTACCCGTTTAACCCACTTACTGCCAACTCATATCGTTATGCTGCAATTATACCAATATTCAGATGCATAATATAATTACCGATGCTTCGTGAACGCATGAAAGTAATTAATTGAAACAAAAGTAACTTTTTTTAACATGTCAAAGTGACCAATGGAATGCGCCCATTGTACGAAAGTGAAACAGTTTCTAAGCTAAGCTCACCAGTTATATTGACATGAGTGTAAGTTATGATCATGATATGCTCCATTCAAAGTAACCGTTTGCATATAACCTCGAAAAAAGTTGTAATATCTGTATTCGCTACAGTATCTAGCGCACAGTCTGTGTAGTCTAAGAGTACTAAGCGCAATGCTTATTTGCGAGTTATATGGTTCCGCAATGTGGGGTTAAATTTAAATCACGCTCTGCAAAAACTAACACTGTAATACAATATACTTTGTAAATAGAAAATACCTTCTTTAAGTGAGTTTTCTTCTTGTTAAGTAAAACGGCGTAAGACACAAAGCAACTAATTATAGAATAGATAGTAACTGTTAACAAGAATGTAGTATTTATACGTATGTTTCTAATAGAACCCCGTCCAAATGTAACGTTACGTTACACGTATCCGCTAAGTGCATTAAGTGGCTAGTATTTATAGAACGTCTGCGTGATTCACCGGATTGACCTCGAATACATCAATAATACCGAAAAGACCTAAAGCCCTCGTTGATCTAATTCTTACACACCTTTCTGACATGGAAGCAAACCCGTGCAAAGTCCTGACTAGACAGAGACAATTAGGAAGTAGCTTCGTAAAATTGTTTGTTCAATGCTAAATTAAGATGATAAATTAACAAAATGTATACATAGTAGGTACCGTAAATAGGGGTGACTTTAAGATGAAACGGGACTACTTTGAAAAACTTAAGTTTATTGTAAAAGGGTCATTATTCCTTGTCAATAGGCCCATTCAAGGATTATATATTACTATTAGTATTTTCCACTGTGCCTTCAGAATTTGTTCAGCTGTAATCGGCACGCGTTCGTGGCCAATCCTAGATTTTCGTACGAGTCGGTCGGTCGCATCGCCAAACCAAAAGGAGTGGGAAGATTTTGCTAAAAAAACTCAGTAACTTACTCGACTACTAGTACTGCTTCTCCGAAGTTAGAAGTTAACTTCGTAAAGTATCTCTTTCCTTGTCCAAATATTAAGTAGTAAAATATACTCAAACATTCCACTGTGTTACATTGAAAACATTTAAAGGTATTTCGTATAAATGAAAATACAAGTATATACAAACATACTTCGTCAAATGCATTGTGGTATCTGCTACGTAATCTACAAACCGCGTTAATCCTTTAGCAATCCAACCTATTAGTTTGCCAGTAACGGCTTGCAAGGGCCTTCAAATATTCATAGTCGATCGATAGCATACGCTGCAGCGGAGGTCGGCAATCAAAACAGTGTATTGTTGCATTATTGCTAAGCTCATGTCGAGGTCAATTTATGATGCAAGTTACCCAACTTGATATTTAGTGGTGAAAGTGGGACCTAAGGCTTTATTGTTTTCTAGTGTGGTCAGGTTTCAAATACCGATTTTCAGGGTTGTTTGTATTTTTAACACCAAATTAAACATACAGTGTTCCCTCTTTTGAGCGTGAGGCATAGTGGTGCGACCAACTTACATGTGCGTCTGACTGCGCCGGATTGCCCGCATGTAAGTTGAAGGTGAACTCGTGCACTATGGTGCATACTGAACATGTTTTCTATCAGTCCTGCACCTCTAGTACAACTGTAACACGCGACTCTTTCTCGCACCCATCTCTTTTTGTACAGTACTGCAAGAGAGTGACGGGTGATGCTGTGTCCATAAACCATAGTTGTGCTCTGATGGCTACTCTGTATTAGTCCTGCTCACAGCGGGTGGCGAGCTTCTCTTTAATTCAGTGCAACCGTTTGTTTGGACAAACGGTTGCTCCTAGCACGTTAAAAGTCTAATTTAACACAGTCTGGTGTAGCGCTTGCGACGTTCTCACTCGCTTTAAAGTTGTGTCAACCAAGCAGAATTACATAAATCTCCTATTAAGTAGTAAGTAGCTTCAGCGGTTAAATGACAAGTTTTCGTTGTAACGTCAAAAACGCATGAATGTTACGAGTATTACGCTTCTGTTTAACAGAGTGATACTAGTCTTAGATTCGGGTGCGATAAATGATTCGCCATTTCTCGTCGATTGAATAGCTACGATAAAGTTCACAGCTTACTTGGAATTAAATAGTCAAGGGGTTTTTGTTTTCACTGGTCCTTACGTTCGCTGTGTTACTTCTACATTTATTTAAAGTGGCTGTAAATTGTATGATGATTTTGTAAAGAAATATTAAATGGCATATAAAGCATATCGTATCGATACCTACGTATCGCCTGACACATGAGGAAACACACCAAACGGCACTGAGCACTCAACATTTAAGCAAATTTTCTTCAGTTATCGGAGTTATACCACCAGTAGAACATTAAGCGAGTCTAAGGTAAGCCTCCACTCAGTTGCAGCAGAGACCGTAGGCTGTGCTCCTCGCTTCCAGAATTAATAACTTTCTCGTCAACCCCCCACCCCCACTCCATGCGCTCGCTCCCGCTCGCTCATCCCACGGCGTCAGTTACCTTTGTTCGATTTCTCGATGAATGGCCCGAGAAAAATCAAGACACCTATTAAAATTGATGAAGGCGAGGGCTTCGATTTTTAGTTCATGCTAGATATAGACTATTGTATGATAGATTCAGACTATTGTATTAAAAAAATATTTCTAACTCATCTTTAACGCGCGGTATGCTTGTGATATGGTTATATGAACAAGAGCCGCGAAACGCAGTTGTGCTAGACGGGCAAGGTCCTTTTGTAGATGGCTATTAAACTATTCTAAGCTATAAAAATTCAATACTCAGACAAACAAAATGAACCTTCAAATGATACTCAGGTAAAGTAAGTGAAACATGATATTTACATACGGAGTGGATATAAATCACTTCGATGTTTATTTAGATGTTTGTGGAATTTGTCTTGCGGATTATTCGACTCATTTGAACACTGTTTGCTAATAAGTCACGAGTGAACGAACTCCAATCGCACAACCTTTAATTTACCCCAGCTTGTCTGTAGGTCGTCGCGGTTGAAATAATCATTAGTTAACGCGAAATAACAATTACATTGAATACATATCCTATTATTTCATGCGACAGTACAATGCAACTTATAGATACACAACCTTCATTTCGTCAGTTGATCTTTATTATAACTAAAATATATCCTTAACGAGCGATGTTTTGAAACCACCCCTTGATCTGAAGGATCGGATTTTTCCGGAGATTGGGGTCGAGTTTTCGTCGTAAGAGCCTTCTTCCGTCTCTTTCGACCGAGACTATACCCAACCAGAACAAAAAGGTCCTATGAATGCTTGCCTTGCTTATACGGTTGGTACTTTTTGTTTTCGGAGGGTCGTATTCGGTTTGCCTCTTTGACTTTGTTTGGGTGTGTAATGATTTGAGCGTGTAATTTGCTTAAAAAATGTCGTCGCTACGCCTTTCATTTGCTTGTTTATCATGCTTATATGGGATTCATTTGATGATGTTGTTTGTATTTGCGTGCGGGCAAAGGGTGTGGAATGTTTATGAACGCGGTCGGAAGCGTTAGTACAATTTGCGAAGATATTACGTAGATTTGAATTAAGTTTGACATGAGTAATGAAATTATTACTTGTGTGGGAAGTGGGAACTATCTGAATTTCGCGTGGAATAGGGCGGTGCGTATAATATCAATACAGAGTATAACTAACTACAACTATAAAATAACAAGAATTGAATCAAAATTCAAAAATAATTCTAAGCCAATGGACGACGATCTTACAAACCAGAATATTAAACTGCTTCGAAAAAGTTTTTTATCTATAGACAAAGATTTTTTACCAAGAATAGTAATTGTTTTGAATTGTTTACTGTATTTTAATGTATGCAGGTAAGTCATAGACGAGTATTAGTTTCACGAATAAATATGATGGGAAAATAATCAAATACGAAAATAAATTTCACGTTTAAGATACCATCGGTATCAGGGTATTCCATCCCTCGGCCGCGGAAGGCAACCAAAAAAGGGGAAAGATGAAAAGGCCACAGGCAAAGAGAAAAAATATATCTAGCGAGGCTGGAAGGCGCTTCACATCAAGTCACAATGGCTAAAAAATGGATACGATATTTGTGGTTACGTTAATCGGTATGGTTTTTATTTTGTTTTGATAAATGTTTGTTCTAAGCGGAAGCGAAGCGGGAAGCGGTGGTAGCCTAGTGGTTCGGGCATGCGACTTTCAATCCGGAGGTCGCGGGTTAACCCGGCCCGTACCAATGAGTTTTTCGGAACTTATGTACGGAATGTCATTTGATATTTACCACTCGCTTTTCGGTGAAGGAAAACATCGTGAGGAACCCAAACCCACCTAAGCCCAATAAGGCCTAGTTTCCCCTCTGGGTTGGAAGGTCAGATGGCAGTCGCTTGCGTAAAAACTAGTGCCTACGCCACATCTTGGGATTTAGGTAGCCGACCTCGATTGAGAATTCATTCTCAAAAATGGGACAAAGGCTAGGAGGATGATATGTTTGTTCTAAATATTTTATGTTAAAATATATTGAAAGTTAATATGTGCATTTCACATTTTTTATGTGTACTTATAATTTAAATATTATTTTATATTGTACATGTATTATTTTCAGGGTGTGTCATATATAATTTTCATTTATCAAAATGTGTTCTAAAATAATCAGCATACATGTACTCGTAGGCATGTTCAGTTGAACTAGCAATCCAGTCTCGCCGCATAGAAGTTAAAGAGGTGTCGATAAGGTTACATTATAAATATTATACTGTTATATGTACTCTGTTATATGTAATATTATACTCTGGAATTTTTTGAAGTCTCTGGGGGTGGGCAAATCTTCGCACTCTTCTGCCGGTAATATGGATCTGGATGCCGTCAATATTTTTTTTAGTACCTCTCCAGTTACTCTACATCCTTCTGTCAAGCAACTTACGCTTACTTCACTTCTCAATACCCAACCTCCTTACTCATCCACCTTTGAGTTTGGTGTCATTTCCCCGCAAGAAGTTCTGGCCATTTTCAAGAAAATTAAGACGAAGGCCACTGGTGACGATAACCTTTGTTTAGACATGCTCGTGCTCGTGGTAGATTTTATCGCTCCCATCCTCTCAAACATTCTGAATTTTTCCGTTTCCTCTGGTACCTTTCCCGCTATCTGGAAAAACGTACAAGTTATCCCACTTCCCAAAACCTCTAATCCTATTAATTTTTCACAGTACCGTCCTATTTCGATTCTCCCTGTGTTGTCCAAAATAATTGAACATTTTGTCAATCGTCGCCTCCTTTCTCATCTCAACAGGCACAATATGTTCAATCCATTGCAGTCTGGTTTTCGGCCCGGGCATAGGCCAGTCACTGCCCTGGTTAAAGTCACCGATGACATTCGTCTTAACATTAGGAATAAAAAGCTCACTCTTCTTGTCCTATTGGACTTCAGTAGTGCCTTCAATACCGTGGACTATGACATCCTCTTAGGGATACTCCGCACTCTGAACATCTCCTGCACTGCTTTAGCGTGGTTCAGAGAGTACCTTTTTGGAAGGCGCCAGCGGGTCAGAGTGGACGACAAGGTTTCCCAGTGGAGCGAACTTACCGCTGGTGTCCCACAGGGAGGTATTCTCTCGTCACTTCTGTTCTCCATTTTTATTGACGGCATAACTAGGTCGTTAAAGTCTAGCTACCATCTATATGCAGATGATTTACAAATTTATGCTGAGGCTAGCCTGGAGGATTTTCCTTTGCTAGTTAATAAAATCAATAGAGACTTAGATTCCATCCAACTTTGGGCCTCTAAATTTGGGTTAAAGATTAATGCTAAGAAATCGCAAGCAATAGTCATTGGAAGTCCACATTTTATTACCAAATTCGCAGACCTGGTGGTGCCAGATATCATTTTTGATGGTACTAGATAATAAAAAGTATCCTATAACCATCTTTGGATGTTCAGCTATTCCTGTACCAAAATTGGTAACTTTTTATCCAGCCGTTTCGGCGGTATTAGAGGACAAAGGTTTTTTTGAAAACAGATGGCGCCAGGTTGGCTTGGCACCGTGCGCCCATACGAAACAAATGACGATCCTGCATCACGCTATCGAGATTTTTCCTGAAATCATGACCTCTATCCATAGAAAATTAATTTTCAATACAAATTTAGGATTTTATAATAGTATAGAATAGATATTTAATATTTAAGATATTTAAGATTTTTTCTTTTTTTTTTGCGTAAGCCTTTAGTGTCTCTGTGCATTTTTAATAGTTTTGCCTATCTTCTTGGTTCTTCTCTGTTCTCTCTCATTTACTCAAAGGTTAACTGGAAGAAATCCCTTACAGGGATAAGTTCGCCTTTGTACATATCATTAGTTTAATGTCCTTATAATTATATTTTAATCCATCCATCCATCCATCCATACTAATCCATACTAATATTATAAATGCGAAAGTGTGTCTGTCTGTCTGTCTGTCTGTCTGTCTGTTACCTCTTCACGCTTAAACCGCTGAATCGATTTAGATGAAATTTGGTATATAGATAGTTTCAGTCCTGGGGAAGGACATAGGATACTTTTCATCCCGAATAAATGTAGTGTTCCCGTGGGATGAGCGGGTAACACCGCGGGGCACAGCTAGTGTACAATAAAGAGTTTACATACATACATACATACATATGTATGACGGAGACAGGAGTAGACGGAAAGAAGGAGGCGGATAACCGAAACCGAGGGCTCTTCAGCATCAGATGCAATTTCGTCCACTTGAAGACGCAGAAACTAGGCGATGATATAATAACACTCCAAAACAACAGATACTTGGCTTTAATCACTTGCATTCTTGCAACATTGGCACAATAAAATCACATATGGTGGCTTAGATATAATCGGGGAAAGAATCGTAAACAATAGAAAACGTGGAGAGTTCTGTACCTATATACTCAGCGTCCGTGCGATATGCATTCAAAAATTTACCAATCAATGTTTTGACAGCTGACACTGCTTGACGGCGATACTCAGTCCTATTAGTCCCAGGTCCCCAAGGACATTCATTCCCTCCCAAGGTTACAAAGATTTGTGTTGACTAAATATATACCTATCCTCGTAACGACCCAAGGTTCAGACCCAGCTTTTTTAACAATTGTGTAGTCATAGCGTACCACGGTTCTACCAGTAGCATTTACTTACTAAGAATTTTGTTTTAAAATTGCGCACTGATCGATACTGACGTATCCGAACCGTAACATGAAAAAAAATCCTGGGTACATGGGTTTGATTTAAACCAAGTACTTATAAAACAATAGTAGGTATCTACTACTATATTAGGGCCGTATTTTGCTTTGGGCCTTAGGAGGCTGACTAAAACGTCAATATATTATCAACTATTCAGAATCAATCCTTATTAAGGAACGTCGTTAATACCTCCTCCGTTTGCTTTCAGAGCTCTACGTTGGCTCTTAAGTGACACAGTGCGAGGCGGCGCGAGGGCGGCAGGCTTCCGTCGCGAAACATCGGGCTGGACCGACTACCCGGCAAACCCCACATTACTACACTGTTAGTGTTATTGAATTAGTTATCAAAATAATACATTACATACATTTGTCTATATTTTTAACTGACTTCAAAATGGAGGAGCTTCTCCGTTCATAGGGTTTTTCCCCGAAATCGAAGACGGCTGGCAACTGCCAGTTATTTAGAATGTTTTATGTTATGAGTAAGTATATGTGGCGTTATCTGGGGAAAGGGACCTTATTGTCGGTTCTAGTTGCCGAGATAATCGCGTTTAAAGTAAAATGTCAAAAATATTCAATTTTTCTTTTTTTACTCTATATTAATAAGCAGGGTCTAAAATTTAATCTGACAAAGACACAAGTTTTTAAATCGATTTTTTAAGACTTAGAACAGCCCTTAAAGTTTAGTGAAAAAGGGACCTTATTGTCGGTGCCCCTCTTGTATGCTTTCTGTGAGCTCGGTATCGGCTTGAGAGACGTGTCGGTACTTGTCGGCGCGTCAAAGGATAATTATTGATCATTAGGAGTATCCTTGCTCATCTCTCACACTCCCACTTCTTGGGAGTGTGGGGGGAGGGCCTTATCTGTACTATGTACACTAAGGCTACTTCTGTCGCGGCCCGTTACTACGGGCCGGTCTTTCTGGTGACGCGTGGTTGCGACGGCGGTTTCTTAGTTGGTTGGGCCTTCGTGATGTTCCATGATTCCTCGAGGCCCGGGTGGAGCTTTATCTCCTCTTCTTATTTCCCACTGTCGGTGGTGGTGGTGGTGGTGTCGCTGCATCTGCAGCTCGTAGCAGCTCGTGGCGGGATTCATCAGCTTTCCGGAACATTGTGCTGGCCAGTCTGCTGATCTAGGCGTCTAAGGGTTTCCATTTCAGTGCCCTCTGTATATGGTCATTCCGCACGAAGCGTGGGCAATCTGTAATGCGTCTCAGTGCCAGGTTTTCTTGGGCTCTCATTTTGTTTCGGTTTGTGGTAGCCACTAGGGCGTACCACGCCGGCGCCGCGTATGTGAGCCTGGACCTCACATACGTTTTGTAGATCCCCAGCTTCGTGCGGATCGGCAGGTTGCTCCTTAGGACTGGTCTCAGCGTAGTTCACGCTGGTCTGGTTCTTCAAACCACTTCTGCTACGTGCTGCTTCATGGTGAGGCCCCGGTCTATGGTGACACCCAGGTACCTCACCGTGTGCTTCCATTCCACGTCTTGACCAAACATGTGGAGTGGAGGTGAAGTCTGTTTTCTTCCGGTCATGAAGGCCTGAGTCTTGGTGACGTTGACAGTAAGCCTCCAGTCCTCAAGCCATCTTGGTAGGGCGTCTAACTGGGTCTGCATCTTCCTGACGGCATGGGTGGGGCTGACGGATGCGGTGTAAAAGGTCGCGTCATCCGCGAACAGCCCCAGCTTGACGTCGCCTCCTACCACTGAGATGTCATCGGTGAAGGTTGCGTAGCATGCTGGTGAAAGGCAGCTTCCCTGAGGGACTCCTGCTAGGATTGGGCGCTCCGAGGACAGTGCCTGGAACTTGCATCCGCTCAGGAAGGACTTTATCACCGTTATGATGCTGCGTGGGGCCGTGGTGTTCAACAGTTTGTACAGCAGCCCCTCGTGCCATACCCAGTCGAACGCTTTTTCCATGTCGAGCATGACAGCCACAACATGCTCCTTCTTGTTGCTTGCATTGGCCATAAAGTGAAGCACGCGAGTGAGCTGTAGCGTTGCCTGAATCCGAACTGTTCCGAACGGGGCTCGACGTGAGGGAGAAGTTTCCCCAACAGGAGCCTCTCGAACACCTTGGAGAGGGTGCTGAGCAGAGTTATTGGCCTACAGCTCTCCGGTCTTCGGCAGTCTTTGCCAGGTTTGGGCAGCATAACTACCCTCCCAGTCTTCCAAGTTTGGGGAAAGTGACCCGAGCGCATGATCCCGTTGAACAGGCGCGTCACTGCCACAATGGGGATCGAATCGGCGCCCGTGGCTTTCTTGGTGTCGCAACGTTGGAGGGCTCGCTGCATCTGGCTGGGGGAGAAGAAGACCGCGTCTTCCTCTGCTCTTGCTTGTGCCTCCGAAGTACCTCTCCAGGTGTTCTGTGATGCTCTGCTGGTGTTCTGCATTGTACATCGGGTTGGGCCTAAATTGTTCCTCCAGGTACTCGGCGAAGATCTCTGCGCGATCCTCAGCCTTGTAGCGTGGAGTGTTGTCTACAGGGTCGTAGAGTGGTCTTATTGCCTCAGGTTTTGTCGCTAGCTGTCTGCAGATACGGTGAATGAAGGGGACATCACCCTCTTTAGACGCTAGGTAGCTCTCCCAACTCTCGGCCCTGTGTTCTGTGAGCGCCTTCTTGGTTTTTATGATCATGGCGTTGAGCTCTGCCTTGATCGTTGGGCATCTTGTAGCCTGCCATTTTCTGCGCAGGCGGCGCTGCTCCTCGATCATGCTCCTAATCCTCGCCGGGAGGCCCAGCTGACTCGGTGTTTGGGTCTCCTAATTCCCATTAAAGGATCCATTTCGATACACATGAGGACCGTCCGGTGATCGGATGGTAGGTCCGGCAATGCCTCATGTGTAAATCTAGCGTCAATTGCTGGCGTCGCAGCAAAATACAAATTAAAAGTATTTTTCAAGACTTATTCTTAACTATGTCACTAAACATTTTACGTCCGACACTAAGGTCCCTTTTCAAATACGTTAATCATTTAGTGTTTGCCGAACCAAAATTATAGGTTTTTGGTAAGAGTTTAATACTAAAGTGCTCTAAAAATTAAGACTATCAAAATTGAACATAAATTTATGGTCGATATCAGATGATATCACTCAATATTTTACCACCGACGATAAGGTCCCTTTTAGAAAACATAAAGTGGTTGTACCAACTTTTTACTAAACTTTATCTTGAAATTTGAGACTTAAAAAACTACTTTTTTATATTTGTTCTGTTAATTTGATCTTATTTGGCTATGTTTTAGCGTAGTAGATGTATATGTTTGTTGATTTTGACTGTTTAATTAGATTTATAAACACAAAGTTATTTTTGTTAAAATATTTTTTTTTTATAATAAACAACGTTGATTCAATTTGAAGTAGCTCTTATTGAGTGTCTAATTACATATAATATTTATTCCTTCTATAATATCTAACGGAAATACACTATAAATAGGAATTTAAGTAAAAAAACCATCAATATATATTTTTTTACTTTATGCACTTTGGCAAGGTAAACTATACGTAAACAGATATACAATTACAAAATTGTACTTGAAACCTGAAAGCCCATACGATCTACTCCTCAAATAGCATGTTATCTATGTAACTTCCAACAATAACATACTTTAATGGGGTGTAGAAGTTTGAATTCAATTTTCTCATAATCACCTTTTCTGACTTTTGAGTTTCAATTATTTTTTAAAAAATATCTATTGAACCTACATGCATGTTTTTTACATGGTTCGATAGCTCAATGTATGTAGATTATGGGGATATACATAACTCAATACCGACAGTAAGGTCCCTTTACCCAGATAACGCCACATATTTTGTCCAAGCTTTCGTTGTTTAAAACCACACATCGATCAAAAAATCATCTTGGCATAGACGTACATGATCTTCATAAAACATTCTTAAAATACAACTTATCAATCTTAAGATTAACAATTACCTGATAACAATTGTCATATTAAAAAAAAATATCAGGTAGGTATATAGTTATAGTGCCGCTGACAAACTCT
Organism: Apotomis turbidana; assembly: GCA_905147355.2. Taxonomy (NCBI): domain Eukaryota; kingdom Metazoa; phylum Arthropoda; class Insecta; order Lepidoptera; family Tortricidae; genus Apotomis; species Apotomis turbidana. The sequence continues at coordinate 16,668,449 of LR990285.1, read as the reverse complement.
AAGATAAGACAAGACAGGACTAAAAACATTACATAACTCGAAGGATATTATGATAATAGTATTTTATGAAACAGTTGTATAAGAGGGGGCAAAAACGCGAGTGGTATGGGTTACGATGTGAGCGTAGCGAACATCGTAAGAAAGATGCCACGAGCGTTTTTTGACCTACTTATACAACGTTGCATACAATACTTTTTCTACGACTCGACATTTTAATAAATAAAACGCAAATAAACAACAAAGAAAATAATTACATGTTCCCGCTCGGAACCAACAAAATTAAAAAAATATAGTCTCTGATAAACTTTTTTTTATTGACGTCCATCTGTCAAAAAAATATGAACTTATACCTAAAGGTATACGTTCACTATACTATACATCCATGCACAGAGGATAAAACTATTTTTTTAAGTTGGCAGCAATGCATTAGTACAATAAGTTGTTTTTTAAATTGCAAATTGTGTGAATACAGCTGTTTATATTGTAATCTGCGGTACTAAGTAATGCTTTTTTGGCGACATTATAATAACATCGTTTAGCAGTGTTTATTTGGGCAGTAGAGTATAGACTTTTACAGACTTTCATAATTTATGTCTTTAAAGTCAAAGTCAAAGTTATTTATTTGTGAACAATAGGTAATAAATAATAGGTAACAAGTTTCGTTTATGTGTTCAGCTATGTTCAACCCTAGGTTAGGGCATACAAAATAGGTAGTTGCTATATATACATGTTTATAGCTAACTAAATTAATCTAAACATCATAGTCATTGAAATACTCATTAATAGAATGATAACATTTTTTGATTAAGTATTTTTTTAACGTCTTTTTAAAATCTATGACATTTCCCAAGTGTCTTATTGCACATGGAATTTTATTATAAACTTTTGAGGCCATTCCAATTACACTTTTGGACAGAAGACTCGTTTTGGATGGCGCAGCAAACAACTTATTTTGAAGTCTCTGACTTGAAAACTTTTTAAATTGGTCTGGATTAATCTTCACGAATAAAGCAATCTCATAAATATACAAAGAAGGCAAGGTGAGAATGTTTAAATCTATAAAATGTGTTTTACAAGACTCCGTAGACCGCAGACCACACACCGCTCTCAAACATCGTTTCTGGGCTTGAAATACTAATCCACGGTCTGTGGAGTTACCCCAAAAAATTACTCCATACGATAATGTTGAAGAAACGTATGCATGGTATGCAGTCAACACAGCCGATTGGTTTACAATTCTACGTAACATATACAATGCATAAGAGTAGGAATTCAATTTTTTACATACATTTTCGGTTTGAGTTTTCCAAGTAAGTTTATTGTCTACAGTTAAACCTAAAAACTTAGTATTACTTACTTTATATTAGAGTTAGTAACTATATAAATGACAGAAAAAAGTAATGGAGTAGAAAAAGATAATTTGTGTTTGTGGTGGGATCCCCTTGACTCGCCCACAAACGTTTCAACGATTGTTTAATTTCATAGAATTTTCATTTCGTCGAAATTTTTTCCTCCAGAGTCAAACCTTTTTCCTTAATTTTTGAAAATATTATCCTATTGAATAGGTTTGGTTTGTTGTATGGCATTCTCAAATATTTTGCGGTTTGAGAGAAAAATATTTTCGATGAAATGAAACAAATGCTGAAAACTTTTGTCGACCAAACAAGGAAACGTTTATTGTAAACGAAGACAATTTATCTACATATACTTTGCCCAAAGGTTGACTACTAGAGAATAAGTTTTTCTTTTGTGCAATAAAGATTTCATAAATAAATATATCATTAAATCGTATCGGTATGTTCTTTCGCTTATATATTTCCTATTTATTTCATAAAATAACAAGCAAGTCCAAACTTTAACTTTACAATATCAGCTACGACTTGAACTATCCTATTATAAATAAGGATCCCTTTAAACAATGGGGAATAACTTCGTTCCTTTCCGTATAGCCGTTTGATCCGGACCCCCGCCTCCAGCGCCTCCAAAGCAAAATGTCTTAACTGAATATGCTTCTCTTACATAAATACATCCTCTTGGACGGGGAAGCAAAACGGGTAACTTAGGATCCTACACACTAACGAAGTTTAGATTTCAAACTTCAGCCGTACCACGCTGTATTGTTAATACATACATGTATATTAGTGGAGCACGGAGGTTGTAGTTAGTGTTCTTTATCCATTATATTGATTGTAATATGTGTAATCAAATAGGGTAGCAGTAATTTATAATGATAAATTTGATATGCACACATCGGTAACTCGTGGCATTTAGGTAGGACTTAAAAGATTAGTGATGAGACATGTTTTGTAAGTGTCTTTTCAGATAAGATAAAATAATAAATTAATATTACCTACATGGTCTTAACATATGACGAAGTAGGTTTGATTACTAGTTTAAAAACATCAAGGTCATTGATATTGTCATTCATTTCCTTGTAATAATTATTACAAGTATTATCAATAACTTACTACAAAATAAAGAAGTTAAAATCAAAGAGAATATCAATTAAAAGACGCTACAACTTTACAATAAAATGCTTTTTCACCTCACTCGCTCGGAAAACCTCCGTTTATAGGGCGAAATCTGCGTGCAAAAGTCTATTTTATCCGCTAGCGTGCAAAACTCATTTGAATTTCGAACACGACGATTTTGATTATCTGTGGTGCATATAACTTTTTTATATTTAAGACTCCTTCAACGCGTGATAAATCTTCGAATAACCAATCAACGCACGCTAATAGGTAAAGGGCGATCTGGTCAGGCCGGCTAAAATCATATATTGTAAGTTTAAATACTTCTTTTAAAAAACAATGCACCTAAAATATCACGTCTAGAAACCTAGTTTGTGGTTACAGATTTTTAAGTTTTTATTTTTCTACACTTTATTTTATGTTGAATATGTCTATATAATATTAATAGTAAGTATTTCAGTTTCATTTACATGTTTTGACTAGTAAATATATTAAATATAACACACATTTTAATATTTATTTGTTATAAAAGTTGGAACATTAGAGTGCAATTTCTGAACGCACCCGAGAAAAATAATAATTAAAGCCTGACCAGAAATATATGAGGATGCGCCATATTGCGGAATTTCACTGGAACTAATTTCTTACACTGGCAATGATTTTATGATGGTTTGTCAACAATGTCAATGTCATTCGTGGTGCTTTCTTTAAAATACAAATATTTAAAATTATCCAAACAAAATGCCGAAAACCAGTTACAGTCGTGAACGTAATATTATAAAAATAAAGTGTTCACGTGTTTACTACACGAAAAACAGCCAGGAAAAGAGTGCATTCCATTAAATAATATTACGAGGTTACCATAGGAACTGACAGGTATTTAAACTAATGTCATTATAGTGGGTTGTGATTGGTTGCAAAATTGTTGCCATATAAATCTTATAAATGGCGCCCTCTTGACAATCCTCATATAATTCTGGTCAGGCTTTAAAAAGTTGGAAGTTTTCACAATTCACGTAAACAACGTAAATTTGTTCTGTGGAGAATACATACTGTTGTCTTACTTTATAGAAATATCGAAAACAAGAAAGTTAAGCCCAATTTGGAGTATTTATTCAATGCTAAAAGCCTGCATTAAAACCGAAAAAGGATTTGTTATAAATATTTGGAGACGATAAGTAATTTACCGAAACTATTGGCGTTTTTAAAGAAGATAAAGCCGAAATAATCTTGTTCGGATCCCATTGTCCAATAACTTCCAAAGCAAGTGTTATGGAAAATACTTCCGAGGGGCCAACTAATCCTTCCCAGAATGCCATTCTCCCACATTCACAACGAATGTGTCAAGTAGTTTCAAATACAAATATAATATAACAGTGCGTAAGAAAAACTCAACGATAAAATATACACGACGATAATACAAATTACGGCCATATTACTTTTAATTTTTAATATGTGTGCTTCTCTCGTATTTACTTGGTTTGGATTTGAGTGTGTTATGTTTTGAATTTGATGTGTTAAATAGAAGGCAAAATTAAATATGATTATTTTTATGTTTTAATTGTTTTTTTTTAATCTTGCACTTTCCTCGCTGTAGTGAGGTGAAAAATTGTGCGTTCCGCATGGCTGCAAAATTATTTAGCTTCTCGTGTCTTGAAAGCTTCGCTACGCTCAGGAATCTATCTTTGATTCATTCGCTTCGCTCATGGTTCAATCTTAGATTCCTTCGCTCGCTCAGCTTTCAATTTCAACACTCGCGCCAAATAACAACTTTGCAGCCTTGCAGAACAAATAACTATTGTTGTGGTGCATAAAAATAATCATATTTAATTTTGCCTTCTATTTAACACATCAAATTTAAAACATAACACACTCAAATCCAAACCAAATAAATACGAGAGAAGCACACATATTAAAAATTAAAAGTAATATGGCCGTAATTTGTATTATCGTCGTGTATATATTTTATCGTTGAGTTTTTCTTAAGCACTGTTATATTATATTTGTATTTGAAACTACTTGACACATTCGTTGTGAATGTGGGAGAATGGCATTCTGGGAAGGATTAGTTGGCCCCTCGGAAGTATTTTCCATAACACTTGCTTTGGAAGTTATTGGACAATGGGATCCGAACAAGATTATTTCGGCTTTATCTTCTTTAAAAACGCCAATAGTTTCGGTAAATTACTTATCGTCTCCAAATATTTATAACAAATCCTTTTTCGTTTTAATGCAGGCTTTTAGCATTGAATAAATACTCCAACTTGGGCTTAACTTTCTTGTTTTCGATACTTATTTCTATAAAGTAAGACAACAGTATGTATTCTCCACAGAAAAAAATTACATTGTTTACGTGAATTGTGAAAACTTCCAATTTTTGGAGTTTACTCCTTAAGAATCGATTTTCATATATAAGCCCGGGGTATGAAAAATATGGGATGTAAAATCGAACGTATCTGCCGTGCTAATTTAAAAAGTCGTATCTCAGTATACGATCGGGGTAAAAATACGACTTCTTAATTTAGCAGGTTATGCGTTACGTTAAGCGTTATAGACTAAGATCCCGATATAAAATGACCATCACCGAGATGTTTATTTGATGAAATGTATTTTAAATGTACTTAGCAACGGGAAAACATGGCTTCCGTTAGAGAAAATTAATATTAATTGTTCTCTGCCATTTATTTATTTTAAATTACCACAAGAGGGTTAACAAATAACATAGACAAGAAACATATTCATAATTTCTCCGCGGAGACTGCGGCGGCGGCCGGCGGCCTACACGGCGCGTTGCTGCGCAAGTGCGCATCGGGCAGCTTGACTGACAGTTGTCAATCTACAACAGCTGAGAAATGTGTTTTTGTTTTCAAGTTTTTGCTAATATTTTGCGTGAATCTCTATCATGTTACGAGTTTGATTGCTATCAGTGCATGAGTACTATCTAGTTATATGTGCAATTATAAACCACCGCTTCCCCCAGGAACTTTATGGGGCAAATTGTATGCCGAAACTTGGAGCGGTTTTTTTAAATACTTTATTTGTTATCGTAGCCGTAAGTTTTTATCTATTGCGTTTTTTAATAGTTTACTTGATGAATCCTAATAGCACGGGCTCCTCTCAGAATGTCGCTTCCAGGTCTGTGTCGCTGTCGCTGGAGAATTCCGTACAGTGCCCACATTGCTCCCAGATTCGTTTCTTTAAAGGTCAGAAAGGACTTAATATACACATCAGAAGAACACATGGCATTCGTGCTGGCGCAATTACGTCGCCACCTGCCTCTTTACAGGCAAACAATTCACAACCAAGTCAGATCAGGCCTTTTTCTGAAAAAATCTGTGAGCTTAAACATTCAATTCCAGTGGTCAAACGAATTCCTCGCAGCGCTCGAATTCAGGTTGCACAACAAGTGTGCCTACCTATGTACCTGTTGGGCGCTGCAAACAAGAACGAGACTTCCCAAGTAGCACAACAGGGTCTAAATAGCTCGTATATCATATCTAATTAGATGCTTAAGTGAAATTTACCACCATGACTAAGTGCTATATAGGTGGCAAGAACCCTTATGCCACCAGTATAGAACCAAAAGGAGAAAAATTGCAGCCTATTTTTGGTGCTAAATAGAATCCATAAGAGATCTCACAATTACCTTAAGTGGTAATTAGAACTATGGGTGAAAGTTATGCGCAGTGAACGAATGAAAACATTTCAGTTCGGTCAATGAGTGATAAATGAGTCGCCAAAATTATCTTTGAGTGGCAAGGCAACTGTCAAATTGTGTTTTATTAAAAGTAATACGTGATCTGCCATATTCATTTTGGATTTATATGACTGTTTGATTGTGATTAAAACTTTACGTTATACAAGCATTGAAATAAGCACGAAATTCTTGCGATTTTTTTTTTACTGTGAAACTATAGTATGTTTTCTTTGTAAATTTCGACGCGCCCTTCATTTGATCAGGAATATTAAAAAAGAGAGTGCTAAATTAAATAAGGAATAGATACTGATAAGAAATAAAACTGTTAAAAACCTGACCTAATGATTGTAGGTTACGTACAATGTTAAAGTAACATCGTCACAACTATCAAAAGTCTGTGATTATACGTGAGTGTGATAAAATTCTGGTTAAAATAATCAATTTTCATAGGCTTCCATTTGTAAACATGGCGAAACAAAAAAGATCCTACAGTGTTTATTTTCACTTATTTGTTCCTTATTTGGAACTATCAAGTCTAATAATCACTTATTTGTATCTTGCGAGTGGCAAAGCAGTGAATGATATTACCAATAGTAATTATTTGCTCTTTTGTAGACTATTAAACAAGCAAGACTATTAAATATATTTTGACAAGGCGCAAATAGGAACTATAATAGAACTTTTAGTTCGTTAGTGGTTTGAAATAAGTGAAAATAACTGCTTTTGGTTCCAAGAACCTCCTACTGAGACCTATTTATGCGTTGGAGTGGCAATAAGGTACTTCTTAGGCCTTAAAGTTGCAATATTTTTTGGTTCCAAAAGAGCCGTAAAATTATCCCTTTAGCCACTATTGGTGATATAATTCGCTATTGTACTAGTCATTTGGAACTTTTAGTTCCAAATAAGGGTATGTTCCCACTTATATGTAAAAGTTGCTTATAAGTGATTTTAAGGCCTTATATAGCACTATTGCTTCTTATTGAGTGACAATTTGAACCTGCATGCAACTTTAAGTAGCAAAATCGACTTTATCCCACCATAAGTAATAAAGTAGAAACAAAAAACGCTCCTATGCAACTACAAGTGATAGGATGAACTCATATACAGTTTTGAGTTGTGTTTAAAGCTATAAGTTGTATCAAACACTGTTAAACCACTCATTTAGAACTTAAAGCTATAAGATAAGCTGCAAAATTCACTAATGTGCTGCTTGGGTTGTTTGCAGCGCCCAACAGGGTACATAATGTGATACTTAAACTATTTACTTTCACCTGTATAATCATTATGTGCAATAAATGTATTGAGTATTGAGTATATATTTTATTATATATTTTATTTGACGACGCGTTTGGCACGGTTGGTAGACACCTGTACAAGTACAAGCTTTGCTTAGTTTGGGACTAGGTCGATTTGTGTATGATTGTCCCTTAAACGTTCTTAAGGCCAGGCGCGCAACAAGATTTTAGTCGCACGATAATTTTGTCGCATAAATGCAAGATATGGGTTTATATGAGAGTGCGCGCACCACATAAGTACGCTTATTTTTGCGACAAAAAAGTGGTGCGCGCCTGGCCTGAAGAGTAAACTCCAGTCGTGCGTCGGAGCTGACACACACACTTTTTTTAATTATTTATTTTTTTCTGGGGTGCGTTCAGAAATTACACTCTTATGTTCCAACTTTTATAACAAATAAATATTAAAATTTGTACGGTATTTAATATATTTACTAGTCAAAATATGTAAATGAAACTGAAATACTTACTATTAATATATATAAACATATTCAACATAAAATAAAGTGTAGAAAAAATAAAAACTTAAAAGTCTGCTGTAACCACAAACCAGGTTTCTGGACGCGATATTGTAGGTGTATTTTTTTTTTAAAGAAGTATTCAAACGTTCATATGATTTTAGCCGGCCTGACCAGATCGCCCTTTATTTGCGTGCGTTGATTGGTTATTCGAAGATTTATCGACTGATGAAATCAGTCACGCGTTGAAGGAGTCTTAAATATAAAAAAGTTACATGCACCACAGAGAATCAAAATCGTCGTGTTCCAAATTCAAATGACTTTTGCACGCTAGCGGATAAAATAGACTTTTGCACGCAGATTTCGCCCTATAAACGGAGGTTTTCCGAGCGAGTGAGGTGAAAATAACTATTTTTACCCATTACGTCAGTGGAGGTTGAAAGATCGTTTTCTTACACAAAGTGGATTTTCTCAAGTAGAAGACGTAGGCTGACTTGTGAAAATTAAGAACAAATATTAATTATTTATCACGAATGTCATATATTAAATTATTAAAATTCCTTTAATAGTGGTTTCTTTTTCTCGACTGGTATAGGAAGAACATTGTCACATCACTAGAACTTAGAAATTGTCAAGTGCTAACTAAGTGCCACAGTTCCCGATGTGTGGATATGAGGAATAAATATAAATCATAACGTCGAATATCGTTAAGAATGTATCGGAGTCCTGCTGAGTCCTTATTCACAAGACAAGCGCCCAATGCAGACTTCAGGCTTGTGTTCTATTGACGCAGCACCTTATGAGTGGTGGTGCATGGGCTAGGCGAGATACTACCCTCATTTTCTTCATAGCATATACCACATCTGACATACATACAACACACTCCACAGTCACAGGGTAAGGACTCGTTCATAATTAACCGCCGATGTACTACGATACGACAGCTATCTGCAAAAACACTAGCTAGATTTAGTGTACCTTCCCTACAAAATCAATATTAGCGATCAACTAAGACAATTCACGTGTAAGCTATCCGTACTTCAGGAACCACAGGACTAAGGAATAACTCAACTTCTATTTAAAAGGTTTATTCCACACCAGCATAAGTATTACATCGAAGACCAGTAACGAATGAATTCAGTTTTTAAATCACCATGAAATACCAAAGACAACTAATGTTGCCATCGTAAAAATACATTAATAACATTATAATTCACGTTTTAATAAAGTAACTAGTTTATATTTATTATTTTATAGAAAAGGTACAGACACACAAACAGAAAGTAATTAGTATTAATTTCATGAAATAATGTTAAATATATGATGATTACGTTTTATATATGACTTTGATTTCTACCCTTTCTATAAATATTGATTTTCGTTCACACTACCCACATTTGCTAACATTCGGCCTTTTCTGACATCTTACGCGTCCTCGCGTTAGTATTAAATAATGTCAAGATTTGCGTACAAGAAAAACAATTAAAATTCTCATTATAATATATCGCTACTAACATCTGTGTTTCAAATCAGTCGTTAATCATTTGGAAAACATTTAAGGCAATCATAACCCCCAACCGAAGTTTTGATACAAAAACGCTATCTGCGCGTTAGTAATACTACAACATGCTAGGAACACTCAACAACGCCACGCAGGGCTAATAACGCCACGCAGGGCTACTAACGCCACGCAGGGCTAATAACGCCACTAAGGGCTTTAACGCCACTAAGGGCTATAACGCCATCAGGGGCTAATAACGCCACTAAGGGCTAGTAACGCCACTAGGGGCTAATAACGCCACTAAGGGCTAGTAACGCCACGCAGGGCTAGTAACGCCACTAAGGGCTATAACGCCACTAAGGGCTATAACGCCATCAGGGGCTAATAACGCCACTAAGGGCTAGTAACGCCACTAGGGGCTAATAACGCCACTAAGGGCTAGTAACGCCACAAGGGCTAGTAACGCCACTAAGGGCTATAACGCCACTAAGGGCTATAACGCCATCAGGGGCTAATAACGCCACTAAGGGCTAGTAACGCCACTAGGGGCTAATAACGCCACTAAGGGCTAGTAACGCCACAAGGGCTAGTAACGCCACTAAGGGCTAGTAACGCCACCAAGGGCTATTAACGCCACACAGGGCTAGTAACTACAAAATAAACACGCCGTTACTTAAATATAATTGAACATACATTTGAAATCATTGTCTTATTGTTAAATATTAATTTTCTTTATGTTAAATTCAAATACTGTCTGCTTCAGAATCACTCTCCATGGGATCGTTCGCAAAAACCAACCACGGGTGAATCTTATCGACTGCGAATACCGATATATACAAAGGTTTACCATCCTTTTTAGTGATGGGCGTATCTTCCACCTCATACCGATCATTACCTAAAACTTTGGTAATTTTATAAGGACCGATACACTTAGGCTGCAATTTCCTACTTTGCCCTGATGGATTACTAATTTCCCTCTGAATACGTACAAGGTCTCCAACACTATAAACATGTGGACGTTTTCTCTTACTGTCGAAGCGTTCTTTTTGTTTTACTTGGTCTTGGCGCATCTTTTCACTAGCCTCAGCCCTGATTACGTCAGGGTCCTCGTACTCCTGAGCTTCAGAAACAATCGCGTTCATTGCCCCATCCGAACTACCTACGGGGCTCAGACTAAATAATAACTGAGCCGGTGTTTGGTTAGTGGCTTTGTTAATGGTGTTGTTAAGACCCCATTGAACTTTTAGCACACTAATGTCCCACTCATTATCGGGTTTACCATGATTCATTGACGTAAGTGCATCTACAATAGATCTATTGTAGCGCTCAATTTGTCCATTTGCGCGAGGGCTAGCAACCGCGTTTAATATGTGGACTGATCCTTTATCGTTTATATATTTTTTTAAAGATTTACTAGACGTCTTGGTACGGCAAATAGGCTGAAATACTCTTCAAAGACGTTTATAGTGGTGGTCGTTTTGCAGTTTTTAACGGGTTTTATGAAGATAAATTTAGTGAAAGAGTCTATTATCGCGAGTATGTATGAATTTCGTTTTTTACTTACAGGAAACGGTCCACAATGATCTGCATGTAGGGTGTGAAATGGTCGATCCGGTTTTTGAATCGGGTGGAGCATTCCTTCTTTCGGACCGCCGGGCACTTTGTTATAAGCACATTGTAAGCACGCATTACAATATTTTTTTACAAACCGCCGCATCTTTTTAAACCAGTACACCTTACGAATTCTTTCGTATGTTTTCTCATAACCAAAGTGCCCGACGTCATCGTGATGACTTTTAAGTATTTGCCACCTAACTGACTTTGGAACGACCCACAGCAAGGTCACGTCTTCGTTCTTTTTAACTACGCGATACAGTCTATCATTTTTATACACAAAATTATTTTTAATGTCTATCATTGTGTTAGTTTCAGGATCTTTTAAAATCTGTACAATTCTTTGCAATTCCGGGTCCGATTGTTGAATGGTTTGTAACCATTTATCATCGGTAGCAGTGTTTGAATCTGCAGGGTTGATGTGGAAAACATGGCAGTCATCATCGCGACATGGTGGATTCTCTGCTTCTATAGGATTCCGACTTAGGGCATCAACGTGAGTCATTTTTGTGCCCGCTCGATACTCTATAGCAAAATCTAATTCTTGCATGGCAATCCACCACCTCGCGACTCTAGGAATTAAGTCTTTCTTAGTCATAGTACTACGAATTGCATTGCAGTCTGTAACTAGTTTGAACGAACAACCAAGCAAATAGACTCTAAATCGATTTAGAGCAGTTATCACGGCAAGGGTCTCCAACTCGTACGCGTGAAATTTTTGCTCTTCAGGAGAGGTTTGACGACTATAAAACGCTATGGGCTGGAGTCCCCGCCCAGCGTCTTGCAACAAAATGGCACCGAGGCCCATTTTGCTTGCATCTGTATGAACCTCTAACCGCGCTTGAGGTTCATACAGTGCCAAAACTGGTCTGCTACTCAATATATCTTTCAATTTATTGAATGCTGCTAACTGCTCGTCTTCAAACCGCCAGGGCTCATTTTTCTTAGTGAGAACAGTTAGAGGTCTAGCTATTACAGAAAAGTTACGTACAAATTTGCGAAAATAGCTCGCCAGTCCAACGAATTGACGAACTTCATGCACATTCTTTGGAGTGGGAAACTTCTTGACAAAGTCGATTTTATATGATCCAGGCCTAATACCTTCCATAGAAATTTCGTAACCGAGATATTCAATTTTCCTTTGGAAAAATACACATTTCTTTAGGTTCAACGTGAGTTTAGCATTCCGAAGCATGATAAATACTTTTTCAAGCTTCTCTAGACCTTCTTGGATTGATTTTGACGGAACTAAAAGGTCATCCATGTACGCGAGTACTAGTTTTTGTCCAACGCCATTAACCATCGAGCACGCTGAAAAACACTTGGAGCGTTTGCCAAGCCAAACGGCATTCTATTGAATTCATAGAGGCCGTCCGGCGTGACAAACGCTGTCAGATGCTTACTGTTCTCAGAAACTGGCACTTGATAGTATCCGCTGGCTAAGTCAAGACTGGTAAAGAACTTGTTACCTCCCAGGCAATCTAATTTGTCCTCAATGCGAGGCAACGGATACTTATCTTTTAAAGTTTTCCGGTTCAACGCGCGATAATCTACGCATAAACGCTTTTGACCATTCTTCTTGCTGACTAACAGCACGGGGCTGGCGTAGGACGATGAACTCTCCCTAATAATGCCATTCTTGAGAAGATCTTCTATAATAACAGACAGTTGCTCTTTCTCTTTAAGAGACATACGGTACGGGTTGTAGACTACGGGATTGTCATCTTTAAGCCGAATAATCATTTCAGTTAAATCAGTTTTACCTAGCTCGGACAAGTCTAGTGCGAAGCAATCGCGATACTTTGACAAGAGCGAATGAAATGTTTCACGTTCTGTTTCATTGAGCTGTGTACCTATAATGACATCGTCTATTGGCAATTCTTGCTTATTTTCAACTGTAACTGTAGTTAATCTAACCGATGGTTCATTGATTTCCTCATAACCGCTCCCCCTAGCTAATACCTGATCTTTATTTAAGTTTAAATCTGTGTCCGCTACGTTTGTGATCATAACAAAACCTTGGCTGTTATTAAACCTATACAGCCCAGGCAAGACAATGTAATCTTTGTGTAGCGCACTACAAAATGTAGCAGGAATGTAAAGAGACCCAGTGAAATTTTCTGATGTAGTCACTTCAATAGGTGAGGTAGAACTCGCTGCAATAGCTATGTCTGTAACTGTACTTAAAGCAAATTTATTTTTGAGTTCATTACATTCCTCACCCGGAGCTCTATAGAATGTCAATTCTTTTGCGGTTTTTATAATCACAATACCGGGTAGTTCTGTAAATGTTTGACCTATCATGATATTGCTTGGCAAAAAGTGATCAGACACGACAATAAAGTCAACCTGGTTTTCTACATCATCTACGCTTAGAGTACCATTTACACGTCCCAAAGGTTGGACGGTCGAATTACCGAATCCTCTCAAATTTGGAATTTTATCAGGATGTTCCCAACTACCGAATATTTGTTTGGCAAAGCTTTCTCCGATTAAAGTGCATGAGCTGCCTAAATCAACAAAAGCGCGTGTAACTATGCCCTCAAGTTTAACTTCCTTGTAATATTTTTCGCTTTCAACTACTGACGATTGAATATGAGGTCCACTAGTATTGCAAGCTTCAACACATCTAACGTCTTTGTCAGTTGATGGAGCAGTGAGTTGTAATAAGCCAGTTTCATTAGGAGTAGACGCTGACCCTAAAGCTACCCTATTACGGCACTCATTAGCCATATGGCCCACCCTACGACAAATATTACACTTTTTCATAGGTTTGTTACATTTAGATCGAATGTGCCCAGCCTCTCCACAGTTATAGCATACTATTCCTGGTTTAGCTGGTTCTGTACCTACATTCGTGTCGTTTTGAGTCTGTTTCTGATCTTTGTTCCATGGTTTATTGCGTTTTTGAGACATCAAATAACTATCGTTTTGTGATAAGGTTCTTAAATAGGAAAATAATTGTTCCGGTTCATCAAAACGGCACGAATTTGCACTCATTTTAACAAATTTGTCATCTATGCCGTGAACCAAACATCCTACAGCTTTGCGGCCTGGTATGTCACATTTATTTATCATTATCATTTTTTCGTAATAATACACGTCCAATGGTTGTCCAACTTTACAACGAACATTGAGCATTCTCTGAAGGAGATCGCCATAATTTTCCGTCGAGGGGAATGCTAATTTTAATTTTTCTACCCATTGAGGCCAAGTGTACAAAAGCGATGGTAGTCCTTGGTACCAACGCTTCGCAAAGCCTCGAGCTTGGTCAGTGCATTGTGACATGTTTGCGTATCCGTCCATGAATATATTTGAGAGCACTCATTCACTTTATGTATCCAACATTCGATATTTTGCGCACCATCATTAGGGTCAAACTCAGGAACTACGTTAACGTGAGCGGTGTAAGCATTACCCGGTACTAAATTACTCACTGGGATATTACTTGTACTTGGTTGACTAGCTTGAGCAATGTTTACAGCCTGAATTTCAGGTACGTGATCATTGGTAGAATTTTGATTTGCGGGTAACGGTGGAGTGTAACTTTTAGGCCCTACACTACGTCCACACGCTTGTCTGGATGAGGCAGTATGCGTCTGTTTACTTTTGTGAAGATCGTTTTTCTTTTGTTTTTTATGTCGCCTGCGCGGTGGCGAGTAGGATGAACTACTTAATGTTGACCTAGACACGCTTCGGTATGAAGAATCTGAATATCTATGTCGATGATATCGTCGACGGCTACGATAACGTGGTGAGCGAGAGAAACTACGAGATCTCCTATACGTATCACGGTCTGAAGAATAAGAATATCGACGACGATATTTTGATGATCGCCGTTTACGAGTACGTGATCGCGACGATCTATGTGATCACATGGTTAGCGATTCCAAATGTTATTTACAACTTACAACGCTATATGAAATATTTTTCCAATCATTTGTTTATAACACACCAATAATAAATAAATTTATCATCATGACATTATCTCAAACATTCATTTGTAACGCAGAGTCAAATTCATTTACGATTTAAATTGATTTTCACATAATATGACTTCCCCTTATAAACAACATTCAAAAATAACTATTCCAGTCCATAAATTATACTCAGACACGCTAAACATACATACTCCTGCATATATTAATCATTACAGATGGATTATGTTACATAATAATTCCGTTACGCGGTTTAAAATGAGATTTCACAACACACCCGCAACGGAAACGTCCGGAAATAAAAAAAAACGGTTAATCTAAAAATAACGATAATTTCGCGTATATCACTTCACTTTTCACGGCACCAATATGCTAAAGTAGACACGAAATCGCTAATCACACAAAAGTATAAATCACTGACCTTTTTGTTGTGATTGTGCAATACCTCGATTCCCGGCGACGTGGGCTGTACATCTGGGATCCCACTTCTGAAGTGTAAGCTATCCGTACTTCAGGAACCACAGGACTAAGGAATAACTCAACTTCTATTTAAAAGGTTTATTCCACACCAGCATAAGTATTACATCGAAGACCAGTAACGAATGAATTCAGTTTTTAAATCACCATGAAATACCAAAGACAACTAATGTTGCCATCGTAAAAATACATTAATAACATTATAATTCACGTTTTAATAAAGTAACTAGTTTATATTTATTATTTTATAGAAAAGGTACAGACACACAAACAGAAAGTAATTAGTATTAATTTCATGAAATAATGTTAAATATATGATGATTACGTTTTATATATGACTTTGATTTCTACCCTTTCTATAAATATTGATTTTCGTTCACACTACCCACATTTGCTAACACACGTGTGGCTCAATCTATGAGATCTGAAACAAAGGAAAATCTACGCTGTAATGTGTAAGCCCCCCGTACCATAAGGTCGTATCATACTATGAATTCAATACAAAGTTACTTCCTTTTTACCTCAGTACAACAGCCCCCTGCGACACTCTACCCTCATAAATCTACCCAAGGTTCTTCCATCCAATATTAGGAGGTTGTATCAGTGTTTTTCTTTCTGTTGTTTTGAGATGTTAGTGTTAGAGTGATTTATTCCGAGGTGTGTAATCTGTTCCGGAAAATTTGTTAGCCGAGTTAGTCGAGTGAGAAAGACAATTTGTGAAAGAATAATATTTTTCTTTAACCATTGAAACAATGATCATATCCTGTGTTACCTGGTGGAAGAGACCGGGAATCGAACTCGGTACCTCTGAATTGCCGGTTCAGCGTGATAACCTTTCCGCCACCTAACGCCCAAGTAGGTAACTTTTCGAATATTTCCTTGTGCTCTGTGTGTCGATCTGTGCATTGTTTATTTAAAAGGATTTACACCTTAGCGACCTCTATGTGAATGCGTAAATATTCACATCTTACCGCACTACTTTACAGCATGAACCAGCAAGCGAGAGAGGGCGCCGTTATTTATGAAATGAAATATGTAGTGTCTCATTTTAATTTATTTCTGTTTTATTAATATGTTTCTGTAAACACTGGTGGCTGATTTATTTGGGGTTCATAGATCCGATTATTAATACGGGAGTTTAAAAGTATGTTTATGTACAGTCAGCAACAAAAATAACTAAGCATAACACGCTCACAACACACGCTCTAGATACCTTTGTGCATTTAGTTTTGAGTACCTGCGCGCGTAGCAATTTCTGCTGCTGACTGTACTAATAGAAAAAAAGAATAGCTGATTATGAAGGGAAAAACGTATTTGCTCATGCTCGACAGTTTTTTTTTATTTATACTCGCAATGGCAGCATTTATTTAACCTTGTTGAAGTATGAGCAAATTATCTAGAACTATCTAAACAGGGGTAGGGGTAAATAAAACTCCCTATTTTATTACACATATTTTTACGTATGCCATATAGTCATAAATGAAAACTTCAATTGACAGTACTGTTTTGCAAGCCAGTTCTGTGCGGCTCAGGAACCCTTTCAAATTATTAAACTTGTTAAGACTTTTTAACTTTTCAACTTACTTTTATTTTTATAATCATTAATTTTTTCCTAAAGTAAGTATTGGTAGTTTACTTAGTATTTATTTGACCTTTATTTAATTTAATATTGTAAATATGTTTTTTTTTTGTGGATTTAAAACTATTCTTATCCGCTATTAAACTTAAACATGATTGAGTTTCACGTACAATTTTTTTCACAAGATTTCAAGTCAAGATGATCCTACAGATCAGATGAATCTCAAAGAAACCGAATCTCAAATTATATTTGAACCCCCATTAGACAAAGAGTTGCATTACGTATCATACCGACAGTGTAGCAAATTACCCCACTCTTAAACCAACCCCCTCCTCCACATTATTACCTGATACGTTTTCCCTTCAACAGAAAAACACATTTTAATTTTCCCCACAACCCTGTCTTGTAACAACTGAAAATGTTCGCAGTTAAAACTTCAACTTCTTACCACTCTTAATAAGGTTGGGATTCGACTGAAGCGATGTCAAGTAAAGATTTTTCTTCAGCAGCATAAAGGAGTATTACTTTACCGATTAAATATGGACCAGCCTTCTCTTTCTTTCACATGCTTTTTAGATTATAAAGAAAGGATAAAAAATATATCCATTGCAGTTGGCAGTCTTGGTGTAATTTGCATTATATCTTTAGTACTTTTCGGACTTATACGTTTTAATAATTTGAGATTTGTTCAACGTTTAGTGTAGATTAAGATAGGTATTTTTCTATGTAGAACGTAAGGCAGAGATCCCAGGGATTCATTTGAATTATAGGTTCCGTATGATAGAGTTCAACGCGCGATGGCTCTACTACATTTGGATGTCATTGCTATGTCTAGAATAATATATTATTTATATGTTGTCAATCCCAAATTGTACTCAATTACTCATAATATAGCTAAGAACTTAATTGGTGAACGGTTTTGCAACTTCTTAGTGATTATGGAACACTAAGTTCATCGTCCTCCGATCCAAGTATGGATTGTGGATGCATACTTTTCACCGGCAAACTTTTTCATAGAACGATGAATGTTACACAGAGAATGTTAATTTCGGTAACAAGTAAATAAAACTTATAAATAAACATTTCTGTAAAGAAAAAATATTCATGTATGATTAATTAATTAAAATAGATGCGTTACCTTGAAAATTTCGCCACCTTAAATGCCTTCACTCGAATCTAATAAACTAAAGTAGCAATTAAACAAAAACTATGGCAGCGAGTGCAGTGTCACGAGACAAAGGGCCGGCGCACGCATATGCACGTATAAACGATGTGCAGCGAGTCGCGGGGCTGCATTCCTTCGCCGGTTGCCGACAGCTTAGTGTGGATACGACTAGACACCAGAGTATTAATGCAATAACGCTGGGGTTCCAAAACTGTGCACCAGATGCCGCCTCTTACGCGCCATGAGGCGCTGCGTTGCGAACTTAAAAAGTTATAGATCTTGTTCGTCCCGAGCTTACGGGAGAATTTCGTTAATATTTTAATGAATTGTAGAACCCCCCTCCCTCTTCAGGAACAAGTCAGCTTTTTCTGAAGGCCAGTGACTTGTTTATTTTGGTCTCCTTAACCTGTGAGGACCTTGTATTTGTTGTCTGTCTTTTCGGCGAATTATTTTTCGTCAAATGTTTCAGTGACTTTTCATATTTCATTGCGTCCCAGTTCTTGTCTTTACTCACGGTGTTCCTTGTAACAATTTTTCAGAAGATCATACAAGTTTTCCTCATCAATCATCATCGTTAATAAGAGTGTGCAGGTGTCAGGCTCTGTCAGAATTTGATTTGTTGAGAGTTCAGAACGGCAATCTTCTTCCCAGCTGTTAAGTTATATTTCATTCTTCTTCCATTTTCTAACCACTGGAAAGCCCACACCATACTAGTGGATCCAAGGTCATAGAACATACAATATTCACTTTCTTATGTTTATTCACCCTGTTGTTTTCGGTATACCAATAATTTCCCGTCCCGCTTATGTCTTGTCAATATTTTTATGAATATAAGATCGCTCAAGAAATTTAAATGTAGGTACCCACTAAAATTGCTTTCTCCAGTAAAAAAAATAACTGAACTAGTAAATAGTAGCGGCGTGATCACCCTTCGCCGCGCTCCGCCGGCTACCTCCTCTTAGTTATAGACCCCGATCACTCTCTAATTCACTCACCGCTGTTATACAGATGCGACGGCATTGGAGTAAATTGCGTTTTCTCAAACATGCAATGAAATATTGTCTTTACGTTCCTTATAATAGGCTCGGAAGTATCGCTTTTTGGGCGCAACAACTCGAGAGGACTGTAAAGGGATTTCATACTGCTTTTCAGGCCTAGGCCTGCAAAGTAACTTTTTTTTTGTTTCAACAACAAGGTCATTCACACAGCTGCTGGTTTGACAAAAAGCAGGTTTTGTTTTTAAAGGTTGGTTGTTAGACTAAAATGTCCTATTTGTCAATTAATAAAATGTTGTTCTTTGAAGTATATGTTTTTATTTCATTGTATGTTTGAGAAAAGCACTATACATGCCTCGTCGTGAAAACGGATTCCCGGCCTCTGATGTAATGTACTATTTTTGCAAACATCGACTTTGTGAAATGCTTGGGCCTCAGGTTTGGGACAGGTTGGGACTTGATGTTTTCGGTAATGGCCATAGTGTAAGTAATTCGTTTTCTTAATCACTCCGTTAATACAGGGTGTAACCGACAGCGTACCGAAAACGAAAACCGTAGTTTTAGACCATAATCACGAACTGAAAACGAGTGTTCATTTTCTCGGAAAACTCAAGGATAAGATTTTCCAAAATAAATTATAAAACTCGTCGCGCAATGTATTGCGTCCTTATCTCTCGGGTGCAGACGCAGAGCACGCGGCGAGCGACCGGTCCAGGCGCTCCCCACTCCACTCACACGTCAGCGCAAAACATACCGTTACGCCAATGCGCATTGAATGACATGAATGAATGCAACCACAAAAACAACGCAACCACAGATGACAACTAATGTACTACCTAACACCAATAACAACTGACCGATAAATTAAAACAGTCTAACAAGATTATTTTCATTCAAGCAAGTAAAGCAAATAAAATGTGCGGGTAGGTAAACATTAATCATGCGTCCGATCGCAGCGGCCTGCGCGAGCACACTGGCCTGGCGGATCAATGACCGGCCAGTACCGTTATCTTTCCCACTCCACGCGCTCTGTATTGTACCGTAAAGCTTACATAATACTGTTTGTGATACATTGTGTGTTTTGCGGAAAATGCTATTTTCATGCGATTTTTCATGAAAAATTGTTACCGGTAGAGTTCGATTAACGGAAAAATAAAGAAAAAATGAAAACACGCGAGGAAAATTTGTGAATTTTCGCAAAGAAATTTCCACGATTTTCCAGCCCAGAATAATGGTCTGAAGCCATGGTTTCAGTTTTCAGTACACCGTCGGTTACACCCTGTATAATATTACATTAGAAAGGAAGCAGGACCGAGGACACTTCCTTGAGGTACGCTATAAAATATTTTATCTTCCTGACTTCTATAATCACCGACTCCCTTTGTGGGCAATCACTAGTTTTCAACTATTAAAAAAAGACTACATTAGTGATTGGGTTCCCCTTGGTCCTTATTGTGCTCAAGTTAAAGGATTGTGTGAGAGACCGTGTCAAATGCTTTATTTAGGTACAAGAACACAATAATTATTTATTTATTTAAAATTAGATTTGAATAGTAAATAGTAACAGCATGTCCTCCCTTCGCCGCGCTCCCGCTACCTCCTCTTAGTTATAGTCCGGTCACTCTCTAATTCACTCGCCGCTTCATTTAACGAAGCCTACACGGCCCGCTCGTTACTCCGACTATTATATTTATATACTAGTAAAACTATAACAACTTTAACAATTAAACTAGACGTGTTAGTCTTATTAAGATAAATATCGTCAAACGAGATAATAAAAAAATGCATTCTAAATTAAAATCTCGAACCTACTATACTATACCTTGGTAAGTTCGATAGCAAAAAATCTGGTACATCGTAAATTAGGCTACTCATATCATCATCGTCATCATATGACTCACTTTGATGCTTCGATGCACACGGAAATGAAAAGATACCTAAACCATGCTGATCGGTAGTATCAGTACTAAAATACCTAAATAGAGTCCATTGCAGTCGATCGACAGTCAGCTGCATGATGTGACCCCTTTTCTTAAAAATGTGTTTGTATTGAAGGGTGCTGATGGGATTTTTTCTCCAGCCACTACCCGCTACCCTGCGTAAATTGCTCCACCTAATAAGAGACCTACGGTTGCTGATTCGTGATCTCCACTTTAGAATTCGCCTACAATCGTCGGTCGCTAATTAGTGTATGTAGTTTTTGAGGACTTCCCAAAAAATTCTCCCACGAATTTTATAGGTATATATTTGTATTACGCTGTCCCATAGTGTCAAACGTCGGCTATGTATCATAGAAATTTGAAACAGCAATTGCATTAAATCAATGTAGATCAATTTCAACTTATTTGTCTCAAACGTCCACAGTTGAACTCACGACCGCCAGACACAACTAAAAGGTCACTTACAAAATTATTTATAACTCATGAGAGTCATACCTAAGCCGAAACATGCAATTGATAAAACAATTCAATTTATACCGTGTTGCTAAGTCGTCAGTTCGAAAGCCATATCGCGACCCACTCCAAATAAAGGAGCAAACAATCACAATCACATTTTTTCTAAAAAATACACGCCTAAAAATCAATCATAAAGCATGCAGATAAGATTGAAATTTAGAGTACGCGCCAAAGTATGATGTGAGCGTGCGGAAGTTATCCTTCGAATTGTGATTAAAGTCGCCTAATACACACAATAACAGGTCACGCGTCTAACGACACCCATCTATCCTGTCTAGAATCAAAAGGTTATAAGCCAACTATGTCCCAATCAAGCTCACATAAACCTTAAAGCATTACAGGTGAGGTTTAAAATGGATTGATGGACGTTCAGAACGTTATGTTACGCTTGTGTGCGCTCGTGAAAGCTACACATTTCATTTAGTACAATACAACTCATATTGTACACAACGCGTTCATTGCTGTACTCATAAATGTTACATGTGTGTGTGCGTCCTCGCTCCCGCATTATTGACTTTAAGACTACCTTTATAAGACTGGCTTTTCTATCGTTATGAGAGGATGTATTAACGTAATGAGAACTCGATTGTGAATGTGTGCGGGCCACAAGTTCAGAGCGAAGTATTATCGAAGAATGCGAAGCGTGAATAACTACGTTTAGGGATTGTCAGTATGGTAATTTACTCTCGTTTTGATGACTGTTTGAATCGATACGCTAATTATAACCAGATCAGCGATTTGCGATTTTTTATTACTTTTCGTGTGAATTCGTGGTCCGATGAGTTCAGTGTGTTTATATTGTACGGGCTAAATTTGAGAAATTTCTGATAATTTATTAGTAGGTATTACATAATTGCATTGCAGTTTTAGAAAATATGTTAGGTATTTATTTTAACTTGAATGTGTAGGTACGTGAAATAAAAATAAATGCAAAAGCAATTTAGTATTTTATGCAACCGTTGTATAAGAGGGGGCAAAAAACGCGAGTGGCATGGGTTACGATGTGAGCGCAGCGAACATCGTAAGAAAGATGCCACGAGCGTTTTTTGACCTACTTATACATCGTTGCATACAATACTTTTTCTACGACTCGACATTTCATAAATAAAATGCAAATAAACAACAAAGAAAATAATTACATGTTCCCGCTCGGTGTCAACAAAATTAAAAAGAAAAATTGTCTCTGATAAACTTTTTTTTTATTGACATCCATCTGTCAAAAAAATATTAACTTATACATAAAGGTATACGATCACCATACTAAACATCTGTCAAAAAAATTAAACTTATACATAAAGGTATACGTTCACTATACTAAACATCCATGCACTGAAGATAAAACTTTTTTTTTAAGTTGGCAGCAATGCCTTATTACAAAAGTTTTTTTTTTTAATTTGCAAATTGTGTGAATGCGTCTGTTCATCATGTAATCTGAGGTACTAAGTGATGGTTTTTTGGCGACATTATAACATCGGTTAGCAGTGTGTTTTTGAGCAGTAGAGTATAGACTTTTACAGACTTTCATAATTTATGTCTTTATATTAGAGTTAGTAACTATATAAATGACAGAAAAAAGTACTGGAGTAGAAAAAATATTTTATTTCCACATCTGCGCTAAAAGAAACCCTTTATTTGCAAACAGGAATATTTGAAACCTATTTCAACGTTAACCGTAAAAGCGAAAAGTCAACCGACAAACATATCAATTACTAAATTGAATTAAACGCTATAAACCGCCGGGCGCGGGCTCTCCGCCACAATAAACGATCTCAGCGCATCGTATTAGCTACTGACAGACCGTACGTGTGTGTATCACGCTCGTTACGTTTACGTGACGCTCACACTAAACACAAAATTCAATATGTCACACAAATATGCTCAAACCCTACCTTATTGCCAACCGAAAAGGATACACCAAGCGCATCTCTAACGTAGCCGGTTTATAGACTCGCTTGCCACCACACCGGGTGGCGAGGGCCGGCAACGTCGCACCCGAATTATTTGTGACATTTTATTTCACCCGCTCGCGAAACGCGACTGCCAGCGACATCTATCCGCGAACTCGGAACTAAACCCTCGGCTCTGCGAGCGAGACGACGATACTTGACAATATCACTTTCACGGTCTCGTACTTAAAGTTAAGCGGTTTGCTGTACTGTTTGTTTGTGTCTGTAAACAGCGCGCCGAGGTGTACCGCGCATGAATGAAACGGATGACCGATGGAGGGAGACAAGGCTATAGGAATAACGGGTGTATGAGCGGGACGGATGTGCGCGAAGTGTACATCGTTTATCAGATTACATGCGAAGTATCGCGGCGTGGCGATGTTTTGACACGCGATAATCACGAGATAATGCGGGCGATCGCCGGCGTTTAGGTTTATATTGGTTTTTATGGGCTGTCGCATGACGCGTGACGCATGGCACATGCCGCCAGTGTTGCCAGAGCCAGTGTGTCATAAGTTACGTTTCATTCCTCGAAATGTTACATTTTTGCTGCGAAAGTTACATTTTAATATTAATAAAAAAACCGGTCAAGCGCGAATCGGATTCGCGTACCGAGGGTTCCAAAGGTACAAACTATAAAAGTATGGAATATTTACTGTAAATAAGTGTGTAATACCAAAAAAATATAACCGTCACTACCCAAAAATGTGGCCATACACAGTCTATATTTAGCATGGGAAACTGTGTCATCATCATCATATCCGCCAATATACGTCCACTGCTGTACAAAAGCATCCCCAAATTTCTCCACAACGATCGGTCGTGCGCCGCCCTCATCCAATTGCTTCCCGCAAACCTAACCAGGTCGATCCACCTGGTTTGATGCTTTCCAAGCTACGTGTTCCGGTACGCGGTGTGACGGGAAGCTGTGCATAGTGTTGAACACTGTCCATATATACAATGATCATGTTGACGCGTTACAAACGACCATTGGACCAATAACAACTAATTTCAAAGTAAATTGACCAATGAGAATGTATAATTTTTGAGGTATATTTTTTTACAAAACGCATAATACTGCAGACAGGTACATATGTATTTAAAAAATCCAGGAAAAACGCCTCAGTTTTAATTTGATTAGTACTGGCTAATAGAGTATGTTAAGTGAGTCGTGTGTCGTGTCCCTTGATAAAAGCAGCCAATTCAAAATTCTTGGGGCCTGGCCACATCACCACGGCACGGCGCCGTCACTGTGAAACGGCGCGGCGTCGTGGATTTTTACGGTGGTTTTATATACGCTGACTCCGTCAGATCAGAAGCGGCCCTTACAGGTATCTGCTCTGATTGTACACCGAATATCTGCGTTTGATAAATTACAAAAGGGTATAGCCGTGTTTGTATGTTTTTTTTTATTTTCTCAAAAACCTGCAGTATTTCAGGGCGTTTTTTTTATAAAATAGCATCTTACATCTGGGCTAATATATTAGCAGAACGGCAATTGATTTGGCTTCTGGGGCCGATGCCTCATACAAGTTTTTTAATTTTTTTTTTTTAAACTTTTTCAAGGAATTGACAAGTTTTTATATTTACAAGACTACAGTTTGATTACTTTTCTGAATTATGCTAAGAAAGATAAAGTAATCAATGTTTTTTTTTTTCTGAAATAGCAATTTAGTTTATTATTAATTTATAAAAACTTAATCATTTTAAATTGTGGCAACACCAAAACTATATCTGAATGGAACGGTTACTTTAGTCCGATTTCTAATAAAAAAACGCAATGACGTTGAGGTTCACGACATTCTCAAAAAAAAAAAAAAATTCTCGCTGTTAGGTCAACAACCGTATTCAGGCCTAATTGTCTTCGATTGCGGTCATTTTATGTATTTTCTTATATTTCTTTAAATACAGAAGAATAAATTCAGATTTTTTTTGCGCGTACACGACACATAGCCCTGTCGATCGCTATATTAATTTCCACCTGTTAGAAATATGAAATGTTGTCAATTGTATTCCATTTGTGTTGCCAGTTGATATTTATATTTGTTAGGTTTTTTTAATTTATCGCGTCTTTCAAGGGACACGACTCGTTTGACACTAAAAGAGTGCTCATTAAAAAATATATTTAAAAAATTTAAACTGACGGAAGAAAAGTAATGTTAATCTTGCGATATTGTGTAAATATTTATTTTATTCTATTAGTTGTTAAAAGCATCATATATTATAATGTCTTGGCCGAAGGTGCAATAGTTGGACTCGTATTATCTAGGGCCTCATCTTGGCCCTCGAACTTACACATCCATCTGTTGTTTATTTTCCAACCTCTACAAAAATGTGTTTGCTTTTTATTATGTAAATATAAATTAATGGTGCTGTCCTTCGAGTTGAAATCATTCATTTTTGTTTAGGATTTTCTCATATTGTGTTATGGATCCTATCTGATTTGAGAAAAAACTGAAACAAATTATCGAAATTACGATTAAGTTTTTCAGTGGTACATAATATGTTATATTTTTGCCCGATAGTACATGTTATTTGGATTCAGAATCTAAATTAATTTTACCACTTCAGAATTTTTAACAAAACATATTGAAAAGTTACGAAAATTGCCCAGAAATCAAAAGTTACTTACATGTTACGAGAGAGGGTCAAAAGTTACGAAAAATGTAACAAATGTAACCATCTGGCAACGCTGCATGCCGCAGCCAGGTGACGCCTGGTGTCCAGACATGGCGCGAAGCATAACCAGCTGACTGTCTGTCATCATCAAATCTCTCACAATAAATCAAGTAATTTTATAACTAAGGTATACTTACGTAATGCTCTGATAAAATTATTATTACAAATTATGGTTTAATAAATACCTGGTACCTATATTCAAAAATAGTTATAGTTAAATTAATTCAATAGCTATATTTTCGTTTAAAATAAAAAAGCGTTTTTTTAATATCGCTTATGATTATTGTAATTAACTGACAATTACGTTTGTCACTGTCTGTAAAGATATTTTTTTGTATTATAATAACATGTAACTACTTATATATATTATTTATGTGCATATAGAAATAATAAGTAATGGTTATGATTTTATAAAATGAATGGTAGTTTTTATTATCAATCATATTGCTAACAACCCTTCTCTAAAGTTTTTTTTTATATATACGTAAAGGGTTTCATTTATATACTTTATATCACAGCACAGACAGATTACAAAAATAAACAGGATTAATTAACGACCTTCTACTCCGCAGCGCTCTACAGGACAAACTACTCATGCCATCTATCGGCGAGTAGCAACAGCAACATAATTAGCTATCGTAAATGTTAATACAGAATAAGAATTCTAATAAGATTTATAATATTTTTAGCGTCAATGTTTATTTTTCAAACGTTATTTTGATATCGAAATTCAATCGCACCTATTTAATTTTTATCTGCATTTATTTTTCTAACAAATGTATTCGCCATGTTATTTGAGTATCGAATTCGCTTTTTTAATTTCAGTAATTTTGTACGGGAGTGTTTTCTAATCGATGTCGAATCACATGCAGCGACGTCCATCTCATCTATTTTAGTAGTACGCAAACAGATTTCAACAGTTTTCTTAACCTTTCGTCTCTCACGTAAAAATAATTCTAATGTGATTTTAAACGTCAAACCAGCATAGTTTATTTTACAATCTCGGTACTCAGTGTAATACGAGTTCCTCAAAGTAACGAATTGATTTGTTATACCGTGACGCAATGTTTTCAAATAACGGGATTTAGGAAAGGTAAACATTTGTCAGCAACATTTAGAGACGTTAAAATACGAGATTAATTGCGCTGGATTCCTTCTTAAAATCTAAGAATCACGTTTGATTTATTAAGAAGTAAAAATTAGATTTATGTTCATGTTTTGAACGTATCATTGGCGCGCCTCTTGTTATAGCGCGAGACTTGGAGCGCCATCTAGTGTTCATTTAAGATATCAAATTTAAATATCAGTTCTTTATTACTTTTTGAATTTAAACTGTTGCGGTTACCGTTGATCAAACTAATTATTATATTCTAGGATGTTATCTGTTAGCTTGACGTTTACAGATGTTATTAAAGAATCGATGTAACATTAAAAAAATACATAGGTACAGTAAAACATAGAACCTCCTCCTTTCTTGAAGGCGGTTAAAAACAAAAAAGACAACACATCTGATACGTGGAAAGGGCGTGATGACTTGACCGTCATGGCTGTCGCTACGACTGGCTGTTAACGCGCACCGACTTTTCCCGAACAAAGGTCAAATAACCCGTGTGTGTATGTGAAGGTTATTTCAGTTGATTTCAAAAAAGACAATCAGCACATCTAATAGGGTTGGGTCGGGGGGAAGAGAAATGGCCGAGACGTGGGGACTTGTCCGCCAAGGCGGTCCAATCGGAGATACAAATCGGAATAAAGCTCTTCCGATAAAGGAAATTAAATGATACAATTTTGTACTCGAGTAGTATTTACTACCAGTGGCTCAGTGAGCCGTCAATATTGCGAACATTTTTAGAATTGGCTGATTTACGTCTCTTTTTACGTTTTCAACTATCATTATCTGGGGACATTTTGGAAAATGTCGGAAAAATCAATCGACGTAAAAAATCTACATATTAACGAACCTATACTCACAAAATTTCATGAGAATCGCAAAATGAGATCTCTAGGCGAGAACAGCCGGACAAAGGGTTAGCCCAAGCTGAACGGAGGCGCTTCGCTCGCTCGGCCACGGGCAGTGAAATTCAAAAATTTAGAAGATCAGTTTTCTATGGAGAGGGTCAATATTTCAGGAAAACTCTCAACAGCGCGATGCAGGTTTTGTATCGCGCGCCGCCAGCCCTGCAGCGTCATCTGTTGACAAAAGTTTACTTACCCGCTACCACAGACAACCCCCACTAGACGGAGCATGTAAGGCACATGTAAGGCGACCCAAGCGCACCAACGGTATGGTACGGCAAAACATTAAAGTATCAACACGGCGGCCGCCGTTTAGTTGCGTCCATGTTTATGAGGTCTCTCTACACCACTTAACACTACAATTTACCATGTTATTTATTTAATTTCTTTTTTCGTTGACGTACGCATGGATCAATGAAACAAGGACGCAACTAAACGGTGGCCGCCGTGTTCATACTTTAATGTTCTGCCGTACCATATCGTTGGTGCGCGCGGGTCGCCTTACATGCTCCGTCTAGTGGGGGTGGTCTGTGCCCGCTACTCACGCCAAAAGGGCTGGACAGATTTAAGCCCATTTTGATACAGGGATAGCTGGGCATCCATAGATGGTTATACAAAACTGCGGTAAAAATAAAAGTATTACGCGGACGACGACGACGCACCTTCTAGTTACTGAGTAAAATAATCTCTATAAAATGAAACATGTAATGTCAATTTCTTTTTTATGTGGGTACCACAGTTTTTATATTGAACCATTAATACAAAGATCAAAACCCAAAGAAGAATTTAACCCTAAAAAGGTAAGGTATAAGGTAGGTAAGGTGGAAAGCCTTTCAAATAAACATTGCAAAGATCGACACACAAAGAATAAGGAAACATTTTAAAGGTTACCTAAGTGTTAGACCTGAGAACCGTATTTTATTGGTTGTTTGTGTGCAATAATATTAATTGTAAGGCGCATGGCGACACGAACAAAACCGAAAGGAGAAGCTAACCACCTAGGTTGGCACTGGTGCTTAGACTAGTAGCGCTCGTGACAGGTGAGGAGCACCCTTATAGACTCAGCAAGGACTCCTTACTGAGTCTATAAGGGTGCTGCCTCGGGTGCGTCCCATGAGATATAACTACATAATATATAATTTCATATTAATAACGTTCACAAGATATAATGAACTTTTGCTATAACATCAAAATCAATATTTTTATTAGGAATAACGGTCAATTAGCATAATACTCATGTTGTAGAATATTTTTTATATAACACTCAAATACTCTAAATTCAGTTGATATAACATACATAACCTATATCGATCATAGTATATACTTTCTTTTAGTATAATGATTAGAAAATATAATAGCGTATGATATACTAAATAGGTTACAACTGCTACCCCTATGCCCCTAAAATGGAACATGGGTCAAAAACCGAAAACTGTAGGTTAGGTTAGGTTTGTTTTATGACCATGGATAGCGGAGCGAGCAAAGCGAGCGGAGCGTCAAAATGCTTGCTTGCATGGAGGTACCTACATTAAAATTTAACAGCGAACTATTGCATACGACATACGTATGTTCACAATTGATAATGGCTGATGAAATTCTGGCAAGTAAGAGTATACCGTTTGGAAGAACTGTGATAAAATAGAATATGGGTCAAAAACCGAAAACTGTAGGTTAGGTTAGGTTTGTTTTATGACCATGGATAGCGGAGCGAGCGAAGCGAGCGGAGCGTCAAAATGCTTCCTTGCATGGAGGTATATTCAAATTTAACAGCGAACTATTGCATAAGTATGTACACAATGATAATGGCAGATGAAATTCTGGCGAATACGAGTATACCGTTTGGAAGAACTGCGACAAAATGGAATATGGGTCAAAAACCGAAAACTGTAGGTTAGGTTAGGTTTGTTTTATGACCATGGATAGCGGAGTGAGCGAAGCGAGCGGAGCGTTAAAATGCTTGCTTGCATGGAGGTACATAATTATATTAAAATTTTACAGCGAACTATTGCATAAGTATGTACACAATTGACGTGCAGACGGTTATTCTATACGAGCATTATGCATTTTGGTGTTAGATGTATTGAGTAATATACATTATAAATCTGAGATATTATGAACGTTATACGTTATGATCGTTATATACAAAGATATTATATACTTAAATAACGTTATACTTAACAAAGATAGATATTTTGATGTTATATCCAACGTTCGTTATACACCTTGAACGGTATACAAAACAAGCTTATACAATATGAGCGTATATAATATGAATATTATAGCATAAGTTCTTATATCTTATATTACTTACCCGCTGCCTCACCGGGAGCATTCGCATGTGATTGATTCGCCTTTGACGACGCGGTTGGCGCAGTTTGCAGACACCTGCCGGCCATTGAGCCGGCGGTCCCGGGTTCGAATCCCGTGTGTGATAAACTCGAATATTTGTTCTTGGGTCATGAATGTTATCTATATATATGTATTTATATATTGTGTATATCGTCGTCTAGTACCCATAGTACCCATAGTAGCTTTGCTTAGTTTGGGACTAAGTAGGTCGGTTTGTGTATGACTGTCCCATAATATTTATTTATTTATTTAATGTAACAGAAAACTTTTTTTTAATCATCTTTGTTTTATTAAATCATTGGCGAATACACACTTATCGTATATACCTAAATCTCTGAATCTTTGCAGAATGAAGTGCTTCATGATTTATGATTTTAATACGTAAAATATGTGTAGATTGGTATTTGGTGCAGTATTCGGCTTTTTGGCACAATAAAAGGTTACATTAACTGATTGGAATAGAGTTTTGCTTACCTACTGTGATTGCTTTTATAACTTTATTACATGGTTTTAAATCAGAATTTTCATTAAAATGATTGAAATATAGTCATTTACTTAGTAGACGATGACATCACTGTTTGGACGCCATTTTGATTTAAATATGGAGCATTTTCAGCGCCCCGTAGGAATGCGGAACTTTAATTGTCATTTCAGATTTTTAGACGCTTAATTGTATTTAATCCCACACCTTTTTTTGACCCCAATGAAAAATACATCCTCAAAAACAAATTTTCATTTTGCCTATCGTAGGCCCACGTAACGGAAAAAGATCTGTATTAAGGTATACATCAATACATCAAGTCAAAACATCCAGAAGATTTTTATCACCCGATGGAATCGTCAGTCACCGGAATCCGATCGTCGCTTGTTTATTTTCATATTAATAAGCGTAAATCTTCTTCAGATTTACGCATAACGCCCAAACTGTGATTTATAGGTATATCTTATGATATTGGAAAGATTGGTCAATTATATTGGTCTCTGTGAGCTGTTGACCTCGCGAGTTTGTTTCGAAATGACTGAAATTTGTCTTAATTAAAACTTATTGAACCGGGTCTATCGCGATATTTTGATTTACCTTCATTGCCTGACCTTTCAACACGGTTTCACGTGCCGTGGTCCCAGGCGTACTGATGAAACAGCGAGCTGTTACTGGAGATGTCGGCCAAATGTATCACTACCCGACGAAATGTGTAATAAAACGGATGGGTAGGAAGATAAAAGTTCGACTACCCCCCATTTGTTAATGACCACGGCACGTGAAACCGTGTTGAAAATTCAGGCAATGAAGGTAAATCAAAATATCGCGATAGACCCGGTTCAATAAGTTTTAATTATGTGTTCAAACCGCGAGAGTATAAAGTGTTATATATTGAAATTTGTCAATATTTAGATTTTCATCCCCTTGGCAGTGGCAGTGGGCTACTCTTATCAAAAAAAGTACAAAATCATTTAGAAACAAAAACGCTTTTTACATTTCCAAACTATCCATCAGTGACCAGACTACGCTGAGCCTGTATCTTTGCGAGTGCGGTTAACAAAGGAAAATTACACAAAGATCACAAAAGTTTTAATACGAGTACATTATGGAATATGGTTAAACAATTCGTGGCTTCTCCTATTCTACAATACAATCTCTTACTAGGTCGTCGTAGAGCCGACGACCACTGGGGCAAAGTTTCTGGAGTGGAGACCGCGAATCGGTAAACGTAGTGTAGGGCGCCCTTTAACAAGGTGGAGTGATGACATACGTTGGACAATGGGTGGAGAAGGAGAGCTGAAAATCGAGCTCAGTGGCGTGTCATGGGAGAGGCCTATGTCCAGCAGTGAACTGATACAGACTAATTATGATGACCCACGCTTAGCTGAAACATTTGTCGGACTAAACTAGTAATAGGCGGTGATGGTGGTGGTTAGTGCAGAAAGGTAGCCACTGGATATGAGCATACACCTGGGTACTTTCCTCCGCGTTCCGTCTTTGACACTCGTAGCAAAGCACATTGTCAATCGCTTGCCCACGCATCAAAACCAAACTAATAAATAATAATAAATTACAGTTGTCATAGATCAATAAGTTTTTGTCCAAAATGTTATTTATTATTATTATTATTATTTATTTGTTATTTATTGTTATTTATTTATTATTTATTATTTATTATTTTTGGTACAAGCTTTTATAGCTGACTGTACTTTTCCTTGAGCATCCATCAATTGCTTACTGATACGATTCGAAAAGGCCCAAACTCGGTAGATTTGCACTATTACGGGCTTCCGTTCCTCGGGCCACCTTCCGGCTCCATCATCAGACCCTGGAAACTATTCGAAGACAAAGTACTCATCAAGACGAATCAAACGGGCCCAAACTCGATGGGGTTATGTGGTTTTATTAAGGAGTTCCTATGGCCACCTTCCAGCTCCGTCATCAGATCAGCTCCAAGTCATCATAATATTGCATCGTCACGCGATTTGCATATTCGTGCAAAATTTCAGCTCAATCGGAGACAGGAAAGTGGGTCAAACTTAACTTGCAAAATTCCATTACAGACAACGGGACATGTGAAAGTAAATAAAAGCTTGTAAAATACATTCTGCTCTGTTTGGTTCTGTGGTTTTATTCAAGTTGCCTATTGGAATTCGTTGGATCTAGTATGATTTGTTTTAATCCTCGTCCAAGACCGTGCCAGCGCCTGTAGTTCCTCGAATAGCACAGCGGTCGTTCAAAAGCTTATGCAAACTTTTCGAGTGTTATAACTGTTATAAGGGATGTAGGTATAAAATAATTCGATAAGTTTCTTTGGTCATAGAACTCGTAGTCAGTACACATTCTCTAGATTGCTTTTTTGTTACTTGCTTCCGTTTGTCCTAAAGCGAGTAAGACAATGCCATTGTGGGGTCATGTTTATAAGATAAGTTCTTTATGACCATTCGCGTCGGATAGTAGCGTCACGCCGACCTACAGATGAACAAGTTGCGGAAATTTTCAAATCATTTTAGTAAAAGATGCCACGCATGATTTACATTTTAAGAACCTCCCCAACTTGGTTATTTGAGGATGATGTAGAGAGGCTGGATAACGCAATCAAAATGTCACTTGAGTCCATACTGAATATCCATCTCAACGAGTCACAGTGGTGTCAGCCTTCTTTGCCAGTCCGCCATGGTGGTCTAGGTATACGCCGATGTCGTGAAGTCGGTTTGGTAGCATTCTTAGCTTCAGCTCATGGGACTCTGGCTCTTGTCACTCGCATATTGCATTTGAATGGTGACAATATCCAGGTACCATTTGTCGCTGAGGCACTCACCAAATGGTCCACTGTGTGCCAAGGTAACGAACGGCCTGATAATGTCGTCAGCCAAAGGGGTTGGGATGACATTTTATGTAGGGAAGTCTACGGTGGGTTACTTGCCGACGCAACAGGCTTTAATTTGGCGCGTTTGAAAGCTGTTGCTAAGCCTGAATCAGGAGCGTGGCTACATGCTTTGCCTTCTCCTCAGTTGGGTACATTGCTGGACAACGACTCATTAAGAATCGCGGTTGCTCTGCGGGTTGGTTGTAAAGTATGCGAGCCACATCGTTGCATCTGCGGGGTAACAGTTGAGGAGAATGGCCACCATGGCCTCAGCTGTCAGAAATGCGCGGGGCGATTTGCAAGGCATCATGCGATCAATGATTTGGTTCGTCGGGCTTTAGTGTCTGCCAATACACCTTGCACCTTGGAGCCTCCTGGGTTGAGTCGAACTGATGGCAAGAGGCCTGATGGTCTCACGTTGGTTCCTTGGCAGAAAGGTCGGTG
Organism: Apotomis turbidana; assembly: GCA_905147355.2. Lineage (NCBI taxonomy): Eukaryota > Metazoa > Arthropoda > Insecta > Lepidoptera > Tortricidae > Apotomis > Apotomis turbidana. The sequence goes on along the minus strand of LR990285.1, from coordinate 16,634,022 downwards.
CCTCTTGTGGGACGCAACTTGTGTGAGTACGTTTGCTCCGTCCCACTTGACTCACACCAATTAGAACTGCTGGGGCGGCCGCGGAGTGTGCGGCAAGAGTGAAACACACTAAATACAGTGCCTTGGAGCCAGCGTATGATTTTGTACCTATTGCAGTGGAGACTGGTGGACCTTGGGGCTCGGAGGCCAAGGATTTTATTAAGGAATTGGGCCGCCGGCTTAGGGATAGGGGCTGTGACCCGCGCTCTGGATCGTACCTGGTGCAACAAATTTCGTTGGCCATTCAGCGTGGTAACGCCGCCAGTGTGATGGGTACGTTTGGGCCAGGTGCGATTCGGGGCGTGCCTCATTAACGAAATTGACGAAGCCTGTTGTGGATCATATCATTGGTTTGTATTTGACGAAGCCTGTTGCTGATTTGTTGTTGTATCTCACCTGACGAAGCCTGCGATGCGGATCAGAACTTATTGTAATTTTTCCTTTCGTGTGTCTTTTAATAAATGTTTTTTTAGTAAAACAACTACCTACTAATATACAGTTTTTAGGAGGCTCCAATATCAAAACAGAACCTTCTAGTAGCATCTTCTTCTATGCTGGTATTCGCGGAGAGCGTTTTGCTCGCTCCACATTATACCACTTACTTATTCCTTCACCCATAATAAACGCACATGTTTCCCAATGAAAATAACGCTATAAAACTCGGTTTTCCACGTGTCATAAACAATCCACAGTTAACGATACCCGCCCAAGTGACGTTCACTTACGCTGAAATCAGACGCACCCAGGGTTACCAGATGAATTTACAAGTACGGAGAAAATTATTTTTATTGCAAAACCCTGACCCTGAGACTATCTCACAAACTTAATTCACAGTTTTGTAGAAACTACAAAAATGGGCTTTGTGCACTAAAAGTGCAATAAATGTCTGTCGGTCTCCAAAGTTGATTTATTAAATCAGTTTCAATATTTATAAAATCTACATTTTTTATTATGAATAAAAAAATATCGGGAGTTATTTTATTGGAAGTCCAATAATCCCTGATTTATCCATTCATAATTTAAGAGAAAATTCAGTGGAATAATCACCTGTCTTCCCTATTCTAAAAAAATCGAGCAGATCGTTCGATCGAAGAGAGAAGAAATCTGAGAAGCGTCTTAAAAATCATGAAATCTTGGGGGAAAATCTGAGATATGGTAACCCTGAGTGTACACCAGGCATCTGGCGGGTTTTATATCGGTAATAAATCACCGCGGAATATAGAAAAATAACTAACGAACCGACTGTCTATTTGGGTCAGAACGTGTTACTCTGTATCGATTTTAGTTAATCTCGCTTATTAACACGACTAAAATGTCGATAAGGAAATGAATCGAATTCCAGTAGGGCGTGAACGTTGTTAACCCTTAATTTGACTATTAGTACATCCTGGCGTACATTGCCAAATTAAGTATACATAGCATATATGCTTAATTGAGCAAAATCGTCTTCTTGAGCTATTTCAAAATCCACGAACCTAATGAAATAGTTACTTCCAGTTTCCAGTCTCCTCGTGAATTAATAGTAAAATATTTTATTAAGAACAATATTTAGAACTTAAAAAAATATGAGTGGCTCTCTGAGCTGTGGACCTCGCGAATTTGTTTGGAAATGGCTGAAATTTGTCTATAATTATACATATTAAACCTTAATCTCATGAGAATCGGTAGAGAAAATGCTACAGCCGGAAATCCGAACGTTCAAACGTCCGACCATACGAAAGAATTTTTGGCCAAGCTGAAACGGAGAGGCTTCGCTCGCTCGATCAAAAGTTTATTTAGGATTTTAAAAATACGAGCACGTAACCGTCTAGAGATACATGCTGGTATCAAACGTGGTCAGAATTATGATATGTCTATGTCCCAGTGTTTTTCAAACTGTGGGTCGCGACCCACAGGGGAGTCGGGGCATATATATCCAGGGGGTCGCGAGGTTCAGATTCTTTGCAACACAGTAAACTACCTTCTGAATTTCTGATAAATACAGGTAGGTTGCGTTCCAAAACGCATACGTATGACTGATTTAATGATACGGGTGCGTTCCAAAAGAGTTGTGTTCTAAATTTAATCGTACAAACTGGTTTTTAGGGGGTCGCGAAGGAATTAAGATGGTCATTAATTGAAAGAATTGGGGCCGTGATACCAGAAAGTTCCAAAAACACTGGTCTATCCTAATCCTAACTGAGTGATTCGGGAATTCTTTACCTTCCATCTCCATCCAGTCTCCTCCATTGTAGCAAGTGCTCTTATTCAAATGTCTACCTTTGATTGAGGTCACCTACCCGATAATACATATAATTTCTTAGATAATTAATTAATGACACTGTATTTTATTTATTCGAGCATACCTACCTATCATTTGTAAATATAGGTATATAAAATAAGGAAGTTATGACGTAAATTACACGATATGCGCGTAGTTAGTGTAAATGCGCCCGCGGAGTAACATTTCATATCATAGGCGTAGTGTTTGTTAATAAATGGTCCTAGACGAAGTTTCAAGATAATTAAGATGTTATCGCGAAGTATTGTTAATTTCTTTCATTTATTTACGAATAAGAGCTCTTGTAGGTTGAGTAATCGCCACTCTTCATTATTCCCCGTTGATAGTTTGATTTCATACCTGTACAAGGAAATGCAAAATAATAATGTCTGATCATTTTTACAAATGATAAGCGCGAGTATTGTGACATATTGAGCCACAGGAGTTTAAGAGAGTGTAACTCTAAGTTCATCATAATATCAGCCGATAGACATCGACTGCTGGTCAAAGGCCTCCCCCAAAGTTCTCCACAACGATCGGTCTTGCGCCGCCCTCGTCCTATTTCTGCTTACGATCCTATCCTAACTCCTACCTTAGCTCGAAGTTACTGGCGATTCAAAACCACTTCAAAACACACACTCTGTATTTATGTGTCGCGCTTGCATCACTCCGCCGTGGCTGACGATGTGGTGGAGTACGTCCGCCGGAAGACTGGCTTCTCGCTGAGGGTGCAACAGCTGCAGTCCCAGTGCACTTCACCTCGTTTGTGGTGCGCGTGCCGCGGCCGCTGCAGGACACCATCGCAAGTGCAGACTTCTGGCCGAAGGGTGTCGTGTTTCGGCAGTTCCTGGGAAATTTGCCGTATTCTACACCAGATCAGACGACGCAACGGAGCCACCGCCATTGTGTCGCCTAAATCTAACTAGTTTTAAGTCTTTGTTTATATATGTATTTCTGTAGTTCACAGTGCCTTGGTTTTACTGTAATGCTGTGTAACTTATTTGAATAATAAATAAATAATAAAGTTTCGAGAGCTAGTACCTACTTAATGTAAAAAAAACAAATGTATAATATTTTTTTTGTTACATTTCAGGCGAATGCTTGCGGTGAAAGAGCACCCTTACATAATATCCGGAAGGATATATCCATATACTAGGAATACTAGGATGCTCGTAGATACCTATTACAATATTTGCACAAAAAAACAGTCAGTGTGAAAAAAACCATTCTCTGAAGCTGACTGACGTAACTCATGTTTGCTTTCAGTATGCTTTGCCCAGCAAACAACGCAATGGAAAAATCATAAAGGGTGAACGACTCGGAATGGGATTTATTCCATGACCGAGGATAAACCAGGTTACGATGGTGACCGAGTGGCCGCCCGCTAATGGTTATTGAGCATTAACTAATGTAGGTATACGTTTATATTTGTGTTGAAGTAATTGGTATAGGCTTGTTTTAGCTGTAGAAGTAATAATAATTATGCGGGCGGGTGCTAATTAGATGGAGTTTTGTGATATCTCCAATTTAGCAATATCTTGGATGTATCATATAGAAAATTTAAGTTGCCCGCGACGCTGCGTAATTTTTTTATTTGTCGTAGTCGAGTCAAAAGTATCCTATAGCCATCTTTGGATGTCCACCTATACCAAAATTGGTTAAAATCCGTCCTACTCTTTCGGCGTGATGAGATGACAAAGACTTATTTTATCAATAGATGGCACTGTACGGCTGGTGCCGCGTGCCAATAGGAATCCTGCATCGCGCTGTTTAGATTTTTCCTCATTGCGTGTCTCCCTCTCCATAGGAAACTAATTTTCATATATGTTTTTGAATTTTATACCTAATATACATATCGTAAAATTAGACGTAGTACTCGCTCTCATTTTCTCTCTGGACTGGCATTTTCCCCATATAGCGATATCGTGCATCTTCTTCGCACGGCTACCCCGCGCGGCACATATTCATAACTCAAATATCTTACCAGTAGCATCAGATTGACCACCAAGTTGCACTTGGCTTTGATGGAAATGGTCTCATAGATTCGTATAGTTTATTTCACATAGCTTTGTAGGTGAGACACCTGTCATCTCACAGCACATTTTAATCGTATTAAGCTATAATACATATTTTTACGAAAAAATTTAAAATATCACACTTCATCCTTATTTATGGTAATTAATACTTACATCTATATTTCTAACCTTTATTCTAAACAGCCAATGCATTATAGCCTAAAATTAATCTTGCCCTCCAACATATATTTCTATGCCTACATATGATAAATATTGAGGTGCTCCTTAATAACCTATCACAATCAAAATTTTGTTCATAACAATTTACACCCTAATGGTATGAAATCCTGACCCTTAACCCAGAAGGTATATTAATTGCCAACAAACGGTATGCAGTACACAAAGGCTCGGTTCTAGTCAAACCGAAAAATTGTAAAACACACCTCAGGCATTGTAGTGTGAATAAATTATAAGTGCCGCACCAGTTTCCTTGTCCACCGTTATCTGATCCCCAGCTCCTCTCCCAGCCCCGAACGTTTGTGGCATGGAGAAGGAAAATCGTGAATCTACGAGGGTCCCGATTATACTGGTCGAGTCATGACCCACTTACGCCTGTAGCCGTACTCTCGATATTGTTGGACCAGATCTCTACTAGGTTAGTTTCCTAGTTCTGGGATTATTAACTTAGCTTAATACGAGTAAAACGCTGCAAGCCTGCTATTACAGCTCGATTGGCTTTTACAAGTGAAATTACATTGTAATGTTAGTGAGTATTGAGATTGTTTAGCAGGGAGTGCTCTATCCGTTTCTCGGATGAAAAGAAAATGTTTTAGAATTTTCTTTGTGTTCTTATAAAAGAACGACTGTCTAAACTTCTAAACCACACGCTAATGAATCAACTATATCCTCAAAACTTAAACATTACACACGTCACTTTTACATTCTTTAGGAAAATTAAATTCAAAACAATGTATTTTCGTATTACTTATTCGTACGAGCTACCAAGCTCATTATGGTTCATGAGAGACTAATAATAACACAGCGAACGCTAGGAAATCCACAATATTCATAATACCAAAAACATCCGAGAGATGGCAATACAACCGCCGCGCCAAATACGCATCATTAATAAACCAGGTCTCATTAAAGCCAGGAGAAAAAAGGTTTGTTTTTATTGTTCAGAATTTGATCTCAGGGTTGTATGTCGTGACTCGTGACACACAGCCTTAGCCATAATTAAAGCCACTTGACCAACCCAGCGAAATAGGTACATTGACCCGCCTTTCTTGCTGAATAGATTATGTAGGTATAACGATGGAACAGCGGAATTACTCCCGAAGGCTTGGCCCCTTATGTAACGAAGTTGTCGGACGTGAAGTTTCCTGGGAATTAAGATGAGGATGTTCTTGTTTGTATTTATGGTTGGATTGCGATTTATTGATTAATGTAAAATTAAAGAGGCATGGTGCTGAGATAATTCCTACGATTGCCTCGCAGTGGAAACGGGTCTAGAATGCGGCAGTTAGAAAACTCAATGCTTTCACTCGAAATACAAAGGCCTCCCAATGCTTTCCCTAAGCGGTTTGCTACGCGCTCCTCATGCAACGGCGTCCTTCATGTTTTAAGTTAATATTTCTGTTTGCTATCGTTTTAACAACCATTTTTACGGATTAGTTAAGTATTTACATACGAATGTTACAAAATGAAGCCATTCAAACCCTTTAGAACGAAGAAAAAACACTTTGAGTAGGTATTTAAGACATGAATCAATTATCATGTATATGTATATGTGCAATCGTAACTGCCTAAATATATCATCTAGTTTTAAATTTCCTCACTATCGTATTAGGTTAAGACCTGTAAAGATAGCTGTATGTTGTTTAAATAAATAAAAATAAATAAATCAGTACAATACTAAAATGTAATCCAACTTTGACTAAACTTTCCCACAACTACATTAACACGAAGAAACCAGCCATAATAATTCATTTTTCGTCAAAACCAGAGCATTTCCATCGCCCGTGACAGCCGAAATTAGGTCCGGAATTACTCAGCAAATTACGGCGTTCTTAACTAATGTACAAGTATCCGGAAGTCGCCTAGACGGCGGAATTTGTAAGCACATGTTACTGTGAAATTTATTCGTGCGCGATAGCCCTGGTTGTCAGCGCCCCTCGACAGGTGGCGTGTTTAAGACCACTAGCGCCATACGCCGGGCGGTAGCGGAAACTCGATAAAACGGTGTAATCCTCAAGCGGAGAGCGTCAAGAAATATTATAGAAGTCTACGGGGACCGAGTGGTGAGACATCGGATAAACTTGAAGTTTTCCGCAGCTGATAGATACCTCTTGCGGTATTGTTGCATTTTTCATTTTATATGAAAGATACCGAAGGTGGATGGGACTATTCTAGTAGCATTGCTTCAGAAAAAATGTGTTGATTATACCTAATCGAGTGTACCTAATCGATTTAGAGGTTCTCAATTCGACAGGTTTAGTTAAAAACCCGTCATTTGTGAACCGATTTAGTTTTTTTTCCTTATGGTATCCTTATTCTTGTCACAATTATTCTGGCCGTTCTCGCCTGAGGTTGCATTTGTTAACAGATTCTTATGAAGTCTTGCGAGTAGATTAGTTTTTTATGTCGATTCAGTATTTCCAAATTTTCAAAATGGCGGAGAGAGAGGCGAAGAGATATGAGGAAAACGTAAAAATTATACACTTCAGCAATTTCGAAACAAATTCACGAGGTCTACACTACAGCTCACAGAGTCACTAATATGACGATGGGATCATAGTGTGTAGAATTATTCATTTTAAAACTCATGCATTATGCTCCCAAAATGTGGGAGAAAAGAACTTCTTTCTGTCCGTTTTTTGTCAATTGTTTTTAAGGTTTGACCACACCGCTTCTCAAGAAACGGTGATAGTACGTTTACGCAGTCAAACGTATGAAAAATAATTAAAGTGTGACGTTTACATCACGTCTTTTTATTTTATACATTCGACTACGCTGCGCGCTGTGCGGTTACAGCGTGTTAACGTCTTATGAGCAGCGGTATAGTCAATCTTTTAATCGTTAAAAATGTCTTCTGTCTTGGTAACATGTTGAAGCAACTTCTACCAGCACCGAAGATATTTATAGAGATATTTGATGTCTTATAATTAACAAGAAATCGAGCTTATTGTTTCAACTCACGTTAGGAGTTTCGGCTGCCGAAAATAGCTGTTTCGATCCACGATGTACGAAGGCACGGGAAGCAAGTTAGAGCTATTTAGAGAGCACTTAACCTCTTTGTTTATGACAACACACGCCTAATTCTATCCACGAACGACTGTAAGTTGTAACTCATTCAAAGTTTTTGGAGGTTAGATTGGTTTTTGTTTTCTTTCCGTTTACACGCGGGTGACGACGAGATATTTATTGCTGAGAAAGGTAAGAAAAGTTTTATAACAAAAAAAAATCGGATTCCATCATTTCCAGCAACTTTACAATAGTTGGGTAAAATGTACCTACTTAGCCTACTGAGCATGGACTATGAACAAGCATGCCCAGCTATCCTTGTACCAAAATTGGTTAAAATCCGTCTAGTTATATCGGCGTAATGATAGAACTAAGAAATGTTTACCAACAGAATAGATGGTGTTGTACGGTGGGTACCGTTCGCCCATACACAATTTGATAGAAAAAGATGTTCAATTAAATTTTAAAATGTTATACCTAGTATAGAGATATAGCCCTAACCACCGGGAGCCTGGGCCCTGCCCCGCTGCTGGCGGCACCCTAGGTTACGTTTTTTATAATGTATTTATATTTTGTAATTTCTTTATTGTATTTTACTTTTGATATAAGTTTATAGTATAGAACTTTATCTAAGACTTAAAATAAATAAAGGTGATAGTAATAAGGTGACCTAATCTCTAATAAATTCTAAACATCAGAACGTACGTAGCAACGCCGTCGCGTCGCCTCGCCTGGTACGGCTTCGTGACGTCACAACACTTACACTAAATAAACAGATAACAGCTATTATAAAGTTTCCGTGAACACTGCTACTTATAAATGGTATGGAAGTTTCAGTTTATTACGGATGGTCATAAATCGTGAGGGATGTACCTATGTTGATTAAAACGCTGATTACTTACTTTATTTTAGTTTAAGAGAACTCACCTATTTTTTTCATAATGGGATGAGCAGGCGCAGCTACATGCGTTAATAGTCTATATATCAGCATACACCAGGGTGCACCGCTTCGCCTTCCACCTTTGTCTGGGCAAAATCGGCACGTGTTCGTAGCTATACGCGCACGTGTCTGTCGGTTCGCCACACGCCTCGACCAAGATGGACATGAAACAAGAATAGACAGTGTATATATAAGCTAATTTCTCCTGCTTGGGTAGGTACGGGTTCTTTATACCGTTTTTATGTTACGCATGTACTAAAAAAAACATTATTACTTACATTTTGTAACAATCTATGAATAGGTATAATTAAATAAATAAAGATATATACGTATTATTCTAATACTTCGCACATATCTAGCAAACGAAAAAAAAGCATAAAATAAGTAAATACCTATTATCTATTTGGTAACAATTAGTTTAAAACTGTTTATAGAACTAAGACAAATGACAATCGCAAAACTAAAAAATTGAGTTTCAAAACACGTTTTATCCGTCCTAGTCAAGAAGGTCAGTATCATAACTCCCAACACAGATAAGTGAATGTATTTATAAACATGCAAATTGGCATTTTGTCGTCGCCCCCGCCGGGGTGCAACTGTTTCGCATCCATCCCTCGATCGGAACTCCATGGAGCCGGAATGAAAAGTAGTGGGTAATATCGTGATTTGCATATTTTAATTGTAATTCTGCGTCCCTTGTGCGAATGCTCGAATGTGACGTAAGCACCGCATTTGCATACATCGTCTCGGCGGCAAATTGCGCAGCCTAGTACTAAGTAAGTAATTGGACTTGAAGTGATTGACTTGTATTAGTTTGGGTAATGTTTAGGATAACTTATTTCCAAATGACTTTTAAAAAAGGTGGAAATGAAGTCGTGAATTTGACATTTGATGATACGTATATTTTAATGGGTTTTAGTGCGTGCCAAATTGTCTAAAAAAAGTGGCAAGCGGATTAGTGTACCATGGTGCTTTTAAAGGCTTTTCACACTTGCGAGTTGCCAGCGAATTTTGCATGAAAGCGATCGTGCAGCGAGTTTGCCGCGACTGATACTGATAAGTATTGTTTTTGTATAGAAAACAAGCTCGCAACTCGCAAGTTTGATAAGGCCGTTACAAAGATATGAAAATTTCATAAAACGATCGTTTTTATTTCTTACACATTCACTTACAAGACACAAAGAGAAGAAGAAGTTATCATTTCGTTTCGTTAATTATTTAATTTTTGTTAAAAAGTGAGTGTGATGGATAATAATTTTTTTAATGGGTTATTATTTTCCAATGATATGATGTGCTGGCAGTTTTTACTTGACATCTAAAATAATAACTGGACATTCGTCATCCAAGGAACAATTGCCAAGTTATTAATTAGCTACCAAGTTATTACTTTGGTAGCTTAGACGTACATTGCCTGTTTAAATACATGCTCTTTTAAATGCATACAAGTGTATGTTTTATTACACTTTCCATCTAGACACGGAGGGCGTAATAGCCGTAACGAAGGGCCAATGATTCGTTTATTTACTGCGATTGACGCCGCGGGCGAGGGGTCACTAGTAACTACTGTTGTGTTTAACGCTTTCATTTAGTTTCACTGTCAATTTATACTTACTTACTTACTGGGGAGCTTGACACTTGGTTATACGTATACTAGACTCAGTTGAAAACAAAATGAGACAATATTTAATTATTTAGGTGTAGTGTTGGTGAGGTTATTACGGTTACTTATATTCTTTTGATTGATTGATTAGATTGCTCGGGACAGGGACGCATGGAAGAATGAGAGGGAGGCCTTTGCCCAGCAGTGGGACAATATAGGCTCTTAATAATTAAATAATTTTAGGGGGGGCAACAATCGCCCCCGTGTGATGCGCTACGTGACACAAGCCTTCGCGGGGACTGGCACCAGGCCCTGCGATTACATGGCATGTGTCACAGAGCGTATCGACTACCTAAAGCAGAAAGTTTATGCATGGGAAAGCCGTATTCGTCGCTACAGAGCGCGTGGATCGATTCCAGCAAAATCGCCTCTTCCAAAGTGACCAAAGGAAGGTATACCGAAAGTGGGAGGGAACCGATCAATGTGTGACCGACGGGCAACTGCCGGATCCTACTGCCATGATTAATTTCTGGCGTAGTATCTGGTCAGTTCCAGTCGAGCACACCGAGGGCGAATGGATGAATGTTGTCAGACGTGAGTGTGAGCCGATCGAAAACATGGGGGCAGTAACCATCAGCCCCGATGATGTGAGTTGTGCGGTCCGTACGACCCAGAACTGGAAAAGTCCTGGGCCAGACGGATTGCACAACTTTTGGATCAAGTGGCTTCGATCCTCACACGAACGCCTGGCAACACAATTTCAAGACGCCCTCGAGCTTGGTTCCCTGCCATCTTTCATGACTACTGGTGCTACCTTCCTGCTCTATAAGTCCGGTAGTACCACGGAAGCGAAAAACTACAGACCCATCACGTGCTTGCCCACTTTATACAAGCTCCTTACGTCCATTCTGAGAACAAAAATTAACACGCACATTGTTGCGAATAACGTTTTGGCCTTTTCTCAGAATGGATGTAGGGTTGGGTCCCGTGGTACTAAGGAGCTCCTCCTCATTGATACGAACATTTGCCAACAAGTCCGGCGGAACAGGGGGTCTCTCTCGGCCACCTGGATTGACTATAAGAAGGCCTATGATTCGGTGCCTCATTCATGGCTGGAGAGGATCTTAGAGCTGTATAAAATCGATACAGCTCTAAGATCCCTCTTAAGCTCGTGTATGAGGCAGTGGACCACAGTCCTTCGTCAACCAGGTGTCGGAGATGGCCCCCCTGGCCCGCAGGACTTGATAAGGATTGAGAGAGGTATTTTCCAGGGTGGCAGTTTGAGTCCTCTGTGGTTCTGCCTAGCCCTGAATCCGCTCAGCACTCTGCTGAAGGATTCAAGACTAGGTTGCCGGCTTCGAAGAGGAGGTGAGGTCATTTCTCATCTGCTGTATATGGATGATCTTAAGCTGTATGCACCAAAACGCCAGGATCTGGTGGAACTACTGGAAGTAACAGAAACCTTCAGTAGCGCCATCAAAATGGAGTTTGGTGTAGACAAGTGTGCGGACATGCATGTGCAGCGGGGGAAAGTCGTAAATTCCGCGAACTTACAACTTTCTGAGACAATGTCCCTCAGGTCTATCTCCGAAGTTGAAACCTACAAGTACCTTGGTATGTCACAGTCATTGGGTATTGCGGACGGAGACATTAGACAGGCGTTGAAGGAGCGTTTCTTTTGTCGTTTGACAAAAGTACTTAACAGTCTTTTGTCCGGTGGCAATAAGGCGCGCGCCTTCAACGCTTGGGTAATGCCTCTGCTCACTTACTCCTTTGGCATACTAAGGTGGACTCAGACTGAGCTGGACGCCCTGGATACGAGGGTCCGTCAGCTGCTCACTACACATCGCATGAGGCACCCACGCTCGTCAGTTATGAGAATGTACATCCCGCGCAAGTGTGGGGGCCGTGGCTTTTTAAACGCCAAGGACCTCCATAACCGCGAGGTGTGCAGTCTTAGGGAGTATTTCCTAAACAACGAGTGTGGGATTCATCGCGATGTAGTAGCAGTTGACAAAGGCCTCACCTCTCTCTCCTTAGCAAACGAGAACTGGCGCAGACCAAAGGTGCTTAGCACCGATGACCGCAGGGCTGTATGGAAGAGCAAGGAGCTACACGGGCGGTTCTACAAGGCACTTACGGGGCCCGACGTAGATCTGCTCGCGTCGGTGAACTGGCTACGCTTCGGGGATCTCTTCGGGGAAACCGAAGGTTTTGTCTGTGCAATTGCGGACGAAGTAATGATGACGAACAATTACCGGAGATATATCCTGAAGGACGGTACGGTCGACATTTGTCGGGCATGCCGCCGTCCCGGTGAGTCACTCAGGCATATAATCTCCGGTTGTTCTCATCTTGCTAACGGCGAGTACTTGCACAGACATAACCAAGTAGCCAGGATCATTCACCAGCAACTAGCTCTTCGATACGGTCTTGTGGGGTCTGAGGTGCCGTACTATAAGTACGCACCGATGCCAGTTCTCGAAAATGGTCGTGCTATGATTATAGTAGGATCCCTCGTGTGTCTGTGTCAGTCCGTCCGTCGGTCATAGCCAATTTGCTCCGAAACTACTGGACCGATTGAGTTGAAATTTTGTACACGCATGTAAATTGATGACCCAAACATGGACGTGTAACGTAACGTAACGCAAATAAATAAATTTTGACATGAGGGCCAGTTTAGGGGGCAAATAGAAAAAAAAATGGCATAGTATATCGTGTGACATATCAAATGAAAGGGTACATTATGAACATCCCAAATATATGTATTATATAATTCTAAATTAAACGGTTTTGAAGTTATTTACGAAAATGAGCAAAACTTGACGATTTCCCCACACACCCCTTATTTCCTAAAATAGTGAGGCTAAAAAATAAATAAATACAGAATATAGTTCAATACTTGTAGATTACAGAAAAACATATAAGAAGTCTATGGCATTGCAAGTAACACCGTTTAACTAGTACGAATATTTATATTTCGCATAATGGCCAAATGACTTAAATTTTAAAAATAGCATTGCAACGGTAAATTAAAGAGTAACAGAAATAAATTATACATTTTTAGAAAGAACATTGTCCATTCTTTACTTTTGTCATACATATTTTGGCCGAGAAGTGTGCAGTTTTTGAGATAACTAACCTTTTAGCAGAAAAAAAAGATCAATAATTAAAAACGTTAGTATTTGGTAACAGATTGCGCTGATTGTATAAGTGCTATCGCTTTTGTATGTATGAAAGGTTTATAGTAAATTTATTCAGGATTACTTCGTTCTTATACACTTTGTATGTATCGTACACGGTTTTCTTCTAAAGTGGAAAATACCGCGCTCCGGGACACATTCGAGGGCGCGGGGGGGTGACGCTCACCCCTGAGAGGGGGGGAGAGTAGATAAAATTAAACTTGGCTCTATAACCTACATATCCTGATAGATAAAAGTTGTCCTTTCATTTTGCCAAATTTTCAGCTAATCTTACTGAATTACGTCGTAGAAGTCGAATAACGCTCGATCGGTACGTGATTTATCACTCTCCTGATGATGAATCGCGTACGTATTTTGACCCATTTATTGCAGCTACTATTTTTATACTCTTTAACTATAAAGTATGTCAATAAATTCCACTGTCCGCATTAGAGTGTACGAGTTTGAAGAGGCACGTTCTCCAAGCCTAGCCCGTCTAGCACAACTATGGTTCGCGACTCATGCGCGCGACATACCATCACCAGTCACTCTCTGACAGTGCTGTACAGAAAGAGACAGGTAGTATATCTCGCGCGAGAATGAGTCGCGTGTCACAGTTGCGCAAGAGGTGCTGGATACTAAGCGGCAAGAGCGCAAGGCGCGTCCGAAGCCATCTTACGTTTACACCCACAATGACCGTGATGGGCTCCACTGCGCGCGCTGTGACTGTGACCAGTACCTCTGCCATGAGTGTAAAATTACCACTAGAGATGTGGCGTTCTTGAGAACGTTTTTCGATTTGTTTGGGGAAAGAACGGCCTCTACAAACCGCGAAACATTCTCAAGATCGCCGAGATCTTGTGGTATTAGTCTAAGAACCTTGCTTAAACCAATGAAGACCAAAACCTGAACCAACTTCTAATAAGCAACACAACACAGTAACATCTCCATCTACCGTCAAATAAAGCTATTACAGTGGTCGACAACACTCCCGGCACAACTAAACACCCGAAATTACACAGATTGCGAGCGCACTGTAGCCAGTAAATTAATATGTATGTAAATGTGCCGCCTCGGAGCTGAGCCACCGTTTACGCACCCCTGCCGTATAGGATATAGATTAATTTGAGTGTATTGCTTAGCCTTTCTAATTGAGAAGATGGGTATCAGAGTTTTAAGTGATGATGCTAGCCTATTTGGTAGAACTAGGTAAAAAGTTAGTAAGATAATTAAGACGTAATACTTCACCAAAAAAAACAAAGCAGTGGTAATAAATTCCTTATCGCACTAAAAATAATATTATAGTGGCGAAAGTTTGTGAGTGTATTTGTATGTTTGTTACTTCTTCACGCACAAACTACTAGACCAATTTTGATAAAATTCGATATGGAGGTAGCTGACACTCTGGATTAACACATAGGCTACTTTTTATCCCAAATACGGGTAACACCGCGGCGCGCAACTAGTCTTCATATAAAAAGTAAAGAAAGTCGATGGCCAGTGCGTTACTTGCTTTAAATTTAACACTTAGTTATTAGGAAAAGGCTAAAGCCACAAAGAAAAGGCAGAGTTTAATAATGTCACTTTTTCCAACACTAAATAATTAGTAAAAATTGATTGGCCTTAAATCCCTTGCCCTCCTCTAAGTTTCCCGCCGCGCACGTGCACCCGAACGCAGCATCACCCACCCTATCTTACTCCGTATCATCCTAGGGTGGCATGAACATCCTAGGGTGACATTTTATAAGCCACGTTTAGACAATTTTCTCTCTCTGGAGTCGGGCCCTCATGTCTGAGGATCGTGGTCAGCTTCAGGGTTGCATCTGGCGCGGATGATCTGCCTCCACCGGTTTCTGTCCAGCGCGTCTCTTACAACCGAGTAGAATTAAGAGGTCGATGAGTCTTCTACTTAATTGACTTAGACAATTTAATTGTTGACAAATATTTAAAAATATATACCTATATCTACTTTTTTCAGCTTGCTCTTATTATCCTTGTACGTCACTCGCCCACGCTCGCTCACCCCTAACCTTTAAGTGCAATTTGCACTAATTTTATAAGTGTTAACCCTACGCGAGGCAAATACGTAGTCCACTTCGACCTTGGGCAGAATTCGACGTTTCTAATGACAAATCCCTGAAATTATCGCTATTATACCGATGAATCGAGTAGGTATATCACGCATACCTAAGTATATCGACTTTTGGAACTCGGGCTTCAATGGCACTGAGAAAAAAAAGAGCATCGCTAATTTGTAATAGTAGTGATAAATATTGGATACATGGCTTTCATCATCATCATAATTTTAGAGCTACGCTCTTGTCGGTGGAGCATTTTCCATGCATCTCGTTCTCGCACCTTCTCCTTGACAGCCATGGTACGTCCCATGTAAGCTCTCCTTGGTTTTAGAAATGTCAAATTGAATATAAATAAATATAGAAATAGATTAAGGGACAATCTTCCTTATATTATAACGCTCCGTTAGACTGAATTTTCTGAAGATTGAAAAATCAGCCACCACTGAGCTTACCAAAAGAGGTTCACATCATTTCATCCATCACAGGCTGCCTTATTCGTAACAAGTATCGATTTCCTATTTATATAAATTGTCGCCAGCAGAATGATTCATAAATTGATCTGTTCGGAAGTCACGAGGGTCGGATAGGATGCAATATGTCGGGGGTGCGACCACGTGTCGAAGGGGTATAATCCGGCAAAAAATACGGCCCTGTCCGTCTACATCACTAGTACTAGTAGGTATACATATATTAGATATACTTAGATGGTTTATTTTAAGTCCCCCTGTCGTGTGTTATACGTTACACTTTGTTTGGCTACATTTTTAGATGGACGTTGTTAACGTTTTATTTGAATTGAGCACATAAGAACGTTTGCGCCGCAACATTTGCGGGCCTAAGATTTGAAAAAAAAAACTATATACTTTGAGCTACTTTTCAATGTTTTAAAGGTAGGGAACGTAAAATACTAAATGCTATTTTCATTTTATTAATATAAAACATGTTGGGCCGTTCCTGACAATTTCACGTGAGTGTAAACCGCTTAATACATGTGTTGATATGATCAATTTAAACTCAGAGATAATTAAAAAAAAAACGAATTATATTATTTTATGCAATAATGTATCTTTTCTGAAAAAATGCAAGTATTTAATATTTTATCACTGTATCAATAGTTATATCAGCTAAAACATTATCAGATTATGACATGACAATCAAACCCGCTGTTAACATAATTACTTCCAAACACTAATTACTAGTATTAATATCGTAATTTGCATTCAATAGCCTCGAGTAATTGGAGTATATTGCAACTGCTATCTACTATTCTCAACGTAATGGAAACTCGTCTTTATTTTCTGAATAATTAAGACGCTCTTGTTACTGCAATAGGTAGGTCTGATACGAGGTTGCGAAACTGAGTAAATATTGGGCATAGGTATACCTAATCCACAAACAATATTAGGGAATATACCTGCTACTAGGTGTAGTAGGTATTATGTCTTGATGCATTGTCGATCGGCCTCCGCCAACCGTATCAATATTAAACAAGGAGGTAGAATTGGCCAGGAAATCTTAGAGATTTGTTTTTTTTTTGGAATTTATCGCGTATGTCAGGAATTTCGTTATCTTCATTTATCATCATTTTCATGATTATCGTGTAGCATACATAATACTAAACAGAAATAGAGAGTAAAAAGTAAATACGTAGATTTGGCAAGGAAATGTATCAATTATACTGTAAGTAGTAGCTTATTTAGATCATACCGTATCGTGTCTAATGACTTAATGAATTTTATCGCTACATAGTGATAAAATTCAATACAATTCAATGAGCAATTGCTCATAAAACCAAGTTTAGAAATAACTTGGAAAACCATTTTACCTCATATCTATAAAAAGCACGCGCCGCTCTAATGAAGCACAATAAAAAGCTAATATATCTCAACTTAGCCACACTATTATTAGAAGACTCGCACGAGCCAGCAAAGATAAAGCCCGGTTATCGATTACTTTTTCAATTCATTTGTTAGCTTCCGCCCATATATCGGCAGACTAATTTATTTACAACGCGGTGTAATCTGTACGAAATGTGTTGGCAAAAGAATTATAGGGCGGGTTATGCTGGAAGAGTCGTTCGGGATGTACTCGTATCAGGCTGCCTGTCGCTGAGCGGAGAATATGAACCACGATTGGTTATTGGTTACTCAAAACTCAATCATTTATTGCAGAATCACAAAAGTAGGTACAGATGTTAACTTAAGCTACAGATCATTGTGAACCCTGTTGGGCACTGCAATGTTAGGGAGAGGAGGACTTACTGAATGTTTACAATTTATCTGCCAAGTAATCATTTAGCGTGTAATAGGGTTAGTAGTAGATGCTTTATTTTATGTATGTACTTTTTATCGTCTTCTTGTTTTATAGAGTCAGGTGCCTGAGGAAAGCAGTTTCGGTTTGGCGGGCGGTGAAACGAGTCTATTCTTACATATTATTACGGGTAGGTCGTGATGAGGGAATGTCACCGCGTTTTACATATAACTGTTTATGTTTTCGTACAAACTTACAGGTCTCAAAGATGTAAGAGTTAGTAATTCATGATTTATAAAATATAGGGTTGGCTGCATCTTTGCGAAGCCCAAAAGAAGTGCTAAAATCTGCGGAATTTCATTCGTCCATTTTATACAACTCTGCTCCGGTGGACAAGCATCATTACCGGCGTAACATATTACGTGTCATAGAGTTCATGCTCATGCATAGTGTTTTTACAATTACCAGAAGTCAGAAGCAGGAAATATTGATAAGCGGATGAATCTTGGGCCAAACGCGCTGGATGGAAGATCTCACTCAATCTTGCTCGCTCGAGGAAAACCGCTCCTTCAGCCAGAAGTGTTGCGTTGTGAGTCAAATCAAAACTAATTATTTGACAATTTGAGCCATTGATTGTATTAGGTAATCAAACCTGAACGTTTTTTTATGCTATAAGAGGCAAACGAGGAAACAGATCGCCTGATGGAAAACGATTACCGTCGCCCCTATTACGCACTTGTGTATCCTTTGGTGTTGCAAGTATAGACACCTGCAACACCAAAGGATACACAAGCGCGTTGCCAACTTTTCAGGTGGGAGTACGCGACAATTAAGTCCACAATGCCGTCGTGCGAGGCAGGATTTTTTTAGAAAAACGCACAGTTGTGATCTGCTAACTATCTAAGTGGTGAGGATAAAAGGATTGTCGCGTAGAACGATGGCGGAAAGATGCTTGGAAAAAAGGCATGCTGGTTTTTCCTTTGGTTTGTAGCAGCGCAGACACTACCAGGTTAAGTCCAGCAGATAATAAACGTGTCGTAACTTTAATCACTCTTTTTCTTATCCGCTTCTTCCTACTGCTACAGGTACTCATCGCTCGACATCATTGACGGATGACTACTCTGTTTGAGACCAATGTCAAAAGTAAAAGGTGATAATATCACAAAAATAGCACCCCTGATTGGCTAACGGAAGACCACAGTCTAAATATTACTAGGTATATTACTTCAATTGTTTGGATATCTAACCTGATAATGATAATATATCTATTATTAACTGATATATGGGCATTTATAGGGAACATGCAGGACCTATAAATGGTAGTACTATGAATGAAAATATATTTATAATATAACACGAAATCGTAAAAGATTCGGGTTGGCGGCACCAGTTGGCAGCACCTTCGTTGTGTACATTCCCTATATCGATGTCACATCTAGTGCAACTGACTCGAAAGTGTTATCCGAATGGTGGACAGACGGGGGCCAATCGAATTATGTTTCCATTATTATTTGGGGACGGCTGCATCTACATACGATGACGAGCGCAGTTAAATCCATCAGCGCGTAATGGAATAGCCAACATGTTGAGTACAGCTCACTACAAATATGGATAAGGTAAATGTAACTATAATAAGAACAAAGGACATGTTGGTACAAGCAGCTACTCGTTTGATTTGGAAAGTGATAACTATGAGTAATTTATACTGGCTGTGGAGCAGGACATGAAGTGGTCTCTAACTATGGGCTTTTTAAGGAAGCTCAAGAGTTACTCAGCGAGTTATGGAATGGAAAGCCCAATGCTCGCGATCTCTCTACGAGATAAATAAATAAATGATAAATGTTAATGAGAATTTTACACAAATCGACCTCGTCCCAAACTAAGTAAAGCTTGCACCTACTATGGGTACTAGACGAAGATATAAAAGAATATAAAAATAGATATAATACAGCCTGTTACCGGCATGCGGGCATTTATTAAAACTGATAATAATATGACCCATTAGTAATTGTTTGCATGTATTAGCTAATCATAATTATGTGAATTAACTGCACAATTCAATTTCTTAAATCTGCACATTCAATGTAGTGGGTGTACAGCGTAATTGTCGTTACTCATATCACGCTGTCATTTAACACTTGTCAATTTATTTACTGTACATTACTGGCAATTAAAATTGTATTAGAAAGTTAATAAAACCTGAATTTAAGTTAATTAATTAAATTAAGGTCATGGATACGTTAAAGATCTATGTTACTTTACTCTACTTTAAGAAAAGCCTACTTGGCGGTAACACATTGCATTATATTAAGATTTATGGAATAATTTTGTGACAGGTGTCATATTGTTACAATCTTATTGTTTATTGCGGTATAAGAATTTGGAATTAACAGAGGCCGTAAAAAATGGTATAAGTATCCCAATTAACTATATAGTTGTGTGGTTGTACTCGTAACACCTTCTACACTCTTCTATACCAAGGATGACTACGCGTCGCGCGCCGCACTAATAGCAGGGTTTCTGTTCCGCTTTCTACTTTTGTTCGGGCCATTAAACGCGCGTTCGTATCCAGTCCGGCCCGGCCACGACTATGGTCTCAGCGGCGAGCGGCAGCGGTGCGCGACGCGTGTGTCTCGCTCACTCGTATGGCCGCCGCGCTCGGATCTCTCTCTTAGCCGCTCGCTGCGCCGCTTGCCGCCGAAAGTCGAAGTGTACGCGTTGGCCGATCAACGCCGCGGCATGACCTATTGTTTCGCATTTTACACAAGCAACGTCCATACTACCCGATTCCCACCGGCTTGCCCACTTCAGGATGCTTGAGCACTATTTTGTATTGCTACAGCAAAAAAAGATGCGAATCCTACCCCAGCTTGCCCAGCGTTTTGTTTGATACCACGTGACTGCAAATAACATGAAATATATTCTAATAAGTGCAAAAAATTCTAGATAATATGTCCAGTTAATTTTGATATTGTCTCTAATATAGCAAACAACAATTCACCTAGTACATCAGTTTCATTATTCTACAAACGACCTTTGTTTCTCCTTAAGTTAGAAACCCTACTCAGTCCACAACCTTACTTAACTAAACAAGACGCAGCTATACATCAGAGCGAGAAGCATAATCAATTTATATGTCACGACATTACCGCTTCCCCTTCAAATGGACCTTGGTCACTGAAGAATTGATTTGTTTATGTACCTCCTACCAATATTACATACCTACTGTGTATAGTCACAGACCAAAAAAACAATATGACAAAATCTATGTAAGTTATAAATCTAATTTTTACGGTACGTTTGTATAAACAAACTCAGACTATAAATAATGGCACAAAGGTAAATTAAGAAAGAAAAATTTAATGCGATCTACTACATTCTAAGCAGGATTTGAAGCTGCGACCTCTGCGTTTCCGGCGCATTGCTCATAATAATAAAAAAAAAAACTCAGCCTATACAATAACAATACAGGACATACTGAAATCAACTACTTACCAATGTTTCGGGAATTCTAGCAAAGCATTTCGTGTACTTAATACCTTTTCCGGGGTTTAAATTTATGTAAAAATTACAATGCAAAAAATTTCAAACTATACATACTAATAAAACTTAATCAAAAGAAGTTCCCCCGTACTTAGGCCGCCTCAGGCATCTCATACCGTTTCTTAACAAAGAAACAAAAAAATCCGTTTAAATAAACAGCGGTTGTAGAGCTTCCCATCCAGAAGTTCCAAGTTTTATGTAAGAGTCGCCAAGTTTCCATTATATCGCCAACTTTGTGATGATTATGAAAACGAACACAAAAAACTCCCAACTCAATGTGTCTTGTTTGGCTTTAAACACGTGACTTAACCTGTAAATGTGATGTCGCAATAGTACACCGAATGACCGAGCGACATCACAGATTGTGACCTTAATAAGCCAAAGCTAAGTCAATTACGGGGCAAAGTGAGCGAGCTAGTTCTACTAATGAAGAATCGTCCCGCGCTCCCTCGATAAAAACATCGAAACCAACACCCCAAACTAATATCACTACCCTAAATAAGTTATATAATTACATATCACGCTTCATTGTCATGATAAAAATTCTTTCTCACACTTATCATCTACCAAATCTACGCCACTGTCCATTTCAGATAATGGTGGGAACGGGAGGAAAATACTGAACACCTGGATGTGAGAGCGGTGCGGCGATAAAATAACATATATAGTGTCCACAAGCCAAGCGGATATTGATTATCTGCCACAGTTGAGAGCCAGCGAGTCCCCCGCCAGCATTTTACAGCGACATACAACCTATGTTGTTGGTATCTCCGCAAAATTTCCCACCCTATTTCCACTTAAAAAGACACATTTCCCGTCTCCCAAATCGCGCAACGTAGTCCGTTCTCGAAGCGCGCGCGATATTCAATATTTGATCTCTGTCTAACCGACTGAGCAGCATGTGATTGCAACAACCCGTCCCGTTCTAGCACATTCCATAACCATTTTCGATGCATTCCCTTGCCATGATTTTCCCGCGGCACTCGTATTGTACCACTTTACCTTTATGCATCTGAAATAAAAAATGCTGAAACTGTAGTCTGCTTTTGTATCTGTTTTTTTTTCAGTTGTGAGATATACTTTTAGGAGTTATTGTTTACGCTTAGATACTTAGCTAAATTTTACTATGTTATATATTAAATTAGAGTTACAAACAAAAATATTTTTATGTGAAATTGAGTAACATTATTCTTAAAAAAAATATATTACATTTTATTGCCCTTGAAGATTGACATGTATCGATAACAAAGTAGACAGATAATAAATAACTAAATCTTATTTAGAAGTATTTAAACAAAAAGTGGTAAGAATAACAAATAAATATTATAGAAGATCGTGAGCGCATCACATCATATCATAGTCAGCGCTTTATTACAATACAATTTTGAATAATAGATTTGTAGCGAGCTCATGAAGCAAGTCCCAGAGGATTCACCCCCAACTTAAAGCATGCCATGTCTAGACACAGCTAGTGAACAAATTCTGTAGGTACTACAAACTTTTCGTGGGGCAAGAGACTCACTACATCTAAACTCCCCGCTGTGTGCGTCAGTGTAACCTGTGAAAAATTACTTTTTGTGTATGTGTTGTGTGACACACAGCGACAGAATGGGAGTTGGGGGGAATTGCGCCTGTGTGAGTGGGGTGGCAGGCGGGAAAAGGGGTCCGAGTCGTGAACTAAATAGCTTAGTGTTAACACATATTGACATCAAATTCACCGCGATGTTATCATTTATTCAGGTAGCGATTCATTTATTGTAGTTTGCGTTAAGTTTTGAACATAAATAATTTGGCGTGGTGGCTAATCCGCGACGTTTTTATTTTTACGGCGCGAGCGTGTCAACCATTAATTATTTTTGTCGCTTTGTTTAACTTACGTCGACTTTGCTTTCGAGTTATTACGAATTTTAATTGCCCGCCGGAGGTTCCAGCATTTTTATGCCCCCATTATTTTTTATTTCGTGTTTGCCACTTTAAAATGCAAAGTGCTTCATAATACCAGCGTAGTAAGTGCTTAAATTTATTACCCACTGTAGCTTATTTGTACAATTGATTATAAGATGAACGTTCATTTTGTGTTCTCATTGTGACCCTTTCTTCTTGTTTTCAGTTGAGTCTTGAGTTTACCTCGGTTCTTCTAATATTTCAAAACTGAACGAACTCCCCCTTTAAAATACTCAAGTATGAACACTTTCACGGACAGTACCCGTGTGACACGGCATCGCATCACGTCTATGGACGACGTATTTATCTTCACAAAACTGAACGAACTCCCCCTTTAAAATACTCAAGTATGAACACTTTCACGGACAGTACCCGTGTGACACGGCATCGCATCACGTCTATGGACGACGTATTTATCTTCACAAAACTGAACGAACTCCCCCTTTAAAATACTCAAGTATGAACACTTTCACGGACAGTACCCGTGTGACACGGCATCGCATCACGTCTATGGACGACGTATTTATCTTCACAAAACTGAACGAACTCCCCCTTTAAAATACTTAAGTATGAACACTTTCACGGACAGTACCCGTGTGACACGGCATCGCATCACGTCTATGGACGACGTATTTATCTTCACAAAACTGAACGAACTCCCCCTTTAAAATACTAAAGTATGAACACTTTCACGGACAGTACCCGTGTGACACGGCATCGCATCACGTCTATGGACGACGTATTTATCTTCACAAAACTGAACGAACTCCCCCTTTAAAATACTTAAGTATGAACACTTTCACGGACAGTACCCGTGTGACACGGCATCGCATCACGTCTATGGACGACGTATTTATCTTCACAAAACTGAACGAACTCCCCCTTTAAAATACTCAAGTATGAACACTTTCACGGACAGTACCCGTGTGACACGGCATCGCATCACGTCTATGGACGACGTATTTATCTTCACAAAACTGAACGAACTCCCCCTTTAAAATACTCAAGTATGAACACTTTCACGGACAGTACCCGTGTGACACGGCATCGCATCACGTCTATGGACGACGTATTTATCTTCACAAAACTGAACGAACTCCCCCTTTAAAATACTCAAGTATGAACACTTTCACGGACAGTACCCGTGTGACACGGCATCGCATCACGTCTATGGACGACGTATTTATCTTCACAAAACTGAACGAACTCCCCCTTTAAAATACTCAAGTATGAACACTTTCACGGACAGTACCCGTGTGACACGGCATCGCATCACGTCTATGGACGACGTATTTATCTTCACAAAACTGAACGAACTCCCCCTTTAAAATACTCAAGTATGAACACTTTCACGGACAGTACCCGTGTGACACGGCATCGCATCACGTCTATGGACGACGTATTTATCTTCACAAAACTGAACGAACTCCCCCTTTAAAATACTCAAGTATGAACACTTTCACGGACAGTACCCGTGTGACACGGCATCGCATCACGTCTATGGACGACGTATTTATCTTCACAAAACTGAACGAACTCCCCCTTTAAAATACTCAAGTATGAACACTTTCACGGACAGTACCCGTGTGACACGGCATCGCATCACGTCTATGGACGACGTATTTATCTTCACAAAACTGAACGAACTCCCCCTTTAAAATACTCAAGTATGAACACTTTCACGGACAGTACCCGTGTGACACGGCATCGCATCACGTCTATGGACGACGTATTTATCTTTCACGGACAGTACCCGTGTGACACGGCATCGCATCACGTCTATGGACGACGTATTTATCTTTCACGGACAGTACCCGTGTGACACGGCATCGCATCACGTCTATGGACGACGTATTTATCTTTCACGGACAGTACCCGTGTGACACGGCATCGCATCACGTCTATGGACGACGTATTTATCTTTCACGGACAGTACCCGTGTGACACGGCATCGCATCACGTCTATGGACGACGTATTTATCTTTCACGGACAGTACCCGTGTGACACGGCATCGCATCACGTCTATGGACGACGTATTTATCTTCACAAGACTGCCGCTTCGTCTACAGCCAAATATTTCTCGTACTTTTTATGTAAAGGCGTTTTTGGGTAGAACTTTTTTGTATCAGTTTCTTGCTGCAATATGCTTTCCAAAATTGTGTCCGTAATAAAAGTATTATGTAATCCACATAACGCTACGGTTACCCATATTACTTAATTACTTATTTACAAAATGTAGCTTACCCTTACTGTGTCATATCCTACTTGGATTAATTAATCTGAATTGTTAATCTAATCTTGTCACTTGACTAACTAGGAGGATACAATAACGTGCTCAATTTGCAAGCGAATAGCGTATTTCTGAAATAATATTACAAGCGATAAGAGTATAGGCTACCAGTGGGAATATTATTATTAATAATGCCTATATTACATTGAAAGAAAATTCCGTAATCAGCATAAAAAAACCTTAAAGAAATGTATCACATGGCTAAAACCCATTATGACATTACACTTCGTGTCATAATGGCTTATTTTGGCCCCTTGTCAAACAATCTACTATTTAATCCACCTTTACACCACCAACACACAAACACAAACCACCTTTACAGACGTAATTGATACAATTACTTAAATAAAGTTAACAGATAAAGTTTCCAGTGAATCGTATCAACAAATGTGACAGAACTGTATTTGTGTGGGTGGGGTTGGCTCGTCGAGCACATTTTCAGTTCGGACCTCACTACGGCTATTTGTAACAAAGAAAATATATTTAACACTGCGACGAATGAAGATTCGTCATTCTGTTACTTTTGTATAGAGTTAGAAATGGCTTTTCATCTTTAATTTTCTCTAATCAAAATACATTAACATTTATGACTATTTTTTTTTCGTTTTCCCTCGATCTTTTATTCATCCATCAAACGTGAATTATCGGATGAAATCTCATGTCTACATCCGGCAAAGTTCTCTAAGCAATATCTGCCCTGCGTGTTGCTGCGTTACAGCAAGACAAACCAACAACATTGTGCAATGATTTGTGATGATGATAATGTTAATTTAATCAAGCAGGTAATTCTTGAGGCCATCACAAAAAACACAATTTTTTTTTTATTCGTTTTATTTATATCAATTATTCGCATCACACTTCTCATAAATTTAAATCTCAATACACTATTTTAAATGTCGGATTCAAAAATAATATCGAAGCTAATTAATTTCCGCAAGTGTGACCACGACCTTACGTAGCAACCATTTAACCGACAAAACGTCCTAAGCAGACCGATCATTGACAACGATATCACAATTTTTACCAATAAGTAATAAAAGAAGAATAAGGGTTAATAAAAATGTATCCATAGACAGACAGATAAACAAAAAGGTGGATGTTTGCGACGGGCTTCTTAATGAAGTTGTAATAAAATTATTGGCCACACACAGTCAGGCAACGCCCCAGCGGCGGCGAGTTAACCCGTCTAGGGAGGGCATTTTTGGTTTATCGATGTCGATATTTTATTTTGCATAAAATCGACTACAGAACAGACAAAAAATGGAACCTGTAACATTTATATATAAATATTTATATGAGACATTACATGTTTCATAAATTTATAATATTTATATATGTATATGTAGAACCCAGTATGCAATAAAATGCAAACTTGCATTGTTTTAAATCAAAAACAAATACATCTGCAGAAACAAAATAGGTTCAAAGAAAACCGAATACTTATATTATTCAACGTTACGATAATAAGGTTAGTATAGGAAACAACAATTTTTAAATAGTGATATCTATCGGACATGATAAATAAGAATTAAATAAGACATGGAAAATATTTATTTAATTAAGTTGTAAATTTTTGCCAATAACCTTTATAAACTACCTAATTTATTATTTTATTTATTTCTTGGTATTGATTAAAAAGATGATTTCTTTTATTTAACAATGTCGTAAGCAATTTATCAAATCGAAAACAAAATAAGCGTAACCATAAACAGTTAAACGCGTTCATCCAATCGCGGAAGCGACAAAAATAAAAACACGCCATTACTTTTATATCGACATCGATAAAGTCCCGCGCTAGTATCTAGAGAGGCGAGCTACAATAAAATGTACCGAGCTAGCTACAAGCCGGAGCAGTTACTTCGCTACCCCCTAGCCCCCATCCCCTGCCATATGCGCATTTCCCCACACTCACACATACACGATGGGAGTGTGGTCACGCGCGTCACTGGCGTATGCATCCGTCAATCTATCGATACTCTAACGCTGATCATGTCGATATGTGTGCACAGCACCTAATGATAGCTATCGCATCAACTGTTAATTGCGTTAAGAGAGATAATTCGAATTTTAAATAGAGAACATTTGTACTGAACGCGCGTTGCCTTGCCGTGCCTTGGTTTCAATTCAATAAATGCAATCCAACATGGTTCTCGCTTTATTCGTCCTTCATGACTGCATGCATTTTTCCGGAATAAAAAGCCTATACCACTCTCTGCCCTCTCTATCCCATATAGTACTATCTCTATACCTACAAAAATCACAGCGCGAGATGGCCCCGGACATGGTTAACCGACGATCTTTTGACGATCGCAGAAAGTCGGTAGCAAACGGGTAACATAAAATCGGTCATCGTAGATTTCCTTGGGGAAGAACTTTGTCTAAACATCATCAGGCTAAGATGATGCAAATATCATAAGGATTGAAACCTATACCAGGCAAGAGTCATGTAACTATGTAGAGCGATGCCACCTATGAAATCATTGGTTGAAGATCGCTTTCAGTGGCATGACATGAGGGGAGAAGCCTATACCCAGATTGCCCAGCATTAATTAAATCAATAAATATCGGACAACCTCACACAAATCTAGTCAATCTAGTCACACAGTAAGCTCTAGTAGGCTTGTGTTATGGCCACTAGACGACGATAAATATACCCACTTATATAGATAAATACATACTTAAATACAAACACCCATGACCCAGGCACAAATATTACAAATCGAATAAAAGGGGCTGATGATGATACTTTCATATAAGGATAAGAATAATTTTATATTGAGTGCGACGTTGTTAAGTTATCGCATTTAACAACTTCGCATCACGCAAAAAATATGATACGAGTACAATAACCCATCTAATCAGAAGCCCTGAGTGACTTTAGGTAAGCAACTAAGCACCAATTATAAAAACGGTATAAACTCACGTAAAAATTGTCAGGAACGGCCCGACATGTTTCGAACTCATTTGGAGCTCTTCATCAGGGGTAGCTATCCGTGCTGTTACGCGACTCGCGACCCACTGCACTTTTAATCGCTCTTCTTGCCGCCCTCTGCGCACGCGCAGTAGTAGTGCATGTTCACTATTACCCACTGATACCACGCACACTTGACTTATTGTATCAACGACATTGTCTGAACGCGAGATGTTTTTTAACGCCGGAATCACAGGTTTCCATGCCGGAGGTAGAGCGTGCGTGGTCAAGTGTGCGTGGTATCAGTGGGTAATAGTGAAAATGCAGTGACAGACAGTTCAGTGGTGACAGCGCAAGAGCCCTGCCCTCAAGCAAGAGCGATTAAAAGTGCAGTGGGTCGCGAGTCGCGTAACAGCACGGATAGCTACCCCTGATGAAGAGCTCCAAATGAGTTCGAAACATGTCGGGCCGTTCCTGACAATTTTTACGTGAGTTTATACCGTTTTTATAATTAGTAAAGATGTCTCACGATAGTTTTAATAACATTACAACTAAGCACCCTTTAGCTTTCTATCTGAATCTTTAAAAAGAAAGACAGGGACAGCGCACAATACGTGAGGTCTTGAACTCTTGATAGTAGATATTTGTCTCTGCTGCGGCTAAATTACTGTCGCAAAAACTTGTGGTGCAAGTTCATTTTTTTTGTATCTACAAATACAAATCTAGATAACTACTCTTACCTCAAACATACAGATAAAAAAATAGAGAGACAATAAATAACTTAAAAATATATACCACAAAAAAATACGCGTTTTGTATTTATAATTTTTTGTAAGCCGTAGTCGGGTAGGAAGTATCATATAACCATCTTTGGATGTATCCCTGTACCAAAATTGGTTACAATCCGTCCAGCCGTTTCGGCGTGATGAGACGACAAGGGATGGCGCCAGGCTGGCACCGGCGCCGCGTGCCCATACAAAACGAAAGACTATCCTGCATTACGCTTTTAAGATTTTTCCTGAATCATGACCCTATGTAGAGAGGAAACTGATTTTTATTGAATATAATATGTGATTATATATATATACCTACACGATAAACGATAGTCAGTAGTTTTTAGTCGCAGTTTACTATCAAACTATCGATATTTCCTGTCCTTTTTTAAATATTTTTAGGGTTCCGTAGCCAAATGGCAAAAAACGGAACCCTTATAGATTCGTCATGTCTGTCCGTCCGTCTGTCCGTCCGTATATCACAGCCATTTTTTTCCGAAACTATAAGAGCTATAGTGTTGAAACTTGGTAGGTAGATGTATTCTGTGAACCGCATTAAGATTTTGATGCAAAAATAAAAAAAATAATAATAAATATTGGGGGCTCCCCATACTTAGAACTGAAACTCAAATTTTTTTTTCATCAAACACTTACGTGTGGGGTTATCTATGGATAGGTCTTCAAAAATGATATCGAGGATTCTAAAATATTTTTTTTCTAAACCGAATAGTTTGCGTGACAGACGCTTCCAAAGTGAAAAAAAGTTGGTCCCCCCCCCCCCCCTCTAACTTCTAAAATAAGAAAATGAAAAATCTAAAAAAAACATATGATGTGCATTACTATAAAAACTACCAACGAAAATTGTTTTGAACGAGATCTAGTAAGTAGTTTTTTTTTAATACCTAACTTTGCACCTAATTTATATGGGGCCCTATACATACCAGGTGCAAACTTAACTTAACCACTTAGGGATGGAGTGTTTGTACGGAACCCTCGGTGCGCGAGCCTGACTCGCACTTGGCCGGTTTTTTTATTTCATTTACGTAGACCAACTGTAGCCATATAATCCCCGTTTTATTATATTTCTCGTTATTGATGAATGTACGTAACAGCGAAGCCCGTGATTGCGACAGTTACCCGCTTATTACCACCAAACAAAGGGTCACGTTTTTCTTTATTTTCCGTCGTAACCATTTCTTGTCCAACGCTTAGCTTTTAACAATGATTGCAAAACGTTTTCTAGAAATTTCGGGTTACGGCGCGACTCAAGGGGGTGGAAAATCAGAAGGCGAATAAGGAAAAGGGATATATTTTTTAATTTCTGCAAGATTTATACTTTAACTGTTTTAGTATTTCTATACGTATTAATTATTTTATGGTGAGAGGTCATGCCTGCACCTTGATTAGACTTTGCTCAGACCTTAGCCGCGCGGTGTTTACCTTTTTTTTTTTTAATCTCAAAATGTGTCCTTAATCAGTTAAATCGACGCAAATTTGTTTCTGCACTGAAAGCCTAATAAACCGTAAGAGTCTACTTTCTATAATTTGTAATACTTAGATCTATTTTTAATTATTTCATAAAAATCAAGATTTTACTATTGTATTCAACTTTAACTTGTTTCTTTTGTTCATATCATAGACTCAAAATTAAAAAAAAATTAAAATAAGACAGGCACATAACCAGTTATTTAAACTTAAATATGTTTAATGCATGTTCTCTGTACTCAAAGCAATAATGTATTTTCGTTAACTCTAAGTGTGATTGTATGCTGTTTGTTTGTAAATAATAGTTACCTATATGCCAAACTGAATTTGTCCCCTTCGCGTTCGTGTAAGTTTTAGGGGTGAAGAGAACACGGAGATAGTGAGTTAGTATAAAATGTTATATTAAATATTGTTTCTGTAAACATACATTCTTGTTCATCACACTATATATAATACATAATCACATTAATAATATTTATATTATAAAGGCGAAAGTATGTGAGTGTGTTTGTATGTTTGTTACTTTTTCACGCTTAAACGGCAATTTTGATAAAATTTGGTATGGAAGTAGCTAACACATTGGATTGCCACATAGGCAACTCTTTAATCCTGAACGGGGGTAACACCGTGTATAGTCATACATAATTCGAACAAAACGTCACGTAATAAATAAAGTACTTATAACTAGTATTTTTTATAAAATTTAGTGTTTTTTTGTTGTGATGAATGGATAATTCTCTAAGATACAACTATGTGTATTAGGTAACGTGCTGCGCCTCGTGGTATACGGGATAAAAAAATTGGGCAAGTGCGAGCCCGACTCGCGCATGAAGGGCGCTCGCGGACGGATGTGGGTAGATATTATGTTTTATGTTTATGTGTGTACCCTTTTGTTTACCTATGTATGCGTATGTATGTATCGTTTTTGGGGTCATAAAAAATAACCCTAACCTAACCTATCCAACCTATGTCTGCGAGCCGTTTCGTTTTTGGGGTCATCAAAAAAAATAACCCTAACCTAACCTAACCAACCTATGCCTGCGAGCCGTTTCGTTTTTGAGGTCATCAAAAAAAAAACCCTAACCTAACCTAACCTACCTATGTCTGCGAGCCGTTTCGTTTTTGGGGTCATAAAAAAAAATTACCCTAACCTAACCAACCTATGTCTGCGAGCCGTTTCGTTTTTGGGGTCATCAAAAAAAAAACCCTAACCTAACCTGAAATGAATGAGTTGTATAATAATACCTCGATGAAATAATATAAATTATTTGATGTTCTGTCTTTAAAATAATCTATTAAATGTAATTTTAAGCATTTGAAATTCCTTATAACATAGCTCTAATAATTGTTATAGTATGTAATGAATAGTCGATGAAGCCATAATACTCCAAGAGATAATATTTATACTGAATATTCTGTGAATCGTTTTCGATGAAATGAAATTCGATGAAAAGTTTGTCGAGATTTCAAGGGCCACCCGTTTGATATAGCGTGAAGAAGTAGCTAACATACAAAAACACTCACAAACTTTCGCCTGTAATATTAGTCTATTTTCCTTGTTGGTGTGCAATAAAGTATTGTTGTATTGTATTGTATTATAATTCTCGAAAACTTCGAAATTATGCTAGTGTTATAAAGTTAAGCTTTTACTGCCAATAATGTTCATAATGGAGGATTACTTGTAAAGTTAGTAGCGAGTACGATTGGTAGGTCGCGTTTTTCTGTCGGGCGTACTTGAGTACAACCACACCGCCCCAGACGGCTCCAAGAGCTACGATTTTGATTAGAAATGGTTCTAGCATTTATTTCCAACTCGGTGTGGTAGCCTCAGCGAACAGAGGCTCAAGTTTTAGTTTGCAAGCTCCAAAACTTCTCGATCGAGATTACGTTTCCGTTATGAACCATGTTGCCAAAAACGAGTTCAAGAAGTTCCTTGCGTTAAAAGCAAACTTTCTCTAGAACCTCGAAAAGATCACATTACACGGGGTCTAATATTTTTTTCTATCAGTTATACAGTTTCTAACTGGGTCAAAAAAAGCTCGTAGCATATTTATTTACGATGTTCGCTATGCACACATGCCACGCCACCCATGCCACGTGGATTTTTTGACCCCTCTTATACAACTGTTGCATAAAATATTAAAATACTTTAAAGAAACGTTATACGGGTTATCGGATCGATCGCTTACAATGGCGTGCAGTTGGAGAGGCCTATGTCCAGCAGTGGACAAGAATAGGCTGATGATGATGATACGGGCTATGTTAACAATCATATCAACGAACTGAAAAACATCTGCTTGACTATGGGCCTTTCCCTTATTGATCTTAAAAAGGTTGATCGTGCGCTGCTTGACCAAATCTTGACCAGATTGCCGATCCACCTTGTTAGGTAGACGCCCGGAAGTCTCCACTGAATAACTCACTCGCTCGCTCAGTTTTGGCCCTATAGTTGACTGGTAGAGCCATTTGGCATTTGCACATTTGTACTGACTTTTCTTTTGTGCAATAAAGTTGAAATAAACAAACTCGCCCGCCTATTGAAGTAGGAAAAGGAGAAAATGAAAGAAGCATGCCAATCACTGGTTTTAGTAGCAGAAGACTAATTGGCCTGTTAGGCGAGGAAGAAGAAATGTGAGCACAGTGATTCGCTTGTTCTGATAATATGCCGCATCCACTCGTCGCTCGACATTCGCACCGCCTCGTAGCGCAAGTCTGCAAGTGGTCATCCCAAGGTGACTTTAGATTACACGTAGGTGTTAACACCCTTTCAGATAATCAAGTCTGCCGATCTGATAAGGTTATATACAGTCATTCTGAACTTAACTTGTTTGCGCGGTGCAACAGTTCTTGACTTGTAGGTATACCTAAAATTAGAAATAAAGTTTTTTGCCCTGATATTACTTTTTTAAGAATTTGAAGATGTGAACTTAAAGGTGAATTTGGACGTGGGCACTTGACAAGACAAAACGATAGCAGATGGTCTAAGGCGGACACAGACTAGTACCTAGACAAAGCTAGGCCTTAGATCGGGATAGGCGACTAGCTCACTGTCATAGTGAGGTAATATTTGGAGGGAGTGTAGCTTGAAGCTAGCAACACCGCTACCACTACCACCACTATTAGTACCACTACCACTAGCACTACTATTCCCACTAGCAGGACCGGACAAATTAGCATGAAAGTGAACAGGCATTTTCTCAATAATATGGGTTGAAATTAAGATGATGAATTTAAAAAAATCAAGATGAAAAAGTTTTGAAAGAATACCTCTACGAGAAAGAATAATTCCTACTCGACAAACTAACAATCAAACAAATGCATACATTTTATTGTTTTTTGTTTCCATCTTTTGTCTATTCCAGTCAGTCTCTGTGGCCTCCGCACCCCCGGTAGCAACAAAGTTGAACATCCCTTATTTACAAGTTTTATGCCACTCACTTTACAACCCTTTACGTGCACTTCTATTCAATGTAGACCGTGTTACAATGGACTAGAAGACATTTTA
This sequence comes from Apotomis turbidana, assembly GCA_905147355.2. Lineage (NCBI taxonomy): Eukaryota > Metazoa > Arthropoda > Insecta > Lepidoptera > Tortricidae > Apotomis > Apotomis turbidana. The sequence continues at coordinate 16,599,963 of LR990285.1, read as the reverse complement.
TGTCGACTCACTTTTAGAAAAAGGATATTTTTATGTATTTGGGTAGATCATGTTTTAGTGCTTGAAATTGTAACGTATTTTAAAAACACAACATTTAATTGCTTGCTTGGAAATGGTTAATTAATGAACTCGGGCGCTAAAATCAAAGAAATTCTATAATCATATCCTGCGGTCCTGACCTGCTTCTGCCTTTACTGCTTTTTCGTATGACAAAAATTGTCTGTCTCCTTTTTTACAACACCGTGCGAGTAAGAAGGGTGATGCCGGGTCACGCCGTGTCGCGCGATAAGATATGGTTGTCACGATACACTGAAATTTGGCCAAAACAGAGTATAGAAAATATTATAAGGATACCAGTGAAATATAGCGGCGCCACTGCAGATTAATGTCAGCCTCAGACGTCGAATTTAGACCCAGTTAAGTCCTGCAAATATTCCGCAAATTGTATATCTTCCCTTGTACCCGAGTTATGAAAGTGGGTCATATTGAAGCGGCATAGGCCGCGGACCTGGGATTCGATTAGCTCAGTCGCCACAGATATGAAAGGTTTATGCCTCGCTGCCGGCACGCTGCCAATAGCGACGCACATATATTATAGTGCCTTCCAACATGTATTATAAAAATACCACAATATAACTATTAAAATATCGATTTTCTTCCACTTCTTTCTATTTTGGATTATGCTGACATCTCTTATCTTGATATCATGGAAGAGCAGCTTAATAAACTTGAGCGTATTCAAAACATTTGCGTGCGGTTCATATTTGGGTTACACAAGTATGACCACGTATCCAATTTCCGATCCCAGCTCAAGTGGCTTCCAAACCGTTCTCGCCGTCACTTTCACATTCTCTCTTTTCTGTACAATATACTATTTTACCCCAAAACTCCCCTCTACCTCAAAGAGCGTTTCAGTTACTTGCATTCTGCTAGGTCTGCTCAAAATTATCTTCTCACTGTCCCCTCTTCATCTCCTAAGTTTTACAATAATTCATTCACTTTTCAGGCTACTCTTCTGTGGAATTCTTTACCTTCTGATCTAAGGCGTGCACAATCTATTGCTATATTTAAATCTCACCTTAAACGTCACTATTTATCTCTACCTTAATTTACACTGCGTTGAAAATCGCTCCTCTTATAGTTCGAAGCCCATTTCTTAAGCGAATCCCATTAGCTTTGTTCCCGATGAACAATACTCATTATCTGTATTGTTAACTGTGGCCACTGTTGGAAGGTCGTGATGCTGCCCATGTTTGTCTATGATGTATTTTGAATTTGTTTTAGGAATTATTTTAAAATTGATTGATGTACAGTGTCATGTAATTTATTCTATTCTTTCTCATATACAAATATAAACATAATGTTTACTATTTTACGTTTTAATTCTTTCCAAAGTCAATCCACCCTATCAGTGGTAGCAGAGCGTTAAATAATTAGTGGCAAATGGAAGAAAAATAATTAAAACCGTGAGTAAATGAGATAATAAAATCTTGAAAATGAGCTCAAGTCTAAGAAGCATAGAACCGTTGACAAAATCGAATTACGATACCTGGTGCTTACAAGCACAGGCGATTCTCATAAGATACGATCTGTGGGAGTACGCTAGTGGTGAAAAAACGTTAGCGGCAACTGCGACTGCCGAACAAAAGAGTGCGTTCCTAAAGGAAGACTTAAAGGCAAGGTCAGAGCTACTTTTACTTATATCTCCACCAGAACTTAAGCAAATAAAGGGATGTAACACATCCAAGGAGGTGTGGGATAAACTAAAATCTGTACACCAAAGTTCAGGACCCGCGAGAAAGACTACGCTATTAAAGCAGCTAGTATTAAAGAAAATGACTTCACAAGAAGATGTGAGAGACCATCTCAGTAACTTTATGGACGTAGTGGGTAAATTAGAAGACATGGATGTCAAAATTCATCCAGAATTATTAAGCATTATGATGCTATACAGTTTACCTACAAATTTCGATAGCTTCAGAACGGCAATTGAGTCGAGAGATATTTTACCAAGTCCTGACACTTTAAAAGTTAAAATCATAGAAGAGTACGAAGCAAGAAGGCAAAGCGAAACAAGTGAACCTCAAAATTCAGAAGCATTTTATGCTAAGACAAAGAAAAAAGTACTATATTGCAACAATTGTAAGAAGAAAGGGCATTCCACAGAAACCTGCTGGTCAAAGAAGAACCCTAAGAAAACTAAAGGTCCAGAAAAGACATACAACATCTGTCTAACAACAGAAACGTCGAAATGTATAAGCAATTTATGGTGTCTGGATAGTGGCTGTACGTCACATATGACGGGTGACAAAAGTATACTCTGTAACTTAATCCCTGCGTCTGACACTCTAAGACTAGCTTCAGAAAAGCATACGACCGAAGTTAAAGGGAAAGGAAAAGCTGAACTCTATACAGAAGATTGCAAGCATAATATAACTGACACATTATATGTACCAGATTTGTCAAACAACTTGATGTCAGTAAGCAAAATTACAGATCATGGCTATAAAGTTTTATTTGAAAAGGAACAAGCCAGCGTCATAAAAGACGGAAGTGTTAGCTTAAAAGCTAAAAGAAGAAATGGATTGTATTTCATTGAATTCGATAAGCCGGAAGAGACAGCAAATTTCACGCCCAGTGCTGAAAGCGAAATTATGAAATGGCACAAGAAATTAGGTCATGTCAATGAAAGAGACCTAAAGGAAATGGTTAAAAATAAAATGATGCGAGGACTTGAATTTAAAGAAAAAACTTTGGGTACCTGCGAGACTTGTATCAAGAGTAAATTTACCACTCTACCATTCCAAAGCCATGAACAAATAATCTCTACCGAAGTGCTCCAGATAATTCACAGCGATGTATGTGGCCCCTTTGAGCATAAATCAATGGCCGGATCAAAGTATTTCGTTACATTTATTGACGACTATACAAGATACTGCTGTGTTTACTTCTTAAAAGAAAAGAGCGAAGTAATCGAAAAATTCAAGTAGTATAAAAACTATGTAGAACTGTTTCATAAGAAGAAAATTCAAAACCTTCAGTCTGACAATGGAGGCGAATATAGGTCGAAATCGTTTGACAAATTCCTCAATGATAACGGTATAAGCCGAAGATTATCTGCACCCTATACACCGCAGCAAAATGGCATGAGTGAAAGGAAAAATCGGTCGCTGATGGATAAAGCAAGATGTCTGATGCTGGATTCCAATATTCCTGCATATCTATGGGCAGAAGCAGTGAATACTACAAACTATTTGATAAATAGAAGCCCAGAAAAAGCTCTCAAAGGAAACTCCCCATATGAGAAGTGGGTAGGAAGAATACCATCGGGAAATCATTTACACGTGTTTGGAAATAGAGCATTTGTGATGAACAAGAACCGAAGAGGAAAATTCACAGCCAAAGCGACAGAAGGAGTATTTTTGGGATATGCATATAATACCAAAGGCTTTTAGAATCTACATACCGGAAAAGAATGACGTTGTTATCAGCAGAGACGTAAAAGTAATCGAAAAGATGCATTATGGCAATACTTCTCCTGAGAAAAACGAAGACTCTACTCTAGGACCAAAAACGGACGAATTAATTGAGATTGAAGAACCTGAAATCAAAAACAATATTAATAATAACTTACCTTTTCAGGAACTTACAAATCTTCCTTCTTCCAGCTCCAGTCAAGATCCAACTGACCCACCTCCCTCAAGTGGAAGACCACAAAGAGAAGTGAGACCACCAGCATGGACCAAAGACTATGAGTTAAGTCGTTGCGTGACTATGTTTACTTCAGATAGTAATGATAATTATGACTATTCATTTCTTACATATCAAGATGCAGTGACGGGCACCGACAGACAAAATTGGGAGAAGGCAATACAGTCTGAAATGGATTCATTACAGAAAAATAACACCTGGGTACTAGTTAACAGGTCAGAAGCCAAAGGACACAAAATTTTGTCGAACAAATGGGTATTTCGGATTAAAGATGACGGTACGTACAAGGCCAGATTAGTCGTACGTGGCTGCGAGCAGAAGGGAAACCTGGATTTTGAAGACGTATATAGTCCAGTCGTGGCTCAATCTGCATTGAAAACTTTATTAGCCGTTGCCGCATCCAAATCTTACCACTTCATGACATTTGACGTAAAGACAGCATTCTTGTACGGAGAGTTGACAGATGAAGTTTATATGAAATTACCTGTTGGCTATAAAACTGACTGTAACACTACTGAAGTAGTATGCCGGCTAAAAAAGTCGTTATATGGATTAAAACAAGCTCCATTCACTTGGAACAAAACTTTTACCCAAGCGATGTTTGAGTTGGGTTTCAAGACGATAAAAACCGATCGATGCGTTTTCATAAACGAAGATAAGTCAATAATACTACTTGTCATAGGAAAAGACATGAAAAAGATCGAAGTTATTTTGAAGAAGCTTGAAACCAAATTTGAAATGAAAAAGAATCAAAATCCAAGTACTTATCTGGGTATGGAAATAAGAAACTCAAAAGAAGGAATATTTCTTACTCAGAGATCTTATATAAATGACGTACTGGAAAAATATAATATGAAAAATGCCAAACCTTGTGACACGCCCGCAAGTACAAGTAGCGATTCGAAGTCGATACAGGAAACTGCCCAGGAGAAGGAATATCCCTACAGGGAGGCAGTGGGAAGTTTACTGTACCTGTCTACCAGAACTAGACCAGACATTGCACAAGCGGTCAATCAAGTTAGCAGGAAGGTCGAAAATCCCACTAGAGAAGATGTCACAAAACTGAAGAAAATATTTAAGTATTTGGTTGGAACCAAAGACAAAGGCATTTTATTCAAAAGAAACACGCCGATAGAGAATATCGATGCATACAGCGACTCGGACTATGCTGGAGATCCATTAACGCGAAGAAGCACTTCGGGCTCCGTGCTCATGATAGCAGATGGACCAATCGTATGGGCATCCAAAAGACAGCCTATAGTGGCGTTATCGTCGACCGAAGCCGAGTACATAGCCGCAGCAGACTGTTGCAAAGAGGCATTGCATCTGAAATCTTTATTGAAGGAAATAACCGATATGGATATAAAAATAAATTTACACGTTGACAACCAAAGTTCGATTCAACTTGTAAAATCTGGATCCTTCAACAAAAGGTCGAAGCACATAGATGTGCGATACCATTTTATACACGAACACTTCGTGAACGGACTGATCAATATCAGCTACTGCCCAACTGAGATTCAGTTAGCTGATGTAATGACAAAACCACTTTCAAAAGTAAAGTTTGAAAGACACTGTGCAAGATTAATGCATGTATAGAGACGTGTCTCAGCAACATGAACGAACATCAGGAGAAGGTGTTGGAAGGTCGTGATGCTGCCCATGTTTGTCTATGATGTATTTTGAATTTGTTTTAGGAATTATTTTAAAATTGATTGATGTACAGTGTAATGTAATTTATTCTATTCTTTCTCATATACAAATATAAACATAATGTTTACTATTTTACGTTTTAATTCTTTCCAAAGTCAACCCACCCTATCAGCCACAGCTGCCACTTCGAAATGTAAGGCGTTATAAGTGCAAATTACTTTTACACTAAATTAGTCTTTAAGTCAAACGAAATAAGGTTTACTCTTAAACAAAGAGAACACAGATGTTGGTCACTTCGTAAGTGAAAGAGCAGTGAAGTTCCTATCGATGCTTATAATGACCATGAAGTGACCAACATCTCTGTTCTCTTTGTTTAAGAGTAAACCTTATTTCGTTTGACTTAAAGACTAATTTAGTGTAAAAGTAATTTGCACTTATAACGCCTTACATTTTGAAGTGGCAGTTGTGGCCACAGCTAACAATACAGATAATGAGTATTGTTCATCGGGTACAAAGCTAAGTGGATTCGCTCAAGCAAAAGGATTATTTCTATACTCGTACTATGCGACTGACTCTGCTTTTGCTATCTATTTTACTCTGCTATATGTTTTTATTATGTCTTAGTATTATATGTAGGTATATTCGATTATTGTTATTTATGTATGTTTATTGTTTTTATTTTATTTTTGTTGTTAATTTTTGTGGCTTAAAGTTGTTTTGCATCACCTATACTCAATTCTAACTCTTGTTGATCTACTCCGCTACCTAAAGGTTGTCTGGAAGAGATTGCTATTTAGCGATAAGACCGCCTGTTGTTAACCTCTGTAAATTTTTTACTGTATATCTCTCATGTTTTGTATCCCTGTGTATTTGAGGTGTGCAATAAAGTGGATTTTGTTGTTATTGTTGTTGTTGATTTTAAGCGCAATACATAATAGTTTCTAATAATATACTCCTATTAGCTCTTTTAAAAGGGTTCAAGTCTTTTAAATGCATGAAACACCCTGCCCTGATATGCAGCTGAATTACATTATCTGATTTTAAATAAGTAGTAAATTATGTAATATTTGACGAAAATAAAGTTGTGAATAATATTGAAGCGATATTGGCTGGTCGGACCTGGATTCGATTAGCTCAGTCGCCACAGATATGAAAGGTTTATGCCTCACGGCCGGCACGCTGCCAATAGCGACGCACGTATATTCTACATATTTGAAACTGTGGGGTCTATACCTATATGGGATTATGAACCTGCACTTTTTTGACTGCTCCTTCCAACGTGTATTAAAAATACCACAATAAAACTATTAAAATAACGATTTTAAGCGCAATACATAATAGTTTCTAATAATATACTCCTATTACAGTAGCCGGCAAACAACTTGAACCAAAATGGCGGATCTGCGCATGTAAATTTGTATGTAAATCGGCTACTGCGCAGTCAAGGTCACGCTCAAGTTGTTTGCCGGCTACTGTAGCTCCTTTAAAAGGTCTCAAGTCTTTTAAATGCATGAAACACCCTGTCCTGATATGCAGCTGAATTACATTATCTGATTTGAAATAAGTATTAAATTATGTAATATTTGACGAAAATAAATTTATGGATAATATTGAAGGGTGCGTCTCATTTCATAGAAAAACAATTAACATATTTTCATATGACCGAACATACGTTTGGTAGAATTTTCAGTTTGTATAACAACGTTTCATAGAATGTTTATTTCATATATCGTTATTTCGTAGAAGCACAATTGATAGAAAGTCATTTCTTATAACAATAATTTGATAGAATGCACGTTTAATATAATGCACTTTTCTTATAACAATAATTTCATAGAATGAACGTTTTATAGAATGTACTTTTCATAGAATGTACTTTTCATAGAATGTACGTTTAATAGAATGTATTTTTCGTATAATGTAGTTTCGAATTCATAAATTACAAAATTTGAACAAGCGAGCGAGCGAAGCGAGCGAGCAAAACCTTTTAGAGCAGATCCGACGTGGCCGGGTTAGGTTAGAAGGTCAGGCGGGAGCGAAGCGAAGCGAGCTCCCGCCTGGCCTTCGAGGTTATTTTTTTTTGCGTACCGAAAAAAGTTTTGCTTGTATTCATACCTACTGTTAACATACAAGAACAAATCCACCCAACCACTTCCAGGAAAGTATTAAGTTCGGAGCTAAGGCGGAGTACTGGCAAAAAAAAAACATACGGGCGAGCAAAACCTTCCAGAGCAGATCCGACGTGGCCGGGTTAGGTTAGAAGGTCAGGCGGGAGCGAAGCGTAGCGAAGCGTAGCGAGCTCCCGCCCGGCCTTCGAGGTTATTTTTTTTTTTGCGTACCGAAAAAAGTTTTGATTGTATTCATACCTACTGTTTACATACAAGAACAAATCCACCCAACCACTTCCAGGAAAGTATTAAGTTCGGAGCTAAGGCGGAGTACTGGCAAAAAAAAACATACGAGCGAGCGAGCGAAGCGAGTGAGCAAAACTTTCCAGAGCAGATCCGACGTGGCCGGGTTAGGTTAGAAGGTCAGGCGGGAGCGAAGCGTAGCGAGCTCCCGCCTGGCCTTCGAGGTTATTTTTTTTTGCGTACCGAAAAAAGTTTTGCTTGTATTCATACCTACTGTTTACATACAAGAACAAATCCACCCAACCACTTCCAGGAAAGTATTAAGTTCGGAGCTAAGGGGTACTGGCAAAAAGTTGCGAATATTATAATTATTATTTACGTACCTTTCTATTAAGTGTGTATTATGTTATTTGCTTATTGTATGAAATGTTCATTATATTAAGTATGTATTATGTTATTTGTTTATTCTATTAAATGTTTATTATATTAAATGTTCATTATATTAAGTGTTCATTATATTTAGTGTTTATATACGAAACAAAAAATATATCAAGTGTTGTTATAAGAAATGAAAATATATGAACTGATTTTCTACGAAATGATAATTCTAACAATTGATCGATTCTATGTGTTGAAATTATATTATATGTTATTCGATGTGATGAACGTTATACCATTTGTTGTTCTATGAATTATTACACACCCAATATTGAAGCGGTATTGGCTGGTCGGACCTGGATTCGATTAACTCAGTCGCCACAGATATGAAAGGTTTATGCCGCGGTGCCGGCACGCCGCCAATAGCGACGCACAAATATTCTATTTGGTTTGGCCACTGTAGGTGTCTTGTATACATGTGTTTATAATCTGTAAAATACTCACTATGTTTCTAACCATGACGTAGACTAAAATTGGTAGATTATGGAATTTGCATTTCTGATCTTAGTAAAATAAATATGTTAGGAACCTTTAAATTTGTGAATCTTTTTACAGTTTTATCTTCCTTCACTTATCCTTATTTAGAGTTATATCTTTTAGGGTCGTTCTCAAAAAATTTGCACCGCTGCGTTAAATTTGCATTTTTTTTTTAAATTGCGATTTCTTCTTTTATTTTTCATAGGATCGCTAGAAATATATTCAGACAACTGATATTACGTCGAGGGAAGTAGTTAAATTGAATATCTTAGAAGATATAGGTGTTTGAAATTTTAGGTCGACAGGTGAAAGACATCGATGTCAGGTAAACGACATTTGTTACCAAGTTATCGACAATGGGTGCAGGTTTGCGACAAATATGTTCCAACTTCACTGAATTTGTTAGCAGGTTAACGACGACGGTTGCAGGTAAGTGACATTTTAAATAAAATCTACGTTAAACTGTCAAGTAGTGCTTTTTTGATTGTTTTTGTTTTTTTTTTTCCTTATGTTAGTAATTTGCATAAAAAAACAAACATTTAATTCTCATATCACAGGACATTGCTCAGGAGGTTTTTTGAAGCCTGTACTACCCAGAAAGGTCATAACCGGCAAAAAGATGCAAAACTCAAGCATACCTACGTGATTTTATAAATTTCTTATGAAGGTTCGACAGCGAATCATTAAAATAACGTTTCTGCATCCTGATGCTGCCTCGTTTGACATATTCTTTCCAACCCGCTGAGTAACTTACTGCTGTTTTCGTCATCTTCGAGGAATTCCTTCACATCTGATAACCAGAAAGCCTTCGGCTGCGTTAGGTGGGATAAGTTATGGGAGGTATTGTCTGAAGCTGCCAGCACATCTGGTAACACTTTATAAAGCCTTTACGAGTCTGAACACAGAATGGTGCCAGTAGGAGATGTCACACACAAGAACTTTAAGTTCCGGAAAGGCGTACGACAGGGATGCATAATATCCCCAATACTATTTAACAGATATGGAGCCCTTGAAGGTACGTGGTAGACATCGCCTATTTTGCATCACCCGCAGCAGAAGTGGCCCAACTTTTGGAATGACTCAAAACAACCAGCCTCAAAATGGGTCTCGATATTAATAAATATAAGACCGAGCTGATGATAGTCGACCATTACTAGTCGACAAAGTACTAACTTGCTTCAATAGTTTGAAACTGTTGATCAGTTCCAGTACCTTGGCTCCGTTGTCACAAATAGAGGCACATGGAAACCAGAGATTCGCAGGCGAACCGAAATGGCCAAAACAGCGATGACCCAACGTGGCAAAATATGGAAAGATAGACACATCCCTAACCGAACTAACATGTACCTCGTCTGTGCCCTTGTCTTCTCCATATCTCTTTATGGGGCAGAGACCTGGACGCTCAAAGCCGCTGACAGGCAGAGGATTGATGCTTCAAAATCTGGTGCGGGCGCCGCCTGCTAAGGATTCCTAAGACAGCTTGAAAGTAAAATGGAATACTCAAACTAAGCTACTTCTGTAATATATATATGTTTTTATAACAACGAAACATGAGTTGAGACACCGCGAGTGACCGATAAAACCTGGTTTTCAAGTAATTTTGTATAGGTGTTTAAATAATTGTCGTTCACCTGCCGTATGTGTCGTTCACCTGTTTTTATATAGACAAGTGAACGACATACAGGTGATGGACAAAATGACAGTTATGTCATCAAAACAAATAAAGTATTTCGTTGATGAACTGCATATTTATACACATAAAAGTAGACCATACTTTACGCGTTATAAATTAAAATGAATGCAATAGTACACACGTCAACCAAAATATGGAAGGCAGAATATAGACTACATACCCATTACAAACTCCCGCTCGCGTAAGAGTATGTATCATATTTTTTTAGTGCAGCACACTGACGACTTGCCACTCGGCACAGTGTTAGGTGGCAACTGAAGGTCTCGATTTATGCGGGGTTATGCAGGGGAAACAAAATAGTAGTCACACAATTGTAATGTTTGTCTCATGACAAGTGAACGACAAAAAATGGCGTGGACAAACTTAAATTGCAAATAATTCACAAAATAAGCATAGTATTATCATTCGATATGGTAGTATTCAATCTTCATCATATATGAAAATAAAATGGAGTACTGAACTTAAGCTAAGTCGGTAATGTATATGTTTTTATTACAACGAAACATGAGTACCTCGCATTGGGACACGGCAAGTGACCGACAAAACCTAGTTTTAAATCGTTTTTTTGTCTATTAAATATACTTTACTTTTTATTGAAAGCATTTGGCCTCTATGTAAAAAGTGTCTTTAGATATGTGATGATAATTGAATATTTGAAATAATGCGGTGTAAAAAACTTCTTCTAAGACAAACCTGTTGACAGGTGGCGGTGCAAATATTTTGAGAACGACCCTTTAAACTTATTTTTGTTATACTGACAGATCAACCGAGAATATAGTTGCGGCTACACACAATCGTAAAAACCCCGAAATTCTCAAGAACACCCAAAATAACCCAACGGCTTCTACCATTAAAACGGCGATAGGTCATCCTTTTATCACAGCCCCGACCAGTTTAAGCGTTTCGCGTCACTTGACAAACCAAAGATGAAAGGACCTCAAGTGTTCTCGGCTTCGGAGGGGAAACATCCTGATCCGGAAAAATTCCTCCGTTGAGGGAGCCCCGCTTAATTATCAAAAAGCCTTCAATATTGCGAAGGCATAAGTCTTATCATTATAATTTATTCACGGGATGGCAACGTCTCTTCAGCGCACAGGGGAGCGGTGGAGACGACGGATTGTTTTATTTTTTTGATTTTCAAAGAATGTATTTTTTGTCCTCTTGAATCCAGAGTAACCGCGTAGCTTTTTAGCTGAGGTTATCCTCAATCTATAACGAGTAACATGGTACCTAATTAGAATATATTTGTGTAAGTACGTACCTATTTCGAATCAGTGTTTCGTATTGTTGTTGGCTGTTGACATTGTGAGGCAAAGTAACAAGCGGGCATTTTTGGTTTATTCATTATTTAGTTATTTATTAATTTTACAACAAAGATTACTTACGTATAATCTAAAGCCCTGCGAAACTGTTATGACAGTTTGTCTACAGGAATAACAAATTTTTAAAAGACTACGACAGTGTATCTAGTAAAAGCTTTTTCAATTTTCCTTTGAAGATCCGTTTATTTTGTTCGAGACGGATGTCCTCGGGTAAGCTGTTAAAAATGTATGGCAGGCGTTTTTTTAGTGTCCTGCCTCCGTAATAGTTTTTAATTCTAGGCACATCAAACTTCCCCGCGGACACCGACCTCGTGCCATGTTCGGTTTGTCGCTTTCGTTTCTTTAATGAGTATCATCACATCACTATCCAACTCTAATATGACATACATTTGTGAAACATGTAATGTCTTATTACTTTTAATGTGGATACATTTTTTTATATTGAACCATGTATACAAAGATCCGGTAATCCAGAGGTACCGGGTTCGATTCCTTGTCTCTTCCGCCAGGTTACGCATTTCTATACTTCTTTGTGATTTGATCTTTGTATCAATAGTAGCTTAGGTAGTTTACAATATCATCGCTTTTACTACTTCCTCCGTAAGTTAACACACAGACTCCCCGGGGTAGACCTACGGGGGAGACTTTCGTCCACAGGTAATTTCCAGGCTTGGGGGGCTTATACATGATATAGTTACATAGGTATTTAATTTAGAAATGCAGTCTGCAACCGTTTTACAAGGTCTAAAAACAAGCCATTACGATACGAAGTCATTTGTCAGAACGCGCAAAATAAGCAAAAGCAAAAAATGCAATACAATCTGAGTATACTAAAATAATGGTTTTTAACCTCGCTCATATACTTTGCTTTCTTTCTTTAAAAAAATATACAACCGAGCTCCGAGCTATTATGATCACATTACTTACTATTGCTTATGGTGCCGTTATACGACTACTAATATTTATGTTTCACACAAACCGCGGTAGCACTAGTGGCAGTGTTGAGTTGAGGACACTAGAGCTTGGTTACCGCTCTGCTACAAAAAAAACTGAATAGCTAACAGTCATCGGCGTCATTCATATTATATGAAGATGTCCACTGGTTAAGAAAGGACTCCCGCAAGAATATCAAAAACGACTGGTCCTGACCATATCAGCAAAATGTCATGAAAATTGTAGAAACTTTAACTAATCTAATCTCACCCTCGACGATACCTATATACGGTGTAAAGCGTCACCTACGCCCAAGTTAAACTGTCATCAATAAATCAGTACACGCCGGGAGGTTCTAATAAAGACCCCGCTACACAGCTTTGTCTACATAGCCTCATCGGCCGGAACTTTCCTTTCCGCAGTCAAACTTAGATCAAGCCGAGAATCTTGGAGAGACGTAGGGTTGCTGCGGGTGTGTCAAGCGGGCATTTTGGTGTGACCAAGGCAAATGGATGGCCATATTCAATTCGCTTTGAATTATTTATATAGGGTAAGTGCTCCAGTGAATGAACACTTAAGGAAATTATCAACTTTAAAAAAATATTTTTGGCAGATAGCAATAATTATATTTGAGTATTACCACAGAATAGATAATAGTACAAGTACAGAAGGCACACTACTTTGATCTTTACAAAAGCCGCTTTTTTTAGCCGAAAAAATATGATTTATGGCCCTTCTAAAGTCGTCGTCCCCAGCGCAAGCCAAACGGAACGTTAAAGCTGCGTGCCAACGGTAAAAATGAATTGGCTCGCTTGCCGCGTCGCCGAGAGCGAGGGCTGTCAACGACTAAAAATAAAAATGTATTTCCCATTTATTTCTTGCATTCAATATAGAGAGTAATATGTTTATATTCTTCATACATTATACATATTTATTATTTCATTATTTAACTATAAAATAATCAATCACAGAATTTCGACGAATTGAATCCACCACCAGGCCGCAAAACATTTTAGCTTTATTTTTAAACATTTTAATACGTATAATATAATAAAATAATGCAACGAATGCGTTACCTTAACATGCAATTAAATTCTTGAGCTTCATTTTGTTTTTGCTTAGTTGTCCGATATTTATTTATTTGTTCATATATATTCATCACTATACACCTAGTATAAAACAAAGTCGTTTCCTGCTGTCTGTCTGTCTGCCCCTATGTAGGTATGCTTAGATCTTTATAAATACGCACGGACGCACCGTGCGAAGCCGGGACGGGTCGCTAGTTACAAATAAAACATGTATAAAGGCGAACTTATCCCTATTAGGGATCTCTTCCAATACATTTCTTTTAACTCTTTATTTATATATTTTATATACTCACCTATCAAACTATCACTCAATTGTTTATTCATTACTTACAAGTAATTTTACAAACTTGATATCAAATATTATTATAAAAACCTCTATGATTGTTGATTTAGTAGTAGACATACTTATATATTTTACTAGAATTTAAATTGACAAATATCAGCAAATAATCAATTCAAAGTTACATAAGTACTTAACAATTAAAATTGATCTGAGTAACCAGTGTTAAATATGGAAGTAGATACACCTGCAATATGTTTTTTATTATTATTCAGTAACTACTTATTATATATTATGTTAATTTTCTTACCTATCGGCATCCTTCGGACGTGTTGGGAGAACGAAAAACGCGTGATTCCAATTTCGATCATTGTTCCTACAACCCGCTGCGATACAATATCTTTTCGCTGTCTTTTTACTCATTTAAACACTTTATATTATAATATAACACTGGTATCAACAGATGAATGAGGAACGTTCACTTGCGACGTACATAAATCGGAAGAGCGTGCGCGCGAATTTCGTGTACGTGCATTCCGAGACAGTGCGTGGCAGCCACTGAATAGGCACCATGCATGAGGCCACCGGCATGTACTTGTAGCGGGAAACGTTAATCGCGGAGTGCGCCCCGCCTGGTATTACTGTTCCTATAGCGTAAACAACTATTCTAGTTTTCTAAAATCATTTTTATTTTGCAGTAGTGCTGCACAGTTTTAAATTATAGAAAGCTGTAGGGGATAAAATGGAAAATCACCAGTGAATGAACATAAAGTTCTAGTAAATGAGCAAATGAAACCAATGAATGAACTACCCTTAAAGTCATGCTTTATTTTGTTAAAAAAGATACAAAATGTAGGTACTTGTTTCGTAGAGGTATTAGGTAGGACATCAAATGAAATCAATAAACTACTTTTCTAAAACAAGAAAAATACAAAAATACATATCGTAGTTCATTCACTGGTTTTTGAAAACCAATTAATGAACTTACTGTCATTGCGGTAGTTCATTCACTGGAAAACGCAGACCAGTGAATAAACTGTTTATTTGTATTAAATTTAATATTTAAAGTTTTGTTCGAACACTGGCTGTTTGTCAGATAGTACATTTCTATCAAAATCATAGAAAACCAAATCTTATAACTACTTACAAAACGTCAGATATTGGACAATAAATCACGCGATTCCAGTGAATGAACCCCCCGGTTCGTTCATTGGATATAAGCCATTTTGGTTTCTAGTTATAGAACACTGGATTAAAAGCCACTTTTTGAAAATAAATCACATTAACCTACACATTAATAGCACTAACAACACCTTACGGCTTAAAAAAAACACGCACTGTACATGGCAGATGCACAGGACACACGTAGTGACACATTAAACACAACATAGCTTACCTTAATCCTTATTACACCTCCATATAAACAAAAAACAGCAGCCGCATGCCCACTTTACACCGTCCCCATTTTGACACTGATGCGTATGAGTTGAAGTAACTGCTACCAGAACTTGTCAAATAATGTTGCTAACCGAAAAAAAAATATCACGCGTGGTAGAAAGGTACAGAAATCTTATTTTATGAAAAAAACATGCATTTTGTTCGTTCACTGGATTTGTTCATTCACTGGAGCACTTACCCTAGGTTGGAATAACCCTGGAATCCCCTTATTGTTACATACGAGTAAAAGCTACAGATTTTTGTGAGGAAAAAACATAATGTCCCGCCCAAGTACGCACCTGGTACGTACGGTAGTACGGTGCGGCACCTACTCGGCCGCCAATCCCTATTTTCGCGGCCGTTGCAATACTCACTCACTCTGTAAATTACTTAATTTACTGTGTAAATTATGTAATTTACTGTCTCAATAAACTACTATAAAAAACATTATATTTCCCATTATTTTACATAATTCGGTATTTACTTAATCGTTCCACGACGTTCCACCAAAATATCTACATTAAATACTTGCCTACATTTCCCAAAACGCAAAATACGCATTTTCATTATTATGTTGAACTCCAGTACAGTACCGAAACTAAAGGTCACAGCTAATTGTAAATAAAGAAAACAAGCGAGATAAACCTAAAACAAAACATAAAAAACAGGACCACCCAATTTCATTTCAGCTTAGGTAAATTGCTCGAAATTATCCCGTCTCATAAACAATGCACAAGAAAACAGTCTTAATTAGAGCTCTATATAGTTACGTACTCAATCTCACTGGCGCAAGTTAAGGAAAGGTTAAGGCGCCTCCACCCGGAGGGATACCCCCCACATTCCGAATTTTCCCAAAGTATCGCTTAATGCAAGTTTATTATCTCCCATTATACTTGCTAAGCGTTAATTAATTCTTTTCTAGGCTGATTTTGACGTTGTCTTATAACGTTATTCGAAAAAAAACTTACATGTTACATACGTACAAATTGATTTCTAATACTATAAGTATATACTTGTTCTGAATAAGTATAGAAAAGTCAAGTCAGTACCCATACTATTTATTAAGTAATAAAATAACAGTTATCTTAATAATGCTTTTGCGCAAAAGAACTGGAACTAAGTGTTAGTAAATTTTGAGGAAAAGCAGGATATCTGCCTTATCGGACTTTTCATTCCATTATGTTTCGCCGACATCTCATAGCAACTCCACACTAGTCGCGAAGTTGACCGAATTTGGGGAATATGTTAGTGTGGAGAGGCACTTCGCTGCGTAAACCCATACTTCGGCCAGCTTCGGTATACTTCGCGAGTAGTGTGGAGCCGCAATCAGATGAAGTCGGACGACCTTGATATATCTGGTGACTCCATACGACACGTGGGTTCCCTTTATCTTATATAATATCAATTGTCCGAAATACACTTCGCATAGCAGAAACATTTGTAAACGAATGATACTTTAGCATAATCATATGATTATGCTAAAGTATATTATCATAACTGCTATACTAGCATAACTGGCATTACGCATAATAGTAACTTAGCAGAATTTTTAATAGCGTAACTCTGGTATTACTAATTTTAATTTCGCAGCATTTTATACAGCAGAATTTTAGTTTCCCAGCTAGGAACTACTACTAGACCTACCACTACCATCACAACATAGAGTCCACGACAACAGCCAAGCAAAAAAAAAAGACACGCGACACCTTATCCCACCCTTTCTTTTTAGTATAGGTTAGTTTGAGAGCGACAAGCGAACACGCAACCAGTTACGATAGCGTTACAACTTTGCACTTTCCGCCCGTCCCATTTGTACTGTCTCCCGCCCCGCTAACCGCTCCGCTCGTCACCGAGCCTCAAACTCCCGACCCCTATTAATAACGGACGTCGATTCTAATTATTAAACGACATCTATCGCGTTCCGAAATCTACGCAATTTGTATACAAGTCGAGTGGTTGAGAGGCTGTGATCGCCCGTTTGCGCCTGTTCAACGGGGGTTAAAAATAAAGGAGCCATCAGAACCGCTGTTTCTAATTCTGGCGGTGTAATTGACCGTCGAAAATTCAAATTTTACCTACTTATTTTTATTCGCACACCAGCGGGCATAACGGTAGATTATCCTTGAAGATAAAGCACCCATCACGCACTCACGATATACAATACAAAACAACACATACTCGTAGATACAAGCTAATACAAGCTCTTTCATTGTTAAACCAATAAAGTACCTATGGAGACTAATGTAACCAAGCCACGTACCATTTTTGCTATTGAATAGTTACAATTACAATGGCATGTCATAAGCACCAGGGTGTTATAATGATGTCCTCCCAGACGTATCCGTCGACGGGGACACCCTAACAAGAACGTATTTTACGTTTGCCTACGCGCGTGAGCGCGGGCATGACTAGCAAACCCGAATTTGGTTTTGAAAGTGCGGCAGCATGTAGCACAGTACAGGTCCCCATCTGTGTTATAAGTGTAGTGGTATGAGGGCTTGGGCTGAGTTTTACGGAGTTGACGTTTGGCGTCAAGGTCTTCAAGACGGATGCGCTCAAAGTTATCAAGACCCGCATTGACAGCATTTCGCCAACCCAATCTGTGAGCAGCCAGCTCCTCCCACGACTCACATGGTATGCTCACTACAGACAAATGACGTTTCAGGACGTCCCTATAACGCAGGTATTGACCTCCAGCTTTACCTGAGGCTAGCTCAGAGTAAAAGATAGTTTTGGGCAGCCTGGTGAGCTCATACGTACAAGGTGCCCACACCAACGCAGTTGACCCTTCATGATAAGACACTCCATACCAGCCAAATTAGTACGACGTAGAACGTAGAAATTATTTACAACGTATTTACAAAACCCAAGTATAGGTACAATCTCCTATCGGATGGGAAAGTTCTAATTTTAGACAGCTTTGTGAATTATTAGCTTCGTTCTATTTCCACCGTTCCATATGCTATTTTTATCCTTACGTTGGTAGTTTTGCTTATTTTGCCAAGCGCGAATACAAAAGCGGTAGTTGATTTTCGCCTACCTACATAGATAGTAGGTCACCAACATGTTTTACGAGAATGTTCAGGAATGAAATTATTTCAGGTTGTTGATTCATGCCTGAAGTTATGTATGCGCCAACATTATTCAGTTGTTTCTTTGGAAATATGACTTGCTCCGGTCGATTTATGTAAGCAATGCTACACCGATTTTGTTCTTTAGTTCAACAGTATGATTACACATGAAACGGGATTATCTACTCCCGTCATTCAAGTCCGATTACGAATCTCTCAACATGTTTCGAATCGGTTCGAGATTCATCCACAGGGGCACCGATCAACCGCAGCACATTCGACTTGATCGACGTGTTTTTTACATTACTCATATGGGTATTGTAAGTTGGAGAACTACTACCACTTCGCTCTATTTTTCTACGTTCTCGCCGTGATCAGTATAGTATCTCGACTTTGTCAACTTCGAGTTTCGTCATAGTCGATAACTAAGCGTGTGATGTATACATTAATTCATCTTGTTCTATTATTTGGCATCAAGGTATTATTTTTTGTCAATCGTTTTACTACTGAAGGTCGCGTCCAATCAGGACAGTTTTACGAACGGTCTTAAACTATCTTTTGAAATTCGGTACTGTGCTTGCGCTTACACGGGTGGAGCGGAGCGAAGATGTAAAGCGCAGATTTAAATACTCTTATTTCGGGCTTCACAACGACACACTCTGATTGGTTCATGTTTTCGCTCCGCTTTAGTGGACAGGCAGCTTTAAACAATAATTTCCAAGAACAAGAAAAATAGAGCCTGTATAATTGAGTGAAGACACGTACAAAAGTGGCTAAAACGCTTTACCGGCAATCTATTTTATATCGAACTCCAATACCGTATTTAAGTATTAAACAAAACCAAAACTACAAAACGTTGACCTCAAATTTCCAGATGCCCCATAAATAGGTGTCCCTACAAAGTTTTGTGCGCAACCGTATTTTTTAGAAAACGCCTTACCTACTCGGGGTCCTTCTCAAGATGGGGTGGGGTGAGGGTGGGCCAAAGGGTACGCGAGTTTTGCATTAATAATGTTGATATCGGACTGCTCCCGATTAATTTGATTAGTTGGCTTTCGGAGATAGGTGTGTGAAGTTACATTTAACTATGATGTATTAAACAAGTTATCGCTCACGGCACGACTTTTCTAATGTCGAAATTTCGTAAGTTTTGACTTTTATCTGACGTAGTAAATGTCAGTACAAAATTTGAATTTTCTAGTTCTAGGTCAATTATTGTGTGGAGACTTCTCTGTATATACATAATACTAATTTAAATGCGCAAAAGAAAATCATTTTTGTGATCATGGTTGAAAATAAAAAGTTCCAGCGACGACCGACCAAATTGACTGCGGTTGTCCTACTGCTACGACACCGGCACCGCTACGGCGTAGAGCTTGCGTCAAGCATCGTACACTAATCGTTGACAGCCTTTCATAGGGCCTAATTCGACTAACGTTGATAGGTATATCACGGACATATCGCCATTTATTTAGCAAATATCTAAGAATAAAACACAGCAACAGTTAATATTAAAACTATCTTGAGACATCTTTAATAATGATAAAAAAGCTTGAAACTCAAGTAAAAATTAGCACCACGGATGTCGTTGATGAAGAGCTGTATACAAGTTCTAAACATATCGGGCCGTTCCTGACAATTCTTACTTGAGTTTCAACCGTATTTTTTTTGTTGATCATTTTTACACCGACAATAGTTGATGAAACTCTCAAATAACTTCTTAGTAGACTTTACTAGTAAACAGCGCCCTTTAGGCACATTTAAAACTTTTACAACTCCGGTTGCAATACGCCCACACACGGAAAATCACGAGTGGATCCCACGCACACACGCATAGCGGGTATTAATGAAGGGGGAATAACTTCACTGTGAATTTCCATTAGAAATTATTATTCATATGACATTCATGATTCACACTTGATTGTTCGGGGATGTACATTTATTTTACCCGACTATACGGCAAAGCAAAAGGAGAGTTATGATTTATTTTTGGAACCGCAACGCAAGCAGTAAGCAATAGTATGAGATGGCGCTTTTCAAAGTGGATATTGCCTTTATAAACAAATATGAATAAGTACTATAACTGCATGAAAATAAATGGAAGTAAATTGTTTACTTATGGATTTTGCAAACGAACAACTTATCTACGAGTAATTAATGGAATAATAAAAAAAATATTTGAAACAATTAGATATTTTCGATTGCAACTCGATTTTTCCATTAGAATAATCACGATGATAAAGAAGTGAACTTTTCTCACGAAAAATCAAATAAAACATTAAGATAAACAAACCGTGACAAAAGTTTACTTCTGTTGCGTGTTCGACGAAATCCATTCTTACTACACCAAATACGGCCGTCAGGACTAAAACTCCGAACACCTTTAATGGTAGGAAGTTGAGTTTATTTTAGAATGGCAAATAAATTTCAGGCGGAAAAATCTGTCTTTGTAAACGCGTTACAAAACCAAATTGAGTTTACCGTCGGGTCGGGCCTCTTTCACTCTTGTTACTTCGTCCTAAGTTTGAGGATTAAAAGTGATTTGTTTGGGTATGTGTAGAGTAATGTCGGTAGTGAGTCGGGAGTGGGTCGCCCACACTCCTACTCTCTACATGTTATTTACGTGTGAACACCGAGCCGCGGAGGGTTCAATTTATCTGACCTACTGGGCCTCTTAAGGGATAAGCCACTAATATAACACTAGGAATTGGTTAGAAGACTTTTTAGAGACTTTTTTGCTTAATATTCTCTTCGGTTTCCGCGACTGTCACACATTTAAATAATTAATAACGGATTATATCGCGTATATTAATTATTTGAGCCTCCCTGACGTTACGGTACCTTTACAGATACCGTTGTCAAAGGTTCTATTCTATTCTATTTTTTTTAAAATGGCAACCGGTCACAGTTAAGCGACCATTACTGCCAATGTCTCGTTGCCAATCGCACTAGGCGACTAGATAGAGGATTGATACCACGTTGTACGGTGAGTTGAAAAAATTGTGCTTTTTGTAAAGTGATAGCGATTTACAAAAAACCACGCGGACTATCGGGCCTTGACCCAGGAAGGGCTCTGAACGCTTCAAGTTGAATTCTTCATTAGCTATTCACTCATACGTTAGATCACTGCACAATACGCTATCAATACTACACATTGAACAACTGAAATGAATAAATAATGAACAACGAAACTTAAACGCATGCGGCCATCTTGAGACACGAACCGGCAGTCGTTGTCAAAGGTTGACTGAGAAAACCACAATTTTTCTCTGTCAAAGTTATATTTGTGCAAACTACCCATTTTATAAATATGAATTTAAAATAAAAGTGTTCATACATGCCAGATGGGCCTGATGTGTAAAGACAGTTACACATGTGCCAGATGTGACTTTTTTGCTTCTTGGAATATTAACCGCATGGTGTCAAAGACCATTTCAATCCAAAGCGATTGTAAGTCTCACTATTTTACCTTTGTTCGTGATTTTTGTGTTATTTTTTACCTAACATTGCTTTTTTATTTTACGTGAGACGCCTTATATTTTACGAAAACGATTACAACTCCATCGGTTTATTAATATTAAAATAGTACAAAAGTACTAAATAGTGTATGTAGAGTACATAAACATGATACGAAACAGTAATAAAACATTCCGTCGTTGTTCACAGCAATAAAAATAATACAGTAATCTCGACTGCAATGCAACACAAATGTAAGCACAAATCGAGTCGTCATCGAAAGTGAAGGGATGCGCACCTCGGTCGCAACGAGCGACCAAGTGGCGGCAGATCCACGATTACAGCCATTCGAGGGGACACACCCCGAATGATGGACTGGAAATATTCCATAATATCACCGGCGTCGCTACAATGCCTTACCAGAATATTTTTCTTGGGCAGAAAGCCGATATTCCCCCAAGAGTTACGACATTTCAATTTGCCAAGGCGGGCGGAAAATGGAATTACGATTGAAGCGAGAACGCCCGAATGTCGACGAGAGCGTCCCGCTCGGAGCCGAGCGTTCTCGAGCGGTTCCGAAGCTGCCCGAACAGTACGGCGCGCCTGCCGCACCAAGCCTGTGTATTGATTAGATGCGGAACGCCCGATGCCATACAAATTAGGCCGCACAGAAAAACAGATTTTAAGTATCAACAATAAAAAAAAACTGTTATTTACTTGAGATTAATTTTGATTGTTTAGTGAAAAACTTGGACTCGAACACGTCACCACTAGAACAGTGGGCTGAAACTGAAACCAAACTTCATTGCGCCTGTCGGAATCGCTGAAAAAAAGGGTAGTAAATTTTTAACTTAATCCCAGATTTTTTAAGATATTTTACAATTCAATATTGTGATATTTGAAGGTAGGAAAGGTAGCCACTTAAATAAATCTTAGGTAACTTAAAAACGCGGGAAAATATTTTTTTCAAGAAAGCTAATTTCTAGACTTTACCAACCGCTCCAGAAAATAATTACAATTAAAAAAAGATTGATCTAACCGATATCGGTGGTTACATAACGCAGAGGAATAAATATACATTACATTATTAACGAATGTTGGCCCCGTTTCTCGCTCTCTTTGTTCGTATCGCAATTTTGCGTGTGAATTCATTGAAAATAAGTTTTCTCCGTCGGGGTTCCAAGGTTCAAAATGATTTGTTAGCTAAAACATTTTGTTCCCAGTGATCTACGTTAGGTTGTTTAGCGAAGAATGGACTTTTTGATTACGGTAACAAAACTGAGGGTCGGTTGAGCTGTTTCGCCGGCACGTTTCATGATTTGTGAGTTTATAGCGAACGGTGAAGTGGCGGTGGTTAATGGTGGCAGCGCGTGGCGTTGGGCGCCATATTGAAAAAGTTTAGGCGCTAAAAAAGGGCGGTAAAACGTTGAAACGTTGAAAGATAGACAGACAGATCATTTTGAATCCTTGTTCGATCTTGTTACCTGCTGCGTTATTATTTTTATCTTTTTAAACAGGTATAATATGAGTGACAAGTAATAGTTGTACATTTTAATGCAGAGATAATAAGAGTCAGGCAACATTTGGAAACTAGCACCAGTAGATCTAAGAGTAGAACAATTTGCGGAGAAGTTTTTTATATAAGAAAGAAGAAGAAAGAAATAAGTTTATTTAGCATAATATAGACATAAACATGATTAACGTGTAATACTTATGTGTAGATTAAATTAATGCTAAAAAGGTCGTCACTCAGCTTAATGTCATGACGTAAGAAATACTCACTTCATGACGCTGATTTTCAGATATATGACAGAACGCAGGTATCAAGAAAGGATTTTAGACAGTTAATTTCTTTAAATAAGAGGAGAGCAAGAAATGAAAGCCACAAAGGGAAAAATAAATAACAGGAGAAAATTTGTACAATAACCGATGGGTAATCCCATTGGACACAAGGCAATAATGAAAAGGTTTTTCTTTTCAAAACTTTAGACGCCATCTTTTGAAATAATAATAAGTGATATCGGCAAACTTGTGTCGTGGCATCTTTTCGGTAATTCACCTCAGAATCCCTCGTTCAGGTGATTTAGATGGGATCCCGCTTTCGCTCCCTTGGGTCACCCGTAGAGGAAAAGCCGTTGTTTCTTCGAGAAGTTCCGCCCTTCGAACTTCCACCGCGACATAACAGCCAGCGGTTATCAAGCAAACAACAACCTTGAGGCTTGAGCAGTAAGTTTAAGATTGGAAGGTGTGGATAGACGTTTAATCCTTTTTTATTTTGGTTGTTTATTGGCACCTTTTCAGGTACTTAGGGTCGGATCGCCGCTTAGGGTACGCGAAAACTCAAACTCCGGTGTGTTCGTCACCGGAACCCCTACCACGGGTTTTGGATTGGAATTCAATCGATTGTTATAAAATTAATATTAATATAGACGTTCACAGTTATAAAAATATTTTTAAATGTGTCAATTCTATTAGATAATTTGTTGTTGCATATAGCTACTTTCGTTCTTTCAGAAATGTACCTATGTTTATTATTATTATGTAGACACGGGCGGGTATGACTTTTTATTTTGACTTCAGTCAATATTGTGCTGCGGTAGCTACAGAGTACTTAATACAATGTCAAGTCAAGGCAATGTCAAGTGCAACCTTCAGATGCTAATACAAACTTTTTGATTACAGGAAAATGCTCGTGGTGAGGGGGCTCCCTTACAATAGTTCCTCGCTTCGCCGCCCGGGCCCATTCCAGTAGCGGGGCTGTCAAAGCTTTGTCCCATGAGTGCGAAGCGTGCTGCAGTCGAAAACGAATGCTCATGATTAAGGTTTATAGATTAAACCAAAATATGTCGAGCAACACTCAATTTAGATAAAGCGTGTTGTAGATTAAGATTACGCGACCGTTTCTCACGCGAAACGTATCACCTATCTCTTTCCAGTCCCTATAGTGTGGGTAAATAATGTGTTCTATATTCATGAAATACATGATAACACAACACGAAAATAAAATGTCAAAAAGCCCATAAACAATCCAAAAAAATACTGTGTTATGTAACGTTTAGTTAACATTCAAAACGCATCCGAACAAAACATTAATAAGCAATGACGCAAAAACCCACGGAGGACATTCGTGCGATATTACGGAGTAGCAGAGGTTGTTATAAAAATGTAGGACCAGGGAAAGATCATCCTTGCGTGGGGGGCCACCCCCACGATTTATGGGATGTGTCGCCGCGGACGGCAACCTCGCTTTTTGTCATTAACTGATTTTTATTCCATTTCCTTTTCTCTAGCCTTTAGTGGGTACTCGTGGACGCGAATTTGTTAGGTTGTTTTAAGCCTCTAGGTATATTAATAGCGACCCACTCCGGCTTCGCACAGGTACAATGCTATACATATAATATAAACCTTCCTCTTGAATCACTCTATCTGGGTAAATTTCAACAAGCCGCATTTTTTGTATCATTTCGGTGTGATTTTTTATATTTGAGTTTTTTAAATGTGAAGAGATACTTTAGACTATATTATTAAACATACGTAAAAGGGACCCTGAAATCTGAAATAGTTTTCGAGATATTCGAGTTCGAACATGAAAACACAACGGAATGATAAATGTACACCAGGATGATAAAATAAGTACACCGCAATGAGATTTCATACACCGGAATGAAAGAAAAGTGGCAAATTATGAAAGTAATTTTACGTTTTATATTCGTAATAAACATATATCTTAGTCTGGTATTAAAAAATAAATAAAAAAAATATTATTATTTTGCAATATCTATGAGAAGTGAAGCTACTTTTGATGTCATTCCGGTGCTTTCCTCATTTTGGTGGGGTTTAAAGTCATTTTACTACACCGGAAACACCGGAATGAGAATGGTGGAATGAGAAATACGACATATTTTAATTTCTTAAAAAAAGAGTAAGCCCTATATTCTAAAGCTAATTCAACTCTTGAAATCACGAGTACTTATACTTTACCTGATATACATAAATTACATACCTTTTAAAAAACACAGTTACAGTGTCACAGTGTGACACAGTTAAAAAATAAAGAAGCTATAACAAACTCCGGAATGACAATTTTTTTGTCCCCGGTCCACCGCGATGATATATTCACATTTATACAAGCCAACATATTGCCACTACACACAACCGGCCTCGTCGAGCGCCGCAGCTTGACTAATTCTTTGAAGTGCGCAGGAGACGGGCGTAATTGATCAAATTTGGGAAATAAATCGGTTCCAAACATTGTCGGCGGTAATGAGAAGTTTTCTCGGGACAAACGTAGGTATATGCACTTATTCAAGGGTATGCAAAGGAGATATAAAACGGGTAATGTGCTTTTTTCGTTACCTATTTATATGGTAATAAAATAAAGGTAACAGACTTTCTTTGTCATGCATAGTATTTGACTTACCCGGCATTTTACAAACAAAACCGGCTTCGGGACAACCCACCTTGATGAGAAATTTGGTCTAAATATATTTTTTTTAATTATTATATATATTAATATTTTCATTTTAGCAGTTGCCCTGGGTAGAAAATGGCGGGCTGTTTCCGAAAAAAAATGGTACTTTATTATTCAACCTTACTGCACCTGCGTTTTCAGTCTTGCCATCAAAAAATACTGCTTGGGAAATTAACCCATCTATTAAAAGAAACCGCATCAAAATCCGTTGCGTAAAGGAGACAGACAGGAAGCGACTTTGTTTTATACATGTTTTATAATAGACATGTTGACTAATTTTTTTTGAGGATGTCGATCGATTCTATTTTTTATTGTGATCAAATGTCTATATGGGACTGACTACACTTAAACTGCTCTAAAAGTCAGAAATGACCGTCAAAGTTCAACATTTCTACGTAGCGCTAAAAACGCTCCATACAAAACGCGTCAGGCTAGTGACGTCACAGGCCGGTATAGGTACCAATAATTGTATGGAAAAATTAAGAAATTTGGCATTTTCACAGTGAAAAAGTGCGTTTAAGTTCATAGTTGTTATACAATTATTGTTTCGTAAAATTATGAGGATTCTGAAAAGATTTTCAAAATTAATTTTGGATTAAAAAAAAAAACATAAAATTTGCGTACCTTTGAAGTCACATATTTCCAAAAAAGATATATGTTTCTGGATTTTTTTTCTTTGTTTCGTGATATATTTAGCTAATTTTATTCATATAACTACAGTACGCTGTAGAATTCAACATCAGTCAAATAGCCTATTATACTAGTATCCGAGTCTTCGGAATTTATTATCGAGAAAAAGTATCCTGTCTTGTTCTAGGCGTCAAGTTTCACAAATATTCATGCAAACATTAAAATTTGTAATATGAGTAGGGTTCAAACGTATTTTTTTCTCAAATATGCAATTGTGTCTAGTAACAGTGTAGGTGACACATTTATTTATTCATTTACTTACCAAAGTAATCTAATAAAACTTTTTTCTTCCATTCCGTTAGTCAAATATGTGTAATTTTGTTTATATTTTCACATATCGCGAGTTGCGAGAAAAATAGACATGTGCCCCATATTTTATTTCTAAATATGCAGACAAATACGTCATTGCCATAAAAGGAAAACCCCATTACTAAATAAAAGGTCAAACGAATGAAGCCACTTTTCCATCTATAATAGGGATAAGAATTCTAAGAAAAAGGAACGCGAAAACAATTCTAAGGAAATTATTTTTTAGTTTATTAACTAGCAAATTATTTCCCGATTCAATGAATAGCAAAGTAAATTAAATTAGAGGTTTTGTTACTCGATTAATTTAAGCAGAACTAATGAACATTGAACGCTATAACTATTTTTGAAATAACGAGAACGAAATTTTACTAGTAAAAATATTTTATGGAAATTATTTACGCTAAGCAAATAGAAAATAACTAAGAATTTCTTCTTTTAACACCCCAGTAAAATTGGTTACAAACTGGCCATTTCAGGTAAAAAAACATTGTTTGTTGTAATAATACTAATAATGCGACTCCTTAATATCAACAAGTTAAATTAATATGCGAGATAATTCACTTCTCTTCAATCATTTTTATTTATGTATCCAACTATTCAGGTGTACTTTCTACATAATAAAACACTAAATAAGGTTCTCTCTTTTCACTTTTGTAAAAGCCGCCTGAAAGTTGGTTGTGTAAAATGCTTACTTTCGCGCGCTGATTTGCCCTTACGGCCCAGCCACGACTCCACGCGACCAGCGGCGAACGGAACCATAGGTGAGTGCGAGAGGTCCCAGAGCGGTGTCACGCTCACTCTATAGCCATGCGTTACAAAATATGAAAGCGGACCTTGGTCTCGCAGCACGTACCTACTGAGTTTGTTTGATAAAAATTAAATAATACCTTACATTGAAAAAAACCGGCCAAGTGCGAGTCGGACTCGCGCACCGAGGGTTCCGTACAAACCTGCAAGGTTTACAAAGTTCTTATAATTTTTTTTTTTTCACGGGTTAAAGGCAATTAGATCTAAGTATTTGATATGAATTTCAACTTGATAGCTCTACGCGTTCATGAGGAAAAAAGTAATAAGTTTATATTTATTAAAAAATATATATTTTGTAATGTAACTAAAAATTTAAGGTTTTCGGAATTTTTCCTTTATGTGTGCTATAAAACGTTGCTTCATGCCAAATTTCAAGATTCTAGGTCGACTGGAAGTACCCTTTAGGTTTTGATTCCCTTGCGAGTACTTGCGAGTTTCAAAATATGCAGCTTAAATTGCTGTTTCTTTTGACTGCGTTGACATAGAAGTTTGATTTTGTTACAGCTTAAAGGTATTATAGACCTGAGTATTTGGTATGAATTTCAATTTAATACCTCTACGCGTTTATGAGGAAATGGGTAGTAGATATGAGCGCCGCGCCGGCGCGCCGCCGTCGCCGCGGATTCGAGTCGGCGCGCCGCCGCCGTGTGAAATACGCGGCGCGCCGGCGCAACAAGTTGCGATTTGCTTTCTCGCTCGCACTCGTAACGTACCCCACCCGCGTCCGCGTTCGGTCGCACGATGGCTTCAATCGAGTCAAGTATTTTGTTGAGTGAACGCGTGTTTTTTTTTTGAGCCGCGTCATAATATGAGTCTGACACGATGATGAGTTCTTAAAATGTGTTTAACGTACCTGGCGCCACCTAGCTTTTGAAATTGATTGTGTTGTGACTAAGAGATAGTGATAAAATTTTTTGTGATGTTAAAAAATATGCTTGTTAAGTTTTAATATTTAAATAAAACAATTTAAACGGATTAGATCGCGTATATTAATTATTTGAGCTTCCCTGACGTTTCAGTACCTTTACAGATACCGTTGAAAAAAGGTTGACAGAGAAAAACATATTTTTTCTCTGTCAAAGTTACATTTGTGCAAACTACCCATTTTATAAATATTAATTTAAAAAATAAAGGTGTTCATAAATGCCAGATGGGCCTAATGTGTAAAGACAGTTAGTTACACATGTGCCAGAAGGGTATTTATTATTTTATTTAAAATATCTACCAGCGGTTCACTATAAGGCTTACTGAGGAGAAAGAACCGCCAAAGAAAACTCCCACATTGCCTTATTACTATAAAATACTTTTAAACAAAACTCTACATATACTACTTTTAACACTAATTTGTTTTACACCGTTCGAGGCCCAAGGTTTCCAGTCTTGTGTCTTGCTTGATCCTTGATAAGATGTACAACAGGATCCCAAGCCAGTGGTAATGACAAACCATCTTCTCTATTGAAATTGGGATATTTTTTGATTTCAATAGCCTCGCGCAACATTCTGGGAAAATATCGTTTCTCTCTGGCAAGGATTGAAGTGTTATCAAACTTAATTGAATGGTTTGGTTTGTCCATGACATGCTCGCAGACTGCAGACCAGTTTTCTTTGGCGGTTCTTTCTCCTCAGTAAGCCTTATAGTGAACCGCTGGTAGATATTTTAAATAAAATAATAAATACCCTTCTGGCACATGTGTAAACAAATACAAGAGAAATGCATAGAACAAAATCTCCCTCTGTTCATGTGTTTTGTTGACCTTGAAAAGGCGTTTGACCGTGTCCCACGATCGGCTCTCTGGTTGATTTTGAGAAAAAGTGGCTGTCCTGAAAAGCTAATAAACCTTATAAGGCAGTTTCATGACAACATGCAGGCTTAGGTTCAGCACAACAGTGAATTTTCAGATACCTTTCCGGTGACTAGTGGTGTAAAGCAAGGTTGCGTTATGGCTCCAACTTTGTTCGCTCTGTACTTTTCTGCTGTAATGAAAGACGCTCTTACTCGTAGCAATGAATCAATTGCTCTGAACGTATGATCGGACAAAGGAGTGTTTGACCTCTCACGTTTCAGGGCCAAAAGTAAAGTCAGGAAGGCATCACTGCTTGAAATCTTATATGCCGATGATGTCTGCCTGATGGCTAGCAGCTTAGATGCACTCCAGAGCTCTATGGCTTCTCTGAATGACTCGTGTTATAGATTTGGTCTGGTAATAAGCGTAACCAAAACTCAAGTTCTCAAACAACCACCTAGAGACTGCAGTGCTGATGAAACTCAAATAACATTGGGTGGTTCAGTACTGCAGGAAGTTACAAGCTTTAAATATCTAGGTAGCCAAATCCGATCCGACAATAGCCTTGCCTCAGAGATACCTACACGTTCATAGCATCACGAGATACATAGCCAAAGCTGCAGCTACCTTCGGCAAGTTAAACCAACGTGTTTGGAACTCACACGACTTGAAACTGCCAACCAAGCTTTCCGTGTACAAGGCCCTGGTTCTCCCAATACTTACGTACGCCGCTGAGGCGTGGTGCCTGTACAAAGGAGACATCAGAAGGCTTGATACTTTCCATATGCGGTGTTTACGTCGCATACTTCGCATTCGATGGCAGGATCGTGTGACCAACACGGAGGTACTACGACGAGCTGGCATGTCCTGCATGGAGGCTATATTGATCAGACACCAGCTACGATAGTGTGGCCACGTTAGCCGCATGGAAGACTGCAGAGTGCAGACTCCCAAAAACCGTTTTTTACTCGGAGCTCGCTAGTGGAAAACGCAATCACGGGGGGCAGTTCCTGCGCTACAAGGATGTTCTGAAACGCCATCTTAAAGCTTGCGACATCCCATCTGAGCGTTGGGAGGACCTTGCGTCGATGAGACCGGAGTGGCGCAATAACGTCAATAAAGGTGTAGCTTCATTTGAAGAAGCTCGACTCGAGCATCTGGACCAAAAACGCCGCTTACGGAAGACTCGACCCAAACCTGCCTACGCTTACACTTTTGACACACAAGGGCAACTTTATTGCGCACAGTGTGACCGGACATTCAAGACCAAGTTTGGCTTTGCAAGTCACATCCTCGCACATGAACGGAGAGTGTAAGAGTCGCCGTTGTCGGATACGACAAGGAGGACTATATAACTGTCTTTACACATTAGGCCCATCTGGCATGTATGAACACCTTTATTTTTTAAATTAATATTTATAAAATGGGTAGTTTGCACAAATGTAACTTTGGCAGAGAAAAATTATGTTTTTCTCAGTCAACCTTTGACAACGGTATCTGTAAAGGTACTGAAACGTCAGGGAGGCTCAAATAATTAATATACGCGATATGATCCGTTTAAATTGTTTTATTTAAATGTGTGACAGTCGCGGAAACCGAAGAAAATATTAAGTTTTAATATGATTATTTTTCTGGAAACGTAATCTTTAACTGATTTATATTTATACATTAAGACTTGTATTAAAACATAGACACGTTTTTAAAGTGAAGATTGTGATGGTTTTATGTGCTTTTTATGTTATTTCGATTATAAATCTGAGAATTTTCATTCAGTGTTATTTTTTGTTTTGTGTAATTAGTTATATTTGTGTGCAATTAAAAAAATATGATTATTTACATACTTGGTTCCTTTATTAAAATAAATAATAGTCAGAAAACCAGGTTTTTTCTCTCTCTCATAAAAATCTAAAGCTCAAGGTCACGCCGCCGACGCCGCCGCCGCCGCGGAATTTTGCCTATCACGCCGCCGCCGCGGAATTGGCCATCGGCGCTCATATCTAATGGGTAGTAAGTTTAAAATTATTAAAAAAATATATATTATGTGATGTAACTAAAAATTTATGGTTTTCGTAATTTTTCCTTTATCTATGCTATAAGACGTTGCTTCGTACCAAATTTCAAGATTCTGAGTTCACGGGAAGCACCCTGTAGGTTTTGATTCCCTTGCAAGTGTCGAAAATTTGCGGCATAAACGGCTGTATCTTTTGATTGCGTTGGCTTAGAAGTTTGATTTTTTCACAGCTTCAAGGGACAGTAGACCTGAGTAATTGATATAAATTTCAGCTTCATACCTCCTCGCGTTCCTGAGAAAAAGGGTCTTGACAGACGGACGGACGGACAGACGGACAACAAAGTGATCCTATAAGGGTTCCGTTTTTTCCTTTTGAGGTACGGAACCCTAAAAAAGGGCCATGCTAATGGAAATCGATTCACCTAAGGCAATTAAGTAGTCTCGGGTATCCCCGGGCCTGCCATACAAAATTTCCCGTTAAGTTACAATTTAAAAAGTTCTAAATATGAAAACAACCCATCCTAAGCTAATAAACTACGATTATTTAGCGATTGTTTAATTGAGGGAAAATTATAGATCATTTAATAGGACACCACACGACACGACGATCTAATTCAGAAGTTAATAGGGGTAAACTTTGAGGAAAGAAGAGGAAGAGGAAAGCCGATTAATTATTTGGACCACATTAAGAAAAAGGTAGATGTCGTATTGAGAAGTCAAAGAACTGGTGTTGAGTAGAACGGACTGAAGAGAACTGCAACTACAAGAGTGAAACTCTTAAAAAAAACAGTGTAAATAGTTAAATGGCAATGGGTAAGTCACATAGTTCGTAGGTAGATCCGACGGCCACTGGGGCCGACGTTGTTTTGAATGGTGATGACTGCGCACTGGAAGATGACCCTGTTGAAGGTCGCGGGAATACAGGCGGCGCAGGAAATGTATGGCATTCGTTGGCAAAGACCTATGTTCAGCAGTGGACATTTTTTGCCCAATGATGATGATGACAAAAAGCCGCGGGCTTCAATTCTGCTACAGGTGTAGGACTCTCTCTACCATGCCATGAGTCAAAACCCTTTTAGTCTTTTACATACAAACAAAGTCAGGTTGGAAAACAACGTTCTGCACCCCCCTGACCTGAAAGCTGAAACCGCCCCTGCGGCCTGAACTCACCTGAAGAAGTGTGAACTCTGATAAGGGCAGGAAGTATACGAAAAAAAGCTTTGGAAGGTGATAATCTGATCATATTTCCAGTCGGCTCAGTTTCCAAGTCCGTATGAATAAAGATTTCCAATTCCTTTTCAGGAAATTAGGTATATTTGTCGAGTCTGGTACGCTGCTGACTTCGCTTTTCTCTTACCATCCATCTGTATTCTTAGCTTCTAAAACTTTACCCTCGCTACTTAACTCACTAAAATAGCGGTTTCTAATCTAACCTCTCAATTGAGGAGAAGCATTGAAACCATCTAGTAACACAACATTGGCGGTTAACGGCCGCGGCGGGTGGTGGCCGTAGGTGGGAGCGAGAGGTCGCACTCCGACCTTTTGCTCCAGCTGGGTGCAGGAACTATAACTGTTAATATATAACAAGATAAAAGAAGATTCGGATTGGCGGCATCAGTTGTCAACACCGTCGTTGTACCTACATATTCCCTATGTTCACTACCCGGCGGGAGCACTTGCCGCCGGTACGTAGCTTCTGCGGCACCGTACTTCCTTCAACATAAAAGACCACACAAGATTATTTCTATTGATCCTTGCAAAATACACCTGAGGACTGAAATTTATTGATTGTTTGTGTAAAATTTTACGCAATTTTTCTGAAGGCGTCGTGACACTGCCACTGACTACGCGCGCTGTTTTGGCCTAACATAGGTGGAGGGTGTTGCCAAGCACGCAGATGTGTTGGTACGTAGACTGCGATTTGAACGCGTAGTGTCATCGCACTATAGGGAACCTGCGGAAAGTATAGGTGGCAGCACTATACATGACAATGTTGACAATGTCAAGAATTGATAACGTGAAGGATTCGGATTGGCGGTAACAGCTGGCAGC
The DNA here is from genome assembly GCA_905147355.2 of Apotomis turbidana. NCBI lineage: Eukaryota > Metazoa > Arthropoda > Insecta > Lepidoptera > Tortricidae > Apotomis > Apotomis turbidana. The sequence goes on along the minus strand of LR990285.1, from coordinate 16,565,929 downwards.
ACCGTCGTTATGCACGATTCCTACTAAAGAAAGAGACAGATAATTTTGTCGCACAAACGTGAAGCGCGTGGTGACGCTATCTCGGTTGTTTACCAAGCCACAAGTAGGTATTGTCCGTCTCTTTCTACTAGGTTTCTGGGAGACAGATAGAGTAAGTAAATATATCGTACAACAAAGGATATAATGATTAAAACACCATGTTATTTATGATTACGGCATAGGCCACAGACAGCCCATGTATAAAGCGTATGAGATATGTACGGCATAATTTGTGTCAGGTTATAAATGTATTTTTATTTTACAATGTGTTCACTTTTAAGCGACTAATGAAAAAAGCATAAAATGTTCTAGTCGCAAATGGACTTTAAATTTATTTCTAAGTCGCGTTGTTATTAACTCCACATTTTCCGCTTATAAAAATCTCACAAAGGACTGACGCAGCATTAATGTAATAAAGTAACACTACTTACTTCATAATTCAACTTACCTATAGAATCTCACAGTCTATTACAGAACTCGTCTAAACAAGCCGATTGAACTGACTCTTAAATTGAAACATGCACCCGTAATCGCTGTCACTTCTCGTTTGACCCGCACTTAAATATTCAGAAGCACGAAGTAGCAATTTCACAAAACTATACACGGTAGTAACAACGCCATCTATGTTCGAGTAAATTCACTAAGCTCAGAGTAATCTGCGGATACTAAGGTTGAACGAAACTGGTAGCGCCATCTGTCGTTGAGTAGAAGCATCGCCTACTTATTTAAACATATAATAGTATAATTATACTACTCCAAGCCGTGTTCGGCTACATGCATCGACTACTTCCCATTCCTACAAATTATGAGAGCGACGCTGGTGAGATCTCTGGTGACTGACATAGCCGATTGTAGCCGTGAACGTGCGACCATACCAACAGTCCGACTTAGTTATATTGAATTATATAAAATAAACAATACTTAAAAGATGCTTCAGAAATATTTTTAATTTGCAAGTATAATTATATAAAGCATTGCTAATCATTTAATACTAAAAATATAACTAAACGTAACGCCATCTAGCGCAAAGTTCAACAGAACATTTTAGGAATGTTTCTTCAGACAAACACAGTTTAATATTAATACTGGCGCTGAAGATCGCCACAGCAAATTTCAACCTACGTTTTCCTCCCAACCAGTCCAGCCACCTCGTGGTAACAACTTATTAGGTGCATACGAAACATTAATAGGTGTATACGAAATAAGGAAATACGATTTAAGTGTAAGAGAATCATAATGGCCGCTACCATGTCTTACCCTACTAACACGCAAGTAGGTAAATTAATCCACATGATATTAATTGTAAATATTATTTAACAGTGTAATATAACAACTGGAAAAATGTTTTTTACTTCCATTAGCACACAATGTTTCTGTTTATTATTCGTCTACAGCAGAGTACTTGATACATTATTGTCGTTGGATTGTACTTGTAGCGACATCTGTGCATCAGCTCTAGTGTTATTAGGCTTGATTTATTTTAGTGATATCTATCGGCAATTAAGCAGACTACTACGAGTATCGAATCACCTTAGCGCATCGTATCGTATTGGCATCTATCGGCAATTAAGCAGACTACTACGAGTATCGAATCACCTTAGCGCATCGTATCGTATTGGCATCTATCGGCAATTAAGCAGACTACTACGAGTATCGAATCACCTTGGCGCTTACAACGTTTACGTGTTATCGAGTATTCAAACAGATGGCAGTAATTTTAATATTTTTATAAATATTGACAGAATGGTAATTAAGAAAAATGTAATGAGATATTTTATAGGAGGAAAATGTGGTATTTCCACCTTAAAAACAGAATCGATAAAAATATGCTATAAAAACAATTTTAATATTGTTCCAAAATATTAGAATTATTAAGTACTTATTTATTCTCGACATGTATTAAAATTTAATATTGGACTTCTGGTTGGTATTATATTCACGCCGATGGGACTGTTACCACCTTGATCTTGAATCTTGATAACCTCCACACTGTGAGCGAGTTATGTCATGAAATTCATGATTTTAATTTCTATCTTGGTAGAATAATGGCACTCCGACTTCACCCGACCTAGAATAATTATGGTTGTTCAATTGGATCTAGGCTAGAATTAACACACCATTACTAAAACACAATAAAAAAAAACATAAGAGATTATATTATAGAACCGACATCGACTAACTCCTCTAGTGATACGTAATAAAATAATAGAGGAAGTATTATAAAATTATTTCGATACAAAGTACCTAATCACCGAAATTGATAATATTATTGTTAAAACAACTCGAACATCGATTTGCAAATACATACGTTCAAGTATTGAAAAATTAAGTAGGTACTTATATTGTTAAAATTCCTATTTCACCGCAAAACAAATGCCTATGTACCTTTTTCAATTATAAAATGACTTTTATATAAAAGTACCCAACTCAAACCCAGTCCAAATCAACAGCAAAATGTAGTAACGGCACAAACTTTCTCCGTTAACCCTACTAATATAACCAAGTCTGAAAGAATCAGTTTAACTTTTGAAGAATTAGTTCCACTATTGTATGCAATATGGATGAAGTGAACAGTGGCCACACATCCGGTTCACGCTTGACGAATTCTTGAGGCTGTTAACTTGCATGTCCGAAGTCAAGTCGCCGTGCCTGTGGGCTGCGGACGCGTTGCGCTTATTTTAAAACATCTTTGTTATTTTGTTTTGTGCCAGTGTTTCTATAGGATCCTTAAAAAAAAGTAAGTGTGATTTTTATTTTAATGGTCGTCGTACTTTTTAAGAACAAAATTTAAAAATTCCGTATGTTTTTAATAATACATAATATCCATACAATGATACCATGTACCTAGGTTTTTTATTTTATTTCAAAATTTTCAGTGGAAACTGTCTCAAAGGATCATAATTTTCATAAAACAAAAGACCATAAAATTAGTTTTTGAGATAGTAATGTGAAAACATGCTCAGAATTACGTGATAGAAGTGTACTTAGTGTAAAATAAGTTATGTTATGCTTAGTGGTTTTATAAGTTTAACTTGGTTGCGTATTTTAAGTATTTGCGTGTTTTGTAATAATAGAAAGTTAGGTTTGCCGAAAGTCCGCACTCGCGTTCGGACGTTACGGCTATTTCGCTTTCTTTTGTATGGTTATATAGTTTCGCGCCAAACCTTCTTCAACATTGACCACTACTACTTACTACTTTATTATTATGCGATCTGGGATATTCACGAATTCACTATTATGTATGTACTATTACTGACGTCATGATACTTTGTCAACTTACTTATAGTTCCGTGTTCCGTGGAAAGTATGTGCTTGTTGATATGGTACCTATGTGCTGCACCGCTAGCAGAACTGTGACACGAGACTCTTTCTCGCGCGAGAAATATTACCTATCTCTCTCTTCGCTGTACTGTGAGAGAGTAACGGACGATGCTGTCGCGCGACAAGTCGCGAAGCGTAGATGGACTCGACTGAACTTACGCAATGTTGATTGATGTAAACTGAACCACTAGTTGAACATGTTAAAACATGAAAAACCAGCCTATACCTGAGTAATTCAAAATCGGATCTTCCATTTACCAGCTCAGCAACACACAATTACCTTAAACACCCGTATTTTTATCTTCGAGGGTTAAAATAGACGACCTACTCTTCCAATTGAAAACATCGATTTATGTCTACGGTACACCAACTAATCAATGCATCTATAACCTTATTACCTATTCATGACTTTAGCAGGTCACAAGAACCGAGAGCATTGACCTTTTTGTCAATGAGTATTACAAATTAAACATTAAGTACTTAAATTGGCGCGATGCGGTCGTTCAGCGACGAACCCCATTAAATAATAAAAAAAGTACTTAAATTGTCTAACTTATGGATTTATTTTGATGAACAATATACCATTTGTGAATCAACCAATTCATCCAATTATATTAAAATTGTTAGTGAATCGTCTAACGTTCTATTACATCTCAGATGCGATACCTAACGGTCCTGTGGTTGAACCGGTGCCTATAATAATATACGTACTGTAATGCAGTTAACAGGTTTAGTAGTGGTGGAACACCGAAGAGAATGGGACTTATAATAGTTCCAGACGGTGGTTCCGAGGTTATTGATTTTATCTGTTTACATACTATGAATGAGTAGTGCAATTAATTGTTTATTCCTTTTAGTGCGTAACGGGGAGAGATTCTATTCGACAAAGTTAGCAATTTTTAATTTATTACTTGTACATTTTATTATGATAAAGGTGCCGCATTTGGAGAGTTTTCACTTTGTTACAATATTCGCTCACAGCTCATTCGACATGCGACATGTATGCATAAGTTGTCAGTCCAGTTCCACTTTAACCTGGCCGTCTTCCGAGATAAGTCGACTATTTGAGTCTTGGAGAGCCACCACCCGCTCAGATACAATGCCTTTAATTTTACACCTAATATGCTACATTCTATGAGTCAACGAGAACTAGAAGTCAGCAATTGTCCATGAAGTGGTCACCTTTCATTCGAAAGAAGGTTTTGACCTGATTTTCTTAAGTAAATGTCAGATATTTAAGTACTGTACATGTATTTATATCAACAACTCCGCCTTCACATACGAGTAGATAGTATTTGTATCGTTACACTATACTTATGGCCTATCTCTAATTAATCTACCTTTGTGGAACTACTTGAATTGACCATCATATCATATGAAACTTCTTTTCGTTCGCAATTTTGAAATAATTCCGTGTTATTATTTGTTCGCTCTCTGCCCTTCGTTTAAGCATCGTCAAGGTTGTCAGATCCGTTACGAAACTTGCGTGCAAAAGTATAAGTAAGTAGGTAAGTGCATATGTGTTAGTGTAATTGCTAAACGACACACCCGAACTGATCATTAGACGATACCTTTATGTACTTACTTGGTAAGTTTCCATAGCTAGTAGAGAAAAGGGTTGTACTAATGGAACGGTAAATTACGATTCCCTAAATATTTAGTGTCTCAAATGTATATCAAAATTTCTTGACCTTAGTTTTTACAAAGCTTTTCCAAGAAAAAATAAACCTAACGAACATTAGTTACTGTGTAATGGGTATTGCACAAGAAGATACTTAAAATACAATTTTAGAGGGAAGCGTGAGTCGGGAAATGAAAGTTATGAAAAATGGGTCAATTTGGGAATAAAGGATAAGTATCAGAGAAAAAGCCTCTATTCTATAAGACCTGCTTGCATCCAAACCAAGCAGAGTCTCGTCTTGCCTGCTGATATTTGCGAAATTTTGACGGTAAGCCTGTGCCAATACGAGAGCTATAGGAAATGTTGCAAGCGCTTGGAAGATCCAACCGGCGTCTGAGCTCAACTTAAGTACTTTCTCTAATGAAAATAATGTGCTAAGTAAAGTAGCACGAGTAAACGATATAAATAATTAACATGCTTTAAATTCACTAAATTTATTTTGTTAGTAAAAACCAATGATACTGAATGCGAGAGCTCTATTATGACACTTAATTCTCTCGGTTTGTACTAAACTGATACAATAACGCACTAAAGCACATCGACCAGAAAACAATTCGAGGTAGTTGCATGTTTGCCAGACCACAGGTCAAAATATAATGTTCTGTCAAGCAGACAGTCAATTTGGCTTAAGAAACCGAAACCAACGGTGAAGTTAAGAACATTTTGTTATGAGTTCAGCGGGGCTAGCATATTATCTTGCCGCGAATTCGCTTTTCGCGCGACTCAGTGTCACTTGTCTGGCTCGCACGGTATTGGAAGGACAGTGACAGGTACTATTTATCGCGCGACAAAGGGTCGCATGCTTATGCTAGACGTGCAGGGGTCGGGTCAACGCTACGTTCAGCGCGGGTACCGCATTTTGAGAGTTGAGTGTACAATACTTGCACAACTAGCCACCGTAGCTTACCGAAACATGTCGAGTAGTAAAATTTTAACGACTCGAGTAATCCTCTACAGTTGTGTTGTGTGTAATACAGCGTAGCATCCTCTTTTTCGTAACATTCGCATGCGTTTGCCTGTAGCTTGGTTCAACATTCGGGTCGGACCAGTGATGGTTACATTTACCGCCCTATCAATAAAATTATAATCATCCGTCACTCTCACACTCATTTAAATGTAGGTATGTGTGTTAAAAAGTGATTGATGCTTTATCATTTATATGATTATGAGTTCACTAACCATTATAGAGCCACAATGATATGAATGCAAAAATGTTTGAATAAATATTTTTGCGTAAAAATCACTGTGCAACTTATGCAATTGATAATCGGTTAAGTCAAGAAGCAAGTGACGCAAGCGAGGCGACTCGCCTGACCAACTGGCATGGTTTTGAGCAACTGTGGCTACTATTACTACACTGTTGACCGTATTGGTAGTGCCCGATGCTTAATCGAATAGGTGTGAAGTATATTAATTTTTAATTGTTGTCTAATGGACCGCCCGGAATTCGCAATAATTGGTAATTGTTGAGCAAATAGAATGGTCTTTAAAAACTTCCTGAACCATGGTTGTCGAAAGCACATGGTTTACGATTGTTAGACCATAAAGTAAGAAAAAAATCCAATATTTCGCAGTTTTTTGCGCTTTGCACAGTGAGCACAAGATTCTCGAAGTTGCATAGTTAGATGAACACCGCCCTAAATGATCCTTAAAACATTTATTAAAAATCCACAATATTTGGATACCTATTCGGATGTCCGGATTTCCGGTTTTTCTCGCCTAGGAACTGCATTTCTTAACCGATTTTTATGAAACTTTGGAAGGAAGTTTGATAAGTACCTACAGAGAAGCTTTTTGTCAGTATGTACAGTTTGTCGAAATTAAAAAAATGGTGGAGTTTGAAAACGTAAATAATGATAAATTTCAGCAATTTGGAAACAAACTCGTGAGGTCTACAGCTCACAGAGCCACTATAAACATTATATCATAAGTATTATGGTAACCCTCCCTTTTGCATCACTTTCCTTACACCCATTTTGAAATGACAATCGCATCGCAGCAAAACTATTTTCAAGCGCATGCTACGCAAGCATCTTTCTGATTCTGATCTGTCTGTCTGACAATTGATGTTTTCACTGGGTACATGAATTTATATGTATGTAGTATATTATATATTTAAGTATGTACCTATATATTTAATTCTATTTTTTTTTTGTTAAAATTGTCTCCGAATATCGTTATAGACCAACTCAATGTTTCTGTTTAGCCTTATGGTTGACTGGTAGAGAATGCCTTGTGGCATAAGGTCCGCCATTTGTACTAGTTTGATCTGTGCCATAAAGTTTAAATAAATAAATAAATGAAACTAATATTTCGAGATTCGACACGTTACTTATGACTTAAAGGCTCTGGCTTCACTGGCAATGACCTGACCCCTAAACTCATATCAAAATGTAAAATAAATCTTAAGTTAATATCAGAATTTTAATAATTTACCGCTTGTCTATCACCTGTAAACTATTGTGACTACTGAGATTTTGACCTTACAACTTTGAGGAAGTTAGAAAAGGATTTTTTTTATGAAAATCCCCACGGATGCGTGGGCAAATGTTGATGCATTCATAAGATTATCAATCGACCAAAATAACATCGAGTAAAAATAAATTTCATATTCCAAGGCCCGAATCCACTTGAGACGACACAATTTTTATCCTTTGTTGACTAATTGTTTTATGTTCTAGAGCTTTTCAAATTGGCACGTGCCGTTATTATATTTTGTTCCATTGTTACCGCCTAATGACGGTCTCAAGTGGAATCCGGCCTTGGTATATGAAATGAACTATACCTATAATATAAGTAATGATAATGAATGACCTTTATTTACCTTTTCAAGCGTTCAAGTCCTTTTTTAAACTACGAAAGCAACACTTCGTTTTCTCGTTGTGTCCACATATATTTTGGGCCTCAGTCGTGTCCTTTTAATAATATAAATATTTTACATAGAAAACTATCGTGAGTCTCAGCCATATTAAAAATACTTAAACGGATTTTTCTCAAACATCCAAGGAAATGTCGTTCTTATGATCGTGGTATTAGAACGCGAAATACGTCTTTGTATAGCAATTGTTGAAGATTCGTTCTAATTTCAAATTAGAACGATATAAAGGAATTTCATACAACATTATTGGCCGTAGCCAACAAAGAGATTGTCTTTTGTTTCAGTGGGGTTTATTTCTTTTATTGATAATCTATGGCATACTGCCAATAAAAAAAAACTTAGTTTGTGCATGTATATTTACGTTTTATTTCATATATTTAACTAGTTTATTCAATTAGATTAAATCAGATATTCAATAAAATCACGTTTATTGTTAAAAAATATAACAATATCTAATTAATAAGGTGTTGTCATTTTTTAATAAATAGAATCATCTTAACATTTGGTGGCAAAAACATTGACCCGAACAGCTTAAAAAAATAAATTTGTTTTTTTTTTATTAAGTTTGAAATAAATTTGTTTTTATATGAATATATAAGTTGAACATTTGTATTATTTCCTTGGATTTATTTGAGAAAAGCACTATACAAGCCTCGGCGCGAACAGGGATTGTCGGCCTCGTATCTCTAGATGTCGATCGATCTATTACTACTCGGCCAATAATCCCCTATTTCGCGGCCTCTGCAGTAATGTACTATTACTCACGTCGTAGAAGTCGAATAACGCTCGACATGTTTCGAAGAGACGGCGGCGGCCAACCGAACACTTGTTGCATTCGAAACATGTCGATCGTTATTCGTCTTCTACGTGAGTAAACCCGTTTAAGTATTTTTAATATAAATATTTGAACAAAACGATGAATTTGATGATCTTCCAAAGTCCAGGGTCACAGGGTAGGTATTGAAATAAACAACCTTCGTAAGATAGGTATTTCAAGTGTAAATACACACGACAGATTGTAGTAATGAATTATGTTTTAAGTATTGCTTAAATACTTCATATTCACATTAGGTGTCAAAAATATCACCTTTAATTTGTTATTTTCGTCGCGGATAAGTTTCTTAGCAATAACACCATCATACATTTATTAAAATTTTCTTTCAGGTGGCTTTAATTGTATGGCAAATGTATAATTTAAGTTTTTTAATTAAGTTTAAACTTCATAAAACAGTATACGTTATCTCTATCCTGAATTATTAATACTTTTTAGTTTTTCACACGTTCGTGAAATCCCAATATTTGATACAAAATTTGAAAAAATGAAATAAAATACGGATATAGAAACTGATACATCCTAAGTACGTAAAAATAGACCTGCTCAAAGAGCAGATTATTTTGACTTCGCACATATTATCATTAAAAAGTGATTCAAATGTACCTAATCTGTAGGTACATGAACGGGTTATTTTTGACTTTTCAGTTTATTTTAAAGTCGGTTCTTTTCGTATAAAAATATAGTACTTTACATATATAGGTATTATAATAAAAATAAACCAACTAAAATTATGTTGGATATCAACAACGAATATTAATACGTTGTCTGTCTGTCCATATCTAGAGCCATATTATGAATCAGTGTCCGTAATATTTCGGTAATCTTTCTTTCTTATCAAATTAATATTGACTGGAATGATATTTAGAAGTAATGAATAACAGTATAACAGATAAGATTTTATCAGTACAATGTAAATAAATAAATTAAATCATTTATTCAACAGTAAATAATGCATAAGACAAAGTGTAAAAGTCAAATCCGCAACGCAGGCATCGTCATCGAGAATACAAAAATCTAATTAATATTAGTTTTCGCTTATCAGATTTATAGTTAAAAATGCAATAGGATCTGATCATCTTTATCATCACGTCTCAGATGATTAGAGGCAACTCCCAGATGAATTTGTGCAGTCGTAGTTAGATAGTTAGCCGTGACATTAGCAGGTGGACCGACTTAGGTAAATTATAGAAGTACTATTATTATAACTGTGATTTATATTATTTGGATGTTTGTGCTACTAAACATGGAGTCTGCTAACGATAACCAGGTATTGACGTGTTTATAATGCAATTATAGGACGATAACTCGACGAACTTTGCGATATCGTACCGTACCCAAAGCGAGCTTACGGGGCCCTATTACTAAGCCTGAAGCCTCCGTTGTTCGTCTGTCTGTCCGTCTGACACAGGGCTATATCTTTCCAACATGTTTAGTCTCTATCTATTAAGAGACTAAATAAAAATGTTCCGATAGTGTTTATTGCCTATCGCCGTTATAACAACAAATACCTTAAAAAAAAGTAAAGAATTAAGGAAGGACAAAAGCCTTGTTTTCTTGGATTTCCTTCGTGTTTTGCTCTAACGGCTGAATGGCATTTGTTTTTCATATACGGAACACTTCGCGTGCGAGTTTGACTCGCACTTGGCCGGTTATTTGCTATTCAAGTTGACTTAGTGACATTCACAACAGTTGATATTTGACATTGACAAGGTAAATGATTCTAAATATATTTATGGATTGCGGTACGTATTTTTCGTTTTTAGGGTTTCATACCTCAATCGAAAAAAACGGGATCCTATGATCACTTTGTTGTCCGTCCGGCCGTCTCTCTGTCTGTCAAGACCCTTTATCTCGAGAACGCGTGGAGGTATCGAGTTAAAATTTAAACCATATACTTAAATCTACGGTCGGTCCCTTGAAGCTGTGAAGAAATCAAACTTCTACGTTTACGTGAAAAAAAGATACGGCCGTTTATTTCGCAAAAAACGTACATTTCAACAATCTCAAGGGAATCAAAATGATAGGGTACTTCCCGATGACCTAGAACTATGAAATTTGGCAAGTAATATCTTCACATACTAATAAAAATCTGAAACAAATACTTCTAAAAATCTGAAAACTATACATTTGTAATAAAATCATACAAAATATAGTCCTTTTCAAACATCATATTTGGAGAACTCGGTTGCGTTAAGTTTGCACCTCGTTTGTATGCGGCGCCATACATTTCAGGTGCAAACTTAACCCTCGGTGCGCGAGTCAGACTCGCACTTGGCCAGTTTTTGAAATTACTTGGACTGGACAAGTGCTGGCTAGCCCTCTACTACAGTGAGTCAAATTTTGTGACGGAGAACCAACCACAAACATGCCATAGGTTTTGGACGGGCGTATATATTTATAGCACTCGTACTACAACTGATTAGTATGATATCTAACTCGAGATCTGTGTTGTACGCAAACGAACATGTGCAGAATGCACAATTGTACTTTATGCATCACACATGGCACGAGCTAACTTATCAGTAGGCAAGTCTAGCATAATCTGCTAATTAATCCAACGTAATCAAATAAACTCAATGGTTAATTTTGATGGACCGAAAGGAAACGGAAAGCCACACAGAACGAAACATAAATGTTAACACGGAAATATACCTACTAGTAGTTCAAGTTCAATTACCGTTCTGGTTCTTAAAGTACTATATCTGGCTTTCCAGTATTTGCAACAAACTGGGTAACCCCTGAGGCTACTTATTCCATCATAGCTTCCAAGCAACTTGCACATGATGATGGAAGTAGCCTCAGGTACTCGTATTACCCGGTTACCCTGGAAAGCCAGATATGGTACTTTAAAAACCAGAACCGTACTTGTTGTGTTGTGCAGCTTGAGAAAATGGCGAGTTTTTGTCTAAATGATCGACTCTTTTCCGCTCGTCGGTTGTCAGAAATATGAGGAAGCATTACCCTTGTTATAATGTTAGTGTGTAATAATAGTGCCCTGATTATTTGTTAATACTATTATAAAATATGGTACCTATTCTACACCATTCATTTGAAATTTAAAAACTAAATATATGTGGTTGCGATCCTCAGCAATTAGAAAACGAGGAATAAGAAGACACTATTCATTACAAAGATTTTCCTCATAATCATCAAGTTTTTTTTAAAACGATGTTTATAAATAGTGACCTCGGCACCTAGCTTCAAGTCTAGTCTATAATTAATGAAAGAATTGGGTTATGTAGAACACACATATTTATACCTATTAAAAATGTATACCTAACTTGAATTAAATCCAGACACAATCAACCACGATAGCCCTACTTACTTACTTACTAATGAAGCAATAATTTACAAATACCGATAAGAGCAGTCGTACAGCCGACCTTTTAGGATAAAGTCGTTGCGACAACACTCCTGATAACTCTCTCCATACAAAATGAACTCAATTGTAGTAATTTGTACATCATTCATGAATGCCAGTATTAACGTGTGTACTAGGGTATTTTTGTTAGTGTTGAGTGCAAGTGTGTACCAGGGATTCGTGTTGGGGGAAGTGTTCTTGAACAGTTACCATTTGGTGTATCCTCCGTATTTGGAAAAGCCTATCACTAAAGGGCAGTATTATGTGTCGAGTGTCGTTGGCGGGGGAGTCACGATAGTAGCTACGAAGGTAAGTTTTAAAAAGCAGTAATAGTAAAATGGCAAGGCAATCGATTGCAACAAACTATTACATGAAGGCAATGCACTTTTGCGGATCCTTGGTATGACCTATGTCCAGGAGTACCTAAACTTCTTTCGGCTAATATGATGATAATTAATATTAGAATTGACATCCTCTGAAATGAAACTAAAGTTTATCATTAATAAAAAAAGTGATTATTATGATTATGATCGTCAATTTAGGCGTTTGAACTATACTCTGTCCTCTCTAGTTTTGATTTTTGATCAAATAGGTACATCAAACCTTTGCAGAGTATTGTATATAAATATAAATTAGCGGAACAGAACAGCAATCTTTACAGGCTAGATCCGAACGCAGATACTCAATTTTCCCCATAGTATTGGACCGTGATTTTAATAACACATCATATAACAATCTTATTAGTTAGCACGGGCGCTGATGTCTACTGCAGACAATTGGTGTAATGTTCGGGAGACACCGTTTTTGGTTGCTAACTAAACCGATACGAGATCGACATGTTCTACCGCAGACCTGACAAGAGAAATTATTCCTATTAGTTATTATTATTAGATCATTTATTTTAAGCGTCCAAGTCCAACGATTAAAAGTAATTCCGGAACCATTTGAAATCGATCTTATTATCTAATTAGTTTAGATCGACATAAGTAATTGGCGCAGAATGGAAGAAATAATTAGTGGACTAATTATTCAAGGTAATTCATTCGTAGTTTACCACTTACCAGGGTCTACTATAACTATATTGCGTGATGAGTCTTATTATACGGCGCGCTACAAAAGGCCACGCTTTCCAAATGTTTATAACAATATCAGTAACATTCAATAACGTGAAGTAAAACACGAAACGATGTTCATAATGGGAACTTAGTTTACCGTGATTGTGTTATCATTATTATCAGATCGGCATAGTAAAGAAAGCGAAAACAAATCATTGTCTCGTTTCAAAGTAGGTACAGATTTTGTCCCCGTCTAAAGTAAAAATAGGTACTTATATAACAACATTTTTTTACAGATTACGTACCACAGACCATAAGCTACTTATAGTTTGTGAATATTGAGTTTCCGTTTGGCAAATTAGACAAATCCCGAAGCGTTGCATTTTCCATTCAATGGTCGATGTGTTTATTTCCATTGATTTCTAGGACAAGTTCTTTAATGGAATGGATAGTGGTGGGAATGGAGTGTAGTATAGCTGCACCTAAAATTACCACAAACTCTCTATGAAAAAAAATGCGAAAAAAAGAATTATGTGTTTTCTATAAAAGAAACGACCAAGAAGAAAAAGACTTCGCACGACACGCCTCCATTCCTCTCTAACTGACGCCTACTTTATGCTTAGGTGTATTAGTCCATCTGCTGAAGCTTTAATCTGGTCTGTCCAGATTACCACTGTAAGATCATCTATTATATGATACTGGTATTTTAATGGTTCAAATGGTCCTTCCAGACAATCATGCTGAACGGTTTCATGCGCCGTCTGCTGCGGTTCCTGGTGTCCCTGATTGCTATCGGGGTCCGACCGCTCACGTACCTGCTCACCGTCCGCCGCACCAGGAAATGTCCGCCGCCCACCAACCCCATTCTCTTCAAGTCCGCCACCACGCTAACCATGATGATCAGAAACAAACAGGTTAGTAAGATATTGCAAATGGCTTCATGCTGCAATTTTCTATAGACGGATATAGGAAACTACGCTCGTAGGTTCGTATCCTACTGGCTGTGCTGTGCAATGAAACCACCAGCTGATTAGAGAGTTTTTTTATTGCCTTGCATTTAAATAATAAAGTTTACAACGTACACATTTACTTACTTCCTTAATTTCTTCCGCTGGCGCTACAACCCTTTGTGGGTCTTGGCTTGTAGGGGCACAATCTTCCTCCGGTTGTCACAATGCCTGGCGACCTTCTTCCAGCTGGTAATAAATAGTCTCAAACTAAACAAAGCTTGTATTGTACTATGGGTACGTACTAGCCGACGGTTTATATCTACATATATAGATAACATCCATGACCCAGGAACAAATATTCGAGTTCATCACACAAATATTTGCCCTGGCCGGGATTCGAATCCAGGACCGCCGGCTCAGTAGGCAGCTGCACTACAAACCGAGCCAACCGCGTCATCAAACACACAACCATAAATCAATATAAAAAACATGATCAAAAGTTTTGTCTTCACTGAATAACAAATAGATAAACCTGATTTAAAAAAAAAACATAGGTAAAGGCGAATGCAAGTTATTTTGGTTTTCCTTGTTTGTTTTTACAAATAAACTTGTTCTGATAGCATTTATAATTTAAAATTTTTGCTGTTATTTTTAGTTGTTGTTAGTTGAACGTTATAAAATAAAACGACCAACACCGACTTAACCTACGTTTCAAAGCATTCCCGAGACGTGAACACATTCCAATGAATAAGTAGAATATAGTTATTTCGCTATCTTTGGAAATTTTCTAGCACATTTCTACTCCCACTCAAACTTGACAAAATTTCAGATCACATCAGAAGAAGTAGTGGCGGCGTACATTGAGAGATGCAAAGAAGCCAATCCTTACCTCAATGCTGTGGTGGAGCCGCGATATGAACAGGCGCTGCGGGAAGCTAGAAGCATTGATAAGATGATAGCCTCCACCGACCGAACACCAGAGGAGCTGGGAAAGGAATATCCGCTACTTGGTGTGCCTATGACTGTTAAGGAAAGCATTGCTGTTGAAGGTAGGTTTAGCTGTTTATTTTCGAGAGTTAAAGTGACCGTATACGACTGATATAGGATTTAGGAAGCTAAGAGAATTGACAAGATGAGCCATCGACCCGACTTCCTCTGGAACCCGTCACTTAATTTCAATTCGATAAACGTAAACGGGGTGCATTATCATAGCATGTTGCCTAAATCAAGTGAGTAAACATCACGAACCTGTCTTTTCACCATACAAATTTCACCGATGATGAATTTCTGAAACCCGCTAAGCTGAAACCCGTTGCAAAATTTTCGTTGTATCTGCAGGTCTATCTCTGGCATTCGTTACTCTCTCACTTATATGCACGTCGTAAAGTGATAGATGCTATGTCGTGACGTGCAAGAAATAAGTCTAGACAGTAATTTTGAACAAACGTTGACCCTAAGAAACTAGTTAGGTATATTTTATTAATTTATTATTCAAAATGTGGCAAAAACTCGATAAGTTGTCAAGTCAAGTCAAGTCAAGTCAAAATATTCTTTATTCAAGTAGGCCTAGCTACAAGCACTTTCGAATCGTCAGTTACAGAGAGTAGAGCAATTTATTCATAAACTTATACCCCTTGACCCTTAAAAAACTAGTTATACTTATTTTATTAATTTGTTTTTCAAAATGTGGCAAAAACTCGATAGCATTCATCAAAACCCGTTTGGATCGAAGTTAATTATAGTTATTATATTTTTAGGCATGAGCAACGACAGTGGGACTGTCCGTCCAAGCCGAGTACCAGCTACGAAGGATGCGGCAATTGTGAGTCTTGCGCGCGCTGCGGGAGCCATACCTATAGCTGTCACAAACACCCCACAGTTGTGTATGAACTGGGAGACATACAACAACGTCACGGGGCTCACGATGAACCCGTACGATCAGAAGAGGACCACTGGTGGCTCTTCGGGGGGCGAGGTGAGTTTAATAACGAATGCCATACGCCTACCTAGCTGTCACAAACGCCCCTCAGTTGGGTATGAACTAAGAGATACACAGCAACATCACGGGGTTCACGAAGACCTAAACACAATAGCGCTTCTACATATTTATTAACTTGATAATATTTGGTTACAGGCAGCGTTGATATCATCCGCAGCTTCCATTATGGGCGTAGGCTCAGACATCGCCGGCTCGCTGCGTCTTCCACCCATGTTCACGGGCATCTTCGGACACAAGCCCACCCCCAAACTACTTTCCATTGAAGGTAAATATGTCTTTCTTTTGTAAACTCCTATGCCAAATAAGACAGACTGGACAAGTTTGTCATTTTGACCGGAATTCGTAAAACTAAGCATCTGTTACGTGCATGTTTGGCCTGTCTCAGGTTTTCTATTTATGTTGCATGTGTTCTTAACTCTCCAGTGACGAGAAATCATGCGACAAAAAATCTTGTGCCACTTTCACAAAATAACAGTGACATCGTGATCGTGACCCTATTGTTTGTACAGTAGCGCCATCTAGTGTGTATTTATTACAGAGGTCTTAAGTTAATTTTAGCGTCCTCTAGTAACGAGTAGTCAAACTTATATCTGTAGTATAATTAAGAATAGATATCCCATTCAACGATAGATGGTGTGAAAATCAACAAGAAAATTTCATGATTATTTTAATACATTGTTTATTATTGCAGGTCATATTCCGGATTGCTTAGCCTCAGAGTTCGAAGAATATTTCGCCTTAGGACCTCTAAGCCGATACGCGGAAGATCTTACATTACTCTTGAAGGTTTTGAGGCAGCCTGGAGCTCCTGAAGTGCCTTTAGATAAACCCGTAAGTCATATCAAACTTTCCGAATTCAGTTTTGGTACTCTCAAATCCAAGAATTAAATTATTAATTAAAGTTATTAATTTCAGGTGGATGTATCAAAGCTGAAATTTTATTACATGGAAGGCGATAATAGCAACGTCACGGACAAAATCGGTCCCGATGTAAAGAAAGCATTGGAAAAAGCCAAAACACACATAAAAAATGCCTACAATATTGAAGTTAAGGAGGTATTGTTATTCACATAGCCACCATTAACTATATTTTTTTAAGAATAGTAAAGTAGCTGCAAAGAAATGTGCGCTCTAAATAGACCCTTAATAGTGCAATATTGTCAAACCCAAGAATCTTATATACTAACAAGATTCTTGGTCAAACCACGCTAACTCCTCCAAGCAAATGAACTGTCAAACCATACAAACTGACTCACTTTGTATGGTTTGGAGATAAGATTCTTGGTCAAACCACGCTAACTCCTCCAAGCAAATGAACTGTCAAACCATACAAACTGACTCACTTTGTATGGTTTGGAGTTAGCGTGGTTAGATTCTAATTAAATTAACAAATATAGTATTTTATTTAACGTTGTAGTACATTTTTAAAAGAGCACCGTTTCCACTATCCATCGATAGATGGCGTTACTATTACTTAATAGGCGTTTTTCTGTACGCTCAACTCCTGCTTATCTTTCTGTTTTAGCTCAAAATTAAGAACATCGAACACATGTGGGAAATCAGTATTCGGGTTCTAATGAATATTCGTCACGTCCGAAATATTTTTACCGACCCAGAAAAGCGAGACCAATGGGTGTCAGTATGGCCCGAAGTTTTAAAGAAAATGGTCGGTCTTTCAGACCACAATTTTACGTGTGTAGCTTATGGGCCGCTGCAAAAATTCTTTGACTCGTTACCAAAGAGCTACTACACAAAACTGTTACGGATATTTGAAGAGATTAAGAATGACTTTGAGGTGAGTGACTTACTTGAGAAAAACATACACATACGGTGAAATATATAATCCCCTCCTTTTTTTAAGTCGTTTAAAAAGTTGGTATGTACTGTCGTTATATTTAGAGCTAATCTACCTAATCTAAATCCATTTACAAATTTTATTATAACCCAAATCAGTTGCATAAGTCATGCAATTAAAGCACGAACTAGCCAAAACACAATCTCTTGTTAGGTCGCAATGAACGTAGGTACACGTTGCGACGTCAAACAAGGAAAGGAACGTTGCGTCATCGTGACGTGAAAATCTACCTCACACAACGCAACGTAGAAATTCACGGCATGACTACTGTGAGGTTTAAAACTCATTTTTTTTATGGCAGACAGGAAAGTTGATATTATATATTTTTTATTCCTATGTCACGTTCACGTCGATTTTTATTTTATCGCACTTAAGAAGTATTGAACATGGGTATATTTCTTTTTTACAGAAAGTGCTATCAGACGATGCCGTATTAATATATCCAGCGTACCCATACCCGGCGCATTTACACTACAGGGTATACTACAAGTTCCTAAACTGTGGGTACTTGACCATCTTCAACGCCCTGGGTCTACCAGTGACCGCCTGCCCCATTGGGCTCACAGACAAGGGTCTCCCAGTGGGTCTACAGCTTGTGGCCAACAAATGCAATGACCATTTGACTATAGCAGTAGCCAAGGAATTTGAAAAGGCGTTTGGAGGATGGGTACCGCCCCATAAAGATCTTGTAACTGTATAATATGCAATTAAACAGTGTACCCAGGTGTCACAGGCACAATCATAATATCTGAAGACTTCTATAGGTCTTCACGTACCAATAGCTGCGTAGAACACCTAAGAAAGAAAGGTGTGGAGGTGAAGTTGAGAGTTAAGAGTGTTCAGACTACAACATCTACAGCCAAACTTACTACTTACCGGTCGACTGGTGTGTGGTAGCACCACAGCACCCTAACACCGTTGTACTTCAACTACGATATTAGATTATAATAAGTTTCTTGATACTGTGTTCTTGATCGTAATAATTATTAATAGTGAAGATGTGTTAAATAATTTGAAGTGTAAGCATATTCTTTCTTAGACATCTGTCTCTCCTATTAACCTACCTATAATCATGCGGTCGTTGCTTAGAAAATGAAGAATCGGAGTTCTAGTGTATGATTTTTGTTAGTAGATAAGTATATTTAATGACGATATTAAATATTTTTGAATGTATGTAAGTACTATTTTTATAAGTTAACTGTACCATAGTTGTACATTTTTAAAATGACTGATTTTAGCAGTGTTGAATTTGTGTGTGTTTCATAATAATTATGATGTCAATGATCTTAAAATATTTCGCACGTGTAAGTACGTAGTTAGTTAGTAAGTTATAGGTGTCCTGGTATAGGTTTCTTTCTGTGATATTACTAACCTGATATGGATCTTTATCCGAAATAAAATATTTTGAATTGAATTTAATAATGACATTGCAATAAAATTACATGTTGTTTTGTATGTGAGCGCACGCAAGCAGCTATATTTTTCATAGAATATTTATACAAAATCTGTTTTTGAATACATTTTATAACATATTCCTTGGTTTTATTAACTATTTTGTTTTTGTTGTTGTCGTGTTTGTTTATAATTATAATAAAATTAGGGTCGGCAATCTGAAAGCCTACTCCGATGTTTGAAATTCGACCGTCGTATAGTGCCGTCTCTCTCGATCTCCTGTCAAAGTATATTGGAGTGAGCGGGATGGCACTGAACGATGGTCAAATTTCAAACATCAGTGTAGGCTTTCAGATTGTCCATCAGACGTCAAAACGTCAAACTAACCGTCCCGATTGACCGGGACAAAGTAGTGATATGGCCGCCGGGAGACCACTCTCCAAACCGGGAAATGTGGCACGTAGGTACCAAGACGTCTGGCAACCCCACCGTAAGGGTGCGTCTCGACTAAAGCGGAGCGAAGACGTGCGGAATCGACAAATAACAAACAGTAAAATGCGCGTATTTACTACTATTAAACACAAAACAGCACAAACTATTTAATTAAACATTTATTCAATTAGGAAAATAGGGTTTAGCACGGTTCATGTTTCAACATTCGAAAATTACTCGAAACGAACTGTCAAACGCGGTAGAGATGTGCCACTAGCGCGCGACAATAGTGTTGTTCCACGAAGATCGGTTTCTTCATCTAACTAACACTACTAAGCATCTAATTATAGTTGTCGGGCATAGTTACAACTGTTCTTTGTCAAGGTTAATCCTTATGTCTAGGTCGTCACGCGACATTGTGCGGCTGGTTACAGCGTGGGGCTTCCTCTTTTTCTAGTATTGAATGTTTCAAAGCTAGCCATGGTTTTGACTTAAGGTTTATATCCTGACCTGACAAACTTAGTTAATGATGGAGAAAACTCGAAAATTCCTATTACTTATCCACTAATTTTAATTCCAGTTTACCTATTCTCTGATTTTTTTGCTGAAACTGACCATCGTTTAACTACCTACATTATTACCTGACGGTAGCATAAAGTTTCAGTAGGAGAACTCTGAAAGACGGAATGCCAATTTTCTTCTGGTGGCATAGGTATATCTGTCTCATATTTTATTCAGCAAAAACTGTTTTTAACTTGTGGACTACCCTATTTCATTCTTCTTAATTTTTCAATAGTAAAGTTCTTTGTTAACAGACACTACGACGGTGAGATTGCCATATAATTTATTTTCATAGAAACTAAAAAAGTATGTTTGTTTAAGTGTACTTTGGAAGTTTTACCTACTATGTATATATAACTACTCGTACCTAAGCATACCATTTACCTATCCCACAATGTCTACTCAAACAAAGATTTAATAGGTAATGCGAAAAATTAAGCATTGTTAATAGGGTTCCGGAAAAAATATTTATCTAGCAGAACGTCGAAAACGTATTTACCTAACGCAACAGCAGTAAGTGTTTTGTTGGAAATACTACAAACTTCCCCTAGGTACATACAGGGTGTCCCTAAAACCAACGCCAAAATGAAGAGGGGTGATAGAACAGCTCATAAACAACCATATTAAGTCAATTTGACCTTAATAAAAAGTTCATGGTTTTCGAGATATTTGCATTTTTTTAAAACTCGTGACTTTTGATGCCCTGCGTCAGTATGTCCATTGCCACCACTGCAAATTTAGGTATTTTATAAATCTGTTTTTTGCAGGATGTTACTAAAAACATATCCTATCGAATGTAATTTAAATTTATTACATATCATGATGCTTTGTCGGTAAAAATAATTAAAAAAAAAGAATTATAGCAATTTATAAAATTTAGCCTGCGGTTTTGATCGATTTTCATTTAAAAAAAAGTATCGTAAACTAACATGGCACACAACATAAAAAGATAGTCAATTTATTGTAGTTTTCAAAAAGGTACAGCATTTTCTTATTTACGCAGCAGTTTACGAGAAATTGATATTTTACACCAAAAGGAGCTCATACTGCAGTTATTACATAGTATGGAACCAGAGCCCCTACTAGGCTCAGAGTTTGAATTTCGAACTAAAAATAGAATCAAAGAATACATAATTTCAAATTGGAACACAATTCGAAATTCGAATTCAAGTCGGCTTTCTGATTAAAGAGTACCTATTTTAGTAATTTTAGTACACTTCGTCAATTCGTTTGATGTGCTTTATTTAGTTTGGGTTCTTATTTTCTTAAATAGACTTGCTTTACCAATAGAACTCGTGTTGGCCTTGTGATTTGGATTTTTGGTACAATTTAACTTTGCTTTGTGCATCTTGGACTCGAGTTCTGCCTATTGATATTAACTTCGATTTACTTTGGCTCTGTTAAGATTAATTGTAGTGCGTTTGTTACAAATAAGGTGAGTCGGGGCTATTGTAGCTATGGGGTTATTGTATCTTCTTACCATTATAATGGTCTGTGACCCTTAAAATGGTCTGTGTATATATAGGATTGTGTATATATACCATTGGTCTGTGTATCCTATATATACACAGACCATTATAATGGTCACAGACCATTATAATGGTAATAAGATACAATAACCCCATAGCTACAATAGCCCCGACTCACCTTATGCCAGAGAATTATACTCCTCAAGAATATGCCAACATGCATTTTGTCGATGGGGAATGTCAGGGTAACTCTTGTGCTGCAGCTAGACTCTATCGAGAAAGATGTCCAAATGTAAGGCATCCGGACCATCGAGTATTTAGAAATGTTCATCTCGCATACTCACAAGGCGTTTTGCCTGGCAATCGTGGCGGATTAGGAAGACCTAGAGGAGATTACGATGAAGATGTTTTACAAGAGATTCAAAACGACCCATCGACTTCGACACGGAACATTGAACGTAATTTAGGGATATCAAAATCTGTTGCCAATAGAATATTACGTCGTTATGGATTTCATCCATACCACATACAACGTGTTCAAGCGTTGCTGCCCCGTGATTACCCACTTCGTGTTCAGTTTTGCCAGAAAATGCTGCAAAAACACAGAGAGGATCCCAATTTCATAAATATGGTTTTATGGTCTGATGAAAGCACTTTTAAGAGAGATGGATTTATGAACATGCACAATTTACACAGTTATGCATTAGAAAATCCTCATTTAATGAGGGAAGATCGGTCGCAGTACCAATTTAAAGTGAACCTCTGGACTGGAATATTATATGGGAAAATAATTGGCCCATTTGAATTACCAGAAACGCTGAATGGTCCAAGTTATCTGCATTTCTTAGAGAATGAGTTGCCAAATCTTCTCGACGACGTACCTTTAGCTACGCGGAGGTCAATGTGGCTGCAGAATGATGGCTGTCCAGCACATTATGCACGCGAAGTGCGACTACATTTAAACCAAACTTATCCACAGAGATGGATCGGCCGTCTGGGTCCCATTTTGTGGCCTCCTCGATCTCCAGACCTAAATCCTCTGGATTTCTATTACTGGGGTTATATTAAAGAAAAAGTTTACAATGAACCGATTAACAGTATAGCGGAGCTGAGACAACGCATTTACGCAGAGGCCCAAAACGACGTAACAAGAAGTGCACGTCACATCAGTCGAGCATTTTTAAGGAGATGCCGGGCTTGTATTCAAGTCAATGGCGGACAATTTGAACATTTGATTTAGTTACATAAAACAGGTTTAGATTTTTTTTAATGTTTTTAGTTTTTTATTCACTTAACAGATAAAAATGGCAACCAGTATTATTTTTGCATTATCTCATAAACCGCTAAATAATTAAGTCACTTCAATACCATTAAATTTGCTATCTTTTTACGTTATTTGCCAGGTTCGCTATGAACATTTCAATTTTTTTTATTCTAAAATTGAATTGTGTTCCTATTCTAAATAAAGTATTCTTTAAATCGATTTTTTGTTCAAAATTCAAACTCTGAGCCTAGTAGGGGCTCTGGTACCATACTATGGAATAACTGCAGTATGAGCTCCTTTTGGTGTAAAATATCAATATCTCGTAAACTGCTGCGTAAATTAGAAAATGCTGTACCTTTTTGAAAACTACAATAAATTGACCATCTTTTTATGTTGTGTGCCATGTAAGTTTACCATACTTTTTTTTAAATGAAAATCGATCAAACCGCAGGCTAAATTTTATAAATTGCTATAATTCTTTTTTTTTAATTATTTTTACCGACAAAGCATCATGATATGTAATAAATTTAAATTACATTCGATAGGATATGTTTTTAGTAACATCCTGCAAAAAACAGATTTACAAAATACCTAAATTTGCAGTGGTGGCAATCGACATACTGACGCAGGGCATCAAAAGTCACGAGTTTTAAAAAAATGCAAATATCTCAAAAACCATGAACTTTTTATAAAGGTCAAATTGACTTAATAAGGTTGTTTATAAGCTGTTCTATCACCCCTCTCCATTTTGGCGTTGGTTTTAGGGACACCCTGTATATTAACGTGAAAAATACCACGTCTACAGTCGTGAACTCGTGAAACATGTTTACTAACCAGCTCTGAAATAGAAGCAATGAGTGCAAAATATCGCATAAAGATGTGTTCATATTCGTTGTAGACTGTAAAAGCTTTGCATCACCATAGGCCGTAAGTGGGGTTTACTGCCCGCTACGCGGAGAGAAAATCTTACTTCCTAAGCCGGGAAGCCGGACCAGAAATATACATGTATGAGGATTGTCGAGAGGGCGCTATTTAGGGGATAGTGGGGTAATTGCGAACACCTAAGGGAGAACTGAAATAACACAAAAGTAATTGAAGTTATAATTATGAATACCATTTATTATTGAAACTTTACTTGAATCAATAAAGCTCAAGATCTTACAGTCAACGTAAAATTTTCAATAAAAAATCAAATATTTATGAATAGACAAAACCTTGGTGTCCGGGGGGAATTACGGATGGTGTGAATTCTATAATTATTTAAGAGGCTTTATTCCTTTTTATTTATTTTTTTCATATTATGACTAAAATATTTATAATTTCAACCAAATTGAAGTGAATAACACTTTTCCCCGAGTTCTAGGTAGTAACATAGTTATTTCATGTTTTCATTGCGTGCAGTCGAAAATAAGTTAAAAAACACAGTTTTCGGCGTGAATTTTGTCAATTTCGAGTAGTTATTGAAACAAAAATTATCAATGAAAAATTCTAACTGTAGGTTTCAAATATATACCAATAAATCCCAATAGCCCTGTTCTAGGTCGTAACATCAATAATATGTTAAAAAAACATGTTTGATCATAGAGAAAAATGTCTCAAACAATCAGTATTTTAAAAGGAATAAGGCCTCTTTAAATACAAAAAAATGTTTTTGATTAACTTTCATTAATCGTGAAGTTTTCGTGGGCCCCATAGATTACATTTGTTACATTTTATTCAATCGTCATTGGGAGGATCTTCATGCTTTTCGTCAGAATGTTAGACAACTATTCCATTTGACTCAAAAATTACGTAAAATTGTTGAGAAATAATGAAGTCGACATATTACGTACATCGAGTACGTTGTCACTTTATTAATGTTTGTCAGGCTTTGCGTTTGGGATCGACTTCCGATTTCATCACTGGGAATAGGTTTCCACCTCTTCTAACATAGCCAAATATGGTTGTCCGCATGTCCGTAATTACCCAGCGTCTGTGGTTGCAACTGTCAGTATAATCCGAGAACATATTTAATATTGGCAACAGATTTTTTTTTCTGATATTTTTACTTTTATTATTTTCATTCTACTTGTTGAAGATCATTGAAATAAAGTGACGTTCGATTTTTCTATAGTTCATAAAATTAGTTCCTACAGTTCATGGGCTTTCCCGAGTCGTCATATCTCTACATTTTACTGTTTGGTAATAATAAGAAGTACCCAAAATACAGAATATCAAAATAAGTAATTTCACGATCTCTATAGCCTACCTACTCAAGTGAATTGTAAAAAATAAATTTAGAATCACAAATCTTTATTACAACAACAACCAATCTATCACTACCGCACTATAATGACATTATTTTAAATCCCTGTCAGGGGTCGTTCTCAAAATATTTGCACCACTGCGTGAATTTTGCATTTTTTTTTTTAAGTTGCGATTTCTTCTTTTATTTTTCCTAGGATCGCTAGAAATATATTCAGACAATTGATATCACGTCGAAGGAAGTAGTTAAATTGAATATCTTAGAAGATATAGGTGTTTGAAATTTTAGGTCGACAGGTGAAAGACATCGATGTCAGGTAAACGACATTTGTTACCAAGTTATCGACAATGGGTGCAGGTTTGCGACAAATATGTTCCAACTTAACTGAATTTGTTAGCAGGTTAACGACGACGGTTGCAGGTAAGTGACATTTTAAATAAAACCTACGTTGAACAGTCAACTAGTGCTTTTTTTATTGTTGTTTTTTTCTTTTTTCCTTATGTTAGTAATTTGAATTTAGGTTATTTAGAGTAAGGTTTTATAATTTTTTTTTATATTTATATTTACTTGAAATTGCGTAATTTGAATAAAGAGAACAAGCATTTAATTCTCATCTCATAGGATATTTCTTAAGAGGTTCTTTGACGCCTGTGCAATCCAGAAAGGTCATAACTGGCCAAAAGATGCAAAACTCAAGCATAACCACGTGATTTTATAAATTTCTTATGATGGTTCAACAGCGAATCATTTAAATAACGTTTCTGCATCGTAATGCTGCCACTTTTGAGATATTCTTTCTTACCCGCTGAGTTACCTACTGCTGTTTTCGTCATCTTCCAGGAATTCCTTCACATCTGATAACCAGAAAGCCTTCGGCTGCGTTAGGTGGGATAAGCTATGGGAGGTATTGTCTGAAGCTGCCAGCACATCTGGTAACACTTTATAAAGCCTTTACGAGTCTGGATGGATACAGAATGGTGTCGGTAGGAGATGTCACATATAAGAACTTTAAGTTCCGGAAAGGCGTACGACAGGGATGCATAATATCCCCAATACTATTTAACAGATATGGAGCCCTTGAAGGTACGTGGTAGACATCGCCCATTTTGCAACACCCGAAGCAGAAGTGGCCCAACTTTTGGAATGACTCAAAACAACCAGCCTCAGAATGGGTCTCGATATTAATAAAAATAAGACCGAGCTGATGATAGTCGACCATTACTAGTCGACAAAGTACTAACCTGCTTCAAGAGTTCGATACTGTTGATCAGTTCCAGTACCTTGGCTCCATTGTCACAAATAGAGGCTCATGCAAACCAGAGATTCGCTGGCGAATCGGAATGGCCAAAACAGCGATGACCCAACGCGGCAAAATATGGAAAGATAGAAACATCCCTAACCGGACTAACATGCACCTCGTCTGTGCACTTGTCTTCTCCATATTTCTTTATGGGGCAGAGACCTGGACGCTCAAAGCCACTGACAGGCAGAGGATAGATGCTTTCGAAATTTGGTGCGGACGCCGCCTGCTAAGGATTCCTAAGACAGCTTGAAAGTAAAATGGAATACTAAAACTAAGCTTTTTCGGTAATATATATGTTTTTATAACAACGAAACATGAGTTGAGACACGGTGAATGACCGATAAAACCAGGTTTTTAAATAATTTTGTATGTGTTTACCTAAATAATTGTCGTTCACCTGCCGTATGTGTCGTTCACCTGTTTTTATATAGACAAGTTAGTGAACGACATACAGGCGATGGACAAAATGACAGTTATGTCATCAAAACAAATAAAGTATTTCGTTGATGAACTGCATATTTATACACATAAAAGTAGACCATACTTTACGCGTTATAAATTAAAATGAATGCAATAGTACACACGTTAAACAAAATATGGAAGGCAGAATATAGACTACATACCCATTACAAACTCCCACTCGCGTAAGTGTATGTATCATATTTTTTTAGTGCAGCACACTGACGACGTGTCACTCGGAACAGTGTTAGGTGACAACTGAAGGTCTCGATTTATGCGGGGTGAGGCAGGGGAAACGAAATAGTAGTCACACAATTGTAATGTTTGTCTCATGACAAGTGAACGACAAAAAATGGCGTGGACAAACTTAAATTGCAAATAATTCGCAACATAAGCATAGTATTATTATTTGATATGGTAGTATTCAATCTTCATCATATATGAAAATAAAATGGAGTATTGAACTTAAGCTAAGTCGGTAATATATGTTTTTATTACAACGAAACATGAGTACCTCGCGTTGGGACACGGCAAGTGACCGACAAAACGTCAATTTAAATCTTTTTTTTGTCTATTAATATACTTTAGTTTTAATTAAAAGCATTTGGCCCCTATTAAAAAAGTGTCTATAGATACATATGTGTTGATAATTGAATATTTAAAATAATGCGGTGTAAAAAACTTCTTCTAAGACAAACCTGTTGACAGGTGGCGGTGCAAATTTTTTGAGAACGACCCTCAGTTCCTATGTTACAACACAAAACAACCAATGTATCGCAAAATAAATACTTTACAAATAAATACTTTGACTTTTTGGCTTTGATCGCAACCGCACTATAATGGCATTATTTTAAATACCTGTCAGTTCCTATGTTACAACACAAAACAACCAATCTATCGCAACCGCACTATAATGACATTATTTTAAATACCTGTCAGTTCCTATGTTACAACACAAAACAACCAATCTATCGCAACCGCACTATAATGACATTATTTTAAATACCTGTCAGTTCCTATGTTATAACACAAAACAACCAATCTATCGCAACCGCACTATAATGGCATTATTTTAAATACCTGTCAGTTCCTATGTTACAACACAAAACAACCAATCTATCGCAACGGCACTATAATGACATTATTTTAAATACCTGTCAGTTCCTATGTTAACCTCGTAATATCATTTAATGGAATGCACTCTTCTTCTGACTGTTTTTCGTGTAGTAAGCACGTGTATACTTTAGAGAGTGTCAAACGAGTCGTGTCCCTTGAAAGACGCGGTAAATTCAAAAATCTCTCAAATATCTACACTAATACAATACCTACTCAACACTAATATGAAATGATATATGAGTTTTATAAAAAAGTTTTTTGCGTTTGTATTGATATAATTAGTGTTGAGTGTTGAGTGTTGACTGTTGATATCGATATTCGTTAGTTTTTTTTTTATTTACCGCGTCTTTCAAGGGACGCGACTCGTTTGACAGACTGTATTTTATAATATTACGTTTAGGACTGTGAATGGTTTTCGGCATTTTCTTTGGATATTTTTTAATATACGCCTTTTAAAGAAACCACCACGAATGACATTGACATTGTTGACAAACAATCATAAAATCACGCCGCCAGTCGCACAAAAAATTATAATTATGCATTACGATTGTCATGTTTTTTGACTAAGTTTTATTTTGCCGTATTAATTGATTTATACACTAGCAAGCGTCGGTCCGGCCCAGGGATAGTGGCACTACAAACAGCTTTCATATGGCAATAATACGCATACGTCATATTTGCATTTTTAAATGTCAGTCAAGTATTTGTCATTGTCAAAGTTCAAAATATTGCAAAATAAATACTGAATCCTATTGAAAAAACTTGTCTTTCATCACTGAGGATAGTTTTGGCTTTATTATACAAAAAATACCTCCAACTTGCGGAATATTTGTCCTGTTTCCTTTTTGCTTACATCAGTGACATTCAGACTTTCAACGTCAGTTACCAAAAATGTAGCCTTTGCCAGTATAATAATTTAGTACCACTGAAAATCCGAAATATGGCGTGGGTTGGGGCTATAAAACACACAATTATATGACACTCATACAGGTAACAAGGGAATCGGGGAGTATTATGATACACCACTGGCAGCACAGAAACGGATTGACAGAACCAACCCCAAGCCATAAAATCCACAAAAAAAAAAAAAAAACAGAACCAACCAACCAATCATAGCGTGATGATGTCAGCAAGTGTCACCTGTTAGGCTGTTTGTTACAAGAATATAAGATTCTTGGGCTGTTATTTCGAAGTAGCATACCTTACCTTTTCTCTTAGAGAGAGTAATTAATGCCTTTTCTTATACGATACATCAATGATTGAATTGAAGTTGAAGATTTTATTTTGCTAAATCTCAGAAAAGGTGTTCCAGACCTGACCGATTCCATCGGCCGACCAAGTGGCCTTTAAATTAACCAACCAATCAACACTGGCGCCCGCTACTTGCTCAATCTTACTCAGCGTCCATAAGATCAGAAATTATGGCCAAGATTTCAAGAAATATCTATCATTACTATGACACACCACTCTTTGTCGCACGACAAATATTACCTGTCGGGTGCCTGTCGTATCGCATAACGTTTTTTGTCCTAAAAATGTTTGGCCGAGAATGTTTGGCATACTGTTGAATGGCATACTAATCGTTTGTCCTAATAATTATTGCGCTTACTCATTTAAACTTATTAAATATTAGGAACATTACAATTATGCACATCAATCATTCGATAGTTGAATCTTAGCCACATCAAACGTTAGGACAAATAATATTTAGGACGAACGATAATAGGAGCAACAATTTCAGACAATCAAAAATATGCGGACCAAAGTCTATACCATACGTTATTAGGACAAAAGACGTTATGCTTCACAACGATAGGACTAATAATTGTATGCCATCCGATATAGACCCCTACCTGTCACTTGCCTTTCAATACCGTGCGAGCAAGACATGACATGAGACGCTAAGTCGCGTGACAAACGAAGTCACGGCAAGATATGCTAGGCCTGCTGATCAAATCGGTCAAAACTTCCGAGCGAATGGTAGTCATGGGTAGTCCCGTAGTAATACAAAACCCCTTGCCCTGGCTCAAGGTGCGGTTCACCTAAGACGTTTTTTAATCCTACGCAAGTCGCGTTGCGCGTTACACACAATTTCCGTTCTATGGTAAATTACCACAGACAATTTATATTTTTATGATTTAGGTGTAGGTGGGACTTTGACCGTGAAACTATAGGTTATCAGTTTATTCGAATAATAAAAATATATAAATCAAAATTTCAAATTAATATCATCGATGGCTTTTTTAGCCAAGAAAATATAAGGAGTAATGCTTAATATAATTTCTCAAAATTTCAGCAACATGTGTACTAAGGAGCAAGCAACATTAAGAATTTAACTGTCAATTATTTTGATGAGAATCATATGAGAATGAGAATTATATCTGAATTTCTAAATCGGGTGGGAAAAAAAAATCAGCCATCGGACACTTTTTTGGCAGTTATAATTTTTTTCTCAGCTTGATTGGATTTCGGCTTACATTTTTTTTATTTTAATAATATTCGTACAACGCACGCGCAGAACATCGCCAAAAATCGCCCAGCGCCATATTGAGAGAGGCGGACGTTGTATGACTTGAGTGATTAATCGTGGTTAGTGCAATAATTTGAAGTGGAACATTTGATCGTGCCCTATGGATAAACATTCGGGTACGTAACACGTAAGAAGGTGCATCTATGAAGACCCTATCGGCGTCTAATATGCAGTGGCAAATCACA
Source organism: Apotomis turbidana (assembly GCA_905147355.2). NCBI lineage: Eukaryota > Metazoa > Arthropoda > Insecta > Lepidoptera > Tortricidae > Apotomis > Apotomis turbidana. The sequence goes on along the minus strand of LR990285.1, from coordinate 16,534,999 downwards.
TCGTAACCTAGACATAGGCCGTTCTAGTTATCAGTAGATTACCTAGGTATCATCAATCCGCTATTTGCTCAGTTTTAATCTTATTAATACACACGTGTGGGGGAATAGCCATGGGTTTCTTGAATCTAGTTACAATAACAAGATTATACGATCGCTTCGCAAGGCTCCACGCTCGTATATAAACGGATTTCAAAGTGTTTATGTCGGCAGTTGACAGCAGCGTATATGTATATGACCGATCATAAGTCACCACACCCAGTGACCGGATTGTCGGTTTTAGTATTTAATCGTTTCGCGTTCGGATGGTTGTCCGCGCGTTGCGGCGTCGGTACGTGATATTGTGAGAATTCGTAACGTTTGACAAATCGCGGGGTGTCAATGTGAAATATGTATTTTCTAGGAGTGGTGTGCCTTGGTTGAAAGGCCTGCCAAAAGGACAGGGCTCCGCGCGCGAGGAAGGACTGCGGCCCTCCGCCCTGAGGAAAAATGGACTGCTGCATGTCAGAAGAAGCCAAAGAACAGAAAAGAATCAACCAAGAAATAGAGCGGGTACTCCGGAAGGACAAACGTGATGCCAGAAGAGAACTCAAACTTCTGCTGCTCGGTGAGTTACTTTGAGCTTTTTACTAAACCAGGTCATAAACTTGACAGTGAATGTAAGTTAAAAATACTGGAAAATACTGATAGTTGCAAACTGATAAGAATAAACTCCTACTAAGGGTGTCAGTCTTTAGTAGCTTGTCAATTAATGAAATCAATTTTCCAATAAGCATTTAACATGTTGGTTAATTGTTATTATCAGGTTGCTTCGATATTGCATGCGGCATTAGGCCAAATTCTGAAATGCATACGTATTTTTCATTTAATTTGAGTTCTATCTTAAGTGAGCACCTGTTGAGTGAACAAGTCTATTGTTATTCAGGTCTAAACTAATTGTTTCTCTAATTATTTCCACAATTTAGAAACCAAAAAAATTATAAGCTTTTGGTTTACATTAAATTTTTAAAAGATTAGATTACAATCTTAATCTGTAATGCTATTTTGCCCACTACAATCTTAAATGTCATTTTTGATTATATAAACTGCCAGTTTGATATCAGTTAGCTTATTGACATTCTGAATACAAACGGGTCAATCAACTATTTTCTGCAACTCGTTGCCATGGTGATGCCCCTGGGTCACTTTTTAAAACTATGATTTTCCGTGGTTATATTTAACAAAAGTTTTGTAATTTAAGCAGTTATAAGCCCATTCTTACGTAGACTATCTCCTGGCAATACCAGTAATGTCAATTATCAATACTTTTCTCAGAAATGTAATCACTATTATCCCCTGGGTCACGGATAGAATAACAGCAAGAAAAAGTTGATCCATCCAAATGTACTTTACCTTGTTTTTTGTCTATACCAGGTGGGTCCTGTAACAGGAGCAAAAAATTAAAATGTAGATTTTACTCATCAAACTAAAGAACATCTGTTCAGAACCTTTTTTTTAAATTGTATTTTCATATGTTTATTATTTCAAACAAGGTAAATAGCATTTTCAATGTACACCATCCAACATTGACATCGCCTTAGCATTGACATAGCTGTCACTTTACTAAATATCCAATATTATACATGGCAGAATATTGAAATATGATAAAAACTAGCTAAACATAATCCAAAAAAATTGTGTTAGATGAAGTGAATGTCAATCTTATAAGTTACCTGGGTAGGATCAGATTTCTCAGTGTAATTTGACACATTTCATTTATAGACATATTATACTAAGGGAGGTTCAAATTTTTTATGGCTAGCTGGGACCGATTTAGCTTAATTGTTTAAAATAATCATAGACAGCATTTTCCAAACAAGGCAAGCCGGTGAGAATTATGTTCTATGGCTGCCAGGACACTGATAAAAATGCGTACACAGTATTAGTCACACCAACAAATAATAATAATAAATATTGGACAAACTCACACAAATCAATCTAGTCCCACAGTAAGCTCTAGTAGGCTTGTGCTATGGACACTAGATGACGATAAACATACTTAATTAGATAAATACATACTTAAATACAAATAACATCCATGACCCAGGCACAAATATTTGAGTTCATCCCACAAATATTTGCCCTTGCCGGGATTCTAACCCAGGACCATCTGCTCCGTAGGCAGTTGCTTAGCCACAGCGCCAAACATAAAGTAAATACGCATTTCATTATAATACACTCAATGGTCTAAGCACTAGCATCTATCGTCTTACGAATCTATCACATTCGCAACACACATGTATATTACACCTTAAACTTACATGTATATGGTTGTTTGTACCTTGCGCCAAAATGACTTCATTTGACCATAGTTATGCAGAAAGCGACCAAATTTTTTTTTCATAATGCAAAAAGCGACCAAACTCATTCATTGATTAAGACTTAAGTCACTGACAAAAAATCTACGCTGGTCGCTTTCTGCATAACTATGGTCATTTGATCTAGAGATCGGACAAACTATACCTACATACTGTTTTTTAAAAGCTTTTATTACATTTAAAAGTATTATCTAATTTGTTTTCTTAACAAGTTTATACAGTCAATAATAGGATGCCTAAAATGTTGTGTTGGCATGCTTTATAATATGATGACTCCAGCCTCCTCAAATGAGTGATAGAGGATTCAACCTTCTGGTCAGCTAATGCCATGTAGAGCCTGTAGCTATAGTAATATTCAAAACTTTGTTATTCTGCGAAAACTGGGACACATCTATACTTTTAAACTAATTAGTGAATGATGGTAATATAAAACCTAGGTAATGTAGATTTTTGTATGTTTAGTTTTTAGTTTATCCAATTATTCACCTAAGGTAAATGTCCCAATGTTTGGCACCTTAATTCCAATACCTGACACCTCAAATGAGTGATAGAGGATTCAACCTTCTGGTCAGCTAATGCCATGTAGAGCCTGTAGCTATAGTAATATTCAAAACTTTGTTGTTCTGCGACAACTGGGACACATCTATACTTTTAAACTAATTAGTGAATGATGATAATATAAAACCTAGGTAATGTAGGTTTTTGTATGTTTAGTTTTTAGTTTATCCAATCATTCACCTAAGGTAAATGTCCCAATGTTTGGCACCTTAATTCCAATACCTGACACCTCAAATGAGTGATAGAGGATTCAACCTTCTGGTCAGCTAATGCCATGTAGAGCCTGTAGCTATAGTAATATTCAAAACTTTGTTGTTCTGCGACAACTGGGACACATCTATACTTTTAAACTAATTACTGAATGATAATAATATAAAACCTAGGTAATGTAGGTTTTTAGTTTATCCAATTATTCACCTAAGGTAAATGTCCCAATGTTTGGCACCTTAATTCCAATACCTGACACCTCAAATGAGTGATAGAGGATTCAACCTTCTGGTCAGCTAATGCCATGTAGAGCCTGTAGCTATAGTAATATTCAAAACTTTGTTGTTCTGCGACAACTGGGACACATCTATACTTTTAAACTAATTAGTGAATGATGATAATGGCTATAAAGCCTAGGTAATGTAGGTTTTTGTATGTTTAGTTTTTAGTTAATTCAATTATTTACCTAAGGTAAATGTCCCAATGTTTGGCACCGTAATTCCAATACCTGACACACTGTTTGCCATCTCTATTATTATGATTGGTTGAAGGCGCCAACTTAGTATTGAGACAGTGTCATATTTATCCTAAATGTCGATATCAATTTGAAATTTCTTTTGCTAAGTAAGTCAAAATTTGAACAAAAAACGCTTTGTCCCAAATTTACTAACCAAGGAAACCTTAATTGTACAATGATTTTCTTTTCTCAGCGTAAAAAAGAGATGCAAAATCTTAACTTATATAAAACACAACTGATACATTCTGGGAGTGGGAGTACAATTTTGATGCAAAAAATTAATTACTTTTCCAACATATATTAAAAATATTGTATTGTCTTGTTACCAGTACAAATAGATATAACAATAAAACAAATAGTATTTTGGAATACACCTCACCACAACTAAGGGTGAACAACTTAAGTGCATTGTTAATTTATTTTAAAGACATGTAGAATCATTTGTTTAATGTACCTATATGTAAAGCTTTTGCAAGCTACATGTTACACTCAAGTGCATGCCTACATAGATAAAATACGTTTCAATCAAAAAGCAGTCTGGCTTAAATTTTCCATACCCATGACCCAAATACAGGTGTAAAGATAAACAATTTAGACTGTTTAGGTCTGGTGTGTTCAGTTTTTAATTATGAATCAATAATGTACAATATAGATGTAGATTATGTTAAGCTAAGCAAAATGGTACCAATGTTTTACTATCTTACAGATGGGTACCATATTCATGCAACAATTTGTTTGTGTTATATAGCCACACATCCCTACATGGTTGTTTGTCACTTGTTATTTAAAAGCTAATTGACATTTACTTTTTATTTGACCTTGCAAAAAAGTAGAAACAATTCGTCTTTCCTGTATACGCGTCTAATCAGTAAATTACGCCCTGAACTTCGCATACTATGTATGACCACAGCAAAGACGCAACCATTTATCTGAGTACAGTCTTTATCAAATAGTTACATATCAGTAAGGATGTGTTACGATATATTTGGTAACTTTGACTGCTGCTAACTATATGATGCTGTACAATTCTGCAGTTCATTGTACAATGTACAAGTACATGACCCACATGTTAGGTAATACAAAATTACAAGTCAGTGCTGTTTTCAATTTAGGAATTCTCTTGCAAGATAATCTCGATTGCCGCTCCAGATCACTGTCAGCTTTATATTTGTACTAAGTATTTTTTCTATATTTAAATCAAGTTTCAGCTTGATTGAACATCTGGAAGTTTGAACAAATTTAGACCAACACAAATAAACAGAGCCATTTAAATAAAACCTTGTAGAAAATCTAAAATGTAGCATTTACAATTGGGTACGGACCATTATCTCTTAAATTGCGTTTGTTGGTTTGTCTTTCTTTCACATAGTAACAGGCTAATAAATAGGCGTTTTTTTACATCCTAAAATAACGCAAGTATAAACTAAAACCGGTCACGCGGCCGAAACCACTAGATAATCCTAGTTTACAATACATATTTTTTATTTAAAATTCGCTACCCTATAAAGTTGCCTGAAAGATATATTGAATTTTACGATCTGTGTTTGTTTGTATTCATTTCCTGATAAGGGGTGCAATAAACAATATTCTATTCTATATTATATAGTTTAACATTTTGAAAACTAAGGTGCATCGTCTTTATTCAGAGTTCAGACTGCAGGCTTCATAAATTTATAGTGTTGTTGACCCCGAAAAATAGGTACCATTAACCTTATTTTAAGGTAGAAGTGGTGTAAGAAACAGGTGTTAGTGACTTTGAGTTTGAATGCATACTGTAGCAGCAAAAATCTATCGTATCGTACATGATAGATTGTTTCGCTACTGCAGGAAATCGATAAATTATGGAGGTACCTAAGCCATATGAGGTTTGCAGCGATGTGTAGGTATTTTTCTTCCATCTGTTTTCTTAGGGTTCAGTACCCAAAGGGTAAAAAACGGGACCCTATTACTAAGACTCCGCTGTCCGTCCGTCTGTCACCATGTCTGGCGTCTGGCTGTACCTATCTCATGAACCGTGATAGTTAGAAAAATGAAACTTTCGCAGATGATGTATTTCTGTTGCCGCTATAACAACAAATACCTGCTAAAAAACAGAAAAAAATAATATTTAAGGGCCCCCTTAAATATTATTTTATACAACAAGTAACTTTGCACCTCATTTTGTATCCGGCGCCATACATACCAGGTGCAAACTTAACTTAGCTCGGCCAAATAAGATGGGATAAGTATTTGTATGGGACCCTCGGTGCGCGATTCAGACTTGCACTTGCTTGGTTTTTTTTTTTACTTTATGAGATGACCTTATTCCTGAAGCACGTCAACTAATGGCTACTGTACACCGGTGTGCTGCGAAACACTGCCCTACAGAATAGTCCACCTGCGGAACAACACGATATGACTCACGCGCAAACGGGGATTCCCCTAAGGAAAATACTAAATAACTCTCTAATAATTACACACTAATTTGAGCGTATATCGGTCGATTGCACAAAAAATTTACATAGTTAAAAGCTTAGTTAACATAAAAGAAGTGTGACGAAAGTTAGTCATACAAAATGTATGGGTAACTATCGTCACACAAAGGAATCAATTAACATTGTTTTAATTAATGCCCTGTGTACAATTTTTTTGCAATCGACCTATATACGCTATATTGTACAAAATAAAGGTAACGCTAAAATTGTGGCCTATAACAATAGTTCGTACTACATAAAAATGGGGATATATTATAACGTTTTTAAACAACGATTAGTTCCTAAGAAACTGGCCTGTAATATGATAAAAACATTTTTCTTCTATTTATTCGTTGGTAAAATATCGAGGAAACAACATTAAATTCGAACGCGAAATTATTTTGCACGAGCATGTATAAATCCCGTGCTAAGCTACAGGGATATCACGAAAAGACTGAAATGTCCACAATCTACGGTTTGTCGTTCCGTGAACGATTGTGGCCAAGAAAGTGAACATGCCTCAGTCATACGTTCAAAAAACTGAAACGTAGGGCAGGACCAAGAAGTTTTAAAGCTTTGGCACAACTGGGATACGTGACAGTTTCTTGCGCGAGATATTTATCTATAAATGTGCAGTACTGTGAGAGAGTGAGAGGTAACGTGCGCGACAAGAGTCGCGAAGCATAGTTGTGCTAGACGCGCAGGCCGCACCGATCGAGATTCGCTGCAGTATTTATCCGCAAAGAAACGGTCGCGAAAACTATAATAATGAAAATTTCCTTACTATTTGAAGGTGATGGATGACGAGACATATATGAAAGCGGACTTCCAGTTTTACCAGTAAAAGCCGCAAAAAGCCGCCCAAATGCATTGTAAAAATCATCTTTGGCAGGCACTATGCAGCTGTGAAAAAAGAAGTCGCTCGTTTATCAACCGGGACATTAAACGGCGATATTTATCGAAAAGAGTTTACAGAAGCGTTTAATGCCTTTCATAAGAAAGTACGACTCACCAGTTCACCACCGCTGTTTTGGCTAGATTTAGCCTATTGCCATTACGCAAAATCAGTAATGAAATGGTACGAAGCAAACGGGATCGTAGTGGTACCCAAACTGCTAAATGCGGCCCGTTGAAGTGTACTGGAGTATCATGAAAGGAAGTCGGTGTGTAATCGGTTTTTGAGCTACAACAAACATGGACCACTAGCATAAATGTGACATGCGACTGTCGCGCGACTAAATACAATCTGTCACTTTCCTTTCAATGCCCCGCGAGTAAGACAGGTGATGCTGAGTCGCGCGACAAGCGACGTCGTGGCAATATATGCTAAGCTCTGCATGAAAGGAAGTTTGATTAAAAAAAGGCGGAGGTGTAAAGTCGGTTTCTGAGCTACAGAAAACATGGACCACGTCTAGCATGAATGTGACATGTGACTCCTTGTCGCTCGACAAATACTATCTGTCACTTTCTTACAATGCCGCGCGAGTAAAACAGGTGATGCTGAGTCGCGCGACAAGCGACGTCGTGGCAATATATGCTAAGCTCTGCATGAAAGGAAGTTTGATTAAAAAAAGGCGAAGGTGTAAAATCGCTTTCTGAGGTACAAAAATCATGGACCACGTCTAGCATAAATGTGACATGTGACTCTTTGTCGCTCGACAAATACTATCTGTCACTTTCTTACAATGCCGCGCGAGTAAAACAGGTGATGCTGAGTCGCACGACGTCGCGGCAAGATACGCTAGCCCTGCTGCGACGAAAAGGTATCCGAATGGGAGAGTGCAGTCTTATGAGCCGGGTTGGTAGGGATGTTCGATCTATGGCGTATTATGCTAATAGGTACTATTTAAAATGACAATGTTATTTTAAAGTTCATAAAATTTGTCAATGTGGTTAATATAATTTAGTTATTTATTACCCAAGTTTTGGCGTGTTCAACATTTAATAGTAACAAAAACGGAAAATAATTGCTAGCCTCGGCAAATTCTTTTAGTACCCTCCGACTCCGACTAATACCAGTCAAGAGTAATTATTTAAATCAATTATATAATAAAATAAAATGCTGGAAATTTTGAACTTGTGATTAGCATAAAACACCCATGTATAGTAATTGTTATTAATATTATTCAACCTCGATGGTTTAAAAACGTATACTGCAGTATAGTATTTTAAAAACCTGATGCAAATAAACTACGAAAGTTAGTGGTAACTTTTTTATTTTTAATGAGTAAAAACCGGTAGCCTCTCTTTTTATATCGTTGAGAAAACTGACGATCCTGATATCCGTTATCGGTGAAGAGCTAGGTTGTATGGTATTTCTAGCCACTCAACGGAGATCACCATCTAGACCGCCATTTGAATATGATAAACAGTACAGGCTGATATAATATAAACTAAATAGAGTCCTCGCCCCATGCCAGTAGGTCATGAGTAGGTACCGTAAGGGCACGTCCTTAGAGCGATACGGTACTCATGACCTATCCTTTAATCGTCCCAAAGCAAGTACTCTGCTTGACCGAGCATGTGCCTACAGAAGCACTGTCCATGGTCAAGCAAATTATTTTACTCGCCTTTCATTGACATCGGAGACCAATCCATTAGACCTATTTCTAAATTGGCCTACACCGTAGGTTAACCTTAATGTAGTAGGTACGTTTGCCATGTCCTCCTCAGTACATTTCTGGTCTGGTCTAACCGCCCTTATGAGATGGAAAGTCCGCCTACACCGTACCTGTGACGTAGTAACCATAGCACAAGAGTGCATCTTCCAGGTAAAAATGTTCCATCAAATTCAAAATAATTTATTTCGACTTACGCTTACGACGTATTAGAAATTTCCAAAAAGTTGGGTTTTTATGACATTACCATTTATAGCAGCTTCAGTCTGACAAACGTATCTTACCTACTTATTCTTGGCTTTGAGAAAGTTGTTCTTTTGGTACTTAGGTACAAAAACAACGTTCTCTAACCGGTAGCCTTTCTTTCTGTGTCTTTATAATATGTATGTATTAGATAGTAGATGAAAGAAAGGTAATACAACAAATATTTCAAATTAATATGAACACTAACCTACACTTGAGACTTCATTACTCTTAAGGTTGCGTCTATTATATATTATGTTTTACATTCAACGTAGCACCGTACTTAAGCTAGAAAAAATAACTTCAAATTTTTAATAAAAGATAATCAGTTGCAGTTTTAAACATGCTGAAAAATATGTTTGACTTCTCTATTTTTGTTTTGTGACGTCAGTACAATGAACCATAGCAACTGACGTCATATAAGTTCCATTGACGTACCCATCTCAACACATTGAATTAAGTCCTCTTCTATAAGTCAGTCTGTCTAGTGTCTATCGTAACTTATTTTAATACAACTTTTGACACCGTCGACGCCACTTTGATAGGGCAGTTTTCTGATGTCAAAATAAATGAATCGACATTTACCTTTTTAAATAATGTTCAAAATTATATACGTAAAAAAAAATATATTGCATAATTTTAATCTCATTTGAATATTTTACAATACCTACGCAACAACCGAATAAAGGGAAGCAATTTAACCGCACAGGATGGCTGACGTCATAATATGTTCTGTCGTTTACCTATATAAATTTCATATTATTATTATTATTTCATAGTACCTATTTGATCTATCAGGATACATCCCTATTGTGGGTGCATTAGTAATAACCAGTAGCAGTAGTTTTTAGCTTTGCGGCTTATTCTAGGGTGCTTATTTTTTTAAAGAAATTATTTCCCGCTTTGCATTCCGAACAGCGGTTTTCCACCATTGGAACTTCTTCCGTATACTATAGCTCCTGCCCCGTCAAATAGTAGGGGCTCGAGAGTGGTTACTTTGAAGTGTCATTTTTGTGTATTTATAATGAGCGGTACGTCTATTATCCTTCAACAAGGAATTCTTATTTAATACACCAATGTCACCCCCAATTGCATATAATTTTCTTTATTTTTATTATTTCATCTCTGGGTACGGTCAGGATCTAAAGTAGGTGACAATTTTACTACTGGCTTATGTCAAATTGCGTACTAAAATTGTCGCAGCTACGTTTGATGGTGACTGTACAGTCGCCATCATATATATCGCAGCATATAAGGCGTTCATATCTGAACATGTACTGTAACGCCCAGTCAATAAGAATCGTGTTCAGATATTTATGAACGCCTTACATGCTGCGACGTATCTGATGGCGACTGTACAATAATTTTATTCAACATTAAACTTTTACGAGAACTGCTCCCCAACCCCGTACCTTTCTAAAGTCAAGTGATTCATTTTTTGCAACGTAGAGGCAGCGCCTCCCGTATTGTATGTGGCAGACGGCTACTTCCTAATCGTTACTACCTGCCCTTCTAGCATAACTATGCTTCGCGACTCTTGTCGCGCGGCACACTGTCACACGTCAGTCTCCCACAGTACTGCACAGAAAAATCTCTCGCGAGAAAGAGTCCCGTATTACCTACAGTTGTGCTAGAGGTTCTACTCGTTGCATAAAAAGCGGTTATTTTGATTGGTATTCTCTGTTTACCAGGTACTGGCGAGTCCGGCAAGTCAACATTCATCAAGCAGATGAGAATCATCCACGGCTCCGGCTACAGCGACGATGACAAGCGCGGTTTCATTAAGCTCGTCTACCAGAACATTTTCATGGCGATGCAGAGTATGATACGCGCCATGGATCTACTCAAAATACAATATGGGAATCCGTCCAGTTCAGTAAGTGTCTATCTGTATAGTCTAACCGACAAAAGAGCACTTTATACAGTTATTCGGATTATCCCTCAATGTCTGTATGTACATTTGGCATACTTTCAAATTAATAAATAGTTGTAGGTATTACTAAGTTCGAGTATTTTTCTCTTTCTTTTTAGTGTCAAATGATGCATTTCTTAGTGTGACTCGTGGTTGCTAGTATAAGATAAAGGCTGTCAACCTCTTTTATCGCTCGTCGGCATTTATCTGATCAGATTTTAGGGTTTTCCTCTGGTAATCATGACGAATTATTTCGTATGAATGGTGGAATTTACCTTTTATGTCACGCCTCGTCTCGTGGTCTGCCTCAACGGGCTTGGGGTCTTCACACCATTGGTAATTTTCTTGCTCAATGGCCGTAGTGGGTCAGTGGCCTGTTTCCTATTGTCTAATAACCACCTCTTTCAATCTCTTCCATGATGTGTCGAGTTTTAGTGACTTCCTTCCCATTAATCAACTATTCTCTCCTTTCCTTATAAATCAGCGCGATGCGAAAAAGTATAGTTCTGTTGACTTCGTCAAATTGAGGTCTCCTGTATGAAGCAGCAGGCATGGGATGAACCCATAAACAGAAACTTAAACTGTTAACGCTCTAGCACTGGCAAAACTCTTTAAAAAGAAACATTGATCTATCACGTCTTTAATGTTATGTCATTGCTACGTACATAGTTGTACAGAGGCTATTTCAAATTGTCGGACCGCACTTGTATCGAGATGTTCGATGTTCGCTGATAAGATTAGTCTGATATTAAGGCAGAGCTCGCTCGAGTGTTGGCGGCCGTATTAAAACGCGAAAGAATGTCGGCGAAAATAGGTGCAATTTCTTTTCGTGCATGCCGTTTTAATTAAGACGCGTTTATATTCTTCGATGCAAAAATACACCCGTTTGCGACTGCGTTTAGAGTTATTCTCGTTTCAATTTCGAAACTGTACTATTTTGCAATCACTAAACCAAAAGATTTGGTAGCAAAATTCTATGCTTATTTTAATAGTCGTTATTATTGGGTGCATACAATGGATTATGTTTAGCGTATAATTACGCCATTGATGTACCCTGACCAAAAATCGTTTTATAAAACGTACTAGAAGCAACTTAGTCTAAAAAATACTCTTTACCGTAGGTATTAGAGTAAAAAGTATCCTGTAACCATCTTTGGATGTTCAGGTATCTCAATACTAAAATTCGTTCAAATCCGTCATGCCGTTTCAGCTTGATGAGCGGACAAACTATTTTTTGCCAATAGATGGCGCTGTACGCCTGTAGGAATCCTGCATATCGCTTATTCATGAAATAATGACCCCTCCATAGAAAAAACTGATTTTAATTTAATACAATATTAGAATTTAATAATAGTATATATATGAGATGTATATATTTAATGTAATTACATTAAAAACAAATTAGAAAGTGAATTATGCACCTGGGACAGGTCGTCACAATGAAGTGTAGGTTCAAGAAATTCCAAAAATACGAACACTTGGAACAAACAAACGAACGGAAAACGCAAGAAAAATGTGCGCCTTGACATTTCATTTCCGTTATGTGTCACATTTCACGAGGTATAATGTCTGAAAACATTGTTATAAATAGGTATATTCGATACATAAACGTAAATGTGGAACTTGTTAGTTAACGCTATTTTAAGCGATGATGGGTCAAGTCTCTTCTTACTAGGGCTGTCTCATTGTAACACTGAAAGTTTTCCTGTTTCGGTTTCATTATACCCATACATTGCATGCTAAAAAGGCGCCAACATTGTTAGAGCGACAACAAAACCCAATAAAAAGTAACGGCAAGATATACCTATTACCTAGCCCTAAACATCATTTGATTCAATCAACTTTTTTCTGTTGCTCGTTGCCATGGTGATGTCCCCTGGGTCACTTTATAAAACTACGATTTTCCGTGGTTATATTTACCAAAAACTTTCTAATTGTAGCAGTTATAAGCCCATTCTTATGTAGAACTATCTCCTGATAATACCAGTAATACAAATTATCAACACTTTTCTAAGAAGTTTAATCACTATTGTGCCCTGGGCCACGGGACAGAGTAACAACAAGAAAAAGTTGATGCACTCATTTATACGTTTATTTTATATTTCATAAAACATACAATAACAGTATTTTGTCAACGTATCAAAGTTTTTACTTCTCAACGTTGTGAAACTAGCACCTGATTTTGAAAAATCATGTTCGCTCGTACATCAATAATGTATGGTACTATTATATACACCTGTCACGTTATGTTGCAACTTTGAACTAGTTGAATAGGAAGGCATTGTTGCGATGTTTTATACCCACCTGTTTCCTTAATACCGGATTTTTTATCCTGTATGTTTAATAAAATAACCCTTCGACAAAACCCACTTTACTCCAACTTCCAAGATAAATTCTTTCAGTTGTGGTTTTAGTTTAGAGTGATCATGTAGTTTAGGGTCTCAATGTAATAAAAAATGTTCTTCTATACAATTCTTAAATGGTATTGAAAGCCAGTTTTCTATGGAGTTGGATCAGTTATTTCAGGAAACTATTTGTAGGTAAAACATTTGCTGTCCCCTCATCTCGCCGAAACGGCTGGACGGATTTTAACCAATTGCTGGATATCTAAATGAAAGATGGTTATAGGATACTTTTATTCCGACTACGGCAAAAAAAAGTTTTTACGCGGGTGACGTCGCGGCACCTACTAGTCACACTAATATTATAAAGGCGAAAGTTTGTGAGTGTGTTTATGTGTATGTTTGACCAATTTTGATAAAATTCGGTATCGAGGTATCAGCTGACACCCTGGATTAACATAATAGGCTACTTTTTATCTCTAAATAATGTAGTGTCCCCGTGGGATGAGCGGGTTGCAGGTGGGTTCTCAGAGTTTCTGATCAATCTAAATTTCCTATTCGTCAGAAGACTAAATATATAATCAGTTTCCGGAAGATAACTCATCATCATACAATACAATATGGATCGTGTGACGAATACGTACTATATTTAATACATTACATATGTTTTCCAGGAAAAGGCGGAGTTGATATCAGCAATCGACTTTGAGAGTGTAACCACTTTCGAGAGCCCGTACGTGGAGGCGATCAAGGGTCTCTGGTCGGACGGCGGGATTCAAGAGTGCTATGACCGCAGGCGGGAGTATCAGCTCACTGACTCTGCCAAGTAGTAAGTATTATTCTAATATAAATGTCTATACTTGAAACTATATCCCTAAGGCCCTTTTCACATGCAACACGGCCACGGCACGGCGACCGTGTCGTGGCCGTGGTGCATGTGAATAGGGCCTAAGAAGCTTAGCATACTGGCGATTTGCGGGCGAGTTGAATGCGAGGCGAGCGCCAAGCGATTTCGCCACGAGCGCGCAGCGTTTTCGTCGCGAGCCGGCAGCGAGTTCCCCGCGAGGACGGCGTTTTGTACAGTCGCCATCAGATATATCGTAGCATATAAGGCGTTCATAAATATCTGAACACGACTCTTATTGACTGGGCGTTACAGTACATGTACACTCGGAGAAGACGCACAGTGCTCTTGAGGAAATCGTTGCACACTCGTAGCGCATACGTTACGCGCTCGTCTCGCTTTCAACACGCTTGCAAATCGCCTGTGTGCTAAGACTAAGTTTCCGCTTTCGTCACACTTTGTGATTAATGACAAGAGACCAGAAAAAAAATCAAGAGCCCTACGTAGAGGGTATCCAGTACGTAGAAGGTGACCTCAGAATCTGACGTAGGAATCATGACGAAAGTGGAAACAGGCGGATTTCTACTTATAATGACTATCGACGAAGTACTTCGTCATTTGCCTATGTAGCATGGACTTCAGACCATAAACAATAATAGATTATGTGAAACTATTAGCTTTTATTTAAAAAGATCTGATTTATGGAATCTCAATAAAGACTAGATTTCAGTCTAGGTCGACTATAATAACATTACGTCATTTGTATTGTAAGACTGTTATTATAGCTTCCATGTGTGTGAGTAATCGTCGATACATGATTATCCTTATAGTAATTTTATCTATTGTCATAAAGTGAAATGATATTATTAAAATCAATAACCTGAGTGGACGGCAACCATTCACTTAGCTAGGTATTTGTTTCTCTGGGGTATTACTTACAACATTAAATGTAGATGTTGCCGTATAAGCTTAGTAATATTGTTTCGCCATTGGCCCACACAAGGCCCTTCGAAACAATCTGTAAAATTAAATCCTTTAGTGTTCGCACAGCAGTAACACACACTACGGAAATAAAAGTGTTTACAGTTTAGTTTACACAACAACGCTCATAAACTTGATTCGATCCGATCAGGCACTTGCTTTTATAGTTCGGAGATTGAGGAAAGACTTTTCTGTAGCTACTTGCAGGAGATTGACCGCGTGGCGGCACCAAATTACTTACCAACTGAACAAGACATCCTCCGCGTGAGAGTGCCCACGACGGGCATTATAGAATACCCCTTTGATTTGGAGGAGATACGATTTAGGTAACCTTTCAACATTGCGGGGCATGCTTTGCTTATGTGTCTGGAAACTTCGGTCTTGCTTCGTCTATTTTGGTGTTTAGCTTTATGAATCACTCACTGTTCGGTGAAGTCTGCATGTGTTATAGAGGTGGATCAACTTTTTCTTGTTATTCTGTTCCGCGACCCAAGGGACTTAGTGATTAAACTTGTCAGAAAATTGTTGATAATTTATGTTACTGATGTTGCCAGGAGATAGTACTATATAACTGTCGTAATTACAAAGGTCTTGGTAAATATAACCGCCGAAAATAGTAGTTTTAAAGAGTGACCCAGGGAAAGAGCGACAGAAAAAAGTTGATTGACCCATAGGTGCTTTGTTTAGTTGTGCATGATGTATTTCAGTTATTTAAGCGATCTGGCCAGAATCGAGGCCGCCGATTATCTGCCCACCGAGCAGGACATCCTTCGAGCTCGACAACCCACTACTGGTATACTTGAGTATCCGTTTGATCTTGATGGCATCATATTTAGGTATGTTTCGACGTACGAGTGATGGAGTGACCCTGCAGAACGCTAGTACCGCCCAGCCCTTTTTACAGTAGTACGAGACTAATCGCTAAGTATGCTCCTGAAATCCCTAAGTTATAATACTTACTCCTGTAAGTGCTATTTGTAGAACCTGCTACCGTGGAAGTCAAGGTGAGGATAACTATAATAATTGGGATGGATGCCCTTTTTGTTTTGTCTTCGCATGTCTTTGATAATTATGTTTTTGACATTTATACTAATTAAACTTTAACTTTACGAACTAAATCTGATATGCATGATTTTTTTTGGGATAACATCACTTGCTATAAATAACCGTAATATCAGATTTGGTAAAGACAGACTTTTGTGGCTACTTTTTCTACGAACAATAATAAAAAAAACTCACGATATTTCAACATTAAATCGAGTCTACAATGCATTTGCAAAATATATTTTTTTTATTATTTTTGAAATATTGCGAGTTGGTATGCTTACAGAATGTTGCAAACCTCTAACACAACCTGTGTTTGTGCTTACCAACTGTATTTAACAGCTTGTTAGATATAAGGATGGTGTTGGTGTTATTAGTTAAATTGGTCTTTGTTGTGTTTTGTGTGGTTTTTGAGCTTGACCTAGGATATTATAGGTATGTTATTAGGCTATATGTAAGTCTGTTGTATTTTGTCTCATATCAATTCCATTTCAGTTACTACTTATACCTTTGCTACTATAAACCTTGTACGTCCACGAAAGATAAGTAAGGCCTAGGGGTCAATGATTAAAGTAACCATAGAGTCGTATGACCTAGTATTCATTAACAATTTAACATTCTAAGGTACAACCTAAACAGAAGAGAGATGAATTTTCATACAAAATGTAAATAAAACTACTTACTTTATTACTTTTTCAGTAACATTAAAGCAAACAGTGATGTTTTTTTCTGCTAAATCAGGATTAGGAATTAACAAAATAAATTATTTTCCAGATGAACTAGACAATACATGTCAGTCCAGTCCCCCTTACAATTAAACGTTATTTTTCAGGTGTTTAAAACTTATTCATAATTTTTCCAACAGAATGGTAGACGTTGGGGGCCAAAGATCGGAGAGAAGGAAGTGGATTCACTGTTTTGAAAATGTCACCTCCATCATATTCTTAGTAGCACTTAGTGAATATGATCAAATTTTATTCGAATCTGAAAATGAGGTAAGTTTAAATTTCAATAATTTTCAACTATTAGCAGTCTTCTGCTCCCGTGACTTTCATTTTCAATTACGTAGTTGGAGCTTAAAAGGATATTTTTGCAAGGTTCTGCTTCATTGGTAATATAAAATACTCGTTAGCTATACAATTCATTAAAATAATCGAGGTTTTTGATTACACAATCTAACCTAAAAATATCTAACATAACAGCTTAGACAAGTCGAAAAATACCTCAAAGACCAGAATCACAAATACTTTTCTTGAAATTTGGTATGGATTGTGGCTTTGGTATTGCCATAAAATGCATTAGGTACGTGCAAAGTCCGTAAGTTAACCGAGCGTTAGTGCGGCTAAACAATTTCCCACTGTTACTCTTATTAAAATGTAATTATTTGCAAAATATGTTGAATGATGATTTAAAAAATGTCTCTCGCTGACTACGATTTTAATTCCTTTGCTCTTTCTCACAAGCAATAATTAATAATATGTATTCTCGTTTCCAGAACCGAATGGAAGAGTCGAAGGCGTTGTTCAAGACTATCATCACGTACCCCTGGTTCCAGCATTCGTCGGTCATCCTGTTTCTAAACAAAAAGGACTTGCTCGAGGAGAAGATCATGTATTCGCATCTCGTCGATTACTTCCCTGAATACGACGGTATGTTATTCGAACGTGCATGACAATGGCTGTTTAAAAAAAAAATGTGTGGAATATAGGGTTTCAATTCCCTGGATTTTCTGTACCGGCTCACATGATCTTGGTATTACCCATACAAAACATCCCGTAATTGATAAAAAACATTGGTCATGTTATGTTAAGTAAACGTAACTTTTAATCTCCGCACTGGTCACTGCGAAATACTAAAATTTCAATGTTTTATGTTTTGATTATAAGGCGAGGTGTTGTAGAACCATTAGACTAACTCAGTGAAATTGTACTTCATTCGGGTAGAGAAAAATTAATAAGATTTTTGGCTATCTTCCAAAATAACTACGACTGATACCCTCTCTGACGTGTTGTGATACATCAGATATTAGTGCTCTATCTCTGTTCTTCTCCAACTGAAAATAACACGGAAAAATATTTGGACGCTATTAAAACATACACAAATACAGGTCCAAAACAAACAGCGCCGCCGGCTCTCGACTACATACTGCAGAAGTATCTGAAAGAGAACCCCGACCCCGACAGGTCGTGTTATTCGCATTTCACGACGGCTACAGGTTGAATTTCACTCCTGTGATACACGCGATGAAGCATTTCAAAAGGACTTATTTTACTTGTAACCGAGCCTTGTGGTTGAGATTTTAAAGTTGAGATTTGATTTTGAGTTGCGGAAGAATAAATCCTTTTGAAAAACTCAGTTGCTAGACTGTACGCTAGTTTGTAACTAGAGGCTAGTGTTCTATTCTAAATCCAAAACGGCATATGAGCTTTTAATTGACAAACGTTCATATTCCCTTTTGGAATTGTGTGGTTTTAGTGTTTCACATGTTTGAGTAAGCTAGATTGTGATTATGGTCTTCATTGAATTTACTCCATCTATGACACGTGTTAACATTAGGTACAATACCATTTATAATGATACTTTCAGGCATGTGCATTGTTTAATTATACACACGAACAGTTCATCAGTTAGTCATTATAGTCACGAGACACAATTATTTTACACGTTTACTTGCAATTATTGCCGTTTATTTCGTCATTAAGTATAACATCCACCCCTAGTCCGTATCGCATTGTGTAAGTTAACCCTAATTATTAATATTTATTTTTTGCATCATACTTTTTCTGTCCACTATGCATTGATGTAATAGCAATCGTTATCTTTAAAAGTATATTCTATAACTCTCACGACACCACAAGGCTATGACCAGATATCTTAGATCTTGTACCATTTTATTTGTAGTTATCATTATAGAGAAATTATTAATTTGAGTTAATATCAACTTTATTCACTCTAATTAATAGTTTTAAAGTTCATATTACCTATATGTGGCATTGTACAATACGATGCTCGCAGTGAAAATGCTACCAAATTTTAAGATGTCTGATTAAACACATTATCTGAAAGTTTCTTCATACTAAAAGTAGTATTTACACGTGTTATAGTTTCACTTGTCATAGAAGGCCATAATCCCTAGTACCGTAGAATTACCAGTATCGCTAGAGCTATGAGTGTGCGCAGGTCCGCAACGCGACGCGATTACGGCGCGCGAGTTCATCCTGCGGATGTTCGTCGACCTCAACCCTGACGCGGAGAAAATCATCTACTCACATTTTACTTGTGCGACAGGTAAGATCTGAAACCAATTAGAAGGGTAAATCAACTTTTTTTGCCGTCTGAGTTTTTGTATCAAGAGAATAAATTTAATCCGGTGTTTACTGTCGCGCAACCGGTTTAAAATGAGAAACAACTGTTTTGTACATGAGTATTTCTCTACTAAGTGGAAATTGTGAACTGTCCCCTGTCAAGTTTGTCTTCAAATAATAGCGAAAGTGTAAAATGGTTTAGCATCGAAATTACATTGATAGTCTATACTATGTATTTTCTTCTGTGATTGGTGTCGCCATCTGCAATCATTTATTTTATAAAACATCGTAAAACAGCGGGGCTCATGCATATTAATGCCTGATGGACGACCAAGCATGTTTAAACTTGGTTCGCTTGGTAACCAAAAATTTAAGCAGCAGAAAGAGTTGATTGACCCAGGTGATATACTAAATTCAACATACGACCTTTTTTTAACACTTTTCTGGCGTGTCAGTATCTACGGAGATGGCCGTCATGCCAAAACACGAGGTTAACAGTTCTTAGTGTAATTACGGCTAAAGCCCAAAGGCTTTATATTCAATAATAATATACATGGTAGAAAATGGGGTATAGGGTAAGGGCGATTGGTTAAGGTTTTTTTTTAATTGTCGTTTTTTTAGTCTATGGCCACAAAATTTAATCGTTTCTCATATAACTATCTAAAACGGTGGTAAAACTCGCTGGGTGCCAATATTTTTTTGCTATATGTTTAACCATCAGGGTAAGTGTCAACTTCAATCTTCTGTACTGTATTTGGGTCATTGTCGGATTTAGGTTCGCATCTTTTCGGTGGACACGTACAAAGTTAAGGACTTTAGGATTAGCATAAACGACGTTTCCCTTTCTATGGACTTGCGTGTCAAAAACAAAACTTCTATCTATGCACATACGCTGTTAACTATAGGCCACCGAAGAGACATCTTTTGTTTTTTGAACTGACAATGACCCAGTTGCTAATGTGACTTAGCCAATTCTTCTCATTAGCCCTTCAAATGGAAATTACAGTACTTGAAAAGACATGCTGGTAATGACTTTTAGCGTCATGAGCGCAGTATTCAGGTGTTTCGCTACTTTGAGATCAACAGTATTTTGTCTCTTAACTTTGCAGTTAAAAAGTTTGGGTCAAAAAAACAAATGAAACAACTAAAATCATTATTATAATCGGTTTAAACTCACGTAAAATTTGCTAAGAAAGGCCCGACATGTTTTAATGAGATTTTGTAAGATCAAGAAAACTTTTAAAATCATTTCCTAGTTTAGCACAATGCAGCCGGCCGTGTAGCTCTTAGTAGTAAGTACGATGCGTACACATAAGATCGCACAAAGTTAAGTTTTTCACTACGATTAGAATTCGTCATTTATATTTTCATAAATCACCAGAAAAAAAGAGAAGAATATGGTCACACCCGAATGTCTAGACATTGTCGTGCAACTGGTTACGGCCCGGCTACGACTGGTCTGACGCGGCCATAGGTGGGAGTAGAATGTCCGAGCGCGGTGTCTCGCTTACTCCTATTGCTGCCGCCTTGGATCGAAGTGGTAGCCGAGCCGTTAATGCGACTAGTCGCGTGACTGGGGTCAGCAACAATAAGCTGAAACAGCTCTAGCACAACTGTGACACGCGACTCTGTTCCGCGCAAGGTATACTACCTATCTCTTTCTGTACAGTTCTGTACGAGAGTGACGGGTGATACTATGTCGCGCGACAAGAGTCTCGAAGCGTAGGTGTGCTAGAGGGGCTGGCATCGCCGCTTAGTTGTGCTGCAACCATGCGAGCACAGCACTGTAAAATAATTCCGCACAGTTAATTTAAATGTCTATTCTTTGCATTGCGAGGTTAGATGGAGTGATTCTACTCATAATGCTTACGTCAGTAACTCGCATTATAACGATACTTACATGCGAGTTCACGACCTGTTTAAATGGCCTTTAGGGCCAAAACCCAATTTCACGTTATGTTGTCGTGCTGTGTAGCCTAACAAATTGCGGTTTGGCCCTTGGACAATGGCGCTATCACATGGCAATAAAATATATATAATTTAAAAACATTGCTTACCGGAATGCTGCTCAATTCAATTTATATTTCATTTTACAATCCTTCGTTGTTCTACTGAAATGAAGATTTAATCATATTGAAAAAAAAAAAAACTCTTCTGCATCACTATGAATTGTTTTCGCTTCATTATGCGAACATCACTTGAAATTCGCTGAATATTTTTAGTCCTATTTCTTGACTCTGTGACATACGATTACTTTCAACGCCAGTTACCATAAAGTTAGTCTCTGTCAGCATAATAAATTAATACTCATACAAATCGGCAATATGGCGTGGGCCGAAAAATAACTTGTCGGTGTATAACCTACACACGACGGGTCTCCCTCGCGATCCCTAACATCGTTTGCCCTAAAATCACTTGCCCGAACTGTTTTGTCCTAATGGGCATTAGCCCTATCGATCAATTGCCATAACAATAATTTTCCATAACGTAATGGTTGTCCTAAAACTCATTTGTCCGAAACATCAATATCCCTAATATTTTTAGCTATATTCCTCGCAATCCCTAAAATCAATTTTCGTTTTTTAAAGGCCCCGCCCGTTTTGCAACCACCGAACTGCTACCAGTAAAGTAGTTTAACGGGTTAGGTTAGGTTAGAACTGCGACCACAACAGTACTCGAGCCGAGCGATTAAAACCAAAATTAGGGCATAAGTATGAGTGTTAGGACAAATGATCATTATGACAAATGACATTAGGATAAATTATCAATATGGCAAGTGACATTAGGAAATAAGATATTAGGGAAACCAAAATTAGGGCATATGAGTGTTTGGACAAGTGATCATTATGAAATAAAACGTTAGGGAATGCAAAAATAGGTTTAAAAACGTTAGGAATTCAGATATAGATCCCCTACGACGCCATAAATTGAGAATCGTTATCGAAAACTGATAAGATCTGCAAATTAAGTCGGATCTAAAATAAATAAGTTTCACTAAAAATAGCGATTCAAATTAAATAAGTAATCGGTTAAAATTAACTAAAAATAAAACCAGTATCGGTAAAACAGTGATAATGGCATTGAAATCAACGTTAACGTGCACGTGACGTGAATTGTAAGGTTTCCATAAAGTTGATTATAGCGGATTAGAAGCTCGGAATTACGAAGCCGTATTAAACATTACATCGGGATTACAATTATATTAGATTTCTATGTTATATCAACCACAAATTTTTTTTACAACTATTTATTTTTACTGGGTGAGCATTTTATTTAAGGGTAAATCAGTCAAAGTCAAAGTTACACGCCGCCGCGCTTCAGAAAAAAAAAACATATCAGCATCTATTTAACAAATACCACAAGTGTGGTATCATTTTCTGATAAATCGGGCATGAGAAATTCATTTTTGAGACATTTAATGTATAGTTTAATAGAAAAAAATTGGGCAAGTGCGAGTCCGACTCGCGCATGAAGGGTTCCGTACCATAATCTATAACAAGTTTGTTGTATGGGAGCCCCCCTTAAATATTTATTTTATTTTATTTTTAGTATTTGTTGTTATAGCGGCAATAGAAATACATCATCTGTGAAAATTTCAACTGTCTAGCTATCACCGTTCTTGAGATACAGCCTGGTGACAGACGGACAGACGGACGGACGGACAGCGAAGTCTCAGTAATAGGGTCCCGTTTTTACCCTTTGGGTACGGAACCCTAAAAAGGAAAATAATGACGAACATATCAAAATTGCTTTGCAATTTTTTTACACTACTAGTAGTACCTTTGAAAATCCTGAATTTTAAGTAAAAAAAAATACTACCTTAAAGGATATTTATAATAATTTTCCTTGAAATTTTGCAGTTAATAGTTGAATAAAAAAAATAGCAAACCTACCCGGTGGTGGATGGCTACCGGGCTAAATTAGCTTAGTTTTACGTATATTACATCTGTGCCAAATGAATTCATCCAAAACCGCACCAAATTTGCACCTTCCATACATTGGGTGACACTGCTTCCCGCACTACTACTAATGAACTAACTGAAGCACTTTTATGACGATACGTATTTATGGGATGCTTTCTTGCTCTAACTACTTATTAAGTAGGTAACTGAAATAATGACAATATTAGTTTAAAAAATGGAGGAGCAGCTTGCATGAGGTTGGTATTTGTACATATATCATTAGTTTATTGCGGTTTTTTCCTTTGTTTTTGCTATTTACGCTATATCGCTACTCGTTTTTATAGTTAATTTATATTTTGCTAGCATTGTGTAGTTAGCCTTAGCACAGAGTTTGTAGTAGTACATTAGGATAATTATATGTAGCTATAATTTTCCTATGATTTTTTTATATTAGAAATTTGTTATTGTCTGATTAATCATTTGTTTTATTGCACAGAAATTGAATAATGGATACCGTTTTTTTTTTTATTATTTTAAACTGCTGCAATAATTGAGAACTAGTTCTTTTTATTAACTATTTAATAATATTTTTACATTGTTTCATTTGTCATAACGTAACCTTTTCTATTTGCATTTGTACGTTTGCTTTTGCATGTAACCTTTTATTTATTTATTTATTGTTTTTGCATGCTGCCTTGGATGTTTTTAAAGACACGGAAAATATCAAATTGGTGTTCTGTGCCGTAAAAGATACCATTATGCAATCTGCTCTCAAGGAATTCAACTTGGCTTAATGTCGCTCACTGTGTTCTATATAATGCCTTAATTAAATATATTTTTGATATGAGAATGATTGCTTATTTTTTATTTACTCCCTTACATTACATACAATATGTTTTTACTAATGCATGATTTGTTTAATTTCTCCTATTTATGTCGTGTTTTGTAATACTTTGAGTAATTTATTTTTCTCAAACATGCAATGAAGTGTCGTCATAACGTCCGTAAAAACAGGTTTCTAAGTATCACTTCTCGGGAGGAACAAATCGAGAGAACTGTAAAGGAATTTCATACAAAATTGAAGGCCTAGGCCGGGAAGTATTTTTTTTAACCTTTTGAGCGCCACAGTCGGCTGTGGCCGTCAACAAAAAATCGTGCCCCTGACGCCACGTCGGCCACAGCCGTCCAAATTTCAATGATCAAAAACTTTGTAATTCTAACCGCTACAAGTAGTTTTCAATCCCTGTTGATTTTACGGCACATCTTTTTTTTTTACTCTGGCGTCAGTGGCACGGTAAATTGCTAGACCGCTTGGGGGTCAATAGGTTAAACATGGCGTCTGTGTTCATGAACAGGCTAAACAGCTGAATTGAATTTTTTTAGTGGGGTATTTTTTCATTTCATTGCATATGTTTGAGAAAGCACTATACATGCCTTAGCCGTGAAAAGGGCTTGCCGGCTTCGTATCTCTATCCGGCCTCCCCACGGTCGGCCGTCTATAACTACTCACCGGCAAGCCCTTCTTTCCCGGCGTCTGCAGTTATGTACTAAATCAACCGCTACTTTATATTTCTTGTCATCGTTGCTTACATAACTATAAGGTGCTTCCAAATTAAATAACAATACTCTTATATGCCACGTCCGCAGGCTTGCCAAGCCTGTTAGAGTTAGACGGAACTACATGGTCCTCACTCGAACATATAACTGCGTCCTGTTCCTGTAGGCTTATAATACCGGTACTCGGTATAATAATGCTTATTATACCGAGGCTTAGGAAGCGTGCGGACGCGGCATTAAAGTAGTAAATACTCTTATCTGGGAATACATGCTTTCCTCATGGACCAACTATGTATGCACATCTAGTTATACACCGCACCGTTTGACACCGGTATTTTTACGTGAGATTAGGTATGCTTAAGTTTAAATAATTTTAATTCTTAGAGAAAAGTAGGCATATAATATAAAAATTATACGATCGTATGTAACGAAATAAGTTGAGGTTTTAAAACTTTTCCCACCATATACTGAAACTTGGCATACCAATGGCGTGGCGTCAAACAAAAACATAGGGCTAGCCGGCGAAGATTTCGCTTACATTTTCTTCATTAATGTAGGAATAATATCGTGTATCGGAACTCACCGAGCGACAGAGATAAGGAGCGTGCGTGGGAAAGGGACGGGAGAGGAATAGCGGTTAACCACGAACCTGCCGAATCCAACTCGGCTGGGCAGCGTTCGGGAAACTACGCAATGTCTTCTCGTCCGACATACCTCAGTGCCTCAAGACGAAAGTCTTCAACCAATCTGTGTTACCAGTGATGACTTACGGCACCGAAACGTGGTCTTTCACTAGGGTCTATATCGGATGGCATACAATTATTAGTCCTATCGTTGTGTCGCATAACGTCTTTTGTCCTAATAACGTATGGCATAACCTTTGTTCCGCATATTTTTGATTGTCCGAAATTGTTGCTCCTATTATTGATTGTCCTAAATATTATTTGTCCTATCGTTTGATGTGGCTAAGATTCAACTATCGAATGATTAATGTACATAATTGTAATGTTCCTAATATTTAATGTGCTAAAAATCTTTTGACTACATT
Organism: Apotomis turbidana; assembly: GCA_905147355.2. Classification (NCBI taxonomy): domain Eukaryota; kingdom Metazoa; phylum Arthropoda; class Insecta; order Lepidoptera; family Tortricidae; genus Apotomis; species Apotomis turbidana. The sequence continues at coordinate 16,509,114 of LR990285.1, read as the reverse complement.
TCATTATACCTAAATCTTGAAGATTTTTAAGCAAGCATTCTGACGCTCCGCTCGCTTCGCTCGCTCCGCTATCCATGGTCATAAAACAAACCTAACCTAACCTACAGTTTTCGGTCTTACAATATTAGGATAGTGTAATCTTGATGATTTTTAGCAAGCAGAGTTTTCAAAGGGTCACAGTTCTACCTAACACTCCTCCTCGCTTCGCTCGTCGTCGTACCTAACCTAACCAAAATCTGACCTGCCTGAAGGTAGAATACGTAACGATTCTGACTTCACGCCTACCATAGTTTAGTTTAGGTGCTGTAATTTTAGCCAATTTAATAATAGGTAAAATAATTCTTAGGGCAATTCATGTTAGGAATATTATGCTTTAGGTAATTAGATTTTAGAGTTATCAATATTAGGACAAACTTGCTTTAGGACTTTTAATGAGTATGCGCAAAAATTATTAGGACAAACGAGTAGTATGCCATTCAACAGTATGCCAAACATTCTCGGCAAAACATTCTTAGGACAAAAAACGTTATGCGATACGACAGGCACCCCTTTCACTATCGGCCTCATCTCAAAGCTCAAAGTCGCTCAACGAGCAATGGAGAGGGCTATGCTCGGGGTGTCTCTACGTGATCAGAAATGAGGAAATCCGTAGACGAACTAAAGTGACCGATATAGCTCACCGGATTAGCAAGTTGAAGTGGCAATGGGCAGACCACATAGCGCGCAGAGCAGATGGCCGATGGGGCCGAAAAGTGCTCGAGTGGAGACCTCGGACCAGCAAGCGCAGCGTAGCACGTCCACCTACAAGATGGACAGATGACCTTATAAAGGTCGCCGGAAGGCGCTGGATGCAGGTCGCTTCCAACCGGTATATATGGAAGTCCAAAGGGGAGGCCTATGTTCAGCAGTGGACGTCCTATGGCTGAGATGATGATGATGATGATGACGAACCTGTGCTGTGTTTGCAACGAGTGTTAATTTAAATAAAATACGTAAAGTGGCAATCTATGATATCATTAATAAAAGATATTTCGTAATCGTCCTAAAGTGGACAAGCCTGTGCTCAGCCATACCTAATTTCTATCGGATTATAGGTACTGACTTTTGCACATCTCAAAGTATCGTGAAAACCTCGGCTTTCTTCTTATATTCTTAATCTATCTCCTAATCATCATAAAAAACTGCGTTTTAGGTCAAATGTGGGATTCGTTTAGGATATGATTGGATGGATTTTCTTCTGTCAGGTCGTTTATTTCTCCGTACGTACGTAGACATGAGTGGCGACTGGTGACAAGTCGTTAAACGGGGCACTCTCAACTACGAGCACATGAATAGCCATTACCACTCTGTAAAGGTACCGGAGAGACATGCACATTTTTCAAGATGCTCCTAAAATCTTCAACGCGGTACCATCTGTCGCAAACTTCTCTATTCAGAGCTGCGTTAGGACATGCTGATCTTGTATCGGTTTAGTTAACCACTAAAAACGGTGTCCCCCGAATATTACATCATAAATCGTCTGCAATAGACATAAGCGCCTATACTAAAATCTGAAGCGAACACAATGACATAAATTCTCTCCAAGGCCACCGTCTTCTAAGAATATTAGCGGTATTATAGTAATAAGCTTACACCGTTAGCTGGTGAGGCGCTTAATCTAATGCCCTTACATGGCCACTTGAGCAAAGGAAAATGTCCATTCTTAACACTGAACTTGTACTTACAGATGACATTATATCTACTGCAGGCTGGCGACTGTGTACCCGTGAACTTGCTACTAGAAATACAATAATGACTGATAGAGAGTGCATTAAGTCTGCGTTTTAAACGATAAGTAATTTGTTTATGAGAAAAACTAAAATTAAGACTATCCTATTACGACAAATAATACATTATGGCAATACATTTTTCTCAAACATGCAATGAAATTTCGTCATAACGTGCGTTATATCAGGCTTCGAAATATCACGTTTCGGGCGGAACATCTCGAGAGAACTGTAAAGGAATGTCATACTAACAGCCGGGAAGTATTATTTTTAAACACGGCGTCTTGTGTTTGAGAAAAGCACTATACATGCCTAGCCGTGAAAAGGGCTTGCCGGCTTTGTATCACTATCCTACTCAATCAACCTACTCACCCGGCAAGCCCTTCAAAATCCCATACAAAATAGTATTTTATGCAACCGTTGTATAAGAGGGGGCAAAAAAGGCGAGTGGCATCATAAGAAAGATGCCACGAGCGTTTTTTGACCTACTTATACAACGTTGCATACAATGCTTTTTCTACGACTCTACATTTCATAAATAAAATGCAAATAAACAACAAAGAAAACAATTACATGTTCCCGCTCGGAATCAACAAAATTAAAAATAAAATAGTCTCTGATAAACTTTTTTTTTATTGACGTCCATCTGTCAAAAAAAATATGAACTTGTACATAAAGGTTCACTATACTAAACATCCATGCACTGAAGATAAAACTTTTTTTTAAGTTGGCAGCAATGCCTTACTACAATAAGTTTTTTTTAAATGCAAATTGTGTAAATGTTTATCTTGTAATCTGTGGTACTAAGTGATGCTTTTTTGGCGACATTATAACATCGTTTAGCAGTGTTTTTTTGGGCAGTAGAGTATAAACGTTTACAGACTTTCATAATTTATGTCTTTATATTAGAGTTGATAACTATATAAATGACAGAAAAAAGTACTGGAGTAGAAAAACAATATCATGATGCCACTAAAAATCAAGATGACTCCTAATTAAAATATTTTAAGGTTCACAGGGCTCATCTTGACATAGGAGAATTCCCGATCATTAATCGCCGTATTCTTTAAGCGAACACCGGCCACAATGTTTTTGATTAATTGAAGGGATGTTTACAAAAACAACATAACTGACTAGACTGGTTGACACCTACCTGTCCATAAAAATGTTTCGTTATAAGTGTCAACCAGTCTAGGCAGTTATGTTGTTTTTGTAAACACCCCTTCAATTTACCGATTACAAAATGTTATCAAGTTAGCTATTGTGTAACTTTCATATGAGACACGATCACCTGATGAAGTATGTTATTTCCATTAACCAACCAGTGAATACTTTTTTTCAATGTGTGTAATCTACGTGATAGTAAAATGAACATCTGATCTGCTGTGGTAAATAAAATACTGCGGCCTCGTTTATCGCCGAATGTTATAGCAACGCATCTTATCTGTGATGGAAGCCATCATGACACGTATTAGGCTACCTGTCCACAAAATCAGAGCGGAGCGGAGATATGTAAAGTGGACCAATCACATTCCGCAGATTTAAATTCACTTCTTCTTTAAATGAGGTTCACGAAGACGCAGCCTTTTTGGTTTTATTCTCCACTCCGCTTTAGTGGTCAGACGGTATTAGTTCAGGACAGACGGATGCTTTATTATCTATAAATCACACGATATACGTGAACCTCATAGGCCCGCTGGAAAAAAACATGTATTAACACGTTCACTGTCCCAGTTTGACATGTGAACCTTATGTCTCTGTAATAGAGGCTTGCCGTGACCTCAGATATGGGACACGGACAGGTCGGACAGTGAACGTGTCAAATTAGCAATAGAAAATAAACGATTCCACGGAAAATTAACTACCCTTAAATGTGAAATAGAAATGTTGACGAAAGCTACCTGAAATAACTAACGACAAGCTCTTTTGTTAAAATAAGGGTTATTTTATTATCTTATTATTTTCCGGGCAGCTAAAGTAATACCTTGGCATCTAATTAGTTGGTATATATCTAAAATAATTAACTTGGCAGCTAAAATCACAACTTGTCATCGATGCCGTAGGAATATGATTGATAGGTATGTATGCAACGATTATGTATGATTTGAATAATCTGATTATAATCTTGTTATTGAATAAAGAATAAATAAATAAATAAAAATAAATAGATGCTAACTACTAATTTAGCTGCCGAGTTATTATTTTTGTTGGTTAGGTTAGACTATTTTTTTAGATGCCCGGTTAAATATAAATGCCAATAAAAATATAACGAGTTGTTTCTCGTGGACTCATATCATATGACAAGCAATGTTTTTGACTCTTGTTTGTAACACGTTATGTTTATTGCAGACACCGAAAACATCCGGTTCGTGTTCGCCGCAGTCAAGGACACAATCCTACAATCCAACCTGAAGGAGTACAACCTTGTCTAAGAAAATCAACGTGCTCCCTGACACAAATCTGTGATTGTGTATAACACGTAATTTAAACATCATCAATTCACACGGCAGAATGTGTAAATTCACGAACTGAGATCGGATGGACGAACTTATTCACCTTAAAATGTTTAATGAGAAAGTAAGGATAGATTTAAGTCATTTAACCAAGGAACTAGTATCAGAAGCGCGGTGCGGACCGTGGCTCCCTCGTCGTCCGAGCTCCGACGGTCGATCACGCACGTCGCGTCAGGTTTTTTGACATGATTTTTTATGATGAAGTTATTCACAATTTATGTATGTGTCTGTATCGGTGAATATTAAATTGTGCATTTTAAAAGTTATGGCGAGTCTTGGGCTAACCATGAGCTGCTTTTAGTCATTGTTTTAGGATTTTTGTAAAGTTTGTTGCCATAATATCTTTCTACATTAGAATACATTTATTATGTCCAGACGGATGGATTTGAACAAACTAGTCCAATGAACTTACGCGTGTTTTATATCCTCACGGGTCGAGCTCGACACAGGACTTCCTATTAATGTATCGATCGGGTCGCTTCCGTTTTAATTACGTATTTATTTTAGTTACGAATGATGTCTCGTAGAGTTACAGTCGATCCAGAGCTTGCAAGTGTTCGGTGCGGCCGGAGGTGCAAACATGTCTTCGTAAGGCTCGGCGTTCCTAATTTGGGACATATATGAACTTTTATTGAGTAACATAGGGTTCTAAATTCAAATCGCACAAATATGTCTGGGGTCTTGCGAGGATATGCAATCGACTACACTTCTGTCTTCCTTCGATGGCACGGCTAGTGAGAGTATTGTGGTTCCGCACCGCTTCGACTATGCTGGAGCAGGCGGGTCATTATACGAGCGTTTGTTCCGGATCACTTTCGTGGACACGGTTTTGTCGAAACGTCTGTAGATTTTAATGGAATTTCCAATTACTTATTAGAAGTCCCGGAACGAAATATCTCGAAATGCCACAAAAATCTACCGCAGACTTCGACAAAAAAATTACCACGAAACTCAGGCGGTTGATACACCCGAAAATTCCATGCGCTTCTACCCGCACCGACCAACTCGACGGATTCAATTCAGTCTAATAATATAAAATGATTACCGTTTGTTCTGTTAGCTTGAAAGGTTTATAAATTTATTGTATTTACATAAATATTACGTTACTTTTGTACATTTGAATTTTGTTACTTGAATATATGTTATTATTTAAGCTGTTTATATTTAAATATGGTGTTTTCGACACGATTTGACTTGACGCAAGTTGTCTTACGTTAACTGTAGGCTTTTTTGTGTACGCATTGGTCTGGTGTATTTGGTTTCTTCCTAAAATTATTATCCGTGTACGAGAGTTCCATTCAGCTAGCCGTATGTCGAATATAGGGAGTTACTACGTTAGTTGTTTAAGGACATTTTTGATGCATTTGATATAAACTTTTTTTACTAGAAACCCAAGGGATACAATAAAGCGATAATGTGAATTGTAAAAACCGATACCAATGTTTTTTGCACGAACGCTTTTACCACATGAATGTAATATATTGTACATTTGGGTCTAAATGTGCTGAGTGAATTGAGCTGACAGGTCAGTGCCAAGTTTTGCTATTGGCATATTGTGAAAGCACAAAGTAAATATACATGTACACATATATAATTGTTTACCATGTTCAGAGATTTATGTTATTGATTTAGTGTGTTGCTTCGTGTTATTATTTAGTGACTTACTTGTTTATAGTAAGAAACATAGTTTCTATTATGGAGATATATGATTTTATTGTATTAACTTATTTGTTGTTACGTCTTTATTTCTATCGTGCCGTTTAAGGTCTGTTTCATAACGCACACTGCGACGTCAGACTTTGTCAATAGCAAAGCTTTAATTAAGATACAGCTGTCTGATATGCTCAAGATAATGTGAAATTGAAACTTAGCGCACAATATTGGAAACTTTCTATTGATGTTAACCACTAAAGTGCAATCTCTGTGTATGCCCTGTACATAGGAACTGTTTTCGTTTGTGCATTTGTACTGCCATACTGAACTAGTTTGAGAACCTGCGCGCCGTTTACAAGTTGCGGCGGCGCGGCGTTGGCGCGGCGTCACACCGCGTCGCGTGGTGTGTGACGTCACTCCGTGTCGCGTCCGTGTCGCGCGGCACGTGACGTCACGCGACAGGCGCCGCGAGTGTGTTCCACTATAGACTGATGTTTTATATAATTGACGTCCACAATGACGCCCGATGTGGGTTTATGTCTTAAATTGCAGTGTAGTGTTTAAAAGGAAACAAAGCACAATGAAACTTATTGTATTGGTGATTAGTTATATTATTAAGTGGGCGCACGCCGGGCCGCGCCGCCGGCGCCACGCGGATTCGTATATTCCGTGCGAATGACTGAATTCGTGACCGGTATGGTTCTTACCTGTTTGATTTTCGGTTGGGCGATGACTACACAAATATTGCTAAAACTATATTATAGTCTAACGTTGCTTTACCTTTTGCGTGAGATTGTGAGAGTTTTAGCTTAAGTTTACGACTGAAGACGGATGCCTGTATGAAATATTGTAAATTATAATTTCTCATAAAATATAATTTTTTTCAGCTACGCAAGTTGTTTGACTTTACCTATGCCGACTGTACATTCGGCGAGATATCTCGAGCCAGTGATGATTCTGTAGAGCGCACGACTCCTAATAACCTCTTATGCTGGCTGTACATTCTCGCCAAGACAAGGTGAGACACATCCATGTTGTCCTTCCTTTACATAAAGGGATCGAAGAGGACGACACGCTTGAATGCACGCCCGTTCCCGGCGAGAGTGTGTACATAAAGCATTAAAAGTGTCCTCATAATCCCGTGCGACACTCGCTGTTAGGAAGCCTAGCCTAACCTGAACTTAGGGTTTCACACAAGAAATTTTTCGAGTGGTCTCGCGAGTATATACAGTCGGGTATACTTTGAACTGATTCTTTAATAATATTGCTACACCCTCTTGAAATGAATGAACCAACCAGACACCGTTTAACGCATTCACTGCCACTCCCCTTTTGCTGGACATTCGCTAGGTGCCGCTCTTTGCTGTGCCCCAAACGCACATGTGCGTTCAACCAAGTATTAATGAAGGCACAGGGCGAAAGTCACTACCTAAATATTATGAACCCGTCTGCGCGAGCTTCAAGGCACTGGGTGAAAGTAACGAAAACGCATTCGTGCGTTGGTGGCAGTAAATGCGTTAAAGTATCTAGATCTGCCTGAATTCATTTTCTACCTACCTAGATGATTTATGTTGCCTTTTTCTATTGTACGCCATCAATTGTTTTATTTCTAAACCAAAGATTTTCTAGAACAGATTACCGGGGGTGCCGTTTTTTGAGCGGTGCATCGCGCTCCTGGCAACGTAGTGGGTGATGCACCAGGTATAGTCATCATATGAACCCTGGCCTCCCCAAGGATCTCATCAACTGTCACATGCTGCCTTCATCCAACGGTTTCCTTTGACCTGGCCAGATTGTCGGGCCACTTCGGCGACGTGCGTAATGTACAATCAAATTAATCTCGTTTTGCAGGTCAAAGCTTCCGAAAATATATAGGTAGGAATTATTAAAAGGCGTGGTGAATTTAATATTGACCATCGCTTTTGAAATGTGCGCAAGTACTAAAAAATTTAAGGGGTTTCGTCAAACGGACCCATTTTAAAGAACAATGTTAGCGAGGGTAATTTATCAATAACAGTTTCCTTACGACAATTGCTACAATTTACAGCTGACAGCAAACAATTTCGAAAGTAAACGTGCAATTAGTCGATAATAAATGTTTTTACGTTAAATATAACTATTTTCAACAAAAAAATATTCGCATTTCTCGATAATATTTTTCATGAGAAAATCGTTTGAAAATGGTTAAATACAAAAAGAAATGGTATTGCTATCATTATTACAAAAAAAACCGGCCAAGAGCATGTCGGGCCACGCTCAGTGTAGGGTTCCGTAGTTGCCAATCCTTCACAATATATTTAAATTACGAGAAAGATTTCAAGCTCTATAAAAAGGTCGTAAACGCCAAAGTAACTGTAATTACTTGTGTAACGTTCGAAGCATAAGGACGCCGCGCGGCACTTACGTCATTTAAAAGAAAATTATGAAATTTTGCGTGTGCGTGTGGATTGAGTGAGCACCCTTCAAAAATGAAAAAAAATGTGCTGATCATTTAGTAAAAGTTCTAAAACAATTGTAAAACTAATTGATGAATTTGTAAAACGATAAATAAAAAGAATACATTCATTAACGTATGCTCACTCAGTTCTCACAAACAACCAACGAAATCTGTGAATGTGTTTATTTAACATGTAATATTTATATCCTAATTTTTAGTAAAACTTATGCTTAAGGTAGGTAATAATTTGTAGATCACCTGGTTACGTATTTAAAGTTTTACAAATAATTTCGTATGCTCACTCAATCCGCATACTTTCGAAAACCCGATTTCTGATGAAAATACAGACAGACAGACAGACAGACGGACATGGCGAAACTATAAGGGTTCCTAGTTGACTACGGAACCCTAAAAACCTAAGGTTTTTACTAAGATTAACGTAAAACTGAGTAAATAACATAACACGTACCTATTGTATTAGCATTTATACAATTAATCTAGTCGTAAATCTGACTGATAGTGATATAATGGACGAATTGAATGTACCTATATTCTTATTGATGGTAAAACTTGATATTACGTCCATCAACGGTTTTAAAAAGAATTACTTCTGATATATTATTAAAACTAATGTGTCGTGATGGACATGCTGTGCTTTCGTGCATAACGTTTGATGTCACAGTCAGATTACCACAGCCGGCATGTCGATCGATGCTGGATTTTATAGCGACTTAATTTTACCTAATGATGTGACGGCAGCTAACAAATTAGCCGCCAGTGCGGCCAAAATAGCCCTAAACAATTTCGAATGGAGATATGTAACCATGGTTCTTCATAATTCAACAATAATTCTTGGACTAAGCGCCTTCATGCAGATCTATCGGAGAAGTATAATCGTTGGCCGAGGTACTTTTCTCCACGGCAACGAATCATCTGGCGACAGGATCAGGCAGTTTGTGGTCTTTGGATCGGACTTAAATAACATAAAGCATATGCTGGACTGGATGCGAAAAAGGCAGTTTGACAACACCGGCAAATTTATTTTCATTTGCAGAGACTGTGACGAACGAGAAGCGATGAATATATTTTGGAACCATAAGATAATCAATTTGGTTTTTATTAAGGACAGTGACTCTCCAAGCAAAACAGTTGGGTTTACTTATTCCATTTACGACAACGAAAATTGTGTTATTAGTCCACCTGTGCCGCTTCAAGAATCCTGCATTCGTAATTCTTGTGTGAACATGTTTCCTATGAAGCTGAGAAATTTACATTCATGTCAAATTACAGTGTCGACGTTTATTCAAGTACCGTACATGTCTCTGAAGACAGGAATTCCGAAGGGGGCTGATGGTGATCTTTTGGTTCTCATCGGAGAAGCTTTGAACGCTACCCTGAAGGTGATGACGCCGCATCGGGGCGACGGATGGGGCATGCCAGACAAGAACGGCGATTGGATAGGATCATTTGGGGACATTTACAACGACCTCGCTAACTTCTCGATGACATCTGCGGCTATAACCATAACGAGATTCACGGAGTTCCAAATGTCTACAGACTATAATGTCGTGAACATGGTGTGGGTCACGCATCCCGCAATACAACTCCCGGCTTGGCAGAAGTTACTCCGTCCCTTTGGAATGAAAGCTAGGATATCTTTAGCTTTTACATATTTACTCGTCTTACTAGTTGCTGTATTCGTGAGAAGCAATTTATGGGTGAAATTAACCCGAAGAATCACTTCGGAAAGGCCCCTTACGGATGTCATTTTTTATTCCTGGACTATATGCATGGGCATGCCCACGACGTCATTGCCATCAAAACCTGCATTCCTGTCAATTTTCCTGCTGTGGATATTTTATTGTTTTATGATAAGAACGTTCTATCAAGCAGCTCTTATTCACGCTATGAAAGACGATTCTAACTATCCAGAATTTGAAAATCTAGAGGACATTTTAAATTCTGGTTACCCTTTGGGTGGAGTAGCGACTGTTAAGGAGTACTATATTGACACTCCAGATGTGTATAACAACTGGAAAGCCATCAACAGCACGGAAATATTTCAGACCATGGTTAATTTATCAAATGGTATGAGGTATGTCCTAGCGATGAATAAGGATACCACCAAGAATTTCCTTATGAAACATTATGGAGAATTACACATCGTACCACAGAAAATAGTGGTGAGTCCAACGGTTTTGTTTTTTAAGAAATTTTCTCCGTTGGCAGAACCTCTAAATCGTATTCTAGGCCAATTGACTGAAAGTGGTTTTACACATAAATTGTATAAAAATCATGCTACTGTCACCGTGACGAAGAAGACAGAAAGTAGAGTACCAATGAACGTCGAACAATACATGGGTTGTTACATAGTGTTGGTCGCAGGTTGGGCTGTATCAATAATAACATTTCTTTTAGAGAAATACTGTTACAAATGTGGTTTAAGATATCTAAATATATGTCGTTAAGTTGTTATTTCATTCAATAAATAGGAAAACAGCGTGTATGTTAAATATATTTCTATTTATTTAAAATTAAAAAAATCATTATTATATTAAAATCATATTATCATATTAAATTAGATATAAAAAATATGAAGGTAAATTCCATTTTTAGAAGTGACTCCAAACTACAGTTCTAGGCTCATAGGTACGAGCATTTTTAAAGTTTCCCATAGGTACCGTAAGCCGCAAAAATAAACCTGACCCCCAACCCAACATAGTACTTATCCACTCAATTGCTTTTGGTAGCTACGGCTACCTGTCACCGCTCTTATTTAATTATACAAATAGAGTCCAACTAAAAAATTCGAAGCATTTGAGTGGCTAATTACTAGTACGTTCATTGCCCCAAACATCCATTAGGTACCTACATTCCCCTCATACACCTATTTCCCAGCAAGTACATTCCTCATTCGCCTATATCAGCAAGTCCTTTCCTCATGCGTCCATTTCGCAAGTGAAGTCCAAGACACGCACAGTAAAGTGTAATGCCACGGTACCTATTAGGTAGGTAACGAAACTTTGTAACGTCATACGTGTATTTTTTTTTATAAAATTAAATGTTCTCGATTCAGACGAACACTAACAACAAAATCTTATTTTTTCAAGTTGTCCACTACCCAAAGGTTGTCTGGAAGAGATCGCTCTTTAAGACCGCCTGTTGTTTACCTCTAATTGTAATTTCTTGTATTGTATTTCTCCTGTATATTTTATGAGGTGTGCAATAAAGAGTACTTGTATTTGTAACACTTGAATGATAAACATATAACTAGTTCACCTTAAGAGGCCTTAATTCCTTTTTTATGCTCGCGTACCTACTTTAATCTGTCAATTATAATTTTACAGACAAAATCACAATAACGCACTTTTTAACCCTGTACCAAAATTTTATACTCTGATACCCGCTAAAGAACTTTAATATTCATAAGAAATCTCTCTACTCAACTCTAATAATTTCAAAAAGAGAACATCAGCATATTTGATTTAAAAAAAGAAAAAGCACGCTACTGTTAGTATTATTATATCGAAACTATTCATCTTTTATCAAGTGGAATAAAAAAAGGAGGAATTAACTACGCCCACGACCACGAAGTATTTTTCTGCTTTGCCCTAAGGTTGACTGGTAGAGAATGCCCTATGACATTAAGTCCGCCTTTTATGCGTTGTTTTTCTATTGTGCAATAAAGTTTAAATTAAATAAATAAATCAGTTAAAAATGAAAACATTGTAATAACTTAATCTCGGTTGAGTAGTTCCGAACACGGAGATGTCGTAGATGGTTAACAGCCAGCTATACCCACGAGAGTTGAGGTAAGTAAGGCACACAATAATAGTTCCTTGTAATGACAGCGAGTTTTTAATATTTACTGCTGTTTTTTCGTATGTACCGATAGCAAATTCAGCAGTAAACTCCAAGATTGACTAAATGTTTATTCAAGGTAAGTATCTCGTTGTTGGCTACAGAATGTTCTTGCATGGCGACCAAATACTCTTCGTCACGACCAAATGGTATTTTTATGGTCGCAGTGGATGATTGTCAGTCGCGACCAAATCGACGCTGGGCTTAACTTGGGTGCGTCCCATATTCTATACAAACTTTTGGCATAATTTCAATTTATAAACATACGAAAGATATAATGCACGATATATATAATAAGAAATACCATATTTTCATGAAATATAAGGCTTGATAGGTATAACATTCAATTCATATAATATCATATGTTATAATGGTTATTTTGTCTAATAATTTTAGATATAATATGTATTTTGTACAACAATTATGACATATAATATAATATCATTTGAAATATCTATCATATAATATAATATTATATGACATAACTAGTACCATTTTAATAGGAAACACCCAAATACTCCGAAATATTTTATACCGATTTTCCTTATTCCTAAGAAATTAAATTCCGATCGTTAAAAACCACGAAATTTAATATTCCGAATTTTAAGTCGAAGTCCGAGTTTTTTTTATATCCTATAATTCTCGGATATCGAAGATTTAAAAGCCCAACGTGGCTCTAGCCCGAAAATTAGAATTAGCCCGATTTAGAATTTTCCGAAGTTTCATAGCTTTCGGTAAAATGCACTTTCGTATTTTCAATAATCGCAATTTTCACTTTTAAACTGATAAATTTAGGATTTTTGAAAATCGGAATCAAGAAATTCGGAGTACTTACCTATATTTGTAAGAGCGAAACGAGCGCAGGCAAGGCAGGTAAAGCAGGTCCGACTTGGCTTAAGTTAGGTACGACGGCGAGCGAAGCGAGGAGGAGTGTTAGGTTGAACTAAGACCCTAACGAGTGAGCGAAGCGAGCGAGCCGCGCAGGTCTGATTTGGCTTACGATTTTTAACATTACCATTTTTCACCTTAAGGCAGATCCGACTTGGCTTAGGTTAGTTACGACGACGAGCGAAGCGAGGAGTGTTAGGTTGAACTAAGACCCTAACGAGTGAGCGAAGCGAGCGAGCCGCGCAGGTCTGACTTGGCTTACGATTCCTAACATTACCATTTTTCACCTTAAGGCAGATCCGACTTGGCTTAGGTTAGGTACGACGACGAGCGAAGCGAGGAGGAGTGTTAGGTTGAATTATGACCCTAACGAGCGAGCGAGCCGCGCAGGTCCGACTTGGCTTACGATTCCTAACATTATTTATTTTACCTTAAGGCAGATCTAACTTTGCTTGGGTTAGGTACGACGACGAGCGAAGCGAGGAGGAGTGTTAGGTTGAACTATGACCCTAACGAGCGAGCGAAACGAGCGAGCTGCGCAGGTCCAACGTGGCTTACGATTTCTAACATTACTTCGATGCTTCGATGTTTCGAGTAAATGTATATTATATTTAATACTAATTAAATGTTTTAAATGTTATACCACTAGATGATTATACACAATTTCATACCTACAGTTCATTATATACTATAAAAATATGCATTTTATTGTTATGTTTCGTTCAGTATACAAATTGAATATTATACCAATTAAATTTATTCCAATTGAGCCTATGTCTAATGAGTGTTATATCTATTGTTTATATATTTTCTATTACTTACCCGCTTAACTTCATAGGTTTCTTTTATTCTTTCGTTGGCAGTTGGTATAGTATATAGATACTTGATGAGATAAAGGTTAGGCTAACAAATTGTATGAAATTTAATAATAATTATCATCTAATCAAATTTTGTTTCAAGGACCGTTAGTTACGGAGATATGCACATTTAAAACACTGGAAAAGTCGCATTTTCCGGAAAATTTTCAAAATTCTGGCTTTAGATCGCTGTAAGTAATTCAGTTAGTTACTGACTAGTCTAGGAAAACAAGTAGAGAATTAAATTTACTAAACCTAATTTACATTTCAAATTTTGTTTCTAGGACAGATAATTACGAAGATATGTAAAAAATAAAGACACATGTACCGAAAACGTATGTAAAAATGGACTTGCGTTTTATAAGCAATTATATAAACTTCCTATTAGGAAATTAATTCGTAATTCTCTGTCCTAGAAACAAAATTTGAAATGTAAATTATACTCAATTTAATTCTCTACAAAATTGCCTAAGCTTTTTAGCTAAAATGCTCCTAAATGAAGATATAAGCCAGAAGTTTGGTACATTGCTGGAAATTGCGTATTTTTTTTTAATTTATATGGTCCCGTACCTCAATCGGAAAAAACGGAACCCTTCTAGGATCACTTTGTTGTCCGTCCGTCTGTCTGTATGTCAATACCCTTTATCTCGAGAACGCGTGGAGGTATAGAGGTGAAATTAACACCATATGTGCTGTGAAACAATCAAACTTCTACGTTAACTTAAAAAAAAGATATGGCCATTTATGTCGCAAAAAACGTACATTTCGACACTCTTAAGGGAATCAAAATGATAGGGTACTTCCCAATGACCTAGAACTATGACATTTGGCAAGTAATATCGTCACATACTACAAATACTTATAATAGTACATTACGTAACAAGGGTGGTAAACGAGTTACAAACGAGTGTCTATCAGGCTTTAATGACACGAGTTTGGAATTCCTTCCACCACAGTCGCATACGACGTTTTTGATCACACTTTGGAGGAAATAAAACAAAAGTAATAAATAGTAGTCAACACCAATATTACTTATCGCCCTAGGGCGTAATATACGACTTACTGCCTGGTTTTCTAGCATGTAAACAATTAAAGTGTGATAAAAATTACTTACCGCCTAGGGCGTAATTTACGACTTACCGCCCGCTTCTCTAGCATATTTAAACCCTTGTTTAAGAGTAAGTGTGATGAAAAAATCTGAAAACTACATTTGTAATAAAATCATAAAAAATATAGTCCTTTTCAAACATCATATTTGTAGAACTCGGTTGCGTTAAGTTTGCTATGCGGCGCCATACATTTCAAGTGCAAACTTAACTCAACCAGGCCAATTAAGATGGGATAATGACAATAATTTAAAAATTAATATTAATAAGACATGCTTAATTCAATTTAGAACATTTAGACATACAGATAATAAACTAGATATACAATATAAAAATGAAAAAGTACAGGAAGTTGAAACAGTAAAATTTCTTGGTGTTCACCTAGATAAGTTTTGTAGCTGGAAAACTCACGTTGATTATGTCTGTGAAAGGCTAGATAAATTTGTATTTGCTTTAAGGAGGTTAAGCAGCACTTCTTCTAGAGAGGTAGCTTTGATAGCTTATCACGGACATGTATCCTCTATTCTAAGCTACGGACTGTTACTATGGGGTAACAGTGTCGACACCGAACGAGCGTTTAGGGCACAAAAAAAATGTCTACGGGCCGCTTGCAATGCCCACTATCTCGCACCATGCAGACCTTTATTCATGTCTACAGAAGTCCTTCCCTTGCCGTGTATGTACATAAGACAGATTTCCATATTGGTAAAGGAGCACCCTGAATATTTTGATACACGAGATCGCTTCTTTCCCAGGTCAAGGTCCCGCGACACAAGGATAAAATACACTTGCCAAGAGGAAACCTTAACATATTTAGGAATAATTGTTACTGTATGGCAATCCGAATATTCAATAAACTTCCACAACAAGTCAAGGATTGCCATCCAAGGACGTTCAAAAGTACACTTAATAAATGGCTTTTGTCCAAGTGCTTTTATTCTGTCAGAGAATTCTTGACGGACAATAATACAAATACTTAATTAGCCCTTTGACTGCCAAAGACGGCAAATCACGTCATCGGGAATTCGTGCCACTGACGCCAACGACGTCTATTGACGTCAAAATTTCAATGGTCAAAAACATGCTAATTCAAACCACTATCTGTGTTTTTACATCTCTGTTGATTTTGGAGCAACTTTTTTTTTTTTGGTTTGGCGTCAGTGGCACGGTGAATTGCTTTGCCCCTTGGCGCTCAAAGGGTTAGAGGAATTTTAATGTAATTGAATTATTTATTATTTGACAATATTTGTTGCATTAAATTACATTTGTATAGATTACTATAGATAGTCAAATAAATAATTTAATAATTTCTAGTTTACAAATTATTACCGTCAACATAATACCTAACCTAATTACGAAAGTCAAACCCGCTCGTTATCGTTTCCGGTGCGAAAGTGCCCATAATGCTCACGGCATTACCCCGCTGGATGGCTATGGACAGCCTCTGCACCAGAAACGATTCGGAGCGGGGGTCCTCTCCCTTTTGTCTTAGTCGACGGCCTATGTCACGCACAAATTGCTTCGCATCAACACCCCAGCAGCCCGCCGTTTCCACCGCAAAAGGGACGAAAATATACCCCGAGCCCAAAGGAGCATACTTTGACAATGAATTATTAACTATTTATTGAATTATTTTCTATGAGGTTATTATTTGTCATTACCATTATTATTGTACCTTTTTTTTATGGATCATAAAATTATTGACGAAATTATGAATATGCATGCACTTGAATAATTATTACCATTGTTTAAAATGTATAGTAAATAAGCATAAAATCTTTGACATTCTCGTATTTATATTAATGCACGCTATTTACCCATATTTTGAAAAATGTAATATAAATTCACATGCCTATAAGGGCAGAATGTATGAATTGACAATTCCAAAGCATATAAATATCACCTTATGTACGCACCATATATTCTGTGAATAAATGATTATGATTATGATAAGTGAAAGTTTGTACGGAACCCTCGGTGCGCCAGTCAGACTCGCACTTGGCCGGTTTTTTAAAATGTGCATATCCGTAAGTATCTGTCCTTGAAGCAAAATTTTAAATGTAAATTATAGTAAATTTAATTGTCTACAACATTGTCTAAGCTCCTTTCTAGCTAAAATGCTCCTAAATGTTATCATAAAAAATCTGCAGAAATTGCCGGTTTTTTCAATATGGCGGCGGGCGCGGAGGAGCGGGAATTGTTAAACACTCACTAACCATCCTAGACAACATATCAAAAATTCAAAACTACCGGACCGTTTTATTCACTGGATTACACAAAGACAAGGATGACATCTCCTTGGATGTTTGAAAAAAAAAAAACAAATATTTCTTGCAATATTGTTGTAGTAACGGTTACCCTATTACGGACCCTCTCCTTGCTGATAAGGTTTTTAAATGACTTATTCAAATCAGTCTATCGTTATAAATCCGCATGAGGGTGTAGGTAGGTGATGAAGCAACGTCAGGCACCTACTCGTACAAGATCTTCAACGTAAAAATACGTTACAACGTCACATAATACGGACGATGATGTCATAAACAAGGAAGCTTCCAAGCTATAAAATTCCATTTTTTTCATATGGGCTAAAATGTTCACTTTGGTATCTACAAGTTAATGTTTGTTACAGAATAAAAAAACAAAACCTAATTTCACTTTAATTCAAAGTGCATTAAGAAAGTAGATAGTCGTCCGAAAGATAACGCTGACCCAACATGTAAACTAGCAATCATCGAGCATATTTTTTAAAAGCGTGACAAATTGATGCAATCAGTAATTTCATGCACATTACGTGATCGCGATTGTAGCTTTAACTAAAACTGAATTTAACTCCGCAAAATGGTTTTGAACAATACACAACTATTCATCAACGACGATTTCCCATTCATTAGAAATATGAGCAAAATTGCAGCGAAAATTGCGTTTTACAACTTTGAATGGCGATACGTTACATTAATTATGTTTAATAATATTAAAATAATCGGCTTAGCAACGTTTTTGAGTAATTACAAGCAGTCAGTGTTAGTGAAAGTGGGACAATTCAAATCCCACACCAGAGCCGCTATACTACAATTTGTGTTATTTGGGCAGGAAGCTTCTGAAATATCTGGAATGCTCCGATGGCTAGCTCAGAATCAATATGATACCTCAGGAAAGTATATCATCCATTGCTACGCAAAAGATGCAAGCAAATGCAGTGAAAAAGAAATTTTTGAAACGTTGGCTGGTGTTTACATAACGAACGTTTTATTAATAAAAGGATCCCTTGAAATGAAGGAGCCCATAGTATATTCATACTTTCTGGTTTTACCAGAGAAATGCATGAATAGCGAACCTGTGAAGATGAACATAAGTTTAAATTGTTCAAACGATACTTGTCTCAAGTCTGCATTCCCAGATAAGTTTTCAAATATGTATCAGTGTCCTTTCGTTGTTTCAACCGTGGAACAGCACCCGTTTATGTATATGTATAACGATAGTCTGCCAGAAGGTCAAGATGGAGATCTTTTGACTTGGGTCGTGCAGATTTTAAATGCAACTCTTGTTTTAAAAACACCCAAGGAAGGATCCGACTGGGGAGAGTACGTGAATAATAACTGGACGGGATCCCTAGGCGACGTGTTCAATGATCGCGCCCACGCCTCAATGTGCTCGGCGCCGCTGACCCCGGCTAAATATGGAAATTTCCAAATTTCTTTTACATATAGCTCCATGGATATAGTGTGGGCCGCGGGCTTACCCGATCTCAAGCCGCCATGGGAAAAGCTTTTATATCCTTTACCAATGTCCGCAAGGATCATAATATTCTTCATGTTTATTGGGATTATTTTCATGAATACGTTTACAAAGACGCGTACTTGGAGAAAAGTTATAAGAGCCCTTAAAATAGGTCCGCCAAAGTCCAACTTGCTCTTTTATTGTTGGGTTATTTTTGTGGGTCTGCCAGTAATTAAAATGCCTTCCAAGCCGCCTTTGTTAATAGCAGTCGGTATGTGGATATGGTTTACTTTTATCATCCGAACCGTTTATCAGGCAGCGCTGATACATATTATGAAACAGCGTATTTACGCTGAGCCTTATGACACATTTCAAGAAGTTCTTGCAAGCAGGAGACCATTCGGAGGACATTCTGTTTATAGAGAATACTATTCGGAAGACAAATTTATTTATGACAGTTATATCAGCATGAATCTAGCGGAAGCGAGGCAAACTGCGGACTTGATGGCAAATGGATCTTTAGACTTCGTGATAGCTATGAATAAGGAGACAGTATTGTTCAGATTAATGAAATACAAAGGTACAAGACACTTGCAAATAATTCCGCAAAAAATTGTTAACAGTCCAACGGTTATGTTCTTCAGGAGATTTTCGTTTATCACTGCTCCTGTGAGTCGCATCTTGAGCGTTTCATTGGAAGGGGGATTTAGTCAAAGATTGTATTCACGTTTCTTTAGCAGGGGAATGTCATTCATTCGTCACTCGAACAAGCAACGCACTGAACCGCTGCGATTGGAACAATTTTTGGGCAGTTTCTTTATCTTAGCTAGCGGCTGGTTTATTTCAGCCATTTTCTTTAGTGTTGAAGTGATATGTGGTAGATTGATTAACGCTTCTATGCACCCATTTCTACCGTGATAATACTGAGTCATAATCAGTGAATTTGATATTAAGTAGATGGAGTTAACCTAACCTAACCTATGTATTAAATATTATGACGACCGTTCAACTTGTAATGTACATGAACATAAAGCACAAATTAGTAAAATCCTATAAGTTGTATTGTTAACTTGATTGGTGTTTCATTTTGCTGAGTCTCATCCCATTTCCAAACTTGGACAGACTACTGTCAGAAAGTTATTATCGGTCGGTGTAAGTCTAATGGAATAAATAGAATACAGTTTAGTGTATAATTTGGGCAGTAAGACTCGGTAAAATTCAAACTGACGGACGGCAACAAAGTTTTGTTAATTACTCAGTCAGTGTATTTACCACAGAGACGTATTTGCCGGAGTGTAACTGTTGCTTTTGCGAAAATAGATGTTTTATAAATTTTGGTGTAGGTAACTGTTGCATTTGCGAAAATAAAAAAAGATATATAGTTAAAACTAAAATATTTTCAAGTTTCCTTTTATAACGCTTTTCATTCACAAGCTTTTACAACATTTAAGCACTACAGTAAGTGCGTAGCAACGCACTGAACCGCTGCGATTGGAACAATTTTTGGGCAGTTTCTTTAGCTTAGCTAGCGGCTGGTTTATTTCAGCCATTTTCTTTAGTGTTGAAGTGATATGTGGTAGATTGATTATTTATTATTTATTTATTAGAAGCGTAGATGGAGTTAATCTAACCTAACCTATGTATTACATATTATGACGACAGTTTAACTTGTAATGTACATGCACATAAAGCACAAATTAGTAAAAACCGTTGTATTGTTAGCTGGATTGGTGTTTCATTTTGCTGAGTCTCATCCCATTTCCAAACTTGGACAGACTACTGTCAGAATAGTTATTTACGATACAAGTTTGTAATCCTAAACTTGGCAGACTATCTAATAATGCACATTTTAAATTAAAAAAATCTACCGGTCAGTAACGATCGATTTATATTTTCTGTTTAGTATTAAATCGAAGCATGATGTGCACACTTTCTACGAAAAAATATATTTTTGTGCTCTGGCAGCAAATTTTGACCAGTAGCTCGCCAGATGGCTGACCATGCGCATGCGACTATGAAGCTCAAGGTAAAAAAAAATATATAATTTATTAATATTTACTTGGTAAATAGAAAATCACTCTAACTTATTGCTGAATAGTTGAACTAATGATTTTAAACTAAAATTAATAGAAAAGAACTCGTTTTCCAAGTAAAATATTAGCATATTTTAGGGTGTATCTTTAATAATAAGATGGCAGTGTGCATTAAAAGATACACCAATGCACATATTAAAGTTAATAATAAGCTGGCAGTGTGCATTCAATTTTAATACCTATGTGCATTTTTGGATACAGTTATTATAATTGACCGGCGATTGACCTGATGGTAAGTGACTACGGGGTCGAAGATGTAGGTCTCTGGTTCATCAACAACCTTGAAGACCTAAATTATTAATTTTTAAGCAATACACACCATGGGAGCGAGTTCCATCCATTATAGCGATAGTAAATAGAATATAAACCGACAACATAAGGTTGAAGTCGATTCTCTTGCCTGGATGCCAGATGGTGAAATAGGGATGGTGGGATTGAATCCTGCAATTCCTACAAACATCTCCAAAATAGATCCGATAGTAAACTGACATGTTGGTAACTTTGCGGCGATGTTTGAGGCTCTCGATGATGCCCCTAACCGGCGAAGCCGGCGGCATTACCAATGAGCTCGCGTTCTGCTGAATCCAAGGTACCCCCTTTGTTTTTTTGTTAGAGCACTTTTATTAAGCTCTATAAGTAAATAGTATCCATTAAACGCTGTGGTTTGAGAAAATGTCTTAAACATTTTCTGTAAAAAAGCACTAGGTTCTCTTTTGCTATGTAGCAGGCAAAGTGTCCTTAAATATATAAATTTAGTTTTGTGAACACTTGGCAATGTATCTAATAAGATACATGCTATAAATATTAAAATAAATTTTAATTTTATATATTTTTTTCGTTTATTATTATAGCTAACTAACTAAATAAAACAAGAAAAAAAATTAAAAACGCACACCTAATTCCCTGCCAAGTATAGGGGTAAAGGTAGGTGATTTGATTTCAGACGAGTGTAATTTTTATTCACGAGCGAGGTACGAGCGAGTGATTAAACAAACACGAGTTAGAAATCATCTTACACACGAGTGTCGTACAAAACTTTACTATGCATGTACAAAGACTGTTTGCATTGGAAAAAAGTATTTTGATTTGATTTATCCAACAAGAGGTCGTCGTTAACGTTTTTTACTTCATCAAAAACATTTTACGGGTTAAAATTTATGATTCGTCCCTTTATCTCGACATTATGTCAGCAGATTTGTACAAAACAACTTCGAAATAAACTAGACATCAATAAAAAATGGCGAGGTTATTTGTAAACTGCGCTCGACATGTGTACCACTGCGCATGTGCAAAAGTATTTTTTTTAATATTCATCTTATGTCAAAATGGCACAAGCGCGTGTACATTCAGCTAAATGTATTAATGAATAACGATTTAAAGTTCGTTTATTAATCAAATTTTATATCTAATGTAATGAATGACGTGTTAAATGAATTAATTAATGAAATATTGGTTTTTTGTACTTTTATATGTAATAATAATCGGTATTTGACTAATTTATCAAACCTTTTGTAAACAATAAAACCTCTTTGTGTGAGGCTGTCAGATACAGCTAGAAATTAAAAAAAAAAAGAAAAGTAAAAAGCACTAAGTGTGGAAAAGTAGTACTTTCCGCACAGTTTGAATGCCTAGAATACGCTCTTTTCGAGTACATGCATTGTAAAGTTATTATCGGTCGGTGTAAGTCTAATGGAATAAATAGAACACAGTTTAGTGTATAATTTGGGTAGTAAGACTCGGTAAAATTCAAACTGACGGACGGCAACAAAGTTTTGTTAATTACTCAGTCAGTGAATTTAAAATGGCCCACGTGTATTTACTGCAGAGACGTATTTCCCGGAGCGTAACTGTTGCTTTTGCGAAAAATGTTATTTAATAAATTTGAGTGTAGGTAGGTAACTTTTGCTTTTGCGAAAATAAAATAGATAAGTATATAAAACTTAAATATTTTCAAGTTTCCTTTTATAACGCTTTTCATTAACAAGCTCATACAAAATTTAAGCGCTATAGTAAGTTCGTATGTATGTATGTAAACTCTTTATTGTACATTAAAAATATATATACATAACAAAGACAAAGTTCGCAAAGATAACAAATATAGTTAGGTACCTACGTACATAAATCAGTAATGTGATGAATATTGATTCTAAGGTTTTTTTACCATGCTCTTTATTTTTTTAATTTAAGGTTTTAATAGTACGTAACGTAACAAGGGTGGTAAACGAGGAATTACAAACGAGAAACTGACTTTTCCCTGCCTTTGCAGTAATGTACTATTATTTTTAAATATCTACCGAATCTATATAATAATAAAAAACACAATAAACAACTCACTGCTCCCTAATTACGTGAAATCTCAAAAGAACTTGATTAGATTATTCTGAACATAATATCTTAAAACACTTTGTAAAAAACCGGCCAAAAGCATGTTGGGCCACGCTCAGTGTAGTTCCGTAGTTGCTCATTCTTCACAAGAGACGGGCTTAAAACAGCTGTTTTAAGGTTTAAGTTACGAGAAAGATTTCAAGTTCTTTAAAAAGGTCGTAAACGCCAAAGTAACTGTAATTTCTTATTACCTTCTGGAAGTCAACTTACGTCCTTTTAAAGAAAATTATGAAATTTTGTGATAACTCAAAAACGGATGAACCGATTTTGTTTAATATACTTTTCATTGAAAGTACTTATTAGGCCTCATTTACATGAATTTTTCCATATTTTTTGACCCGCGGTTGAAAAGTAGGGGGGGGGGGGGGGGGGGCACTCCTTTTCGGGTTCCGTAGTCAACTAGCAACCCTTATAGTTTCGCCATGTCCGTCTGTCCGTCCGTCCGCGGCTTAGCTCCGTGATCATTGGTACTAGAAAGCTGAAATTTGGTATGAGTATATATATATATGTATCACGCCGACAAAACGGTAAAATAAAAACTAAAAAATATTTTTTTTTTCGGGTACCACTAACCTAAAGTGGGAATGTTTTTTTTTTTCGTTTCAACACTAGTGTGTGGAGTGTCGTTGAATAGGTCTTTTTAAAATAATAGGGGTCTCCAAACATATTTTTTTGATAGTCAGCAGTTTTGTAAATATACGCTCCGAAAATAGAAAAAATAGCGTCCCCCCCTCTAACTTTTCAACCACGGGCTAAATAAGTTACAGCTTTATAGGACTGTACTTTTCATTGGATATCCATCAAATGCTCACTGAGACGATTCTAAAGAACCCAAGCTCGGTAGGATTGCTTTTTCTAATATAGAGTTCCTATGGCCACCTTCCGGCTCCATCATCAGATCAGCCCCATGGTACCATATTATTGTATTGTCATCAAAGTTAAGTGAGTATGCAAAATTTCAGCTCAATCGGCTGACGATATCTGCTTCAAAATTGAGTTGCAAGATTTCACCCGAACAAACATACTTAGATACATACATACAATGCAAGTTAAATAAAAGATTTTAAAAATTATGAATAAATTCATGAAAATGAGACCTTATAAGTACTTTCAATGAAAACTATATTGAACAAAATCGGTTGAGCCGTTTTTGAGTTATCACAGAATTTCTCAATTTTCTTTAAAAGGACGTAAATTGACTTCCAGAAGGTAATAAGTATCTACAGTTAATTTGACACTTACGACCTTTTTATAGAGCTTGAAATCTTTCTTGTAACTTAAAACCTGTTTTAAGCCCGTCTATTGTGAAGGATGAGCTACTACGGAACCCTACACTGAGCGTGGCCCGACATGCTCTTGGCCGGTTTTTTTATATTCGGTGCGAATATTTACAAAACTGCTGTCTTGATCAAAAGATAATGTTTGAAGACCCCTATTATTTTTAACAGACCTATTCAACGAAACCCCACACACTAGGGTTGAAACGAAAAAAAAAGTCACCCCCACTTTAGGTGTACGAGAGGTACCCGAATTTTTTTTTTTTTAGTTTTTATTTTACCGTTTTGCCGGCGTGATACATACACATACTCATAACAAATTTTAACAAAAAAATATTTCAAATTTTAGCTTTCTAGTAGGTACTAATGATCACGGAGCTAAGCCGCGGACGGACGAACAGACGGACAGACGGACAGACGGACATGGCGAGACTATAAGGGTTCCTAGTTGACTACGGAACCCTAAAACCGTAACGTGTATCGCGGTGCCGTTTCTATGATTAAATATTCGTGACCCAAAACTTATCGGGACAAAGTTATTAACGTCTGCCTTATCGTAACCTAAGGGAAATCAATTCAGAATCCAATAACTGGCAGCTAAAATTTGCTTCAGGTGTTTATGAATAATATGGAACCAATATGCAGACTAGGCCAGAGGCCATGGAATAAGTTCTTTTTTTTATGTCATAGGGGGCAAACGAGCAAACGTAGGTATCGCCTGATGGAAAGTGATTACCGTCGCCCATAGAGACCTGCAACACCAGAGGAGTCACAAGTGCGTTGCCGGCATTTCACGTGGGAGTACGCTCTTTTCTTGAAGGTTTGAAGGTTGTATCTGCCCGGAAATACCGCGAGCGACAATTCATTCCACAATGCAGTCGTGCGAGGCAGTTGACAGACAATCGGTTGTTTCCATCACGAGTAATCCGGGCGCCTGTACGGAATTTCCCAAAATATTGAAAATAATAATAATTTTAACGGCTTACAACGGTCTCGAAGAGACTGCCAGTCAGTCTGTCCCTTCGAGACCATGAATGTAGCAATGTGAAAAACACTTTTTCACCTCACCAGCTCAAACATGGCTGCCTTGCTGCGAGATAACAGTGAACAAAATGCAATTTTGTTTCGAGCGTGAGTAGAAAGTAGCTTTTTAATTATTATTTTTTTGACTACGAATTGTCATTTCTCAGCCACAGGTTAGTTATAAAATTCGAATCATTCGAATTTCGATGCACTTTGTCTCTTTCATATCTGTATGAAAAAGAGAGTGATAAAGAAATATCGATTCGAAATTCGATTTTTGAATCCGACTTCGAATAAAAGCACGTTCCGATACACTTTATGCCAAAAAATAAAATATAAAATACCCGAAAAAGTTCATATCACAAAATATTGTTTTTAACGACCGAAGTTCAAATAATCGTAACTTTTATAAAAATCAAATAGAATATAACACACCTAAAGCTAGTTGCCTGCAGGTCGCACAACAACCCTCATAAACACTTTCTGAGCAATAGAGTTGTGAGTGCTTGGAACAAACTCCCCGAGGATGTAATTTCAGCACCTAACGTCAATAATTTTAAGAATAAATTAGACAAGCATACCACTGAGCAACGATCTCAAGACACAGATCGCTGGATATAGGCACTATCAGTTGTTAAACTGCCTGCCTCATTAGAAATAATAATAATAATAATATTGTTTGAATAAATAAGGTTTTTCAACTTTATACTGTACCAATAATTTATGACTTCACCAAATTATCATAGACGCAGTTTCGAAGCGTACTTTAAAAAATACCGAGTAAATTGTTATTTTCTTTTGTATTATATTTGTTTAGTGCTTTACGAGTTAAAATATTAATTAAACTATAAACAAAATCTCGTATAAAATAAAAAAAACACGTAATGTATCTGCTCAATCTTCCAATTTGATCAAATAATGACATCCATGGTGGTCGTGAGGGACTGGTACAGTGTTGTTGGAACGTATTATTTCAATTAAATATATTTTTACTTCGTTTCAAGCAGCGGGTATCTATTTTCTAATTATAAAAAATAATAATGTCATTAAAATCAGCAACAAAGACAATACACATACCTACACCTGAATGGTTGGAAGAAAAAGTACAAAAAGTCGAATATGTTCTCGCTGTTGAGGTAAAAAGTTGTGTGTGCTACACGAGAGCAAAGTTTTTGGCATCTCGTGCTATTGAGTCCCTCGCTGCACTCAGGATTCAAAATTAGGATCACTCGCTACGCTCGTGATTCAAACATAGAATCCTTCGCTTGCTCGGGACTCAAAATCAGCACTCGCAACAAAAAACAACTTTGCTCTCTTGTTGCACAAATAACTATTTTTACGCGAGTAAGGCCCGTTTCATTATACCTAATAATGTATGAAAATCGTGTAAGTTTCAAGCACTATAAATATATTAAGTATATACATAGGTAGCCTATATTGGTACGAGAAATCTAAAAGCATTCATGACACTGGTATGAAAAATCTTTATTACATTATTTCAGATAGGGACTCGTAAATTAGAACTAACAGTTGAATGTAACCTAGTAATTCATACACATTAATAACGAGTACATCTATACGTTAAGCGTACTACAAATTAGTCTAATCGCTCATTCATTTCAGCTGTTTACAAGGAATTTGGAGGTAAGTCACGTCTCATTAGTAAATAGTTGGGAAATGTTTGCCAGTTTGGAAATCTAACGCTTTCAGTTCTACTAGTTCTCGAGAACTTTCTGGACGTCCCACCGCACGAGTTTGCGTCGGATTACATGTTAAGCTATTTATGGCACTGCATGTGTTTATGGAATTTATGTACGGATTAGCATTTGATATTTTCGATGCGGTCTTTTCGTTAAAGGACAACATCGCGAGGAAACCTGCATATATTGGCGAGGAAATTGGTGTATTCAGCCGCCAGTGGGCCAGTGTAGAGACCACGGCCCGTTCCCTCTCACCCATGAGAAAACGCCTATGCCCAGCAGTGGAATGTGATAGGTTGATAATGTTGGTGATTTGTTAATGTAGGCACCGTAAGGTGCACGCAACTTCTGCGCGTATGAAAAAATCATAACCTTATTTTTGTTTCCCGGTAGTTGGTTAAACAGTAGGTATCCCACAACCATGTAGAGATACCCCCCGTATTACTTACCTATCATTATCAGTAGCGTGGCGTCAAAGGAATCCTTGGGCCAAGCTAAAGCCAAACTGGTTTACCTACTTCTTTTCAAAGTGCAATAGAAAAGGGTGCTCTAATGCTCTTCAAATAGAGGTGGGAATTGTACCGACGTGACGCCTCGCCACTGCTACCCACCACCATGTGGTAGACACCAGAAGTAGTTAAAATCTGTCAAGCGTTAATTTTGGCGCTATGAAGCCGAAAGACATAAGTTACAAATGTAGGTAAAAAAAATGGTTGCCTGTAAAGTCGGTTTTACGGGCGAAGGAAGATTTTACGTGACAACGTCTTTTTCTCGTCTTTTAACCGACGGAACAAACATCATATGTTTGACAGGTAAGTACGAACAGTTTGTATTTGTATGGGAATATAAAAATATAGTTTTTATTATTTTCCACTCATTTATTCAATATTTTCTCACCGTTTAAACCTTCCCTTGACTTCCACGAATATTTCAATACTAAAATTAGCCAAATCGGTTCAGCCGTTCTCGAGTTTTAGCGGGACATAAACATCGTAACGTGAGCGGGCGTTACACTTTTTCATGAGTGACTCCGAGCGTAGGTAACCTAATTTAAGACGTTGTCACGTCAAAAAACGGTTTATTGCCATCCAAAATTCCAAATTGCTATTTTCACTAATATGTATCCGTCCGTTCATCTGTCTGTTCTGTCTGTCCGTCTGTCTGTCTTGCCGTCCGTCCGTCCCAAGTCCGTCCGTCCGTCCGTGATTGCTAGAGAGAGTTGAAAATTTCACAGATGATGTATTTCTGTTGTTGCAATAACAAATACAAAAAAAAATAAATGGTTGCCTGTAAAGTCGGTTTTACGGGCGAAGGAAGATTTATGTCTTTTTCTCGTCTTAACCGACGGAACAAACATCATATGTTTGACAGGTAAGTACGAACAGTTTGTATTTGTATGGGAATATAAAATTATCTTTTTTATTATTTTCCACTTATTTATTCAATATTTTCTCACCATTTAAACCTTCCCTTGACTTCCACGAATATTTCAATACTAAAATTAGCCAAATCGGTTCAGCCGTTCTCGAGTTTTAGCGGGACATAAACATCGTAACGTGAGCGGGCGTTACACTTTTTCATGAGTGACTCCGAGCGCAACCTAATTTAAGACGTTGTCACGTCAACAGAATAAAATAAATATTTAAGTGGGGCTCCCATACAACAAACGTGATCGGTTGCGTTAACTTTGCACCTCATTTGTATGCGGCGCCATATCTACATACCTACCAAGTGCAAACTTAACTTAACCCGGCCAGTTAAGAGGAAGTGCTTGTACGGTACCCTCGGAGCGCGAGTTCGAATCGCACTTGGCCGGGTTTTTTTTAATTTTATAATAGCACATGATGGTATAAATGTCTGTGTCTTTATATAGGTACATTATTAAGGTTAAAATGATGTCGTAATTCAATTAGGAGTAAGCGGATGGAATTTATAGGGACTACCGCCGTTCATGTTTTAATTATGAGAAAGTAGGTGCTTAGGTGGCACTTACTTGCATATATTTTGCAATTTCAATGGAGTGTTCCGTTTTATGAAGTTAACGTGAACAGCGTCTTAA
This sequence comes from Apotomis turbidana, assembly GCA_905147355.2. Classification (NCBI taxonomy): domain Eukaryota; kingdom Metazoa; phylum Arthropoda; class Insecta; order Lepidoptera; family Tortricidae; genus Apotomis; species Apotomis turbidana. The sequence goes on along the minus strand of LR990285.1, from coordinate 16,479,779 downwards.
ACGGCGGTTATAAAACACCGTTTCAGAATTAATAAGGAAATAATTTATAGGTAGGTTAGTATCCATACTATCCATACTAATATTATAAATGCGAAAGTGTGTCTGTCTGTCTGTCTGTCTGTCTGTCTGTTACCTCTTCACGCTAAAACCGCTGAACCGATTTAGATGAAATTTGGTATATAGATAGTTTAAGTCCCGGGGAAGCACATAGGATACTTTTCATCCCGAATAAATTTAGTGTTCCCGTGGGATGAGCGGGTAACACCGCGGGGCACAGCTAGTAAATTATAAATTCGATGTGTTTCATTCTTTACTTTAAAATGCTCATAAATTGTAGCATCACGCGCAATAATTATGTACTGGATTACTATAAGTAAAATAGGTCACAGTTATCATATCATAGATCAAATCATTATTAATATTTTAAACTAGGTCGCTATTACCCGCAGCTTCGCTCGCGCAGATAAAATGAAAAAAAAAATGTAGTGAAAACCCTTATATTTTCTCACCTTCAGTTCAGTCCACAAACATCTGCGATCTTGGACATTCACGAATTCACCTCCATAGGTATTTAATGTTAATGTACCTACTATAAGTTTATCTTTTTCTACATTGCTCGCATGTCGCAACTTAAGACACCCAGAAAAGAACGAGCAACCTTTTTTTACCTGACTACTCGACCATAAAGGCACCCACCACTTTATGAGCTATTCTCATTATTTCTCGTTATGCGCTTAAATATTGCGTTTGTTGCGGTTAAGCCTTACAATACAGATATTGCAAAGCTGCGTCGTATTTATGTTTATTGTGCGTTGCATAAGATATGGAACACCCACTGCTGTACGTAACATTATTTTTATGGGACTGTCGAGACGTAGCCAAGATGTGTTGGCAGCTATCGGTTGTTTTTTCTTGCTTCTACAGATCCCGAATTTATAAGATTTCCCTTTAAGAATGGTGTCATACTGCGGGTGAATCGATTGCTTTAAATTTAAATTGTTATTTTTATTCGATTCTTGTACGAGTAGTTAGGCATATTAAGTTCAACAAATGTATGGTTTACCATAACGTCAGTTGACAACCAAAACTAAGTAACAAATACCTACTTAAAATAAAGCTCGTATCTCAGTATCAATCAACAAACTAGATACAAGGTTTTGAAAATAACTGTCTGAAAAATTGTCACCAGGCGATAAGTTTGTTTCATTTTGGATATGTTGATCACTTGATCAGTGAATGTTTTAAAAAAATATATATATTATAGAATATTAGTTTATACATAATATAGCCAAAATTGGTGGGTCCTATCCCGGAAATATAAAAAAAAAAATATTGAAAAATTTAAAGTGAAAATTTTACTACTTATAAGGATATTTGGAAATCCATTTTTTTTTAAATAATACATCTTTATTATCTACATAATGTGTATGTTACAAAAAAATCTATTGAGTAGTTTAGATAAAAGAAAATAAAAAACAATTTTCGTTTTTTTTCATTTTCTCAAAAACCTGATGTATTTCAGGGTCCTTTTTTTGTAAAATAGCATCTTACATTTGGGCATATATATTAGCAAAACGGCAATCGATTTGGCTTCTGGGGCCGATGCCCCATACAAACACGGCTATACCCTTTATAATAATAACTGAGACTCTTGGGTAAGTTTTCACACCAAAACGGTTTCTAGTGCCATATATATTATAGTAGGTATGGAGGAAATACCTTAGTGTTTTACCTAAAAGACTACTAAAGCAGCGCTTGCATGTGGCTATCCGAATCGTAAAATATTACAAATTTCATAATACCGCTCACAGAGCCACTAGTATTTAATTACTGCCACACTGAAAAAAAATATAGTTCAACTAGTTTAACTTCTTGAGAAATAGCCAAATTGTGCTTAGTAGTAACCAAAATTATGCTAATTTTACACAACTTATTTTGGTTACTAGTATCCCGCAGTTTGTCAGTCCTCCGATTTATGGAACTAGAAGCTAACATTTGGGCATTGATAAATGATTTGTGAATAGTACACAAATCATTTATCACGTGATAAATAAGTGACAAAGCATCTTTCACTCGCACTCGCATTTTGTCGAAACGTGACGGGTTCTTTATCACTTATTTATCGAATAATAAAAGCAACCATCATAGGCCCGTAGATAGGTTTAGACATTAACAGTACCCCATACCACAATGCACGATTGGTAAGACCGACGACTCATACACGCGGTGCCGGGTCATTTCCCACTCGCGGCTGGCTCGGCGCGGCACCTCGTTAGCGTATGAACGATGCACCGGCGGCCGGGCGTGCGCCAAATGCATTATTTTATGAGGCAGATTTATGTATTATGTGACCGATTAATTGAAGAATATATTATATGAAAAAATATAGACTAGTTCACTAAATTCGATCTTCTTCATCATCATTTTGACGGTTACCCTTGTTTTATAGACAAACTATTCATATTGGTTCATTTCATAGACATAATCATTTCATGGAAAGCATTTTTCTCTGAAACCATTAAATATTTTAAAATGTTATAAAACAAACCTACCCTGATCTATAGGATGGCATTATCAAGCATTATGAAAAATTTATGACTTCATGGGAAATAATTGTCTATAAAATAAATAATTCGATGAAAACGTTTATCTATAAAAGAAGGGGATCCCCATTTTGATCATAAGACGTTCATAAAGTTCCATAAAGATTTTAACGACGAATGCGGACAAGCCTTGCTGCATCCATCAGTTTTCGGCAATCCTAACAATTTTTTTAAAGTAAATCCGTTTTGTGAGACGCTGAGCCATGCAGTGAGATCGTTTAGTGGTGCATACCTGAAAACCTTTACTACCCTTAGTCTAAGATACGATAATTATGAAATTTATTTATTAAACAAATAGGTTTAAAAAATTACAATAAGCAGCCTCTATAGGAATATTAGGAATTAGTACCTAAGGCACACATTCGTGACATATTTTTTAACATAGTAGGTACAAAAATATACTTTTCATCCATTTAACAGATGGGCGAATGTCATTTATAATTCGTTATTTAAAACGAAATAAATTAATAAGTATGAGTATTAATTACATTTTACGTCACCTTAGGCCGTGAGTGGGATTTTCTGTCCACTACGCGGGGAAAAAATCTCATTTCCTGGCCAAGGCCAGACGTAAAGCTTTAGACAATCCACAGGCGGTAGTTCGTGAATCCCCAGATAGCATATTTATGGCCCTCACCCTATAGGTATGTAATGTACTATTAATGTTAATATCAGTTCCTTACGTCCTACGCTATTAGAAGTTCGTTGCCTAGTAATAATATGTGAAAATATAAGTACACATTCACATTCAAAGTATCGAATTTGGAACACAAAGTTCTAAAGAGTGCTCGATATTAAGGCCAGGAGTCATAGACTGATTAATGTCCTGACAAGCTACCTGGATCGCGTACAGTTATACCATGGCTGAGATATGCGTCATACTCGTGAACGGGTGCCGTTTGTGGGGTCCGGTCTGTTCATGCTAGCAAGGGCCAAATTAAATTAAATATGTAGCAACCGCATACTAGTGTTAAATTAAGCAAATGTGAGAAACTTCATCCTGTACTCGATTGAAGTTATTCAATGTTGATTTTAACTTTTTGAACTCTTAGAGACTGTATACATCTCTAAGAAACAGCTTAGTGTAGTAAGACACTCAGAGACTTTATACATCTCTGAGGAAATTAAATAATTTTAAAATATTTTATTGCATGTTATGACGCCTAGAGACCATATACATCTCTAAGAAATTTAGGTTTAATAATTATTTTCTAAATTATTCACGTTGACGCCTAGAGACCTTATACATCTCTATGGAATTAAATTAATTAAGTAATTATATTTTATTGCATGTTGTGACACCCAGAGACTTTATACATCTCTGGGTATATTTAATATTTTCAATTTATTAAATTTTAATTTTAATGTTCCTACTTAACATTGATTTGGAGTATCTAACATCTCCATTACGTGTACCAGTGTAATTAGTTATAACACAAATGTATCATGTAATTGTTTTAAGTATTATTTACGAAAAAATGACTTACTGTTGAGTTTCTTTCGGCTTTCTTCTCAACAGCGGTCTCCTCTTGCGAAATGCCGGTAGATTCACAATCTGACTTGTAAAAGTGCCCCTGTGGCCTACTTACTGAATAAATTATTTCATTTCATTTCATTTCATTTCATTTCATTTCATTTCATTTCATGACTTTACAGTGATCGTACCTACTATTACTACTCACTCCGACTGCGTAAACGATTTGTATGGAGAATTGTGTCCCCCGCCTGACGTGTATGTGCAAGCTGCCGAAGAGTTACCGCCCGGGCACAAAGAGCCATGGCCCATATGGAGGGCTTTAAACAGGCTGAGATCCCAAGTGGGCCGCTGTAAGCAGAACAAGGCAAGATGGGGACTACTCCACGATCGGACGACCCAGTGCGTCTGCAACACAGCGCCGCAAACGATGGCGCATCTGTTGGCGTGCCTCGCATTGCCCGCATTCCTGCTCTGAGCACGACCTGAGAGATGCGACGACCAGAGCCATCAACACCGCTGCTCATTGGGCATCAAGTATCTGAAATGGAACCTCGACACGAGAAGAAGATGGAGAATTTTAGTTCTACAAAGTAACCTCTAGGGCCGCTGTACTCCATAAAAATCGTTTATGTTCTCGCTAGCGAGTACAGTCACGTTACGAGTAACTCATGGTAAGGGTACAAAATACACCTAAACCCCCGAATAAAATAATCCGATCACGGGCGAAAGCGAGAGACACTTCCCGAAAACAATTGCCAGCTCTAAAAGCTTTTTTCGCTACAAAACCGAATTCGGTCTCGAAAACTTCACGCGTTCGAAAGACACAGCTAAAGTGATAGCAGTTTATTAAAAAAAAATGCGAAAGGAGCTACGCTTGCGCGCAGCCCTCCTGTGTTCGGGATCGGGAGAGGATTTTAGTCGTGTCTGCGATTTTGAACGGAGCGCCAAACCTCTGTACCAGCTTGCCTCCATCCGTACGCGAGAACTTTTTAAAGTGTGTGCAACTCTACTATTATTTTTCTTTGGTCCCAGTTTTTTTTTGAGCTGAAGTGTTATTATTAATAAATGGGATTAAAAGTCGCCGAAATGGACGGAAAAGTTATAATTTTAGCTGCGTTGTTAACTTGCGGCGTCTACGCAAAAGGTGAAGTATACTTTCAAGTTGTTGGTAAAACTAGGACCTTAACTATTTATTAGGCGAGATACTTGTCTCAGGATGTTATTGCTTAACTACAATGTTCCGGTACACTGAATAGATAACGAGGCTATTGTCCGAGCGAGCGAAGCGTCGCCGTTTCAACTTCATCAACATTTTGTAATGTCTGGATGTTTTGATGTTCGGGTTTCCGGCTGTTCTCACCTACAGGCCACATTTACCAACCGATTCTATTTTGCGAGTAGGTTCGATAAGTACCTATATAGTTTTTGATTGTAATACTTAGTACCTACCTTTGTAGAATAACCGTTCTATAATGTACGGTCAGCATTAAAAGTAGCTGGCAATTTTACTACTGGCTTATGTCAAATTGCATTTAAAAGTTTTTAACTAGTTTTGACGCTGTCTGTACTTATATTATTTATCAGAGTAAATCGCAATACCTGGTGGAGCCTCTTTTTACTGTCTGTGGCACTGGCACTGCATAGTCATGACTACTAGACCCCGGATTTTCGTCGCAGTCACGTGACAATAGGGTAGTTTGGGGAGTGGGGGACCTGTGTTAATAAATAAGGAAAAAGTAACGGTTTTTTTGTAATGATAATCACTATTTTTTCGTATCTTTCATTAAGTACCTACTTGTTACTAAATTATAAACAATAAAAATTTAAAATCTATAATATTTTATGTGCTTTTGTCTTTGTATATGTTTATAAATTTAAATAATTTACGATACAAATTGTGTGTGGGGGGGGGGGGGGGACCTGTGTTAATAAATAAGGAAAAAGTAACGGTTTTTTTTTATGATAATTACTATTTTTTCGTATCTTTCATTAAGTAATACCTACTTGTTACTAAATTATAAACAATAAAAATTAAAAATCTATAATATTTTATATGCTTTTGTCTTTGTATATGTTTATAAATTTAAATAATTTACGATAAAAATTGTGTGTGGGGGGGGGGGGGGGACCTGTGTTAATAAATAAGGAAAAAGTAACGATTTTTTTTTATGATAATCACTATTTTTTCGTATCTTTCATTAAGTAATACCTACTTGTTACTAAATTATAAACAATAAAAATTAAAAATCTATAATATTTTATATGCTTTTGTCTTTGTATATGTTTATAAATTTAAATAATTTACGATAAAAATTGTGTGTGTGGGGGGGGGACCTGTGTTAATAAATAAGGAAAAAGTAACGATTTTTTTTTATGATAATCACTATTTTTTCGTATCTTTCATTAAGTAATACCTACTTGTTACTAAATTATAAACAATAAAAATTAAAAATCTATAATATTTTATATGCTTTTGTCTTTGTATATGTTTATAAATTTAAATAATTTACGATAAAAATTAATTGAATTAATTGATCGATATAATTTTTTGGTATATTAAAGCAAAACAAACATTTGATTTGTAACGGAGAGTCAGTTAACGAAATAACAACGACGATAAATAAATCAATTGACAATTGGCCTATAGGTAATATTAACTAAGGAATATTAATTTATTTATGTCATTTATTGTATTCACTAACACCGGTCCGTTTACTTCCCAAACTACCCTATTGCGACGTCACCGCTACAAATGTCCGGGGTCTACTCATGACCACGGAATAGAAAATGAGAAATGAAAAAAAAAATGAAAATGAAAATGTTTATTGGTTTACATAAATTTACATATTACAGGTTTGGGATCTCCTATTAAGTATTTGTAAATACTTGTGTCAGGAGGTCCCGCTCTTCCATATTTATACATGTGTATAACCAAATCACATTTATTTATTTACTAGGTATGTAATTTTAATAACACTATTTATACACTACGACTATTTCTTAATAATATAATATAAATAAATAACGAAATTTAGATATACATTTGTATAACCAAATTACATTACTTATCTACTATTTAATTTTAATATTAATAACACAATTTATTACGTTACGACTTGTGTGTGTGTGTGTGTGTGTGTGTGTGTGTGTGTGTGTGTGTGTGTGTGTGTGTGTGTGTGTGTGTGTGTGTGTGTGTGTGTGTGTGTGTGCGTGTGTGTGTGTGTGTGTCTCTGTGTGTGAGTGTGTGTGTGCGCGTGTGCGTGTCTGCATGTGTATGTGTGAGTATGTGTATAATGCGTCTACGATTTTTTTTTTTATATAAGTAGTTATTTATAAACATTTATTTTATCAATAAACTGGGTACAGTACAATAAAAAGAACATTCAGTCATTCATTTTATATAAGTAGTTCGGTTTCATCATAGCTTAGTGTTTCTAGCCATGCTTTTATGACTTTTTTTAACTCATAAACCTGTAACGGGTATATGTTGAGCTTTTTGTTCATGTTATTATACATTTTGGCACATTGGTACATAAACTGACGTCTAGCAAATTTAGATTTAGTAAATGGCAATGGAGCTACATCTTGTTTACGTCTAGAATTACTCGTATCTGGCTCATACTTTAAACTTTTATGTAGTCTTATAAGACTACATTCTATGTACAGCTTCCTTATTGATAGTAGTTTGCACTCTTTATAAAGATCATCAGTAGGAAATCTAAGAGGTTTGGAAAAGATTACTTTAAGTAAATAGCGTTGTGCTCTTTCTACATGAATGAGTTTAGTTTTGTCAGCGCCTCCCCATATTGGGATGCAGTAAGTGATTATAGATTGGGCAAGAGTTATGTATAATTGTCTTAACAAATCAGTAGAAGCAATATGTCTTAGTATTTTAAAAATCCAAATTAACTTTCTAATTCTTCCACTGAGGTAATCTATGTGGTTATGCCAAGACAGTCGATGATCCAAGATTATACCAAGGTATTTGGTTGTATAGACTTTTTCAATGGCGGGACAATTACAGGTTTTAGTATCTATGACGTTGCAAATATGTATTTTTAGCTTCATATCATTGGAAGGCTGCGTGTTGTCGTACTTAGTGAAACATATGTAGTTGGTCTTAGAGCTGTTTAGTGTAAGCAGGTTATCTTTAAGCCATTCATGTACGCTATTAAGTCCTTTTTCAGCTTTTTTATACACTGATTCCCAAGTCTCATCGCTAAAGACAACTACTGTGTCATCAGCATACGAAAACACACGGCCTCCATCAAGAGTGAGGTTTGTGAGGTCATTAATATAGGCCAAAAATAGGGTAGGGCCAAGGACGCTACCTTGTGGAACTCCAAATGTGATCTGTTGCTCGCCGCTCTGATAGACACCAATTTTGACTTTCTGTGCTCGGTCACGGAGGTAATCCGTCAACAACTCAAGTGGAATCCCACGGATTCCAATTTTTTCTAGCTTTTTCACAAGGAGAATGAGAGAGACAGTGTCAAAAGCCTTACGTAAATCTAAGAAAACTGCAAGACATTTTTTTCCCTTCTCGGTTTGACATGTGATTTCCGTAGTAAGTGCCAAGACAGCATCTTCTGTTGATTTTCCTTGTCTGAATCCAAATTGACAGTCTGATATAATATTATATTTATTAAAGAAATTAGTCAGCCTAAAATTAATCAATTTTTCTAAAATTTTTGAGATGACTGGTAAAACAGAAATTGGCCTGTAGTTGTTGACATCGTCTCTCTCACCGGACTTGTGCACAGGGGTGACTAGTGCCCGCTTGAGCTGCTTTGGGAAAACCCCCATGCCAAAGCACAGATTAGCTAATCTAGTAACTATTGGAATAACAATAGCCCTGGCGAGCTTCAGAAATTTAGTGGGTATTTCATCACAACCAGGAGCACTATCACTCTTAAGGCTCATCAAAATATTGTCCACTTCCAAGGCATCTGTATCCATAAGAGCAAAAGAATTTGAATTAGTTATAATGGCCTGGTTAAGCTTGACATTTTCAGAAGTTGGGTGTAAAGTTTGTATTTCTTGAGCAAGTTGTTTTCCTACATTGGAAAAAGAATTCATTCACATGGTTGGCAGCAGTAATAGGAGATAATTTAGTATTTAATAGTTCCAAACTTTGTTTATTATTTGTTTTATAATGAGTAACTTTTTTAATCGTATTCCATAAAGCTTTAGGGTTCTTCGCAGATTTAGCAAGCTGTTCACTATCATATTTTTTCTTTATTTTCTTAATCAAATTGTTGCAAAAGTTTCTATATCTTTTGAAGATAATTTTCAGGGTCTCATTGTGAGGGTCAGTCCTAGCTTGAAGTTGAAGTTTATTTCTATGTCTAATACATTTTAGTATCCCTGGTGTGATCCACGGTTTAATTATCCGTTGTGTACTAGGTATGCGTTTGACTGATTTGCCATGTGCTAATGATTCGTGAAGCCGGGTTGTGAGCTGTTGTATAATGAAGTGTGGGTCAGAACTTGTTAGAAGGTACTCAAAATTTTGTTCAGATAGGTGTGAAAGCGCCAAAGAAAAGTTAATATAATTCCCTTTTATAGGCGTCACATTCTCAATTTGCTCGGATAGAGAAAGAAATATGGTTAGGTGGTCCGTTATTGTGGTATTAAGAACTGCGGCGTACGCCGTCACTTTTCCAATATCTGTTTTTAGCATAATGTGATCCAGGCAGCTGCCCTCTCTAGTAGGTAGCTTGTGACCTGGTAAAAATCCGTAGGTAGAAAGCTTATTTAGATAGTTATTACGATTATACTTTTCTTGCGCAGACTCTTGTGTTCGGGGAATAAGGTTGATATTGATGTCACCTGTGATTATAATATTTTTATAAGTTTTTATAGAATCTAAGTGAGTACAAAGGGAGTCTATGAATTCGGCTGCATTGGTATTTGAAGGCGAACGATATATGCCTAAAATTATTATTTTATTTATTTTTAACTGGACACAAGACGCATGGGTAAGTTTTATTTCTTTAATCATTGAGTTAAGCTCTACTCGTGCATAGCACACAACTCCGTCATTTTGATTAAGGTTGTTAGTAGTGGCAAGAGAAGTATAATTCTGTAAGCATGGGATGGGTTTAATAATGTTCAATCTACATTCCGTCAAAATTATTACACAAACATTAAAATCAAGTTCAGACAAAGTTGTTTCTAAATCATTAAAATTACTGTATATGCTACGTATATTTTGTGAGATAAGTGTTAAGTCATTTAAAGTTATATTGATACGTTTAGTAAGTTCCTGAATACTACAAACAAAGGAATTTGAAACCTCAGTGCGGTCAATGTCTTCTATAGTCGTTAGTCTACTATCCATTATAAAAGTATCTATCCACTATCTACTATCCATAGAAAAATCTGTGGTCATGACAGAACACTGTAACTCGTAGGTGTCCTCCTCCTCCTTCAGTCGATATCCTCAATGCTGAGGGTCGTGGCCTCTCTGAATAACTTTTTCGTGGACAATTTTGCGCCAGCTTACTCTACCCTGGGCTGCATGGATGGCTTCGTAAATAGAGGTCTTGAGGGTAGAGCGTATTTGGTCCGACCAGCGAGTTGGATTTCTTCCTCTGGGCCGTCTTCCGCACATCCTTGCCTGTTACCAACAGTTTTTCCAGATAGGTGTAGGGAACCCATATAATATTGATACAGTTTTTAACGACGTGATTGGTACATACAGTAGTAGTGCAGCTTGCTGCCTACTGACACTGAGCCGGACGCAAATATTGCCTAGATTATTTATCTATATAAGTATGTATATCGTCGTCTAGTTCCTATAATACAAGCCTTGTCTAGCTTAATTCGGGACAAGATCAGTGTTTTGGAAGAAGATTAGTGTTTTGTCATGGTACGCCAAGGCATATCGTTTGGGAGCTCCTGATATAGGGCAACCCACTTCTATAGGAAAAAAATCAAGATGTCCGAATAGTCATAAAGAGCTTATCTTATCAACATGACCACACAAAGCCATTGTCGTACCTACTCGTGCAGAGAAGCTCACTTTACTATAGGACAAATGGGAGCAAAGTTCTCCTAAAGTGAGCTTATATATAGGAGGAAAATAAAAGGCATTTTGGGATCATGTTTACAAGAGCTCTTTATGATATGACCATTCGGAGTTCGGACGTCTTTGATTTTTTTACCATACCTATGTATACACGGCGTAGGTACCTACACTAGACTTATGTATACATTTTGAATGTCGTACAGTTGATGTTGATGCTTTCAGTGTACAATGTGTCTGTAATACCACTGTTTGTTTTACTTCCACAAGGCCATAATAAAAATGATGTGCTGCGTGGGGTACATCAAAAGTAACTGACAATTTTAGTACGTAATTTAACATATGCCAGTAAAATTTACAGCTTTTGATGCTGACTGTTCTTGAGTACAAAAACCATACAATATTTTTCGATTGCGTATAGCGATAATGGGTGAATATTAGGTACTTATTATTTGTAAAATATCGTCAATCTACGGACATTTCATTAATTTTTAGTATGGCACCAACTATATATTACATAGGTACTTATACATAATGTCGTACGCTTTATTATAAATCTGAAAAGTGCGCAATAACGAGTTTCGTGGCGCAATTAAGCCAAAAAATACAATTAACCGCCATTTACCGTTAAATTGCAACTTTAATTGAACGAAGTTAATTAATTTATATTTTTTTAACTGCTCGCATTTATTATTTCGTTAACGCGTTAAAATTTAATATACGGTAAAAACAGATATTATAAAATTGGGATGAGACAAAATTAAATATAAACTGTTTTCGGGAGTAGTGTTATTTTTATTTAATAATTGTATTTTCGCGTCTTGTTATCGTAATTTGTCAGTTCATCACAGGACAATATAAAAAAAAAACACAGGACAATGTTTATAAATAGACAGTATTAGCAAATTATTGAACGTGGGATATTCATTTGAATGCGATATTACAGTATTAAAAAAAAATCAAGTGGAATTTAATAAAGAAAGCTGACAATTTATTTTGTGTGCAATTAAAGTATAACAACTGTAATTACAAATTGTTTTATTTCACCGATATTTAATAATAATAAAGAACGGATAATAATAAAGGTTACGAAAAATTCTTATATTTGATATAACTTATGTTGTCAGATGATATAACTATATATTTTTATATTTTTTACTAAAATATATAAAGAAAACAAATATATTGACAAAAAGATCAATTTTTTTTTAATTCCCAGACTGACCGGCGATTGACCTCAGTATCACCTGATGGAAAGTGACTACGGGGTCGAGGATGTAGCTCGCCGGTTCAGTAATAGCCTATTCACTCTAACCTTGAAGATACCTAAATTATATTTTTTTGGAAATACACACGATGGGAGCGAGTTCCATTCCTTAGCGGTTCGCATTAGAAATGATGAAGCAAATCGCTAAATGAACGAAAAGAAAATATGAAGTAAATAGAGTCCACTAGCCGCATTCCGGCAGCTCTCTTCTATTTCTTGATCGGAGCTGCACGCCCGATTTTGCTAGAATAAAACATACAACTTTTAAATGTAATCCTAATTTTCACGTTACCAAATCGCATGATGGTTATCCACTACGCATGGCCCTCGTTCATTTTCAAGAAGAGGAAAAACAGTACAAACATGTAAGAGAAGCAAGTCCAAGTAAACAACTCAATTGCGCGAAGGTTAACTGGAAGATATCCTTAATAGGGATACGTTCGCCTTTGTACATGTAATGTTACTTATGGGTGTATTTTAAACCTATTTTTTTGTATAATAAAGTACTTAGCGCCAAGTGAATTTATCTCGTTTCTGAAAGCGATTCTAGATCTCCCCTTTTCTCTAATTAGATATAGTCGACACGTCACAATCACGATACATTAATAATAAAGTTTCCATACGGACTGAAAGACTCCTTAAGTCTACAGAGAATACGATATTACTTTCAAATGCATTTGAACGTGAGCGTAATTCGGTGAGCTATTCATTTGAATGCGATATTAAATTACTTCAAGTGGAATTTAATAAGGGCGCAGTTAAACGTACTGCGATTACAGTTTTATTTCACTGATATTTAAATAGAAAAATAACAAAAACTGACATACAGTGAAACATCTAGCCCTCTCCTTTTTTTCACGTCGGTAAAGATTAAAAAATATGTTGAAAAAAAAATTAAAAAAAAGAGATAATGTTTTAACCCGAGGACTTCTAAAATCCTTAAAAAATGCGACTAGAGAGTCAATTTATAACAAAGTTCTACTAGATATTGGCTATTTGAAGTATGTACAACTGTTATTTTATGTGTATGTATCTAGATGCATAGCATCTAAAATATGTAGTTTAATAAAATGGTATAGACCATACCTACATATTTTATTAAGCAACTAGATTAGTAGTAGTTTTTTATCATAGTCGGGTAAAAAGTACCATTATGGGATGTCCAGATTGTCCAGCTATCCCTATACCAAAATCGGTTATGATCAGTCCAGCCGTTTCAGCGTGATGAACGAACAGAAATTATATATTAAACCATTGTTACGAAGAAATAAATGTTGACCAACCAATGGCGCTGAAAAGCCCAATCCTGCATCGGTCCTGAAATAATAACCGCTATCACTTTACAAAAAGCACGATTTTTTCAACTAACCGTACAACGTGATAACAATCCTCTATCTTGTCGCCGTGTGCGATTGGCAACGACACATTGGCAGTAATGGTCGCTTCATTGTGACCGGTTGCCATTTTTTAAAAGAATATAAATACCCCTCTCCAAAGAAAACTGATTTCCAATACAATTTTAGAATTGAATTAAACTTCACATCACATTCACATAAGTAGGTGCCTCATTTTACGGACATCGTTGATTTCGATAAGCATCGACTCAAACGAAACTATGGATTGGACAGACTTGCAATAAAGCGAAGCGGCGAAAATTAACCAATAACACTGCGTCTTTATAAAGTTCAGAAGAAGTGCATTTAAATATGAGGAATGTGATTGGTGCATTTTACAGAGCTCCGTTCCAGTGGACAAACGGCCTAAGAACTAGATTTTCGTCTTAAAATTGCATTGCATGATAGATCGTTGGTTAAAAGTTAGGCCTGACATAACAGACCACTCTTGAATTCTTGATCTAGTATTATAGGAACAATTCATACCTTCCCCCGCTATGCACGAACAGTCGGGTTAACCCTCAAGGGATGTTTCATTAAGCTTAGTTCGCGCCATTTGTAGGCTCCAAACAGGAATCCATTTTTATCGTTCACTAGATTGATTGCTGATTGTTGACGTAGTACAGTCAATGCAGATATTTACACGAATTAATAGTTGGTAATTTACATGAGTCATTTCTTGTCACCAAAATGGAAGATAATAATTAAGTAGGTTCTATTTACGATTTACTCTGTACTCCAAACAAAACTTCAATATACGAGTACTTACTTTATGTTGTCAATTGTCACGACAGACTACGAGGTAGGAAGGCGCTTCACATTGACTTGACTATTTAAGAGCATTTAGCATTTCTAAATTAAAAGTGCTGAATGCTCTTAAATATTATCAGCATCCATTACGCTAAATAGTGTAATTAATCCTTAGTTTTTTTTTCAATATTTGAAACAATTTATACCTCCCGCTATGCGCGATCAGTCGGGTTAACCCTCAAGGGATGCGGATGTCCCATTAAGCTGCTTAGTTCGCACTATTTGTAGGCTCTTAGTTCGCACTATTTGTAGGCTCAAACTACGACCCGTTTTTACGAGATTGATTGTTGATTGTCACATAGTACAGTCAACGTAGATATATTAAAATGAACGGACTAATAGTTTAGTCTTGACACTGACTTAACTAGACTGACACTGACAAGTCCACTGACACTAATACTTCACTTTTCAATTGCCATTTCCTCATTCGTTTTTGCTGTGTAGCCTAGCGTTTTCTAGATACCATAGATACTAATATTACGAGCCCATATAAAACTTGAACCTTGAACCAGTACATCGTTAGTCAGCTGACTAACGTCACGAAAGATAGAGTAGTCTACCGTTCGTTTCAATGTTTGAACAATCTATGCCGCCCGCTTTACACATTTTACACAATGAGTCGGGTCAACCCTCGAGAGATGTCCCATTAAGCTTAGTTCGCGCCATTTGTAGGCTCCAAAATTGGAACCCGTTTTTATCGTTCACAAAATTGATTGTTGATTGTAAAGAGGTACAGTCAGAAACACACGGACTAGATTCTTGGGGTATAAATCTATTTGGGCCTTTAGGTAAGTACCTACATTGACGACGCGGTTGGCGCAGTGCAGTGTCAAAGCAGCTGCATGACTGCGGGCGTTCCTGGGTTAGAATTCCGGAAAGGGCAAGTTTAATATTTGTGTGATGAACTCGAATATTTTTGATCCTGGCTCTGAACGTTTTCTAATTTTTCTATGTATTTAAGTTTATATTTATCTATATAAGTACCTTTGTATATCGTCGTCTAGTGCCCATAACACATGCCTACTAAAGCTTACTGTGGGACTAGATCGATTTGTGTAAGGTTGTCTGACATTTATTTATATCTTCTACTGGCTGACTTAATGCATACTCGTAATAAATACGTAGCCTAAGCGTAGGTATAACCTCAAGTGTCACACCTGATAGACAAAAACCTACATTGGTTCTTATTTCACATAATTATTCCTCATTCTCTACTTTCTCTTATTAAATCATTCAAAGGCTTTTCAGCATTTTAAAGTGCAGGAAAACAACGTTTTTCATGGCTATGCAAGCCAATACGAGAACGACAAACGCGATCACAACACGGCTGAAATACCACCACCTCCTAGATATTAAATATTAATGAAATAAATCAATTTGTAACCGCAGTTGCTTTTTTGCGCACAATATAAATTGTTAGCTACTTTATTAAATTTCATTTGATGACCTTTAATATCGCAATCAAAGCTCACCGAATTACGATTACGTTCAAATGTAAAAGTAATATTGTATTCTCTGTAGGATCAAGAAGTCATTCGGTTCGTATGACAACTTTGGCCATTCATTATTAATGTATCGTGAAGTGTCTACCGAGTATATCTAATTAGAGAAAAGAGGAGCTCTTGAATCGCGATCGGAATCCGAATGAATTCAGCTGGCGCGGAATACAAAGTTTAATTTGAATCGCTCTGCTAGCATTTTTGTACTAAGTATTGTATTTCGATTTCTGGGTCTTAGTTTCTACAAAATAACTCGTTTTTACCTTGTAATCTCTTACCTTCGTGATTTTTTTAATCGGTAATGTTATTTTGCAAAAGCCACCAGTGAATTGTGGCATGCTGGGGCAACACGGTTAAATTCACCTTAGTTCAGAATCAAGACACTAAAACATTATTATTTTCGTTATCAACCATCGGGGCCGTATTTACCCCTAGACCCACAAGTCCCGGGGGACCCAGCCAGTCTAGAGGCCCAGTCCCAGAAGCAGGACTTGCACCATAATAATGTTCTTCTTTTAGGGCAGGGGGCCCCAAATGCCAAGTGCCTAGGAGCCCTGGCCCTCTAAGTACGGCCCTGTCAACCATTACCGGTATATTGTTGAAATTAAGAGACACTTTATGTTTGAGGTGCTGTTAGTTATAAAATAATGGTAAAACGGACTTTAATTTATTTTACAATTTTGTTAACAATAAAAAAAACAGTTACTTTGAAAAAAGTTATATATAAATCACAAAAGTAGACTATATCGGTGAAATTTCGATTAGAAGCGTCAAATTTAACTCCGGTACCCGGATGTTGGATCAATTTAGCTTCAGCTGTGTTTTTAGTAGTTTATTAAATCAAATTAAATTAACTTCATGAAAATCTACTTTTGTGAACGCGGCTTGTTGTCATAAGGAAATTACTATCAGTAGGTATAATTAGAGCCTTCTAAACCCGGATGTTGTTAGTTATTGAGATTAATATTCATGGTAAATTTTGAAGATAAGTGAATACCTATTATAGGAAAATAAGAGAAATTAATAATTAAACTGAAATCTGAAATCTATGTGTTTTTAGGCAGGTCACGTATGCATGTTCCATGTTGTGCGCTGGTTAAAAATAATAGTTATTAGCGTAACATGATACATTGATTTTAAACAGCTCATTATAACGAACATTCATAGATAGAATAGATTTCCATTATCTGTCATAATACTAGTATGAAATGGGCTCAAACATCTAGATAAATTGCTCGTATAAAAACTAGATATGTTGATATTCTGAAACTAGTCCATCTCTCTACTTAAATAACCAATACTGAAATACCATTCCCAGCGCGATGAGAACATGACTCTATGAAAGAACAATAGAACAAAAGCTGTAGAATTTTCAAACGTAACATTTTGTTTTCTTTTCGACGTTGAGCTCAAATTCCGGTCGGTACCAACAAAAGATTTTTTCTTTCCACTATGTCTCATGAATTTTATATGAGCAAAATAAAAAGGAAGGTTTTGTTAACATGTAATTCGAAAGCTTTGTCCTTAGCACTTTGGCGACGCAAGAAAAGTGGTTTTATGTTGGTGAAGCATCTTATTGATTGATTGATTAATAAGGTTGCCTTTAGGGCTTGGTAAAAACACTTATGTGCTAGTCTAGACTCGTTTGGAGTTGATTGCCTATCGTCCTGTTTGATGGAATGACCATAATCGTTTGTTCAGGCGAAATAATTGACTTGGTCGACTTTTAGCTGTAGGTACAATCAGCCAAGAAAGTGGTCTACTACTTTTGGATGTTAAATACTCATGATATAGAATCGAAAAGTAGTAGCCCAATTTTTTGGCTGATACAGCCGTCCAATATTTTAATTACTCACGCCATAACTGACGTACATTTAAATCATGTAACCTTATCATGAGTTTGCAGTGACTGTACTCGCTAGTGATTGAGTAAATGATTTGTATGAAGAATTGTAGGAACCGCTAGAGGCGCCGTACTATTCTCCATACAAATTGTTTGCGAGTACGGTCACGTTAACTCATGGTAACTCAGGATGGTTTATATGTACTTCAGTAATGACGTGAGTCATGTTCATGTGGCTTATCCCGGATGTCCCAACACTATGGGACATCAAATCAAGGGAAAGTACCTTAAATATCGTAGATAGGATATTTTACTGAAAGAAGACTTTATGCTATTTTAAAAAGTTTGTAATTTTGCATTTAAAGATTTTCTAAGAATTACTTGCTTTTAATTATTCGTCGACGGCAATAAATAATTTTCTTGAAATTTAACTCAAGCATTTTGCGTTGTTCCTTTCTTTTAAGATACTATGTTACTTAGAAAGAATTATTAGTTTTTGGCCATTCTTTCTATTGGCATCATAAAAATAGAGGTGATTTTTTTTTCACATTTAAGTCGGTTCGATTCCCAGACGAAGCAAGTAATTAATTAATTAATTAATAAGTAATACTTCTTTGTTTTTGTATAGATAAATTCGAAATTTTCAGGATATAACATTTCAAAGCTAAAAGAAATATTTATACAAGTACTCGTGGCTATTCATACTTATTCTATTTTATTCTTTGTTAATTATTTATGTCCGTTTGTCATATGATCGATGAAACATCCGCCAGTTAGCGTGGCAATGGCAAATCAGGAATTATCTATCTTTCTTTACAGCAATAAAAAGAGAAATAAAATAAAATATGTGGGTATATACCTACATCTCGTACAGTTAATACCTACCTAATCCGACTAATTGCTTCGTTAAAGATTGCTCCATAAAATTTTAATGAATATTTCATATTTTCTTGAAGAAATAATCGGGCTGTCAAGCACAGACTTAATTAACGAGGATTTCCGTTTAAAAATGAAACAAAAGCTGAAGTTATATGCACAAATATACTAATATAAATATAAATTCTAAACCTATATTCGTACAGTTTATAAAGCGGTTATTGAGGTTCACTAACGTCTAAATATATTATTAAGTATTTGCTTATGATTTTTTTCTGTTTCGTTTCGCAAACATTACTACCTACTATAATTTATGCGGTTTTCGCGACTGTCACACATTTAAGTAAACCAATTTAAACGGATTATATCGCGTATATTAATTATTAGAGCCTCTATTTCTCTTCAGCAAGCCTTATAGTGAACCGCTTGTAGATATTTTTAAATAAAGTAATTAATGCCCTTGAGTAATCTTTACATATAATGTACACCTTTTTTTAGGGTTCCGTAGTCAACTAGGAATCCTTATAGTTTCGCCATGTCCGTCTGTTCGTCCGTCCGCGGCTTAGCTCCGTGATTATTAGTACTAGAAAGCTGATATTTATTATGAGTATGTGTATGTATCACGCCGACAAAACGGTAAAAAAAAATCTAAAAAAAAAAAAAGATTTTTTCGGGTGCCTCTCAAACACCTAAAGTGGGGGTGATTTTTTTTTTCCTTTCCAACACTTGTGAGTGTGGTGTCATTGAATAGGTCTTTTAAAAAATAATAGCGGTCTCCAAACATTATTTTTTGATAAAGTGAGCAGTTTTGTAAATACTCGTTCCGAAAGAAAAAAAATAGCGTCCCCCCTCTAACTTTTCAACCACGGGTCAAAAAAATATGGAAAATTCATGACAATGAGGCCGTATAAGTACTTTCAATGAAAACTATATTGATCAAAATCGGGTAATAAGTAATTACAGTTACTTTGGCGTTTACGAACAAGAGGACACAAGAGAAGGGCTTACAACCGCTGTTTTAAGCCCGTGTCTTGTGAAGGATGAGCAACTACGGAACCCTACACTGAGCGTGGCCCGACATGCTCTTGGCCGGTTTTTAAAATTCATATTTATAAAATGGGTAGTTTGTACATTTTTTTACGGAGAAAAAGTCTGTTTCTCTCTGTCAACCTTTGATATTAGATCCCAAGCCTTTCATAAAAATCAAAATTCAATTCCGACCATTCTCCTATCGTGTGATGGCTACACGGCGATATTGGCGAAATACCTGTCCTCTTGCTAAACTAGCAAGAAGTGAAAGCCACAGAAAAAAAAGAAAAGAAAAAGCGTTGACAACGGTAACTTTGAACGTTGCCGAAACTACAGGGATGCTCAAAATGATTATTATACCTACGCGATATAATCCGTTTAAATTGTTTCATTGAAATAGTATAGTTTGCTGAATTTTGGCTATTAACATCGCATTTTTGGTATCTAATAGTTTGTTATGAAGTCAAAGTAAAGTAGCCAATTGTTTCCTATGGCTACGTTTGCCTTGATCTGCGAGCCTATGATGGTTGCTTTTATCACGCGATAAATAAGTGACAAAGCATTCGTCACGTTTTGACAAGATGCGTGTGTGAGTGACAGATGGTTTGTCACTTATTTATCACGTGATAAACGCTACCATCATAGGCGCCCTGATGAGGTATGTGATAAGACAATCATGAATCCATATTATTAAGGTTTATTGTCGGACTGAATAAAACATTTGTCTTTATTTCACTTCCTTTAATCATTATCTGACTTTCGAACCTCCATTTCTTCTTAATCCGGATCATCATAGGTATAATAACCTCACTTCCTAAATGATAAACATATTTCCCTCGAAGGAAAAACCGCTATAAAATTTGCCTCACACACCCAGTGTTTTGTTAACTGCAAGTTAAAATTTTATAATATTTGTGATATTTTTCATCGTAATTTCCCCCGGGGCGCCTAACATCAGCGGCGACGGCTCGGTTGTGGCGCTTTATGTAGGTCCCTTTTAATTCTTTCAAGCTGCTTTTATAAGAATTGGGACTTTCAGACTGCCTTTTTGGTGCGATTATTGTTATCTATCTATCAGACACAGACGTCCACTGCTGAACATTGTTACGATTATTATTAATTCAATGATTATTATAGAAATTACTTACCTACCTACTACGACCTCAGTAGTGGCATGACGATATCAGATTGCCTATCTTATTGTCTTCAATGATTATTATAGAAATTACTTACCTACCTACTGCGACCTCAGTAGTGGCATGACGTTATCAGATTGCCTATTTGAGAGCATTTGTGTACATCGGTCATTCTCCAGATTTGTGTTCTTATTCTAATTAACGCGTCGCTTTTTTGTACTTACTTTGCAATCATTTTTATCTCAGATATAGTAACATATCGATAATTGAAACTTAAATGTGGATAGGACACTTTAAAATTATTAAAGGTTCAATACTTAGAAGCAAATTAAAATTTATATGACGCGTGAATTAGAAAAACGACGTGTAGTCCATTGAATAAAAAGTTCTAGAGTGCGTGAGTTAGTAACGTAAGATGTTTCTTCGGAAACATGTCAAGAGTCCCTAGGTAATAAACATACTAAAACCCCGGGACACTAGGAGGAGCCCCGGAGTGGGGGGAGGGGGGGAAAGGGTCAATTTTTTCATTTTTCGCTTAAATCTCAAAAACGGTACATGTTAGAGAAAAACTTTCAAGGAAAAGTTGAAAGGCCATAAAATTATCTACAAGTTGTACCTAAATAATTTTTTCCTATATCCTACCGTTTCTGAGTTACACGCAGTAAAAAATGATTTTGGCTCAAACAATTTCCCCATACTACATACCAATGTTTATCACATCAATCGATCAAACAATATTTCTTTCTTCCAAAAAACTCAAATGTGCAACTTGTGACCGGTACTGATAGATTGCTCTTAATTAGGTCTATAATTGGTAAAGTAAACACATTCCTCCATGGAAGCCTTTAGGAGGAATCGATTGTCAAAATATTATATAAGGGTAGTTTGAGTTACTGAACTTGATCTTTTTATTTTGTTCTTCCAAAAAACTCAAAAGTGCAACTTGTGACCGGTACAGATAGATTGCTCATAATTAAGTCTATCATTGATAAAAAAACCAGATTCCACCATGGAGGCGTTTAGGAGGAATTGAATTTTATTAGGGTAGTTACGATACTTGAACTATTTATTTTTTTTCTTCCAAAAAGCTCTAAAGTGCAACTTGTGACCGGTACTGATAGATTGCTCTTAATTAGGTCTATCATTGTTAAAAAAAACACATTCCTCCATGGAAGACTTTAGGAGGAATTGATTGTCAAAATATTATATATTAGTTTTCGAATTTTTCACCTTTCATGGGATGTAGCTCGAAAACGGCTGCGAATGGAAAAAAAATATTGAGGTACAACTTGTAGATAATTTTATGGCCTTTCAACTTTTCCTTGAAAGTTTTTCTCTAACATGTACCGTTTTTGAGATTTAAGCGAAAAATGAAAAAATGGACCCTTTCCCCCCCTCCCCCCACTCCGGGGCTCCTCCTAGTGTCCCGGGGTTTTAGTATGTTTATTACCTAGGGACTCGTGACATGTTTCCGAAGAAACATCTTACGTTACTAACTCACGCACTCTAGACCCCCCTTGGAGGGACTCATTCAATGGACTAGTGTTAATTAGAATATTTGACTTTTTGTATAACGCGTGAATTAGAAAATCGACGCTTTAATTATACAAATTCAGTTATATTTTTTAAATTAAAATAAAAACGTTTTGTATAATAATATATGACTTATATGGTGACAGTTATATGATATAAGCTATGTTTTAAACAATATGAAAGTGCCTAAGCACTCAAGAAACAAGCACACCGGCCATTAGAGTTACTAGGTAGATTAGGTATGTAAGTATGTATGCAAATTGAATTATTATGATAAGTTATAATAAATAAAACACCATAGTTCGGACTAAGGTAGTCTTAGTGTTGGCGGAGAAGTTCCTATCATTCCGTACATTATTAAGCTGCGCCATTGCGCCCTTGGCCATCCTAGCGCGAATTCTGCGAACTTCGGTCTTACATGAACCATTATTGCTAATGTTAGAATCCAGGTTCTCCGTGATTTTGAAGTTAAGTCTTCCACTGAGTTCTACCTTGCCTGTACGATTAATAATCATGAGTTTGATCTTGGATCTGTTGATTGAAAGTCCAAATTCTTTACAAAACGCGCCATCCTGTTCAATAAACTGCCCATCTTGCTTTCGCTAGCTGCTAGGAGGCTGGTGTCATCGGCGTATCACAAGAATTTAAGTCCACGAACAGTAATGCTACCACCCCAGCCGTCCTCTTTATGATGTATTCGCCGTATAAATTGAACAGTATAGGTGAAATAATGCAACCTTGTCGGACACCCTTTTGGAAACTGAAGAGATTGTATGACGTCTTATCTATTCTCACTGTTGCTTGGCTGTTGTAGAAAAGTGAATGTAGTGTAGTAGTGCAGTGAGGAGGCGAGGAACACTCAAATCGGTCAAAATATCCCATAGACAGTCCCAGTCGACACAGTAAAAACCCTTGCAATAGTCGACAAAGCACATGATGAAAGGTATATTGAACTCGTAGCACTTCCATACAATTTGCCTCACGTTCAGTATTTTCTTGCTCATGCCTTTTCCCTTCACAAAACCCGCTTGTTTTTGCGCGATCTGTCAGTCTAGATAATGATGAAATCTGTTGTTTATCACGTGGATCAAAACGGAGTCAGAGCAAGTATACGGGTAGTTGTTGCATTTTTTCGTTAAACCTTTTTTGTGTAACGGGATGATGACGAATTGGGTCCAGACTTTCGGCCATCTGCCGTTTTGCCATAAGTGGTGGCAGATCTTGTGCAAGATATGTTTTTTTTTATCACTTAGAGCTTTGAAAACCTCGGAAGTAATGTCGTTTGGTCCTGGAGCTGTTTTAATTTTTAAGGCGATCGATTGCAGCTATTATCTGATTTGAAGATGTTGGGCTTCAGGTTAAGAAGTCCCCAGTGCAACCGAGTGTCGGTGGATGTACAGGGTCTTTTGTACAGCTACTTAGTGGCCACGCCAGCGTTCTGCAATTTTGCCAAACTCATGCAGTGGTTTCTCATCGTGATCTTCAATGACCCAGAACTTGGGTTTGAGGTTTGTAATTTAAGTGGATGCGACTCGACTTCTTGGCATATGCTCGTTTTTGTCTCTGCAGCATTCCCTTTGAATTGCTTTACATAGTTTCGAGTATTCCCTTTTCACCTTGGAGGCTTGAAGGGCATGAATTTTAATTTCTTTCCGGCGCTAAATTAGGTTCCACGTTTCCTCAGTGATCCATGTGAACCTTCTACAATCCCTTCCTCTCTTTGATACGATATCCTCAAAATCTTCATTTATTACCTGGACTCAGCATCACCTGCGGTGATCTAAATTCATGAGCGTCGCCTCCGTTAGATTCTATCAGACATAGGGTTATATCCAAGTACGAAATTGGTCATTCCTGATGGTGCTAATATATGGCAAAACCGCTTCGGCTCGAATTTTCCAGCCTTGAGAAATACAGCTTTCTACCTGATGAGGTTTTAAAATGACCCCACGAAGATGTGACTATATATTATAGGTACTATTACTATTATATATACAAATCTTCTAGAAAAAAAAACCAAACTGATGATTGAACCCGCATGGATGGTTAAATTCTAATTAACGCGTTCATTTTTGATGCGTGAATTATACTTGTGAATTAGGGATTCTTGAAAAATAAAAAAATAACTTTTTATAGGTACAATGTAATAATCTACAGAATCTAGTATCGATTAAATAATGCGGCCTTTAATGTACACTAAAACTCTCAGCGCAATAGAGTTACTGGGTGATTTTTAAAACGTGAACGTGTTAATTAGAAATTTGGTGAGCCAAAACGCGTGAATTAGATACTTTTACAGTCATAGTCCGCGACCCGTACACAGCTGACACAACCATCCCACACGGGGCTCTAGGCACGACTGACCGCTTCACCGAAATGCGTTAGTGAGATCCGTACCTACTTTCAGAGGACTTGTGTGATCAAAATCGAACGCGACGCGTGAATTATTATACTTTTCGAGACAAAGTTACTATAATTGATATCTTTGTGATATATTACTTGTATTGACTAGGTTTTATTTTGTGCAATTAAAACATGTATTCTTTTGTTTAAGAAACTTGCTTACATTGTTTTTTCTTCATGTATATCATCAGGAGCAATTGATATGTAAGTAATTTGGGTAGTGGGACGCGACGTGTCAATTAGGAGAATAGGGCTAAAAGTTTATTTTTCTACCCGAAAAGTTTTAAATATATTCTTGAAAATTCATGTACAGCTCAATACGAATACCTGCTACGATCAAAAAATATCAGATATAATTAAATCAATAATTTTATATTTTTAAAGAGTGAAGACAACCAAAAATGCACGTCTGGAGAATGACCGACATACATACTACTAAAAAAAGTATTGCAGAAGGGAGGTCACGACCCTCAGCTCTGTGGAATACGGCGCACGGAGGGATACTACTAATTCGTCAATTCCAATAATAATCAGTTAGTGCGTGCTGTATCGATAAAATTCAAACCAATTCCAACGTAGTCGATGTAAATGTTTGTTCGAATTGTCAAGTCATCAAATATAATAAAGAACCTATAATCTTGATTTTTCTTCGCTTTACAAGATTACACTTAATAGAACATGACTATTCAAATTGCTTGAAATACCTGGAATAGGAACAAATCCGCGATTAAAGAAAAATTCAATTTGTATTTATCTTATATTTTCACACTCCTTTCACTGAAAAGCCGCTTAGAGTATCCATTAATACGTAACGGTTGAAAATCGATCAAACCAGCCAAATTGAACTCAGATAATTTATTCCCGGAATAGGCTGCAGATGGGTGCTTTTACACTTTAGATTGATTGCCCGATAATCCCGATATCCTTGGGGCGATGTAAGAAAAATGCGTACTCACATAAGACGGAAAATATAGCACGTCCAGGTTCCAAAATAAGGCTTAGATATTGGTCTCACCTGCAAGAAGGTATGACACTTGGCAAGCGTGCAGTTTTCATAGTCACTGTAGGAATTGGCCTTGCATATCACAAAATCTTAACTATGGGTTATTCTGTGCTTTGGGTCCTATTCCAATAGGCTGTACAGTTTTTGGAGGACAATAAAATTTACTTTTATTCCAATAGTCCTTGCTATAAGAATCTACAAACTGCAGCTATTGAATTTTTTTCCTAACCACGGTCTATCGAAAAAAAATTAAATGTTCGTCATGACAGTTTCCTTTCTTCTTTCATTCAGGAATTTAAACTAATGTATGTGCCGTAATGTGTAACGCGGTGGTAGCCTAGTGGTTAGGGCATGCGACTTTCAATCCGGAGGTCGCGGGTTCGAACCCGGCCCGTACCAATGAGTTTTTCGGAACTTATGTACGGAATGTCATTTGATATTTACCACTCGCTTTTCGGTGAAGGAAAACATCGTGAGGAAACCACCTAAGCCCAATAAGGCCTAGTTTCCCCTCTGGGTTGAAAGGTCAGATGGCAGTCGCTTGCGTAAAAACTAGTGCCTACGCCACATCTTGGGATTTAGGTAGCCGACCCCGATTGAGAATTCATTCTCAAAAAATGGGACAAAGGCTAGGAGGATGATGTATGTGCCGTAATGTGGTAGACATAAGGTTGTTCGATGCAAGCGCGCAAGACGTGCCATCTCCGTTTGGCTGTGCCTTTGCTGTCTGATATCTTTCTCTTGGAAACGAAACATAAATGAAAGGCACAGCTAATATGACTTCAATCATGAACGTATTACTTTGGTGCATTTCGAATATACCGTGTTGATGGATTTTTAAAATTTCCGTTCATTTTTCAGTCATATTTAAAAAGCGCTCAGCTAGGACGCTGAAAAATGCATATAAAGTGCGAAATGCACTCGCTGTTATAAAAAATGTATGGTTGTTACAGAGCCGAAGTTCGTGGACGCGGGCTCTAACGTGACCGTGGTGGTGGGGAGAGACACAACGCTTAGCTGCCGGGTGGACGACTTGAACGATTATAAGGTAAAGTTTTGTATGAAGTTTCTTCACTTTCAACCCGGCAGGCTGTATCGGGAACGGCAGCGTGTAGCGGGACGTTTCATTGTAGGATCAGTGTTTTATTTGTGGACGCACGCTTCTACGGCGTTGAAAAAGACCTTAAAACTGTAGTAGTTAGCGGCCGGAGAGAAAAAAAAACAGAATAGACTGGAATGGAGGAATTTACTCGACAAGCAGGGCTACCGGCTAGCATATCTTGCCACGACTTCGTTTATCGCGCGACTTAGCATCATCTGTCTTGTTCGCACGGTATTGAAAGGAAAGTGATAGATAGTACTTGTCACGCGACAAAGAGTGGCGAGTCACAGTTATGCTATACGTACTTGTCAAGGCCCACGGTGCCGCCCACTCAGGGCTGTAGAGCCGCAGATGATGATGGTGATGATGATGTTCCTACGTCACCGTAGTAATGGGAAAAGACACGACTCTTTACATTTTTAGCTGCCAGGTGGATAACATGAACGATACTAAGGTAAATGTATGAAGTTTGAAGTACCTTCGCTTACATCATTGTATTGTGAGGCTGTGGTCTGAACAACAACGTGTAGCGAGGCGGTTCGTTTGTAGGATAAGTGTTTTTATTTTGTGGACTAATGCTCCTACGTGACCGTGGTGATTGGAAGAGACACGAAACTTATTTAGCTGCCAGGTGGATAACTCGAACTATTTTATACGCAAAGGTCGAGACTATTAAACATGCTGGGAGGTATATACTCGTATGTTCATAAGATACTCATGATTAATTTACTTAAGTATATAATTTTCCATCGCTCAGGAGAAAGTTATAACGCTATGTATTTTTTAAGGGTACCTACCTAATTATAGTAAAATACTGTCACCGGTAATAGCGGTCCTAGCTAAGGCCGAAGCCACACTGGAAGCGTAAGGGTTTTAAGAAGGAATACCCCGACCTCCCACGTCTATAATCTTTGTCCTGTCCTGTGGTACCACATACAGCACATACTTTTTTAATAAGATACATTCTACCTTAAACTCAGCTTTAATAACAGCGTCATTGCAGAAATTTAATATAAAAGTGCCTACCTCGCTTCTCATGTGTTCATGGGTTAAAGTATTTCTTGCGCTTCAATAATTTAGATTAATTGCGGTTAGCGCAGTGGTAGTGCAGCTGCCTACTGAACCGAGAGTCCTGGGTTCGGATCTCGACACACCAATCTATAGTCAAAACAATTTCACACAGTTTGCCGTGTAAAATTGTTTAACAGCGGCGCACCGCGGGACGCAGCTAGTTTTTATGACAAAATTAGGTCGATAAGTATACAAACTCCAAAACCCAATACTTTGACCGACTAAGTAATTCTTATAGAATTTAACTATAGATGTATAAATAAACTGATGAAGTTTTTCGTACACAAACATTTCCACAAGCTCTTTGTGTTTTATCTTCTCTTACACTTTTATTTTTACACGAACTTTAGTTACATAGAACAGAACTGCATTTCCAACTTTCATCATTCAGTGATATTAAACTTGCGAAAGTTATTCTTCAAGTTTCTTAAACCTAAGTTTTTTGATATTCAACAAAAGTACGTTTATACCCTAGTTTAAAGTAGAAAGACGTATTATCTAGTAATCGTGTTGCTCTTCGGTCATTGTGGAATTTGGTACATATAGGTACTTATAATCTGTAAAGTTCAGTTCTTTCATAATTACTCAAACTTTAACAAACCAAAGATGACTCTGATCTCAAAGGGAAACAAAAGAACAGACACACATGATTCAGTTCGTATACTAACTTGGTCGCAGACCCTTTTCTAGCTAGTGCATTTTCAATTAAGTACCTACCACCTTTTACTCCACAAAACTAAACAAAGTTAGTATTATTTGAAATCGGTATTTGATAGTTGCCATAATAAAACACCCTATACCTGAAACAACCGCTCCTGCCGTCGTTGCTGCTTGCTTCATTAGCAAACCGCGTCCCGTGCCTCAGCATCGGTTCGTCCTCCTCCGTCCTCCGTCACTAGTCCTTGAATCACTCGCTTCGTTGGTCGTTGGTTGCTGAGATAGTACGTGTGTCTATATCGACTCCTTGAATTGTTTTTCGTCGAATGTTTCAATTCGCCGAAAAACCATTTTGTAGAAAGCATTTTTCTTTGTAACCGTAAACTATTTGAGATTATTATAATTATAAAAAAAATCTTTTATGCTCACCACTTAGATAGTTGGCAGTCCACATCTGTGCATTATTGCATGCATTTGTGTGAATGAATTGTCGCTTGACAACACCTGAAAGGCCGGCAACGCACTTGTGACTCCTCTGGTGTTGCAGGTGTCAGGTGGGCGACGGCATCGGTATCCATCAGGCGATCGGTTTGCTCGTTTGCTCAACATAAAAAGACATAAACATAAAATTATTTCAGACATTGACGATGAAGCTGGAAAGTGGTAATCCGATTATAGAAACCCTTGAGAATAACATACTCACCGTCATGGTTTTTATCCCGCTGCGCGACAACAAAGACTGGGTTATTTGTCATGTCAAAGCCAAGTTTGAAAATGACCAATGGCTTTTGTAGATAGATACCTACTTAAATAGAGTACCGTCCATAAAATAGCTTGAATTATTTTAACACAAAGACTCGAAGCATTAATTTTATTTTCTATCCAACAATACATGTTAGACAAACAGTGAAATTCCTAGCTTACTTATTATTATTATTGTTCTCTGTCTGGGATTGGTCGCGTCATGAGACTGTTTGCGATGTGTCAGAGCTTCACCAGAAGGGAAATTTAATTAAATATTTATTTGTTCTATTCACTGAATCATAAACAAACCCTTGATGTTTCAAGCCACAGTACTCTATATTACAACCCGAAGCGAATTAAAACTCTGTTTTCAAAAGCGTTTCGTTTGGGCCCGGTGCCCTAAATGGTGTAACTTCGCTCCATAATTGCTCTTCCGAAGGACACAAATGTGGTGCCGACACTTTCCCTTAATATTTACGAGTGTGAGTGTTCTGTTTGAAGGGAGACCAGAGTTTGGTTCACAATGGAACACCAGACAGTAGGTCTAGTAGAACTGCTTACTTTATTACTACTACGACCTTAGCTTTAGCAACCGTAAGTATATGAAATTGTGATTAAATTCAATTTTTAGGGCGATTTCAGCCGTACTTATTAAAAAGTGGAACTACCGCTAAAAAATTATAGAACAAGGGGGCCACTACCTACTTATACCAGTATTTGTATCAAACCACTGCTCGTAGGTAGCATACATTACTATTCATTTTTTTTTTATTAAGAATTAGTTTCCTATGAAGAGGTCTTTATTTCAGGAAAAAATGAAACAGCGCAATGCAGGGTTTGTATTGGTCACACACTGGCAGCCGTACGGAGCCACACAATTAAAAAAATCTCTTTGTCCGCTCTTCACGCCGAAACGGCTAGACGGATTTTAGCCAATTTTGATATATCGATAGCAGGACATCCAAGTATGGTTATAGAATACTTTTTGGCAAATTTAAAAAATGAAAAAAGTTGTACGCGGACGTAGTTGATTCATAAGACTTCCTAGTTAGTAAACACATGAGACTAAAATGTCGGACAAACCCACTATTACATTGTCTCCACTAGCCACGTCGAAAGCGCACGTTAGCCGCCTTGAATGGAAACACATTACTGTAGGAAATGAGTTATGGCAACTATAAGTCTTACTAATGGGCACAAACGCAAGCCACTGTCTCTAATGCGCAAATGTAATTGAGCAGTGGTGTATGCGTAAATGACGTCAACTTACTCCCTTAATGACTTGCGTAAGTGATACCAATGTTTGTTTAGGTACGTAATGCACGCTTTACAACTCGTTACAGATGTAATTTTACCAAAGAGATATTAGGTTTCCTAAAAGCACACAGTTAAATTTAGACAATTTGAGTTTTCCTATACCAGACCCGAATACAGTTCGCATTTATTTATATTTATATTTATAGACACGTGTAGGTATGCAGATATTAATAACGCGTTACTATAACTCCTTATATAATTTCGAATAGTGATCACCCTTATGAAGAAGAAATAGGTGAGACTAAGCGAATATATGTATAATAACTAATAATATAAATCAATAATGTAATTAATTAATAATATACATATAATAACTAGCGAAGGAAATAAAAATGTATGTAATGACTGTAATGAATCATGTACTGAAGGTACTCTCTTATTACATATAGGGTGCGTAGAACCTAAAAGATGTTAACAGCGTAGGTATTCATGAGATTAAGTATTATAAATAAGTTCCAGACTACTTATACTTATAGAATTTTTGTTTGTAAAAGAAAATTCTTTTGAATAGTATATGAGACTACACACGTGCCTCATTAGGTACAGTAATTATAGAATAGGCAAACACACGGTGTTACTACAGTAATAAAAGCTACCTAAAACACAAGAGTATCGTAATCATAAGACGTATACATAATGATAATGACGTAATGCTATAACCATATTCATTATGTCTCGCCACGTTCAAAAAGCCTCCAGTCGAGATAGTTTTTTATCTTCCCCGCATACTAAAGTCACGTTCGTTAATTAGGTATCGCGTGTAGCGCATTTTTCGCCTCAAGTAATTAGTAATTACGCCTCTTTTAGACTGCAATGAGTGCCGAGTGAAACACTTCACTTTATATTGCGTCAGTAAACTAAATTAAAGTCTGTCTTGTTTCTTAGTAATATTATACTTGTTAGCACTTTTGGTCCGAAAGCTGTATTTTGTGATGGAAGCCAACGAAAATAAACGATTTCGCTCGTGTATAAATTAGTTTAACCCCTTAGGAACAGAGATGGCGCCACTTGTTAAAAAAAATCTAATACCTGAACGGATACTCGGATTTTGATGATTAATATGCTAATCAAGAGATAATTACTCAATTTAATATTTAAAAAATGGAAAATACGTGTATAAAATAATTTTGAATACCAAGAAAATAATTATTAAAAAAAGTAATTAGCTTTTTGTGCATTTTTATAATTTTATGCCTGCGTAAAAATTTATGAATATTAAACCATTGATACAAAGAGCAAAGCTTAAATAAAAAATTAAATGAGTTATTAACCTGGTCTCTTCCACCAGGTGAAAAACCAGGTAACTCATTAATTTTTTTCTTTAAGCTTTGAGATTAGGTACATGTTCAATTTTATGTATGAACATGTTACTTTTTTATGTATCTAGGTTATCACTATAACCTTATAAAGGTGAAAGTTTGTGAGTGCGTTTGTATGTTCATTACCTACTTCTTCACGATCAAAGGCTGGACCAATTTTGATGTAATTTGCATGGAGGTTAGCTGATGTACAGGGTTAACAAGCTTCTTTTTATCTGAAAAACCGTGGGCCACCAGTAAATTTATTGTTGTTTTTGTTTGAAAACTTTTTAGCCTACACGCTTCTGTTTAAAAAAACGATACCGTTTAAAAAACAAATCTAGCTTACTCACGAAGAAAGTAATTCTCTAAGCACAGTCAATTTGGCAAGAAACTGATAACACGACGTGACATTGACCTTCAGCGAATTCAACAAAATATGAATAGGGCCTAAAGCGTGAACCTGCTCGTCCAAATGGAAGCAATTTGCGCGGAACAACTCATAGCCCTTTGTTGCCTGAATAATTGATCACAATCGGGCTATCCTGACCTAATTGTGATACGTGAACGTCAAAGCTAATCTCTGCCATTGATATCACGTATCGATAATGGCCTCGAAATTGTCTGTAATCTATATATCGACGGCAAAAAGCGTAAACGCTGTAAACGCCAATTAATTCCCATGGCGTTTAATAAATGCAAGTGTCCTGACTGACTGACTGACTGACTGACTGACTGACTGACTGACTGACTGACTGACTGACTCATCAACGCAGAGCTGAAACTACAAATGCTAGAGAGTTGAAATTCGCACCCTAGGTTGCATTTATAGAGTGTACAAGAGATAAGAATAATTTTGTAAAATTCAACCCCTAGGGGGTTAAAAAGGGGATGAAAGGTTGTATGGGGCACAAGATTTTTTTAAGCTAGGAGTTAGACTATAAAAGTATTTTATTAATAAACAAGAACACTAATTTCAGTGTTTAAGAAAATTCATTCCCTAAGGTGGTGAAAAGGGGGTTGAAAGTTTGTATGGAGATAAAATATTTTTATGAGTGTGGGACTTAAATCTTTGTGTAAAAGCATATTATTAGAATACAAGAAGTAATTTCATTGTTTTCCCAAAATTAACCCCTAAAAGGGTTAGAAAGAGGTTGAAAGTTTGAATCCGCGGCGTATTTAAGAAAACCTAAAGCATAAAAGCTAGGTCAATTAAATTAAGAACATTTCATATGTTCCCTAATTGCATCTTAAACTGTGAATTTGGGCGCTCTGGTGTTAACTGGGACGAAGCTATGAGGGTTTGAAAATGAGAGAAAATGTAGGTAGTGCCCTGCTTCTTTTTAGTTCATCTTGGCGGGGCCACTACCGTGCCCTCAGATGTTGTAAAATATCGTAGAAATTGTTAAGTTGAAGATGACACTTACTTTAAAATTTGAAGATAAAGAACATCATAAGTGAACAAAATTTATTTACTATACGTACGTATCGTTACTTAAAAGTAAAAAAGATTTTGTCATTTTAAAACGTTTCTACTATACTTAGCATTGCTTATAGGCATTTACTAATTTTCATTCGCTAGCGGTTCTAATATATTTATACAGGGTGTTCGGCATATGGACCGACATTTTTTTTTGGATACAGTTGGGGTTATATGCTATCTTTTCACCCTTGGACCTTGGTTCCTAAGGGTCACGGTTTTGGAGATATGATTTTTTTAATGTTGTTTCTCAAGTTTCCCGAAATTCCGCCTTTCGTTACTTTTTTGTTAATGTATGTACAATTGTTTTGTTTTGTATTTAATACTTGGCAATACACACTTGTTCAAATAATAACAGTTTTTATTCTAATTGGCGGTCTCAGAGGGACATACGAGGAATTTTATTCCACAAAAATACTGATTGTGTGAACCCCAACTATATCCCAAAAAATGTAATGTCGGTCCATGTGGCGAACACCCTGTATACTGATACGTTTATTGTATTAAACTTAATAACTAATGTTATGCTAATATTAATGAATGTAGGTATACAACAAAATTGAATATAACATATTTGAATTAAATTCAATCATTTTTATCGTGTTTGCGGTTATACATATGAGTATTGTTATCAAATTGTTTGTTCAAAATGTTTTTTTTTTGTCGACCTAACTATGTACACAGTTTTGCAATAAATCATTCTTATTCTTCTTATTCAAACTCGTCGAATTTAGTAAATCTATTCGTTCCTAGATGGCACTAGTTGTACCTGATTTCGTAATGATTCCTCGTAATTAGAGCAATTTCACCGACATAAAAACTAAAATGCAGCCAGGGGCGAGTCGGACTCACGTACGAAGGGTTCGGTACCATTCCGTAAAAAATGGCAAAAAATATCACGTTTGTTGTATGGGAGCGGAGCCGCACTTTAATATTTATTATTATTTATTTTTTGTTGAATTACAGCAACCAACATCAAAATCCACTTGACTTAAATCTCATACAACTTGCAAAAAAAGAAAACTAATTTCAAAATAACAAAGATGTAAAATGTTCAAGATAAGATTCCACGCGGACGAAGTCGCGGGCAACACAGCTAGTTAAGCATAAACGAAAACTTGGTTACCGAACTCCCATCAACCATTTAGATCGTACTGCATCGTTCAAATTTACAAGGCCCCTTAAAACTCAAGTACCTAGCTTGCTAAGTTAATTGAGGTCACGTTTAATATTACGGTAAGAAGGAAAAATATCCGTAGTGACTTGATGGTTCATTAACTTCAAAAAAATTTTGAGAATAACCTACTGAATGGGAGTTATGGAACAGCGAGTAATTGATAAGAGTAGAGCACAAATTAAAAGTTTTGAAAGGGAGTTTCGCTTAAAAAGTGGAAGCCCTTTCAATGTTTTTCGATCCTCTCAAATACCCGAATTTTATGTCTATTCAGATTTAATTTCAAATGTTTAATTCCAGTTTTATTATTAAAATGGTTGGGTAGGAGCTAACCGAAATGGCGACGGGATAAAATAAGGCGACCCTAGGACCGATTTACTATAGCGGTTATAGTTAAACAAAGAGCTTTAAATGTAAGATGTTATAATAGGTAAGCTTAAACACTCAGCGCTCTTTAAATTTTCTGACAACAACTCGGATGAATAGAGCGTTGGATGGGGAAGAAAACATATTAAAAGTTAAAGCCGTGTTGTAATATAAGTAACAACTAGAAGTCTATCTAGAACATTGTTAAATTTAGTGCACTATCCGGTGTCCCAATATGAGTTTAAGAGTGATATAACATTTACGAAATCAAAGATTATCGATTTAAAATATACTTAATGTGATCTCACGAAATTATATTTATATTTCTGAAGATCTTCTAATAAAATTCGTATATTCAGTTACCCCATGCGATGTGCGATTTTTTGAGCCCAAAAGAAAATGGTAAGTTTATCACAAGCAATTCTGCGGAAATATTACGTTTTGAAATCAGTAAAACTGAACGTGTAGAGTCAAAACGTTAATTGTAGGTTATATATTTGAAATATAAATTATAAATTTAAATTACATATTTTTGAGAATATTATTTGATAGAAAGTAATTATAAGTAACGAAAGTAATTTAAATTATTTGCTGCGGTATTAGAATCAGTTTTTAGGAAACTGAATTGGGACGAACAAGGACTTAGAATAGATGGTGAATATCTTAGCCACCTCCGGTTCGCAGATGACATAGTGGTTTTCGCCCACAACCCGCAGGATTTGGAAAAAATGGTAAGCGAGTTGACATGCGAAAGGCAAAAAGTGGGATTATCTATCAACACTTCAAAAACCCAAATTATAACAAATGGACCAAGACAGGACATTATGATACAGGGTGAAAAAATAAGCTACGTGGATGAATACCCGTACTTGGGACAGCTGGTGTCATTTGATGATTGCACTGGAAGAGAAATTAGAAGAAGGATCGCGTTAGGTCGGAAAAAATACTGGAATTACAAAGAGATTATGAAGAATAAGGAAATTAATATAAGTTTAAAGAAGAAGCTCAATGAAGTTGCTATTCTCCCATGTGTCACATACGGTTGCCAAACCTGGGCTCTCAAAAAAGAGGAGGAAAACAAACTAGCAGTTTTTCAACGAAGGATGGAGAGAAGCATGCTCGGTATTTGAATTTCTGACAGGCAAACTAATAAAAGCATAAGAACCAGAACTAAATTAACCGACATCTTGGAAAGAGTGAGAATACTGAGATGGAGCTGGGCTGGGCACGTATGCAGAATGGATCCAACCAGATGGACCAGAAAAGTCACCGAATGGACACCAAGAGGACGGAAAAGGATATGCGGACGCCAAAGGAAAAGGTGGCGCGATGTCTTCTCAAAAAAGGTTGGGCCAGACTGGATGCAAAAAGCACGAGATAGACGGCTGTGGAGGGAAATGGGGGAGGCCTACGCCGCAGAGGCGACTTTTACCTAGTAAATTAAGGACAAGTAGTGTATATGTAATGTAATGTTAAGGTAATAGAATAAAGGCATTTTATTTATTTATTTATTTATAATTATAATTAACGAAGAGCATTCCAGTACCTATTGTTATTTTTACATAATAATAAGTAAAATTTGAATTCGACTTGATTTTGACTATCTTATCTATACATCTTTAACTGAATATGGAGAATGTTCATGGAGTTATGCTTAGCCAGGTTGACTAACAGCGACATATCGTCACTTGTAATATGAATTAAGGTAACCGCCAAATGATGATTTTTCAGGAGAAGCCAAAAACGAAATTGCAAATTAAAAAAAGTGCAGTGACTTTTTATTTCCAAATCCGATTAAAATGATGTATAGTAGTTATAGCCTAATTTTGTAAGATCTTTCAGTCGATAATGGTCTCAAAAAGGCTGCTATTATAGTTTAGAAAATAGCGTGGCTCTTACGTTATTTTTTTTCCAAAAATGAGGAGTTACGTTAACACAACAGAACATTGATTACAAAAAATTAAAAACTATTTAAAGTAAGTCACAAAAAGGTAAATAAATCTAACGTAAGGGACACACATTTTCAAAACGTGGACTTACATTAGCGGAATTCAACTATGGAATTTTTAAACTTATCCAATTGTAATAAGGTTTAACATTTATTTCTTGTTTTTCAGTTAATTAGTGGCAGGATAGTAAGTCGTGATAAAAACCGGTTTATAAGCGGGAAACAGTTTCTTTTTTGTTTATAAAAAACCAAAATTGGTGAAGGCACCTTTAGATTTAAAGAGTATTATAAAAACACTTAATTTTCTTTCCAATCTGATACTTTTCCTTACTGTTTTTCCTCACTTTGCTTTTCTTTCTCCCTTTATTTATGTACTTTTCTTACCTACGACTTTTACTGCACATTCTGCTTTCCCTTTTTCTCTTTCTTTTTTATTTCTTTCTATATAGTTTTCTTCGTATGTATTACCTTCTTTCTGTTCCATTTATCAACTCCCTCCTTTTGATTTTAGTGACTTAAGTTTAAACTTCAGCTTAACGTTGTATAATTTCGTTTAAATAATCAATTTTGTCTTTACAAAGCCTAAGTCCTACTTTCAGTGTAAGGCTTGTCCCTGTCTGAAACTAGCCGAATGATCTTTATTTGATTCTTCATTAGTAATTTGACCATTTCTTGGCAAACTGGTGACTAAATGTTTCGTCACATAATTATTAACTCACTCTCACATCACTATTATGAACTTGAACGTCAAGGGGTAAATTTACGACTGAAATTCTTCAAATACCTTCGCTTTTGGACAACTTTATTATAGAGCTGAAACAGATTTAGAGATTTTCTTATATCTTGTAAGCTGCTGTTTTCTCGCGAACTACTTATTTGAAGCATCATTGATGTACCGTTATTAGTAGAAAGTATGGCCCAGCTCAACGCCTTTCTCTGGCAGAAAAAATAATGGTCAAGGGGCAAGCAAATAGTAAACGTATTTTATTGAATCATCGCATCAATACAACGACATTACGTTGGATAAGTAGGCTACTGAAAAAAAATATTGGGAGTATCAATATAAATATAGTATAAAAATATTAATGTCACTAACCTCCACCATATCACTTTTACTACCACCATTCATTCCTGTATCTTGTTTTCTAAAAATAATATACAAGTATATACATTTTATTATGCCTACATATTGCTACATGGTAGTGGCAGTGACTGATTTTCACAGAAAAAGTTTTCACAGTCCGTTTAACCAGACATTTAAGAGATTCCCTAAAAACGAAATGCATTAAGCCAGATTGTTTCAATTAAAAGTACCTAATTCGAGAATTAGGCATGGTATAAATAGGCATAACAGCTAATTAATAAATAACTTAACTTTAAAAAGTTTAAAACATCAATTTCTATTTGATACTGGAAATCCCGACGAACTACAATCCGCCTTAAAAATACGACTCCCTTTTGAGGTGATAACAATTTCTATAGTACTTATCTTTTTAAAATTTCCCTTTATTTTTAAAAGTTTTTTTTGTGTAATATTATTATTTATTTATTTTTTATATCGTAGAGGGCAAACGAGCAAACGGATCGGAAAGCTATTAATGTACTCAACTCGTAATTTTTAACTGTACTTATTGATGTATAACAACGCAATGGCACAATACTGTCCTTATCACGAATTGTTGGAACCAGGGATCCGATATTCATAAAAATTACAAAAAAATATTACAGATTTTATTTCAAATGCCATTACATATAATTAAATTATTGGTACAGAACTTTGGAATTAGCTCAGTAAAATAAAGGAATGTGTAATAATAAGCGAAATACCGAAATTGAATACCAGTATTTGTATGGAGTCGAATGCCTGCATCCGATCGCTGGTCGGTACAAACTAAAGTGGCTATCATATCCATCACAACACCAAGTCGTAAACAGACGCACGGGGTAGTGTTTGTAATTGCTTCCTACAGGCAAATGTATGGTCGTCTCACCGGTATCTACTCATTAACACTGCAAAGGAAAGAGATGGTCGCAAAGTTCCTGGTAACCAAAATAACGTAAGCACCAGGTCCGTCTAAATTAAGTACATAATTTTAATGTAACCGTCATCACTCGAGGCTTGGGAAGACAAATAATAATGTAAGAGGCATTAATTGTTTTAAAAACTACGAAAACTTTAATGTTACTGACTAAATTATATATTCATCCAGCTTGCAGTAAGCACAATTTGTGACAAGAAAAGACTATAATTGACTTTAAATGGTTGATTTCTTATAATCTCGTTTATTTATTTTTTTACCTATCTAATCTGAGCATTGAAATCATTTATGTACCTTATTATTTACATGATTTGATTCAAAAACTAAAAGTATAACCCATTTAATGTAAGAACCATTTTATAATTTTTATCTAGCTTTGAAGCTAACGTAACAGTCAATCGGTAATAAAGTGCTATAAATTGAGTAATGTAAGAGTCATTTATTTACCGATGAATCTTACATTAATGACTTTTGTTCAACTTTGGCCAATACTTGTGGTTACGTTAATCTGATATTAAGTAATTTACAAACAATGTGCCATACACCAAAATAAATACAGAAAACTAAAAAAAATGGTCAATTTTTGTTTAATGTAACCAACATTTTTTTCAAGATATCGTAATTTTAATAACAGCAATGGA
Organism: Apotomis turbidana; assembly: GCA_905147355.2. Lineage (NCBI taxonomy): Eukaryota > Metazoa > Arthropoda > Insecta > Lepidoptera > Tortricidae > Apotomis > Apotomis turbidana. The sequence continues at coordinate 16,440,039 of LR990285.1, read as the reverse complement.
TAGATCGTCAAATTTACAGACGGACTGTATACTTAACTCAATTTCGTCATTTTGGCGGTTACATTAATTCATATTACAGGTGACGATATGATTTGTGCTGGGATGCAGTTAAATATGTATGTGTTGTCTGCCGGCTACCTGTGTTTATATATGCATACTGCCAGTTTCAGGAATTATCAAAGAGAAATTAGATACATCGAAAAACCTGAGCTCCTTGGGTACTGTAAGTTGGTGTGCTAGGTACAGCAAGTTTTCATGATATTATATAGGTAAGCACGAGTAGACACCAGTCGGGCTTCCTATTCAAAAGTGCACTTTCGTTAAATTAAATGAATATTTGCTATATAATGCTGGAAGTATGTTAGTGGTCTCCTTAATGTATGTTATTTAACAAGTAATGGACACGAGCCAACGTTTAAAGAAAGTTTGGCTCGCCTAAAACTTGGCGACGACTACGTTTCTTCTCATTAATAAATATAATACACGATTTAATCTCTTGATCACGTTGTACACTGCTTTTAGGGTCTCAAATGAAAACTGAAAACAGACACCCGTCTGTTTTCAGTTTTCAATTTCTTGTAATTTGTCAAACTTGTAATTGTAAGACGAAAGCGGATTGAATGTTTTTTTTTTTAATATTAGACACTTTCCGTACATACTAAAACTTAAAATTAAAAAGAATCCCCCAGTACTGAAGCCGTCTGAGGCATCGTCCCCAGCACGCTCACCGCGTTTCCCCTTTGAATGGCGAGGCTCAGTCTTTGAGTGAAAAAGGAGCCCGCTCTGATATTACCCGATACTCCGATTAATTTTTGTGAAATTTCTTTTACAATTTTCTTTGCATCCGAAGACCACGGGCCAAATGTTTCCACCGCCAGTGCCGCAAATTCGTAATTTTTATTTAAGAAGGCATATTTGCGGCGCTTGACGATTTGGGCATCTTCTGCAGCCATCCCCGGTTTTCTGGCGGAACGTTGGACATGGGACGGGGCTAGAGTGTCCAGACATGTAACATCCCATGCCAAAGGCCGCCCGAGATGCCATGGCACCAGTGTGCAGCCATCCGGCCTCTTCCCGTCTTCAGCGGAAAGTCCCACAGGCTCCAGCGTTGCTGGAACGGATGCTGTGCCAAGGGCCCGGCGAACGAGGTCGTTAAGTGCCCCGTGTCTATAAAAACGACCATCGCTTGACTGGCAAAAGAGGCCGTGTCGTCCGAGGGTGTCAGCAGAGCCTCCGCAACGGCAGCAAGGGTGTGGCTCGCAAATTTTTATACCGAGACGGAGGCAGATTGCGATTCTAAGGGTACTTGGATCTAAGACGGAACCGATGTTGCGTGAGGGCAGGGCAGGGCATGCAGCCAATGTCCCGACTCCGGCTCGGATACTGCCAGTAGGCGGGCCCGCTCGGTCGCAGTAAGGCAACTGTCTAATAGAAATTTGTGAATGGATTTTACTGTTATGTGATCCCAGGCAGCTTGGCTGGCTTATTCAGATGGCGCACTCTCACCCGGGTTCCTAGCGCTCCATGCTGACTCTGCATCCACCAGGTCCGAAACCTCTACATCAGTGGGATTAGAAATGTTAAGAATACCACTGATGAGGGTGACAGTACTGTGAATGGATGAGAGAAAGGCAGGAAGAGCAAGGTCGCCTGTGGAGCGTATGCCTAGTCCGCCATATTTAATAGGAAGAATTGCCTGGGACCAACTAGATAAATTTTGAGAAACGTTTAGAATTTTGCTCGTGGTTGTTTTTAATAGATCGTCGATAGTGTTTTAGTATGTATATTTTTAATTTGTTTTCCATTGTAATAAATATATTTTTAAGTAATACTTGGTAATACATACTTTCGGTATACTTAAATTTCTGCTTTGCATAAAATAAATAAATAATAAATAAATATCGGAAACAAATCTCGTACTCACTCAACTGCTCAAAGGTTAACTGGAAGAGATCCCTTATAGGGATAAGTTCGCCTTTGTACCTATATGTTAATTGTAATAGATGTATTTTTTAACTGTTTTTGTGTACAATAAAGCGTTTACTTACTTACTTACAAATCAATCTAGTTAGTTCCACAGTAAGCTCTAGTAGGCTTGTGTTATGGACACTAGACGCCCATAAACATATTTATATACATAAATACATACTTAAATACAAATAACATCCATAACCCAGGCACAAATATTCGAGTTCATCACACAAATATTTGCCCTTGCCGGGATTCGAACCCAGGACCGCCGGCTAAGTTCCATCAAGTTCTAGTCTAGTACGTTTGTATCTAGGTGTTTTCAGAAATTCAATGTAGAAACTCCCATCTTTGTTAGGCCCTATTAGTTGACTGGTAACTAAGAACAGCATTACATCCGTCATTTTTGCTGACTTTTGTTTTGTATAATACAGTTTAAATGAATTAAAATAAATGCGTCAACATTGCCACCAATAACCGCTGAAATTATAAAAACACCCAAAGATAAAAAAACCGATAGTAATCTTCGAACGGCTGAACTGATTTTCTTGATTCATAGCTAAGAACATTCTCGATGTCCAGTCGAAAGAATGTTAACAGTCAAATAATTATTATTTGTCGGAGGCTATAGACAGCGTTGTGTTTACCTATTAAGCGACGGACTATATATTGATATTTTGCCGTTATCTTCTGTTGCCGTTACATATCACGCCCATTTTCTGTTGACCAAATTTTTGCTCCAATTCAGAAATTTCTAAAATTTGCTTAGAATAAATAATTAAATAAGTACTTACGTCACTCATTTAATACAATCAGTGACAGTTCGGGTGCCATCGTATTCCGATTGAGATCCGAGTTTTCCCGAAGGAAAATCATTTTGCAATACACCTGTACTGCCTGTTCTCGAATCATTTCACAAATATATAGCCCATATTATACCCGGACCGAATAATAATACCCAACACAAAACGAATTGAAAATATTTTTCTATTAAACAATATTGTAGTTGCCTCAATATTTCATTCACGAGGGATGAAAACAGATATTATTTATTTCGAAACTCTATACTGTTCCGGAATATTAAGATACCTACGTAGGTAATATACATAAATACAAAAGTAATGTGCTCATCACAGTGCAGTCGGTGGAAATATTGCGTACTCGTGGAAAAACGTATATAAATAAATACATAAACACTATGGGGAACTGTCCCCATAATGTTTATTATACAAATCGATCTAGTCCCAAACAAAGCAATGCTTGTATGTAAATGTATGTATGTAAACACTTTATTGTACACAAAAACAGAAATACATTAAAACAAAAGAAATACATGTACAAAGGCGAACTTATACTTACTTGTATGGGTAAACATAATATAAATATTGATAGATAACATTAAAGTTAAAGTTGGCTAAAACAGGAAATATGATTTAAACCTTTATACTTAAAAAGATACAATACCTATGGGAATAGAATTACGGAGGGCATCTGAAGCGAGTCACACTGAAAGCATTCCGGGGACCATCCATCCGGTCAAAGTAACAGTTAGGAATTGGATTTAGTTGCGTTTTGATGTAAAAGGATTCCGATCCCTGCTCTGCTTCCGTTTCCATTTTTGTTAAAAGTTAAAACTAGCCATCAAATGCGCAAATATTTCGTGCGTCGAAAAAACCGTCGAACGTTTTATTTTTTAAACCTGGTAGGCGTTTTATTTTTTAAGCCTAGTAGGTATGTTGATACGAGATTTTTTTCATGTTATATGCCGTTATTTTAATATGGCTGACTGCTGCTTGGAATTTTTTAAAAGGACAATATTGATTTTAGTTGCTCTCAAAGTGAGAAATAAATAACTGCTTCGGCTGTTATGTTATGAACAATTTCCATAGATAGAGACTATAATCTATGGAAAATTGAAGGTTGACTATATAAATGTGTATCTGATTAGTCAAAATTACTTCTATATTAACATATTAATTCAAAGTTTTGGCCGATCTCAGATAGCCGTAAGTTAAAATAAATAAATAAAACCTGGACAGGCGACAAGTGGTAGCGGCGAGTGGGGGCCATAGACTGGAGCGGAAGGTTCGAGCGCAGTGCCGGTTGTAGTGTGCGTTGTAGGTTTATGTTGACAACTTTAAACAACTTCCAGTCAGCGTAATCATTACAAAGGAAACAGAATGTTTATATCCAGCCTTTATTTTCTCTTTGTCTAACAGGTGGCCTGGCTCAGGGTGGATACTCAGACCATCCTCACGATCGGGCCGCACGTGATCACTAAGAACCACCGAGTGGGCGTGGCTCGTGGCGACGCGCAGACCTGGGGGCTGACTCTACGCGACGTGCGACCCTCGGACGGAGGCGACTACATGTGCCAGATCAACACCGAGCCTATGATCACGCAGACGCACCAGCTCCAGGTTGTCGGTCAGCACGAAACGATGCTAATTGCTCTAGAATAGTCTGATTATGACGATGCGGTTGGCGCAGTTTGTGGTGCACCTGCCTACTGAGCCGGCCGTCCTGGGTTCGAATCCCGGCTATGGCAAATATTTGTGGTATGAACTCGAATATTTATTCTATATGTATATATATTATCTATATCGTTGTCTGGTACCCATAGTACAAGCTTTGCTTAGTTTGGGACTAGATCGGTTTGTGTATATACACTGCTGTCATACAGGCGAAGAGGGGCAACAACATGGGCCAAATCAACATCGATGACGTACCTACTAGCTTAGGGTTCTTGAAACAGTGCTTACTTTAGAATAGTCTATGATGCATATAGCGGGTGTCATCTTAATGCCAACACCTGATCGCCAATCAAAAACTTGTTGTCTCCACCACCACTTTACCATTACTTTCTAGTATGTGCTCCTGTCCTCTGCCACTTAAGTTTTGAAGGAGTTATCTGTCGGCTTTACTCTGTTATTGTTTCTTAATATTGCTCCCTTATCAGATACCATTGATCAAAAGCTAAATAAGGCTTATAACACTTTGCTATAAACTAACATACCGTATACAAAGCGTTCACTACTTTTTATGACGATATCATATGTTTCGGACAGACTGGTAGGCTAGAAAGGTCTTGGAAAAAGGGTCAATCATCGAATTTGGCTCGGCAGCATTCTGTGCGGCAATATATTTTTAAACGTTGTCGGAAAGCGTTTCTTTTTATCTTGAATTGGCCTATATGATTTTAATAAAAAAATTGGTTTACGCAATTTTTGATACATCCTATTGTATTAAAATTAAAATTAAAAATTTCTTGATAACATTCGTTACAGGTCCTTTTCGTATTACATTTGTTTAATTTGTATAATATACCATATGAGGTTGGGGTTATATTGGGGTTATGGGGTTGAGGTTTTGATATAGTTTGATGAAGACCAAGAGATCTTGACGCACTTTTGTGCCAATTTGTTGCAAGTATACTTCTACTCGCCAATGTCTCACTGTGGGTCTCACAAAAAATCTCAGTCGTCCAAACAAAAATTTGCATCTTTCTAGTGGAATTTGTAATTCACCTAATAATTTCATTCCTCGATCAGCCGTGTTCAACGTCACTGACATCGCCGTATTATCGCATCGCAGTAATATCGACATGACATTCCAATTTCGTCCCGTTACCACCCGCTACCTTGCGGACGTGCTCAAAATTTGATATCTAAAATAGCGCATTGTTAAAGTTGCTATACTAGATTAAATTGATAATGATGGTGGCAATCTCTCCTAAAATCACAAAATCCTATTCGAATTCAGACGCTCCTGACAATATTAACTTGGCACTCTTTTACGGTTCCGCATGCGATGTCTAAGCGATAGTTTCTTAATATGGAAACTAGGCAGCTTAGGATATTTTTAGACAAGTACAGAAAAAAACTGACCGTGTTTCTTCAAATAAAAACATATAGTTCGAGCCCACATATTGTATCGTAGAAGCGTAGCGCTACGAAAAAACGTAGCAACACCGAGCGGCCTACGTAACAGTATAGATAGAACTATGTATATATACCTACAGTACGCGAGTTAACAGAATGTGATTCTAATTTTATACCTGTCTCGCTCGCTCTTATGGCATCTAGATAAGAACCTCCGATTTCACCCAAACCCGAATTTAAGATCTAAGAGCTTACGCACTGTACGTAGGTTTCATTTTATGAGGAAATGACACTGCTAATTTTTTCATAAGTATGGCGTGGGATACAATTGAGGTCCAAACTTATCGTAATCGGTTTATACAAATCGAGATTTCTTTGTCGACTGTTTCCTAATAACGAAACTTTGGAAATTAAATAGAAAGAAATGTTCTGTTGGTCCGTTTCAATTTTGGCGCTAATAATTATAGAATTTGTGTACCTACTAAATATCCGTCAAAACGTAGGCTCATAAAAATCGAAAATAAGAGTTATTTGATTTCCTCTTAAGTAATCAATCGTGATATAAATCGCGTGATTCTTAAACTACTCTACAAAACATAATAGGCGAGGCAATGTATAAAGAAACAGTAAACGTACATCTCCAAGGTATGACGGACAATATATGAGTTCTTCTTTCAGCAGATGCAATATTTTCTTATCAAAAAAGTAATTATTCTGTCGCTTGTAACGGCGGCACTCGACGTGCGAGTCGCTTCACCCACAGAGATTGGATGCGGATATGTTACTCGAACGATTCCAATAACCACTGAATTAATTGAAATCGCTTTGGCAGTCTAGATGTGATAGAGGAGATCGAGGGGTTTTGAAACAGAGGTGCTTAAGTTTTGGCTAAAGGGGCCAGTAAATACACACTGGAGCAGTACTATAACTGACGCTTTTTTTATCACTGCTAGAAATATTAGGGTATGCTGTGGGAAACCTTTGTGGGAATACTGTTAAAAAGAGGTGCAAATAGTTGTACGCAGGTTTCATTCGATAATCGTTTTGTGATATTGAACCTAATTTGAACCTACATTTTAGTTTATTGAGTGAACTTTGTCACAACAAACACACGTAATATCGCTCTAGTTCATACTGCACGTTATGTACTATGGGCTACACAAATGCAAGTCAACTGCAGCTCTACAACATTAAAACAATACCTATGAGCCCTTGGCAATTTAAAATTGCATCATTAATTTGCCTTTCTTCCTGTGTACAGTTAAAATAGTTAAGGGTTTAGGTTCTTGTTGCTTATATTTTAACAACGACAACGCGATTAAAAAAATAGGATTTAAATTATCTTAATCTTGTAATGTCCACTGGAAAGAAACATAACCCTAACTCATAGTAATAAAATCTGTATAACCCATTACCATTAGCACACATTATTCCCCTACCAATTATAGATCACATAATGGTATCGGTTTTTTTGTGTGAAAATAATAGTTATTATTATAAATACCATGAATAAACATTGAACAATAAATTGCTTGAAATAAGATACTTCCATTGTCTCTCAAAATGTATGATAATTCCATTATCCTCCGCAAGGATCCGATATATTTAGAACTCACCGCGCTTAAGTTATTCCCAGAGTTGAGGGTCGATGCAAGCTTAGTTTTATATAAGTACATACTTATTGTGTACTTATATATAGCCTAGCAAGTGTCGGTCCGGCCCAGGGATAGTGGCGCTAAAAACAACTTTCATATGGCAATAATGTACATACGTCATATATTTGCATTATTAAACGTCAATAACTATTTGTCAAGGATTTGTCATTAACTATAAATTCAAAACATTGTTTACCGAAATGCTGCCCAATCCTTCGTTCTTCTTGCGAAATAAATACTGAATAAAATTGAAAAAAACTTTACTTTCATCACTGTGGATAGTTTTGGATTTATTATGCAAAAATTACTTGAAATTTGCGGAATATTTAGTCCTGTTTCTTCTTTGTGTTCATCAGTGACATTCGCCGACTTTCAACGTCAGCTACCAAAAAATTGTCATCGCCAGTAAAAATAAATTAGTTCCACTAAAAATCCGCCATATGGCGTGGGTTGTTAAACCACTCACCAATGTAATAGATACCTAAACATGAAACATGTAATTAAACGTAAACGCGCGTGCCTATAAGACGCTAACGTCAACTGATTGCCTGCGAAAACATCAGAATGTGACATCCATAGATAAGAGGATGACATCTTTCGACCATAATTGACATCTCTTGATAATTATATTCCTCTTCTCCCAGCTTTACCCAAGTATAGCCTAACAAGTTGCGGTTTAGCCCAGGGGGGACTACAAACTGCATTCATAATTATGGTATGTGCATACCAATATTTGTATGGAGACAATAACTAATTTGCCATTTTCACCGCGACAAAGTGCGTTTAACTTCATGGTTGTCAAATAAAAATGTGGTATTACGACAAAAAAAAATATGAATCGACAAAAAGACTATACAAATATTCATGGTTGTCATTAAATTATCCTTTTGTTGAATTATGAGGATTCTGAAAACAATTTCAAAATTTCTTTAGGATTAAAAAACAAATCTTAAAATTTTCGTACCATCTTAGGTTTATATATTGACAAACATCTAAATTGGAAACAACATATTGACTCATTATGCTCTAAATTAGCAAGGTTCGTTTTTGCTTTAAGAAAACTTAAAAACTCCGTTTCCACTCAGGCAGCATTAACTGCATATCACGGTTATGTAGCATCTTCTCTTAACTATGGTCTATTGCTGTGGGGCGGTTCAGTTGACGTTCAGGCAGTTTTCTTAGTTCAAAAAAAATGCATACGTGCAATAGGTAGTGCTCGTTATGATGAGAGCTGTAGACCGCTCTTCCAAAAATTCCAAATACTCCCGTTAGCTTCCATGTACATACTGAAAGCGTGTATGTTCACAAAGAGCCATCCTGAGTATTTTAAAAAATATGATGAAATGTTTACTAGGAAACTGCGAGCGCAATATAAAAATATGTTATATCATCCACCATGTAAATCCGATATATATAAAAAAAACGCTTTCAATATGTGCATTATTTTATTTAATAATCTTCCAAATGAGCTTAGAATGTTGGATGGTAAAACATTCAAGACAAGGTTGACTGGATGGCTTCAAGATCAGTGCTTTTATAGTGTAAAAGACTTCTTAAATTATAAAGCGTAGACAGTATGATTAATTGATTATTAACATTATTTATATAAATTTAGAATCTTGACATTGCCTTATTGTAATATTTTATTAGCTTTCTAAGTTATGACATACAAGAGTGTTTTTATGATACTTAACAGCGAAAATGGTTGTCAAGTTATTTAATTAATTTGCATGTTGACTTCATGTTGACTGAATGCTGATTCTATTATGATGTAATAAGACCAAATATTATTGTAACGCGTTCTTGCAAATAAATATTTCTATTTCTATTTCTATTTCTATTTCATGAACTACGAACATACTTTATAATATATATTTTGAAGTCACATATTTCAAAATATATATATTTTTTTTCTTCGTTGTATGCCATATTGAGCTAATTTTATTCATATAACTACACTATGTTGTATAATTGAACATCAGTGGCATCCCCTATTATGGGTACGGAAGAGTTCTGTTATTGTCGTGCCTCTGTTAAGATTATGCTCCGTACTGACTACAGTTATTCAGTCTCTGAGAGCTGGAACAAAGCGAAGCATTAAATCTCACATTAGAGAGGGTTCCTTTTTTAACTATGTGACATTCCTGCGAAACAAATTATCTTTATTTTATCTTACCGTGCGTATTATTGTTCTCAACTAACAACACATTCTTCAAAACCATTTTGTCACCTTAGTGCCACCGGACATCGTGGACAGCGGCAGCAGCGGCGAGGTGATGGTTCGCGAGGGTGAGAACGTGTCCATACACTGTGCTGCATCGGGGACCCCGCCACCAACTATAACTTGGAGGAGGGAGGACGCGGGAGCCCTGAAGATCGGAGCTCAAACCGGTAAGTCAGACCTCGGGAGGCAATTAAAGAATTTTTAAAGTGTCATAGGACCTAAAACCATGAGGCCTTACGCTACTTGCGGTTGAGCAATATCTCAGCCATATCCTATCCTCGAATTATCAATGAATAAAGGATATATATCGACGGTCTGCTAAGGCGACGACATTTTCATACTTCGTGCTGTTTCGGAAACTCCGCCCCCTACCATAACTTGGAGAAGAGAGGACACCATGAAATTTGGCACTCAGACTCCCAAGGGAAGAAACTACAAGCGCCATCAATTTAACGCCTTTCAACGGACAGTTTTGGATATATAAAAGCGCTCCTCCTTTTCTACATTCCATGCTTACGCTCGTTGAATTTAGCCGGTGGGGCTTCACGTGAGTTTGACTGTTCAAATCGAGATAATATTCATCATTTAAACTCAATTCTGCTCAAGTGGAATAGCGCTTATATAGCACTATGGCCTTTCATATGTCTAATTACTAAATTAGTAATACGAGTACGTCATTTGCCATCAGCGTTTGGAATAACAATATAATTGTATTACCTGTAAATGGAACTCCTCGAAATAATTGAGATATAATCATTCAATTACTCATAAATATATAAAAACATCGCGACGACGACGATGCGGTTGGCGCAGTGGCGCAGCTGGCTATTGAGCCGGCGGTCCTGGGTTCCAATCCTGACGAGGGCAAATATTTGTGTGATGAACTCGAATATTTATTTTGTTTCTGAGTCATGTATGTTCTATGTATTTATATAGGTACATAACATATTTCGCTATATGCCATAACACAAGCCTTCTAGAGCTGAATTTGGAACTAGCTCGATTTGTAAGAGGTTGTCCGATATTAATTTACTTTTTATCCCTCTTGGTTATATGGGTGATTTTTTCCGAGAAAATACTGCTAGCTTATTAACACAACGTGTGAAATGTGATGTTTGCACTGTATCAGGGCTACCCTGATGGGCTATAAACTGAAACCTTTGAATCTTATCAAAATATTCGTTATCATAAATCTCTCACTCGGCTTCGTTTACTTTCGTCAATTGGAGCAATTTGCGTTATTGATCGTATATATATTTGAACCAGTACCAGGGTACCATACCAGGTACCCCTTATAGTTAATTTATAGGTTTAAAGTTATCGTACGACGGACTACATGGTGAACTAGTCTTAGTATAAAATGTGGATTTGCAACATGACACTCTAGAAGTCAAGAAATTTTTAAGCGGTTTTATTTAGCTTGTTCTGTTTGTTTTATAGGTGAATATTTATACTGTATTAAATTAACAGGCATTATATGTCATGCTTTAATCCAATTAAACAAATCAAACGTTAAAGCAAATTGCTCAAATATGCATTATGAAAGTATTCGCATGTAACATATACGTCATTGTATTACGATTACGAATGTATATGCGCGTTATATTAAATCCAATATTGTTGTTTGATAGAGATACACCTCTGGCAAATATTTCGAACCGTTATTTCAAATAACAATCCATAAACAATTTTATTTTTAAAGTAAACGAATCAAATCCAAACAATGTTTCATATGATATGAACGTAAATTAATAAAATGTGCTAATATTTAAGTATAGCCATTTGAACCATGATTGAATTGAATTGTTCAGTAATTGACTGAGCGATCGAAGATCCGGATGTTTGGATTTCAGGACTAGAGGTCGCATTTCTCAAGCGATTCTCATGAAATTTTATGAGTAGTTTCGTTAATAATAAAGATTTTTTGTCGACTCTTTTATTCGAAAATTTTCAAAATGGTGGACATAAAGGCGGTTGAAAATGTAAAAAAAAATTCAACCATTTCGAAGAAAACTCGCGTGGTCTAAACAGCTCACAGAGCTTCTAGTTTGATAACTATTTATATATATTTTTTATTTTTATAATAATTTAAATGTCAAATTCAGCCCTAGCGTAGCGTAAAGCGCGCTCCTCAGTGCACACTTCATAAAACAATTCCGAAGCAGGCAGAACTGCATTTACTCAAGCTCCTTCTAGCTATTGCGAGCACGGCGCACGACACACTTCACGTACTGGATTTTCATAAGTACACGTACTTATATAATATTAAATGTGAGTCCCTAGGAAGTTCGCGACGCATTTGCATATAAGGTGTTCGTTCAATCTATAACTTATTTACATAATTAGTAATTATATGGAAATAGCAAGTTCTAGAGGAGACGTTTTATGACTCGACAGTAGGCACGACTGAGTACCTATTGAGTTCATAGAATTACACTACATTATTTGACGAGTAAGTACATATTTGCGCGTCAAATTCAAACACACAGCACATGACACACTTCAATTATATAATATTTCAGCGAGTTCTCAGGAAGTTCGGATCGCATCTGCATAATAAGCTGTTCGTGCAATCTAATTGCATTCTATAGTTTAGTTACATAATTATATGGAAGTAACTAGTTTTAGAGATGACGTCTCGTGACCACAAAGTAGGGCATCTAAACGGTTTTTTTTTCACAGTAAAACGTTTTTAGATTCCCTGCCAGAAAGTAGGGAGGTAGTGAGTTAATAAAGTGATTTACGCAACTGTATTAAATAATACGTGGTCTTTGAAAAAATATCCATAGTCTCATTGCAATGATAGTAGACCAACGTGTTTCTCACTCTCTCTACAGGATGGATCAGGAGTCATGAACGGGAGTAAAACGAGTGGTAGAGGAGACACACCTAGAGCATATTTCATGAGACCAACCATGAATCGCAAAAACAGCTTTTCCATATATTTATGATAATTAACTCTTGGTAAGATGATTTCTAGCTGGTCGCATTTTGAATGTCTGACCCTCTCCAACACCCCCTTCACAATATCCCTCTATATAGTTGTTTGAAAAATAACTGTTCATAGTTCATAAAGTGGTTTCTACAGACACGTAATATTTTAGAAAGTGTAACTCTAGAGGTAATAATAACGCCATAACTCTGGTCGTCTTACGCGTTTAAGTAATTTTTTTTTCTTTTATCTAGCCTGTGTGTCCCACTGCTGGGCAAAGGCCTGATCTCTTTCTCGCCATTCGTCTCGCTAAAGAGCAAGTTCCTCCCAAACGTTCTCAAATGCATACAGGTCATCTCGCCGTCTCCTTTTCCGTCTGCTTCTGTTGATAACTAAGGATTTTTTTATCCAATATTAAATATCTAATGGGGGGTGTAATGGGGCGACTAGCAGTAAAACTTTTGGGGCATCGTCAACCGACCCATGCTGGATATTGATGCTCCTCTGGCTGCAGGCGTTCTTAAACTCTCACCAGTGGCTCCAAGAAGCTGTAGTGCATGCAGCGGCCACACCCCGGTACACCGCGTCGGTTCGCGGGCTAAACCTGGTGAGGGGAGCCTACCTCTGGTAGGTTTAATAGTGGATACCTCCCGCTTCTATATGCATGAGTCTATCGCGGCGGAGAAGGCATCTCAAAGCAGATATGCAACGAGTTTGGTGGATCCGGCGAGATAGCAAGGCAAGGTGGATGGCCAAGGGCGATGGTAGAGGGGATATAGTTATCATCGGCCAGACACTACATCTGATCCCGTCTTCAGTCGTATCGGTTCTCCGTTCCACTGGGTCAAGGCGTGTGAAGACGAGCGTGTGCACCTGCGTTTGCGCGTACGTTTGTGCACCTTAATATCTCCTGCGCACCTGACTGCTTTTGATTATGGACTCCGATTGGCAGAAAGACCTGTGGCGATGGGCTGAGGTAGAGAGGCCTGATCCGATGCAGATTGGGCTTTGTCCGAGGCCTACACACAGGCGGCTCTGGGGGCGTTGTATTACGCCGTGGTCGTTCTCGCTCTGCAATGGGGGGACAGAGTGGTTTCGGCAGCACCCGGAGTGACAAAGCAGCCCTTTTTAGGGAGGCACTGCTTTCCTCGCTGAGCCGGGGAGGGGGCTAGAAAAGGTGCCCTAAAAAAATGTTCACCCTATCCCTTTAGGATGGCAGTAGCCGTGGCTGCCTCCGCATCTTTTAATGCGCGGTCGAAGAAACAGAAAAAACAATAAAACACACCTATGGACCTGACTTTTGGCGCATGGAATGTGCGTACACTCCTTGATCGCGGTGCTAACACTTGCCCAGAGAGGAAAACTGCCATTGTGGCACGAGAGCTTCTTCGCTACAATGTCACTGTGGCCGCTCTCAGCGAAACGCATCTCGCCGACGAAGGGGAGCTCGTGGAGCACCGGGGTGGATATACTTTCTATAGGAAAGGCCTTGCCTCCTCAGAACCGCGAAGATCGGGCGTAGGATTTGCGATCAAGAATCAGCTGGTGAAACAATTACAGGAGTGTCCAGTACATGTTTCGGACCGCATTACCACGCTGCGCCTACATTTGGATAGCAACAACTTTCTTAACGTCATCAGTGTCTATGCTCCCACGCTAGACAAAACTGATGACGTTAAAGAGAAATTTTACGAAGAATTGACACACTGTCTCGATAGCATACAGCCCAGGGAACAGGTTCTTTTACTGGGTGATTTCAATGCCAGAGTAGGACGGGATTATGAAGCTTGGCCTGATGTCCTGGGCAGACACGGGGTTGGAAACGTGAACAGCAACGGTCAGCTACTGCTAAGCTTTTGTGCACAACACCATCTGGCAATAACAAACACCATGTTTAGACTTCCAGCCAAGCACAAAAACACGTGGATGCACCCAAGGTCCAAGCACTGGCACTTGATAGATTATGCTATCGTGCGACAAAAAGATGTTTCCCAAGTCCGAATTACCCGTGTAATGCGGGGAGCGCACTGCTGGACTGACCACAGGCTTGTAGTCACGAAACTGCGTCTTCGCCTCCGACGTCCTCGAAGAATTGGAAGAACAAAGCCTGCGTGTCTTAACGTGGACAGGCTTAAAAATATCGAGACGAAGGAAAAATATGCTGAGATCTTGACTGAAGCGTTGCGGCCTCTAAACTTAGACACGAATGACGTTGTTGCTACCTGGGGGACTCTCTCTTCTCATATCTTAAACTCGGCTAATTCCACCTTGGGTCTTAAAGTCCGTAGACATGAGGACTGGTTTGATGAGAATGATGGAGTCCTGACGGAAGCTATAGACAGACACCGACGTTTACTTCGGCGGCGCAACGGTCAAGGTGAAATCATTGCGGAGATCAGGCAAAGTGACATACGCCTACGCAAACTATCCCGGGAAACGAAGGACAAGTGGTGGCAGGACAAAGCTCGCTTCATGCAAATACTCGTGGACATAAATCAGCTCGGGGAGTTTTATAAGGAGGTTAGAAGTCTGATTGGTACCAAACCCCTCGCGAAAGTGCCTCTCAAGCCCAGTGGTGGGGAGGGCCTTCTTAAGAGCAAAGATGAAATACTGACGCGTTGGGCGGAGCATTTCAACACTCTGCTGAATGTAGACCGGTTGGCTGACATGGACTACATTAATTCTATACCTCAACTCCCAATTGATGTCGAGCTGGATGAGTCACTGTCAAGAGGTGAGGTTGTTTGTGCTATTAAGCAACAGCAAAATAAGCGTGCGGTAGGCATTGATTTAATACCGGGTGAGCTGATCAAATGCGGCGGCGAGGAATTGCATACGGCTATATGGAAGGTTTTTGCTATTATGTGGGAGAAGGAACTTGTCCCGCATGATTTTAAAGTATCGCGCATTAGGGCACTATTTAAGGGCAAAGGCGACCGTTCCGATTGCAATTCTTACCGTGGCATTTCACTACTATCAGTCCCTGGAAAAGTCTTTGCCAGAGTTTTACTGAACCGCCTCATGAAACTATCTGAGAAACTGCTACCAGAAACCCAATTCGGCTTCCGACCTGATCGGGGTACGTGTGAGGCTATCTTCTCAGTACGTCAACTGCAGGAAAAAAGCAGAGAACAGGGTCGACAAGTGTATCTCTGCTTTGTTGACCTTGAGAAAGCATTTGACAGTGTACCTCGTGAAGCCCTCTGGGTGGTGCTGGGCAAAATTGGATGCACTGAAAAGTTTGTAAGACTTGTGAGGCTACTTCATGACGACATGGAATGCTGCGTTGCCGCTGATGACGAACAGTCAAGTTTTTTCCCCGTTACCTGTGGGGTAAAGCAAGGGTGCGTTCTAGCACCCACACTGTTTGCATTATATTTCGCTGTCGTAGTCCAGGAAGTCTTGCAAACCCTCTCTGAGGGTATTCGCATCCGTTTCCGCTCTGATGGTAGCATTTTCAACCTAGCTAGATTCAAAGCCCGCACTAAAGTCTCATACGCAGTCATCACAGAGATCATGTATGCAGATGACCTGTGCTTTGTGTCTGAATCCCCAGATGGCCTGCAACGGCTCATGATTGCCTTTGATGAAGCATGCCAAAGATTTGGCTTAAAGATCAGTGTCAAGAAGACGGAGGTGATGTCATCGGACATTCACGGTCAAGATGAGACACTGGTCATTAAACTCGGCGATGATGAGTTGAAGCAGGTCGACAAGTTCCGGTACCTGGGGAGCACGATTACGGCTAAGTGCGATCTTGATGCAGAAATCAACAGCAGGATCGGTGCTGCGGCTGCGGCATTTGGCAAACTCGACCCCAAAGTGTTTAGTTCACACGATATAAAACTGAGCACCAAGATAGATGTGTACATGGCAGTCGTGCTTCCCAATATCCTATACTCTGCTGAAACTTGGACCATTTACCGCCGTCATATCCGAATGCTGGACCGATTTCACCTCAGATGCCTACGCAAGATACTGAAGATCCGGTGGTATGATCGCATACGGAACACAGAAGTTCTGCGTAGAGCAAACGTGTGTGGCATCGAGGCGTACCTTATGCGACGACAGCTCCGTTGGTGCGGCCACGTTTCACGGATGGAGGAGCAGAGAGTGGCTAAGCGCATCTTTTATTCCGAACTTGAGGACGGTAAGCGAAAACAAGGCGGACAGCTCCTCAGGTACAAAGATGTGCTAAAGAGGCACTTAAAGAAGTGCGGCATACATCCGTCGCGGTGGGAGCAGCAGGCGGCCATGCGGCCAGAATGGAGAACTGTCGTAAATTCTAAAGTCTATGACTTTGAGAACCAACGGCGCATTGAACTGGACACTAAACGTGACCACGTAAAGGCCCGACCACCTGTGGCAGAATTATATCATTATGTCAATGGTGTGCTCACATGTCCGCAGTGTTCGCGTAGCTTCATCAATAAGGTAGGCTATGTGCATTCTCCCCAGCCCTAGCCACATGCGTTCTCACCAGCGACAAAATCGGATTTAACAGCAGTCGTCGTGGCCGAAAGCGGCCGTGAAGAATAGTATAGTAATATTAAAAAACAGTTACATTTACAAAGAATAAACTTGGTCACAAAGACCGCTTTCATTCAGTTTAAACAACGGCAGAAAAGTAATTTAACAGTAGTTATTTTGTACGGATTTAAAACAATTGAGTTTATCAGTCGATTAATTACGTGCCTTACCTACGGCAAGCGATTGAAAATTTAATAACCTATTCTGACCCTGTTTATTTTCAACTAGCTTAAAAATCTTTTCATTCGCGTATAAAAATTTAATGTGCAACATTGTATCCACATGTTGCCCGCATTTCTAGGAAAAACAATTATACTCGTAGACCCTGCACCGACTCAATGTTTCGGTTTAGCCTTATGGTTGACTGGTAGAGAATGCCTCGTGGCATTAAGTCCGCCACTTGTACTAGTTTTATCTGTGCAATAAAGTTTAAATAAATAAATTAAAACATTTTTAAAGTAAAAGTGAATAAAGATTATTTTTTAGAAATATATCTATAAATAAATAGTTTCCTTTTTTTACCGCCGTAATTGTGCATAATGCTTAGTGATATTCAAGTGCGACAGCCGCTATTCAAAAGATGTTGACGCACCGTAAACGCAGTAAAATTTATGAAGAACAATTGACGCGTGACGTGTGTCCACGTGTTTTTAGCAGCGCTTTAGAGGGCTCTTTCCTTCGTAAACGCACCGTCATTGTCCTGTAATTTATGTAGCGGACTGTACATTCTTGTATATTCTTGTTTGTCAAAGAACGGAATGTTTCAGTAAGCAAGTGGAGCGGCATCTGGTTGAACCTCAGCGCCGTGGAGAGGGATATGAGCGGCGCACTGCTCTGCATAGCGAGCAACGGAGTACCGCCCTCCGTCAGCAAGCGGATACCTCTACGGGTTCTGTGTACGTAGACAAATAGATAAACATTCCATCACTTAGTTACGTAAAGTAAGAAGAGGTTACTTATCGCATTCACGGCCAGCAACGCATATGTGTTTTCGTTACTTTCACCCAGTGTAGCACGGACGCGTTGAGCCTTCATCAATAGTTGGACGAACTCACATGTGCGTTTGGGGCATAGCAAAATGCGGCAGCTGGTAAATATCCAGGAAAAGGGAGTGACAGTTAGTGTGTTAATTAGTATAGATATTGAGAAAAACGTATACAATCCTTGTGTAGTGGCAGAGAAAAGACTCATGATACTTCACCAGGACGTTACATACACGCTGTTTCACATTTCATGTATTTGTTTATTACCTACTAATTATCGTAGGCATTTCACAATATCTATACTTAACATACATACGTGCTTTTATTCAATTCAGGCTCCTTTTCTACTATAGCAATGCTACACAGCTAAACGCCGTAGAAGGAAACACTACAAATGACATTACGTACCTATATTGTAGAATTCCTTTTTGAGGCCTTTTATGACGTCTGTTATTTCAAAGTAGCAGTTTCTGGCCGCAGTTCATAATACACACAATACCCAATGGGTTCCATTGTTTGTTAGACCAAAGTGAAGTGAATTCGGCCTCAAAAAAGGATTCCTACTAATACCTAGTATCGCACGGTACGGGGCGACGCTAAGTATAATCCTATTGATAGTTGGACCGGTGCATGTCGTCCTTTGTTGGCCGACTAGGCTGATACGGAATCGGCAGATCCAAATTTTGGCCGTTGTTGACGCTTCGTTCGTTACCCTAAAAGCCTTACCTAAATCTAACCTCTGAATATCCAATAAGATCAACGACGATCGTCAATAATAATATTATACTTCTTTATATTATTATATTCGTTTTTTTTTTTTATTCTGTGTATGGTATAAAAATAAATGTCATCAATTCCACAAAAACAAGAATACAACAACAGTACACTACAAAATTTTGCTACAATATGTCTCTGCTAGTGGTAACAGGTTCACGCTCAGCGTATGTTGTGAGCTGGGTCGGCTAAGCAGCAGTATTTTTTAGCCTGCGTGCATAAGTTACAGTAGCGGAAAAAATCTTCGTCAGACAGACAAATCACATCGACTTGGCGGGGGCACTGCCGTGCCCCCCGATTGGTGTTTATGTAACCTACAAAAGTACGAAAAAAAAATTAATAAGTACAAGGTTTTAATTATTATATTTTACAAGTTCGATTTGTACTTTACTTATATAATATTAATTGTAAAAAAAAACGACTTACAACCTCCTACGTCATTATTCTTAACGGTATGGGACGGTATATAGACTCCTGGTTCAATTTACAGTACAATTTCAGGTTTCTAACGCTGTCGGGAAAGGTAAATAATCCATTTTAACTTGGCCAAACGCGAGCGGTGACAATAAAACTTCCATTGTGCCAGACTCCGTGTCCCGGAAAGTGTTAAACCATTTTGAGTGTCTTAAAAGATTTACTTTTATTGAAGAGGACGCTTTGTAAACTCTTTAGCAGTATCTAAAATGTTTCCGTGGTGTGGTTTTGAACGGGGATGTTACAATGCTGTTAAAATGGAAGTTGCCAGATGTTACTTCTTTGACGTACGGAGCTACTACCATATACTTAAAGGGCTTTATTATTTCACATAATAAACTGAACTTAGTTCTTCGTGAAATCGTAACCTAAGCCAAAATTGTACTTGTTATATTATAACCTGCGTTTATTAAAAGAAAATATCCAAAAATTGCTTATGCCATAGCAGTCTGATTACACGGATAATATTAAAGTACGTTACATTCGGTAAAAAAAAGTAATTTATGTAAATTTTTCATTTGTAAATAGTTTTTTGGTTTTTAGCAAATTAGTCGACTTTGTCTCAGTTATTAGTTTATTTATTATTGTCTTTATTAATATCTTATTATGCTTCTGTTAAATAAATAATCCTATTTATGCAAAGGTTCGAAAAAAATATGAGTTCTGTAAAAATAATTTAACAACTTCACGGACTGCACGTCGAGGGACGTAAATTAGGACCGCCGTAATAATTTACCACGTAGTATGCGGACGGCGACTGTTATCTACGCAAAACTGCCACTTCATCTAAGGCCGAACCGTTTTTGGCTAGATTTTTTTTTGTATGAATTTTGTCTGCACGGCGGCGGCGGCATGCAATTTTCAAATTGGTCCCGTGTCCGCGAACGTGTGTTTTCTCAAAAATGCCATGTACTCGTAATGTTGCCATACCATCGCTAGAAAGACTACAGTAAGTGTAAAATACCGAAGACTTTTTAGAAGTGTCCAGTAAACAGCGAGATTTTAAATTTGGAATCAATATTTATCCAGCAAGTAAGTTTTCTCAAAAATTGCATGTAATGTTGCCTTACCATCGCTAGATAGACTACAGTAAGTGGAACATACCGAAGACTTTTTGGAAGTGTCCAGTAAACAGCGAGATTTTAAATTTAGAATCAATATTTGTCCAGTAAGTAAGTATGTAATTCCTATTACGTATCAAGATATTTGAATATCGAAACACGATTTACATCGTCACCGACCTATAAAAAAAGTAAGGATGTGAAGGCGATGAGGTCGTATATAAATGTAAAAAGGATGCATTCCACAAATTGTTTTAATTATAAGTACAGTGCGACAGCAAATTGTAGAAATTAAAAAGTGGCGTCCCTTTTTCATAGATTAAATAGAAAGAGACGACATTGCAGTAGGTATACACTTGCAATTTACACTAAGAGCAAATGTAAAATAAAAAGAGGTTAGCACTATTGGCAGTATAAACGTAACTCAAGATGCATATTTAAAAAAAAAAGTAGCGACAAGGTTTAGTGCGGAAGTTTGTATGCAGCGTTTAGTTCATAATTGTGCTGTGTAAAATGACAATGATATTTCGGAATTCCTTCCTTTTTTGTGTCGTTTAGAAAAAACCTCGGAGTTAAAATTGAAGGTAAGCTTTATGATATGAAAATTCGTTAGAAAATACAACAATGCGTAACAATAATTAAATTTTATCTTTAAGACTTAGATTTGTAAGATAGTGCAAATAATTAAACGCAGTATTTATAAAAAAATAAATTAAGGCGGGATTTAAATTAAAAGACAAAAATTTCAAATTTGTTTGTGTTATTATAATAATTCAGCAAAAATGAGTTCAGACGAGTCTGATTCCGAATAGACGGCATACTTAAAAGCGGAGGCAGAGATAGCTAAAATAATTTACTTCCGACTAAATCCAAGGAGATATAAAAAAATACAAGAGATTCATTAAATTGAAGGAAGAAAATCAAGTTAATAATTGGTCAGATAATGTGTGATAAGGTCAGAATATTTCAACAATCTTTCTGAGACAATCGGATGGCTACAAAGGAAAGAAATCACAAATATTCAGCAGCAAAATATAGAAAAGTTCTTAAATCAAGCTCTAGATGATAACCATTTTGGCGATGAAGGTAAATAAATGCTGCCACTATTTGATAACGATATACATAACTATATGTTTTATCCAAGTATAAACTCATAATTATTTTTGTTATAGGTTGTTATCATGGGAGTTAATGTTGCCTGCGACGACGAATATCACAATGTGTAATAATAAAAAAACCGGTCGGGCCACGCTCAGTGTAGGGTTCCGTAGTTGCTCATCCTTCACAATAAACTGCTGTTTTAAGCCCGAGGTTTAAGTTAAGAAAGATTTTAAGCTCTATAAAAAGGTCGTAAACGCCCTAGAAACTGTAATCACTTATTACGTTCTGGAAGTCAACTTACGTCCTTTTAAAGAAAAAATATGAAATTTGGCGATAACTCAAAAACGGCTCAACCGATTTTGTTCAATATAGTTTTCATTGAAAGCACTGATAAGGTTTCATCTACATGAATTTTTCCGATTTTTTTTGACCCGTGGTTGAAAAGTTAGAGGGGGGGGGGACACATTTTTTTTTGTTTTCGGAGCGAATACTTACGAAACTGCTGACTTTATCAAAAAATAATGTTAGGAGACCCCTATATATTTTTACAAGACCTATTCAACGACACCACACACACCAGTGTTGAAAAGAAAAAAAAAATCACCCCCACTTTAGGTGTTCGAGAGGTACCCGAAAAACATGAAATTTTTGAATTTTTATTTTACCGTTCTGTCGGCGTTATACATACACATACTTGTACCAAATTTCAGCTTTCTAGTACTAATGATCACGGAGCTAAGCCGCGGATGGACAGACGGACAGACGGACATGGCGAAACTATAAGGGTTCCTAGTTGACTACGGAACCCTAAAAATGGGATATAACAAAAATATTCATTGGAAAATGGCCGAATATGAATGTCACCTACAAAATATAATTTTAATCTAATGTTCTTGTTTAATTTTTGAGAAAAGCACTATACTTGCTTCGACCGTAAGAGCCATCCTGGCTTCGTATTATATCCGGACCTCGCCTACGGCTCGGTCCGTCTAATTCCTACTCGGCCAGTATGGCTTACTTACTGGTCTCTGCCGTAATGTACTAATGTAATTCCTTTTTCTCAAACATGCTCGGAAATGTATGCGTTAATGTCCCGATATGAGGACATGAAGTTTCTCGTTTATGGCTCCCTACATTACTTCTTGGCCTAGGCCACAAAAGTTAGTATGAAAATCCATTTTTGTCCGCTGCTCTAATTTTTTAAATTTCTATACTAAAATTAAATTGGCAAAGGAAAAATTACATACAGCCAACCACCTCCACAATCTGTAAGCATAATTGCGACACAAAAAAATCTATGGTACTGTATTTATGTGCGGTTAAACATGGTGCTCAAATAGCTGGATCAAATAACATATTTAAAAAATAAAGAAGGTGGCAAATTGAAAATCTTTTTTTCTGCTTATTCGTATTTGTAGTGATTATAAAATAATTTAAACAGACATAAAAATTACTTCTAGTGATGAGAGTGACGGGGAACTTATGAACAAAGGATGACGGGGAACTTTATGAGGAGGCAAATTTAGTCATGCAAAATATGCTACGGGAAAAAAGTAAAAACGAAAAATAGTTTTGTTTTGTTTACTTGATTATCTAGTAGTTATTTTAATTTTAATATTTCCTCACATCGTTTGAGAAAATCACTATACAAGCTTCGGCCGGAACAGGGATTGCAGGACTCGTTCTATCTGGCCTCGTCTTCGACTCGGCCATCTACCCCAAACTCGTCCAGCAATCCCTTACTTCACGGCCTCTGCAGTAATGTACTATTACGTATCAAGATATTTAAATTTAGAAACACGATTTACATCGTCACCGACCTATAAAAAAACTAAGGATGTGAAGGCGATGAGGTCGTATAAGAATGTAAAAAGATAATTAATCATGTTATTTTACTTCAAATATATTCTTATTTAATTATAGTATAAATTTGAATATGCATTCTACAAATTGTTTTAATTATAAGTACAGACCGACAGCAAATTGTAGAAATTAAAAGGTGGCGTCCCTTTTTCTTAGATTAAATAAAAAGAGGTCAGCACTATTGGCGGTATAAACTTTACTCATGATGCATATTAAAAAAAAGTAGCGACACGGTTAGTGCGGAAAGTTTGTATGCTGCGTTTAGTTCATAATTGTGCTGTGTAAAATGACAATGATATTTCGGAATTACTTTTTTGTATCCTTTAGAAAAAACCATTTAATTTAAAATTAAAGGTAAGCTTATGATATGAACATTAGTTAGAAAATATAACAATAATTATTTTTTTTTTTCTAAAAACTTAGATTTGTAAGACAGTGCAAATAAGTCAGTACAAATAATTAAACGCAGTATTTATAAAAAAAAGCAAATAAATGAAGGCGCGATTTAAATCAAAAGACAGTAATTTCAAATTTGTTTGTGTAATCTAATTACATACAGCAAAAATGAGTTCAGACGATTCTGATTCCGAAATAGACGGCATTCCTCCACACTAAAAAGCGGAGGCAGAGTTTGTACTTCCGCCTAAATCCAAGGAAAGATATTTGAAAAACCGGCCAAGTGCGAGTCGGACTCGCGCACCGAGGGTTCCGTACAAACACTTTCCATCCCTGAGTGGTTAAGTTAAGTTTGCACCTGGTATGTATAGCGCCCCATATAAATTAGGTGCAAAGTTAGGTATTAAAAAAAAACTACCTACTAGATCTCGTTCAAAACAATTTTCGTTGGTAGTTTTTATAGTAATGTACATCATATGTTTTTTTTAGATTTTTCATTTTCTTATTTTAGAAGTTAGAGGGGGGGGGACCAACTTTTTTCCACTTTGGAAGCGTCTGTCCCGCAAACTATTCGGTTTAGAACAAAAATATTCTAGAAACCTCGATATAATTTTTGAAGTCCTATCCATAGATATAGGTAGATACCCCACAAGTATGTGTTTGATGAAAAAAAAATTTTTGAGTTTCAGTTCTAAGTATGGGGAGCCCCCAATATTTATTATTACTTTTTTATTTTTGCATCAAAATCTTAATGCGGTTCACAGAATACATCTACCTACCAAGTTTCAACAGTATAGCTCTTATAGTTTCGAAAAAAAAATGGCTGTGACATACGGACGGACAGACGGACAGACAGACGGACAGACGGACAGACAGACATGACGAATCTATAAGGGTTCCGTTTTTTGCCATTTGGCTACGGAACCCTATAAATGCAAGAGATTCATTATATTATATGGAAGGAAGAAAATCAAGTTAATAATTGGCCAGATAATGTGTTTCTGGCTTATTTCAACCATCTTTCTGAGACAATCGAATGGCTACAAAGGAAAGAAATCACAAATATTCAGCAGCCAAAATATAGAAAAGTTCTTAAATCAAGCTCCAGGTGACAAATATTTGGCGATGAAGGTAAATAAATGCTGCCACTATTTGATAACGATATATATACAATTTTTTTATCAAAGTATAAACTCATAATTATTTTATTTTTGTTATCAGGTTGTTATCATGGGTCGCAGGCACCATTAACAGTGCCTGCGACGACGAATATCGCAATGTGTCCCAGGGAAATAATAAAAATATCCATTAGCAAATGGCCGAACATGAATGTCATGTCACCTTTAATATTTCTTAAATACAAAGTATATTTTTATCTTATTTTCTTGTAAAATTTTTGAGAAAAGCACTATACTTGCTTCGACCGTAAGAGCCATCCTGGCCTCGTATTATAGCCGGACCTCGCCTACGGCACGGTCCGTCTAATTCATACTCGGCCAGTATGGCTTACTTACTGGTCTGTGCCGTAATGTACTAATAAATACTCATAGTAAAATTTTTACATTCCAAAAACCCCTGATACTTATTTCAGTACCAAATTTCTACACAATTCAAACGGAATTTCTCTGAGTAAAAATCGCGTGAGCAATAGGTATCCGATGCGAATAACACGAAGAATATTTGCTACTAACAATGTTACGACGGCACAACACGTTCACTCCTGTTAGTCCGAAAGACGCCCTCCTCTCCACTCCACTCAGGTGCAACACCTCTCCTTAGAAAAGCAAAAGCAACACACTCGTTATTTCACTCGCAAACAGTGGCAAATATAACGAGAATTAAGGAAAAATGTCTAGAATTTTAACAAAACCTTAAGAGCGAGACCAATCGATAGACGACTCATTCGTCAAAATCGTTTCAATAGGTACGTTCGACGGACGATAGATGGATTATTAAAATCGGCGGCCATTTGCGATGGCCGCTCACTTAGCATAATACTTTCGTTAAGAGAACCCCTCTTGGCCTTTTGTGATTTATAGAGTTGGTTTCCGTTTCTCAAGTGTACCTACCGAGAACGTTTCTGAAATGATGAAATAAAAATCAAAATGATTTTTTTGAAATGAAAAGAAATATGAAACTCGCCAATAGTTTTGAACAATTACGGTTTTCACTATCGGTTAAATTATGTATGAGTCAAGGGCAAACCCAACATGTGTCGAAATTGTCTGGAGTTCATACTAACGGACAGCTAAGTATCAGCAGGTACTGCTTTGCGATGAATTTGAATAGTCTATTGATTTTGGGGCCGTTCCTGGGACAATGGGACATAGCCGTGAGTTAAAACCGTTGGTAATTAATATATTAAAGATTTCTCACGAAAGCTAAGTCTGTAGTTCATTATCGATTTTTTTTCTTTTTCTTAGGTAAACCATCAGCAGTCGTTACACAGAAGATGATCGGTGGCTACCTAGGACAATCTGTATCTCTGCAATGCAAGATAGAAGCATATCCTATGCCGGGCGTCTACTGGACACATATCAACATGAACAGAATACAAAACGGTACGATAAATTTAACACATTTTGCACTGACATTCATAATGATAATTATCAATTCATTTTTATTTTTTAGTCATTGATAAAAAATACTGGAAAGGTATTACTCGACGATCGTTGTCGCAATTTCCGGTAACGACAATAACAATACATGCAGTTCTTTCAACGCTTCAAGTTGTCCCAAAACATAACGTATATTGTATGCTACGTGTACGCGAATATATGTGTACTAATCTGTACACTCGAAAATCAAAAACTCCAAAATATCATGATACGTGCATGTAAGTTCCCCAGTATACTAAAATTATTCAATATTATCATATGCTCAGGTTCAAAGTACCAGGCGTTCATAAAATCCAACGGGTACAAGCACACAGCTGTCCTGAAGATCAACGACGTGTCTAGGGAAGACATCGGCTCGTACCAGTGCCACGCGGAAAATGTGCTCGGCTCTGCGCATGATGACATCACGCTGTATAGTAAGTGCGATATTTCCAAGTTATTATTCACTCCGTATACTCCGATATCTTTATGCACCCCTATTCGTTTTATTTCGATTCTTTTATTTTCGATTTAGATTATTCTGTCAGCGAGGTTAACTTAAAATTTGAATATAATACATAAATAAGAACCTATCTTTTGTACAAGCACTGTCAGATACGAAACCACAAAAGATATTGTTTATGTAAATAAATATAAATAAGATCTTTTACAAAAGAAAAGAGTTGTGTTAGTAATTTATCATCGCTTTGTTTTTCCAATAGACCTTTTTGCGCACGACTCCAATTCAATCCAGAATATATGTAAAAAATTTGGAGCTTTTATATCCGAGATAAAGAGAGTATTATTTTCGACTATATTTGTTTGATAACAAAAGAAGAATGTTATTCACACGGTTAAAGCACAATCAATACTGCAGTTCACTGAACATTGACGGCGGTACATCATGGGTAAACAATAAATTTGAATACATTGCAGATGCCTAATGAAGCAAAGTTTTGAAGCTATTTGTGCATTGATCATATTATTCATGCAAATTGCGTTTTAGAGTACATTCTGCCATCATTAGCTAAAAGGCAAATCCATTGACTTGCTAATGCCTGTTTATTTCTGAGGTTTCATCGTACTAATAGAGGTCTCTAATCAAGAGCGGGACAGCTTGTACCTGTAATTATGATATAAAAATAGTAAAATATATCACACTAATACACTATTATAAAGGCGAAAGTTTGTGAGTGTTTTTGAATGTGTAAGTATGTTTTTTATTTCTTCACGCTCAAACAGCTGGACCAATTTTGATACATTTTGGCATTAAGGCAGCTGAAACCCTGGTTTAACACACAGACTTCTTTTTACCCCGAAAAAATGTAGTGTTCCCGTGGGACGTGCGGTAACACCCCGCAGCGTAGCTGGTAAAACATAACTTTCAAAGTATGATAACTCTAAAATAGTTGTTACTGCTACTTTATATTCAAAAATAATATTTGGGATTTCAATGCATCGACACGTTCGGCACTCGAAACATAAAGTTGTAGCGAACGAAAGTTATTGCGTAATGCATTCGATAATATTGCAGTACGCTGCACGCCAAAATTTCAAATATCCATTAATAATTACGAACAACGAATGCATGAATGTTGTTGGGGCATAATATAACAGTTAGTCGAACGTGATTAGCTGATTATATACATGCTCGAATAGGTGGCTAAATTAGGCACAGATTTTAAATTTCGATCAAATGGTTGCGATAGGTTCAGGGGGAGGGAAAGTCAATATAGGAAGTACATTTTTTTTTATTATTTCTCATTGATTCCGTATTATAATTATCTCGAAACCCACGGGATTTCTACCATAATTACTAAACCTAAAAGCCTATTTTCCGGACCGGCCTAGGTGCATTCGGCGGTGTGCGTGTGGATTGAGTGAGCACCCTTCAAAAACGAAAAAAAAAATGTGCTGATCATTTAGTAAAAGTTCTAAAACAATTGTAAAACTAATTGATGAATTTGTAAAACGATAAATAAAAAGAATACATTCATTAACGTATGCTCACTCAGTTCTCACAAACAACCAACGAAATCTGTGAATGTGTTTATTTAACATATAATATTTATATCCTAATTTTTAGTAAAACTTATGCTTAAGGTAGGTAATAATTTGTAGATCACCTGGTTACGTATTTAAAGTTTTACAAATAATTTCGTATGCTCAATCAATCCGTACACTTTCGAAAACCCGATTTCTGATGAAAAAACTGCAGATTGAAACTTCTATATATGTATATAGTTTAGTAAAACTCATATGGGAATTTGTAAAATACAAAACAAACCGCTAACGTGGCAGATTTTTGGATAATACATGTCAGCGACTTACGAAATTAAGTCTCCTTAAAGATTTTAATTTAATCTGATACGCATAATCAATTGCGGGAAAGTAATTACTCGGTCGCTATCACCCTACTAAATTGGTATAATAAACTCTCGTTCAAATTTCACGGTTCATTGCGACTGGTATTGAAGTCATTTAGTAAACAGAGTAAACAATGTGCGCTGTTTCGCAATCACTCACAGTCCCCTACAGTATCTGTTTGACAGGGGGCTCTTATATACGGAACAGAAAATCAACACACCTGTTCGGAAAGTGGTCTTCACCAAACCATCTTATACCCGAAATTCGTCAAATTACACACGCATATACTTCTTGTCTTAGATGAGCGTATTGGTGATCTTGTAAGAGGTACCTACCTACCTATAATTTATTTTGATGTCGGCATCGGCAAATACTTTTTTTTGTAAGTAGAAAAACAGTAACAATTTTTATAAATAAAAAAATAGCATTTGCGGAAGGAAGATGTTTCTTTATATATGATTTAAAATAAGTCTAATTGAGTTTATAATAATTTTATCACTTGGCTGTCCTTTATAGCGCACGTTGAAGTCGGGGTACACTATCTAATATCTTTTAGCAGTAAACAACCATGGCAATCGAGAACATAACCCAATACTAATAGAACATAAGCATGGAACAAGGTCGGTATCAGCGGGCAAATTTGAGGTACCAAGGGTCAGGAACTACTATGGCGATAGAACATTGAGCAAAAGAATTCCCTACATACTCAATAGTTTGCCCGAGAATATCCGACATGAGCCAAATAAGTCCAAATTAAAAAAATGCTTAAAAAAGCATCTGTTACAGACACTTGAGTGATAAAGTTGTGTATTCAAAGTGTCACTGAAGTGTTTAGCAATAAGAAAACTTTGTTGAAATTATTATATAGAGACTCACACCTGCAGACAAACTGTACAAACAGTTTTGCAGGGAACTGTATATATTTAAGTTGTATACTTTAATTAATAAACAACAATAAAATAAAAAAATAATAAATAATAAAATATCCTAAGGAAACCATGTCTTTTAACGGGATAATAGTATATCGCCATAATAATAATACAGGAAGGTAGGCTATATAGTATTTCTCTGTTCGAAATTTCACGCAAATCCTTCCAGCCGTTTCAGCGTGAAGAAGAAACAAACATACACTCACAAACTTTCGCTTTTACAATGTTAGTGGGAGGGACTACAGCATGCCCACGCCTTTGGTGAGATGTGTGAACAAAGTCATATATTTTTTTTTTACTTCACTGGAGATGAATGAAAATATCCTATAAATCACCCAGCATGTCCAGCTAACCATACATATACCAAAAAAAGAAATCCATCCAGCCGTTTTTACGTGACTGTATAAATTTGAGCCTGCATTTCATTTTTGCATCAGATTTTTATTACTATTTATAACTGGTACCCATTTTATTTACATTAAACCAATATCTATTTTAAAAAGAAGGTTCAGGTCGTTATGTTTTTTTCTTTTACAACTTTGTAATCTTTTTATTTAGTTGACGCTGCAATATTCTTTATTTCTTTGTTTGTTATAAATCCGATAAGAACATTTTACACTTAAGGGCCTTATCACACTTGCGATTTGCGAGCGTATTTTCTATACAAATAAGCGACGCGGCGAACACGCTGCGCGTACGCCTTCATACAAAAAACGCTTTCAAATCGCAAGTGTGATAAGGCTCTTAAACTCTTCCCTTTGCCCTGACTTTGGTTTCTTAATTTATATTTCACAATCACCTTGACAGGCCATTATATATATATTTTGACCTATGATGTCATCTCATGTCTAAGTAGTATCAAGGACTATATTCGTTGGTAGTATATAAGGGAAAATTAGGGCCGTTTATCGCATTTTTTTAGCATAACACTTCTGTATATTTCAGCGCTCGCTACGACGACCACGAGTACTTCAGTGGTGACCACTGCCAGACCAACCACCCTGCTCACTGAGCGGATCACTTCTACGCAACCATGTGAGTGCTTCTCGAAAAAAAATTAAGAAATAAATGCATTTATTCGTGACGTGGCTGTAAAACATAATTACATAAAGGCTGTGACAGAAATTATAAAAAAAAAAAAGAATAGGCAACTATCTATATAATATTATTATGGCTGTGCCACGAAACCCCACCACCCACCTCAGCATGATGCTCGCTAAAGAGGTCCCACCAAATTAAATGTAAATTTCCTGTAAATGCTAAGATGAAAGATTCAGATTGGCCGCTGAAGTTGGCAGCGCATTCGTTGTGCAAGAGAACGTGCAGAAACTATAGGTAGCAGTCCTATCAACGTTAATGTCAAGGTTCGGATTGGAAGCAACAGATGCTCCACCTTCGTGTGCACGATCCATATCTAGGGATCGTAGTTGACATCTCTCAGCCCCTCGCTCCGCATACCATACGGCCGGCCCGGCTACGACTTCGGTCTTAGCGGCGAGCGACAGCAGTGTGCGGTACGTGTGTCTCGCTCACTTGTATGGCCGCCGCGCTCGGATCTCTCGCTCAAACGCTCGCCGCGCCGCTTGCCACCGAAAGTCGTGGAATGTTTGTTACGCAGTATCCGCTTAAGTGACGTAGAGTGAACATTTCAAACACTGATTCAAACTCACGGTGAGATTCACTCCGCTCTATCCAACTCGTCAGTGGAAACGCACGCTAACAAATAATAATTCGTGTGACATTATGCTCACAAGTTTACCTTCGTTTAGTGGAGGTATATGTTGGAATAAAAATAGAAACCTTATACTGAAATGAGTAAACAGCAGCCTTCGTTAGTTTCACTTTTGTTCGCTATTCAAAATAAATTAATCGGCTTTCCGAAAATAGTCTCAATTACAAGAGTATTTGTTTGGGACTATTTTCGGAACGCCCAAGCCTTTATTTCGATCAGCTATTTAATATTCAGTATCAAGTTATTTTCAATTATTAACCTTTAGCATTTTTTTTTACATACTCAACGGATTACTATTCGCTCCCAAAACTTTACCTTTTACGCAGTAACTCGTCGTGCGAGCAAAAGTATGTTAATACGTTTATTTACATTCTACAGATATAGAGTTAGAAACGAGTTCAGAAGAGTACGAGAAAGACGCCAACGAAGACAGTTACATGGTTGTTCTAAGCCAACATCAAATGCAGAATTTGGGTGAGTAACTTGAAAGATTGAAACAAAAGTTGTCCCTTCATTTATCGTATGTGAGTTATTAGAAGCCTTAGCACACGGGCGAGTTGAAAGCGAGGCGAGAGCGGAGCGAGTTCGCCGCAGTACACTATGGTGCCTTAGGCTGCGTTTCCACCGGGTGCGAGGATGCATAGCGAGAGCGAGGGATGTGTTTTTGTTAACCAATAGAATCAGTTGCGCTAAGCGAGGATAAGTAAATGAAGATATTCCATGGGTTAACAAAAACACATCCCTCGCAACGCATCCTCGCACATCTCTGGTGGAAAGGAAACGCAGCTTTACGGCGAGATGACGAACGCGGCGCGGGTTTATGTCGTGCAACAAAGAGTTGAAGTTCGCACTTGAAGTAGGACTCATGACTTCTCTTTTTAGAACAGGAAATATGACGTTATTTATTTAAAGGTACGAATATGAAAGATATGAATAAATATTCATATGGACTTAATGCCATAGGTACCTATACTATATCAACTAATTTTTCAAATGGTAGGATATTTATGATTTGGGTTTTTTTTTGCTTTCGGTGTATTTTATAATAATAATTGTTTGATTTGTATAAGAACTCAAATCTCAAATTTACTCACATTTTCCTTTTCTATTGAATGGCTGCAGGTTTATTAACCTTATTTAAGTAGGTACCGTTCAATTCTGTAGCAAAAGAACTTACTACAATTAAGTCGGGTCGTTGTTAAAGAGCCAAATTTCAGCCATCTAATAAAATTAGTCAGTATCAGTCGCTATCTGAGAAATTGCGAATATCTTATCTTATCTTATCTTATTATAGGGGTCCTTACGGATACACTTCGACCCAGTGGGATCTTTTGTGTAGTTACCCCTTGTTGCACCTACTCAAAGGATTGTTCCACCACCTCCATATATCGGATGATGGAACCAGTTGGTAGTGCCTGGAATTCCTTCGGTTCTGGGTACCCAATACCGAATTCCTTCATTCTAAGTCTGGCGAGGGCATGACATTCACACATTATGTGTTTCATTGTCTCTGCCTCCTCGGCACACATTCTACAATCTGTATTGTCAGACAGTCCCAACTTGGCCAATAGTCCTTTGACCCCAAAGTGACCAGTAAACACCCCCGTTATGATTCGGAGTTGTCTTTTGCTGTATTTCCATAATTTCTTGGTCCAGCCTGATTCTATACATTCCATGAATAGCTTTGAGTGCCTCAAGCCAGCCATTTTCCTCCACTCTTGTTGGTGCTGGTTTTTGGCATAGTCCTTGATGGCTGTTGCTATGGTTCCCTGCGAGAGACCCACACATGGTTCAGGTCCTATGAAACTTGTCGCAGACCCTTTCCTAGCAAGTTCATCTGCAATTTCATTACCGATGAAGCCTTCATGCCCTGGGATCCATACCAGTTGCACCTTATTGTGCCTTCCAAGCTTGTTCAAAGCTAGGACGCCATTATACACAAGTCTAGAATCCACTTTAGGCGCACCTAGCGCTTTAAGTGCCGCTTGACTGTCACTGAGTATGTAGATGTGCTTCCCTCTGGTAAGTCTATCTATGTTCTCCTGGGCACAGGCGATTATAGCGTATGTCTCCGCTTGGAAGACAGTCGCATAACCTCCCATACTTGTACTTGCATTGAAGTCGTTTGCATGAATGCCTGCTCCCGTACCTGATCCCATTTTAGATCCATCAGTGTACCAGATAATGTCCTCACCATCTGCTGTAGGTGGCTCGCGACCCTCGGCCCATTCCGCCCTCGTTGGAACTTGAACCTTGAAGTTCCTATTGAATACAAACTTAGGCTGCATTTTATCGCAGCTCATGGTTGTTATTCTGTCAAGAAAATTGTTGCTTTCCATGTTAGTGTGCTTAGTCTTCGGCGAGCAGTAACTCCACAGGTCCATTGTTTTTAACCTATGTAGTGATTTGCGCGCTTCGGACTGTATCACTATATGTAGCGGTTGTAGATCTAGCAATATTTCTAGCGCCGCGGTTGGCGTAGTTCTAAACGCCCCTGTTATAGCCATGCACGCCGTTCTTTGCACCTTCGTTAGGGCGTCTCTGCATGTGCTCCTCAACGTCCTTGGCCACCACACGAGGCTGCCATATAGGATGATCGGCCGTACCATCATGGTATAAATCCACTTTAGTACCTTAGGACTTAGTCCCCACATCTTGCCATACGCTGATCTACACATCCCAAATACTCTGAGAGCCTTTGTTATTGTGTAGTCGACATGCTTTTTCCAATTGAGTTCGTTATCTAGTATGACACCAAGATATTTCACCTCACTGGACATTTCGAGTACCTGTCCATACAGTTTTAGTTCCTGCATGTCCTTAAGGATCCTCTTTCTCGTGAATGGTATTACCACTGTTTTGCCTGGGTTGATGGATAATTGGTGATTGTTGCACCATTTCTCCACTTTCCTCAGTGCTTCACTCATGATTGCTGAGACCGTACTGGGAAATTTCCCATTAACAAGAATCACCAAATCATCTGCGTATCCTACCGTAAAGATAGGACCATTGTTGAGTTCCTCCATTAGGGAGTTCACCACCAAACTCCATAGAGTTGGTGAGAGTACTCCTCCTTGTGGACACCCTTTTGTAGCCGTAGCTAGTATTTCATCCCCCATCAGAGACGATTTTATTAGCCTGGCGTTTAACATGTTGCCTATCCATTTGCAAATGGTCGGTTCTATGCCATGTCTTGCAGCTGCTTCGCTGATAGCTTGATACGTGGTGCGATCAAACGCTCCTTCCACGTCTAGAAAAGCCGCCAGACATAGTTCTTTATTTTCTATGGCCCGTTCAGCTCTGTTTGTTACCAGGTGCAACGCGGTATCGGTCGACTTCCCCGGTTGGTACGCACATTGTAGTTTGTGCAACGGACGTCTTTTTAATGGACCATCCCTTATATGTCTGTCCACCAATTTTTCCAATGTTTTTAGGAAAAATGAAGACAGACTTATAGGCCTGTATGATTTGGCTTCTCCGTAATCTGCCTTACCTGGTTTAGGCAGGTATATTACCCAGTGGCGTGCACAGAGTTTTACGACAGGGTAGACACAAAATTTTGAGAACCTAATAACTTACAGAAATACTGCGGGACAGGTTTTCTTCGTCTTCTGAAATATCAAGCAAATCGACCATCTCTAAATAATTTCCTCTATTAACCGACGACCGCAAACTATAAACACCACCACAATTATCAGTATCACAATTAAAAGAATACACTAAAAGTTTTTATTCGCTTATTTACTAGTCACCACTATCACACGTAATAATCAAAACAAACAATAATGGCGTCCAAGTATGCAAAACCTATAGGTAACAAAAATACGACACACTTAAATAGTACTGTTTTTGCGCTAATTAAAGTAACAAAAAAGCGCCTTTTTAAATTCGTTACATAATCAACATCGGAAGTTTGAATCTACAAATAATAGCTAAGGAGAGAGCGAGACAGGCTACCCGTTCGGAATTGTTCGCTTAATATCGGGCGTCGCGGTATTCGCGCCTCGCTCGCATCGAATGTTGTTCGGCGTGTCGAGTCGCGGGTCGGGAACATCCTACTTCCGTAAGGAAGTAAAAGACATGAGACAGTGTCTTACTTCTGTATTTGTGTGCGTGAGTTTTGTTATTGTGTGCAATATTTTTATAAGAACGCACACACACGCGGTCCGTGTTATCACGAGGCACACAAATGTAAAATTAGACAGAAAATCGCCTGTCTTTACCGCTTACGGCGCGAAGCGGCGCTAGTGCCGCGGAATCGTTCAAGGCAATCTCCACGGAATCGACCATTGCGTACGTAATTTTGGCGCACCAACTCGAAAGATGGCGCGGATCGCAAATTGATTATTTTTGTACATTTGTTTTATATAATTTTATAAAAAGGTAATGTTTGTAACAATAATTAATATATTTCGTTTCTGTAATCAACTAGGGTAGGCAGTGTCTTTTTGTCTTTATAAGGTGCACGCCACTGATATTACCTTTACCATTCTCCATACTCGTGGTATGTGTCCAAATGCTATGGACGCTCTGTACAGTCTACTCAGGTGAGGAATAAGTACGTTTGCGCCTTCTTGTAGTAGTACTGGGTAGATTCCATCTGGTCCCGGCGCCTTGTACGGCTGGAACGTTGAAATTGCCCATTTTAATTTCTTATGGTCTACTACCTTTTTCGACGTGTCCCAGTTGTGTCTGGTTGTGCTTGCGCTTTGTTCCACCACACTAATTGCAACATCGTCTAATTCGCTCTCGTGTATCACTGAGCCTGGAAAGTGTGTGCTACACATAACTTTTAGGGTTTCCAGCCCTGTCTCCGTCATTTTCCCGTCACTGCCCTTAATGGTTGTGAGCGGAACTGACTTCGACGTAGCTAGTGCTTTTGTTAGTCTCATACTTTCTGGTATAGACCCTATTTGGTCGCAGTGACCCCTCCACGCGCTTCTTTTTGCCTTTCTCACAGCCTTATTATATTCTGTGAGCTTACGTGCATAGCTCTCAAAGTTGTTTGAGGCTTTTGCGTCATTGAAAATAGCCCTGGTTTCTTTCCTGAGTTTTGCTATCTCTGGGTTCCACCAGGGTATTCGTTTTGCCATAGTTTTCTTTTCGGGGCAGTTGTCGGTCCAGGCTGTATATACCGCTTGTACTATTTTGTCAGCTTCAAATTCTATGTCAATAATAGAGTTGAGCTTACCTTTCGGATCACCTAGTTCCACTTTTAGGTCAGCTTTGTATGCTTCCCAGTTAGTGTTCCTAGGGTTCCTTTTGAGTACAGTTTCTACTTCTATCTTCGTATTGTACCTAAAGCATATGTATCTGTGATCTGATAAAGAAATTTCCTTAGAAACATGCCATGAGTTGATACTTTTACTAATGTTATTAGATGCCAACGTTATATCAATTACCTGACCTCGCCTTGCGTTGACAAAGGTTGGTTCATTGCCTTTATTAATAATTTGTAAGGAAGAACTCACCAGAAAATCCAGTACCTTCTCCCCTCTCTTGTTGACATCCGAGCTGCCCCAGATGACATTGTGAGCATTTGCGTCGCAGCCGATGATCAGGTCGGTGTTCGCCTTGTTGCCTTCCGCGACCAGATCCCGTAGCTGCTGTGTGATCGGGTCCGTCGCCTCGTAAGGGAGGTAGGCTGACGAGAAGATAATAGCCTTCCCCTCCCCTTTACTCTGGATCTTAACACTGGTAAGATCCCTGGAACAGAAAGCATGTAAGGGCATAGCATCAATGCCATTTCTGACGTAAATGCATGTCCTCATATTATCATCGGAACAGTGGTACACTATGGTACCACCAGTTCCGCCCAAACCTCTAATTTCCCCTTTATAAATATACGGTTCTTGTATTAGAGCAATGTCGAATTTATCGCTAATTAACTGCCTCGCCAGAAGGGCTGTGGCTGCTTTATTGTGTTGTAAATTTATTTGTACACACCTTACACCCGCCATTGCGCCATTAGTGGTTTTTGGGGCCGCTGAGATCAGTGGCCGAATTTTGTGGCGCCTCGCTAGCCATGGGGGAAAGGTCGCCTCCCAGGTAGAGATCAGCTAGATCTCGCAAGGCCTCCGAGTCCACCGTTGACAACGGCGATGACTCCCGACCTATGCGTGACCCGGCACAATCCTCCCTCCACTCCCTCTCCACCATCGTCGCGTCCGGCTCCTTGCCCACCTCTGCCTCTGCCGTCTCAGCCTCCGCACCGTCTGCCGACAGTGCCTCCTTGGCCTCGACGTTTACGGCGTCATCGGTTGGGCCCTCCAGGTCTGCACCACCCACTGGGTTCGCATCCCCACCTGCGGCCACATCGCCCTCCGTGGCCGCCACACCCTCGGTTGCCCGATGGTCGATCTCTGCCCTCCCATGCATCCTCTCCTCCACATCCTCGAGGAGCTTGAAGGAGCTTAGATCGACCCCCGAGAATAGTTGGTAGTTGGACGCCTTGATGACATCCGCCGACTCCCGATCCATCAGGATGATGCGCCGGGTGCTTGCGTCTGACATCAGGGTGTCCACTATCTTCCATTGCTCCGTATGCAGCATAGGATTGTACCTCTGCAACACACGGAGCATTAGTTTAATGTCCTGGTCACCAACGATCCGCGTCTTCCAGGCCATTTTGACCGGTTTCGGCAGATCCCTGGCGTCCACGACTCTAAGGCGCAGCCCAGCAATCTCCACTCCTCCGATTGCCGAACTGAACCACGTGGAGGCCCCCTTCCCTTGGCAATTGATGTGGAGGGCGCCCCCCACGATGTTGCCGAGCATGATTCTTGGCAGGGGATCGGGTGCGCCGTCCACGAGCGCTAATAATGCGCCCTGGATAGCGGACAGATGCCCAGCCTGAATCCTGACGGCAGGATAGCCCACTGGGATAATGGCCATTCTCTCCGCCGCCACTGCCTCCGCATACGACCCTACCCTCGTCCTTTTGGAGGCGCTAGCCAGCAGAGAAGAATCGCCACTCAAACCTAGTGGCCTTTTGTTTTGCCCTGAAGGGGCCGCGGTTGCAGGTGCTTCCGGTGTCACACCTGCGCCCGTCTGTGAAGTCAGACGGGCTCTAGCACGCGCGTTGTTACGCCGCTTCTGCCTCTTGCTGGGAATGTAGCTCCCCTCGGCTTGTGCGCCCTCACCCTGAGGTTTGGTCACACCAGCTTCATGGGGCGCACTCCCAGTTGGATTAGGAAGGGCTGTACGGCACGGTAGGCCGATCGGCTTTGGCATGCCTTTCCCGCTCACTTCTCCGGTCCCCGCAACAGTGGGTCCCCTTTCGGGTCCCTTCTGAGCGAGTCCGCTTTTCAACCCTTGGGGAAAAGATCGGACGGCACCTTTGAAGTGGACGGGTCCAGCGTGGCCTCTACCACCACGTCCACCTATGTTGCTGGGACCAGCTCCCGCATCTCTGCCAGAGGCAGTATTGCGGCCCACGTTAGCACCCAGTTTAGCGCCCTGCGCATTAGCCTCATCCCTTGCGGGTACAGCTTGTCCTCCCTTTCTCGTCGTTTTTGGTAAAGAATAATCCATTTAACCTTCCAAATAAAAATTTCATCAGACTGGCTCCCCACCCTCCTTGGAGCCCTCCTACTGGGGATGCTTTGACGCATCAGGGATACCAGCCCGATATAGCGTCCCAGGATGAGTTATCCATGAGTCCGCACGGAACCAAAACCATCGTCACCTCCACAGGCGACTCAGGAATCGTGCGCCGCCGACTACGGACCCCATCACCCCAGGACACTCGCCCGCGGCCATCTGACTGGACGCAACAGCCGATTGATCACGTCTGGCTAGGACGTGACCGCCCGTGTGAGATGAATCCCGAGCCAAAGTGGCGTGTTGTCTTTCAAGGGTAACGACTCCGACCCCCGTCCGACTCAACCTACCAGGATCTCGTTCTCCATCCGTACGGGTCCCCGCGCACGGCACAAACACGCGGGTGGCATTCTACCGCTAACCATCCTTCTTAGTGGATGGAAAGCCCGCTGCGACATGCCACGTCATCGCTTGCAGCTGATTGTGTGGGATTTGCGGAGTAAGGAGGGTTTGGATTTCTAGAAGCTCAACTGGTTGTTTCCGTGCTACCTGTTTCCTCGGTAGAACCAGGCAGTTAACAGGCAGTAACCGCGGGAAGGAGCCCAACCAGTTTTGCCTCGAGGATCAAGGCAACTGTGAGCTCCCCCCGAGGCCATTCACCAAGTTAACTACCGGGCAGGTAGCTACCATAGAGACAAACCCAGTACAAGAGAAGCGACCGGTCGCAAATTATGTCTTGTTCTGGACCCATCACCGCCTAAATTGCGAATATAAATTTGATATTATTTGGAAGGTTCTATTCATGAACTTCGTCTTTGTATTCCATTTAGTTCAATAATTGCGTAAGCAGTGAAGCAGATGAATTGCTAAAATGGAAAGTATAATAATTCTAGTGTCACGATTGCTATTATTGTAAAGCCGAAAGGTCTCCCTTTCAATATTCTCAAACACTATCGGAAAAAAATATGTCTGTGCTGCACAACCTACACAGCATAGCGAAGGACACAAAATGCCTTCACAAATCATGTCCTTGTATATTCTTCTGACTTTGTCCTTGACTATAAAATTACAATTGCGAATTAAATACACTTATGAGTATGAGTATGAACTGTATTTTAATGTCAATATCGGCTCCATACCTCTCTAAAGTCCTACCGGGCTATCAGAAGACCGATGGCTAATTGAAACATAATTTTGTTTCAGAATTATCACCAAGTTTGTGACCAGAGAAAAATCCAGACCACTGGTCACTGTGGTCTGCGGCGCCCAAAGTGTCGCTTTCTGTGGACTTACTTTACATTGTTATAATCACGATCGCCTGTTAAGACAACGAATCAGACTCCAGTGTTGGTGTTAAACAATCTCACGGTGTATATAGGTAAGCAGAGCTTAATAGTTTAGAATAATTTCATCTTGCATTGTGTAATTTAAATATTTGGTAGTAAAAAAGACAATGGTCATGTATGAGGAGCATAGAAAACAACTGCCCGTTTCTTTTAAACCGATCAACAACTTTAACAGTGGTACCTAGTAGAATGAATTTCGACAAATTTACCCGGTATTTATACGTAGAGAGAGAGAGAGAGCGGAATAGAAACTCAAAATAGACAAAATCGAAATGACATACCTAGGGCGGTGATTCCTAAATGTCCCAGATCGCAGGTGTTTGTGGCCCGAGCCGAAGGTGAGGGAGGGGGCTTTACGAATTACCGCCCGTGGTTTGTCTAAAGTTGCACGTCTTGCTTGGCTTATTGGAAGTCGGATTCTCTGCCCGCTAGGGCGACGTAAATATAATAAATTGTAACGATTTGACTTTATTTTATAGTTTGGCTACCAATTATATTCTGAGACAATTGAAAGTCAGCAACAACCAATATGGTTAAAAATCGTATACGTTATTTTAACTAAATATACCCACTATATTCAAAATTGGATTACATTAAAAAAATTGGATGTTGCTTACTTTGGTTCTATAGGACTCAATTGTTCATCATCGCCATTTAATAACCGTCTTTATTTTACGATGTCTATTAATAACATTTTAACGGAAAGCAAATGTATTTTATCAGATTCTTATGTTAATATATGTGTATACATTTGTGAATACTCATACTCACATACATGTATGAGAATACATTCCCATATATTTAAGTCGTATGTCGTCATCGTCAAGCCCCACCTATCCAAGTATAATGATGAATTTTATTATTTGAATTACGAAATGATGAAAAGCAGTACCAATAAAGAAAAGTACCCACCGAAGTAAAAATAAGAATGAAAACAAATGCTTAATTTTTTAGGCAGGTGTATACGAAAGAATAGACATGACATAATTGTTTGCATTAGATTAAAATGAGGCATCATAATAATATCTCCGAACTAAAATTAACATGCTTAGTAATAATACTGGTAGCATATTAAATTGGACAAAATTGATGGAAAATTTTATTTGTACCGCAAATAAATGTAGATAGGCTTAAAATTCAAATACTTACGGTTTTCTTAGAATTTGTACGAGATCACAAAACTAATATTGTAAAATATCGTTCATAATTTTTTATTTTAAGCAAGTTAGCAAACTTTATACCAGCCCTTTTTGTTATGCGAGATCCTTTTTCTTGAATATTTGTAAAATCTCTCTGTTGGGCTTTATTTTTTTAAGGCTGCTATAATGGGGGTCAGCGATCTTTAACTAAAAAGGGAATAAATTACGAAAAAGCCTTAAAACGTTCTTGAACAGATTTCTCTTTGAATTAAAGATCGTTGACCCGAGCTGTTTAATAAATAACCTAAAACTGTTAACATA
Organism: Apotomis turbidana; assembly: GCA_905147355.2. Taxonomy (NCBI): domain Eukaryota; kingdom Metazoa; phylum Arthropoda; class Insecta; order Lepidoptera; family Tortricidae; genus Apotomis; species Apotomis turbidana. Next base: position 16,398,224 of record LR990285.1, on the reverse strand, counting down.
TATGTAACATAGTGAATTTAATAAATAGAGTGATATAAGGAAGCGGTTCTTGATTTTCATACCCTTAAATAGATTTATAAGAGTACTTAGTCTACATGATCTTCGCACTGTCCGGTCCTCATGCTCCTCACGCTTGGAATGAGACATACATTTTCTATTTACACCGGTAAAAAAAAGTTTAAAAATTGAATGCTTCCAGCGGGATTCGATCTTGTGTCTCCGTGGCTCTCTGAGCCGGATACCAGACGGCTGAACTTCCAATTTTTCCTTCGAATCCCAAACCATCGAATTTTTCAATAAGTTGCCTCATTTTTAGGGTTCCGTAGTCAACTAGGAACCCTTATAGTTTCGCTATGTCCGTCTGTCCGTCCGTCCGCGGCTTAGCTCCGTGATCATTATTACTAGAAAGCTGAAATTTAGTATGAGTACTTATGTGTATGTATCACGCCGACAAAACGGTAAAATAAAAACTAAAAAAAACTTTTTTTCGGGTACCTCGCGTAGACCTAAAGGGGGAGTGATTTTTTTTTCGTTCCAACCGTAGCGTTTGGGTTGTCGTTGAATAGGTCTTTTAAAAATAATAGGGGTCTTCAAACATCATTTTTTGATAAAGTCAGCAGTTTTGTAATATTCGCTCGGGAAATTAAAAAAATAGTGCCCCCCCCCCCCTCTAACTTCTCAACCATCGGTCAAAAAATTATGGAAAAATTCATGAAAATGAGGCCTTATTAGTACTTTCAATGAAAACTATATTGAATGAAATCAGCAAGAAATCAGTCGATCTGTTTTTGAGTTATAGCAAAATTTCATAATTTTCTTTAAAATATCGTAAGTGCCGCGCGGTGTTCTTATACTTCGAACGTCACACATATTAGTTAAGTGCCATACTGCATTAAAACATTTCGATCAATCTGGCGCGTATAATCGATAACTTCCAGAAGGTAATAAGTAATGACAGTTACATAACAGCTACAGTTACAGCTTTATAAGGCGCTTTTCTCTCTTGTCTGAATCTTTTATCGCTTGTATAACGGGGAGTGCTCCGAGGAGTTGTTCGGATTGATTCCTGCCGCTTCTTTCCGCCATCGTTCTACGCGACAATCCTTTCATTCTCACCACTTAGATAGTTGGCAGTCCACAACTGTGCGCTTTTCTAGGAATTTCCTGCCGCGCACGACTGCATTGTGGAATGAATTGTCGCTTGCGGTATTTCCGGACCGATACGACCCTCAAACCTTCAAGAAAAGAGCGTATTCCCATCTGAAAGGCCGGCAACGCACTTGTGACTCCTCTGTTGTTGCAGGTGTCTATGGGCGACGGTAATCGCTATCCATCAGGCGCAACGTTTGCTCGTTTGCCCCCTATGAAATAAAATAAATAAAAAAAAAAAAATTGGCGTTTACGACCTTTTTTATAGAGCTGTTTGAAATCTTTCTCGTAATTTAAACCTCGGGCTTAAAACCGCTGTTTTAAGCCCATCTATTGTGAAGTATGGGCAACTACGGAACCCTACACTGAGCGTGGCCCGACATGCTCTTGGCCGGTTTTTTATGTTAATGTCATTGTCATTATAGTATATGGAAATTATAGACACTCAAATCGGACATTGGTGCCCTCAAAAGAATCACAATCACAGAACTACAATCACAATCACTGCCCAAAGACTAGAAATTTCATTTAAGTCGACGGGCGTATGAGTCAAAAAAATAAAATTCTTAATGTTTTATTTGTTAAACATAGGTGAGGTGGGGGTAACAATACTAAATTACCGGGTATATTTATGTTTCGCCGTTAGGCATAGAAATAAAACTTTCCGTAGTTTCCCCAAAAGATTACGCCATATTTAAGTAAAGATGTTTCATACGCATGATATGGAGTTAGCACGGCAGTCGTATTTACAATTTATAGTGACTTAGTTCAACTTTCGCGGACTCGCCCAGCCTCGAACTTATTATGGAGGCTTCACCCTCTTGCCGTAGGGAATAGCTGCCTACTGGCAGGAAAATGCTGCGTTGATGCGATTTCGCTCTCGTCTAGATAACGTTTAGTCCACGCCTCGCTAGTACTAGGGCCATTCATTCATGATACGGCCTTCGACGTGTTGTCCCGTCACGCCGTCATGGGCCCTTCATAAATATTTTGATAGGTAGGTACAGGGCCCGTCTAGTTCTAGGTACGCCACAGGGTTTTACAAAAGGTCAACATTTAATATATACAGTAGAGAGCTCAAATTACTATTCATTCATCTGAGTTCTTTACTTTGTATGCCTATTACTTATCATTTGATACCTAAGTATTTAACAATAGTATCTACTAAATTAAATTACTTATAATCGTAAGTAATAATCAATCTGATCCTATCATTGTAAACACTGTTTGCTTCAGGGGTAAACAGAACCTCGATGTTTGAATGAATTACATGAGCTTACATATTATATAGTAGGTAAATAGGTTTTCTTTTTTAATCATGGTTATCATATCAGCCGAAAGAAGAACAAGAAGAGCTTTCAAGCCCTGCTGGGCAAAAGCCTCCCCCAATGTTATCCACAACCATCGGACGTGCGCCGCCCTCATCTAACGACTTCTCACGGTCCTGCGTTGGTTCAGAAACTCCTACTTTCAGCCTACGTGACGTAAAATAAATAAGGTAAGTCAGTCAGTAAACAGCATAGCTGTCACGGAAACAACATACAAAAAACGATACGCATTTTAGCCGAATATGGCGAGAAAAAAAGAAGGAACGTTACGAGTATATATAGCTAAAGTAAACACATTTAAACACATCACAGTAAAAATGTGGCCTAGTTTTTCTGTTTATGTTATTGTTATATTTAAAACATATTTTAGTTACCAACACTTTAGATACACCGGAGATCTCCTCAAGATATCGGAGGGATATACTGTGAAATGAAAGCTCAGGTTTCTTCGTGACTGTGTCCAATATTATTTCCCGATTCGTGGTGCAAATTTAGGCGTAGGTACCCTAATTCAAAGAGCATAAAATCACGAATAATATAAAAACTAATCAAGCGTTTTATCAGTAAAACAATTGTGTATACTCGTAATCGATATACGTGAACAATCAGCCGTACGTACATATACTCGTACATACATATCAAGATTGTGGAAAAATTACATTTTCTTAATATCCGGTGATGTTTCAAATATGTTGCGCTCCGTAGAGCCAGCTCCTTTGTTATTAATCTCTAGTTTTTAATAGGTACTTATTATGTAAGTTTTATTCATAGCTGAAGTATTTCAAAGAAGAAGTTTTATGGTACCTATATCTGGCTGTTATATTTACTCAACCCCGTTATAAGCTTAGCAGGTAAAGAATGACAATCAGATTACACAACTCTTATTTAACGCATATGTAGGGTGTTGGTAGGGTGCTTATTCAGTAACCATATTGGAATTGGTTCACTAACGAACAAGATGACGACTAGCCTATATTTTGCACATGTAAAGTTGCAAAAGGCACATCTTAAAAGTTATTCTAAGGACGTTTTCGACGGTAGGTGCACAATGTCCACTGTTTGTCATAGAAAAAAGGCATTCATTAATCTACTCGCTTAAATGGCGTAGTTGGTAGGTCACGCTTCCGATACTGTGTTAAATGAAGTGCAATACAGATCTGCCGTGTTATGGTAAAAGGTCTTATCTTTATACGCATGTCATAGTAAGATACGTCCTTTAGGGGTTTCGTTTGAGGTTCTCTGCTAGCTGTATACGACAGCACCTTTAATTGCCATTTTCAAAACCACTAGTAAGTATCGTAACAATCCAATTTACTTAAATATAAAAAACTCAAACACAAATTAATCCATAAAATTTATACATCTCATCAAACGACTAGACAGAATAACGAGATACCTACTTGTACAAAGCGAATAACTCGATATTGTTTATACAAAGATAAGATACAAAGTTACTGGTAATGTGTATTCATGACATAATATTGTATATCTATTAGGGCTGCATGTTTTGTTTGAACAACAGGTACCCAGAGATAGACTGGTACATTCCAGGCCTATTCTAAAGTTCGAAATTCAAAGTTTGTATCGTCCCTTTTGTTCTCTCGTTGAATAATACAAGAGTAAACGAGAGGGCATAATTTGAACCTCGAACAATAAGCTTCAAGGTAGCGCCCAATATCCACTACCTACTCGTATACTCGTATACGAAATATTTATATGTTCGGGACTGACAATATTGCAGTTGACAGTAATGGGGTATAAAATATTACACATCACATTTCACCACCCATTGTTGCCGCATTACATGTAATTTGACAGGCTAAATCATGATTTACCGTTTTTTTCTTAAGCAAACAATGTTCGCCGTGCTGTACCTTATCAAACGCTGCAACCATACTAAAATTTATCAAGAGACGCTGAAGCCTTAATTCTATTTGCCTTGGGAGTTACATTATGCGGAACCCCGCATTGGCCCACTATTACCATATTTATAGAGTTCCGTTCTCGAACCGAAACAATAAATTGCAGAAAGGGCGAATTAAATCTACCCGAGTCATTTGTGGAGGATGGCAACGGTTTGCAAACTGAATTAAGGCGCTTAAAATATCATACTGGTACTATTTTGTATAGAACTAGTAATTATTGAAACGATAAAAACCCATATACGCTTGAAGTAAGCTCACAGCTTTCAACCAACTTTGCCAATTTTATTTACCTTTTATACAATTAAAGTAATTCGGATCATTCGTTTAGGAGCTATGATGCAGAGACAGACTTCGGGTACTTATTAATAAAAAAATATTAGTCGGTATACTTTTCGCTTTATATGTATATTTCGATATGTTATCTAAATACATTATGTATATGTAAGTGTACCAGTATTCACCACTTCGCCGACTCGGTCGCATTTATTTTGCGCCTTATTTATATGAGACGCCATAAACATCAGGCGAAAACATAACTTTACTGATTGCTGAAGGATATACCTAAGACATATGGCGGCATGCAGTACACCCGAATTAGCGCCCTTCCTCGGCGATGAAAATGAAATAGTCGTTGCTTTTCCCTGCACTTTTATTTTCACTGAAAACACAGCCTAATTACCTAAAAAGTCCCATAACCTTTATACGTAACGAAGTAACACCTACGTAAGAGTCTGTCGCATTACAATATTTGAGTCATTTTCAAAACCATGTACATAGTAAAGTTAAGGGCTTTAATTAAAACAAAACTTAATTGACTCCTTAGTGTAACGATAGTTACCCATATCTTTTGTAACACAAAAGATGCGATCGTAATTTTGTTTTTATTTAGCCTTTAACTATGTAAGTACATGTTTTTGGAAAATGACTCATTTGTGTTGTTGACTCGGCGACATTTGGTAGATTAAAGTGGGCTTAGACGTGACGCCGTATTGTTGTTTATGAGAACTCGACAACAATATTCACATAATTTTTTCACGAAAAAATGTTAAAAAGTGGAGACTTGGCACGGAAACGTGTTTACTGTATGTGCCGCGTTGATAATGGCATTAAAACTATTAACAATGTTATTGTTACAGTCAGTAGCGTGACGTATGGTAGTATACCTATGTGTACTATTTCTAGTATGCTTCATATGTAATATAATTACTTACCTATGTATACTGTATCCATAAGTAAGTTTATTACGTGCCACATGAACTCAAAAACTACGTAGATTTCCATAAAACTTTTTAGTAATATTGCTTAAATATTAGAATAATATATTAGGTAATGATTCATAAGAATCAGAAGTTAATATAAACAGGAGTTAAAAGTTTGTATGTGCGCTTATCATCCTTCTGCACAAGCGAAACCGCGGAGAAAAGCTTGTACCACGTATTCCTTAGAATATGATTTGTAAACGAATACCCTCCGTATTGCAGTGCAGAAAATGGTTTAATTATATTTGCAGATTTAACTATATCTCAGCCAAAAACAGTCGTTGAAACCTTTAAATAGACTAGAATAGAACAAGTGGTTGTTTTATCATGATTCTCCCACGTTTGCGTCGAATTTAATTAAAATCATCTAATATGCGACGCTTTTATCACTACGTTTTTCTGCGTACTTAAAATCCAATAAAGTCTGTTTTATTAAACGTTGAAAAAAAGTATATACTACAGTTCAGCTCAGTTTCAGCTTCGCCAAATATGTACCCAGAAGTAGAATATTTCGGTCGGGAAATTCATTTAAGCGAGCAATAGACGCGGATATTGCGTTGTTTAGGCCGCACTAGGCGATTTCAATATCTCGCTGAGCCTGTTCCGGGGCTTCGTGGTCTAACGTTCTATATTTGTGTCTTGCAGACAGTGAACCAATTCGCTCTTAAATGGGCGCAAATGGGCCTATATGTTTAACTTGGTATGGTTGTGTTTTAAAATTGGAATAAAATTCGTGGGTGGCTGTGGGTACTATGCGTTCTTAAGTTGGTGGAAGTGGAACAAATTGATTGAACTTGTCGCTTGTTAATTTTAAGGGTACATTTTCAAGGTATTTAAAACGAGACTTACAGCCACTATAGCGATGTAAAAAAAAGTAAAACCTAGTACTGAGACCTGTAATATTGAGCCAACCATGATAAGAATCATTTTGCGTTACACCTTGTACTATGTGGTTAATTAGGCTCTAAAACATATGATAATTATAAGTAGTTATTCCTTATATGTCCCAGAACCGATTATTTACTTGTGCAATCGCGGTGTTAAAGGGGTGTTCGGAACCCTCTTAGGCCTCTTATTCCACCGCGTGCCATTTCTAACCATATTTCCTCAAATGAGCCAAGTTTAATAAATACAGGATTGCCACTTCTACAAGAGATCATTTGATGCTTCTATAGAAGTAAAAGTAGCTGACGATGTTCGTATATACATACAATTTGACATAAGTCAGTAGTAAAATTGTCAGCTACTTTTCATGCTCACCGTATCTATGCATAAATAATACCTAGAAACTGGCATACCCTTCAGAGACTGGAATAGTACGCAATAGATACCTAACAGTAATCAATTCTTCAAATCGTCGGTAGGTATTTTCGATATAACCCATGAAGACAAAGCCACGCTAAATAAGAACGTGCGTCTAAGGACGGGTGTAGTTGCGTGTAATATAAGACGATACACAATATTGTTCAAGGTAATAGAAAATAACTCGTGCAAATACAACATTCTCCTTTCCGATTATAATCATTATTTATATACGAGTATTAATATTGAAAATAGTGGAAAGTAAAGTTATATATGTAGGTGCATAATGAATTAGTCATATATGTGACGTGTAACGTGGTCATCGAGCTTAACTCAGTGTGTGAAATAATCATTTGTTTTTTTTTCGAAAAACGATCGTTACAAGTAGAAGAGCCGTTTTCTAAAAAAAAACTTTTTTGAAGTAATAAGATGATAAGTGATATAAAGCGTATTATAAAAGCGCCCGTGCTGGTGTGTTTCGTAAAATGGTGATCCGAATTCCACATTTCATTGGTGATATTTTCATTGGTGGCTACTATGAGCGACGTCGCTAAAAATGGTTGCCTGTAAAGTCGGTTTTACGGGCGAAGGAAGATTTTACGTGACAACGTCTTTTTCTCGGTAGTATATTTATTTGTATCATATCCATTCACAATTTCCCAACAATATTTTAAGTATTACTTTCTGAACGCTCCCATCACATGTGTCATTAATGTCATTATAGTGTCATTATCTTACATACATGTTTTAAAGGACTTCCGGTTTGTGACTTAAGATGGCCGCATGCGTTTAAGTTGCGTTGTTCATTATTTATTCATTTTTGTTGTTCAATGTGTAGTATTGATAGCGTATTGTGCAGTGATCTAACGTATGAGTGAATAGCTAATGAAGAATTCAACTTGAAGCGTTCATAGCCCTTCCTGGGTCAAGGCCCGATAGTTCGCGTGGTTTTTTGTAAATCGCTATCACTTTACAAAAAGCAAAACCTCACCGAACAACGGCATGCTCTACGAGCAAACTTGAAATTGGCGAAATCATCATTAACCTGATGGAAGCCATATTTTAAAATTAGAATTAGTACATGTTTTAAATCTAAATATGCGATAATCAGACTATTATGCATGTATGTTGTCGATTCCAAACCCTTATTTAGTCTAGATCTACATGTAATTATTCTAAAAAGACCGAACCGACGGAACAAACATCATATGTTTGACAGGTAAGTACGAACAGTTTGTATTTGTATGGGAATATAAAATTATCCTTTTTATTATTTTCCACTCATTTATTCAATATTTTCTCACCGTTTAAACTTTCCCTTGACTTCCACGAATATTTCAATACTAAAATTAGCCAAATCGGTTCAGCCGTTCTCGAGTTTTAGCGGGACAACCGGCCCTCGTAACGTGAGCGGGCGTTACACTTTTTCATGAGTGACTCCGAGCGCAACCTAATTTAAGACGTCGTTGTCACGTCAAAAATCCTTTAAATAAATAAATAAATATCGGACAACCTCACACAAATTGATCTAGTCCCACAGTAAGCTCTAGTAGGCTTGTGTTGTGGGCACTAGACGACGATATATACTTATAGATAATTACATAATTAAATACATATAACATCCATGACCCAGGTACAGAATATTCGAGTTCATCACTCCTCAGACAAATATTTGCCCATGCCGGGATTCGAACCCAGGACCGCCGGCTCAGTAGGCAGCTGTTTTACCACTGCGCCAACTGCGTCGTGAAATAAATAGCTTAATTCCACGCCAAAGCTGCAACAAACGCTCCACGTTACATGAATGAAATGGCGCCGTGAAATAGTCGCGATTATCCTTTACATGTAAATGGGGCTTTCTTGCTGAAACTGCAAATTATACGTATTTCACACAAAATAAGATAACAGGCGCAGATCCACCGTTGGCTATGCATGCCCACAATTTGAATTTAGGTTCACGGCTTTTGTGTGAAATTAGTTTGTATGGTTTCTAAAGCCTGACTGCCACTTGACCAACTTTTTAGGCTTCCGTACCTCAACAGGAAAAAGCGGAACCCTTATAGACCCTTGTAATTAAATCATAATGAATATGGGCTTTATTTAAAGTACATAAAACAGTTTTCCAACGGTAAAGTTAAGTTTGTATTTTCGTTAGAGCAATATGCAGACTTTCATAACTCGTACGGAAAGTTCGGTGCATGAGTCGGAATCGCACTTGACCGGCTTTTTTGTATGGGGTGCCTACAACCATTTTAAAAGGCTGGATCCGCGCCTGAAAGATAAGTCGTCGAACTTGGCGTCGTGAAACTTGGCACCTTCAATGTTGCAAGCAATTTATGTAAATCGGAGATTGTATTACATGTTCTTACAACAAATGTGTTTTTTTTTTACTTATTTCGTGTTAATATGAAAAAAAAGTCGAATCGCCTACTTAGCTAAATAAAATACAAAAATATGTAATAACACCAACATTAAATACAGTTTATTTTGGATGTAAAACCTTCACCCCTTGCCTTGGTTTAAGCACCTTGGTGTTTACCTAGCTCAGTGACGTATAAGGGCCCTCATCCTATTTCAGCTACTCAGTTATGAATGTATGTTTATGTAGGTCATCAACAGAATGGCTTCCCCGGAGAGAGAATAAAGGTACTGAGTATATTTTTGAGGTTAAGTTTGTAATTCATTATGATTGTATAATTATTTCAGAAGAAGAACGAAGGATTGATCGGTCTTCCGGTAAACAATGTTTTGAAATTTGTTGTTGATTTAAGTGCCGCTATATTTATTTGAGTGCAGTTTTACTAGCATTTGCTATATCACTCATTAAAAGAGGGTCTAATAATGACCAGCTACTTGTGACGGGAGTTTGAGCTTGTGTGGGGGCTTATGCCTCGGATGAAAATCCAACCGCTTTCTCGGTGAACGTGAGTAATTACCTTACCAACTTCGTGATCGAAGGTGTAAATGAGAATTAAGCATAATCTTGCTTGATATTCAACATAATATTGCTTGTGCCCACTCGATTGGTAGTATGTTAAACTGTAATATATTTCAATATTTGTTTAATATATATAACAGTGCTTATATTAAATTGACACGCTTCACACACAAGTATTTTATTTACATGATGACTAAATTCACGCATATGTGTCCTGTCCACGAATATGCACAATTACTCGTATATCCATAAAGAAGTTTTGCCTTAATAAATAAACAAACAACGTCTCTCTAAATATGAATGTATGTAATGTAACGCACGAGTTGCGTGAACTGAAATGTTGAAATTATGCTGGTATTTAGTTATTTTTATTCTCTCCAGGCGAAGACTATTATTATGAATCCTCACAAAAGAAAACCACAAGAAATAACAGACTATAGGGACTACAGTTAACCAAATTTAAAATAAAATGGTAGCAGTATCTAAAATATTTCCATTCAAAACCAACGGTTGGTCATAAAGTGCACTGAATATACACAAACAGTCTTGCGCATTTACGGAAATTCTCGCGTATAATCCTAGAAATAGTAGTGGTTATACTGAGGCAATTTTATATAAACCCGAGGGAAGTACTGAGTTCTTAGTTTTAGATTTAAACAAATTTTGTTCTTGTAACAGAATGTTCGCGGGAGATGTTCAGTTGACAAAGTACTTACTACTTATTTTGACGAAACCTAAAGTAGGGAATTTCTTCAATTACTTCTGTATGAGTATTGCTTGCTCAAAATCACGCATTCATAATCCCTATAATAGTCATAATTCCAAGAAAAAATCTCATCAAAGTGCGTTGAAAGTTTGTATGGCGACTGAACGGTGTCAATCTCTAGAATCATACAATCGAAGTTTTGATACCCCGGTGCGACCCAGTAGTAGTTACTTGATTAAAATACCTAATAAGTATAAGCTAAAATATGTACCAAACACATTAAGCCATTAATAGGTAAGGAAGTCTATTATAACTTTTAATATAATTGCCTTTATTACCTATTTACTGTTACAAAAATGTATACGCGGTATGGGTAACAAGAAATTTGAAAGGCGCTTTCAGAAAATGAAAGTAGGGTACGAAAATTCGGGTGTTTCTATTTGTATTTTGATCATGCCTTAGAGCCCCATTCTCCTCCTGGTTATTTGAAATTACGCCCTCAGAAAATCCATGTTGAAATGCTCGAATTATTGTTTGCTGTGTGACTGCTTTGGGGAAACCGTAAAAATATCATACTTTATCAGTTTCATTTTTATGTGTTTTCGTGAATGTAATAATAATTAAAAGAGCGGTTACGTACTAGTTTCGATATATTTGCATATTATTTTAGTGTAATTTGTGTTATTTGAATTCTGAAATGCAGATACTAAATGGAAAGATTCGAAAAATCTGTTAAGCTGACTGACTGACTTACCAAATACGACCGAAATTTTTGACCGATTAGCCTTTTTTTAGAGGGTGCTATTTAAGTATTTTTATATTTTTTCTGCATACCAATTCCTTACAGTTAAAAATATTTACAGTATTTTTAAGAGAACATATCACTGCTCATTTTCCCATACTACCAGTTTACGTTAAGTTCGCACCCGGTAACTATCGCGTCAGATACAAACGAGGTCCAAACTTAACGTAACCAGGTTATACAAATCGTGGTCGTTCTCGATTGTGTCCTCCTCCAAAACTTAACCAATAAATAAATATTATTGGACAGCCGTACACAAATCGACCTAGTCCCAAACTAAGCAAAGCTTGTACTATGGGTACTAGACGACGATATACATAATATATAAATACATATATAGATAACATCCATGACCCAAAAACAAATATTCGAGTTCATCACACAAATATTTGCCCCGGCCGGGATTCGAAACCGGGACCGCCGACAATCGAAACAAAATTTTGGAATCTGAACGAGAAAAGTATATCCCACCAAAAACATTTCATGTAAAATTGGCGGCCAAGACTCACATGCTCAATAACGCTTTCGCTGTAAAAAAAGTGGTCAGATCCCTCGAAAAGCCAAGCCCCTAAGCCCTGAGTTTAGTGATCCTACACCTTGGCTTCAAAAGTATGGCTTGGCCGTTTCATAAAGTAACGTAAATAAGTCCAACGAACCGTCTGGCCCATACGGTATCAAGAAATTAAGTTTATGTCTTCATGATAAAATATATTAAACTTAATTCCTTACCACTACCGTGCCCCCAGATACTGAGTCAGACTAAGAGAGGTTAAGTTTTGGAGTTAAGGGGGAAACAGACGAGGACGAAAGCTCGATTTGTATGAAAAAATGGGCATGGGTATTTCCTCTTAACAGAATGTCGCGTCTTGCCACGATACATTATCCTGTCGTATAATGTCGTATAATTGTGTTTTACTACAGTTGCACAGACGCAGGCTGCGCGAGACACATTTGTATTGTTTTCTAACAGCATTCATCCCTACATTACCTATGTTATTTAGTATAAATTACTTACTATCTATATATATATATCAAAATTAAATCATGTTATTAATCATAACATTACCAATAGCATTTAAACTGTTATTTATATAGTATTTTATGCAACCGTTGTATAAGAGGGGGCAAAAAACACGAGTGGCATGGGTTACGATGTGAGCGTAGCGAACATCGTAAGAAAGATGCCACGAGCGTTTTTTGACCTACTTATACAACGTTGCATACAAAACTTTTTCTACGACTCGACATTTCATAAATAAAATGCAAATAAACAACAAAGAAAATAATTGCATGTCACCGCTCGGAATCAACAAAATTTAAAAAAAAAAATAGTCGTGTAACTTTTTTTTATTGACGTCTATCTGTCAAAAAAATATGAACTTATACATAAAAGTATGCGTTCACTATACTAAACATCCATGCACTGAAGATAAAACCTTTTTAGGGTTCCGTAGTCAACTAGGAACCCTTATAGTTTCGCCATGTCCGTCTGTCCGTCTGTCCGTCCGCGGCTTAGCTCCGTGATCATTAGTACTAGAAAGCTGAAATTTGGTATGAGTATGGGTATGTATCACGCCGACAAAATGGTAAAATAAAAACTAAAAAGATTTATTTTTTCGGGTACCTTTCGAACACCTAAAGTGGGAGTGAATTTCTTTTTTTTCGTTTTAACACTAGTGTGTGGGATATCGTAGAATAGGTCTCTTGAAAATAATAGAAGTCTCCAAACATTATTTTTTGATAAAGTCAGCAGTTTTGTAAATATTCGCTCCGAAAATAATAAAAATAGCGTCCCCCCCCCCCCCCCCTCTAACTTTTCAACCACGGGTCAAAAATTTATGGAAAAATTCGTGAACATGAGGCCTTATAAGTACTTTCAATGAAAACTATATTGAACAAAATCGGTCTAACCGTTTTTGAGTTATCGCAAAATTTCATAATTTTCTTAAAAGGACGTAAGTTGACTTCCAGAAGGTAATAAGTAATTACAGTTACTTTGACGTTTACGACCTTTTTATAGAGCTTGAAATCTTTCTCGTAACTTAAGTCTATTGTGAAGGATAAGCAAGTACGGAACCCTACACTGAGCGTGGCCCGATATGCTCTTGGCCGGTTTTATTTTGTTGTTCACCCCACTTAGATTTTGGTTATTTGAAGTTGGCAGCAATGCTTTAGTACAGTAAGTTTTTAAAATTGCAAATTGTGTGAATGCAGCTGTTTATTTTGTAATCTGTGGTACTAAGTGATGCTTTTTTGGCGACATTATAACATCGTTTAGCAGTGTTTTTTTGGGAAGTAGAGTATAGACTTTAACAGACTTAGTAACTACTGTATAAATGACATAAAAAAGTACTGGAGTAGAAAAAAATACAAGTGAGGTTGCTTATAGGTACGTACGCATCATAAGGGTATAGGCACGTATAGGTGGCTCTATATATATAATATAGTAGGCTTACGGAGAGTGCAGTTTCATGCATCTGTCTCTCTCGGTCCTGACGAGTGTATAGAGCAGGGATTAACCTTAAATCTATTAAGCCTATCGATCCGAACCAGAGCCGTCAACATTTATACCCTATACCTACCTTATTATTTATTTAAACTTTATTGCACAATAAAATAGTACAAATGGCGAACTTAATGCTTTAATGCATTCTCTAACAGTCAACCACAGGGTTAAACAGAAATATGTAGTCGGTGCAGGATTACAAAGTATAAGTACCTACCTATACCTAGATAAAAAAGAAAATGCAGACACAAATCAGTCAACTAACTATCATAATTAAGATTATGAATATATATTCCATAAAACATGGATACAAGTAATATACCTCTAACTAACAAAGGACGCAGGTATAACAAATTATAATATGGAACTTAGGATTTAGACTTAGGACTTAACTATTAAGATTTAGAGACCTTTAAACAAATTTAGTTGAAAGTTCGTTGCGACATGGTTCTTAATGTTTAAGACGCCCACAGGGTCTGCTTTCAAGTTCGAAGTAGGTACTCATACTATACGTATCTCTTCGTCTATACCTATGGTCTATCCTATCCATAACATTACTCTAGCTAGGTATCAACTTCGACTTGGGAGTTTGTACAAAATTTGGTTATGTTTAGGTACTATAATTGCAATTGGGCAGAGTCGTCGAGCGAAAGCAGCTCGTGATTAAGAATCGCAAATCGATTCGAAATATGTAGAGGTCATCGACTTTCACGATACCCGTTTCCACGTTTATTTCCACATAATATTATAGCGAATCAACATTAGGTATAAAATACGTCTCATATTTGACACGCCTCGCTGTGACAAAGCTAGTATTTCATATAGACCCTTATCAGATCCCTATTTGAATAATAGATGTGACGGAATTCTCCATTCCTTTATAGAATAGAGTTATGAATATGAATCTTAGTTAGCCGTATAAAATAGTAAATATTAGTCTGCTACTGCGGAATTAATACTGAAAATCACTACATGGTTGGTGTTTACAAGAAAGAAGCAATCATCTCATTTAACTAAGCACATTTTAAGAACCACTAAATTTTTGATGAACTGTCTTGTTTAAAGCGGCCCTAGCGCATCGAATAATCGATATTTGACTCCTATCAGAAATTACTAACTTTCTCGTTTAGGACGAGACCATCACACACCGTCCACCGACCATATACACTTATTTCCTATAACCATCATATGGTATAATGTTCATTTGGTACAACAACATATGGTATAATTTCATATGGTATAATTTCAATTAGTATAAAATACATTTGATATACGAGTAACAACATTAGGTATACTTATGCTTAATGAAAAATGTATTAATTATTGTGTGCGAATTGCGTTTTATTTACCTAAGCCAAAGCTTTTTTTTTTCATACCTAACCTAACCTACGTTTCTAATTGAACTTTTGGTGTAAGTTTTTTTTTTTATGCGGGGGGCTTATTTCTCTATACCCTATACGTTATGCCATTTGAACGTTAGATAAAATAAACGTTATACCATAAATTCATAAGAAGAAATATGCATTATACTTAAAGAATGTTATATTAAATGTTATTCGATAAAATGATCAGTATATGAAACAATAATTATATCAAATGTTCATATATTAAGTGTTGTTATATGATTCAATAATTATATCAAATGAGCGTTATAGCGACTGAAAATATATCAAAAGTTGTTATAGCCATCGTTACGCACCCTTTATATAATTTTTTTTTTCATTTTATGTCAAATATATTGATAATTTCAACCAACTTTTTGAAGTAAATAATACTTTTCCTCGAGTTCTATGTAGTAACATAGTTATTAGTCTTACTTGTTATGGACGGTTTTGGCCTGGAAGCTGCACTTTGTGATGGAAGCAAGCCGTTTTGCACAGTGATAATATAGACTAAAATAAACGATTTCACTCGAGGCGAAATTAGTTTCACCCCTTAGGAACAGAGATGGCGCCACTTATTCAAAAAAAGTTTAAAAAATTCTAAATCCTGAACGAATACTCCGATTTTGACGTAAGAGGTGCCAATCGGCAGATAATTACCCAATTTAACATGAAAAAAATTAAAATCACGTAGAAAATAATTTTGGATACTTAAGAAATAATATTTTCTGAAAAAAATATTTAAAATTTGTGATTTTTGGAATTTTACTCGTAAAAATGTATGTACATAGTACTTTTTTTATTTATTTATATTAATACACAACTAATTTTACATTTACGAAAAAAAACGCATATCATTAGCTCGTATAGTTCCAAAGTTATTGAAGAATACAGACATGGCGCCGCTGGGTCAAAAAATCTTACAAAAAATCATAAACCTCAACGGATATTCCGATTTTGATAAGTAAGGTGCTAATCGACAGATAATTACTTAAATTAGTTTAAAAAAATAAAATAAAAATTCAAATAGGCAAAAAGTAATAATATTTCCAAAAAAAAAACATACATTTTGAAAAAATATATTTTTTTTTGGGGCTTTTATGTAATTTCATATAAAAAAAAATATGAATATGGCTTTATTTTACTTATGTATATTATAACACTATTAGGTAATTGATCGTTTAATAAAAAACCGCATATCGAGAACTTGTACAGTTCCAACGGTATTGAAGATTTTACTATAGGGTGCCGGTGCGATGTTGCCGCCACACGTGCAACTTATGTACATGTATCTAGAAAAGTATTCTCCCGTTTCGAAGGTACTGATTACACTGAAAATATAACCACAATTGAAAGTACAAATAATAATCATCCCAAGTAGCACACAACACACTTATATCCCGTGTACACTTATGTACAAGGGTACAGCTTAAATTAGAGTTTTAACGGGTGAATAGGCTCTTATACAACCAGTTTGCTAATATCACAAGTATATTCTGCCTATTTTCACTAAACTGTGCATTGTAACGTGCATGTTAGGCCGTTGCATCGGCTGCAACAACGCATTTTTCCACAGCTCGATTTGCACCCATACTAACTGTTCTATTGTGGATCGCACCTGCAACCTGCTTTCAACGCCATTCCATTCCCAAAAAGAAAGGACTTGGGACAGGATATATCCAAATTAAGACGTTTATTTCACATTTGGCTCGCTTGAAACGCTACACGCAGAACATGTTGTTCAATGGCAGCTGAAGTAGTCGAAGAAAGGCTTGTCGCCAGCTCTGTGAAAGCATCGAAGCATTCAAATTGCAGTCGTCAGTGCAACGGTCTACTAGTAGCAGTTTACAAAACAGTTATTACTTTAAGTAATGAAATGATGACTGCACTTCAAGGCTTTCACAGAGTATGACAAGACGTCTAATTTTAATACAATAAGAAAAGAGACCTGTTTTAAAGCTTGCATGTTATACCCTGAAATACGCTCCGGGCAGGTGCGGCCGGCTAGCCCCGCCCTCTGCCGTTTATTGATACTCGGATGCAGCCATACTAGGCTTCCGGCTTCTCAAGATAGGAAAAAAAAAACCCTGAAATAACTACTGCTTTTGCAAGTACATCGCTATCTATAGAAATTCTCTCTCGATACGTAACGGCTCATGTGAAACGATTACTTAGGGCCATTTTTGTTTCTTTTTTTTAGGGTGTGTTTACATAATTAATGTCATTCATTATTATAACAAAACGGGATTTAACCGAGTTCAAAAATGTTTATTTACCACAATTAAGTCCCGTTTTATTATTTTAATATAATGTGTGAAAATCGTGTAAGATTCAATCACTATATTAATGACATTAATTGGTTCTCAATTAATCGTAACGTTGTTGGTCCCAGATTCACATGCAGGCCAATTGTTTCATATACTGATCATTTTATCGAATAACATTTAATATAACATTCTTTAAGTATAATGCATATTTCTTCTTATGAATTTATGGTATAACGTTTATTTTATCTAACGTTCAAATGGCATAACGTATAGGGTATAGAGAAATAAGCCCCCCGCATAAAAAAAAAAACTTACACCAAAAGTTCAATTAGAAACATAGGTTAGGTTAGGTTAGGTATGAAAAAAAAAAGCTTTGGGTTAGGTAAATAAAACGCAATTCGCACACAATAATTAATACATTTTTCATTAAGCATAAGTATACCTAATGTTGTTATATCAAATGTATTTTATACTAATTGCAATTATACCATATGAAATTATACCATATGTTGTTGTACCAAATGAACATTATACCATATGATGGTTATAGGAAATAAGTGTATATGGTCGATCCTCTACCTCAGATTCAGGTATATCAGATTCCAATCCAACTGATTTTATTAGAGTTTCTTTAAATGTCACATCTCTCGAACGAATCAGTGTAGGTTCGTTGTTTTTATTAAATCCCAGTAACCGATAGCCATCATCACCATCATATCCGATTAAAATACATTTTTGAGCTTTCTTGGACATCTTTGTTCGCTTCTGTTTGGGAATATGTGCAAAACATTCTGTTCCAATGACTCTCAAATGTTTAATGGACGGCTTCTTTCTAAACCATAGCTCAAATGGTGATTTTCTTTCTTGAGGAGTTGGCCCAGTTCTGTTCAGGATATACGCAGCCGTGTTAACAAGCTCTGACCAAGAGGCAAATGGCAGTTCTTCGTGAGCGTGCATCATAGTGCGAGCGGCTTCAACGAGGGTTCGATTTTCTCGTTCACTGGACCCGTTTTGCTCTGGTGTGTATGGCATTGTAAACCGGTGCTGTATGCCATGCGAATGGAGTATCTTCTCAACGGCTTCATTTTTGATTTCTCCTCAATATTGTTTTTATAACATGACCAGCTGTCTTCGTTTCATTGATCATCTGCACAAGCTTGTCTTTGACTTCCGACTTTTGCTTGATGAAGTAGACATGACGAAAGTTGCTGTAGTCATCTTTGAACAGTACTAAATACCGAAACTTCATGAAAGAATTTGGAAACGGACCACATACGTCACTATGTATTATCTCTCCTGGTTCTTTAGCTCTTTCTCGTCTTCCAAATTTATGTCTATGTGTCTTTCCATATACACATCCTGTGCATAATTCAAAATCAAGTTTGACTTTGATACCAAGTTCCTTTTCAATCAATTTTTTAACGTGTATTTTGTTCTGATGTGCGAACCTTTCATGATAAAGTTGCAAAGTGTTTTCCGTTGACAAAGTGCTTACTTCTGGAGTTGGATTTCTAATAGTCTGGACTTTCAGCTTATAGAGACCTCCATTCTGGACTCTGGTGCCAATCAAGTTCACTTTTCCATTATTTATCAGCTGACAGGATTCTCTCTCAGATGTGAAGACACTGTTTTGTAGCTTATCTTGAGCAGCGAGAACAGAGAACAGGTTGCGTCTTATTGCGGGAACGTACCAAACATCGCATAATGTGATATGCTCTTGTCGACCATGGACATCTGCAATCAATTCGACTGTTCCTTTCCCAATGGCTTCAGTTGTATTGTAGATCCATTTGCAGTTGTAACCGTCTGGTTCTTAGTAAAATGTTGAAAACTGGAGAATATGTCAGGTTGACAGGTGACATGGCTTGTTGCACCGTTATCGACATACCAATTGTCAAGATCTTCAAAGTTGGTCACTGCTTCATTAGTCTCAACTTGCATGAGGGTTAGGTTAAAGTTCTAATTGATAGATTGACTTGTAGATGGTTGTGATTCTTTGGGAGCTTTTCCATCAGCGATCCACTTTCGACATTGTTTGACGTTATGCCCAATAAGTTTGCAATATCCGCATTTCTTCTTCATTTTGTGAGAAGACTTCTGTATTACTAGCGCTTGAGGTTCAGATTCCTCTTCTTTATTCATCAGAGATCTTTCGTAACAGCAAATTTGCGCTGTCAAATTTTCAATGTTACGGTCCTTTTTTGACATGAGCATCCAACTTGACTTGAACGGGAAGTAACTATCATCAGGCAACGTTTCTAAAATTTTGCATATGAGTAATATCTCAGGAAGATCATATTTAGGTTCTTCCTTTCGTAGCTCAACCTTTAGTTCATGCCATATGTTCTTCAATTTGGATATATGCATGGACATGTCATGCAGGGGATCTTTGCGATAACTGAAGAAGCTGTAGCAAAGGTTATAGCTTTTATCCTCAGATGTGCCGTCGAACAGAGTATGTAATTCATCCCAAATCTGTTTCGCACTCGTCAGTCTCATTACCTTTTAAAAGTGACATCTGACATATTTGCCATTAGCATGAGCATCGCGGCACTATCTTTTTCATTATAGTCTTTTAGAGCTTGCTGATAACTAGCCTGGTCTGCCGATGTAGCTGTTGCGCCGGGTTGCGTCGGTGGCTTTAGGTTGCCGTTGATAGCGTCCAATCCTCCAGGCGTACCTCGAAGCAGTAACAGTAACTTGCAGCGCCATGTCGACCAATTTTCTTTACCTTCCAAACGACCAATATCAATTTTGCAGCTCGTCGATGGAGTTGACATATTGACGGATCTTGTTTGAAAAATGGTTCGAATTTGGTTTGAAATCGTAGCTAATTATTTTCATAAGATAATTATTTTACACAATCACATAACATGTAAAACATATTTTTCTTCGCTCATTACAAATATAACGAAATATTTTTCAATATTTTTCGATATAATAATTCAGGCTCTGCTACCATGTCGAAGTATTCATATTATATATTGACAAAGACATGACATTGAAGTTTGCTAAAACCTTTTGCTAAAAAACATTGTTAATAACGGAAGGGTTTTGAAGATCCAACCGAAAATATCTAAAAAAAAGGTTATGTTTGAGAGATAAAAGTATCGAGAAAATTATTACCAATCGTGTTTTCACGTTGACAAGATAGATGAAAAACTGTTTAAGTTTCTTATTTCCAAGGGACAGATTTTTATTCACTATGGATGTTGAGATCTAGGATCATTCATCTGACGAATTATGCATGGTCGGGCTCTTAATGAATACACTGTCAGCTTAAGTCTATCTATGTACAAATCCGATTATGCATTTAGTATGTACGTGTCCAACAAAACGACTCAAAGCGTTTCCTATGTATCTATCTGTCTGTCTGTGTCTCTGCTCTCGGGTTGCGTTCGGATTTACTAGCGCTAGCTAAGCGACAAAGGTATTTTGGGATCTCTCGAGTAGCTAAGCCAAAATCCTGAGCGCTCTTATCGGTTAAAGTTGTAGTTTGGTATATTCCTCACCCAAGCGCGTCATCTAGTCCACCCACAGACGAAACTATAAGAACATATAAAATATAGGTACCTACCGTAATCGGGGGGGTCATTTAAAACTATGGGGTGTTTAACAGCTCCCGCAAAAAACCGATTGAGTCTAAAATTACAAATAAAGTATCTTCGAATAAATAATAGTTATTCTTTTAAATGAACTACCTTAAAAAGCTGCAAATTTGTACCTAATTGGTCCTCAGATTACCTACAGTACTACATATTTAAACTTACACTATTTTCACACATTATTACAACAAAACGGGACTCAATCGCGTTCAAAAAGTGTTTATTTAATAAACGACTTTTCGTTTGGCCGTGTTTGTTTCGATTCCCGATTAGCCCAGTCACATCCCGACCAATCGAATCAGTCCCTTCAAGACCATAACGTAACATCACGTTCGGAACGTCGTGGTAATTAAATAAACACTTTTTGAACGCCAATAAGTCCTGTTTTGTTATAATTATGTACGGTAGGTACTACTTGTCTTAGATAGCATTGACGAATGAGTATAATTATTTAAATCTTATTGCGTGATAAAATCATCTCCAAAATTCCATGATACGCTATCCTCGTGGGATCATCGCTGCACCTTGTAATGGAACCAGTACACAGCTTAATTGTATTGACGGGTAATTCGAAATCTCTTCATTAAATTCAATTCATATACCATAGGTATATTTAGAAGCCAAACCACGCCAAACTCTAATAATATCCCGTACATCTGACTGAAATTAAACTACGAGGTACGAGTTTAGTTCTCTGATTAATTATATGCTATTTTACTAGTTTCTTAATGTTATTACTTACACATCGTTGCGTACAAAAGTGGTAGAAATATTGAAGGATTATGGTTCCTACATGATCCTTCTTTTAAATATAAACAGTTCTATATTTAACTGACTGAGCCTGAAGCGAATTCAATATGTACAGGCAAATTTTCCGCAACAACGTCCGCCAATAATAATATTCGCAGATTCCCCGAAAACAGTTCACAAGCTACAGTAACAAAAACGTGTGTCAAACATAGTTCGTGGAACGAAGAATGTGTAATATTCTGCGTAAAATTAAGATGTACGTATGATATATTGTATACATACAACTACACAGTAAGGGAGTAAGGGTAGGTTTTCACTGTAGGTGAGCTGAGTGCAAAGAGGGGAGGACCGTAAGCGGCGTCAGTCAATGTAAACGGCGGAAGCGAAGCGGAGTGGGGGGATGAGCCTACCGTCAATTTTCTGAATATATTAAAAAACATACTCACGTCGTAGAAGTCGAATATCGACATGCTTCGAATCGGTTCGCAATTCATCATCAGGAGAGCCGATGAACCGCGGCGGCGGCCAATCGAGCGAAAATCGTTTCGTATGTATTTGAATAAAACTGAGACTCACGGTAGTTTTGTATGTGAGGCTGAGCGGAGTGGAGAGGAGCGAAACGTGAATCAATCACGGTGCTCGACATCTCTCTCTCTTGCGGTCGGAAACAGTGTAAGCGGAGGGCAGCGGAGCTGAGGGGATTTCCACTGGTCACTTTTTACTGCTCAATTGCTCTCTGCTTCGCCACATTCACTTAATTTTTTGCTTAATTGCGCGACTTTTTCTATCGAGCGTTTTTAACGTTGAGTAGACCGGTCTCACTTTGTCAGCCATGTCTTAAGTTCTGAGCGTCCTAATCACATTAATCATTTGTTTGTCAAGAAAATTTCATTTGTTGATACAATGTATATTTTTATTACATGTTACCAATTTATAATGCGTTGTTGAACAAGTAGAGCAGCCGCATCAGAAAAGGTAATTGTTATTATCCTACAGTCTAATATCTTAAGAAATCTGCCACACCACTCTCCGCCCGTCGGCATTTAGCTGCTACTAAATAACACCAAACAACATAGTCTGAATTACCTACTTATTCAAAATGATTAAGTTACTTTACGTGTAGTTTTGAATTGTGCCTCGAAGCACAAAGGAAGAATATTAATATACCAATTCAAAGAATCAGAAAACTACTTTATTAATGACAACTCTCAGTGTTACTGGGCCTACTGAACTAAGCTTGTGAGATATCTTGGATTGGAAGTAACAATCAGCAACAGTCGGCAGTAGATTGAAAAAGATAGTGTGAAAACGATATGAAACCTGAATCAATCACCAATGATTTGATTCTGTATTAGTGGCACAATATGAAAACCCTTTTTCTTGTCAAAATTAATTATGTAGTTCCATTAGTTTTATTTATTACTCCGATACGCGATATATTAAATATCTATTTAACGAAGTAACTTAGCCTTAGACCTTTAACCTTTTTACTACAACTTCAATTCGCCATAGACACCTCTACTTACCTGTTTCTGAGAAAAAGCCGTAGGTATACCTTCCTAGGGTTTAAATTTTTGCCGTCTGACTCTGGAGTACGAAACCTTGGAAATTCAATTCAATTTTGGCAAATACGCTATGTGCTTAATTTATAATAATGAGTAATGACTGACGAGTATCGTTGTATTGTACCTATACAAACATTCAAACAACTACGAAAGCAGATACCAAAGTTGTTAAATTTTAATTACAGGTAAAATAATTAAAATAATAATTAAGAAATTAATTATTATTTCTAATTTTAACTGAAATCTCACGGAAAAATAAATCTAAATCTAATCTTAATCTTACCCTACAATTTTAGACATTGTGTATTGCAAGGTTAGTAATGAAACCGCTGCATTTTACACCTAACTCTTACTTGGAACCAATCTCCTTTATTGATATTTATATCACCTAAGACCCCGTTACTCGAATTAATTGTTATTAGTTTACTTAGCATAGGTATCTAGAACCTAAACAACGACTACCTCTAATTATGAGTTACGACAACGTTCAGGCAAACGAGAATATACACCCCTCTACAAGTTAATTAAGCTACGGTGAGGGAAAATGGCAATGACGTCCTATAGAAACTTTTATCGATGCTTATAATCATAAACAACGTAAAGCGACTTGACACCAACTTACCATTACATTATATTACATATACCATTATGTTTACTACTAAGGAACAAAGCTAGAAAACGGCTGAGTTCAGTTGCCCCGCTTCTGCATGCGATATCGCCGACAAGAGGTGCATACTTTGTCTCGCCCGTTTAATAGCACTAAAAAATATATCTGTTAATTTCTATACTTACCCACACGTTAGTAATTATAAGTTAATGTATTGTTAATATAAGGTTAGTAGTGTTTGTTACTGTGTAATCTTGCGCTTAAAGACGAGAATGGTGAATCCTGTTCCACCGTGATACAGTTTAAAAACTAGTACGGGGAGCAGAAGACGCTTACTCTCGCTCATTACATTAATCAGCAGTGTAGTACCTAACCACAAAGGTTTTATGTAATTAATAAGTAACAACTACCGATACATACATGTAAGTAATTTGTAACCTTTACATCGCTCAATAAAGTTATTGTTATATACCTAGAAATTATAAGACGATTCAGAGATCACAACGACACCGAAAGTGAATGTGCATTTGCTAATACCGGGTGTTGCCTGTAGTAGTGAGCAATAAATTAAAACATAGATTCTTCCCTTGAAACTGAACAACATTTGTTCAGCAACTTTCTAAAAAAGTAGATTTTCAGAATTTCATTATTTCAAACAAATTAAATAGTAATGTACGTCGTCGTCCAACATTGACATTCCCTGAGCATTGACATAGCTATCACTATTCACTACTAATGTCGCACATTTCGCAATACATTGCTTCTTTGTCTAAACATTATTCTACAAAATATCATTTAATAAACGTTATTTTCAGAAGTTGCTTAACAAATGTTGTTCAGTTTCAAGGGAAGAATCTATGTTTTAATTTATTGCTCACTACTACAGGCAACACCCGGTATAAAAGTCGTTTATGACTTTTCTTCTTTGAAGCTCTTTTTAAAGAAGTCTCTCCGCACCGCTCCTAAATTTTAGAATCAACAAAAACTTTTTTATTAAACCACGGAAGCTAGTCTCCAAGAGGCTTTTAGGAACGCTTCGAGAATTCCACAGGAAAATGCGGGCTGGTACATGCTGGCAATATCCAGAGTACTTAAGTGATTATAGAAACATCGATGAATTCAGCGCCCGTTTATCTAAACGTGTTGATGAATGGTACCAACGCGTTTCGGTTTGGACGACTTCCAAAATAAAGTTCAGGGCGACCTTTTGCATCTCGATTTCAAAGTAACAACTCTCTCAGCATCTTACTCATAACTGCAGCTACTAAGAATGCAGTTTGAAATAATAAATCGTCGACCGAGTGCAGTCCCACCTCCGTACATTAGCATTATTCAAAACTTCCACCGGAATATGCGATCGTTTGCAGCCGGCGGAGCCATTTGAGTGCATTTTAACGATTCACTGAGTTGTCAAGTAGTTTTTCTTGCATTCGCGGTCTATAATAATAGTTACGTGCATTTCGTGGGATGATTTCCCGAAGGTACCCGTCATGAAAAGTAGTTAAGCTAAGATCATATTATTTATTTCATATGCCAATTTTATGAGTTTATTTTTTATTCCCAATTAAATATTTGATGGGAACGCCACTAGCTATATTTATTGTGCTAAAATTATAGGAGAAATTAATCATACAAATTAAAATAATCCGTTTCGAATGTATTTTAATGTCTGAGACTCACAGGAGTTTTCTATATTACATTTAAATAAGTACAGATTTTAAAATTATCATAATCTACATTTAAAAAATCTAATTGGTGAATGCGGTTTCCATAACGTTTTTCCTCGCAATGTTTTTTTTAAATTATCATAGGTTATAAAAATATACCGTACCAATTTACACTGTGTAAATAATATTAGGTACCTACTTTAATAATACCTAGTTGCCTACAGCGTTGATATGCCAATAAGTACACTAATTTTCGAAGTATTTACTGTGTAACGGATTTATTAAAGCGTAAATGTAAAATATTTAAGTATATCTTAATATTTTAACCTCAAGGTGCTTCAATATTTACTGAGCAAGAGTCATGCTGGTTTAAACTTACTATAATTTCGAAATACTCGACAGAGCAAATAAATTAATTGTCATTTAGATGAAAGTCGAAATGCTACGCAATTAATTAAAATGAAGGTTTACAGTATTTTCGTACCACTTCAGCTACATCAACACCAACGGTGATCTGACGTAGCATTTAAAGACAACACCTCTAACTTAAATTCAATTTAAGCCTTTACAATGTCATCAGTAAAATAAATACTGTTTTCTAATATTGGAGCATAAAATACTGAAGTTAAGGGATATAATATACTTACCTATCTATTTTTAGCCGCTAACGTGTGTATTATTGTGTGTTTTTTTTTCAAGTGTATCGGGATCTTTCTATCGTTTTTCATAGATAATAATGTTACAATCTTGATCTTTACTCCTCCGAGCTGATGGTCGCGTTTATTACGCTTTAAATTAATGATGGATGTTTTGTCAATTATTAATCCCGTGATAAATGCAACTGTCATACTCGTGAATCGATGAAATGTAGGTTTTAGCAGAGAGTATGGAGGAATCAAAGAACATTGTCTATGAAAGAGACGGGCCCATGGTAAGATAAATATTAATAAGGAGCGTTACTCGTACCATCGTTGATCAGAAGTAGGGTTTCTGCTCGAGCATTTTTAAACTCGAGAAATTTGGCTTCATTCGAGAATACTCGAGTTCCGAATTCGAATTGCGTGCCATAAACCAGGCGAGCTAGCTATCAGCGTTTTACAATAATTATTCGACATATATTACATCCAACAAATCTGTCTATCGGGGCTTTGTTGAGAAGGATGAAGCGATGCTGACATCTGAAGCAATAAATGTGCCAACTGAGAAATGAGGTTCTTGGAAAATGACTTTATATCTAATCGATTTTTTTAAAACCTGTACGACAAGGTTGGAAGCAGACGAACAGAGCCGTATTTTCCGCTAAGCCCACAAGGGTCGGGCCCAGGGGCTCAGCCAGCCTAGGCACCCCAGCCCCAGTGGCGGGACTTGTACCTGCGCTAAGTACCTACCTACGCAACGCAATGACATATAAACATAATAATCATTGTGAATGTAATTTATTGGATTTGTTGTGTTTGCCTGTAATTGGGTAAATACTTTTAGATGTTTAGTACCTGTATTTGGTTTATTGCTTGTTGTATAGTATTGTACCTGTTGGCAAACCTAATAAATAAATAAATAATTTAAATCAGGGTATGTTTGTATAAGAAGAAAGCTCGTCGTATGTCTTTATAAAGTTGATTAACGTGACATAGAGTGATAAAAATGCTACTAAACCTGATGTTGTGATTATTGTTATGTAACAACAAAAGGAATTCTTAACTTCAATGCTGAATATTCCAATCAAAGCTGAATATCTTGGAAACGGTTGCAGGTATTTTTATCAAACATAGCTAATAAACATCTCAACAGGCAAAGATTAAAAAAACCGCTTTCAAATCGGTCCATCCGTTTGGAGCTACGATACCACAGACAGACAAACAGATACAGATGTTAACGCATTCGCTACCGCGTAGCGCTACGGGCTACGCTCGTTGCCGATAACATGGGAAAAACCGTATGTAGCGAAAACTTACTACGAGCAGAGCGCCCTGCTACCGGGTTGTTGGTGTCGAAAGTGTTAAAGTTATAACACCCCTCTTTTTTCTTCGGGGGACAAAAATAAATAATGTTTTGCTCATACAGCCGTTTCTTAGTAACACACTTTCCCCTAATCCGTAAGAGATGTGGATGGAGATTATAGTTTATAATATAGACAGTAATATCTAAGCCAACACGTCTATAATTAAATAAACAAGTGTATTTACATGTCAATATTATAATGCACTTAATGTAAACACTTAATAATAACATGTATATAATATTATTATATTACTATCATAGCTTGCTTTGCTGCTATTGTTGAGGGTACATAGTACATCCGTTTTCATCATCTGTGAATATACGTACTTATAGAGCTAATTCTAAATCTGAGAACAGGAGTACTTACTTAGTATGCAAATTTCAAACAAAATATGTTTTAGCTTCCTATTCAGACTAATCCGATCACTAATCCGGCACTATTAATAAGTAGAAGGTGCCGGATTATTGGAATGTTTGGATAGCTCTATAGTATCGAATAAAACAGCAATAACTAAAATAATGGCGCGAGCGCGAAGGAGCAGATAAAGGTGAGGAAAGTGCGGGTGGAGAGTGTCGGATTATTGGATGTATCTGACTATTGTAGTGCCATGATTAGTGAGTCTACCACACACTATTATATTTGTCATCATCATCATCCCGTATCTATCCACTGCTGGATCAGGGCCAGGGCATTTTCCATGCCGCGTGCATCCACTCCCTTCCCGCTATGTCGTCTCTCCGTCTAACATTCGTGGTTGCCACTCCAATAGGTTTGGAGACCAGCGTCGATCTTCTCGCCTACATACATGCCCATCTCCATTTTAGAGTAGCGGCTTTCCTAGCGATGTCGGTTACTTGGGTTCTCTGTGATATTTTTGTGTTTGGAATGCGGCCTCTGAGTGTTATCCCAAACATCGCTCTCTCCATCGCTATCTGAGCAACTTGAAGTTGATGTACGGTTTGGCGGATGTAAGTCCATGTTTCTGCTCCATAGGTCATAGTAGGGAGTACGCACTGATCGTAGACTTTCCTTTTCAGGCTCATGGGGATATCGCTTTTTAACACTTCGGAGTTTCCTAAAGGCACCCTAGTCCTAGTTGTATGCGCCTATTTATTTCCATGCTCAGGCTATTTCTGTTCAGATTCAGAACCTGGCCTGGGTATATGTAATGTGGACATGGCTGATCTTGTTGTTGCCCACCAAGACGTGATCTACTTCTTCTTGGCACATGGTTTGGGTTTTATTCAAATTCATCCTTAGGCCTACTTTTACCGAGGCGGCGTTTAATTCTTCGAGCATGCCGTTGAGTAACTGATTCAGCTAAGAAGGTCGTCCGCAAACCTCAGATGTGTGAGACTTTCTCCGTTTACATTTATACCTTTGTTGGACCAGTCCAGAGTCCGGAAAACATCTTCAAGTGCTGACGAGAACAAATTCGGTGATATTGTCTTTTGTCTAACTCCTTTCTGAACTTCGACTGGTATTGTCAGCTTATGAAGTATATGTTTTTGAAGATTTGTATATACCCGTCATCGACAAGACTACATTTGAAGTAGCTATCAACTTTTAAGGAATACGAAAATGGCCAAAAATAAAATTGTTGTGAAATTTTCAGGTTTCTTTCTTTCTTACGCGTCACAATTTGATCCATCGCATTTGCAACGAGTTCATAGTAGACTTCTCGTTTATATTACTAGACAACCATTTCCTCTAACATCCCAAAACAAAATTCTAATACATTTAAATTTTATGAAAATAGTCTATATTCTGAAAAATGTTCTTGACTAAACATCAGTGAGGTAGTCAGTAAAATGTTTCCTCGTAAAGGTTATTCGTCCATACGTGTCTAATTTAGAAACAATATTTTTACCTCAAAGTAAACCCTTTATCTCTATAACTGTTATCTCATGCATGAATAAACTAATTACTTATACTAAATATTTTGGATATCATGCTACAAATTTTATTAAAGGATTTCTGTTTATATATGAGAAAACAGCCCTTTTCTACATAAAATTTAAATTTTTAGGGAAGTAGTTTGATAGATCAGACGTGTAAATCGAATATCCTATATGTATGACAAAGGATGACAATTGGACTAGGAATCTCTACAGTCAGTAGAATATGTCGGGATTCTCCTTGATGACTGCAGCATCTTCGGGACAGTAGAGCAGGATGTTGCCTACTGTACAGGGGCGTTCGCAGCACTCGGTCGCCACTTGTCGGCGCACGCGCCGCCATCGTTTCAGCCGTTCGCGCTTCATGTGCTCGTGTAGGTCTTCTGGGATTAACTTATCTGTAAAGAAAACAAGTAGGAAAATATACATTTAAAAAAAAAACATTCTATAGACAAAGTAGCCAGTCAAGACGAATCGCATTTTGCGAGGCAACCCTATCGCAAATTATTAACTAGTAGCTCTGTCAGCTGTGGGGCTAAACCTATAGCGATATTTTCGACATGACTGAAATATTATGTTATATGTTTATTTTACGTTTTTTTTATATAATTATTGAACCTGCACATAAAACACGAGAACCGGTTGGGCAATGCGGCCTGTAGGCGAGAACAGCTGGAAAATCGGGCATCCGGTCATACGAAAGTTTTTGGCCGAGGTGAAACGGACACGCTGCGCTCGCTGTGCTCGCTTGACTAACAATATATCCTCTAACGTATAAACTCTGTTGGAATCAAATAACAGATGAGAGAAGGTCATTCTTATATTGTATCTTAGACTGTAAACTAAATCAGACAGCTAGAAATAATTCTAAGCCGGCGAGACGATAGAACGTATGTGGCGGTCTTAAGTATCTGTCTGTTTTTAAATAAATAATGCAGCTCAAAATAAATGTATACTACGAACGATGTGTGTAAACCGCTATTTGAGAAACACGGAATTTTAACACTGCCATGTATGTAAATTTTTTAGCCATTTTTGTAAAGAAACACCCTGAACTATTTAAAAAAGCAATTTAAATATATCCTTGAAGCACGAGACACCCGAATAAACTTGTAATGGACATGGTTCCCAATATTGCACTCTTTATGAAGCGAAGTTACCAGATGTGTATAAAGGTCTATTATAAACCAGTTTAAAAAAAACTACACTACTGGCTAACACAAAAAATGATTTATTCCACAAATGAGCTTTTAAATGAAAAGTCTTCAAATTAATATCGTATAAGTAATTTCAATATTATAATTATTACCTTCACTATTGTTTTTGCATGCTAATATTTAGCAAAATATGTTTAATGTACCGGATAATATAACCTGACATCTAATTGTACCATATTTTAAAGCAAATAAAGAATATTTCATTTCATTTCATTTTAAATTAAGAAACGGTTGATTGATATAACAAAAATGCATCCTTATAAAAAATATGTATACGACATGAACAAGACAAATAGTCACCATGTAAACTATACATTATTTAAATGTGCTGGTTAACCGAAATACGCTTGTAAATATTATGTGTAAAAATCTGAATTTCCGAGTGTATTAAATGCTCCAAAACGACGTGGTTAATCAAATCAACATTTAATTATTGTAACATCGTTCCGATTGCACCGTCATTTTATTTAATTAACATTTCCAATGTTAAATAGTACTAATAGTAACACATAATATATCATTACGCTTTTAATGTAGATAATCTGATTGCCGCATCACAGTTATTTTAAATTAAGATAAAACTTTTAATAATATCTTTGAATAGCTGCATTATTTATTACTCAGAACCAATACAAATAGAAAAATAAGCTGGTACCACAATACTCTAAATCACAATGCCAATCCAGCACTCTACGCCTAAAAAGAAGGCGTCGGCTTGAGCTCTCCATTCTTTAGTTTGCACTCAACGACCTTTTTCTGTCCCACAAACTTTTGCCGATTGTGCACTACCCTGAAATATAGCTATCCAAAGAAACCAGTCAGCGGAACGCAAGCCCGCAACCTTCGACTCTATATTTGTATAGGATAAAATCTGACGAGCCAAAACTATAATTTTCCTCCCCAGCAGACTGATGCCATATAGTGAACCGTTGGTAGATTAAACCCATCTGGCATGTACACCTTTATCTTTGATTCATATTTAAAAAATGGGTAGTTTGCACTAATGTAACTTTAACAGAGAAATATTGTATTTTTCTCGCTAATTATATGTCAAAAGTAACTGTAATTATTGCTGAAACGTTAATGGCTCAGATTATTTTCTTAATAAAAAATGTCAATGAAAAGTTCCGCCTACCTTTAGGTACGTGTCGGAGCTGAAAGGCGGAAAATCCTTAATTTCCATATTTGGTTTTAGTAAGGCGGGTATAGAAATGTCAAAGTTGGGTTAGGATATTATAATATAACGTGGCCCCAGGCGTAGGCACGGCCGTGTATGTAGAGTAAGAAAGTTTTACGAGTTTGAGTAACCTTCGGAAACAGATTGGGATAACCTGGAATACTTTTATTTGAAGTTTCCCGCCATATTATTATGAAGGAAGAAATGTGTTTTAACCTCACTCGCTCGGAAAACCGCTATTTATAGCGCGAAATCTGCGTGCAAGTCTATTTTATCCGTTTGGCTAGCGTGCAAGTCATTTGAATTTCGAACACGATGATTGTAACTCTCTGTGATGCATTTTTTAATATGTGTGCTTTTCTCTTGGTTTTTTGGTTTGGATTTGAATGTGTTATGTCTTAGATATGTTAAATAGAGGGCCAAATTAAATATGATTATTTTTAAATTGTAATAGTTTTTCTTGCAACTCGCATTTTCCTCGCCGTATTGAGGTGAAAAGTTGTGTGTTCCGTACGTCTGCAAAATTATATGGCTTCTCGTGTCTTGAAAGCTTTTCGCTTCGCTCATGGCTCAGTCTTAGATACCTTCGCTCGATCAGCTTTCAATTTCAACACTCACGCCAAACAACTTTGCCCTGCATAACAAATAACTATTACCTACCTGGAATATTTCGTGTATGACTCTCACTCATCTTCAGTATTTCAGTTGATGTATTTACTCAATCTAGAAAATCGATTTTAGATACATCACCGTCGCAGAAGAAGTGTTGTAAGTTTGAATCATAGTTTTGAAGGCTTTATTATAGTGATAAATATGCGTAGGCATGCTGGATGAAAATGTACATCAGAAAAACCCATTCAATAATACTCATATGGGTGTTTTTATTTGTTATGTTATCATGACTGGTATGGCTAGTGATCTGATTATACGTACCTACCTGTAATACGATGTACGAAGGAATATGGTTGACAAGGCATAGCCTAAATTATTAAAAATTTGGAGATCAAAATTGGTACACATTATTCTTTAGACAGTAGATAAGGTGCACCAACAAGATATTCCCAAAATTATGTAAACTCCTTAAGGAGTGATAGTGAATTGATGGATAAAATTACGCATAAAATTCTTTGGAAATTCAACGTGGACTACGCTGCCGTGTTAAGGTAAAAGGCGACCTTTTGCTATGGAGCTCCATACGAAAAGGTCGCCTTTTAGCTTAGCACGGCAGCAACGTTGCAGGGCCGAATGAAGCCCAACAATAGTACAGTCCATGAGCTATTAGATTGGGATTCGGGTTTGTTTCAAATCGGATAGGTTTTTACCTCGATCACAAAAGAGCGAGACAAATTTAAAACTCGGATCACATTCCGTGAGTTCACGTACTGTAGTACTGTACCAAAGTTATACGAAAAAGAAATCAAGAAAACAGCGTAAGTATTGACTTTTTAAGATCGCTCCTGACATTTTATTTAAAATTACTTACCTTATTTAACGGTAATAGTAAACATATTCTTACCAATGATATGCGACGTATCCCGCTTGACAATTTTGTAAATATTATTGCAAAAATTTGCTATGATCCTCGACAAACGATTACTGCAGCTATTCAACGTGTCAGACAGTCTGAACGGCTGCGGTTCTTCTTGTGCTAATGCTAATAAGCTACTTCCAATTATGATAATTACAATATAAAACTGAAACAAAACAAAACAACATGTTATAGAAATAATACAACAACATTATACACATTTTATAAATACCAAAATGGATACAGAATCAAAATCATCACAATAGACACGGCATAATTAGTACAGATTCACGTATCGTCAAGTAATTAAATCTTCGACTATTACAATTTTCTCTTCAATAACATTAACACTCAAAACAACGACTGATACATGGAATGCTACCTACATAGTTTAACATATTCATTTTTGGCCAATTTCGAGTGCACCGGCACTGCACGGTCGCTCCGTCTAACAATCTGGTACTCAATGGACCAAACATCACTACGCAGGGCTAAAAATAAATGCCCAAAGGTCCATAGTACGGAGTTACTTAAAACTTGTTTACTTATAGCGTTTACAAAACTCAATCATATGATAACACCGTCTAATTGTCTCCTTTATCTGTGTTGCTGAGACGCCTAAACATTTATCATAAAACGAACGTTTTCGTCGTTAACTGTACTTTTCCGGGCTTAATATATTTAGGATGCCTTATCCATCCTTATTATGATGGAACTACAAATTGCGTCTAAGTAGGTAATGTTTAATCATCAGTTCCTAAGATACATTAATATTCATGCCTTTACCTTATTTAGAAGTAAACAAACGTTAGTCAGCCACGATACCCTACCATATCGTAATTTTCTCAAATATATCAACAATCTACGTTTGATACGTTTCCCTACAAAGTTTTTCATCTATCTCATGTATATTGACTATTAATTATTATTAAACTATTAATTCCGTTTCTTTGTAGATGATAGTGCGTTAGCACCAAATTAACATTCAAATGAACCTGCATTCCGTATGTACCGTATTAGTACTTAGTAGGGCGGTGAATTCAAGAATGCCTAGTGTTTGTGGCCTAAACCACCTGAACTGGTGAGGGGGATAAAAGTGCGATCTGGGTCTTTACGAACTACTGTGATTTGTGTTAAGTTTAACGTCTTGGTTCATTTTTACATTTTCATATATAGAAATAATCCTTTTGCTTGAGCGAATCCACTTAGCTTTGTACCCGATGAACAATACTCATTATCTGTATTGTTCGCTGTGGCCACAACTGCCACTTCAAAATGTAAGGCGTTATAAGTGCAAATTACTTTTACACTAAATTAGTCTTTAAGTCAAACGAAATAAGGTTTACTCTTAAACAAAGAGAACAGAGATGTTGGTCACTTCATTGTGATTATAAGCATCGATAGGAACTTCACTGCTCTTTCACTTACGAAGTGACCAACATCTGTGTTCTCTTTGTTTAAGAGTAAACCTTATTTCGTTTGACTTAAAGACTAATTTAGTGTAAAAGTAATTTGCACTTATAACGCCTTACATTTTGAAGTGGCAGTTGTGGCCGCAGCTAACAATACAGATAATGTGTATTGTTCATCGGGTACAAAGCTAATGGGATTCGCTTAAGAAATGGGCTTCGAACTATACAATCTTCTAAATAACAGTGGGAACATCACAATAGTGAGTTAACACTGCGTAATTTTAAATCCCAAATGAATCATCATCTGGGTCAATAATTATAGTCCTGCTATTTACTCCTGCTATATTTAAGGGGTTTAAAATCTGCATCAAAAATTATGGCCCTTTATTAGCAGTACAGTTCTACAATAGTGAAGGAATATTCTGTCCCTTATCATGAGTTAACGTGACCGTACTCGCTAGGCTAGCGAGTACGGTCACTTTAACTCGTGATATAGAGTTTGTCGCTAGCGAGTACGGTCACTTTAACTCGTGATATAGAGTTTGTCGCTAGCGAGTACGGTCACTTTAACTCGTGATATAGAGTTTGTCGCTAGCGAGTACGGTCACTTTAACTCGTGATATAGAGTTTGTCGCTAGCGAGTACGGTCACTTTAACTCGTGATATAGAGTTTGTCGCTAGCGAGTACGGTCACTTTAACTAGTGATATAGAGTTTGTCGCTAGCGAGTACGGTCACTTTAACTCGTGATATAGAGTTTGTCGCTAGCGAGTACGGTCACGTTAACTCGTGATATAGAGTTTGTCGCTAGCGAGTACGGTCACTTTAACTCGTGATATAGAGTTTGTCGCTAGCGAGTACGGTCACTTTAACTCGTGATATAGAGTTTGTCGCTAGCGAGTACGGTCACTTTAACTAGTGATATAGAGTTTGTCGCTAGCGAGTACGGTCACTTTAACTAGTGATATAGAGTTTGTCGCTAGCGAGTACGGTCACTTTAACTCGTGATATAGAGTTTGTCGCTAGCGAGTACGGTCACGTTAACTCGTGATATAGAGTTTGTCGCTAGCGAGTACGGTCACGTTAACTCGTGATATAGAGTTTGTCGCTAGCGAGTACGGTCACTTTAACTCGTGATATAGAGTTTGTCGCTAGCGACAGCGTTAATGATTTGTATGGAGAATGGATTTGTACAGCGCCCCCAGTGGTTATTTTGAAGAACTACAATTGACAACATTTAATATTTTTAAGACTACAATTTTATTACTTTTCTGAATTCTGCTTAGAAAGATGAATTAATCTTTGTTTTTAGATTTTTTCTGAGATAACTATTTATTTTATGGGAACAATTTAAACGCTCACCAAAATGGCTTTTATACCCCAAAACTAAATTCCAAATAAAATGAATTGCCTCCATTTAAATTAAACCCACTCTATACAGTGCTCCCCAAATTAAATTATTTTGTATTCCAAAATCGATATACATTACACCAGAATAATTTTATGTTTAATCAGTAGGTATATCTTTTTGCTACCGAAAATGGATTTTTTGCTCACCAAATATTGTTTTCATAAAACATCAAAATTATTACCAAAAATATCTTTTTGCTTCCCAAAATGGATTTTTTGCTCACCAAATATTGTTTTCATAAATTAGTGTTTCAGCTAGGTAACCATCTAATCCTGATCACCTTTCAGAGCAGATCCGACTCGGCCGGGTTAGGTTAGGTTAGTTTTTTTTTTTATATCCCTAAAAAACGCTCCATAATGTGCGGTAGTCATTATTAGCTATGCTATATCAATTTAAAATTTTCTCCATACAAATCGTTTTTTTTTTCGATATTTTCCGAATTTGACCGAATTTTCGGACAAGATTTTAGATTCATATTTTTGAGCCCCGAGAGCCCCCCCGATATTGAGTTTTAGCCGCCTAGCACCAATTTGAAATTTTGAATAGTTTTTTTTTTCGATATTTTCCGAATTTGACCGAATTTTCGGACAAGATTTCAGATTCATATTTTTGAGCCCCGAGAGCCCCCCTATACCGAGTTTTAGCCGCCTAGCACCAATTTGAAATTTTGAATCGTTTTTTTCGATATTTTCCGAATTTTCGGACAAGATTTCAGATTTATATTTTTGAGCCCCGAGAACCCCCCGATAGCGAGTTTTAGCCGCCTAGCACCAATTTCAAATTTTGGTGAAAAAAGCCATTAAGCATTTAGTTTTTTGCCTCAGCAAAAATGACTAAAATGGAAGTAATAATATAAAATATTGGTGACATCCATTTGACAATAATATAGATTATTTGGTCTGAAATTAACTTTAACGGTGTTCATATATTTTTATAGCATGTAAGAAAAAGAATTATTTGCTTTATTTATAGAATAGTTTGGGATACACTATTTGGTGAGCATTCATCCGTTTTAGCAAGCATTAAGAATTTATTGGTAGTAATTTATCAACATATTTGGTAGGCGTTTATTATATTCATATTAGTCATATTACTGATTCTGGAAACTGTAACTAGTGAACTTACCTACATCAAGATGGTCTACGCAGATAAATAATGGTATTATTGGCACAACCAGTTTCCCCACTGCTCGACACCATTCTCCTTTATTCTTATGTGGCACATGAAATAAATGTTTATCGAGTGTTTTCGTCGAATCGTTTTTGCAGTCCGTCAGGCACAAAACAATACTTTGTGTATTTTGGAGGAGTATATACCTCATCAAACCGTACGTACGGGTGCGAGTCCATCCTTTTGTAAATTAATCCCGGCAAATACACCGTAAGTAATTAAGTAACGCGGTTAGTTTTTCATTTGAAATCTCGTTAATTCTAATTTTAAAATATGGCTTCCATCAGGTTAATGATGATTTCGCCAATTTCAAGTTTGCTCGTAGAGCATGCCGTTGTTCGGTGAGGTTTTGCTTTTTGTAAAGTGATAGCGATTTACAAAAAACCACGCGGACTATCGGGCCTTGACCCAGGAAGGGCTATGAACGCTTCAAGTTGAATTCTTCATTAGCTATTCACTCATACGTTAGATCACTGCACAATACGCTATCAATACTACACATTGAACAACTAAAATGAATAAATAATGAACAACTAAACTTAAACGCATGCGGCCATCTTGGGACACGAACCGGAAGCCGAAATCTCGTTAATAAAATTCGGTATGCATCTGTCATCTGTCAACGTCTAACAAGATACACTGAATCCATGGAGGACCTGATCGTCCTGAGCGACGAGGCTAGAAAATGGCTGACGTCACTGAAATTGGATTTGTAATTAAATTACTTAGTAAAGTTAAATGAATTGTTTCTTTTGTTATCTGAAATAACATGCCATACGAATAATAATAATAATCTGTCAACGTCAAATTGAACAAAATTAGTTATGTTTTCGCTGTTCGGTCTAAGACGACAACCCTATTCGGGCCTAATTGTCTTAGATTGCGGTAATTGTATGTATTTTCTTATATTTCTTTAAATACAGAAGAACAAATTTAAATATTTTTTTGCGCGTACACGACACAAAGCCCTGTCGATCTCTAAATTAATTTCCACCTGTTAGAAATATGAAATGTCGTCAATTCTCCATACAAATCCTTTACGGGTCATTCTTGAGAATCGAATTCTTCATGTGATTCCCTTGGCGATTTTTATTTTTATATTGTTTTACCTATTTGCTAGAAAATATGAAATTGTATTTAATTTTACGCAGATTTATCAAATAGGCACAGGCCTAGGCACCACTTTTAGTCAATTTGATACAGAAATATACCACTTTATGTTTTCGCCGACGACGATGACATGGGAATAAGAAAAACGCCAAAGGAATCATAAAAAAAAGTACAGGGGAATAATATTCAGATCAGTTTTTCTTACATAAATAAAAAGTTTTACAAAGTGTAGGGATACAAAAATTCACAGTGTTTTATTCGAATTAATTGGCAATTTTCTTAATAATCGAACCACCGTCGAGGTATAAAAATTGCTGGGCATAAGCATCTTCTCTTGAATTCAGCTCAAAATCATTCGAGACCGTGTACCTAAATGGAATAAAATTCTAAATCAATGATTCAGTCATCTGCAACGCGAATTAAAGGGAAATTTATTTTCTTTTCATGAAAACGCAAGAAAACTGTGATTCCCTTGTTCGAAATTAGAACCAGAGGAATAAGAAAAAAGTATGTTTTTTGTCGATTCTGCCGAAATTTAAATTATTATAAGAACAACTATTAAGTCAACACATGCAGGCATTCATGTAGTTTTCTTTTTACTAAACACTATGTACCTATTGCAGATATAAAATTTTATATAAAAATTCAAGGGAATCAAAATCATAGTGAACCAAAGCCAAGTGAATCATATATTAGCCTTCATAGCTAAGAATTCCAGCAACTAGTCGCGACCATATCCCGCATATCTGGAAGCGTTACTGACGTTTGCCAAGCCCGGCCATTGCAACTGGTCAGATGACGTTTAAGTAGGGATGTGCGCCGTGTTGAATGAGGCACCAGGGGAATCATAGCTTAGCTCTGGACAAACCTTTAACATAGTTTTTTTTTTTAAATTACGATACACACAGCAACCATATTTTTTCTTCTAAATAAATAACTTATATTCTATACTTGATTTCAATTCACAAAATGTACTTTTTGGGGTAGTTTGTTAAAAAAATGGCGAATGGACGCACCAAGGGAATAAAGTTTTATGTGTTTAATATTTTTTTACAGTTAATTATACTCAACTTAAACAAAAAATATATCGTGCTCCAGTTATATTAGGTGCTAATGTAATATATAAAAAATACTATGGTCAATTATTTCAATTGTGCGGGTACTTTATCCTTCTGGACGCTGTAAATTGACCCTTTCAAGAATCACCCTTACGCAGTCGCTTGCGAGTACTGTCACTGTAAACTCATAGTAGCGGTACAGATTGGTCAAGTGTATACAAACGATGTCGACTTGTAGATAGAGATGCCGATAGACGAGTGCACATAGCAACAGCTGCTATAAGGTCAAGTGGCAGGAAGACGAGTTACTGCGAGTACTGTAGGTATGATTGTACAAGGGTCGGCTTGTGACCCAGACGATTTGTCACACTTGTTATTAACTACTGTGACATAAAAACAACATCAGGATGTGTTTATTATTAGAAAGCCAGTGATAACAGTGCATTTTAATTGTGTGTCTTATGCGAGTTCATTGACGTTTTTGTCAGTCTGTTATTCTGATTTAAAAAACCGTATCTTAATAGGGTGCATTGGGGTAATTACGATACAAATTTTGATGAGTTGACTAGACGACAACATTTCAGTTAAAAAAAAAAAAATTTGTAAATTTTACTGCCTATATTTTCATATCTCTTGATAATTTATGAATAGATTTATGATTAGTGGACATTACATACTAAAATACGCTGTTATTTCTTTATTTATGCAAATTTATTGTCATGTCTCACTTTTTTGGTCGTTTGGGTGAAATACGAAATATGATCGGGTAATTCCGAAATAGTTGAAAAGTAGATCTTACTAGTCATAGACTTATGGTTTATATTTATTTTTCATTTTTAATTGCCCCTTGCTTGTAATATTGCAAATTTTGTTAATAGTTTCGCTTATACGGTCATTTCGGATTGATTACTTCGGAATTACCCCGGTAAAAGGAAGTGGTTCTCAACATTTCACACAAATACGCAATATTTTAAGTAGTAGTAAAAAAATGCATTTAACTTAGAAATAACTAAGTCAAAAACTTCATTCCGAGATCAATTCATAATTTTTAATGCTTATTTTCAGAAAATAACACAAGCAAAAAAAAAGCATCCAATGTGATTTAAACGAGTGGTGGCGTTGACATTATGTCACATCTCCTTGATCCCATTAATTTGACGTGCAATTGTTATAAGTTTTAAAAGTCAGTGTGGCGAAAAAAAGGGTTTAGTATAGAAATAATCCTTTTGCTTGAGCGAATCCACTTAGCTTTGTACCCGATGAACAATACTCATTATCTGTATTGTTCGCTGTGGCCACAACTGCCACTTCAAAATGTAAGGCGTTATAAGTGCAAATTACTTTTACACTAAATTAGTCTTTAAGTCAAACGAAATAAGGTTTACTCTTAAACAAAGAGAACAGAGATGTTGGTCACTTCATTGTGATTATAAGCATCGATAGGAACTTCACTGCTCTTTCACTTACGAAGTGACCAACATCTGTGTTCTCTTTGTTTAAGAGTAAACCTTATTTCATTTGACTTAAAGACTAATTTAGTGTAAAAGTAATTTGCACTTATAACGCCTTACATTTTGAAGTGGCAGTTGTGGCCGCAGCTAACAATACAGATAATGTGTATTGTTCATCGGGTACAAAGCTAATGGGATTCGCTTAAGAAATGGGCTTCGAACTATATAGTCCTACTCCCATTTTTTAAGCGAATCCCATTAGCTTTGTACCCGATGAACAATACACATTATCTGTATTGTTAGCTGTGGCCACAACTGCCACTTCAAAATGTAAGGCGTTATAAGTGCAAATTACTTTTACACTAAATTAGTCTTTAAATCAAACAAAATAAGGTTTACTCTTAAACAAAGAGAACACAGATGTTGGTCACTTCGTAAGTGAAAGAGCAGTGAAGCTCGTTTCGATCCTTATAAAGACAATGAAGTGACCAACATCTCTGTTCTCTTTGTTTAAGAGTAAACCTTATTACGTTTGACATAAAGACTAATTTAGTGTAAAAGTAATTTGCACTTATAACGCCTTACATTTTGAAGTGGCAGTTGTGGCCACAGCTAACAATACAGATAATGTGTATTGTTCATCGGGTACAAAGCTAAGTGGATTCGCTCAACCAAAAGAATTATTTCTATACTTAGGTACATTTATGAAAATTTGATGTACAGAAATTATGCTTTTTATCTATAAAAAAAAGTACACTTTAATTGAGCATGTTTGTATGATATTCACTTATTCCAGACATAAATATATCTTAACATCATAACAATGTCTAATAGTCATAAAAAATCCATTAACTGCGTTTAAAAATATTAGAATTGCACAAAATGTAGTTGTATACCTACATACAATCGAGTTATTTTTTTTTCTACCGACCGTTTTTGTTCGGATTAGAAATTTAACGTGTTGACCTTTGAAATCGCTTGGTGACAACCAAAAACTTTTTATAAAATAAAACCGACTTAAAAAAATCGTGCAAACCACTCAATTATCATATTTATATATTATAGTTTAGTAGTGATTCAAATGTAATCTGTACTTCATGGTGTTATTTTTAGATTTTTAGTTTTTTTTAGTCGATTCTGTTTTTTTTGCTTTTTAGTGATTCATTTAAAATACTTATGGCGGGGTGATCGGGGAGGTCTTGAAGGCATGCATCTCGTTTGAGTTATCCCCTAACTCCTATCCGTTAAAGATTCATACCTTCCATCATCAGCTCAGCATAGGAGGATGAAGACTATCAGACGCAAATTAAAACGTTGTTCATTCAAGATTAGGTTGTGCAAGATTAAAAAGTTGTTGAACAACTTCATAATCGTGGACAACCATATGCGGGTCAAACTGCCAGAGTTTCTTTTTTTGAAGTCGGTTAAAATACCAAAACCTCCTAAGTTTTTTTTTCTGATAATCGCATTAAAATCGGTTGAGCCAAACGCGGGAAAATCGCGGACAAACATACATACATACTTACTTACGGGTCAAACTGAGAACCTGCTCCCTTTTTTTGAATTTGGTTAAAAACTTACTAAAATATTTCTCAAAATTCTTTACACCTCGTATCTAGCCGATACGCGATAAGAACACGCTATTTTTGTATCCTGGGAGAACAAAAATATCTCCTGGGTCACCAAGAAAAATTTACATAACAAAATAATTCTGTTCGTTTTTAAGTTTTAGTTAGATTTACTTTTTAGTTAATTCATTATACCTAACATAGATACGTGATAAATTACAAAACCGAATAGATTTGAAAGATAATATTATGATTTTTTTGTTTTGTTGGGTTGGGACACAAGATGACAAAAAAGTTGATCGACCCAAATATTTCTTTATCTTAAATACCTAGTTTGAGAACCACTGGTCATATGTATGAAAATGTTAGGCGGGATTATTGCGAATGAAAACGAGTATCGTAATAAACCCAGAGGGGTAATTCCGAAACAAAATAAAAAACAACACGAAGACTTCGTGCTCCCCTCAATCAATAGTAAAATACAATAACCTATAATACTAAAAAACAATTATTTTTATAACTAACCTGGGTTCCGAGAAAAAAGTGTTGGGGTTATTGTGAAATAACCAAAAAGGCGCGAAAATCACTTGTCTGTCGAGACGGCACGTTGCTTACACATTTACGCTAGCAGCGACGAACGGCGACTGGAGCGTCAAAGCCGATAACAATGGCGTCTAAAGTAATGTTGCCAGTAATAAAATATCGCGGCGTTTGGTAGTTTTTATAAACATTCGGAATATAACCAATTTCGCAATAATCCCAATGCACCCTAGTATTTTATGCAATCGTTGCACAATGTAGGTTCTTAAAGTCGAGTACCGCGTTTAGGTCACGAGGCTTGCCGAGTGGCCTAAGTAAGGTACGAGATTTTAAGACCCAATTGTGTAACTATTGC
This sequence comes from Apotomis turbidana, assembly GCA_905147355.2. NCBI lineage: Eukaryota > Metazoa > Arthropoda > Insecta > Lepidoptera > Tortricidae > Apotomis > Apotomis turbidana. The sequence goes on along the minus strand of LR990285.1, from coordinate 16,354,570 downwards.
ATACGCAGAATTAGTCTTTTTATACAAGTGTTTAAATGAATAAAAAGATAGCTAAACAATATTGCATCGTAGCGGGATGCAGGAATTTGCTCGAATTCGGATATTATGCCACTATTAGCCACCAATTTAAAGACGGCGAAACAGTTTTTAGAAGTTAACCATTTGTTATGTGTCATGTGTACCTATATTATTGTGCGTTATTAATTTATCATCGTCCTTTGTAAACTAAATCTTATCGCACCACCACGCCGTATTATCCCTATTTTTCTATTTGTTACGTTCCATTATTCTTTTATATACGTATTATTAAAGTGTTTAAAAATAAAAATAAACAGGATTTGTATTGCAGTGGTTCGCAGCAACGCAAATAAAATGTGGCCTGGTGGTGGATACAATTTGTGTAAATTTTGAAATTTATTATTTTATAGTTAAATAAATAATGAAATAATATAATATACTGTATAAATAATATAATTTGCTCTCTATTTGTTCGACTTAACTTAAAAAAAGAGGTCCACCGACATTTTATTGTACGTATTGCACGAATGGCGTAAGGGAGCACGTGCCCCGGCGTTACTAGCAGCGTTGAGGATGGCAAACACGGCGGCCCGGGAGGTGCAGCATGCCGGCACCCTGAAGCGAATCCGCTCCAACAGCTCAATACTGTTGTAGTTGCGTAAGACGGTTGCATCTGAGCATTGGAGCCTGGTCTGCAACGAATGCAACTTATAGTCATGTAGTAGGTTCGAATAGGACATTTGTTTGCCAGTCAAAAGTCTATGACAAATACGCAAAAAAAAATCTACACCATTTCTAAAGCATTTGAGTATTTTTAGGTATAGTGGGTTCCAAATCACTGAGCCGTCATTGGAGGTGTGGTCGAACGAGCGATTAATATAACAACAAATATGTAGACCATTTTTTAAAGACTTTCGCAGCTCTCAACTCAACGCAAAACCTAGCATTAGATAAGCTTTAGAGGTGATACGTTTTATGTGATATTTAAAATCTAGTTTATCGTCAAACAGTATACCTAAGTCGTGTGTTGAGGAAACTTTTTGAATAAATCCTGTAAGTGGAGTTAATAATTCTTTTTTTGTCTTTCTAAAGGTCATGCATGTGTAAACACTTATCACCTGCTAGATGCATTCTTATGACAGTATTCGAGAAACTCATTAAGATCATCCTGGATTAACCTGGTATCGTTAATCGATTTCAAAGTCTTAAATATTTTTAGATTATCTGCGAATATAAGTTACAACTTTTAAAACATAAGTTTAGTTCGTTAATAAATAAGGTATACAGGAGCGGGCCCGATATAGATCCTTGAATTACTCCTGATGTGACTTTGGTACAGTCAGACCTAAAACCGTTTGCGATCTGTTTGAGAGGTACGATGTAAACCATCGCAGGAGGTTCCCGCGAATACCATTATACGCCAGCTTTTCAAGAAGGAGTCTGTGATCGGCCTCGTCAAATGCCTTCTTAAAGTCTGTAAATATCACATCTAATTGTTGTCTTTTGTTCATTGATTCAAATAGAAAGTTACTGTAAAGCATAAGATTAGTGATGGTGGATCTATTTTTCATAAAACCATGTTGTTTTTCTAATATTTTAGACGGAAGTGCTGTGTAAATTAGATAATGAACAAGGCTCTCAAATATTTTCGGTATACAGGACTGCACTGATATAGGCTTCTAGTTTGTGATTTGGGAGCGTGAGCTGCTTTGTGACATGTGATATTTTCCACTTATCCGAGCTCAAGAATTTACTTAGCGTCTTGTCAGACTAATGTATGAAAACGGGGCTGATTTTGTCAGGGCCAGTGCCTTTGTTGATATCGACATTGTTAAGTTTTTTAGGACATCTGGTTTCTTTGTATAGATATCAGAAAAAAAAGGGGCGGGAAAGTTTAGTAAATCATTATCATTTCATTTATCTTTGGGTTCAAAAACAGACTAAAAGAATTTTGAAAATATATTTTCTACTTGTTCACCTCCTGTCGACCAATTATCTTAATAGAACATCATCGCATGCCCGTAGTACTTTTTGAGGGATGAGACATAGCCCAAAATGCTTTAATATTTTGTTTTAAAGACGTTTATGTGTTTACAGTATAATTGGTAAAATCCATTAACATTGAGACATGGCAACCCTTTAACATGACACGCACTCGTTGCGTAGCAACGAAAATTCACGGTACAACCAAAGAATTGCAGATGTTCCATTTACGCCAAACTTTAATTTTTCTTTTTAGAGTAGCAATAAGGGCGGAGGAGAAGCATTTAAGATACTTTCCAGATTTTAATACGCTTAAGAGGTACAACACTTGTCAATAAATTTATGAAACATGTAATGTCTATTTTGTTTTTTGTGGGTACACCACAATTTTTATTTAAACTATGAATACAAAGATCAAAGCTTAAAGAAAAATTGAAAAAGCAGCTACCTGGTGGAAGGGACCGGGTAGCCGTAGGTCTACGTGGAGCGAGCTAAACCACAAATTAAGATAACGAGCTCGTAGTAAAACCAGATTGTAACCACCTTGGAAGGTTAATATAGATTATCGACTCTATTTCCTTGGACATTAGACTACAAAATGCACTAACAGAATAATGGTGATCATAACTTTTTGGAATTTTACAACCGTCCGACCCTCCACAAGAACGTATTCTCTTGAAAAAGGACTATGATCTCTCGTCAACAAACATTTTAAACCTATTCAACAAGAAATAAGGCTGAAAATTCTAACCTTTTTTTGTGCCCTAACCTAAAGTGGTGCGGTAAGATGTGAATATTAACGTATTCACATAGAGGTCGCTAAGGTGTAAAAAACCTTTCAGATAAACAATGCAAAGATCGACACACAAAGCATAATGAAAAATTCGTCAGGTCTACGTGGAGCGAGGGTAGCTTTGATCTGTGTATTCATAGTTTAAATAAAACTTATCAATAACATAAAATATTAATCGGTAAGAACCGCTCGATGGCCTCATTAGGTTACAAATTGGTGAGTTCATAATACCAATCTACTTTGCCTCTTGCTCTCATCATCATCATTAGCCTTTTACATCTATAACAGATGAGTTAAGCAGCGTCTAACAAACTGCGGCACTTTCGAAGATGGCTGGATAGCCCGATACGAGAGCGACAGCCGCGGCCGCATAATTGACAAATAAATGTTGCGCCTATCGATGAAGGGGGAAAAGCTGCACGCTGACACGCCTCTTGCTCTACAACATCATAATCAGATTAATCAGCTTTTAAGAAATTATATTTTGGTATACGGTTTATAGGAATAGTATCGAGGTTGACACTGAATTGAAGAGCCGGGTGGTGTCTGTCTATATTAGATAATTCAATTTCTGGGACAGAGATCTCACCTGTTTGATCCATAAATATTAAATCTAGAACCCTTTCATTAACGTTCAGAAATTGATTGTACTGTTTTAAATCTAAAATATTAACGGCGTTCAGAACAAGTTCATTTAGGGAGCAAAGGTCGTTGGTAGAGGGTGTAAGCTCGCCAGTGTTTGTATTTTTTACCTAATTAATTTTAAAAAAGTTGGTAGATTGAAGTCACCGACAATAAATACAAATATCGACTTCTTCATAAAAATCATTTTTTAGGGTTCCGTACCCAAAGGTACGAAATAACGGTAAAAATATGAATTTAAATTACAATATATAAAAATTATACCTAGCAATTTCATAGTGGATCGATTTACTCGTACTTACAGCAGAGGTTCAATTTGGGTCTCCTTCGCAATCCATAATATTGTATGTCCTAAACTCAAATGCCATACCACATTTACTCTAAACACTTTTGACATATCAATCATTTGTCATAATGATTATTTGCCATAATGATCTTACATCCTAATGATCATAAACCATAATATTACATTGCCTAATGCTCTAAATACGTAATATGTTTTGTACTAATCTATTAACACATAAAACTTACGAGTCATAATATACAAAACCATAATTAAATTCATAAGTAAATTCGGAATTAAATATTTCGGAGTATTTGGGTAAAGATTATTTTTTTAACCAATTTTTTACGTTAGAACAAAAATAGAAAACCAGATTTGTCAAATATCGAATTGGCTAAACCCCGAAAACTGTAGGTTGGGTTCTTGGCTGAACCCCGAAAACTGTAGGTTAGGTTAGGTTTGTATTGTGACCACGTATAGCGGAGCGAGCGAAGCGTCAAAAGACTTGCTGAACCCCGAAAACTAACTAAGATAAGTAACTATTAAGACATGTGATGATTATGGCAACTAGTATTAGGATATGTAACTGATAGGACACTTGATCATTAGTACTTAAGATAATAGTGCAAATAATCATTAGGATATTCAATATTAGGATGATCAATATTATGGCATTTACATTAGGATAAACGTTATTATGGCAAAAGATCATTATGACCACAGTTATTATGGAATTTACAAATAGGACAAAGGAAATTATGGATTCCAATATAGACCCGTTCAATTTATTTAGTTTTAGTTCACCTACGCAACTAAAAGGCATAACAGTAGAATATGTCCGAAAATTCACGACTTGGCCAAACCATCCTCATTGCGGATGCGAATAACAGAAGAAGAATCATTTTTTCCAACTAGTATAGCTGCATTTTTATCCAGACCCATTTATATTTTAATTTTTTAGTGCTGCCTTTTGTGTTTCCGCGTGCAGTATTTTATTCTTCAGCGTGAGGTGTGCATTTATATATCGACGGCAAAACGCGTAAACGCTGTAAACGCCAAGGGAATTCATTTTTATTTAGGGCCCATACAGACGAACGGCACTTTCCTTACAGACGAACGGCACTAGTACAACTGCAGTCGTCGCCACCTGTTGACGGCTGCCGTCGCCACTTGTCGACGGCTGCCGTCGACGCGTTGCCGGCTGCCGTCGACTTATATGTCGGGTATCAGATGTTTGGCTGGCCGGGGCACTGTGGGCGGCGTCGCGGCGGCGCCGGGGCCGAACGCGCCGCCCAGCAGCTGGCCGACGCTGAAGCCGCGACGCGACGGACGCGGGCCGCGCCTATTTATTTATTTAATCTTTATTGTACAAATGAAAAACCAGTCGTACAAAAGGCGGACTTAATGCCATTGGGCATTCTCTACCAGTCAACCATCGGGCAAAGCAGATAAGTTGGCTATAAAGTCGTCACGCAACCGAACCAACATTATCGACGGCAAAAAGCGGAAACGCTGTAAACGCCAAGGGAATTCATTCATTTCCGTCGATATGTATTAAAGAAATGACAAGAGTCATTCTCGTACGGGTGGGTCACGTGATAAAGAAATCTGCTTGGGATGGCATATTTATTGGCCTGTTAATTATATAATAACTAGTGACTCTTTTCAACCAACATCAAAAAGAGGAGCCTTGTGTTTGTTTTATTAATGATTTTTCACCTTGCTAAAAAGAGCCTGTCACGGGCCAACAAGTGATTCCATAGCTTATGCCGTGCTTCAATGTCTTATTAATTTAGTAACGGGATACTAAACCATTTTAAAGGTCTATTCCATTAACTTGTGTTATAAAAGAGTACTCACATAACTATTATCTTAAAGCTTGGTGTTTATTTGATTAAATTTCGGTATATCTTATGTTTCTCTTAAGCATTTTATTAAAATTCTTACTAAACTTTGTTTGGCATTAAGCGTGGGAGCACTGCTGTCATGGCACAAAGGAAGTATTTCTTTTGCCTTTTGAAAATGACGTTGGTTTTTCTTAAAGGAATAAGAGCAGGGACTTGTGTTTAGGTAATACGTGCAAACAAAAATACAGACAACAAATACAATTAAGTATTTTATAAATGAGTTTAATTTGAATTATTCACGAGTATAAATTCAATTTCATCATTTGAAATTATGCTAGACAGGTTTTGAAAAGGTACTAACAACCATCAATCACAAAGGTGCCTTTGACAACTTTACTTTATTATTATTACATTAGTAAAGTACCTAGGTACTCTGAATTGTAATTTAAACGGGTGTCTATCATTTTATCGAAATTTCTTACATCGATTTTCATTTCATCGAAAACTATTCCACGAATGTCTTTTCATTTTTTTTTCGAATCACATAATCATCAATTCATTGCTTTTCGAATCATCGATCAACTATTCAACGTATATTGTTTCGAATTTGTCTCAAATCGTAGCTTAACTATTCATCGAAACATGATTCACAGATGGCACGTCCCATTTATACAAAAAAATTACCTAAACCTAACCCAACCAGGTCGGATCTAGCCAAGTCGGGTTTCAGGTCATAAAAAAATAACCTAAACCTAACCCAACCAGGTCGGATCTAGCCAAGTCGGGTTTCAGGTCATAAAAAAAAATAACCTAAACCTAACCCAACCAGGTCGGATCTGGCCAAGTCGGGTTTCAGGTCATAAAAAAAAATAACCTAAACCTAACCCAACCAGGTCGGATCTAGCCAAGTCGGGTTTCAGGTCATAAAAAAAAATAACCTAAACCTAACCCAACCAGGTCGGATCTAGCCAATTCGGGTTTCAGGTCATAAAAAAAAATAACCTAAACCTAACCCAACCAGGTCGGATCTAGCCAAGTCGGGTTGCCAGTATGGCCTATGGTCTTAGCCTGTCCGGAAGGACGAATCATTAAAAAAAAAAAACACGTTACGATGAACGACTACGTCGATGAACAAATAAAATAATGAAGTGAAATTCGATGAATTGATTCTTGTGTGAAAGGTAATTCGATCAAATGTACAAGCGATGTAACGAAGTTCGATGAATGATTCCTAAGTTGTAACAAAAGTCTGCGAATAGTGTTATGGGAAACGATAATCGATGAAACGTTTTTCGATAAAGTGATGGATTACCAATTTAAACAAATGTAGTTCAGTAAATGGGGTTTGCCCGTGATATTAACGCGTAAACAAGTCCATTGCCGGTCGCACGTGCGACACAAGTTATTATTATTATTGAATAGACAGCGACACATTTCATTTTATTATTGGATCGTGCCCTTAATGTCACGCCGGGTTGCGAGCGAGATAACTGTCGCTGAGCACTCGATTAGTCTCGAATCTCGATGCGCCACGCATCCGAGGCTTGCAAGGCATACAAATTCTCAATTTCCGCTAAGTATGCTTTTTATATAATTTAATCTGTAAATTTAACCCATTTCCCACATACCTACAATTCATTAATTCAGTAATTATTCCGTGAGCTTTTTCTCTCATTACATTTAATTTATTTATACTTTATTGCACAAATTTAAAAACTTAATCTACAAAAAGCGGACCGTGAAATACGCCAACTTTTCCTCCACATGGAACTTTGCCCAAAACGCTACTTAAAAAAGAAACGTTACTGTAGACAATTTCAAGATGATTCCATAATCATTTAATCAAGATGATTCCATAATCATCTTGAAATTGTCTACAGTAACGTTTCTTTTTTTAAGTAGCGTTTTTGGCAAAGTTCCATGTGGAGGCAAAGTTGGCGTATTTCACGGGACTTAATGCCATAGGGCATTCTCTAACAGTCAACCGTAGGGAAAAGCAGAAACATTGTGTAGGCGGTGCATCTAAACAACATAATTACCTACATCTAATAATAAAACATTGGTTATTTTTACGGATATAGATTAGTATTGTATGCCGTCGACATGGCAGAAGCTCCTAATATCCTGATCATCTAAATCAAGGTTAATTGTCAAATGCGTATCCTGAAAGAATCGGGAAAAGGAAAAACACCCGACAATGCTTATGTCATCAAATTAAAAATAACGGCCACTACGACATATTGGCGCGGTAGTCTCGACAAATGACAACGATCAACAAACGTCGACGTAATAAAATGTTATTCGGATGGGTGTATTTAGGTCGTCTCATAGCTTCATTCTTTTTTTATTTAAGTTAAGTAAACACAAATAATTTACAATTAATACGCGTTACAGAAACCTGTTGGAGGTTTAAACGTGACTCGAGTGTTTCGCACCGCTCAGAACATTGTAGATAGCTCTGAACACTACAGGTAAAATGTCCTCATACTCAACACCACGTCATAATTGCCCCGTTGACAAATGAAAACAATCACTAACAAAGACTCCAGGTGGACGCACGCCACATAATGAAATGCTGTTAGTAGTCTCATCTTCCTCGCAATACGTCGGGGAGTCTGATTAATGTGACGTCACCAGTCAGTGCGGACGATTAAGTTGACTGACTCGCGACTGAATCTTGCCTAGATACAGCGCACAGGGGAAACTAAGGAGACGGTTGGCTATGATTTATAAAACTATAAAATTACACAAAAAATTCTAGGAGGTGAAGTGATTGCGGGAATATGTACACAACACACCGCAATGCACGATTTTATTTGTTCCAAATAGGCATTTGATAGGGTTAGCAAAAATATCTCAACAGCGTCATGCACGTTCCTTGTAGTTTCGTATGAACATTTGATGGGATCTTGACAGCGCGCTGCTCGTTTTCTTTTGTGACGGATAGGTATTTATTTGATAAATTAAAAATGCCGAGTTTCGCTAAAGCGAATAAAGTGCACATGAACGACGTGAGCGTTTCTCATTTTACCTCTAGGTAGATGCACACACAATGAATTTCTGTTAGTAGATAGTCTCATCTTCCACACAAGACGTCTAGTCTGATTAATGTGACGTCACCAGTCAGCGCGCAACGCGTCGGCGCGGACGATTAAATTGACTGAGTCGCGACAGAACCTAGATAGAGAACATGAGGAGCTATGGAGACGGTAGGTATCTACGTCGAAGTTTTAATGAAAGAAATTTTCTATACAATTATAAAATGTTAAACTTGTATTGAAAAACGATTTTGAATAAAGTGTGTTTTGTTGTTTTTTAAAGCGCCAGATGGACAGTATTTTCTGAAGCGCGTGTCCATTTGGACAATATCACCCACCATCTTCATAAATCATGCTGCCTAGCCATGTCGATTCTAAGATATAGCATTCATCTGTTCTAATGTCATCTCTTCACGGCTCGTAGTTATGTGACTTAGTTAATAGGCTATTAAACCAAAGACCAAACAATATTCAACCAACATATGCGATAAAAGGAGTTAATATGTTCATCTCCTGTCCTTCCTCTGAGAGGTCTACGATGGTCACGTTTATCACGTGATAAATAAATGACAAAGCATTTGTCACTGTCAATCTTGTCAAAATGAGACGGATATACTTTGTCAGTTTGCAGAGAAGTTAAAAATACCTATCAGTTTGAGCGTCTCCTTTTGACTCCCCAAATAAGTAAAATTACGTTCCAAGCGGGTGAAGCCGCGGCAAAAAATTAATTATTTACAAGCTGAAACGCAACCTGCTTACTGTATTTATGTTCGTTAAACTGTTTCGTAAGATTACAGACGCAGTAATTAGCAATTAGGGGAAAGCTTGCTTCAGTGTTCTGTGCGAAGCAACGGAGTTAGAAAGCACTAAGTTGTTCCACACTGTAGCCATGTCCTCGACGTATTACGACGGTTCTGTTATGACAGTGGCTCAAACCCTGCAAATCAATAACACGGATTAAGAGGATTATTTCTTAACATACCAGAGCTAGTTCGCTATCTGCCATTCATAGATCTGAGATATTGTGATCGGTAAATCAAAACAATGACACTTTCACGGCCAGAGAGAAGGAAATTAAGACGCTCCTGATACGACACCACATCTGTAAATGGCGACTTTTATCTTTGCAAAACAGCTGAACATTTCCCATAGTTTTGTATAAATGCCTTTTTGGCTAGAAGTTGTTTGTCTGTATGTGTATGAGTATTGTTTTTGCTACAGCATGAAATTTTCAAAATGTTGATGATTATTAAGTTATTGCGCAACAGATAAATGAAGCATGTATCACCTTTTCAGACACTACATAATATAATTATGACATTAAATAAGATATCGAGTTATACTCGTAGACGTTGCGCGTCGAGTGGAAAAAAGTAAATAAAAATATGCGCGATTTTATAATAATCGCGGGAAGCGAAGAAAATTACAATGTGTGTTAATATTCCATCAAAATTCAGCCAAAAACGTACTTACAATTTTACGGCCTAACAATTTTGATTAAGCCTGTGTCCAAAAATTTTCATCAGAGACTTTTTCAGAGTTTTAAAACTGGCAAAACGAACTGCTACCAACATCGAGTATGGTAAAAAGGTTGTGACATATTTTACTATTGGCGTTTTTCTCTTATTTTGTTGTAACTATGTGGTGGTTTATGTTTTTTATAAAGTTTTGCAACTCTCAATAAATATGTAGTTACAGAAGAGATTAAAGATGTAGGTCACTAGGGTATGCGTTATCTACGGCGTTGTTTTTAGTAAATATTTATATCGGTAAACAAACAAACACTGAAAATAGATCTGATACCCGTCACGTTATTAAAAACTGAATGCAATTTTACTTTCTGACGGTATAGTAAAGCATTTATATTAAAATCAAACATTAAATACAAGTAGCTAAGGGAAAAATAGCCACATAATGATACGTTAAACAATCACTCTTTCACAAAAATATTACCAACTTCAACAAAAATAAATCGTATTCCCGAGAACAACTGCACGAGTAAACAACTATAAATTACCAAGACCGTCATATATATAGCCTACAATACTTGAGGACTTTTTTCTATTCCTTTACGAGTACCTACCCATGTAATTAGTTATAACACAAACGAAATGTAATTGTTTTAAGTATTATCTACGAATAAAATACTTACTGTTGAGTTTCTTTCAGCTTTCTTCTCAACAGCGTAAAGTGGTGGTGGGAAATGCCGGTAGATTCACAATCTGACTTGTAAAAGTGCCGTTGAGGCCTACTTACTGAATCAATTATTTCTTTTTATTTCCTCATGGATCTCATTTTCACAAAAATCAGCTCGTCACCAAAATGGGACCAATTTGGAGAAGCATTTCTCGACCAAAAAAACCTTTTTCCAAAACAATTCATCAGAATAAATAACGGAGTGCTAACAAATATAAAAAGAAAGAAAACCTTAAGATCCTCCTTCTCTTTGAACGGTTGAAAACTTGGTTAATTTTCCAATAATGCATGAAAACTATCAAGTAATTTCCATTTTGAATCAACTGCCTATTACATTCTTGCTTACAGTTAAATTTCCAACGACATAATTGAAGTACCTTGAACGTGAACAAAATAACAACTGGAACTTAACGTATTAAACCTATACAATACTGGAATCCGAGCTTCGAGATAATAATAGGTGTGAATCGTCGTTGTTATGTAGATTGAAATTAAAATTCATCCCACATACTCACGTCACGTATTTGCATATTTAAATAAGACATCTAAAGCTTATAAGCACAATATCAAGCCCCAGTTAATGCAGAACTTTATCTCAAGACGTAAACGTAACGTGCCGCAAGTGCCTATTTCCTTCGGTTCCTCGTATTATTAAAAACAACTTGAAATATATATACGGCCTGTTACTGGCATGCAGGCATTTATTAAAACTGATAATAATATGATCCATTAGTAATTGTTTGCATGTATTAGCTAATCATAATTATGTAAATTAACTGCACAATTAAATTTCTTAAATCCGCACATTCAATGTAGTGGGTGTACAGCGTAATTTGTCGTTACTCATATCACGCTGTCATTTAACACTCGCTTGTCAATTTACTTTACTGTACATTACTGGCAATTAAAATTTTGTTAGAAAGTTAATAAAGCCTGAATTTAAGTTAATTAATTAAATTAAGCTCATGGATACGTTAGGGATCACATCGAAAGAAAGAAAGAACGAAATTCATTTATTGGAACGCAATCCAATAAAAATCCAATGAAAATAAAAAAGAACAAAAATAATCATGGGGTATTACTTTTTATACCGAAAAAAGCACGGTTCTGCGTAGGATAGAGTATGCGATTTGGTTCTCCATCGTTTGCCCGAATTTCATATGCCATAATCTATCACTTGCCATGATATTAATTTGCCATAAATCTATTTTTCTCTGTAAGCTGAAACTTTTCGGGATTTTCATAAAACAAACCTTACCTAATGATATCTCCATAAATAGTATTAAAGAAATCCCGAAGAGTTTATGATTTATGAAATAAAAAAGTTTATGGTAAATGAAAATTATGGCAAGTGAAAATCATAATCAAAATCATGACAAATGAAATTCGGGGAAGTGAAATGCACCCATGCAATTTCAATGAGAGCGAAGCCGCGAAGCAAGGCTTTTCTCTACTAAAACGACACAACCCCAGGGCATTTGAGACCGTTTCATTCGTCTTGTCTCAAATATACATGTTTTGATAGACATTTGTTAAAATATCAGTGTTATCTTTATTGAATTCCATGCTTTCAAACCAACACGTATTTTTCTTTTTATAATTCAGAAGTGCGCTACAAAGGATAAAATAATACGAAATAATACGAAATATCCGCTGTGCACTCTCCTCTGTTCATTTCGATGCAGTGCAGAGCATTTATAACTATTGTGCTGGCATTTTTCTTTGCGCCTTTTACATAAACCATTTTTCACAATTTTCAAGATGCAATAAGATTATACGAACTGTATAGGCACCTAATACCTAGATCCCGCGACCCTCGAATAACTTGAAATGAGCAAAATCGCGGTAATGTGGGTCTCAGGTAGCCACTTTTCATGAAAGGATCCAGATCAAGCCTTTGTGACCTCGAATATGATTATTGGAACCTGGTTATCTACGTGCGTTCGGCGACGCCCCTTAAACGATTTTTTATCCGAGGATTCTTTATATAATACGCAAAATCTGCCATAAATCTAAATGAGATCTCGTAATGCGCTAAATGGGAAAATCCCAAGCGATTGGCAAAACAGTCTAGAAAAAATATGGCGAACCAAACAATGCTATGACTTCTAAGGAAACAATGTGTGAAAGCGCCCGGACTAATATTTGGACAGTACGGGTTTACGGGCTGCGGGGACCGTTAGAAAAATATTATTACAAAGGCCCTAAGCAAAATCCCTAGCAACCTTCAAGCCAGAAGATACCAAACATGACTGCATAAAAGATTTCTTCGTCTCGTTTATTTTTAACATACCTACATAGACGGAACAAATATATGGATAGCACGCCCACAATAGCTATGTAATATCAATCCGAGGAATATTCCTTTCAGATTAACAGCATGCTATATTAATTTCTGTATGTACATCCCCAAGGTAACGGAAATAATTTGTTCAAAACACGTACAAGGATAACGAACATCATAGCTGAACCTCTTGTAGGTATTACTCGTAACAATCTCTTCATCACTTTCCATTGCCAGTCACGTTCTACTTCAAATGAGAGAAAATCTTACCTATCTTTTTTCTGCCCTTCTGAAGTGATTGGGGGCGAAGAATAAATTCCCTCGGACGGACAACGGCATTTGACTGCGGGCTCCAATGTCGGATTAGAACTCGTTTGCATAATCACACTGAAGTACTGAATGAGCTTATCTATTCTTCTTATGATTCAACTCGAAGATTCGATTGAAGTAGACGTGCTAGATCTGATAATCAAACGTGCAAAGGTACTAAATGTCTCCATAATATTAAAATCCTAAGTTAAACTTACTTGCTTAAAAGGAACCCATAATTTAATTTAAGTAAGTACGCCTTTGGGCGAGGTCTATTTTAAGTCTTCGGGACTGTTTATTAATAGAAGTAGCTCCTCGTACTTAACCAAGTTTTGAAGTTGTTGATAAATGCTTGCTAAAAATGTAGATACGGACATTTTAAACGCGTTATACTACTTATTTTTTTATTTATCCGTCTTTTTCCATTGACTTTCAGGGTATTTTACTTATTTGACCGTAATACCCGATTTCACATGCTCTTTGAATGCTGCATCGTCTTTAATTTAAGCACCATTGTGAAAATGCTAATTACATATAAAGAAAACATAATTAATTTTATTAAAATAACGTTTATAAGGTTATAACATAACATTGTCATGACTGCATTATTAATAAGGCAATACCAATCAGATTTAATTGAAAGATTAACCACTCATAAAACAATGTTTCTATGAAGACACCACTTCGCTCAAAATGTTTCACACAAATGTGTAATTTCATACTATAATGCCTGAATTGCAAAATTATATGTAACCTTCTCTGCTTGAGAATCCGGGACCTCACGATCTCAAGCCAACCTATCCACTAGACCCAACGTGCTGAACCTGAATTAAAACTGCATCGCCTTCCAAACGGAATCCCACGTGGCTCGAGCGAGCCAGGGCAGAACTAATAGAAGCGATCACACCGCCGAGGATATTGGCAAAGTTTAACGCCCAAATAGTTGCGGATACAATTTCCGATTTGTCGCTAACAAACTTGCTTTGTTTACTCTCGGAATCTTGCTGCTGTGCAAATGGAGATACGAGTTTATATGTTAATCGTACATTTGTATTATAACCACTCAATTGCTTCGATTTTTTTTGAGTTGGACTCTATTTATATAATAAAATAAGAGCGGTGACAGGTAGCCGTAGTTACCAAAAGCAATCTAGTGGATAACAGATAGTATTAGTAATTTATTAGTGTCCAAGGTTCTCAGCAAGAATACGTCATAAGACCCATCCTCATGTACGGTTGTGAAGCCTAGACGCTGACCCTTAAAGAGGAAAGTGAGGAAAGTCAGCTCCTGGTAGCCGAGCGCAAAGTGCTTCGGAAGATCCTGCAACCTACCAAGAGGAATGATGGTACGTGGCGGATCCGTACTCCGTACTAACGCCGAGATTTAGGAGCTGCTAAGGCTAAAAGAAGTTGAACTTCATAGACCAAAGGTTTCATACCACTGAAACACAACAATCTTATTTAGGTACTGATGGTACGGATAAAAATTCTAAACAATATTATGTGCCTAGTACACGTTATTCTTAAGCTTGAAGCTGGTATATCTATGGCAATGTATATATAATTATATAATGCAAATGAGATGGAAGCGTACATTAAAATATTGTTTTTTTTTTGACGTGACAACGTCTTAAATTAGGTTGCGCTGGGAGTCACTCATGAAAAAGTGTAAAGCGGGCGTTACACTTTTTCATGAGTGACTCATGTCTGTTAAGAGGGCCGGTTGTCCCGCTAAAACTCGAGAACGGCTGAACCGATTTGGCTAATTTTAGTATTGAAATATTCGTGGAAGTCAAGGGAAGGTTTAAACGGTGAGAAAATATTGAATAAATGAGTGGAAAATAATAAAAAAGATAATTTTATATTCCCATACAAATACAAATTGTTCGTACTTACCTGTCAAACATATGATGTTTGTTCCGTCGGTTCGGTATTTTTAGAATAATTACATGTAGATCCAAACTAAATAAGGGTTTGGAATCGACAACACACATGCATAATAGTCTGATTATCGCATATTTAGATTTAAAACATGTAAAAATAATGACACTATAATGACATTAATGACACATGTGATGGGTGCGTTCAGAAAGTAACACTTAAAATGTTGTTAGGGAAATTGTGAATGGATATGATACAAATAAATATTCTACCGAGAAAAAGACGTTGTCACGTAAAATCTTCCTTCGCCCGTAAAACCGACTTTACAGGCAACCATTTTTTTTATTCTGTATTAAAATATCAAAATGAACCCTTAATGAAGCGACAATTTGTTCCAGTGTTATATCTCTGGAACGACTTAATGCAAAGGTAAGTGTAGAAATATCTACATAGGTACCTAAATCGATTTGCTACACGCATAAGGCCTAGTTTTCCCTCTGGGTTGGAAGGTCAGATGGCAGTCGCTTGCGTAAAAACTAGTGCCTAACGCCACATCTTGGGATTTAGGTAGCCGACCCCGATTGAGAATTCATTCTCTACAAAGATATGGGACAAAGGCTAGGAGGATGACTATTGATGCAAAGTGCATTACATATGTCATAATATACAATACACATGTAACTCACTAACATAAACGAATTAAAATAAAGGCCATATAAAATAAATTTACTCGTTTTTCCTCGATTACGTAGTACGTAGTACTTACTACTATAATTTTTGTTTAGTTATTTTTCGATTTAGAATATTGAAACAGGATTTATCTACGTGCAAAAAAGCTTTGTTATTTGATATCTGAAATAGGAGTAAAAAAAAGGAAAGCAGGAATAATAAAAAAATAGTTTATATACGAAGATATTTTACGGGGTAACAATTGCGGTGCCAGTAGTATAATAACCAAGTTTATGAACTGTATGTATTTACAACAAAACAACATTAAAAACGTCAGTGTGATTTAGCTGCAGAAATGGCAACTAAAATGTTTCAATTTCAAACCCAAATATCTGAATGCGGCAAAGTAAGTTTACATACAAACTACAAACCATGGTATGAAATTAAAGGCTTAGTGTACTTAAAGTTACGGCCAGAAATCAGGCCTGCGCGCAGTTGGCGCTTGGCGCTAAGTTGCACGTGGGATTTGCATTAATTTCGGCAAACATGCGACAAACAGGCAGCACCTGGTGTTCTTAGTTATTACTGGCAAATTCTGCGGTGCGACGATTAACCTGCCTCGGACTCGGACCAGGTTAGGTTTACTTTGTGACAATTCCAAAAAAATAACGGTTTCAGGGAAAACAGCTTTCAATGAAATGCTTTCGTTTGATCAAATGAAATGATTTGTTTGTTCTGTCAATAAAACGAGGGGTCCTCCGCCGCTGAGATTCCTAGAATCAGATGCGCTAAATTCCTCGATACACTCGATAACTAGAATAAATAAAATTATAGATTTATCACCAAAAGCTCAGTCGATAGAAGTCTGTCAGCGAGGTAAGCGCACCTAGCTTGTTGAATGCTATTATCGCAAGCTATAAGTACTGCTAACGTCATTTTACAACCACGCAACTGTAGTTAGTTGGGAAATAGTACATTACATATGTACCTAGGGCGGTTAATTCGTGAATGCCCCAGATCACAGGTGTTTGTGGCCCGAACCGAAGGTGAGGCTTTACGAATTACCGCCCGTGGTTTGTCTAAAGTTTTACGTCTTTCCTTGGCCAGGAAGTGAGAATTTCTCCCCACATAGCCGATAGAAAATCACACTTACAGCCTAGGGTGACGTAAACAAACATATACCTATCGTTTGAAATATAACATTTGTACTTTTTGCTTGCGCACTTCTCCTGACTAAACTTATCTTTACATTTTCTGACTGTCCTCAAAAAACTTAATAATGAGTCCACTACTGAACTGTAGGACTCGATTCTTCAGTCGTTGAAGCCATTTGAAGAAGATGGAGGAGGTCAGCGAAAAGTAGGTATAATATTGTTACGAGCGTAGGGTTCGTCTTAGATAAAAAGTAGGTATAATATTGTTACGAGCGTAGGGTTCGTCTTAGATAAAAAGTAGGTATAATATTGTTACGAGCGTAGGGTTCGTCTTAGATAAAAAGTAGGTATAATATTGTTACGAGCGTAGGGTTCGTCTTAGATAAAAAGTAGGTATAATATTGTTACGAGCGTAGGGTTCGTCTTAGATAAAAAGTAGGTATAATATTGTTACGAGCGTAGGGTTCGTCTTAGATAAAAAGTAGGTATAATATTGTTACGAGCGTAGGGTTCGTCTTAGATAAAAAGTAGGTATAATATTGTTACGAGCGTAGGGTTCGTCTTAGATAAAAAGTAGGTATAATATTGTTACGAGCGTAGGGTTCGTCTTAGATAAAAAGTAGGTATAATATTGTTACGAGCGTAGGGTTCGTCTTAGATAAAAAGTAGGTATAATATTGTTACGAGCGTAGGGTTCGTCTTAGATAAAAAGTAGGTATAATATTGTTACGAGCGTAGGGTTCGTCTTAGATAAAAAGTAGGTATAATATTGTTACGAGCGTAGGGTTCGTCTTAGATAAAAAGTAGGTATAATATTGTTACGAGCGTAGGGTTCGTCTTAGATAAAAAGTAGGTATAATATTGTTACGAGCGTAGGGTTCGTCTTAGATAAAAAGTAGGTATAATATTGTTACGAGCGTAGGGTTCGTCTTAGATAAAAAGTAGGTATAATATTGTTACGAGCGTAGGGTTCGTCTTAGATAAAAAGTAGGTATAATATTGTTACGAGCGTAGGGTTCGTCTTAGATAAAAAGTAGGTATAATATTGTTACGAGCGTAGGGTTCGTCTTAGATAAAAAGTAGGTATAATATTGTTACGAGCGAAGGGTTCGTCTTAGATAAAAAGTAGGTATAATATTGTTACGAGCGTAGGGTTCGTCTTAGATAAAAAGTAGGTATAATATTGTTACGAGCGTAGGGTTCGTCTTAGATAAAAAGTAGGTATAATATTGTTACGAGCGTAGGGTTCGTCTTAGATAAAAAAAAAACACTAAATAATTAAAACACACATTTTATTACGAATTTACAAACTACAATTTGCACCAACTCATCATAACTTTAAACGTACTAATGACCTAAAAGATTCTTTGCTCCGATTTATCGCTTGTTCGCAATATATCGTAGTTAAAACTGACTAAGCAGTCAGGGGGCAGTCGGCGACCGTTTATACCTCGAGGAATCACACTCTCGGACCCATGCTTTATGCATGCATGCTTATCCCTGAAATGCTTCCAGGCACTGAAATTGACGTCGGAAGCTTTGACCTAATCTACCGGACTAACAATATATTAAAAGTAAATCTTTTACAAATTTTACCTAACGCTGCGATATGAAACTTTATACCTACCTAAAAGCTCCTTAAATTTTCTTAAGAAGTAATTTAATCCGCATTAGGATGAATTATAATAAGATTAAAGAAAACTTTCCTTTGGCATCTGAATGTTTTAGAAATCGAATTTGAATAAACCATTTAAAGAATTGAGAATTTGGTGATCTTATATTTTACGCGTGTACACTTTATTTTTAGTAGAGTTGTTAGTCCGCTGTTTTCTAACATAATTGTGCGCATCGGGTTACAAGCATGAAATTTCTACCAAAGATAGAGTGTTCCACGGTGATTATTTTCAGATGTGGAGGGAAGTCAGATTCATCCCCAGTCAGGTGGGAGAGCGGAGTGAATACGGCCAAGTATCCCTCTGTTATTTCTTTATTGCTGGTCAGTTAAGTCTACCAGGACGTGTTTGGTATCGTTTCCGTGTAAAACAAATATCAGAAATTAATTTTTTATGTTATTTTTGTATAGCTCTATATAAAAATATGGGTGTAATGGCCGAAAAGGTTAGTTCAATTCCGTGAAAATTTTCAAATTATTATTATTATTTCAAAAAGTTCATTTAATCTGGTTTCTAAAAATATATGGATGTTGGGCACTTCTCATACAAACAGTAGCTTAAAATATATCTTTACGTCGGCGTAACCAACGTAAATCTCCGAACGCATCCTATTTCGCTTCATTAAATACATTAAATAATGATTGTTAACATGCTTTTACATATAATATTTACTATATACGTCCTAGAAAAACAAATTAATGCAATTATAACAAAATATTTTTTTGCTAATGTATCACGAGCACACGGGCTAATCTCAACATCAACAATTTATTTAAGTTACTATTTGTATGAAGAGTGCCCAATATTTATGTATTTTTAGAAACTAGATTAAATTTTCTATTTTGCAATATTTTTCTTAGTTGTAAATATTCAGGAAATATAACTAATTAATCTCCCTGAATAAAAAAAACTTGTTGTGATTTTTACAATTTCGGAAATACAACCATATTTTTATATGGTACTATGAATAAATAACATGAAAAATGAATTCCTGATATCTGTTTTACACGAAAACGACACGACACAAGTCCTAATAGCGTTACCTGATCAGTAATATAAAAAGAAAAAGAGGACTCCTTTGTCCTATTCACCCCACTTTCCCGCCGCACAGGGGAAGAATCTGACTTCCCTTCATATCTGAAAATAATCACCGCAGAATACTCTATCTGTGGTAGAAATTTCGTGGTTGTATCCCGATGTACACAATTTTGCGACTTAGCAAAATGTACTAGAACACGCAGGCTAAGCTTAACATCAACATTTTTTTCAAGGTACTTTTTGTATCAGATGTGCCCAATATGTATACATTTTTAGAAACAAGATTAAATTTGCTGTTTATTAATATTTTTTTAAATTGTGAATATTCAGGATAGATAACTAATTTATGGTTCTGAATAAAAAAAACTTGTTGTGATTATTACCTTTTAGGCAATAAACCCAATTTTTTATATGAAACTACCTATTCTTAAATAACGTAAAAAATTAATAGCTGATATCTATTTTATACGAAAACGATGTCGCGCAAGCCCTAATAGCCTTAGCTGATCAGTAATAAAAAAAAGAAAAAGAACAGTATTTGGTCCTCTTCACCTCACTCTCCCACCACACAGGGGACGAATCTGACTTCCCTCCACATCTGAAAATAATCACCGTGGAACGCTCTATGTGTGGTAGAAATTTCATGCTTGTAACCCGATGCGCACAATTTCGCGGCTTAGCAACTCTACTATTTCAATGGCGCATGGTCGAACGGTTAGGTAAGGTCCCAAATGATCTGTCAGGTTAGGACTGTAGCAACTTTTTGTGAAGTATTAAACCTTAGGCTATTTATTAACGTAAGCATTATCAAAGTACTTCTTTATATATGTTTTTTATTTCTATCAAATTTAAAAATAACTTTACTACATGATTGTTTCATCGTATGTCTTTAAATATGTATATACGTACATAGGTAAGGTACGTATGTATAATTTAATGTTTGCTTGACTTCTGTCAACTATTCTATTCATCCGTGTATAATAATATCTATAATATGTCTATAATAGTCTAAGACCCGAAGCTAAATCGATCTTCACCGAGGTGATAATAGAATGAAAGATATTTTATAATGAATTTAGAATAAAAAAATAGCCTGTCCAGGATTGTTTTAGCAAACCCATTTTTAATATATTTTCTAATAACCTAAATTCATTATAAAATATGATTCATTGTATTATCAGCTCGGTGAAGGTCGATGTAGGTTCGGATCTCCTACTATAATGAGATGCGGAAATTAACGAAGCACTATGAATAATATTTTATAAAGGTGCGTATAATTTATACGCACTAAGCGTAACTACGCGACGCGACCAAATATTTTTGTATAGAATTGGATGTCGCGCCGCGTAGTTCCGCTGCCGCGTAGTGCGTTCTATCTCATACAATTTCATACAAAGAATATTTAACCGCGTCGCGTCGCATCGCTCCACTGCCGCGTAGTTACGCCCAGTGCGGTACTACCTTAAGTAGATAGGTTACTAACGCTCCAAAAGTGAATTATTATGAGCAATGAGTCAATTGTAGCTTAATTATCGTTGAGGCAACGCTTTTGTTAATCTCCGGAAAGTGACAGATAGGACTGAGTGACTTGGAAGTAAACATTGCACCTGTCACGTTAGTGCATAACGTATCTGCTATCTACCTGGTATCTACTTATAAAACATTATCGAGCACTATAACCTAGTAAAATTAATTCTACTATAAGCTTTCGAAATTAAGTGCTTTACTATTCTCAATAGAAAATGATTTTGGGATGTTTGTGATAGTCACAACAATTCGTTTTTCTTTTGTCAATGACACGAAAAATCATCTCCTATTTGTTTGCGCCCAGCAACGAAACTTCGAAGTGTGGATAATATCCATTTACGCAAATATTCCAAATCACTCTTCGTAGCAGAAAATTATATCATTCAACTTGGGCGCCTACCCTGCATATAAATGAGTTCTCTAATAGAATTTGACAAAACTTTTGTTGGTCGAGTGTCAAGGTGGCCCTTAGGAAAAATAAAAGTACTTAGAATTGCGTTTGCTACTTACAGATTTTACTTAGGTTAAGTTATTACATAACAACAAAAAATACCTACATATATTTGTTGTTAACTTTGTTATCACTCTTTCAGCCAATACCACAAGTGCAAAACTTAAAAGGAGGATTCGACAAGCTGATGTAAAGAAATTGTCAATAATTAAATGATTTTGAGATTTCATTACGTTACCTTGAGATTTAGGCACGGACATAATTAATTCTCCATGCTTTTTCGGGAGCCAGGTTACACCTTGCACCTGAATTTAGAAATCCTTTCGAACATTTAGTAATGGTAATACTGGTAATGGTACTAATGGGTAATTTTATTCCGGGTTAGTTATTATAATTAATTAGCATCTAATTATTTGGCAAATAAACATGGCTGCCAAAATAATAACGTGGCAACAATGCCCAGGGAATATATGCCGACATTTTAACTTACGACGTTATATTTATGTAAGTAGGTTAGGTTAGACATTTTAGGTGTCTTTAGTAATTAAGTTGACAGTCGTCCCCTTGTGTGTATGTGAAGTCAGTGGCGACAATTGCGTTTAAGGGTAACGCTTTAACACTTGAGGTAGTGTAGTTTTAAAGGAATATTATTTAATCGATCAGAAAAATATTGTTAATTCTGATAAAGAGTGGGGCAAATTGTAGTTGTTGTGTAGGCAACGTATGGTCAGCAAACATTCATACATCAGCTTGCAATATTTAAGCAACATTGAGCGACGTTACGACGAACGTTAAAAATCTCAATGGTGCGAAAATTTGGCGAAGCTTACGTTGTGCACACGAGAAAACGTCGCGAGTTTATCCCGACACGTTCATTACAATAAACCTTAAGACCATTTTAATACCCAAAACTGCCGTTTATTTCCAAAACAATTATAATCCAATCATAACGCGGGAACGTTCCAACTCGCAAATGGAAATGTCAACGTAATCCCGACAAACGACGTAACAGAACCACTGTATCTGGATTGCTACTTCGCCATCTCGGAGCTAACTCTGACACTGACAGTAATGGGAAATTCGACGGCCAGCTGCCACTTGAACTAAGTCACGTATGTTTGGCACTCTGAACGTCCAGTATTTGCATTTGAAATAATTTCTGGGCTCGTTTCGTTTTCGAGAGCGAGCGATCCGAATATGGATATAAACATCAGTTACTGAAAGCTGTCCAAGTTGGAGCCACCTTTGTCAGTATCGCGCTTGCAACTGACACACAATCACTGAACATGTTTTACCTAATTATAACAACAGATATCACTTATTGATCGAGCGAGTGAAGCGTCCCCGTTTCATCAGCTTGGCCCAATTTTTTTGCGTATGTCTGGATATTTTATAATATTATTTTAAATATAAGGTTTGAGTAAGTTTATTTGTGAGTATGTATCTAGTTATGTGTTTATTTATGTATATTTTCATGTATGTTTATGTATCATTATAGGTATATGATTATAGGTTTCAGAAGTTTTATATATGTATAGTAGTTTTCTTGATACTTTTGCGTCGCCTACTCATTTAATTTCATTTATTAATCCGCTACCCAAAGGTTATCTGGAAGAGATCGATTTTTAGCGATAAGATCGCCTATTGTTTACCTCTATTTGTAATGATTTTGATCTGTATTTGTATTTATTTATTTTTGAGGTGTGTGCAATAAATATAATTCTATTCTATTCTATTCTATTTGGGATGTCTAGATATTTTCCGGCTGTTCTCGCCTAAGGGTCGCATTTCTCACCCGATTCTCATAAGATTTTCTTGGTAGGTTTGATAAGTATATAGAATTTTGATTCAATTTTTCTAAATGGCAGAGATATGGGGAAATAATTACTAATTTCAGCAAATTCGAAATAAACTGAAGAGGTCTTCAGCTCACAGAGCCACTTGGCACTGTTCTATGAAGGTAAAATGGCAAAATGGAACCCAAGTTTTTATGCGTTGGAAATTTGGTTTTGATAAGTGTGTATAAAATAAATATACTAGTTAATTTCCCTAAAATAAAAATTACATGAAAAAATGCAAAACGTATATATTTAAGAGATAATTTTAGGATGCAATAGCGAACCAACGTTTTGTAACTTAAACCTAAATATCGAATTTAGGTATCAATCAATTTGGTGTTTTTAACATCAAAATATGTAGGTTTTGCATGATTTTTTTAAATGTCCAATATGTATATATATAACCTAAAGATTATTATTCTCAATATCCTTAATTCATGTGCGGACAACGGGTACAATATATTGGAAATACTTACTGTTTCACCATTAATATAATTTCTGTTCGTGAGAGAGGACGTTTAAACGAAGTCTCTTGCTTGACCCAAACGAACCTTCAGACACTTTACTTTGCAAGTTTTATATTAAATTCGATTCGCAAATAGGCTCATTCCAAATGATTGCACGATCGGCTATTTTTTAGTTACGTCACGTTCTTTCTGAAACAGCGATAAATTGGTACACTAAACTTGTGCCATTACCTCCCTAAATGCTCAAGTCATCAAATTGAGACGCAATTTCTTTTTAAATATAAAGACTTTGAGTTCTAAATTCGGAATGAGTTTTCAACTGGCGAAAGTCCTTATACTGATTACTGTGAAATGTTACGAGGATAATGATGAGTGAGAACAAATTAAAAATAATGATCTCGTCTCTTCATTACTGTTTGTCTTGAGTGAGACGGTTTCAGTGTTCTTGGATAGGGGAAATGCGAATGTATTTGAGTTCACAAAGTCGAAGAGAATGTGTAAGTATGTAGGAACTCAAAGTTTCACATTGAAACTAACGAATTCAGTCTAAATTCTCATCGTTTTCTCATTTGTAATTTGAATCTATACCGGCCCCGGATTTGTATCCCGGTCCAAAATAGCTATGGTTCTTGTGTTTCCATATTATGTACGTACCTGAGTTTGGTACCACATAGAATGCGCTCATAGCGATAATAAATGAAATGAGCTTTTTCTGCGCTTAGTGGGAATGTCAACTTTGTCTATAGTAATTATTTCTGTTTCTCGTTGGATAGGTTTAGTAATTTTACGTCTCTTGCTTAGTTGGAAATAGAGGTGTGCGCCGCGCCGCCGCCGATGATTTTGACCGGCTAAAAATCGGCGTGGCCAATTTTTATATGATACATGTTTTTCTTATCCAAATTACAAGTACATTACATACTGAGAAATGCATCGTGTTATATATTTTTGAATAATCATATCTCATTAACATTTTGTTCATTGCAAAATCAACAACATTTAGCTTTTAGTATTTGGCGTTTGTTAGAGTCTGTCAAGCGAGTCGCGCCCCTCGGGTATGGGTACGGGGCCCCATACCCGCGGTATATTATGAGATAGATATATAATCAGCCTATATCTATCTCATAATATACCATACGAAAAAAAGAGATGGATAAAATAAATCAGCCCCCTCCTAGGTGACGCGATGCGTTTGACAAACTCTATGTGCGCGTGTTATTTATACAATATCTTTATGATTTGTACTACTTACTGTTAATAAGTACAGCTCTTTTAGTATTTCGCGTTTATTATGTGCACGTGTTATTTTTACAACATCTTTATGCTACTACTGTTAATGAGTGCAGTGCAGCTGCAGCATGAGGAAAAACCCAAAGCCCGAAACTCAGGACAGGTAGCGCGCCAAAGCGTGTAAGAGCGTATGGTATGTTGATGTGGGGGAGAGGAGATGAACCGAATTGTTCTTATTATCGGTTAGTGATAGTTCAACGGTGTAACTGTGTGCGAGTGTCGTTTGCCAGATATGGCGGACGAAAGTGACGATGAATCGGTCAGAAATCAAAAAGTTTGTGATTTTAAAATACAGACTTTGTATTGCAAATTATGTGGCTAATGATTTGCAATTAAAATATGTTGACTCAACTTCAGTGCAGCTTCAAATGCAGCAGCCCTCAACGTCTCAGGCCTCAGAAGCAACGCTTCTAAGCTTAGCTAATAAATACAGTGAAGAGACTTCGACTTTCATATCACCCGTAGCACAGAATATATATGAGCTAAAGCAGTATGGAAACTACGAACAAACGGTCGAAACAGCGCACACACACAGACGCAAGCGTTTACGAGGCGTCTCATCGGACTTCACGGTGCTGTCAGTCGCGCGTGGCGCATCGAGACGACCGGTCATTGTTTGTGTTTATCGCGCGTGCGTGCGCTGTCCGCGATTTTTTAAAGATGCCACGAGTGTATTGCTTTGTATACGGCTGGTTGAATTCTGCTTCTTTAAAACCGGAGCTTTCTTTTTTTAAACTTCCTGCTGATATTGAAAGGTAAGAATGCTTTATTATCACTACATAGTATAAAACAAAGTCGCTTCCTGTCTGTCTGTTCCTATATATGCTTAGATCTTTAAAACTACGCAACGGATTTGATGCGTTTTTTTAAATAGATAGATTGATTCAAGATAAAGGTTTATAAGTATAATACCTACATGCATAATTTATTAGCATTGCACCTGAGCGGAGCCTAACGGTTTGCGGTTTTGTAGTTAATAAATAAAATGCATTTCCTTTTAAATAAATCGTTTGGTTGTTTATGTGATATTTGGTGTAAATTTACAAGTATAAAATATATATTGTATTTAGGTTAGATCGTGGGGTAGCGTCCAGGAAAACAACGGTTGGTGATGGTGGCAAACACTATAATTCTTATAAAAGTCACAGCACAGTTTTATGGGCAAATAAGAATAACACAAGATACAGCAGACTATGAGAAAAGCTAGACACGCGAGCGATTCGTACGAGTAGTGCGCGCGAACGTTGTATTATCGAATGTTCGGGAGTCGCGACCGACGGACGCGATGGCGATGCGTGCCGGCGCCGCCGCATGTGCCGCCCGCTCTCCTCCTAACCCCTCGACTGTCCGTGGACTACGTGTGTAAACACGTCGAATACTGCGTAAATAAGTATTAATATTGTAAAGGATGATATTTAAACCATTGATACCAATATAGAAATTGATAACAATATAATAATATGAACATTGTGGTGTGTATCCACATAAAAAAAAAGTCAAGTGCAAGTGACACTCGCGCAATGAGGGTTCCGTACAAAAACTTCCCATTATAACTGCCTGTTTTAAACTAGTAAATTCATTCGATTACTATCTCCTTCATTTATCTTTCATCTTAGGCTAGGTTTTTTACAATAAATTTATATAAAAAGTAGAATACAATACAGTAATAAACAAATCTAAAAACATTTTAAAAAATCTAACTTAGGGTGCCGCCGGCAGCGGGTGACAACCCTAGCGCGTAGGTATTTATCTTCAAAAAAGGCCTTAGTTTCCATACTGCTTTAGCCCATATATATACTGTGCCCGTAGAGTCAGAGGCATGAAAGTATTTCTGCAGTGCATCAGCCAATGATGTCACACATGGGATCCTTCAATATTGGGAACAGCGCAAGAGCGTATATCCATGGCTGTATGCGACTGCCAGAGCCATATTGTCAATTCCTGCAACGAGCACACCCAGCGAACGTGTATTTTCTATAGCGGGATTGACTTTGAACGCGAAAAGATCCCGTCTTCACTCATCTCGTGTAAATAAAATATATATATATATATTTTATGTCAGGGGGCAAACGAGCAAACGTATCGCCTGATGTAAAGTCGATTACCGTCGCCCATAAACACCTGCAACACCAGAGGAGTCACAAGTGTTTGCCTACCCGGAGGACGAAGATAGAATGCCTCTATGCTAGTAATTTCACCGGCTATCTTACCCCCACACCGGAACACAACAATGCGAACATTGCTGTTTGGCGGTGGGTTAATAATATTCATACATGATAATTGCTCTAAATCAAAAAAGGGTAGCTCTTGATTATTGGACAAACTGATTCGAACGAGATATATATGATTTCAATTTCATCAGAATTACCTAAAATTTGCTTGTGATGTGATTTGATTTGACTGATTAAGAATTATACTAGTCTTATTATTGTGATTTAATTATTTTTTTCTATTTAGGTATGTTAAGGATTGTTTGACTGTAAAAGTTTTAATTACATATGTTTCTTTATTGAAATGTTATTAAAAATATTTTATATTGTTGATTTCATGTGAAACATGCTCTAATTTGATAATAAAAGTTGATTTACAAGGATATTTCGTTTTACTTTTAATCAACCTAGAAAATTTTGCTCCACGCCGATTACGCCGTCGCCGCCGGTGAAAATTTCGCCGGACGCCGCCGCCGACAATTTTTTGATCGGCGCACACCTCTAGTTGGAAATTACGGCGGCTTTTATACGATTCATCATCATTATCACCTTCATGATCTGAAATTAACCAAGTTAAAAACGTCACCACCGAACAAACGAAATCGTCTGTATGGTAAATGCAATTGGTTCATAAATGACGGCGTTCTAAGGTAACGAACGTTAAAAATAATAAAAAATAAAACCGAATAACCTCTTCCTTTTTGATTTCGGTTGAAAAATAGACAAGTAGGTAACGTAAGATGAGGCTGTCAGGGGATTCTATGATAAAATGCAACAAAGGTTTTAAGCCCTAATATATTCCCATCGCAATAGTTGGTTATGTCTTATACCTCAAAACATGTGTGATTGTAATATGTTTTGTAACTTGTTTATTTTTTTCTGTGTAGTACGTAGTACCAAATACCATTGGGTTCCGAATAACCTCACCTCCCGGTACCTACATGATTATTTCGAATGAAAAGTTATAGTTTTTGGCTAACGAGTCCCTTAATCGCTTAGCTTAGTCCACCGAAAGTAGGTTAATAGACTAAATTTATGTATACATTTCTCGCCACAGAACAATACAAATCGTTAACTAACAAAGTAAGAAATGTAACGTGAAATAAGACAATAAAACAATGAACAGACTTGCCCATTCATGAAACTTAACAACTTAATTACAAAAATACCAAAAATAGCATGACTGTTACATTTTATCTGTTAAGAACATATTTATAGTTTGTTCTTACAGAAACACTGACCAAATCTAGGTATCTATTCTTGTCGCACTTACATCATGTCCTAGCCTAGAAAATAATGGCTGCATAATTATAGTAATTCATAACCCGTAAAAGCCGTATTATTTAAGGTCTTCACAAATGCTTTCAGCTCCGATTAACTACCGAACATGGTCATCGTCCCTATTTTAAAATTGAAAAAAAATGAGACCTATTAACATACTTTTACTCGTAGTAATGGTTAGGGGTTAGGTACCTACATTCATTAGAATTTAGGCGCAATCGCCTATCCAGTAAATGCCCAGAGAGCTGGAAAACATTCTGCATTATAATCTCATCACGCATATCCATTTTACGCGGCACTCGTACAACAAGACAGCTCAGTTCAACAAATCTCCAAGGATAGCGGACACGAACCGTACAGAAACGGCTATAATAGAGAAAAGCTAAATAAAATTTGAATTTAGACGTCAGCCAAGAGAGCTAGAAAACAATCTTCACTACAATCTCGTGACGCGTGTCCATTTTCCGCGGCATTCGTACAGCGAGATGGCTCAGGTCATACAAATCTCCAGGGATAACAGACACAAACCGTACAGCAGCGGCCATAATAGAGAAAAGCCAAATAAAATTAGAATTTAGACGTCAACCCAAAGACCTGGAAAACATCCTGCACTATAATCTCGTTACGCAGGTCCCTTTTCCGCGGCACTCGTACAGCGAGACGGCTCAGGGCATACCCAGGGATAGCGGACACAAACCGTACAGCAACGGCTATAAGACAATTTAGGTCGTGAAATCCAAATACCGCTCCGCTTCCATGGTTGGCAGCCTCACGCAACAAACAGACATCGAAAGCAATTCCATTTTAAAGTTGATGATGAATCGAGAATGAGGAATCGAGGGAGATTTCGGTATTTTTTATAGTAACAATTTTTTTTGTGAAAAGGTGGTTATAAATGTGTAGTGTTACATTCTATACACATTCCATTAAAGCAAGGCATAATGAAAACAAGAGAAACTCAAGGAATTAGATAATTATCGTAAAATAAACAAATTAGCCATTACCTATCTTTTATCTAACTAAAGGTAAATGTACTATGACGGTTCGGCATAAAAGAAAACTTACATTCATAAAGAGATATGTATAACAAACATTTTCGGATTACACTCACGTTCGTACGTCATACTAATGATATGGCTAATATGAAAACATTTCTAATCTGTAAGTAGACGGCACGTAGACAGACGGTATTAAATTTCTACCGGGGGCCCAAACCTACCTGTAGGAAAAGGCTAATAGTAATCTAGTACAGTCCGCGAGCTCTGGATCGCGTAAGAACGTATCTAGTTATTTTATATATTATATTATTAGTATCCATACTATTATAAAATTCTAGATAATGAATATCAATTTTCTATCTCTAATGGAGAGGAGACATGATTTCAGGAAACATCTTAATAGCGCGATGCAGTATCGCCTTTTGTTTTGTATAGGCGCGTGGCGCCATGCCAGTTTGACGCCTTCTGTTGGTCACAATTTCTTTGTCCTTACATCACGCCAAAACGGCTGGACAAATTTTAGCAAATTATGATACAGGGATGGCTGGACATCCAAAGATGGTCATAGGATACTTTTTACCCGTTTACGGTAAAGAAACACAAACGCGGACGATGTTGTGGGGACCTCCTAGTAAATATGTATTTAACCTATTGACCGCCAAGCGGTGCCAGCGGTTACCGTGCCACTGACGCCAGAGTAAAAAAAAAAGATGTGCCCCAAAATCAACAGGGATTGAAAAATACTTGTAGCGGTTAGAATTACAAAGTTTTTGATCATTGAAATTTGGACGGCTGTGGCCGACGTGGCGTCAGGGGCACGATTTTTTGTTGACGGCCACAGCCGACTGTGGCGTTCAAAAGGTTAAATTGGTGCGAAATTACGGGGTGGCTTATACAATATTATTTCAGCCAGTAAAACTTAGGTTTTATAACTCAGCTCTATCGACCTAATTTACTTATGTCTAGATTATGTTTTGAACTAACTCAAAAGGTATGCGGCGCCCTGGTGCTCCGCAGAAATATTAACGCCGTGAGTTACTCATATTTACTCTGCTCACGAAACTTCACCATTATTAAGCTATCATTCATTTTTCCCCTATATAATTAGGGGTTTAGAACAAATTCTACCGCTATAAGTACTGCCGCGAACTAAAAAGTTTGGAAACTTCTGATCCAACTCCTTTCGAACTTTATACTGCCTACTCTCCTTTAGCAGCTTAAACATAAATATTAAATGTTATTTATTTCCCTTTATTTATTTAATATGAATAAGGGGAAAACTGGATTACTAATTTATTTTTACAAATTGTTGTACTTTTGTCTATAAATTTGGTCAAAAATAGGGGTAAACCTCACTGGATCCCGATTTTTATTTTGCTATCTAAATTTTTACTTACGCCTTACAACCATTAGGTATTTTCACTACTTTAATTGTCTGTACTGTCTACTGTACAATTTAGCAAATGTGACTCAGCCATTTCTTCCCCTTAGCCCTTCAAATGTAATGATGCGTCTAGCTCTGAATAGCTGCAACCATACAAATACCAACTATTGTCGTATCCTACATATTAGGTATTACTACGTACATATATGTTGCGTATACGACCTTCTCTAACAGTAACTGTATGAAGATACAAAGATTTATGCCTATGGCGCCGAACGTACATTACTACCAAGGTTAGTGCAAAACTATGAAGTGATGCTTCACTAATCGCGAGTCACTAATGAGTGACGCGCACCGATAACACAGCTCTGCCTATCGCCAGCACGGCAAATCTCTGATAACATATCATACTCTAACCAACTAACAAAATGCACACCATATTGTTTTACATACGTAACGCCAACGCGCAGGTGTTCTATTCGCGGATTTTTTAACAATATGGTGAAATGATGTGAGCTACCATAACACGCACAATGCTTTTAATTAATACGTGGACGACTGTATACTGTTTGTGTATACTTGTGCTGGTGGCCGCAGAATTTAGTGATAGTGAAGGTAACAAAAGTATATCTACTATTTTTCATAACCAGCACTCTAGACTAGTATCGAAATGCCTTTCATTCCTAGTTTTTGTCTCAATAGACGGTAGATGATGAACTATTTTTTGATATATTTGCATTATCCGATAATTGCGCTGATAGTACACTAACACCATTCTAACGTAATTTAATATTAACGCTAATTAACTTATTTATTAATAAGATGCCTTATTATTTTGTACGTACATTACATACCTTATTACTTATTTAGTCATTCTTCTACGCATTTGCTATTTACCGAGAATACTAAGAAATCCTGTGATGATACGGTATAATTATGGAGGCCAATGTAAGGGTAAGTATTTTCATGACCTCATTGAACCAATAAAGCCAAACTTAATTCTCAGACACCACTTATTTGACATACATTTATCCCAAGAATTCAATAATGACTACTTGATACTGCTCCCATTCGAAACACTACAAAACAATTCATACTCTTATTATTGATATAAAACAGTGAAATCTCATATACCAGCTTTAAGTGCCGATAACACCACACGCAATATATTGGTTTATACCGTCAGACGGTGCAGTATAAATGAAATTACTTCCAGAACAATGCACAGCGCTGAACTGCGTAGGCGAAGAGTATGAGTGCATCGGAGATAGATGCTACTGCGCGGCGGGATTCGTACCTAATCCACCCCAGACTGCCTGCTTAAAATGTCCAGGTAAGGAGAATTTGCCATAATAGTGATTCAATGGTGATGGTGCCATAATGACGATTCTCAAAAATCACGATTAACTATATAAGGCAGCACTATGTTGAGGGGTGTATTGAAAGTATCTAATTCGGAGGTCTTGTATTGACTTTAAATGCTGTTGGTACTAACAGTTCCTGGAAACCGTATTATAACTGTGTAGAGTAATCGTCGATCTATATCAATAGCGACTCGTCCCGGCTTCGCCCGGGTCAGCAGAAGACGTCGGGAGAGCGCGGGTGGGAGTGGCGGCATCAACCGCATCACGTTAGGTTCCTTCCAGCCCACTTAACGTTATTCACGCGTATTTTTCAATTTACGATAACTCCTTAGATATGCATTTAAATTGTTAGGGCTATTATAATGTGTATGAATTGCTGAAGGTACTTAACGTATTTAATTTGGTACCGAAGGTAAATATTTAGGTACCTACTTTATCCGTATAATTAGCTTATGAAAATACCACATAATATGTGTCTTTTTTGAAGTTAAAATGGGTATATTCTTAAAAGATAAACAATATGCCATAGTAATTTCTTTTTATACTTTAAAAGGGAAACAATTTCAGCAATCATTGTTTCTCAAAGGGATTAGGCGGTGTTTTTGATGAAAACTCCCAATTAGCATGCTTTTTTCAACGTTTTCAAACATTCCAATCAAATATTTCAAACAATTTACACAAAACCTTGATAATACACCTGCACTCTGCCACATGAGTAAAGAAACGGAACAGAGACTAAGCTTCTAAAGAGCGCGCAAAATTTATACCTAATATGGTAGGGTTGGCACTGGTACAAACATAAATAACATGATATCGATCAGTCTTTTATTTATTTATAACAAATTACTTACGCTAAAGATTTTGTTTTCATAACTTTCTTTTTTTAATAATTTATTATATCTTTTAATAGAATTATTGAGTATTTTCATTAGCCTTCTATGGTTTTATATCATTAGTTCACCGTTACTAAATAATGCTTTTCCAGAGCAACTGCATGAGTTACTACCATTTGTTGTATACCAAAACCTTCTCCAGAATGTAACAAACACTTTTCTGAAAACTGCATGTTAAAATGCGAACGCGAGATAATCGCGGACAAACATGCAAACATAGCATCTCCTTTTTTTAAGTCGGTTAGAAAAAAACATGAGCCCACGTATTTGCATGCATAAAAATAATAGGTAGGTGTAAATCCACTACCCAAAGGTTTTCAGAACGAGATCACTCTTTAGCGAGAACACCGCGTTCTATTTACTGGTGAATTCAATGTTTTTATTCTGAAGTTTCTCAAGCAGTATCATTTTGGTAAGCAAAATTAGAAGTAAGTAGGTACAGTTTATGTAGATAATAAAGATTTTACTCACCTAACACAGTCCTTAGGATAGCCAAAATATGACATGTCATTATTTTTCCTTGTATTGTTCATACACACAGTACAAACCACGTGCACAACAAATACATTGAAATCGAACACGACGCGGTGCGCGCCCTGCGCTTGTGACCAAACTGAACTAGTATAAACCAGTTTCTGCGTGTACGTGACGAGGAGTTTGGTCACACGCACACACGCGCATCGCGCTTGTAGTAGTGTATACCTATCGCAGCGCGGTTACCCCGTTAATGGATGAAAGCCGCATGGAAACACGTTCAACCCCTTTTGAGATTATTTCGAACACATAACCAGACAGACGAGGCGGAGGATTTTGTTTTATAAAGAGATAGTGATGATTATAAAATATCAGAACATCCTAAGAACGTAATGTAGGATTTCTTTGCAAAGGGAATAACGTCAATCATTCCGGACTAATCCCGGACGATGACAAGGTTATGGGTAGATTCATGTCAAGTTGACTTAAAAATAAGTAAACTCCTTGAAATGGACGCATCTGATTCTTCTAAGAACATGCGATATTTCTCGATAGGCATAAGTGAACTAAGCCACGATTACAAAACCATTACAAGCTGTGCAGAAATCTGTTTTCAAATTAATTCCGGCGATACACGATAAAGATGTGCCGTTTCCGAGAACGTTCCCAGATTTTTATGGGGATGGAACGTTCTCGACAACATTTCCCATACAAATCGGGAAACGTTCTCGACACATCTCTAACACGGCGGCTCGCCCTGACATGGCAAAAGACGCATGACATCCATTTCTTGTTTACTTCGTTGAAGTAGACAGCACTTGTCAATCTCGACGGGTGTGTACACTGTACAGTGCAGGCAGCGTCATATTTTGACTTATGATTATGATAGTTATGATAGTTATGAACTTATGATCTACTTACTTACTCGTATTTTCCGTATTTTATACTTGAATGAGAGCTTATCGCCCTATTGTCACAATTCAAGAGATTTAAGACCTCATTAGCAGACTACATTTTAATTTAAACGATATCGCTCGCAATCGTAAGTATTTATCAGCATCTATCTGTTTATTGATTCGGCCAAGCTTATTATGATCACTAAAGTAGTCTAATGATAAATCACTATAGTGGAGTAGGTACAGTTATGTTATCGGCTTAGTACTTAACTAGGTAGTCAGTAACGATTTTTTTTTTCGCATAGTTAAACTTGAATTAGGACCTATATATAAGACTAGCGGCCGCCCGCGACTTCGTCCGCGTAGATTTTTGATGATGACAAAGATATCAAAATAGGTAAGTGAATTTTATTCTTTGTTAAAATGGTCTAGACATATTACATTTCAAACAGTGACAGACTCTGATATGCAATTGTTAAAGAATTTTAGAAGATTTTCCAATTAGATTACGGGAATTGTTTGCAGGATGCTTAATATTTATTCCGTCAGTTACCTGATGCTTTTAATCTTTGGCAAAAATGACTGCAAGATATAGAGCGACGCATGGATTTGGAGTTAGAAAATGGGGATCTTAGTTATTATGAGTGAGATTTAAAAAAAATGTTAAATATCGTAAGGCTGTTAAGACAATCTTAAACTCAGCACTGGAAATCGAGAGATGGAGGCAGTTTAATGAAGAGTATCTCTTTCAACAATAATAAATAATAAACTTTATTTCAAAACAATAATAAATAATGACCTCTTTTCATAAGAAGGCAGCACTGGTATTTGTACACGCCGGCCTGGCTATTAAACGAAAAGAGTTGTGTGGCGGAGTTCCCGAGGCTGGCCAAAATGTTTCTAAATGGTCTAGCAGGTACCCCAGTTATTAAAAAGGCTAGTGTTCAAAGAAAGTGCTGAAATGTGACCATTAAAAACTAAATGCACATAAGTGAATTTAATGATGCGATTACTATTTTGGTCTACAGGCTAGTACCTAGATTGTTTGAAGAGTGATTCAATATATTCTGGTTACAGTTCTCTATATTTCTCAAGAAGCTAAATAAAGTAAGAATAGGTATATAAAGTATAGATTATTCATGTGCTGATAGACAACTCACTAAATATAGGAACACATAAAGTTTGGAACACAATTAATAAGAGACAGCACTAAGAAAATATTGTTGACAGTCAACCATAGAAAAGGGGGTGCAAGTTCGTTTTAAAAAAGGACGTAGTCACTGGGTAGAAGACAGGAAATAAAAAAAATATAAACTGATAACCTTAGCGTAACACTTCTTTATAAACAACACTAGCTGTGTTGCCCGCGACTTCGTCCGCGTGGAACCTTATCTTGCAAATTTACACATCTTTATTATTTTCAGATCTAAGCAATGTTGAAATTACTAAACGTGATTTTTTTTGCCATTTTCTACGTAATAGTAGCAAACCCTTCGTACGCGAGTAACTCGCTCTTGGCCTTTTTTTAGTTTTTATTTGGGCTAAATTGCTCTAATTACGCGGTATCATTATGAAACCAGGTACATCTACGAATAGCTTTACTAAATTCGAAGAGTTTAAGAATAATACGTTTATAAATTCTTGGATTCGAATAATAATGCCTTTATACAAAGTTTCAAGTCCCGCACTCAAAAAAATGCTTGTCAAAAAAAATTTCAACCCCCTTTTCACCACCTTCAGGGTTGAATTTTCAAAAACGCTGAAATCACTTTTCTTGTCTTCTATTGATATGCTTTTACATAAAGTTTCAAGTCCCGCACTTGAAAAAATTTTTGATTTTCATAGAAACTTTTAACCCCCTTTTCACCACTTAAGGGCTGAATTTTCAAAAAAGCTGAAATATCTTTTCTTGTATTCTAATAATATACTCTTATACAAACTGTAAAGTCCTGCACTCAAAAAAATGTTTCATCACACTACAAATTTTCAACCCCTTTTTCGCCACATTCAGGGCTGAATTTTCAAAAACGCTGAAATTACTTTTCTTGTAGTTTAATTATATACCTTTATACAAAGTTTAAAGTCCCGCGCTCAGAAAAAGGTTTGATCTCCATACAAATTTTCAACCCCTTTTGAACCCGTGAAGGGGACGAATTTTTTAAAACACTGAAATTACTTTTCTTGTATTTTAATAGTATGCTTTTACACAAAGATTCAAGTCCCGCGCTCAAAAAATATTTGATCTCTATACAAATTTTCAACCCCTTTTTTACCACATTAGGGAATGAATTTTCAAAAACGCTGAAATCACTTTTCTTCCATTTTATTTTAATACCTTTTCACAAAGTTTCAAGTTCCTGGCTTAAAATTAAATTTGAACCCCAAGACAAACTTTCATCCCCATTTTAACCCCTTTAGAGGTTGAATTTTTAATAACATTTAATGAATGTTATTTTGTTTTTCTTATATATGCCGTTATGAAAAGTTTCAAAGAATTTGTAATGGATTCAAATTTTCAACCCCTTTTTAACCCTTTTAGGGGATGAATTTTTGGAAAAGCTGAAATTGCTTTTCTTGTATTCTAATAATATGCCTTTACACAAAGACTCAAGTCCCGCGCTCAAAAAAATATTTGTTCTTCATACAAACTATCAACCCCTTTTTTACCACGTTAGGGGATGAATTTTCAAAAACGGAGAAAAATGAGTTTTCTTGTTTTTTAATTAAATACGGTTTACCAAAGTTTCTAGCTCCTAGCTTAAAAAATAAGTGGTAGCCCATACAACCTTTCATCCCCTTTTTAAGCCCCGTAGGGGTTGAACTTTTCAAAATCCCTTCTTAGTGCTTGCCTGCATCATATACTTGACCTATTCTAGAAATTTGAAGTTCCTAGGTTTAGTAGTTTCGGCTCTACGTTGATGAGTGAGTCAGTCAGTCAGTCAGGACTTTTCCGTTTATATGTATAGATTAGCGGCCCCATACAAACTTTGCACCCCTTTTTAACCCCCTTAGAGGTGAAATTTTCCAAAAAGCTGAAATTACTTTTTTTGTATCTGATTAAGTAAGCTTTCTACAAAGTTTCAAAACTCTAGTTCAAAAAATAAAGTTTGTCCCATATAAAATATTGCACCCCTTTTTAACCCCCTTAGGGGTGAAATTTTCCAAAACGCTGAAAGTACTTTTTGTGTTTTTGAATAAGTAATCTTTCTACAAAGTTACAAGTCTCTAGCTCTAAAAAAAAAGTTTCCCCCATACAAACTTTGCACCCCTATTTAACCCTCTTAGGGGTGGTATTTCCAAAAATCTGCAAGCTCGAGTTCTATTGGTAAATCAAGTCTATTTAAGAAAATAAGAAACCAAACTAAATAAAGAACATCAAACGAATTGACGAAGTGTCCTAAAATTACTAAAATACTCTTTAATCAGAAAGCCGACTTGAATTCGAATTTCAAATTGTGTTCCAATTTCAAATTGTGTATTCTTTGAATCTATTTTTTGTTCGAAATTCAAACTCTGAGCCTAGTAGGGGCTCTGGTTCCATACTATGTAATAACTGCAGTATGAGCTCCTTTTAGTGTAAAATATCAATATCTCGTAAACTGCTGCGTAAATTAGAAAATGCTGTACTTTTTTGAAAACTACAATAAATTTACTATCTTTTTATGTTGTGTGCCATGTTAGTTTACAATACTTTTTTTAAATGAAACTCGATCAAAACCGCTGGCTAAATTTAATAAATTGCTATAATTCGTTTTTTTTTATTATTTTTACCGACAAAGCATCATGATATGTAATAAATTGAAATTACATTCGATAGGATATGTTTTTACTAAAATCCTGCAAAAAACAGATTTAAAAAATACCTAAATTTGCAGTGGTGGCAATCGACATACTGACGCAGGGCATCAAAAGTCACGAGTTTTTTTTAAATGCAAATATCTCGAAAACCATGAACTTTTTATTAAGGTCAAATTAACTTAATATGGTTGCTTATGAGCTGTTCTATCACCCCTCTTCATTTCGGCGTTGGTTTTAGGGACACCCTGTATATATATTAAACATTAATATTTATAAGAATATGACCTATCTTGATTTATTGGGTCGTTAGGTGAAGTCGTAATAAGTGCACTTATCTGAATTACCTAATGAAGCACGTTCTTGTCGTTCTTACTCAAACCGATCTTACGGAGTACGGAACCATTTCTTTCGGTAGATTACGTACTTACCGTAATTTATAGCCGTTTACAGTTATAAGGAAGTTACAAAAATGTTTTCTAGTTCAGAAAACATATTCGTATTCATATCCTGCGTTGAGCGACATCTACACAAGAAATAAGAACGAGCGACTGAGAGGACACTCTTTGAAATTGGTACTAACGGCCAGTGTAGTGTATTGCCAAATAAATGGACACTATGGCTGACAGGGCCGGGGTTGCTCTCTCTCACTCTTTGGAGAGCGGTCAAGCGAGCTAGACTGTCCGACTGTTATATTGTTGTTTTATTGGTACACAAGCGAACCTGTACAAGTAGCGACCTTGTCAGGATCACAAAATGTGCAGTAAGTGAAAACAACAACAGAAAATACTAGAGGTAAATTAGCGAATGAGACCAGTTTAATTTGATTTATTATTAAAATACGTGAGTACCCCCAAAAAGCCTTATGAACGATATTTAGTTGATGTTGGAAGGAATGACAACTAAAAGCGAATTAAATGTGTCGGCGAGATCGTAACAGCCAATGAGAATCACCGCGCGTGACGCGCTGCGCTGTGATTGGCTAAAATTCGTACTACACGTATCGAAATATGACATCTGCGCAGTCTTTGCGCAGCACAATGTTTGAGTTTGAATATGAATGCCACATCACAAAAAAATATTCCCCATATTGTTTTAATTATAGACGATTTATACTTTGGTATATGCTGAGTATGATGAATAAAATTATGTATGCGAATTTACTTTTCACAAACTACGAAATTTAATAACTTTTCAGCACCATATTAACGTAAGTAATATGGCAAATTATTCGTGTGAATTTGTGAAACAAGATGTTTTACGATGATTTATAACGTACCTTAATAAGAATTATGGGTTATGAAGTTATGATTGTAAATATCAGGCGTTTGGATAAATATAATAATCGATGCCTCAAACCAATAAATTTATAGGTAAGTACATGGTAAATGTGGTAATTCAAATGATTAAAACCAATCAATTAATACTCATATTATTGAGCAAAATAATAAGTTGCTTTTGTATTTGCCTTGTCATTCATTCCAAATAGAATATGGAATACATTTGATATCATCAATGGGCCATGTAGGTATTCCAAGCTTGCTGTTGTTATTGTAATACAATTTTAAAACAATAGAAATGCTGTTGTCGATGTTTGTCGCAACAGTAGAAGATGGAAACACCATCAAACAATGTTGTTCCGTATAGTGCTTGATGCAGCATACAATACTTAAGTTATACATAAGGAATATTTTTCTGGCAATATGAAATTGGTTAAGCATCAACAACAACTCAGCATACTTCATTCGATAAACACGAAGATCTAAATCAAGTATATATATTTACGAATTAAATATCAGACGTATACACACGATACTGGTCTCATCCCGTTAATTGGAACCTACGAACTAATAAATATTGTTATGTATTATATACATAAACAGTGATACCTTTGATTGAATCATCATAATGATATTAACGATTTGCCGTTTAAGAAATAACAAATGTTGAGAATAAAGTTTTGTGATATTATGGGGCAGGTATTTAACTAGTTAACATTGATATTGGCTGCCCATGCAAAAACCGTTGTCTTCGTGACACTGTTTCGATACATACATATTCTGTAACAAATTGGAAAGCTATGAACTTTATGGTTTGAGTATGGAATTAGTAAATTTTTATATTATTTACCTGTATTATAATAATATCAATGTTTAATGGCTGATAAAACTGGATAACTATATAAGGGAGTGAGAATTATGTATAAGGCTGCGTAAAGCTCCTTTTCAAAGACAGCGCTCTCGAATTCTGACAAGTGTTTGTATTCTGAATAAAATGTATCTTGTGTCAATATACAACACATGTATGGCCAATCAAGGTATCACTGGGCGTTAGTTTGGTAAGCTGACGGTACCTAAAGAAATTTCGGTTTACTAAAATCTGAATGTGTATCTAACAAAATCAAATCTAATTTGGTCAGAGGTAGTCAGTTTATTGAATGGTAGCTTTATGGCATAAAACAAACAAATAAAATCGAAAAGGAAAGTTGGCAATTTGACTGTAGTCGAATGGTGCCCAGAGGCAGAGGTAATTCGAGCAAGCTCGAATGGTACCTACAGGTTGACGGTATACATTTATGACCTTGTAAATAATACAATTATGTATATGATACATAATACAGTGATATTTTGACGACGCGTTTGGCTCGGTTGGTAGACACCTGCCTACTGAGTCGACGGTCCCGGGTTGGAATCCCGGCCGGGGCAAATATTTGTGCAAAATATTTGTTCTTGGGTCATGGATGTTATCTATATATGTATTTATATATTATGTATATCGTCGTCTAGTACCCATAGTACAAGCTTTGTTTAGTTTGGGACTAGGTCGATTTGTGTATGATTGTCCCTTAATATTTATTTAATATTTTATTTATTTATCTTGTCATATTGATTTATACTTGGATTTGAAGTGAATTTCGGTTAAAAAACTGATTAAATGATTAACACAGTATCATAATATATTGGAAACACTTATACGGAAAACTGAAAACATAATGAATTGAAGTGTAAAAACTTCATAATTGCCTATCTATGTATTTTTGGTATATTGTTCTGCACGATAACTTGATACGAGAAATAAGTAATTACTTCTAATTGCATTGCTTTAATGGGAACCAAGATATCACTGGGGCCTAGAGGTAGCTTAGTAAACTGGACGGTACCTAAAATATTGTCACACTATATTTATGATAGAGACAATTTATATTAAACCGATATACTGTGACAAACAAGTACTTACGATATTTGCTTATGCAGATTGTTAAAGGTAGTCAGTTTACTCAGCGGTACCTGCGTAGCATTTGAAAGCTGCATGAGAGATAGTTTGACAATTTTGTTAAACGGTATCTAAATAATATTCCCTGAGGATAAGAGATAGTTTGACAAGTTGTCAAATTGTATCTAGATGGTTCTATGGGATAAGAGATGTCGTCAAACGGTATCTGAATAATATTCGATCAGGTTAACAGATAGTTTGGCTGTTATCAAACGGAATCCAAACAGTATCCGATCAGGTCAACAGATAGTTTGGCTGTTATCAAACGGAATCCAAACAGTATCCGATCAGGTCAACAGATAGTTTGGATGTTGTTAAACGGCACCTAAACAATATTCGATCAGGATAAGAGGTAATTTAAGGACATTCTAATGGTACCTAAGTAAGTAATGTTATACGATAGCGCTTACTAAAATGTGTTGGAACCCTGGGGCAATTTAGGCCTCTCAGAAAGCTCCACCAAAATCAAAAGAATTTTACAAGTCATTTAGACTTAATCTAATAAATAGAAAAAAAATATACAACTGAACTGGAAACCTTCGGACCCAGGCAATTAGCAATGATTTCAGAATACCAAGGAATGTCAAAAGAAAGTTTAATGGTAAAAGAAAATAAAAAGTTTGAGAACCGTTAGCTAAAATGACCAGATTTGCTAACTTCGAAATTCCCTAGACAGAATGTACGAAATTGTACTAAGAGTAATTTAAAGAGTATTTATGTAGGTACTGTAGGTACTTAAAAAAACTGTTTTATTTAGCAATTACTGGCTAAATATTTATACTAAGGCTAATAATTAACAAGTAATGGAAACAAATGTTTTTGTTTGGAAATACTCTGTAAGCAATTTTGATGTTAATTAGTGGAAATTTATCTAAACGCTGATGCTAAGTGAATGACACTTTAAATTACCCAATTCTTTGCTTAGATTAGAGTGCTCAGACTGTGATGATGAACAGAACAAGTTTCAGTTGATGAAAGTAAGAAAGAAAGGTGAAAAAGTACTTTGACTTTGCTGCACTTTTACGGTAGTATTGTCGATTATATTTTAACTGAACAAGGATGTGCTGGAATTTGGTGTGAGCACGGAATTAGAACCATGGGGACCATTTGCAAATGTCGTAACCTTTTGAACACCAAGTCTGACGCCACAGCAAAATAAAATAAAGACATACTCCAAAATCAACAGGGATTGAAAGATAGTTGTAGGAATTTAAATTACAAAAATTTGTATAATTGGAATTTGACGGCATTTGCTGACGTTGGCGTCAGTGGAGCAATTCTCCGTTGAAAGGCTCAGCCTACTAGGGTGTTCAAGAGGTTAAAGGTCTCTGGAAAAATCAAGGAAAATGTATATTTAAGTAAATAATAGATAGATTGGATAGACTGATGGACTTCACACTGATTATGGTACCATTAATTACATTTTGAAAAAGGCTTATGGAGTCCAAAATTTATAGGCTAGTCAACTCTAGCAGTTCATATATTTACTTACCTTGTCAATAATGTAACGACGAACACACTTCAGTGAGAAATGCAGTCTGATCAATTGGAAATAAATATTTCGGGTCACAAATGTCAGAACCCTCTAGCTGTTTTGGAATAATTCGAATCATCTATGTAATTTAGTGAATCATCAGGGCTAACAAACCATTATTCTAGAGCGAAGGAATACATAAAATGGTCACTATAATAAATAAGCTTATTTAATACCATAAAAATTCAAACAGTATTCCAAATAAGTCAATTCCAGAGAAATTGAACCATTTAACCGATTAATATTATCTGATAAAATAATAGAAAAACTGAAAGAAGAAGGAAGGTAAGATGGGGGGTATCAGATAAAGATGCCGAAATAGATAATTTATTAAATACGAGTATTATTATTGAATAAGGCTCTGATTGCATCGGATGAAGAACTTGATAGATAATATTACTAATAGTCGTCCGCTAGTGAAAGGTCTCCCACAACAACGGTTGTACGCTCTCTGCATCTATCGTTTCGATAAGGTTACCAAAAATCTGATCATAATGCGTTATC
This sequence comes from Apotomis turbidana, assembly GCA_905147355.2. NCBI lineage: Eukaryota > Metazoa > Arthropoda > Insecta > Lepidoptera > Tortricidae > Apotomis > Apotomis turbidana. The sequence continues at coordinate 16,310,586 of LR990285.1, read as the reverse complement.
CGTTCCAGCGCTTACTGTTACGTGAGTCTATTTAAATTGTCCAAAAATATTACATGAGGATCATATCCTATATTTAGATGTACGCTAAGATATTGGGATATTGGAATAGCTGATGTCATATACCAAATACATCTCAGTGGAATTCAATTAATGATTTGTATTTTATTGCATGTCTCATGTCATGTGTGAACTTATACATCTCCAAGAAAATTGTTAGTAAAATTTTATATTACTGTTCGTAACATTGAAGTTTAGAATCTGTACATCTCCTTTTACGTGTACTGATTAGTTATAACATGAATGTAATAGTATTGAGTAAGAGTTATGAAAAAATGACTTACTGTTGAGTTTCTTTCGGCTTTCTTCTCAACAGCGGTCTCCTCTTGTGAAATGCCGGTAGATTCAGATTGAGATATGTAAAAGTGCCCTGTTGGCTTACTTACATATAAACGTTATGAATTAATTTAATTTTAATTAAATTTTCATAATTTTGTAAAAGGTAGATGTAGTGTATTGCCAAATAAATGGACACTATGGCTGACAGGGCCGGGGTTGCTCTCTCTCACTCTTTGGAGAGCGGTCAAGCGAGCTAGACTGTCCGACTGTTATATTGTTGTTTTATTGGTACACAAGCGAACCTGTACAGCCAGTACTAGCAACCCTAGGCGTCACTTTCTAGCCAATCGCGTGGTCAAAGTGTGGAACAGTTTACCCGAATCCGTGATTAGTGCACCCTCAGTGTTCTGTGTTTGTAAATGTTTGTCTAGTCTATTTTTGAAAAACACAAGTGAGTAGTGATATGCACGCATCAGCTATAAGCTGCCTGTGCATTAAATAAATAAATAAATAAATATTTAAAAAAGCTTTGCAAGAAAAATAACAAGGTTTTTCTGGGAGTGAAGGGGGTTATTTTAACTGTAATTTCAAGCTTTTTGAAAATGTTCATCCATTCCCCATTGGCGCAGTTGTGTGTGGAAGCTAAACCGTGTACCTAAGAACGGACGAACAAAAACACGAACAGCGAACACTTTGTATCCATGTGCGTACGCGTACCACTAACAAACATTTAACTTTACTAATGTAGTAGTTCACCACGTTTTTGTTCGCTAGTGCGTACACAGCTTAAGAACTTTAAACGTCGTTCTTTCCTAATATTAAAAATTTATATTTTATGGATATGTGAAACCATTTATTGACCTTTAGACTGCCTGTCCACAAAAGCGGAGTGGAGAAAATAAACCAATCAAGCTGCGTCTTTGTCAAAAAATCAAGCCAAAAATAAGTTCATTTAAATCTGAGGAATGTCATTAATCAATTTTACACATCTGCGTTCCGCTCAGCTCCAATGGACAGGTTGGCATTCTTTGAGGAATCCCTTTATTCAGTAGTAGACGTCTTTTAGCTGATGGCGATGATGATAATTGTTTAGCCATTTATATGATTTACAGGATTCATGGAGAAATGTTATGGACCATGCTGTAACACACGGGGAAACGATACCCTGCAGTGCTGGCAGGGTATCTGCCAACCTTGCTACGACTCCCGTGGTAACTGGATTTGCAGGTTGATATTACTTTTCTTTTGCATCATTTGAAATTATATTATTAGCCTGACCTGGTGTCCTCTCCCGTGGATTTCCACTCGTCTGTCCCTTGCTATTTCTGGCCAATCATTGATAAATACATCTAGGTCTTCCCGCCATCTCCGACTGAGCCAGTCTCATAACCCGTAACTATCGTTTGGCGTCTACCAAGGACCTACCATTGTAGATACATGCAACGAACATTACCAGTACTGCTTGTTATAATGCTTGAAAAAAAAACACTTTCGCTGTCTCAAGACAATTTGCCACACGTATTGCAATTTGTTTTTTTTTTTGCCCCTAGAGCAGCCGCTAGGATCGGCGCTGTATAGGCACACATAGAACGTGGGTTAGTAATAATAGTTTTGAGACAAAGAAAGGCTTATGAAACCTCTAATTTACGTAAACATAAATAAATTCGCTGGTAAGCCATGAGTACATAACTGTTTACATGTACTCGTGTGCCTTTAGGCTATAACCATAAGGATGCACCAATGAACGATAAAACTGATACGAGTGTCTTTGACATGTAACGCATTTACACCTGATGACGATTGTGTGTGTTTATAAAGTATCTTTCTTATATGTGAGGTATGTACTTCTTAACTCTATATAGCAGTAAATGGGTGAATTAACGGTAAATTGAGCGGTAGATTGATGTTTAAAATAACAGAGGGATTCAGATGATGATTGAACATAATAAGTGACGATCCTTTGTGGTGACTGTTGACATTTAATTTGTATATTAAGTGAATTTATTGTCATATTTATTCTACATTATTTAAATTGTTATATTACGTATATAAAAAAAATTGACATCGTTTTTTCTTAATTATCTATTGATATGACTTGCTGAATTTGTTTATTATGTTGACGATCACCGTATAGATTCTTGTAAATTGACTATGTGTAATTTATATTATAATATATCCCTATATGTACGAAATAAATTAATCTAATCTATGTAAATTACAACTTTGTTAATCCCTACTCTCTTATGTGATCTCCGTTCTTGTTGCGCAACGCAAGACACAACGCGGCAGTCATTTTCTTCTTCGCTTTTGCAAAAAATACTTTCCGTTGTGGTATAAATGTACCTATTCGGGTAAACTCACAAAACCGTGAGAAACTCACATTGGCACAGATTAATATAATATGACCTAGGTTGAAACTTTTATCTCGGCTACGCTTCAGCTTTGTTATTGGCCGAGTCCGCAAGTCTCCGCTCCCCTCCGTTTTGGATCAGTCTGGGCCTTTGACTGCGTTTACACTGAAGCGAAGCTGAGTGGAGCGGCCGTGATTACTTCTTCAACTCATTCTTGATTTCAAACCCTTTTAATAAAAACTAAAAGCCTAGGGGCGCTTTTAATGAAAACTAGGAACTTATTATAGTTGTTTAATGAAGCTTGTTTATTTATTTCCAGAGACTCCCTTGATCAAATACTGCTGATATCTATAACGCAGGTCGTCATGGCGACGGCACTGGTGCTGGGCATTATTGCAACCTTCGTATTGTTGTACAAACTGTGTGCTGCGACCAACCTCAGGTACTTATTAGTTAAAGAAATTCAGAATATTATCTAGCCACGCGGGAGCGTGTCATGCTAAGTCAAGTTTAGAAAAGAAAACTATATAGCGACCCTTGTGTATAAATGGTATAACAGAGAAAAACTTTATTCTGTGTAGGGACTTGTCTAAATAGTTTATATATTTTTTACATCCTGATATTCGGTCCGAACACACTACACTGAAACAGTGTATTTATACCATCTAAATTGGTCATACCTATAAATACATTATTATCAATTGAAGTAAGATAAGATGATTGAGTGATTTTAAAGGTGATGGGAAACTTTAGACTCTTGCCGTTCGCAAATAAATAGAAGATTGTGTGACAAGTGATGGTTTGTTTTTAATTGTCCGTAGGTATCAAGTAAGTATGTATGTAGCTGGCCGCTAACAAGATTTCTTTGTAATTTTTATATAAATTATTAAAATTATTATGTGGTTTTCATTTAAACCCTACGGGCTAAAAGTACCATCTTAGCCCTGCTTGACGAAGCTAAAATACTAACGTAACGTATACGGCGAAGTGAAATAGTATTTTATGCAACAGTTGTATAAGAGGGGGCAAAAAACGCGAGTGGCATGGGTTACGATGTCAGCGTAGCGAACATCGTAAGAAAGATGCCACGAGCGTTTTTTGACCTACTTATACAACGTTGCATACAATATTTTTTCTACGACTCGACATTGTAATAAATAAAATGCATATAAACAACAAAGAAAACGTTCCCGCTCGGTACCAACAAAATTAAAAATAGTACATTGTTGTAGAGGCTGTAAAGTAAGCAATAGATGAACGAGTAAATTTCGAAGGCCGACCCGCAGGGGAGGCCTTCGATAATACGAGTTCATCTATTGTACTTTCAGCCGAGACTGAACAGAGTGCTTTTCACGACTACTGCGAGGAAATACATTAAAATACGAGTATTTTATATACTACTATGTAAACTAGGCGCCTTGTTGCAGCCTCATTTTTGTAAAAATTAGGGCTATTTTATACGTAAAGCTGATTGTGCCCCCGGATTCAAACGACGCAACGACGATTTTAAACCTATTTATTAAGAAATAACAAAAATATTAAAACTTACCTCTCTTTCAACAAAATTTTAACATTTAGTCTAGGTTACACTTGGTTACACTCAGCTAAACAACTCAACTATAGGTACATTCTACACTGAAAGATCATTGTAACGTTAGGCGTCAATATTAATATACGTTCCTAATATTATTTATTTCGCGAGTCAATGAGAACATTATTAAATTAAGCACATCACAAAACCAATATTTAATATTTACTAAACAATACATTTGCTTTTTTTAAATATGGCGGCTGCCTTGTAGCGCATGCGCGCATCGTAATGGAGTCATGGCTTTTAAGCCGAATTAAAAAAATATTATGAACTCAATATATAATTATATAATTTTATGTGTTTATTTGTTGAAAACTGTTAATTTGTTGAAAAATAAGTAATTGCAGAAATTAGGAAATTGTTTTACGCCCCATTACTAATTTTAAAATATAAATGTTCATGATTTTCGGGGTAAAACCTTTTTAACGAAAACGTTTTAAAAAGTAAACCTGAGGAGTATTATCTTACTTAAGAAAATAAACTCCTTTGCGGGTATTTATAAGTTTAAGAGAAAAATACACCTCATAAATGACGCATTCTCATTGGTCAATTTAATTTGACATGCAGCAGATGATTAAGCTTTGATTGGTTAAATTGTCGTTTGAGCCGGCTGAGCAAATAACTCCGAAATATTTTCTAAAAAGTCGTATCTTACTATGAAATTCATGTGTAGATACGAACTGTGACCCTAAGGTGCTACATTGTTGTCGTGTTGGGAGCTAACATAGATATACAGTTTACAAATGAACATATAAGAGCTGTTTTGTGTACTGGATTCAGGTATTCTATAACCACATTTTCGAGCAGTGTCGTGAAAAATATATTGTCTGATATTTTTTCTTTATTGACGTCCATCTGTCAAAAATAGGAACTTATACCTAAAGGTATACGTTCACTATACTATACATCCATACACATAGGATAAAACCTTTTTTTTAAGTTGGCAGCAATGCATTAGTACAATAAGTTTTTTTTTAATTGCAAATTGTGTGAATGCAGCTGTTTATTTTGTAATCTGTGGTACTAAGTAATGCTTTTTTGGCGACATTATAACATCGTTTAGCAGTGTTTTTTTGGGCAGTAGAGTATAGACTTTTACAGACTTTCATAATTTATGTCTTTATATTAGAGTTAGTAACTATATAAATGACAGAAAAAAGTACTGGAGTAGAAAAAAATATATATGATATTGCTAGTTACATTTTAAGCCACTTTTCCAAAGAGTAACTAACATTCCATTTGCTTTATTTCAAGGCAATTGGGTTCCAGTAGCAGAAGTCGGCTGTCCGTTGGAAGCCTGCAAGTGTACGTAGACGAAAGACTAAGAGATGCACCTCCAAGGTACGATATAATAGATATGTGACGTTTACCTTTTAAAATCAGTAGTAAATCACTTATATTAAACAGGTACCACAGGTGCCCTAAAAAATAATTATAGGCGCCATATGTAGAATTGGAAGAAACGCTCACTAGGGGCGAGCGTCCCGGGCATTAGCCCCGGTGGCTCTAGCTGTTAAACAGGCGCCCCGGGCGAGTCAATCATTATGTTGATATAAGGCGCCTTAGGTGCCCTAGATCTGGTTAACACGTTCACTGCGGGTTGAGTCAAATCGGCCTCAATCGCGACTTTACCTTGGTGCGGGGTTAAAAGTTCGTGTTATCTCTCTTGTGTGGGAGCTACTGCCGTTTACTTATAAGACGTACGACTCTTTGACTCTTCAAACATACATTTATTTATGTTTTCCAAAGCCGGACTCGTTGGTACAAGAAAAACGTTTGAGGTCTTAATACGCCTCAAACGCACTGTGTATACTTTGTTTTCACTCAGTGCGGATTGAGGTTTATTAATGTCTCAAAAAAGTGACCTCAAAGCCGCACTGAGCGGGACGCGGGCGGCGCGGGAGTCGATCGCTTCACATTAGTGCGGCCACAGTTATCGATACAGGACCACGTGTGTTTCACGATAATCACTTTGCTCAACATTGGCTGATTAATTATATTTTTAAAAATCATTGTTTCTACAGATGTTTTTAATGTATGATAATGTTTTGTTTAAGTCTTATTCTACTACTCAATAATAAATTAATAAATCTATAAGCATTTTTTTATTTTTTCTTAAATATACTGATACTTATAAAAATTGCTTATCGTGAAATTAACTTATATAAAGAACCATATATTCTTTACACAAGTAAATATGAAGACAAGTGTTTTTTATCGTACATGTGACTATATTGTTTACAGAATGTCATAAATCAACGGGTTTGTTCTAAATAATCGAAATATTTATTTCTTCCTTTTAGAGTATTAAAACAAACCTTTTAACCAAGTAAAGCATGTAGGTATAGGTACTCTAGTTACAAGGAAACCAATAATAAACTTATCGATAATTTAGCGATATTTGCCATTCTCTTTACTAGTTTTAGATAAAATCTAGTGCGTTTTGAGACCTGAAAGGCCTCAAAGATTCTGAAGGTTTTTTTTCTTTAACCAAAAGTCAGAACCAAGGGCGACGCTAAGGGTATTTTAAGCATTTACTGACGAATGTAGAGCACATGAAAAAAATGCCTAGTCCGAGTATAGGCAAAGTTATGGAGGATTTAAACACCTACTGAAATTCGAGGTCGATTAAGCCTCACCCGCACTGAAAAAGAGCTTAGGTTTGGGTTGATTCGACCTCAACCGCACCAGTTGAAAGTTCCTCAAGATTTGTTCCGCAGTGAACGTGTTAAAGAAACGCCCTTTAGGAGCTAGCTTTCACAATGATTTTCATTTTTATTTCATGATGCGGAAGGTGTAAGACCAAGTATGGTGGTGGGAATTAGGAAGGCCTGTGTTCAGCAGTGGACGCACTTTGGGCTAATGATGACGATGATTGCATGTAGCCGGGTCGATCGAAATCTCCTTAGGTACTCGTAAAGGTTGTGAATCGAATCAAATCATTCTATACCTTACTGTATGTTTTTTATATATTTCAGGTATTCACGATCAGCACCCGCAGGATCATCGGTGTATCCGGCAGTTGCATTTTTGAACGCAGGATTCGTAAGTTCAGACCTGTATTTTTATATCAATGCCATGAAATTGCATAATAATATTACCGCATTCTTGCCATGCTCAGGCAGGGCATAACCCCCGAAAAGTGCAATTTAAAAAATGAAAATTAACAAGTACTTACCTAAGTCATCGTAATTTTTAGTTTTTGAACTGACCCAATCTACTTACAAACAAGAACAAAGACATCAGGTCTTCACAATAATCTTATCCGCTACTGCTTTTTTACCCATATCTTTAAGAATATTGATTTACCAACCCTATTGTTTAGTTACTCACTAGGTTTCATATTGAGCAATAGCATATTATACCTAGTTTTAAAACCATTTTTGCCACATTTTTACCGCGTCGAGTGTCGGGAAGCCGATCGCAAATATATATGGGTATTTATACTCTACTGTACAGTAAATAGATCCGATAATCCATTAACATTCTGAGGTGGTAGTTGTAATCTTCTTAAATTATGTTGTCATTTTTAATGGCCATTGTACTTGTACCTACTCCTTAAGTAGATTCGCTCAGTTAAAAAAATTAAAAGTATAAAGGTATCTTTTTATTAGTTTTGGTAGCTCCCTTGGAATCCAGTGGGGTAGTAGAAGTTAACCACGTTACCCAAATAGTAATACGGTGAATAAAGACTAAAGTACTATGTGTTACCTTACAAACGGTCCGGTAGTTTTGAATTTTTGATATGTTGTCTAGGATGGTTAGTCAATGTTTAAAATGCAAAATGCACAAATCCCCCCCCTCCGCGCCCGCCGCCATATTGAAAAAAACCGGCACTTTCTTCATATTTTTGCTCATATCTTCCTTTAGGAGCATTTTAGATAGAAAAAAGCTTCGACAATGTTATAGAGAGTTAAATTTACTACATTCTTCATTTTATATATTTTTTCTAGAACAGATAGTTACGGAGATGTCCACATTTAAAAAAACGTAAAAAATCACAATTTCCTACTGAAAAACAAACTTCTGGATTATATCTTCGTTTAGGAGCATTTTAGCTACAACAAAGCTTGGGCAATGTTGTAGAGAATTAAATTTACTATAATTTACACTTCAAATTTTGTTTCAAGGACGGTTAGTTACGGAGATATGCACATTTAAAAAACAGGAAAAGTCGAATTTTCCGAAAATTTCTCTAAATTCTTGCTTAAGAACGCTGTCATTCAGTTACGGACTAGTCTAGGACAAATTAAAACATGTAGGAAATATAATTGCTTATAAAACTCATGTCAATTTTACACATCTCCGTAATTATCTGTCCTAGAAACAAAATTTGAAATGTAAATTATCATCATAGGCCCTTCAGTCTATTACAGACGGTTTGTGGTCTTCAGTCTGCGAAGCACCGTCTTTGGTGGCTGAAAATTATAGTAAATTTAATTCTCTACAACATTGCCCAAGCTTTGTTGTAGCTAAAATGCTCCTAAACGAAGATATAATCCAGAAGTTTGTTTTTGAGTTGGAAATTGCAATTTCTTAAGTTTTTTGTAATGTGCATATCTCCGTAACTATCTATCCTAGAAACAAAATATAAAATGGAAAATGTAGTAAATTTAACTGTCTATAACATTGTCGAAGCTTTTTTCTAGCTAAAATGCTCCTAAAGAAAGATATGAGCAAAAATATGAAGAGAGTGCCAGTTTTTTCAATATGGCGGCGGGCGCGGAGGGGGGGGAATTGTGCATTTTGCATTTTAAACACTGACTAACCATCCTAGACAACATATCAAAAATTCAAAACTACCGGACCGTTTGTAAGGTCAAAATCCTTTATTCACTGAATTATAGGTACACATTCGCATGAACAGCGAGGCGAACGTCATGCCGAATGTGCAAATGTGGTATATCTGTTGAGGGCAATTATTTGAGACTAAACAAAACATTTGTATGGTGCAGGGACTTTTACATAATCACTTACATGAAACAATTAAATAACAAATAAGTAATAAATAAGACTGTATGGAAGAGATCGCTCTTTAGCGATAAGACCAGCTATTTTCTACCGTTTTTAATTTGTTTATATGTGATTTCTTATGTAAATGTTTTTTGGTGTACAATAAAGCGTACTTGTATTGTATTGTAATATAAGTACTTACCTTATATACAAATATACACGATGATTTTTAATCGGTGATAAGGAGTAGAAAAATATTAATATATAGCTAAAATTAAACTTACATGATACATGGTCATCCTACATCAATTATTGAAGTACGATACCTACGTCATCGCTTTGGCGGGAAATTTTACGAAATTTTCAACGACTTTGTTTATGTAATGACAATGACAATGACAAGTCATTACTCATAAATTGGCATTCCCATTAAATTATTAAAGAGGTTGTAAGCACACCGATACAGATTAGTTCGGTGACAAGGAATTTAAGACAAAATTGGTTTCAAAATAAAAATTATCATAGAAAAATAAAAGTTTGTTTTCATGTAAATTACGACTTCAACGTGACCGCCATCAATTACTGAGTTAGAAAAGTACATAACATAAACATACACAAATATGACATACAATATACTTAATTATATTATAAATGTACCTTCTGTGAATCATTATGCTCACAGTTAATCACAGAGCTAATTAGATTGTTTATTTTTCAGATACACGATAGTACTGTACCCCCGCCGCCTTACACACCAGAAAGAAAAGAAGAAGACACACCAACGTCAGCCACCCCAAACGCTCAGTTACATATATGATGATAATTATATTTACACTAGTCAATTATTATATCACACTAATCACTACACAGTATAAAACAAAGTCGTTTCCTGTTGTTCTCTCTGTCTGTCCCTATGTATGCTTAGATCTTTAAAACTTACGAAACGGATTTTGATGCGGTTTTTTTTTTTCAAGTGTTTCAATTCAGGAAGGTTTATATGTATAAAACATCCAGAATTTATCAGCATTGCAGTCGTGCGAAGCCGGGGTGGGTTGTTAGTAATATAATAAAGGTGAAAGTTTATGAGTGTGTTTTGTGTTTGAATAACGTGCGAAGACCATTGTTTGTTATTTTTTCAGGCTCAAACGGCAGGACTAATTTTGATAAATTCTGGTATGAAGGAAGCTGACGCCCTGCATTAACACATAGGCTCTATACTCTTTATCCCGAAAAAAAATATTCCCGTAGTAACACCGCGGGGTGTAGCTTTTTTTATAAAGATAAATTGTCCATCCAGTTGGATGTGCCGAAACCTCGAATTCTGTAGGTAATGGTATCCGAAAAAAGGCCTGATGGTGTTTAAAATAATGTAAATTATGGCAAAAATGTGATAGTTTCAGGTATATCAACCAACTGATTGAACTTTATGATACTTTTATTTGGGTTGAAACCTGGTGAGGTACCTATAAGTAGGTAGTTAATGCAAAAAGGCATTTGCTATTAGCGTGGCATTTGTATAGTATAAACAGGGAACTTGACAGTAAGTAATTAAAATAAATATACCTACTCACCCCTAATTGAAAACATATAAATATAAAAAAATAAATTAAAAATTTATAATATAAAAATTTACAAAAATACGTCCTTGGGATATGCACTTATACTACATATAATGCTGAAGTCTCCAGAAATAAATAACTTTTAGCAAAAAAAGTGTTTCTTTTTTTTTCAAATGATTGTGGTAATCTCATACTGGCACCACCACTGAAGACAACAATTTCGAGACTCTCAGATAAATTAATTAAAAATTCCCGCTCATCTATGAATATAAACGAAAAAGTCCTGACTGAATGACTCACTCATCAACGTAGAGGCGAAACTACTGAACCTAGAAACTTATTTTTTTTTTTTACGATAGGTCAAGTAGGTATATGATGTAGGTAAGCACTATGAAGGAATATTTCAAAACCCATTCCCTAAAGGGTCAAATCGAGGTTGAAAATTTGTATGGAAATTGTGTATTTTTTTTAAATAAGAGATGTGATACTTTTTGTACAGATTCTCTATGTAAGGAAAGTAATTTAAGGATTTTTGAAAACTCATAATTTTAAGGGGTTAAATGGGAGGTGAACGTTTTTTATGAGGAACTTCGGATTCTTTGAATAAGAGGGGGTAATAATTCGTGTAAAGATTCTTCTATGCAAAGTAAGAAATAAGTTTTCGAAATTTTTGGAAATTCATCCCCATAAGGGGTTAAATGGAAAGTGTAACTTTGTATGAGAAACGCGGCCTTTTTAAGTACCCAAAGGGCGCATAATTTTGCGTGTAGACTTCATCAAAAACTGAGAATTATATCAATATATTAGCGTTTTTTTTTTTAATTCTACCCCTAATTCACAATTTATATCACACAATTACAATATAAAGTGTCAATTCAATGCATTATTTAGGATTCCACAGAAGGATTCAGCATCTCCACCATGTCGGAACGTTGCCTATAACTATAATGTACAAACGCCTGAAATATCTTTTATAAATATTGCATTGAATTGACACTAACTTTAGGTATATTGTAATTGTGTGATATAGAATGGAAAGACAAGTTATGACTCATACCTCATAGATTATCTGCTTCGCTTTACCTATTCTTATTTTGCATTTACGGTATTACGGTGTAAACATTCTCACATAAAGGGGTCACCCCTAACTCCCGGGAGATGCATGCAACTAAATGCGCTGATCACTGCTCTATAAATTGGCGGCCTATTCTCTCCCGTATCGTCATACGGGAAATTGCCTGCTGAACACCAGTGAGACCAGTTCACCAACGACTCATATTAGTCCGAGCATAATACATAAACATAACATTCCAATGGTCCGCACAATAAGTACAACAATTTAGCACAAGCTATAAGCATAATATTGTAGACTATTAATAAGACATCGTAAACCCAAGGCACTTAGCTGTCACTCGCCTATTATATAATATTATGCACTTATACCGACACTAACAAATTATATTCTATTCTAATTTTAAAATATGGCTTCCATCAGGTTAATGATGATTTCGCCAATTTCAAGTTTGCTCGTAGAGCATACCGTTGTTCGGTGAGGTTTTGCTTTTTGTAAATTGATAGCGATTTACAAAAAACCACGCGGACTATCGGGCCTTGACCCAGGAAGGGCTATGAACGCTTCAAGTTGAATTCTTCATTAGCTATTCACTCATACGTTAGATCACTGCACAATACGCTATCAATACTACACATTGAACAACAAAAATGAATAAATAATGAACAACGCAACTTAAACGCATGCGGCCATCTTAAGTCACAAACCGGAAGTCCACAAATTATATTCATTATCTTGATAATAAAACATTTACTAGAAGAATGAAATGACACAGAGTCATTTCAAAGATGCCGCTATGAGACATGTGTTCATTATCTATGGCCAGATACGGAAACAGGAAACAGGGTGAAACTTACCATAGTTATTGATGTTGCTATGTACAATAGAAGGTACAATAGTTACAAATTCGCGGTAGACGCGACAACGTGATCTAGAAATATATAAATCTACCCAAAAACTTATGTAGGCGCGCAGTTTTTTTATCAATTTATTTATTTTAAGAAACAATATTGAAACGGGTTGAAACTTACACAGACAATCCAGACTTGTGCGAGTGAAGCTTGAGTGAAGCCGCAGGCAAAAGCTTGTGGCGGTTTTACCAATGACTGAAACATACTTCTTACCACGGAAACGTTCGGATATTATATTGAGACTGAGAAAAGGAGATCTGGTTTTGTATTTGTGAATAATATGTCATACTAAAAATACTAAAATTACTTTCGTTTATTATTTTTTACTCGTAGTGACTCTTTTATTATCCTTACCGGTTAATTACCAATACCATAAGACTCGGGCTGAAAATTGTAATTTTATTTTTGTTTCTAAACGCACTCTGGTTCCCTTTTCAATACACTTCGCGACTTCGCGAATTGACGATTCGTACTTCCAATTATTTCTGACTTGATATAAATGCAGTGCCTATAGCGATGATTTGATGGTATTTCTGTAAATATAAAGTCAGGTCTTATTGAATACTGTAATATACAAATAAAACACAATGGCCGACGAAGAAATAAATGGAGATACTGATGATATTCAGCACGACAAAGACAAAACCCAAAAGAAGACTGCGAAACATGATAGTGGAGTGGCAGACCTGGAAAAAGTTACAGATTACGCGGAAGAAAAAGAAATCTCTTCACAGGATATATCTGGTGTGAGTATAGTTCTGTTCTGAATACATGTTTTGAGGTTATGCCATGACCAACTGAACATTTTATCTTCTCTAGAAGTAAAACGCTCCTTAATCTTATTACTTATATATTCCAGGCCCTATCCTTAATCGGTGACCGAAGAAATAAGGAGGCAGCAGAACGTCTTGAAAAAGAGAAAGAGCTACAAAAAGTGTCTGTTAAAAAAGATGACATAGAATTAATTGTAAGTACAAGTTTAATCTTTTCTATGGTAATCCAATAAGGATCGCTCCTTACTATGGCTACCAATAGAGGCCATGCAGGCTTGGGTAAAATGAGTCAAAACTTAACATTTTTGCAATTGGAGTTGTAATGGTTCATTTATTAGACATTAAACGAAAAGCCAAATTCCATTGTGAAGAGAAGTATCCTTATAGGCCATGACCAATCAACTAGCTGGTGTAACAAAATTAGCATTATCTGTAATATAGACAGTGGAAAAAGTTTGGGACCCATAAAAAACTTACATTGCCTTAGCAATGGAGAATGGGCGAAATTTTTCAAAAATTTTGAATTTTTATTTATATTTAGGAATAAAAAATTAATGAATCCATTCAGAAGTTGGCCACGCAATTCTGCAGCTCATAGTACATCAATAGATTAACTCATTGATCTATCCAATGGATTATAAATAAAATAAATAAATATTATGGGATAATCATCCACAAGTCGACATAGTCCTAAACTAAGCAAAGCTTGTATTATGGGTACTAGATGACGATATACATAATATATAAATACTATATAGATAACATCCATGACCCAAGAACAAATTAATTCTTAATTGGTTATAATATAAAATGACAGACAAGGCTTGCAGACACTATCCAACTGCCAACAATCAATCTAGCCAACTGTACTTCTGGCACAACTGTGCCTCATGCTTACCCAGGTGAATAACAATAGTAGTTACATAGTTTTTCATTGATATTGTGCCATTTGCAGGTGAAGGAAATGGAAATCTCCAGAACGCTAGCAGAAAGAACTTTACGGGAGCACAGGGGTGATGTGGTGGCGGCTTTAACAACACTTACTAATTAGAGCAAGCAGCTGTGTAGAATGTACTGTAAACCAAAATGAGTCATTTTACATGTTCAATAACTGTTATTGAAGGAAAATAGACTTTTCTATCTTGCAGTGTGCTTTTCATTTTATATAATAATAATAGCCTTTTATTCCTAAGCATAGGGTTACTAGAAGTCCCTAAGTTCGGTGTGCCTTTTGGCATAGGCCTCCTCCAATTCCTTCCAATGGGTCCTGTCCCTTGCTACTCTCATCCAGAATGGTCCCGCTGTCTGTTTCAAGTCATCTTCCCATCTCCTCACTTGACAACCCCTACTTTTTTTACCGACTCTTGGTTGCCAGAGGGTGACTTGCTTGGTCCATTTGTTAATGGGGTGGCATAGCATATGTCCAGTCCGTCTCCATTTTTGAACGTCTATCCGGGTAAGAATGTCTGTGTCTGTTTTGTTCTTGTTCTTATGTCTGCGTTCCTGACTCTGTCTTTGATTTTTGACGTTGGCATTTTGCTAGCCTTTCCCTGTGATGAAGTGTTGTTGACCAAGTTTCACAGCCATAAGTTAGAACTGGTAGAATACAGGTCTCAAATGTTTTCTTTTTTATGTGATTATCTAGATCCTTACTTTTCACTATTTCCTTCAGTGACCAGTATTTTCTCCATCCTTGGGCTATTCGCCTGTTTTTCATTTTATAATTACTTTTTATCAAATAAGAAGATACTTTTTATAAAACCCCTGAATTTTCTATTTTTTAAGTTACAGTAACAATAGTATTTTATGCCGCAGGTGTATAAGAGGGGGCAAAAAACGTGAGTGGCATGGGTTACGATCTGAGCGTAGCGAACATCGTAAGAAAGGTGCCACGAGCGTTTTTTGACCTACTTATACAACGTTGCATACAATACTTTTTCTACGACTCTACATTAAATAAATAAAATGCAAATAAACAACAAAGAAAATAATGTTCCCGCTAAAACTAAAGAAATAAAAAAATTGTCTCTATAAACTTTTTTTTTACTGACGTCCGTCTGTCAAAAAAATATGAACTTATACCTAAAGGTATACGTTCACTAACTAAACATCCATGCACAGAAGATAAAACTGTTTTTTATAGTTGGCAGCAATGTCTTAGTTCAAAAAGTTTTTTTTTAATTGCAAATTGTGTGAATGCAGCTGTTTATTTTGTAATCTGTGGTACTAAGTAATGCTTTTTTGGCGACATTATAACATCAGTCAGCACTGTTAGCAGTGTTTTTTTGGGCAGTAGAGTATAGACTTTTACAGACTTTCAGAAAAAAGTACTGGAGTAGAAAAATGATTATAAATAACGAGACTCAATTTTATAGCAGACTAGACTACTTGGACAAGACTAAACACTTAATAAAAGTGTGTTTAAAATATGATATCAAGTCAAAACACAAGTTGATTGTACATATTACTTAACAATCAATCTAGGTTTCTCGGATAAAATACGGGGTATATTGTAAAGATTACCATAGTTTAAGTTTTATTACATAAAATGTTTCACGAGTATGTAATGTACTCGTAACGCCATCTAACAATTTGGGGCGAAAGTGCATACCATTCGGTAATTCTTGTTTTGGTCCTGTAGAGTGGCGCCAGATAGCGTTATAATACATCGGTCTAAAGCTTAGTTCACATTCAAGAAATCAAGCGGTCCAAGTTTGCTACCGATATGACCAGATCATGTCGTGTATGACTGTCAGGGCCAACATTATTTGCCGCAATTTGCTTGTCGTGCGATTCAACATCACGTGTCTTGTTTGCAAAATATTAAAAGGAAAGTAAATGGTAGTATTCATAGAGTAAATTATACATACGTAGTATTTAACGGGTGACAAGGAGAGGCGTGTCACGGCATCGACGAACACGAAATTGCTTGATTTACTCGGCGGACGACACGATGCTGATATTATTATTATTATATTAAAGAGCTACATACAATTTCATACATTTAAATGTATGAAAACGTATGTAGCTCTTTTATATTTCCGTCGGAACACTTTTTGTTTTATTCGATCGCATCGAGTGAATAAAAAATCCCCCACTACTCCACCGCCGTCACACGTTAACATTGAGGATGATAATACTGTTGAAAGTGATGATATTGCTGTTGAAGGTGATAAATAAAAATAAAGATAGTGGTGTTAACTTATCATCACCACCATAACAAGAATGTAAGTTTTTCAAAAAGTGAATGAAAAGAAACATAGTGTTAAATTATCAGTTTTCAAAATTATTTGAATGTATTATGAGGAAAATTATATTCCCCCACCCAACTCGTCCTCAGAGGGCTATAGATATATATTGTCATGATTTTACCTGTATTGTTACATACTTACTTCATCAATTGAGCACTCTGTGTGTGTGTGCTATTCATGCTTCTGAATTTGTAAGTTATATTTTTTTCTAAAAAATGTCTTCTCAACTCGATCTGTTAAATGCGGTTGGTGCTAAAGCCACCAATTGGTTGCGGGCGAGCTCAGCGATGACTTTGTGGAAATAGTAAATGACAGCAAACATTTTCTTATATACAAAGGTCCCATAGGACGCACATTCGAAGTAGAGTTTAAGAAACTTTAAATGAGTTGTTTTGTTTATTTAAATATTTGTACTTTTAGGAAAAAATGTCGATCACGAATACAGATGCTCAAAATTTTAAGCAGTCTCTCATTAATCACTTAAAAAGTAATGAATTTATAAGACTATGGCTGAATGAGATGCCGACTTATTTGTTAATTAATAAATTAAATTCATATATTACAATATTTTATGTTAACAATGATAATCTATACGAATATTATGTGCTAATGAGTATTTGGGACCGCATATCAACATTCATTGAGGGTTCAATGGGTGATATTAATATCAATTTCAGCTGTTTTTTTAATATTTTGGAAACCGCTCCTTTGGAGTGCTATAAAATTTCATTATTCAATATAGACAAAGCAAATAAATTTTTATCACTATTGTTAATAGCGGTTGGGGACTATTTAGTCATTGAATTTCAATAACTGTTTCACTGTATAACTACTTAGTGATTTTGTACTTTAAGTAATTGTTTAATATAGCACTTGTTATTGTGATGACTGTACTGCAATTGCAAATATTTTTTTATCAATATTGTTAATAGCGGTTGGGGACTATCTAATCATTGAATTTCAATAACTGTTTAACTGTATAACTGCTTAGCGATTTTGTATTTTAAATATGTGTGATGACTGTACTGCAATTGCAATTTTGTATGTGTACTTTTCTCTTTTGGTGGTGATGGTGGTGATTACATAAATAAAACAATATTTTATATTAAAATGTGGTTTAATTTCGTATCATTTACAGTGGTTATTGGTGAATAAGACAAGACAAATTTAGCTTTGAATCTTTTTTATTATTATACTATAACATTGGCTTTATCAATCCAGCTTTTCTCATTCAAACCTAACCATTTCACATAAACTTTATTTCCTTTCTTTTTTAAAACTTTTTCAATGAGGTAAATGTCAGGATTCTTAACTTTTTGCAATTCTTGATCATAGAAACATCCGGCGATTGGCTCCTTTTTACAAGCTTTTATTTAACTTGCAATGTATGTATGTATCTAAGTATGTTTGTTCGGGTGGAATCTTGCAACTCAAGTTTGAAGCAGATATCGTCATCCGATTGAGCTGAAA